>OY720161.1:11809813-14309813 GCA_963082805.1 Hemicrepidius hirtus
TGTGCCTTGATTACCTAATTGTAATCTTACTTCAATATGGTGTAAACGTAGAAAACTATGGAATTTGCTTGTGCCAGGTGATAAGAAGTTTTTTTTATGGTAGTAGGGGCTATTTTTTCCAGACACCCGTAGTAGGTGTCTAATCTATTTTGCATAACAAGTGTTTTTGATATTATGCCGTGATACTCAAACAGTTTTGGGGTAAATTTTCATTTAATTACTGCTATTTTTTCATACCTTAAGAGATTTATTACCAAACAATTTTTTTTTGTTGGTACAGAGATAAACTGTGATCAAGCACAGCTTTTAATATTTGTACCTATTCTGAGACAGTTTTTATTTATTTATTACAGTTTATTTTTGTTGGCTTGGCACTGATTCCAGAGAGTATAACAATATCATCCTTGTAAATAAAGCCTTTCCTTACAAGGAAGACTTTTTATTGTAGAGTAAATTAAACATTCCTGGAATCCACAGTTTTATGTCACTTCCATAATATTATTTATGGTTTAATCAGTTTAATGCATTCAACTTTGCTTATTCAATCCCGTAGCATAGGTACATAGTTTTCAGTCTAACTTTAAAATAACAAATCTCGCACCGCTACTCGGAATCGTATTTGATATATTGCAAACTTTCCAATGCATGCTGTATATGTGCCTAAATTTAGATCTCGACCAACTAATTATTATAATGTGCAAAAATATTTTTTATTGCACAATGCACATGGCTCAGAGAGTACATAATCCCTTATCAATTTGTATTGGTGGTCAATTTATGAATTGAACTTGAAATATTATAGTCCCTTCGGTGGCACCAACCCCCCATGTTCATATTGTCCCCCTGTAACATGTACCTATCTACAGATACAGAACAGTTCAGAAAAATACTACCCCGTGTTAGGTTCGAACTGAAATCGTACACGTACAGCTTTACTTTATAATTAATAATAAACACTGGTAAAAAGTTATTGTTTTGACTTTTTGAGGCGTAGGTACTGGTTACATACAGTTATAACTTTATTTCTAGAAATAACAATCTCGAAGCGTTAGTTTAGCTTAGGTATATTTTAAATCTAACAACTACACACATACGTTGCAATATTTCAAGCGTTCCTCAACATACAATTTTTTGATTTTATTTTTCTGTTTTCCTAATATCTTGTATAAGTATAAGCAACTCCTGTTTTATATTATTTGGGTATTAATTAATTAATATTAATTATTAATTAATTATTATTAATTAATAAAATTAATTATCATTTTAATATTGTATTGTGTTTGTTTTTTGAACGTGGTCGTTCGAAACATGTAACACTTAGCTACTACTTTCAATATTTTTTATTAAATTTATGGGATTTACTTTGTGGTTTTTATTTCTTACTCATTTATCCCATTTTCTGATAAGAAATGGCTTCCAACTTATCTAATATCAGATAATCTTAAGTTTAAAAACGAAATTTTGTAAAATATGCAAGAAAGTAAAAGCTGTTAAAGAAGAATGTAGATGCGATTTTCAGAGAAAGCCAGACCTTATCGCACAAAGGTTTCACAAAATTTGTCTCGCACGCTTAAAAATATATTTTTAATAACCATTCAGCTAATTTTATTTTTATTTAATCATTTGATATATTACAGTTAATTTTTTTATTGCATCTTAATATATTTTATGAAAATTGTTGAATACTTTGAGAAAGACGTAAGGATTATATTATTGTAATGATATATTCTGCATTTGCCTGAAAAACTCTGAATATATTCTGCACAGAGCTAAACTGGTCAATATTTGAAAATGAAAGTTGTTTTTTTAGAAAATGAAAGTTACCTCCGTCTTACCTAATGACCGAGTTGTTGTGGTCAAAATGTATATCGTTTACATGCGCATGTGTTGGTAGATGCACGCAACTAGATCATGTTGTGTTATTAATTAATAGATATGATAGATATTAGTTTTTACACCTTGTAGAATTCAAATTACACAACTTTTTTTAATATTCTCATATTTCTCTTGCAATTATTTTATAATTCATAAACAAATATAATTTGCTTCCATAATAAAGTTGCTTGCGCACGGGTAGTTAAAACACGGCCGGGCTCGTTCACGCGGTTTAACAGAGAGACAAGCTGCAGGAACAAGTCACTGGCTTGATCCTGTGACAGGATAATGGGCTTAATGGCTTTTCCTCAGTGGAGTAGCCAGAGATGAAGGGCGGGGGGGGGGCGAGATCCTTTAGGGGCGCATTTTTGGTGCTTCATATTGGAATAATATTGGTTTTATGTGCGATCGCCTCCCTTCGCCCCCGCGTGGCTACGCCACTGCTTTTCCTGTTATTGTTCACACGCGGTTCAGTATTTTGCATTAGTTTGTTAGTGAAATCCTAGTAATATCTTTTGAACTTAAAAGGGCCCCGGAACAGACGGGCGCGAGTTCTTCGATGCCGGCATTGAGTTTTCAAGAATGCTGACGTTTACTTGTTCATTTTAATTAATTTTATGCAAGGTAAGTAATTTGTTGTACCCTTACTCCCCCGTAACAAGTAGCCATCCACCTCAACCGGGTGGTTGACGAGAATTGTGAAAAGAAGAAGAGGCAGCCGGTGCACTACTCTCACTATAAATTGTACCGCATCCGCATGTGTTTTTAATAAATTCATTTCCTTAAAACAATCTGCTTTATTTTCCACATCCCACAACATAATTCATGCGAGTTTTATTTCCTTCAATTTTGATTCTTAATTGCAGGGTTTTATTTATGTATAATAATATGATGTGTAGTACGTACGTTCTACAGAATGCCATATTAATTTATTGAAGAAAGCAAATTAAATGCTTGTGCAACACAACCAATATAAATGGCTAACATTCTTCACATAACACAAAAACTATCAGAACAACAGAAATTATAGATTGCTTATAAATACAAAAGTGAATAAAAGAATGCACTTCTATTACTTACGACTTAAATTAAATGAAGACAGTTGCGTTTTCAACACTGTGCATAGATATAACATACAGTGCTTCCCGAAAGTAACGGATAAATTCAATAAAATCGTTGAGAAAAATATTTCAAATAAATGCTCGGACACGTCGATTTTTATTTTTAAATTATGATTTAGAGATGTAATTTTCAACCCCCCACCACCCAACCCCTAAGCGCTGTCAACTCCAACATTAAAAATTTAAATAGCAAAGAACCCTTTCTGATACCTCATCTGATAGCTTTTTTTATGCTCAATACAATAAAAAAAAAGTTTTTCAAAATCGGTTGATAAATAATGGAGATATTTACCAAAATGTATTCAAATGAAAGTGCCAATATTCGAGCAGGCGTTGGTACGGCTCTACAATGGGTGGTAAAAAACAATGGCAACTTGTTTGTAATTGAATGTAAACAAAATGTATCTATCTATCTCCAACCCCAATCATCATTAAAACTTCGATTCTTTCGGCTTCAGTAAATATCATTTTTGTTATCTTATTTTTCAATCGTTAATAATAAATAACACACACTCCACTTAAGTAATGGCAATACATTTTGTTTACATTCAATTGCAAACACATTGCAATTGTTTTTTACCACCCATTGCTAGAGCAGTACCAACGCCTGCTCGAATATTGGCACTTTCATTTGAATACATTTTGGTAAATATCTCCGTTATTTATCAACCGATCTTGAAAAACTTTTTTTTATTGTATTCAGCATGAAAAAACCTATCAGACGAAGTATCAGAAAGGATTCCTTGCTATTTGAATTTTTAAAGTTGGAGTTGGCAGCGCTTAGGGGTTGGGTGGTGGGGGGTTGAAAATTACATCTAGAAATCATAATTTAAAAATAAAAATCGACGTGTCCGAGCATTTATTTGAAATATTTTTCTCAACGATTTTATTGAATTTATCCGTTACTTTCGGGAAGCACTGTATATATTTATACAGGATTAGTACAAACTCCCGGAAAGGTCTATTTACTGATGATATCGGTTGTTGGTTCTAATATTGAACTAATGTAGTTTTTCGGGTACCTACATATTTAATAAAATAGAGCTTGTAAATGTTAAATTTTTGGTATCGAGAGCAAAGAAATTACTAAAGGTTTGCTTTCCTGATAACGATAAGTTCTGCACAAACCAGTTTTTGAGCGGTCGGTTTGAAACACCCTGTATATTTTAAGTTATTCTTGAACGTACTGCATGCTGCAGATAAAATTGTAAATTATATTCCTATCAAATAAATTTTAAATGTGGCAAATTACGTGAATCATCATGTAATTTATCCTTTCTACAAATTTCCTTATCTTATCTGCTAGTTCAGCCTTACTTTTACACTTTATTGTAAAAGATTAAATTAACTTGCTATAAATTGTACTGCTACCATTAGTAACAGATAATTAAATTAACATTAAAAAAAATCTGTCGATTATACATTTATTATTAGTATCTATATTTTTATACAGTTCCTATATGCTCTACATTTTTCCTGGTTTACAGTCCTTGTCCTTTCCGTGTACGTATTTTACCTTTCATACAAAACTGTCACGTTTGTACTCATGCCTTTTTTAGAGAATGGTGTGTTAGGTATGTTTCTCTTTGTCGGGTGTACTGTGTAGTAAGTAAACAGTTACAGCTAATAGAATTCCTATCAAAATTTCTTATCGGACTTTTCCTCCAATATAAATATTTTTTATTTAATATAACATTAGAAACATTGATTACATGCAGTTATAACAGATTCCGTAACCCTCAACCATTGAACTAAAAAAAGTAGACATTTTTATTAACTATGCGATTATGTATCGTATATCAATGTATGACATGCAAGTATTACATTTAAACATGCACTTTTATAAAATTATTTATTTTTGTCAACATTTAATGCTAATATATCTGCAATGTTAGTTATTAGCAGCGTACTATAAGTATAACTTATTCTGTTATTGCAAGTTCAATATCAAATACCTACTCCTAAAATTAATTTATCAGTCTAAAGCGTTTACGGAATTTATTAATTAATACCAAATAATTATTTTTCAGGATAATTATCTTATAGTTTTAAAACCGGTTTTCCCTAATACAAAGGAAATAGATAACGTGCGGTTTTTCACTATTGCGTTGAAAGTGTACAGTCACGCTCTAAATATACAGATATATGATCTCTGTAAAAGAAAGAACTTGTCACGTTCAGCAGCTATTTGATAATACTACTAAATTAATACCATTATCACAATTACACATAACACGTTCAAGTAATTCCATACAAATAATTGTACTACTAGTATTACATTTGAAATGATTTGAAACATGAAAGCGAAGTTGACTGATCCTGCGGCCGACGACACTAAAATATTCGGAGATGTTTAAAATAAGTACTATTTTAAAAACGAAAGATTTACAAGAGTTATTTGTATACCTAGGCCGCGAAATGACTGTTTGGTTATGGAGGGAAATTTGGCGGGCGAGGCGAAGACGAGCCGAAACCATCCCGAAAAAGGCAAAGATTTTGCGACCAAGATGTACACTACATCTTTTAAGCAACCGCAAATTCTGTTTATATTTAGGCAAGCAGACCTTTGTAGTTAAGGAAATGGTGACTAGGTTGTAAGTTTTTTCAAATATACTACACAATATTCGTTTGTGTAGTAGTGGCTGCCAAAGGATTTTTAGGGCCTATGTCAATGTCCGACTGAATTGGATTGTATATCATTCAAGTAGGTACAAAATACAATTGGAAATAAAAAAAAATAAGTTTGTCGTGCATTTTCAACTGTTGTGCAGAGTACAACAGGATATACAAGAAACCAGGATGAAAATTTTTAATTTATTCAGAAGAATTCACGCACTCCCCAACTCTCGAACAGATAGCGTGACTGCCCCAGGTTCTTACTGTTATTCCACACCGGACCCAAACTAATTTCTTTCACGGAAAATAGTGTTGCTTATTGCAAAGTAACAAATCGTGCTAGTAAATGCATTCATTCACATGTTGGAATTTTTTTCTATTAGCAATATCGCATAAGGTTTCTTTAACATTACGTGCTATCATTGCTTCTTTCACATCCTCATTCCTGTATATCTAGGGATTGTGCCCACCAATAATTTTGTAACAAGAAAGGAATTCTGAAAGAATTCCTCATAAAGTCATAACAGTGTTGGTCACTTTTCTGACACCCGCTACTGCATCATGTCCAGATTATTGAATATTGAGCAAATTTTAGGTTGGTTTTAAGTTTACCAAATGGGAAAGAAATTTTCGACACAATCAAAGCAAGAAAATTTCAGTATCTGACAACGTCATGAGAAAGGAAAATAAATATCTTTCACAAAGAATATTTCAAGGAAAAGTAATCGGAACGAGAAGCGCCTCTAAAGGAGAAAATTTTTGTGGATGGAAAATTTAAGAACAACCACAGAACTTTCTAGCGGCTGTAAACAAAGTTACATTTGCATGTCTAATGTCTATACCCGGTTCCCTGTAGTATAGCATGAAAATTTGCATTTAATTTAAGGACAAATAGTAATGGAATAAACATCACCAGAAACTACCCAAGTACCCACCAGAAAAGGTGCTGTGATTTATGAACAGCAACAATATGATTTTCTAAAATTGAGCAACAGTAAACGATTACTTGGAGGAAACCTCAAATCCCTTACGAGGCAAATGGAAATCAATAGAACATCATTCGACGATATGAACAAGAATAAATTTCTGATTCAATAACACCTTTTGTTGGTAAGATTCTAGGCATTCCTTCCCAATATCATTCTTTGGAGGAATTATTTCGAAATTACCTTAAATTGTGGATTGTGCTTTTACAAGAGCTTTGTTCAGGGAGACTGTTTTATTTAAAGTTTAGCCTCCGATTTATCTATTTCTAAGATCACGGTTCTGTTGTCATTGCGATTATGACACTATGTGGATTAGTTTTAATTCTGCGAGTTTGTATAATTCAGGTTAGCAAGAAAAAATCTAAAAAAATTGGGAAAACATGCATCACATAACAGCAACAAACATAAAAAATTTGTCGACCTTATTAATAAGTACTAGATATAAATACATATATCAAATATCTTTTAAAAACATATACCTTTTTTTAAACTAGTACATATTGACGGAAATAAATTTCTGATATCATGCTTTTTATTTTGGCTCTTATTTTAAAAAAACGTCTACCATATAATATTTAGCTACATATTCGTCAATCTCAACTGACATAAGGTGCTGGTGAAGTGGTGAAAATGTAATTAATGGAGCCGTTCATATAATTAACTTAGATTTAGATCAACTTTAATCATAGAAAATTTATAATTATTTAAACATAGTTTTTATCAAATGAACTGTAACACTAGCACCGATATTAATTTTTATTATATCATGTTTCTTAATTTTCTTAAATATTGAACTCGTTTAACGTTTTTTAACAAGAGATATGTAGACTCTTGCATATAAATTTGGTATACGTAAGCTTAATATTTAATTTGGAAGAACTGGTCTTTACGTAATTTTTCATAATATATTTGTGTAAATGGGTTTAGCAATTTTAATTTTTCTTGTTTCATTCCTCAATACTGTGCCAACTACTATTTACATTTCACCAGTACGTCAAAATAAAGTTGTTTTTACCAGACATGACATGGCAGCAAGAAATATTGTTAATGTTGACCAATATCGAGTATTCAATACAAGATAAAATATTGTTTTCCAAAAAAAAAAGTATAGGAAGAAATACAAGTAGTATATCTCAGACTCTACAAATAATTGAACCTAACTTTAGTAATTAATATAAATAAATTTGTTTAGTAGGTATTTGTGCTACCTGCCAAACGATAAGAGTGTATTCCTGGTTTCCTTCTTTTCATTATAATTTCTTATCTTTGTAACTGATGTGTTATACGAAAGGTGAACATTGGTAACATCACCTTGTTTGCTAATGGTACGTCCTAGTTTAGTACCAGATAATTACCCAGGATCTATCCAAAATTGTTGAGGATGTCTCGGAACAGACGGAACTAATGAATAATTCCTGCAGAATCAAAAAACGAACCTACATAGCAGAAATTGTTTATTCTTTAGTGTTTTAGATGGACCCAATACCTACTTATCGCGTGTCCGATATTCATTAGATAGGGAAAAAAAAAGGTAATTCTTGTTTTTATAGTCGTGCAAAATAAGGAATATTGGGATGTAGGTAAGATCCCTGGAGACTGTGGTTTGGAAATACAACTTTTTGTGGTTTAAGGATTATAGCAGTGGCGACCAAAGATTTCTATTTTTTACTGTGGGCAAAGGCGGTGGATGTCCCTGTGCCCCTTGACAACAGCCGCCACTGAATTATAGACTGTAAATCAAAAGAACTCTCCATTTTTTCAGGGATTTAAAAACTTTTCCAGTAATTTCTCTTTATAGTAGTATACTAGGTGTGTAGTTAGCTATTATACCTAACTCGGGATTCTTTTGCCATTGAGTTTCAATCATATGGACTAAGATGTACGTTATAAGACTTCTACCTCATAAACGTAGTACTTTCATGTTATGTCCGGTAAGGTATCTCATATACATATCGTTTGCAAATACATAGACAAACTCATGAGCTTAATTATAACGGGTTACTTAATAAATTCCAAAAGCAAGGAATGTTAAATAAAAGTTACCAAATGTAGGTTTTATTTTTGTGTTGTCATATTTTAATATAATTTTTTTAGCATTTCCCATACGTATGAAAATAGCTATTCTACACAAATAAAGTGAATATTACGAGGACAGTCGTAGCTCAGCGGTACGAGACTGAATTTCCGTTTAAGAAATTAATGCAGCACCGCAACTGAATGCCTGAATCATTGAATATACAAGGCTCTGTATATTCAACGCCTGAATTAAAGTTAGGCGTGTAAGATCCCACTAATTGTTTGCTCGACTGAAAGAAAAAAGTTTTTACATTAAAATATTATTGTCGTATAGCCATGGGCATGGCCTTGGGAAGCTTTTCATAAAATAATTATTCGGGAACTGTGTGGAAGTACCGTTTTTTAATTGAAATTTCGATTAACAACAACTAATAAGTGGAAATAAAATGTTTTACCTAATTTAGAATCCAAACTGAATTTTCCAAAACGAGAAACCATGAATTAACTGAATGAGGAAAAGTTTAAGAATTACATCACACAACCATAATTATTTTTTAAATTATTCCCTAAAAAATTAGTTCTCTCCAAACAAAATATCTTTAAATCTTGAAAACAGCATCGCAACTGGATCATACAAACCCCATGGAAGTTTGCCAGTGAAAACTCTCGCGGATTGCCAATTGCAATATGCAATTCTAGCCTATTTCGCAAACTTGATGCCAAGTGCCTACAAAAAGCAATATTACTAGTCGTAACGGAATGAAGTTGTCAAAAGATTCCAATATGTATCAATAAATTATGTGTTTCCAGTGATTTTATAACTTTGTTTAGGAATTATTCCAAAACGTGAACATTAAACATGCAATATTGTATCACTTGTCCCGACCTTTCACCAAGTGTTTGACGGAATAAAAAAATCAGAGTAGAATACTGCCGTTTCGATCCATCTACTCCCCGACCTTTACAGGTAGAAGAAAGTCGCAAATGTGGGCATAATTTCTTCTAATTAATAATCCAATTTGGAGATTTTAACAAAGTTATGCTTATGTCACTTATTACATACTTTACTACATATTTTAAAAAATTCAAAATGTATTATAGTATGCAATGGAAAATACAAACGACTACTCAGAATAATTATAGAGCATCGGGTCCCATTAAAGTTTTGTTAAGATTTGTTTTTTCCCTGTGTTTTCCTAATAAATAATCTATATGCATTGATTACAAGTCCTATGCATATGCATATCGAAATTGATTTCATAACGATTTATTTCGGATGTCAAGAACAGGATATTATATTATAAGCTACACTGCTGTGGGATATATAGGTATTACACACACATGTGCTACCTGCTACCTTTGACACACGCCTTGTGAAATATATGGACAAGGTCGTTCGACTAGTAAGTGCCAGTAAGTGCTAACATTCTAAATTTTAAATTAAAACACTACAAAGTATGATAATTTACTTTACAATCATATCGTTTTGGTTGGAGATAAAGGTGGTATTAAAATTATTTTTATACTATTTTCATTGAACTTGATATTTAAACACTACGATCCTAGAAATATTTCCAAGTTCCTCGAACCTAACGTTACGATAATGAACTAAGTACTATACTACGTTTGTTTCTATACTTCGAAAACTTAAGATTTTTATTTTTAACCATTGATTATTGTCCTTCTGTTACAGTATGTAACATCGGTTACACTTTTTGTCTTCAAACTGCCATTGTTCCTACACCAATTGCTTCTTTTTACTTTCCCATACCACTACTGGTATAGGGAAGTATTGATATCATGAAAATGTTCGAAATCGAGATTTTCACGGAAATACGTCTTTTGGACCTCCAGGATCCCAAAAAAGTGGTCTAGAAAAAATGTCTGTCTGTGGGTGGGTGGGTGCGTGGGTGGGTGCGTGGGTGGGTATGTAACGCCTCTAACGCAAAAACTAGTGAACCGATTTTAATGAAATTTTAAATGAAGGGGTATTTCGAAAATTCATCGACAAAATAAGCTTTTCAAAAAAATCCGAAACCGGAAGCGGAAGTTAGACATGTTTTTTTGGTATCATTTTTTTTAGAAGCGGAATTTTGAAAATCTGAGTAGGGGATATGAAAGAAGGGCATAATTCAAGGGAAACAGTTTTTTACCGGACTCTCTAACTTCAAAATGGCGTTCGCTATGAATTTTTCAAAATTTCGACTTTAACGCCCCGTAACTCAAAAACCAGTTATCTGATCAGGTTCCGCAACAACTTGTTTGAAAGCCCTTTGGCTGTACTACACCAAGAAAAAAAATTATTTACTAAATCCAAAAACGGTCGCAACGGCGCTCTTCCAAAAATATTGAAATTTTTGAAAAATTATTACAAAAAAACTGGTCTAAGGAATTTGTTTAAATTTTTTATACTTATGCAGCTTGGTATTAACTACATTTTTATTTTTTGATGAACGCCAGAATTCCACTGTGGCGCCCTCTACAAGATTTTGAAAATCGGAAATTGATGCTCCTATAGCGCCTTTATTAGTCAAAATATGAAAGAAGTTTAAATATAAAAGTTGTTCAGTATATAGATTTACATTTTTCTAAATTTATATCACGTATACAGGGTGTTTGGTTTTCATAGTACAATAAGCAACTTTGTTATTTTAAATGAAACACCCTATATATTATTATATAATTGAATGCAAAATTAAATTGTCTATCACATAGTATAAGGTGTTCATATGGCTAAAATGTACGGTTAATGAGAAATTCGTGAATTTTGAATATTTAGGTTGGACTCTTGACGGTAGCGATCGTCCGGCTTGCCAGTTGTAATTTCTATTCGGTACCTACTACAGAGTACAGATAGATGCGTATCTTGGTGTCTTTCGTTTGTTCATATCGAACCCGTATAGTCTCGTTTTTCTCGCGAGGCATTCAAATGATTTCCAATGCTGCCTCGCGAACTACTGTTGAATAGCAAAAACAAAATGTTTATTTTTAGTATGGGAAAGTCCAGGGGAGGTTTGCACCTCCACTTTTTAAGAATAAAATCAGTTTGTCAGAAAGAACCCGTTGCCAGATGAAAGGAACTTAAATTTTAGTTACAGTTCGTTATAAAAAGACATGTTTGTAATGTAAGCTAATTCTTCTATTAATTAATAAATGCCAAATGAAATAAAAGTAAATGTCTGGGGTCACTTATAAATTTGAAACCAGCGTGCGTACCTATATAATTTTCAAGGTTTGATGTAGGTTCGTAGGTTTTTATTTCCAAGCTATAAGACACGGTTATTTTTATATAAAAAAAAAGTTTTCAGGAAGGTGCTGAGGTACTCATAACGAATTATGTAATTTGGAGAAACCACAATCGTAGTAAATACCTATACAAAAAAATAACTTGCGGTGACTGTGCTTCTGGTAATTAAATCTAATAAATAGGTATCAGATAATAATCTATCAAATCTCTCCATAAAATGATTGGACATTTCGTTAATAAAACGTAATTCAGGAAGCTTCCATAAACATTTTTTTCACGGAACAGACCTTTTTCCCACTTACGTCCACGAACTTAATTATTAAAAGCTTTTTCTTTCAAACCTTGACATGCAAATCCGTTATTGACTTTCAACTTGCGTTTTGCAAATAAACTTACACCGATTAACTAAATAAAAGTTAAATAAATTATTTATTTTATTTAATAATCTCCTTAGTATACAGGGTGTTCCATAAATATATCGACAAACTTTTAGTGGTGGTAGGGGACATCAAAACAATCATTATTCGCCGAACATGCTTCGATTTCGAAAAAAAAAATTTAACTACACGTCTACCAAGTTTACAAAGTTGAAAGGATGTGCGCGTTCGGCGCTAATATACTATATAGTTTTTCAAACTACAGTCAAAATAAAAACATTTAGGGGACAAATTTAAATAATTGTAAATACTTTTCATTTGAAGAATTGGATGACTTTTCGACACTGGACCAAGGTTTATATAAACCTTGACACTGGACAGCACCAGGCAGACGAAACCTATACATACTACAATGTTTACCTAATCGACAGATTACTAATCTGCGGTCCTGGCGGTTTTCCTGGAATCATCTAAGAATTTTGAAAAAAATACAAAACACAATCGCTTTAATTTCAGTTCCCCACATATCTACTGATGGATAAAAAGTATCATATAACTTTTAAAAATTAAAATTGGAGCAACATTTTTTAAAATAAAATTGCTAGCCAACAATGAACCAACAGTGTTCTCTAGATTATAGAATATCAACATGTTCCTCAAACATTTTTTGTAACATGAAATATCACGTCAATAGTCACGGAAAAAACGTAATACAAAGTGATGAAAAAATTATTAAGCTTAATGCAACCTGGCAAACTGTAAAAGTATAAATTTACTTTTAATACCAGGAATTACTGTTTACATTAATTCATAAATTAACTGCAATTGACCAATGGCTATAATCAAAACTAACCTTTCGCGACACACCTTCCCCATGCTTTTTACTATACAAAAAAGTGCATTGCTTCATATTTGTAAGTTTATGTTAATTCTATTTATTGCGTCTTCCTTAATGCAACTAAAGTAAGGTGACCAGACGTACCGTATTTAACGGAACCCTACCTTTTTTCAAAGCCTGTTTCCGTATTCCGTGTTCCGTTTTTCATTTTAGCATTATGGTCAGCTTAAACTAAAGTTTCTAAGAAAGTAACGTCTCTATTTTTTTTATATTTATGTAACTTATAACACGTTATCCTATGACAATAAAAAACAGTTCAGTGTTACTTCATAAGTGGACACTATTTTATTCTGTTCCAACCCAGAAGTCAGATTGCTATTATCTTATTCTATTACAATATTTTTCTACAAACAAATTGCATAGAAAGTTGTAATTTCAAGAATTGGATAGTTTGAATATAAATAAGAAGTACGAAATTTTATGTTTTAAATTTCCAAGCATAACAGGTATTACCTACTACATAGGTACCTATTTTCAACTAAATTTCTTTTAAGTAAAAACAAAATGGTACAAAATGGTAAAAAACATAATTATTATTCTCAAAAATTCTATTTTATGATTATCGACGAGGTGCATTTTACGGTCGGCCCATTGTACCTACAAAAAAATTACTTTGTTTTGGCTTATCTTTCAAGAGAAAACATTGGAAAATAATTTTGTTCTCTTGATAGATCAATGATACATGCACCTTGGATTTACCTATAAATTAATTATTCGTTTTTTAAAATACTTCTTCGTGCGATTAAATAACAAGCTATTATCGATCGGTTTGTGATTAAAGATTATCAGAGATTCAGATAGGAGGTTTATTCTACCTCAATCAAAGGTTGCTAGCTCCTGAAACCTAAAAATACGATTTATCGAAAATAAACATCGAATCGATTAAGAAAAGAGTAACGATTTAAAGGTGAAAAGGGTATTAGAAATGAATGAGATCACGGGTTTTTTTTATGAAATTGTGTCGGTGTTTGTGTGACACTTTTTTGATCATAAAGATATTGCATAAAAGAGCCGTTTATAAAAAAAAATGGCGAATTACATAAGCACGTTACAGAAACTTGATAAAAAAATGCAGCCATTCGGATGACCTCGTTTAGGACACATTTTAGGCGACCTTTGGTAATATCAGTGGTAGGTAGTACATATTTGTCGAGGTCGAATATCTAATAAAATTATATTACAGATACAATGATCTAATTTATAACTTTCCCCTACGGCATTAAAACGCTTTGTTACATTCAAAATAACAAGTTTAGCTTTAAGACACACCTACACCAATTACACAAAAATTGTTATGAAAACGGATTAAACATTTGAATTAAAGTTACAACCCAACAAAGAGAAGGCCAAACTGTTAACTGTATTGTTTTAACTTTTAATAATATTTAGTAACTTCGTTGTAATGCAGTAGTAGTGTACTTATGGTTCTGTTATGTTGTAGGTAGGTTGGTACTTTCTTTACTCATTTCTCATATATTCCTAATATACTATTCGAAAAATATACACTCTATTTGATATGTATTTGCTAGTCATTTGACTATTTCAGTAAGCGAATTTTTAATCAATCAAAGTCAAGGTTGTAGATTATGGAAAGATATACTTAACTGACAAAATATTTGTTCATCGAATTTATTGAAAAATCGAAATTGCTAGTAAACACTTCTAGCAACAAACAATAGGTATGTACTCACTCCTATAGGGTATTGGAATCGTTTATTCAACGATAGTCGTTTACGGTCACTTATTATACGTTAAGTCAAAAGTGAAGTTCATGTTAAGATGTTCGTATCGCGTATGATCGGGTAACCTACTGACCTACTGTAACCGAAGATATGCCATATATGACTGGTTCAGAATCTTAACTTAAATTTTCTCATTTAGTAAACGAATGAGGATAAGTAAACGATCATGATACCCAATAGGACCGTTTCAGTCTTAGTTTATCTCCATATAAATAAAATACTTACAATATTAACAGTGGCGGTCCGTCTCAAAAATATTTAGGGCCAAGGTAATAGATGAGCGAAGAGAACTAAAATTGTGCTGCAGACGAACTTTTTTTCTGAGTGGGCGTGGCTTATTGGACGCGATTTAAGAGTATTTTTGAAGGTTTAGAATGAAATTAAAAACCTGAAAATTTTTACAATGAAAAATTAAAGTTTGTAATAACCAAGCGATATAATTTAAAAAAAGTATTCGTGAAACGTTAACTTTTAGAGTTCAGTAATTTATAGGTAAAATGTGGTTATACAGCAATTTTGTTGAAATCAACCCGGCGAAGAGCTTTAAGAGCATGTGGCACATTCCCAACTTGTCGTTGCTGTCGAAAATTCGCGAAGGTTGTTGGCGTGTCCAGTTTCTTAATTAAAATTTCTTGTAAATTTGACATGCGCTATACAAACTGAACGCATCGTAAAGACTAAAGTTGACAACAAAGCTGTGCCCGTAGACATGGAAGCTTACTATTTCGAAGATATAAATTGCTACTGCTATACATTGGATTACGGATATTTTAAAATTTAATTAAAACCTATATTAGACTAGGTACTATGATTTAGACAACAAGTGAGATTTCCATTTTTCTGCTACGGACACGTGCCCCTGTGTCCCTTGGCACCAGCCGCCACTGGATATTAATTATAAAACTGTCTTGTGTAGTGGATTGAAATCCACCAAGTGATGTCCTTCAAATATATTAGAGCCAACAAGAAATACAAAATAAACAAAGCTCGAAAAATCTCGTCTAATAGAAGAGGCAAAATGTTATAAACAAAATATTTATTTAAGTAATAATGGCTTACTAAGCAAAAACTAGAACTAATACAATAAAAACAAAAGCAATTCTCTGTGCTAGAGAGACAAAAACTGGTCGCCAAATAACTAGTCACACCTGGCCGAATCAGGAACAATAACATATACGAAGAGAATGTAAAATACAGAAAATCATAATATAGGGAACAAAATAAGAACACATGAAAGGAATCAGCATAATAAGAAGAATACAACACAAAAAGTTGTCCAAAATAGCAGAAAATAAAAAGTGGGAAGGGAGCAGACAGATAAATTGATTGAAGTCCATTCACCGAAGTAATTAATAATGAAAAAAGCAAAAACAAAAACACCAAGACTGATCCCACGAATATGTATTAAAATGTAAAAATTGAAATTGAAATTGAAATATTAACGTTTTCGAGTTCTTCTGGCGAAAGCTTTGCTTTTTTCATTATTAAGGGAGCAAACAGTGTATAGGGAGGTGGTCATTCGATACCAAAACACTCTAGACCCTGGGGAGTATAAAATTGGCACAATAAATTTTCGATCTAGTCCAGTGCGCTATTGATTTTGGCAAGAAGTTATAAAACACTATACAATATATGTTAAATTTTTCTGGCGAATGCTTCAATGGGGCTAGGATTCAAACGTACATGTTTTTATTTGCTCCTTCGTTCTTTATTTACAATCTGTAGTCGTCAGTCAAATATACCTTAAAAGTTTGTCAAATAGCATGCGATAGATTGCTATAAGCATAAGTTAGAAAGTGATACCCTCGGTGATACCTATAAGGACGCTATCAGTGCTAAATCGACGTGTGTTAAAAATTCGAAACTTTATAAACTTTCCACTGTAATAAATAAATTATAATTTATCCTAAATAATCTTTAAAATATAAATTTATTACTTTCCGTTAAATTCTTATTACAGTTAGTTCACTTGTATTTCCATTGTGAAGTATTGACTTTTTCCACATACATTCAATTGTGCATAATATTTGAGATTTTATGAAAATATAGTTCATAATTTTGTTGTATCTCCAACCTTCCATTTCAAAATGAAGTCTACTGCCACCAATTTGAAATATATTTCGTTTTCTGTAATACTATATTTGAGAAATCTTGTGAAAATAAAACAAGGAAACAGAAAAAGTGACTGCATTATTTACAAGTCTGATCACGTTAGAATAAAATCTTGTGTAGTAGAGCAGGCAATTTATTTTCACTAGAACAAAGTTGTAGAAAGTACAAATTTTACATACGAGACATTTGATATGACTACTAACGATGAAACAAAAGTATGTTTGAAATACCTGATTAGAACGAATTGGTTTTTCAAAATAAATAAATTTCTATCAATTATGTCAAACAATCTCTTCCAGTTGATTAATAAAAATACTGAAAATAAATACTTTATTCGTGTGTGGTGTGATTATATAGTCTCAACTTTCAAATTGAAGTATTTTTTTTCTTTTATTCCACCTGTTTTAGTGAAACATTTCCTCATACAAAAAAATAAGACGAGGGTGACTGAGATTATTACAATTCTATAATAGTCCAGTCAAATAGGGATTTAACCTCGAAATGGAAGATAATAAGCTATAAACTTGTATATACCCATACCGTTATTTTGGCATTTTATAAGTTGGCTCAAAAGTCTCTAATCTCGTGTCCGCGTCAAAAGATATCAGAGGTCAAAGGTCACGAAAATCGGTTTCTTGTAAATATCTTGTTTCCTTTGCTCAAAATGACATTTAAAGTTATTACAAAAGTTGTAGAGCATAAATTTATCTACAAATTTTGTCTGAGGCAATATTGCATATGATCAACCGTTCCTGAGATAGCGCGAAGAGTGGGAAGTGCTGAGCCGTATGTATAGTAATGTTAGGTCAGCTGTGTAATTCAGTACATAATATGTTTTATGAAGTAAAATTGTATGAAGTATTAAAAATAAGATATTAAAATAAAATAGATTAAATATATTTTAAGTTTATTTAATGATATTTTTATTCCTCCTCAATTTTTTTAAATTCCATTACAATTCAAATAATTAATATGAGTTTTGAAATTTTATTATTAATAGCAAGTACCCAGCACAATATTACTTTTATTCGTCATCGTCTTCTTCTTCTTCTTCTTTTTCTTCTTCTGCTCGTTCACCTTGAATCATCATCATCCTGCTCGTAGTCTGGTGAATCCGGCTCTAAAACTTCAACAACTTCACGCACATCATATTCACTTTCTTCAAGATTATTTGGATCTGATGAAGAGTTGAGGCATGCTTGTCCGTTGCACTGACCACAAACTGAGGAGCATTGCAACCCTACTTTCTTACATCCGCAACTCGAACCACAGCCTTTTTTGCAATTGCAAAATATCACATTCGGCAGCTCGTCTGGTGCTGGTGGTAATAATGTTGTTATTGGTTTCAGAGTTACATTTTGCAGTACCCAACCCCATTTCTGGGGCTGTAAATTATTCCCTAACCAAGTTTGAACCTGATAGTAAACACGATTAATATGCTGTTGAGCTGCTGCACTTGTAGGTGGAAGAGATGATAATTGCACCGGTTTGTTAAGGGGGTAATGCTGCAAGGCTGGAATATTTTCGCGAGAGAGCACAAAAAGTTCGGAGAAAGACGCACTTATGCAAATACTTTACACTACGTGTCGATACAATTACGATAACGTGGACGAAAGTAAGATCGCAAAACAATTATGGGATAGACATTATGTCATTTTAATCTTATTTATGGGTACACAATTCGCTCAGTTTTCTACACTGTTCGCCTAAAAGTTACTAGGAATTACGCCGACTAGACATTATTTGCGAATGTTATTGTGGTTTCTTTTTCGCTGCAAATGTTACTGTTTTCGCTATTTAACATTCATACTTTTACCATCACCTTAATTATAATAAGGAATTATACTAACAAGATTATTGCTAAAAGTGGTACCTATAATTTAAAAGTATGCGGTATAGTGACTGTGTTATTGCAAATAGAAACATGAAAAATTTCTTCTTGAATTTTTTATTAAATAAACAAAGTACAGGACACGGTACAGGATAATTTAAAAATTATCACGTGACCATAAACCCATGGTGACGTAATGACCCTTATGCAAATCAACAAGAACACAGTTACCTAGGCAACGGCGCAGCTGTCTCCTTTATTTTTCGTAGTACCGTATAAGACTCGCTCTCTCTATCCTCCCAGAGTAAAATTCCACGCGAAGATGAAGAGAAATTTCGTAGCGACATATTGTTACTATAATAGTATATATGCATAAAATTCTGCAAAAGTGTCAAATTTAAACCTACCCCCTATCTCTTCTGATAAGCGAGATCCCCAGATCCTATTTGAAACACCCAGTGTAGGGGCAGTGGATGTTTCGTCCCCGTGATGACAGTTAATCCTAATTTGATTCGAGTAACTTTTAAGCTGCATAGATGTTTCGTCCCGAAAGATAACAGTCCGTGATAGTGATAACTGACAAAGATAATTACGGGAATAAATTATTTCCAGGGGTGTAACTAGTGGGGTGCTTGGGTGCGAAGCACGCGGGCCCCCGGCTAAAACGGTCTCCGGCCCTGCTGCAACCTTCCCCAAAATTTCGGTCGACTTCCTAACTGCAGATATCGTAGTTCTACAAATTGAGTAATTTAATTTAAGGGGGCAATGCTTTCAATTTGTCATATGTAATGAATGCATGTAATCGTTTTTGTAAGATGTTTCGGTGAATACTGAACTTAGAAAAAGAAATGAAAAACACCAAATTGCTCAGAAAAGTATACCGACTCCGCCGTTGATACGAGTACCTCAAAAGCAGCCATTTTGAATTTTTTAAACTGGTCTCATCGGAAACAGTGACTTTCATAAGAAACTTTTTTGCATCTCTTATTATATCTAAGGAAGATATTTGACATACAAAAAAATGACAGTTTTCAGTTTTTTTTAAATAACTAACTGGTTCGACATTTTGAACTTTTGCTAACAGATTTTAAATCAGCATACAAAACTGCAAAACATTACTCATTTAACCAAATCTCCATCTTCAATGATAAGAATAGGTTACCCATGCAATCCCACTCGATTTGGGACACCCTGTATATCATTTTATCCCTGAGGGTGAATTTATTTTCTGAGCGAGCGGAGGGGGCGAAGGAATTATATAATCACCCAAGGGATTTTAAATGATACATCAGTCCTCTGGTATACAGTGTGTCCCAAATAGAGTAGTATTGCATGGCTATCTTTCTTATTAATAAAGACACAGATTCGGTTAAATGGGCAATGTTGTGCAGTTTTTCATGCTGGTTTAGATGCTGCTTAGAAACATCAAACATTCCGAACTCTTTAAAAGATATCCGCAAAAAACCACAAAATCCATTTTTCGAAAAAGTCGATTATTTCGCTTATTATAAAAGTTACAGAAAATTGTTTTATACAAGAGTTACTTGATTCATTAAGATAAACAAAAATATGTTAACAAAAAAATATCGCAAAGGCCGTTTTCGAGATGTTGATAGCAACTTTCTTATTTTAAATGGGCGCCATCTTGGATTTTCAAATGAATAAATTGCATTTTTTTTCTGCATTCAACGATGTATAACAATCTATTTTTTTCCCTATTTCATCCCCTTCTAACAATACAGGTGGATCATGAAAATATCCTTAAAGAGCCTTCCTGTTAGTAGAACACGTCCACGGATTTGTATTTTTTATCTACGTCCAAATTTGAGATAAAAATTGAAAACCAAATTGTTACTCTATTTTTGAAAAGACGGTAACTCTTCAGGGTAACATATTCGGATAAAAGTATATTGGAAAAAGTTGCCTTAATTTTTGCCCAGGATAAACCCAGAACCCTGCATTTTCTACACTACTTAGGAAACACCCTGTATACTGATTTCATATTTGTTTGATTCATCTTTAACTCCAGGATGATTAAAATACATACTACTATAACCTTGTAGAGGTTTGATATTTTATTTTTACAGTGTAGATGTATGTTTTCGCTAACTGCACGTAGCTTGCTGTATGTTTTAATAAACAATTTGAAAATTTGTGAATTTAAAAATTAGCCAACACTTTGGCTCCGTATTTTCGGTTTTTTGAAAAAACGGTTCGGGATAGACAATTTTCGAAATGAGGCTCTTGTAGTACACAAATTGACGAAGGTGCCTATAGAAGCCGAATTTTTAATTTCAATCAAATAAATGAGGAAACTAGAGAATAAACAATTTTTGCAAAAATCAATTTTTTTTTATTAATTACCTAATAATAATTTTGAAAAAAACGTTCTATAGGCACCCTCGGTATATTTTTCTGAGCATTTTGGTGTTTTTGGTTTTTTTCTAAGTCCACTATTGACTGAGAAATCTTACAAAAACGATTACATGTATTCACATATACGGCAAATTTGCGGCATTACCCCCTTAAGTCTCGTTGATTTGATAAATTGCGTATATCGAAAATTATCAATGTTATGTTCTGATTTTGGAGCATTATACATTGATAGAGACACGTACTCCATTTTGAAATAATTTTCCTGAAGGGCAGTTTTCTTGTTGAAATACTTGAGCTGATTGATCCAAATTGGAATGTTTCTCGAACATTTTAATAATTGATACCAGTTTTCCTTTATTAACATCTGTCCTAACTTATTTACTCTTCGCGCTATCTCAAGAACGGTTGATCGTATGCAATATTGCCTCAGACAAAATTTGTAGATAATTTTATGCTGTACAACTTTTGTAATAACTTTAAATGTCATTTTGAGCAAAGGAAACAAGATATTTGCAAGAAACCGAACCTTTGACCTCTGATGACGCGGACACGAGATTATATGAGACTTTTGAGCCAACTTATAAAATGCCAAAACAAAGGTACCTATATACAAGTTTATAGCTTATTATCTTCCATTCCGAGGTTTACCCGTTTTTTTACCTTATATGACTGTATTATAAAGTTCATTTGACTAATGCGACATTATCCATGTGCAATTAGGTAATTTGATTATCATTTAATTTTCACTCATTTATCAGACGCCAGTTAATCTTTTTATTGGTGTCTGAAAGAGATATTGTGTATGATTTGCAGAAGTACCCAGAAATATTGCGCATATATTTAACAGTTGCTCTGAAATCGCTATTGCAATATTCTAAACTAGCTTAGATACCAAATACTTACCATCAGCAATCAACAATGATTGGAATTGGTGGAGCATTACGTTTATTGACGTTCCTTTTAATTGTTAAAGTTGCTCAAAACCTAAACATAGAAGGTAAGTTTAATACTGATATATAAAATGTTATTTATATTTTGAGAAACATTCAGTTGCCTGTAAGTTCATAAAATTGCAGTTTTTAGAATCATTCTCTGTAGCTCGTATGTAACTTTTAAATTGAAACGATTTTGCTGTTAACTGTAAGTCCAATTACGTGGCCAAAAGAACACAACCAGCATATAATGCGAATTTAATTTTTTATAACAATTTATGTTACCTTCTTTCATCAAAACTTCTGGCAATATTACATTTTTTTGCGGTTAACTTTTTTTCTTTTTTAAATTCTTCGGAATTTGATGAAGTGGGCTTTGGAATTTCTTCGTGTTCTAAATTGAATCAGTTGTTGTCCATGTTCAAATAATTATTCAAAATATAATAATGAATTACTTTCATTAAATATTGAGAATTATAGGTTATTACTGGAGGGAATATGCAGGAAAAGTGCCTCAAGATGCTTTACCGGGGGGATTTGATCATAATGGAAATTCGATTTACATCGGACAAATTTTTCATGAGGGTAGATTATCGCCTGCCAAGATATATCCTTATGATAACAAAGCATTCTATGGCTTTCATGGAGCTGAACAAAGTGGTACTGAAAATATAAAGGTATTGTTAAATTACTGATTCCTGATAAAAGTTAAAATATTCAAGATATATCAGGAGTTTAATTTCTTGTAGATACTATGCACTCAATATCCAGAACGTTTCGTTTGGGTTAAAACTAAACATGATGAAATTCATCTTTTAACAAACTATCACATAGTTCTAGGAGGACACCATCCCGAAAAAACAATGTATATCGGAAGAGTTTATTACAAGTTAGAAACGTTAGTAGGAAAAGTAAGTACAGGTGTAAAGGAAAACAAAGGGCTTTACGTTACACAAAATGGAGAAGAATTCAACTTTCATTCTTTTGAAATTCTTACTTATAACAATACCCATGCTTCAGCTGACGTCGCTGTATTTTAATCAAATTAAATTAATACCAAAAATAGTTATTTGTTTAACAAGGCCGAAAAGTAGCAGATTTATTGCCTCAGCTGTGAAACTAGCCAGACGTAACTTCCTTAGGAAGAATTTTTCTGTATACAGGGTGATTTCTAACGTACGGAGGAAACTGAAAGGACGATTAGAGGAGACCAAAATATAGTTATTTTTACAATAAACTTTTGATCAAAATCGAATAACAAGAAAGTTACAACTGTTTAAAGTTCTTATAAATTAACCCCCACTTTTTGAGTACCGCTGAGCTTATTGTATTCACTTTTACATCAGAAATACTTCTCCCACAATCTGATAAATTGCTGCTGTAATTTTGACTTACCTGCATGATCAGATTATGTAAATCAGCGATTGTCAATAAACAAGCCCCTATACAGGGTGTCTCTAAAATATGGTGCCATAGCTTAACCACAGATTCCGGGGATCAAAATAAGACGATTTAACGCAACTTACCTCTATCCGAAATTGCTTCGTTAAAGCGCTATCCAACGCCAAAGATCTTTAAAAAAATTCTATTTTTTTAAATAACAAAAAATTGTTTTTAGCGATTACGATGAAATTTGGGACATGATTCTTTACTGGAAAAAGGTGTTTTTTGACATCATTTTTTTGTTCAGGAGTGTCGCGTAAGTGGTCAAAGGTTGATCATCCATAGGCAAAGAAGCTCATATTTTTTTAACAGTTAGGCCAATAGTTTTAAAATTTTTTTTACAGAGAGACATTCTTATTTCAAATATTTTTCGTTTCTTGTTCGATTTCTGTATCTCTCATAGTTTAGGCTGAAAAAAATTATTTTAATTGGCTGCAGTGCATTTCTTAAAACGAGTAGTAATCTACTTGTCCCGTATGCTGAGAAATAAGTGACGAAAAGACAATTTTTTGCGTAGAATCAACTTTTGTATCCGGGAAAATGGTGGTCACATTGAGCATTTGCTGTAAATCTATTAATTTACCGGTGGTACAAAATAAGCTGAACCATTGATTCAGAAATGGGTCGGATTATTTTGCGCCACCCTTTACATACTTCCTAGTAATAAACTTTATATCAAATTGTCTCTTCGTGATATATTTCTCAACATACGGGACAACTAGATTACTACATCTGTTTTAAGAAATGCACTGCAGCCAATCAAAATAATTTTTTCAGCCTAAACTATGGCAGATACCGAAATCAAACAAGAGACAAAAAATATTTGAAATAAGAATGTCTCTCTGTAAAAAGATTTTGAAAACTATTGGCTGAACTGTTAAAAAGATATGAGCTTCTTTGACTGTGGATGATCAACCTTTGACCACTTACGCGACACTCCTGAACAAAAAAATGATGTCAAAAAACACCTTTTTCCAGTAAAGAATCACAACCCAAATTTCATCCTAATCGCTAAAAACAATCTTTTGTTATTTAAAAAAATAGAAATTTTTTGAAGATCTTTGGCGTTCGATAGCGCTTTAACGAAGCAATTTCGGATAGAGGTAAGTTGCGTTAAATCGTCTTATTTTGATCCCCGGAATCTGTGGTTAAGCTATGGCACCATATTTTAGAGACACCCTGTATAACTGAATATTTTAAAGAACCCTTTAAATAGCCATAACTTTCGTCTTATAAAAATTTTCATTAAATTTTGTTTAATTAGCTTACAAATATACAAAAGCTGAATTCAAAACGTAAGTAATTACCGCATTTCATTAAAAAAATGCTCAAGTTTATAAGAACTTTCAACTGTTGTAACTTTCTTGTTATTCCATTTTGATCAAAAATTTATTGTAAAAAAAACTATGTTTTGGTCCCCTCTACTTGTCCTTTCAGTTTCCTCCGTACGTTAGAAATCACCCTGTATGTTGTATGAAATATTTTGACTTATTGTTATCAATTGTATATTTGTAATATTGTAATATTTAATCAGCTCTGGCGTTAAAATTATGAAGAAATTTTTGGTTGTTCTGCTGGTCTGCAGCACATATGAACCAGCCGCCACTGGTATATAGTGGTCATTCTTTATGCCATCTAAGCATTTGCAAAATATATTTAGAAGTAACTTGAAATGTTCAATAGGTGGGATTGATGTGCAGGTCTTTGATAATTCTTACTTTACACTGTACCTACGTAATAATTGTTTATAAGTAATGCACTCATGGAACATATTTACATATAGCGTGCTCATCGTGCCGTTTTTTCTAATACCACATTTTGTTAAACAATAACACTAACCGTTTAAAAATTCCTACTGAAAAACTACAAATATAACAAGCACGTATAGCCATAACATAATAAATAAAGAAATAAATAATTCAATATAATTATTATACATATTATATTATTTACAAATATTTAATAAAAAGTATTATACAATATTGTAAGAACATAATATAACATGCATTAATATCAGTGGCTGCGATGAACCTATTTAGCATTTTTATTATTTTTTTTAATCACAGGTTTTTATAAGGGGATGAACAACAATTGACGCTCCTAAACACCCAACGGTATTTGCAACAAGATCGTGGAAATTGCTTTCAAGAACCCACATCAGCCTTCTATATCCAGGTACGACTTGCGTTGCTAATCTACAGTCATCTCCCTTTTGAACTAATAAGAAATTATCGATTTTGAAACAAGATACGGTATTCCAAATGTAAATGTCAGATTCTCCTTTATATCTGAAAAACAAAGCTCCTCCATTGTCAGTACCTAAAATCACGATTAGCTGACCTAATGGTTTTGGTCCAACATCTACAACTGCTCCAGAAGCTTGCCCTTTTTGTAAAAATGCGGTCCTAATATAAAATAACCTTGGGGATGACAAATAAGTAAAGTAGAGTAAATTTCCTGAAGGCTGTCGTATTAATGCGATGTACAGAACATCTTTATATTGCAATCCTTGGGAAACTGCTGCAGGTAAAACCACTCGATATCCCTTATTCCTAAATATATCGTACACAATAATTGCACCAATACCAGCATCACTAATATAGGCAAAAGCATTACCCTGGCTATCAAAATCTACCACTAAGTACTGAAGGCGACTATTAGGTGTTACAAATTGAGATATGTCTATAACTTTTACTACTTGTCCTGTTTTCGCATTAATTCCCACTAGTTTTGGTCCACATCTTCGTACTGGTTGTTCCAACGTGTTGACAAGACCTGTATCCAACGCCCATAACAATTCTGATTGATCCAGACATATATCGACAACCGATTGCAGAGCATCGCAGTTACCTTCTTCTTGAATGGACCAACATGGGAACGGTATAAGGGTTGCACGGCATTCCCTATTCTTCAAAGAAAATGATGCCAGTGTAAAGGGCACTCCTGGTTTATATCTGGGTAGAGCCAAAATGGCAATATCCTTGTAAATCTGCATTCTTGTGGCTATAACATTTTTCTGTAGGTAGCGACCCGTGGATAAGTAAATGTTTCTTGTACTGTCGCAAGGAAATGCCAGTTTCGAACCACTCAATTTGAAACTCAGATCAGCAACAAGATTTTTGTCGCAAGCAGCATATACAGATATTATATTTATAAATAGAAACTGTATATAAAAGAGTTGTTGCAAGACCATTTTGGATTGGATATTAAAACAAACACTATAACCGTACCAGGACGGTTTAATGAACTGCTTGGAATATAGTTGAGTATATTACTGAAATTTACATGAAATTTCGAACTCTTTATACACTTGAATGATTTGTTTTTCTCTAAACAAAGTTTCGAGTTCGTGACAAAAATGCAATGTAGGTACATAATTTACGCAAAAATAGATTTAACCCTGACAGAAGGTTAGCGATGTCTCAGCTTTTTATGAATGCATAAATTAAAATGAATCAGAACGTGATAATATTTATTAAATAAGATATTGTTATTATTTCCAGGGAAATTTTTAAATTTTGTAATATTATTAAATAAGATTCTTCGTTTCTTACTTTGCTTATTCTTTATACCCTGTAGTAATAATACAACTTCGAAGCTGTTCTTGTGAAATTTATATTATTTTGCAAAATTACTTTTTTGAAGACTTTATTGAATACTGCAACAGAAGGCAACTTGAGATTAAGGTTGAGATATGTGTTAAGAAGTAGGTCCAAGAAAACAACATACCTACAGCTCCACCAAGCTTACAAATGCCCCAGAAAATATGTCAACTAAAAACTAAAAGACAAAACGCGACAATACGTCAACCGATAGCAAAGAATCCTACTCAAAGGTACATTCACTGGAAAAATTCCATTGACGTTTGCAATTTTAATAATTACAGTGTTTGTCAGATTATTTAGACGTTTAAAGTCTGTTAAATATGAATGTTAAATCGAGAAAAATAACTCATTCTGAAGCCAAAAATATCATTCGGAAGGTCATCGAATTCTTCTAATGAAGAGTATTTCCAATTATTTAAATTTGCCGCCTAAATTTTTATGTTGACTGTACTTTGAAAAACTAAATCAGCGCCGGACACGCCCCCTTTCAATTTTATAAGCTTGGTCGAGCTGTACCACCTATTACTTAATTTGTATACATAATTACTTACAGTATCAATATTCCACAGAGGGGCGGACCACAATAGAATGATTTAATCCTAAATAATAAATATTAAATAAAATATGGATATTTTATTTGATATTTTATTTAATATTTATTATTTAATCATGGATTTTAACAAAGTTACGCTTGAAAATGTCAATAGATTTAACCCTACATTGAAACCTAACTATGTACCAGCTTCTTGTATGTAGGTAAATTTTGCTACTATCTATATCTATAGCAGGGTATCGTCAAAATGTTACTTATAAATACTAATAGAAACAATAATATTACACAAGATATTAATTTTATGATTGTGACAATTTAATTCATATTCCATCAGCCAATCAGAAGCGTCCTTTTTTTAAAAATAGAAGGCTATTTTCCTGACAATATTTTTATGCCAACTGCAAAGCAGTAGTCTTCCAGCGACAATATTTATGTGTCAAACAAACGTCAAAAAATTTTATTATAAACATTCTTATTTCATTGAATTTTCATCCGAATTCAATTTTTGCGTTTTTTTCTTAAAATGGAAACCGATGCAATATCCGGATTTAGTATTTCTGCTTATGCAAAAAGCTTTTGAACTCGACTACTTTATCGATATTTTTTATCGATATATCGATATTCAGTAGTAATATCATAAGAGCGCTTTCGTATATTCGAATATACTTTTCGCGATTTCTATTCGAAATTGAGGTTGCCATGGAAATTTCCCGAGAGCTGTGATCGAGGAATATTTCCTAATGGTAACATCAATTGAGAATAGAAACAGGGAAAAGTACCTATTTAGAATATACGGAAGTGATCGAATGATATTTGTCACGATTATATCACGAATTTTAAAGTTAATTTTGGTATTTATAATGATTTTCAAACTCAAAATGTCAAAATGACTTTTGAAAAAATTAATTTATTAAAAAAATCAATTATTATTATTTACGGTTGCTACAGATATCAGATACCACAGCCAATAGGAAGCCGAAGCACCAAATCGAATATACGGATAGACCAAGAAGGTATATCCGAGAATTCCCGCCGTGATTGGTTCATTTTTTAAAAATTCTTAAATCCTATTGGTCTATAATACAGGGTGATTCCTAAGTACGTGTAGAAAATGAAGGGGGTGATTCCTGGGCGAAAATTAAGGCTACTTTTTCCGATAAACGTGTATCCTAATATGCTTCCCTGAAGAGTTACGCCTCTTCAAAAATGGTGTAAAAATTTGGTTTTTAATTTTTATCTCAAATTTGGACAAAGATAGAAAAATAAAAATAAATGGACGTGTTCTACTAACAGGAAGGCTATGGATATTTTCTTTATTCACCTGTATTGTTAGAAGGGGATGAAACTTACAGCCCCTGTTCATTTTTTATTAGAACTTTTTAATGCGCCGGAATTTTTAATTTAAAAACTTGGCATGAGAAAGCCTTATTCATTTAGAAAATTATTTGTCTCTTTTATTTTTATCGTGAGACAATAGTTTTCGAGTAAAAAATTAAAATCGATTATAATGTGCGCCTCAGTTTCGTGAGAAATTGTAGTAAATTTCTGAAAAAAAAAAAGTCTAGGTAGGCGGATTTCATTTTTTGTGTTTGTTGTTTTTGATAATAATAATAATTGTTAGTAAGTTTGCATACAAAAAATGAAATCCGCCTACCTAGACTTTTTTTTCAGAAATTTACTACTCACGAAACTGAGGCGCACATTACAATCGATTTTAATTTTTTACTCGAAAACTATTTGTCTCACGATAAAAATAAAAGAGACAAATAATTTTCTAAATGAATAAGGCTTTCTCATGCCAATTTTTTAAATTAAAAATTCCGGTGCATTAAAAAGTTCTAATAAATAAATGAACAGGGGCTGTAAGTTTCATCCCCTTCTAACAATACAGGTGAATAAAGAAAATATCCATAGAGGGCCTTCCTGTAAGTAGAACACGTCCATGTATTTTTATTTTTCTATCTTTGTCCAAATTTGAGATAAAAATTAAAAACGAAATTTTTACTCCATTTTTGAAGAGGCGTAACTCTTCAGGGAAGCATATTAGGATACACGTTTATAGGAAAAAGTAGCCTTAATTTTCGCCCAGGAATCACCCTCTTCATTTTCTACACGTACTTAGGAATCACCCTGTATATGAGTGATATAATCAATATTATGTCGATATATCGCTCAGCCCTAATTGTAACTCCTAGCTAATGTTTTATTATCGAATTTCATTTATAATAACTCAGTTTTTAATGATGCTAGACTCTTACATTTTTTCCATTTCCTTTGGGTTTCGATCCTCTTACGATTGAAAGAAAATGGACGTCTTTCATTTTCATAGGCAAGGTTTTTTTTCTCTACTCAAGCTCCATTGGGGCATTTTTTTTTGATAAAATTTTAAAATATGTTTGTTGAACCACTGTTGTGAAATTGTTTTCTGCAGTTTTCAGTGTCACAATGAAGCTATTGCGAACGCGAAGTAGAAAAACAGTCCGTTAGTAAATGAAGCGTTATGTTTATAAATTATTGTATACATTCTAGTTTATGTAAAAGGCTTGCGTCGAATATTCATGGAAATATTTAAAAAATCATTACCTAAAATTATGTAGTATGTAAGGCTCTGCACGTATGACCTTAACTAAAATAAATAAATTTCCCATATATAAACCGAGTACAATAAATTAATACAATATTAGTATTTGTTCTGCGACGTGTAGTTAGCAGTAAGTATTGCATTAACATTTTAAACATTATAATTTTATTGTAAGAACTCATTTCGCTTTGACATCTAAATTAATAAATAACTCCCTCAACTGCATGATAGCGTTCACCAAAATGGCACTGTCTTGAGGTAGGTACGTACTAATTAAGTGGCGCAGGTTCAATTCCTAAATGGGGGACAGCCCTCAAAACGAATTTTTTACAATTATTTTTTCTTCCGAGCCTTATAAAATTTATTTAGGTATATTACATAGGAAAATTAAAATTAAATTTATTAAAGTAGAACCTGGGCAGAATAATTTTTTTAAGATGTTAGTTATACTGCATTTAATTTATTATTAATTTCCTTGTTTTTCGGTGCAACTTACCTACTAACAAATTTTATTATTTTTATATAGGGCTCCAGGATGGTGCTAAAATATCTACTCCTCGCAATGATTCACATTATCTGCATAAAGGCAGTGTGCGATAAAGATTTACTGCAACCTCTTGAATGGATTGGAGCACCCTTGGTATGGTCTAGTGAAACTGTCAGAGCACTCTACAAATCGTCAGGGCGTTATATTAATAAACATAATATCGCAACGCGTGGCCAAATTTATGGAGATTATGCGTATCTTGCAATACCTCGCTATAAATCAGGCGTTCCTGCAACCCTTGTGCAAGTACCTCTAAGGTCGACAGGATGTGACGCGGTTATGATACCTTTCCCTTGCTTGTTAACCCAACAAGAAAGGAGCAATCAGGCACTGTACTCTGTAGTTGATCTTTGTGCAGATATTCAAGACGTACTTTGGGTATTGGATGTGGGAATTATAAGAGCATTGGATTCACCTATCCGCAAGAGTCCACCGAGAGTGTTAGCATTCTCCCTAAAAACTGGAAAACTATTGAAAACAATTGATCTTTCAGGATTAGTTACTCAAGCGTCGCGGCTTCAATACATAGTGTGTGAATATAGTTCTACAGAAAGGCCTATACTTTATATTAGCGATGCTGCAACACGATCCATTTTAGTGTTCGATGTCGTAGCCAATAAAGGATATCGTGTTGTTTTACCTAAGGTTATTACTACTGGATGTAATAGACGTGATGTGTTATATATTGCTCTTGTACGCAAAGGATGCGGAAATAACCATCTCATTTTTACGTACCTTTGTTCAAAACGTGTATTTTCGATACGTACTGATTACTTGCGGTCAGGATCTACTGCTGGAAGAATCGTTGATCTTGGTCCTAAACCCAGCAAACTTATTATTCTTGGTACCGATCTTGGATCAGCAATTTTTATCAGATTCGAAGGAAAACCTGAAATTTATCGATGGGATACCAACACTAGTTTCAACCAAAACAACTTCTTAGTAGTATATAAATCATCTTCCTGCTTTTTATCAACTCAAGTGATGCCAGATATTAAAAGACAACGAATGCGCGTATTACAAAGTAATTTCCCTGATTTTATCCAAAATACTGTTGGATGTGGAGCTACACAACAAATTAATATTATGGCTGGTAGTTGCTGAAAACTGAACTTTTGGAGAACTTTATGAAAGGAACCAAAGATCTCAGTCTATGGCATTCATTGTGGTGGCTACCAAAGACAATTATTGTAGCCTTTGTTAATAATGAGTGTAATAACTAATAAACGATATTTATTTAAAATGAGTATTATTCTTCAATTTTTGTCATATTTTTGTTTGCAACAATACAAAACACAGAACGGTGAACAAGTATTTGAATATTGCTTTATGTTTGTACTAAATTCTATAAAAATTAATTTAATACAATAAGCAGATAGAAATAGGCCACAGAAGCTGAGACGCCAAGTCTCGCGCGGGCCAAACCTTCTCTGACAAATCTCCTCAGGAATAATCTTTACATCTCTTATCGGCATGGGTTCTAGAAAACGGGATGTATTGATAAAATTATACCAACATGAGCCCGAGTGAATCCGCAAACATCGAATTCAGAGGCAGACACGTTAATCTTTGAACCACCCATGTCAATGTCTGTGTGCTGATATGCAATATTTCCATCGAAAGCACGCACCCCTTTAGCTTTAGGTAGTTAATTGATTTCTCGAATAAGGGGAGGACATATAAATACATATACAGGGTGTTAGGGAAGTCGACCGGAAATCCTTAGGCATTTTCGGCTTATGTGCGTAGTTTTTTCAGAAATTATTGAAAACAATATCGCCACAAATCTTTTGGATTACTGGATTTAAACTTATGCATGGTATTTTGTAATCTTGCAGTCTAATGTTGCAATTTAGTATTTATTTCCTAAAAAGATGTAAGTTGTTGGAATTGATACTGCAATGGGTAGGTATCTACTATTATGTATTTATTCATTATTCTTTAGATATAAGTAAAGGTAATAAAGGATGATATACAAAATAATACCTACACAAAATAATAAATAATATATAAACAACAAAATATCAACATTTCAAATGAAATTCTCAAAATGTTCACCATTTGCCCTAAGACAGGATTTTATAAAAATTTTATTCTAGCAGTACATACCATATTTTAACTGCGATTTCTGAAGAAAATATGCACATATTCCAAAAATGGCCAAGAACTTTTCAGCTGATTCACTCCTGAAATTGTTGTGGTTCACTTCCCCAACACCTTGTATAGTCGAATTGTTACCTATATATTATTCAATATTTCTCATCATAGAAAACCTAGTGTGGAAGTAATTTTTGACTAAACAACGAATTGGGGGAAATACTGGTAGGTTAATCCTGAAAACACAGAGGCATCTCTTAGCAGTGTGTTTGCCGTTTGGTCAAATCTTTGGGACTATCATCCAAAATTAGAATTCCCGTGCGGCTATATACAGTGAAGTCCATTTATTATGCAATATAGGCATGTTGCAAGTTAATTGGTGCGGCCACAATATCATTGAAATATAGGCAACCCATTATACAGTTAGCTAGTTTTTTTTTATCTAACCATCTATGATCTAACCGAAATCAGCAACACATGAAAGTTTAACTGAGTTTAACCTCAAAATAAAACATTCCTGACAATTGAAAATTTAAATTCATCAGTAGGGAGGGGCAAGAGTGCTTAGCGGTGTATAATGGGTTGCCTATATTTCAATGATATTGTGGCCGCACCAATTAACTTGCAACATGCCTATATTGCATAATAAATGGACTTCACTGTGTGTCCATAATTAGGCTGAGGCTATATTTAGGTAGACAGATTTGGTTACTCGCCAGGCTAGAGCAACAAGTAAACTAGGACATGTTCGCACCCCCAACAACAGTATTAAAGACGATCCGATGCATTACTAAACTTGACTTTTTGTGGAAGAATTAACAGTAAGGACACAATTACCAAAATTCCTCTTCTTGATACTTGGTCAACTTGATTGACAACATTCTTTTTAAACAAACTTTCAACCTACCACAGATATTATAATTTTTGACCCATGGCTTAAGAACCAAGGGCTTTATCTACTGTAATGATAATCCTCTGCTGGCATTGGTCAATTTGAAAATTTCGTCAAGAATAGTACTATAGCATCTTCGCAGCGGGCTCCCCGCAGACCCAAGTACTATATGAAACAGAGAAGTGGTAAACCTTAACAAGACCCTACACTCTTAAGAAGCGCATTTAGAAAACAGAAATATGGAACATTGAACAGCCCCAATAGTCACAAATGCAACACCGTTGACGATATCAGACACTGTGTGCTGTATATCCTGCACTCGCTGGAACACAATGCTCTCATATCACAGGGTTTTTCCCCCAACATGATTGCCACCAGCAAAACCTAAATTTCTTATATCCTCAAACATGTTCAAAGGATTGAGACGACTTTAATGATACTACATTTTGGAAGCTGCCGTTGAGATGTATACAATCGGGTTCACTCCTAAAATCCACAACCTTGAAGCCAATTGTACAAAATCGGTTGATAAAATAATAACAAGATTGGTTTTTGAATTTTATTTTCTCCCCTTTTGTAAATTGTGTTTTACAATATTGGTCAACTAACTTTCCAATTTTTGAAACGTCAAGGTCGTATGTTAATCGTAGAGTTAAGTTTAAATTTTAGTAACATTTGTGAAAACTAATTATTTATTTTCATATTATACAATACAATACTTTATAAAACAAATAAAAAATGAGCTTCTTATATTTTGCACTCATTTAATTTCTAAGTAGGTAGGTACATTGTACTACCTTTATTAAAATGGTACTTCTACTACTGCTTTTCAAGTATAAGTAAATTTCCTGAGCGGCCTCTCTTTTTGAATTTAAACAACTTGATAACTCTTTTTTGAATATATGGTATTTCTCCCGGTAATTTAAAATATTTTCGTTTGGTCAGATTAGTACATTCTTGAGGTTGCAGTGGATTAACTAACGCCCAAACACCATTTTGTGGTCCGTTAAATAAATGCGACACGTATGGTAAAACTTCATAAGATTGTTTCAAAACTTCATGGTTTTCAGCTCTTAGTGGTTTACTAAAAAAATAAACGAAATAGATTTTAGTACGGACAATGTATTTACAGCAATACAATGTATAAAATGGAATAACTGGAATTTCGATGAAAGGTAATGATACAACGACGCCAATTAATGATTTAAGTGCAAATTGTCCTTTGGTTTGTGTCTTAGCAAGTAGCATACAAAGGTTCTCTATACAACCAGAGTAACTAGAGTAGGTAGTAGTTCCTTGTTTTTACAAATAATATAACGAAGGTATGCTAGAAATAGTTATTTAAGTAACAAGGAATGTAAGAACATATTAACAAACTGAGGGTTGTAACCTTTCCGTGTTTCTTATTGAATTTTTCACACTACTGGTACTAAGTAGCTTAAAAGAATAAGAAAATACTCGTTTAGATATTATGGAAATTTTATGGTAGCGTACAAATTTAAAAATTTCTGAGTATCAAAAACGCAAATGAAACACGCAAAATTTTATCCTGAACCCAAATATGTAAAAATGTACCTTGACCTACAGCGTGTTCCATCTAAAATAAAAAAGTTGTAGTTTGTAGGTACCCACCTATTTTTTTCTAATCAATGCAATCAGTGGCGTCGGAACCACGGGTGCAACGGATCAGTTGCACCCGTGTTGGGTGCAGTTGGTATTTTCAGTATTTCAATACAATTTTAAAATATGCATAAGTAAAATTGTGATTTTTTAAAGTTTTACCGTAAAACGCTTTTAAATTGACCACGCCCACTTTTGAAAAAAAAATCTACTGCACCCGTAGTTGAAAAATTGTTCCGGGACCACTGAATGCAATGAAATTATCTTAGAACGTGAACAGTAAACAGTATAATGTTGTTAGCCTATTTTTAAAACTTATTTAGAATCGGCGAAATAGCAGAATATCATTGGGATTAAAAAAAATACATCGGCAACCAGTGATGCCTAGAATAAATATTCCATGTTCCTTTCTCAGTTGTTTACAGTTTTTCCACAGATTTTTTGTGAAAAAGTAATAACAATTTCAAGGACCGTAATTATGGAATGTAATGTAATCGGTAATGCTGGACGCAAAAATCAAACAAAGCTTATTTTGAAAGGAGTTCTTTCCTAATCATTTTAATGGTTCGATAATTAATTTTTTGACATATAATGTATTTTTCTCAAAACATTTATATGAGTAGTAGTAGAATACCTCTCCCATGACTGTGCTAAGACAAAGGTTAAGTACATATACAATAGTTGCAACTCTATTATTCGAAATACAAATAAATTCATCAATAAAATGGAATTACTGCAGATAATGCTTGTGTTTCATTAAAACATGTAATCTATTTCTCATAATTAGTTTTTTTTTCATAAAGTTATAATTGGCTTCATAATCCATTATAAATAACCTTTTCTGTCATTTAACTTTTTCTAAAGAGCTATGAACTTAATTCCATAGTACTTGTGGAACATCCTGTAGGTACTTTAACAAACAATTTTCAATTTTGTTTTTTCAAAACATTATAACTATTTTGGTGATATTCTGATTAAAACAAAAACAAATTGTTACAGGGTAATTCTTACTAAGTGTTCCAACGTAATACTGCAAAATCTCTGGTGAGGTAGTAACTTAAACCTCCTGCAATATCTGTTATCATTCCTCCTGTAGGTCCTAATTTTTCACCAAGAAATGTAGCATTTATTTCTGGAAATTCCTAAAACGATTAATACTTATTATTTTCCATACAATTTCAAGTGAAAATATATAACAATTTAATTATTACTTAGAGTATCAAAAAATTTAATAATAATCATCATTATTTTAAGGAAAGTGAAATTCTGTAATTATTATAATGATTTATAATTAAATTATTAACTCACCTCAAGCGTTTCGGATGGTTTTAGTGCGTTAATATTTGTTAAATTAAGATAAAACATCTCGGAACCATTGTTTTGTGTTAAATATAAAATAGATCCTGTTTTTGATAAAGCCAGACGCTCTGTTGAAACGGACACGCCAAAATCATTACTGTCCTTAACTTTTATGGTCCACCATTTATCACTTCTAAGAGAAAACACAGTTAAATAATTACTTTCCGAATGACCGATATAAACCATTGTTCCAAATTCCACAGATGAATTAATCACCATATAATTGACATCTTTAATTAACGCACTATCAAATTTACTGTTAAATATTTCAGTGTTAGAATATAAATTATAAATAATAATTTTCGGTGGACACTTTCTGGTCCCTTTATCCAATACCCATAAGCGTGCCTTTTTTACTTCCACCTCCACCGAAATTGCGTCTTGAAGCTGAGCGCACTTGCCCCATTGTTGGTATTTTTCATTTGGAAAATACAACTTTCTTCCAGCTACTAAGTGTTTATATTCAGCGTGCCAGTGAACTTCAATTAAAGTTGGTTGAGTTAAATTATTGTAACAAGAACTGCGAGGAAGAGTTAAAAATGCTCGATTCCGAAACACCGCTATGCTAGATACATAAAAACTATCTTGAATACCATGATTGTTTAGATTTAAATTATTTACGAACACTAGGAGGTTTGTTAACAAAAAAGATTTTATAAAAACCGTCATGCTTAGTGCATGCTAGTAGGTACTAATGTACCTGGTAATCACTAAATAGTAAAGTAATAAGATTCATGCTGTCACACTGGAATATTATACTGACCGATGCAAATAGTTCTTTTTTAATACATTGAACTTTGCGCAACTTCTTCATAAAACGTTATTATGAATAATACACTATAACAACCACAAACGTCTACTAATTTTATAATTAGTGGTCGATTCCCTTTCCTAACTAGTAGCTACCAATTTTCATAAATCGAAGTAGTAACTGACTATTCTTCATTCAGAACCTAGAAAATCAACGACTAAGGTGATATGCAACTCAACATACAAATTCCAAAACTTACTCTTCGGATTTTTTATTTTTTTATTTTTTATTTTTTTATTTTTTCTACTACTAAAGATTCATCAAATAGCATCCAGTACCTATTATCATTGAATATTGCCCTTAGTTTCCTCGGATAGGCAGCAAATATGCAAGAAGCTTGGTATGAAGGTAAAAGACAACGTTTTAATATCAGAAGTACTTAGACATTTTTGGAAATATTTCAAAATAATTTTAGGACCACATACATACATTCATTACACGGACCAAACGTCCGCATCCGGAATATAAAGTAGCTTGCAATTACTGATTAAATATTATTCGTAGTACCTATATCTAAAATTTTCAAAAATATCATCTTTTGAAATGATTATTATTTCAAAAGATCATATCGTTCAAATAATAATCATTTTTTTTATCTATAATTGACGCATAGGTTCACCTTTTCACTACAAACTACTGTTTTGAAATTGTGTAATGTCATGAAAAGTTGATACTTTGTGCCTTTGTGGTCATTCATTCATGCACTAAAATCAAAAATGCAGTATTAATGTGTTATAGTGGGGGACTACCCCCTGGAATGTTGATATTTAGCAATAGCAGAATGATAGGACAAAGGCGAATCTAGAGAAATTCTGTAATAATGTTTATGTAACAGACAACCTTTCATTTTCAACTTATTTATGATTGGCTCTGGCCTCTGGGGGGGGGGGACATTTCGCTCTACGATTGATAAATTTTAGTGGCGATTTTAGAGGCGACAAATGTTTTTCCAATGGTCTAAACCTGCACGAAATATACCATTAATAAAATGGTGACTGTCCTTCAAATGGAGGTTCGCGTATACCCAAATGCCAAATATTGTTACAGTTATGACTGAAGAATCTGCGACTAGGCACTGTGAAAATCTGACGGGCACAGAGTGGGAGCAGCCCCGAGGTTCAACTGTTGAGGGTGTAGCGCTGATGACGAGATAGCAGAGCATGTGCTATAACACTATCCTGCTCTTACAAGAACAAGAGGATATCTGAATGCATGCCATATTTCCATAAATACAGACGTAAACTATCCCAACCCATGTGAAGAGCAGTAGCCGTTCGTTGATGGATGTTTGTGTACGCCTTACTCTTAGATGAAGTGTTGGATGGGGGTTATCTCATAATAACAAAAACGCTGTATTTTGGTATGTAGGGTATTTTCAGGACCTTATTCTTATATCCAAAGTTATAACTTCAATTTCATGATGGCATATTACTGAGCATCCATTTACTATCCAATTTTCTTGGAGTTAGGAGCTAATTTGAATCAAGCTAAGAGATATATTTTATATGGTTTTCAGCAAAATTGATAGTCGTGTCCCATTTATTTATTATTTCGTTAAAAATCTAGTAGGTAGGTACCTACTATTTATTAATGTTGTTATTTTTTACACAATAATAGGTGACAATACAATACAATTTCTTCATAACGAATAATAAAATTTAATTGATACATAAAGAACCAACATAATTATCTAAACAAGGTGTTCCCTTTTCCGTTCGCTTGTATGCACAACTCCTTCGAACAGTCGTGCTTCTAGCATTTGCAGTACCTATGAATAATAATAGTGACACTTGGTAAATTTCTCTAATTTTTCTCACAATTCTTTAATGTTTTTATCAAACTAATGAATAAATGTAAGTACAGGACAATAACTTTTAGTTTTACTGAAAAACTGTTGGAAATAAAGCCATCTCGTACGGTGTAATTTCGTGGCTCGTCCGAATCACTGGCCGCATTTCTAGTTATAAGTACTTCTTTTCTTTGTTTTTCGCAGAACCGGTCCAAGAGGATTCCGTCATGCAAATGTTTGTTAAGGCTTCCTTTTAGTTGAAAAAAATATCTGGTTGAGATTTACAGCAACGCCTTATTGGTAGGCATCCACCTTAACGGATTATAATTTCCTAGAAGGGTTCACTTAATCCTTAGATAAACATCAGCAGACGTTATTGTCGAACATTTGTTCGTATTTTAGATTTTGCAACTTGTTATGTTTCATGTAGAATTCGGAAAATATGAATTGTAGGGTTGCCAGATTTTAACAGCGGAAATGGATGAGATGGCATAAAAAATAAATTAGTTGTTAACAAAACATTTGAGAAATTACAAACTATATTTATATTTATATATTTATATTAAACAAAATATCGATTTTAACGAGAAATAATAAGATTTATTCGCTTTATACGTATTTCGACATCAATGTGCCATTGTCAAAAGCATATAAGTTATTATATAATTTGTTATTAAATATCTTATATGCTTTTGACAGTGGCACATTGATGCCGAAATACGTATAAAGCGAATAAATCTTATTATTTCTCGTTAAACTCGATATTTTATTTAATTATTATTATTTATGCAAACTAGTAGTTTATTAGATAAAGAAAAACGTTACAATATGAAACAGAAAGTTAATAGGTACCTATTATTCATATACCCATAATCCACTTTTGTACCTTATAAGTACTTATCCACTATGTGCTTCAATAAACATTATTTTTAATAAGTTTGGATACAAAATAACAAATACAAAAATGTATCTTCACTACAGTTAAACAATTTTTAAGATATAAACAGCAAATTTATTCTAAATTTTTAGATTTGTACGGGTCTATATTTTATAATTTTTGTGTTACTATATATACAAAATAATACTTTGCTACCAAATACCGAAAATTTTTAAACAATTACCCAAATCCAAAATACCCGCCGAACTTGAAAACTTTAAAATAATTATATGATTTATATGATACTTTTAGGAATTTTTGCTGTATTTGCTTAAAACATATGAGAAATTGATGTTTGAATATGAGTTATGAGATTTTAACAAATGTTAACTTAATTGTAACATATTAATACCTACCGTTATTTAATTAAAAATTAAAGGCAAAACAAAACTTTAGTTCTCGTAAATTAAGTTATATCGTTGCTGTTTTCAACAGGAATATCTTTTTTAAGAACCATGTCCATGTTGCTAATTTATTGTGCTATTACGTTTTTGTAACTTAACATATATGTAGGTAATTACAAGTATTTCCAGGTCTAATTTTATCAAAATAGCAAGAAAGTTACCGATTAGCCATAAATTCTACAAAGTAAATTTGTAGAATTTGCTAACTGTTATATAATTGAACTCCCACCAAGAATATCTTTAATTGGCTATATGAAGTTTTATCAACCAATTACAGGGTTTTGCAATTGTGCACCCACCCCTGACATCCCTTATAAATAAGACAGTCACATATTTTCAAATTTAGTGCATTATTTATGCAGTTGAACGTTTTCATTATCAAATATGGGTCGTAAACAGTATTCAGTTTCCAAATGTTCTCGTCTGTTTCAAAGAAGGCAGAGCATGAAAAATAAAATGCAAAAAATACGCGCGGTAAAGTTTGCAGCGGATAGTGCAACTCCTTCAACAACAAATGTGAATACTCCAGTTTCTGTAGATGTTTGTTTTAATGTACCATCTACGTCCGATTCCGATACGCAAATGTCTGTGGATGGTTTTGATGTGTCGGTAAACGAAGAACTTTTTTTTAACGATGACGTCTCGCAAATAGACGATTCTGTGGGATCAGTGAATAATTCAAATGCATTGAGTGATTTCAACGAAGAAGATAGCTCTTCATCAGATTCGTTACCCGAACTAGCAGTGGAAATCGAAGAAGAAAATGAAGGTGAAACTAGTGTTATTTGTGGCCGCCGTTTTGTAGACATTGCCCACTTTTTAAAATCACTAAAATCGCTTCAACACGAGGGTTTTGGTTGTTCTTTTTATAATATGGATATTGTCACCGAAAAACGCTTAGGGTTTGCATCTGTGTATACTTTGAAGTGTTCAATGTGTAATAAAGTAGATATACCGTGTCGACTGAGAAGCTCGAAGATGAAAGCAAAATGAATATAAACTTAGCAGCCGTTTCTGCTACTGTTTCAATAGGTGCAGGGTATACACAATTGTCAGAATTTGCTTCAGCTATGGACATACCGAAAATTTCATCGGCAACTTATGCAAATTATCATGACCAGATATGTAGCATTTATAATCGTGCCGCAACAGAATCAATGGCAAAAGCAGCGGAGGAAGAAGCGGTATTAGCAAGGGAAAATGGTGAAGTTGATTCCGAAGGTTATCCTACAATTGCAGTGGTAGCTGATGGGGCCTGGTGCAAACGTTCTTATAGAAGTAATTATAATGCACTTTCCGGTGTTGCTTGTATAGTAGGACTGAGAACAAAAAAAGTGCTGTATATGGCAGTAAGAAACAAGTATTGTCTGATATGCGTTAGAAAAGATTTATACGAGAACGAAACTTGCCCTGAACATACGTGTTATAAAAATTGGAACGGAACATCGACTAGTATGGAAGCTAATATTATTGTTGAAGGGTTCAAGAACTCTGTTGCGATGTATGGCATAAAATACATTAAACTGGTAGGTGACGGTGACAGTAGTGTATACAGGAAACTTTTAGAGTGCATGCCCTATGGATCCACCGTTATAGAAAAAATTGAATGTAAAAATCACATACTTCGCAATTACATCAATAAATTGAAAGATTGTGCAAAAAGACCAAAAACTGATTCTAAGTTAAGAAATGCAATCTCCCAAAATATTCTAAGATTTAGGACTGCTGTTACAAAAGCAATAGAATATAGGAAGTCACAGAATACGTCTTCCGCTGAAAAAATTAAAGAGTTACGCTTGGATATTTTGAACGGACCGCAACATATTTTCGGAGATCATACAGGGTGTGTTGACAGAAAATATTTTTGCCAGGGTGCTAAAAACAACGAGGGTAATATTGTGCCGGATCTCGTTCAAAGTGGACTGTTTGAAGATATCATGGTAGCAGTTCGTCGCGTAGCCAGTCAATCTAACAGCCTAATTCATGATGTTACTAATAATTCAGCTGAACTTTACAATTCACAAGTAGCAAAATTCGTAGGTGGTAAGCGGATTAATTTTGCACTGAGGGGGTCATACAATGCTCGCTGCGGAGCGGCTGTCGTTGCTCATAATAACGTAGGTGCGCTTCACGAAATTATTCACAGTGCAGCGGATAAAACGCCCGGAAAATATACATCTGCATTTTGCCAAAGGCTGAAGCAAGAAACCGCATCCCGACGAGAAAAGGTAAAAAAAACTTTCAGGTCTAGGAAGGTGAACGGTCCGGATTCTGATTATGGCCCTAATGCTGCCGAATCTATTCCAGATATGTCCGACGAAACAATAGAGGAGGCCAAAGGAAAGTTTTTACTTGATTTATCTATTAATAGAGAAAAAATCTTACTGGACACTGTCGGACAAAGCAAAAACCATCAATGGCTTCAAGAACGGCGGAAACGGCTAACAGCTTCGAACTTTGGCAAGATTTGCAAAATGCGCCAGTCCACATCCTGTGCGAATACTGTGAAAAGTATACTATACCAACAATTTTTTGGAAATATTGCTACGCGTTATGGAGGTGATAATGAACATCAAGCCATTGAAAGATTTCAACAAATTACAGCACTAAACGTGAGTGAGTGTGGTTTGTTTGTGCATGATTTGTATCCATACCTTGCGGCTTCTCCTGATGGATTAATAAATGATGATGCCATTATAGAGGTGAAATGTCCTTATAGTGCGCGAATGTTCAGCCCTGAAGAAGCAGTAATAAATAAATGTATTAAATTTTGTGATATACACGAAGGAAAATTAAAATTAAAACAAAAAGATACTTATATGTACCAAATTCAAGGACAATTGAATATCACTAAGAGAGAAAAGTGTTACTTTGTAGTTTGGACTCCTCATGGAATCTCTGTAGAAATTATTAAAATTAATACTTCATTTTGGACTGAAGAAATGGTACCAAAATTAAAAAACTTTTATTTATCAGCATTACTTCCCGAGATTATAGACCCTCGATATCCTAGACAGTTGCCGATTCGAGAGGTATAAGCTATATATTTCTTTTTTATCTATGTATCTATAATGTATTTGTTATTATTTTAAAACTTTAATTAATTGTAACTGTATTTTATTATTGTATGTTTATTATTATTGCTGTTATTTGTTGTTAGTTTAAAACTTGAATTATTTGTAAATAATTATGTTTTGTCAAGCTTCGTAAATATTAAATTAATCATGATCAAGCTGAAGAATAAGCTGTAGTTTTACTAAAAAGGTGTAATCTATAAATTAAAGATTCTCAAGGTCCCAACCCAAACAATACGTATTTGTATTGCAGAAATAAAAAATGTGAAAAAACAAATCAATTAAAGAAATTTACTTTTGATAAACTTTTATTACCATCAAAATTAATGAAATATTATAAAATTCCGAACTCGGGTTTAAAAATAACTTCAATTTATTGTAAATATACCTACATTTCTACCTGAACACAGCTTAGGACTAAGGTATTTCCATAACGACAGCTCTCACTAATCCGTGTAACCCTATGTTGCGTGTGTTGCCTATTTTCGTTAAATTTTGATAAAATTCTTTACAATTTTTGAAAAGTTAAATACAAACTACTTCAAAACAAAGCCAATCTACAACATGATCGATGTATGTATGTAGTGACATCATTTAAATACACCGCGCTAAAAGACGAAAAATTGTTTAAAAATTATATTCAGTTAGCTATTTAATATTTTTCCTTTTTTATAAATGCCGTCATAACCTTTTTCTAATTTCAAATTTCGAATTTTTGGCCTTTTAGCGCGGTAAGGAAAGGTTCGATAATATTGTTGTAAAATTTGTATCATTCCAAATGTATTTATAAGGAAGTTATTTGTATTTAAAATCGGTCAATTTATAGCGTTCTACCGACCCACTAAAAGGAAGCCTTAAGTATCAACGCAGGTTCTTTCATCACTTTTTTGGTTTATATGAACCACCCTGAGAAAATTAACAATAGTATACCGATAAAGAGTCTGGACCATAGTTATTATCTATGGTCTGGCCGTCTGGACCCATGTCCATAAAAAGGTTTGCACGAGTACCTACATAACTGACTATCTTTAGTTTCAAAGTCCAGACCCTTTACCGCTAAGCTAATGTTGAAAAATGTATTAACTGGTAATTAGGTAATAACTCAAGATTATTATTATCGATCGCTCAAAAATATGCCTGCAATTTTCTACTTACTAAAATGCCCTATAGCCTAATGGACATTCAAATGGATCCACCCTGTATATTGCATGGCAATAAAGGCATTATTATTAAATTTAATAAGCCTCGTATACAAGCAAAAATAATAAGCATTTTGCTTTATTCTGTTTTAAAAGCTAAAGGAGCTATGAATGAATTTCAGCTCCTTGGACCAGCCTGTATGTTGTATGAATGGTGCTATAGGCAACACGTTATACAACACGAAGTAGAAGTAGAAGAAGTGGTTCAGAGATGTCGCCTAATTTATTGGTTGTATAGAAAGTTACAGCTGTAATGTTTATGTTCAGCAAAACGCCGATCGAGGTGCTAATGTTTTATGTTTTGGTTAATGGCTGCTGTTTGACGTAGATGCGTGTGTGTGTGTGCGAGAGAGAGTACTGTGTTGTTTCCCGTGATATTCAACAATTAGTTGTAATTATGTGATTATGTCGGAGTGTAATGTAGTCACAGTAATGAAATCCAACTCGGACGGAGAACTTCTAAACTCAAACGAAATGACCGTCGGTTCGCAAGGGCAAAATGTACATTCTGTGGAAACTTCCAGATTAAAACGTACGTTTACGTTGCCGAGAAACCCATTTAACAACTCAAGAATGTCTAAACGAAAGGTGAAAGCGAGGGACATTTCAAACAATGAGATTGAAAATAAGAATGTTATTAACAATGAACCCAGCAAGAAAGTTTTCCGTAGGCCTTCATTCAGAAAGTTTATCAACAAAATTGCTCAACATATTGGGGGCGTGCCGGTTATGGGTTCCAACAGTGATAGCCGTGTGCCTCCGGTAGGTCTTCAGACATGGGGTCCTGACCAAACTCCAGGGGTTACAGGGTTGCGAAATCATGGCAACACTTGCTTTATTAATGCAGTTTTGCAATGCATATCTCACACTGACATCCTTGCAGAGTATTTTGTGTTAGATCAATATAAAATAGATTTGTCAAGAAGGAATAAATTAAACTCAAAAAAATATGGGACCAAAGGAGAAGTTACGGAGCAATTGGCAATGTTACTAAAAGCCCTTTGGGCATGCCAGTATAGCCCCGAACTTAGTACAAACTTTAAACAGATTGTCGAAAAGCATGGAGCTCAATACAAGGGCACACAGCAGCATGATGCTCTCGAATTTCTTCAGTGGCTGTTGGATAAGGTTCACGAAGACTTAAATACGGCTTCAAAAAGGAAATACAAGTCTATTAAGGTATGTGTACATAAATAATACCTTGGCTAGTACATACCTACATCTAAATTTCAATCTGGCAACTTAACTTCTTAATTATGGTTGGAAAATTAAAAAACTGACTGTGTCAAGGCAGCTCATATTTATTATTTCAAACTAGGTAGCAGGTAGCATTGTTTTCTATGTTCTTTACTGACAAAAATATGTACCTATGTTACAAAGTAACCAATTTTTGGTATTATTCCAGTATCACCCTAAGCCCAAGCGCCCTAAGGTATCCTGAAAAATTTCATATGTTCCCGTTTGGTAGTCCACATATTAAATTGGATGTACAATGTTTTTGATTGTGCATGGCACCAACCAATATTTTAATTAGGCATGCAGGAAAGTTTATATAATTTTTATGTTTCAAGTTTAATTTACATTTGCAAAATTGCAATAATATTAACTGAGGCCTGTTAAACTAAATAGGTAGTCTACACTGTATGAATTATAGTGTACCTACCTATCCTACCCATTATGCTTTTGGAAGAAACTTAACTTTGTTGATTTGTTGGTCACATGAAAATGCAAAATATTTTTGTTTCCGTGTTGTTTAGGTATAAGTCATTTTAACAGTTTTCTTTTTTTAATCCTGACCTCTCTTACTTCAATGTTATTGTTTTTAGAAAGTTTGATCAAGTATGAAGTATTTGGACGTGTAGTTATTGCGAGTTATTGACTATGATTGAACTGGTCCTCCCTGTGCTGTGGAAAGAAAAGTCACGTTATTATTACTAGATTCAGAAAATATTTATATTGTAATGTGTAACTAATACATTTCGCTTGTCACTTTCAGGTTACCAAGGGTTATATAGTTTATGAGGTCACCTTTTGTTGGGTCAACTAGTTAACAATTAAACGGAATTTTTAAGAAAAGAAATCTGTTATTGAGCAACTGTAAAGGGAATGAATAAACCTGACCTGAGTAGTGATTATAACAAAATGTTGAAAATGTTTTTCAGATTTGTACAAAAATATGATTTAAAACAATGAGAATTAATGACATTAACATTTCCTGAAACTAGTAATAGGTAACATGACTTTTCATTTCAAACTCCCCACCCCGCCGAGGATCGTTTTTTTATATCTTGATTCTTGACTGTTCGGAAAAATTTGGTATTACTAATTAAAATGCGAGTATCAAACTATGCAACACAAACAACAGATGGAATGAGAGATGGAATATGTACTACCAATGTATTACCTATCTTTGTTACCAACTGGCTATTATTGCTCTCATTGAAAACCAATTAAAAATTTATTATTGCTGATTTAGTAGTTGAATCTACTTCTTGGGATTTTATACAATAAGGAGCAGCCCTCGAAGCAGCCCGAAAGCAGCCTATTTTTTAAAATAACAATCTGTTAAAATCACCAAGTAATAAATGGTCGCACTTCAGAATGTTTGTAATCTCGAAAAACAATCATTCATGACCCGTGGTTGTCGTGTGTTAAAGTTTCTATTCAAAATATCTTCACGAAGTAATAATTTCTTCAACTACTGAATTGTGGTAGGATTCCTTGCAAACACTCTTTCTTTTAAACGGCATTAAAATCTAGAGCTAACAAATTTTCGGCCATATTCCCATTGAACAACTGAATTTGGGAATTAGTTTCAATGTAGCTCTCCCCAATAAGTATCTTATAACTCCCAAGTGTTTATATCTATAATTCTGCTGCAAGGGGTAAAGGACGGTTCAAAATTGTGTAGTACACTAAACTACCCAATGGAAAGGCTACCCAGACCGAGACCAGACTTACCGGCAACGTCCTCAGTCTTCCCAAAGTTTACCTAGACTTTCCAAATACTACCCAGACTTCCAAGAGACTACTCAGGCCTTCTTGAGAGTCCCCAGGAACTACCCAGGAGTTTCTGAGACTTTTGATATTTTTTTACCTCTAGCATATCAACAATGTGATGAATTTTTATTGATACTTCAACATAAAACACGATAAAACATAAAAGTCATTGTATGTAAACGGACTCGTCGTATAAGCGTTGATTAGGAAATAATTTACAAACAATACACATTTTAAAAAGTTTATCGCTGCTATTAATCTTTGATAAAATTCCAAAACTTAATTAGTACAACCTAAGTTTATTTGCTAAATTTAGAAAATCCAATAATACGTCATCTGTTGCTCTTTTATCTAGCTACTACTTATCTAGGTAGTTATTTGCGTATTCTCAATTGACTGATTCCATTTAATTCTAATTTGGACGCATTTTCTGATATAAATTGCTTATTATTTTATTACTATCTGGATTTGTCAAGTCCGACAAGTTTTATTTTTTTTATGCAAAAAATTTAGAGTTGGCCACACGTTATATCGAGGGTTTATTCTTAGGGAATAAATATACCGCCCCGATTTGACATAGTGTTTGTGTTATGGAATATACTACCTATAAATATGTCGTAGGTTAAGGGACGTTAAGGCCCCTTAGGACAGCGCGGCAAATAGGGATTCTAGTGCGCAAAATTGTTAAACTTTTGACCAAGATTACAAGAACAGGAATTAATTTGGAAAATTTCTCTTTGTTTGAGTATGTTGGTAATTACAATAGAATTTGTCCTACGAAGAGATTTTTTTCAAATATTTATTTAATTAACCGTAAATTTAAATGAATTGTTTTTTAATTACGTGTTGATATATGAAAATTACGATAACAATTTGAAAATAACTCTTCGTAGGACAAATTTGATTGCATTTTAGAATAAATTGGTGATGAGAGATTTTTTCCAAATAATTATTTACAATTACAATCTTGGTCAAAAGTTTAATAAAATTGTCGGTTGAGTATTTTGCATAAAGGTGATATTTGAAACTTAGGCAACCCGAATGACATTTATACCTGCTCGCAGATAGAAAACCCCGAGATCCCTTATCTTATAATCCACCCCGTTACCTTATAATGTGGAGTATTTGGTCATTTTACTGGCTTTCTATTTTATAGAAATAGAAAAGCAATATAAATGATCGGGCAACTCAATTAAATCATCTTCAGCTCTTGTTAATTACACATACATAGACGTCATTTATAATAACGTAGATTACCATATGTTTTATTAAATTTGGAGTAGAAAGGATTTTTTTGATGTATAGAACCCCCCCCCCCCAACAAAAGAAAGTCTTTTTTTAGTTTTCTTAGCGTAAATCCTATTTGGTTAATTAACATTCTTATAAAATTAGAAATAGCAAATCTGCCCATAATAGAGAGGTTAAAAATGATTATACTAATGCAAGATTTTAATGTTCATGTCCAGAATAGAGAAAAAAACCCGGCAGAAAAAAATGCCGACTGAAAAAAAGGGGCGACATAATCTAGGAAAAGAAGTCCCCTGGGAAAAAAGTCCTCCGGTAATAAGGTCCCCGGAAAAAAAGTTCCCCGGTAAAAAAGTCCCCGAAAAAAAGGTACCCGGTACAAAAAGTCCCTCTAGTTTGAAAAATAAAAGTCAAAATACTCGAAATGAATATAATTATATTCCTATAAAACACAAAGTTTATAAATTGAAATTAATGTTCCGAACATATTCGTTGTGTGATGTTGTGGTCGACAAAGGAGACATCCATCGATCTGGACCCTCATTTTAAAAATGAGACCGGAATTGGCAGCAGATACCACCAAAATTTTAAAAAATCAAATTGGGGTTGTTACACAAAAAAGGAAACGTCCACAATATGAAGTTCTGCTGAGTCGACTGAAACAACTATGCAAGAAATGGACTACGAGATATTCCGGATTTTCTTGGAGCAATCAGCTCAACATCAGACAACGTATGTTCAGAGCATTAATTTAAATTTATAAAGTATTGTATTTTATAGGAATAATAATTATATTTTTTCTATAGCAGATGTTAGTGTGCTTTGTTCGACTAAAAATAGTTGATCAAGTATTACTTTAACCGCAAGGGTAGATAAAGTACTTTAATTTTCTGGAAACTCCATGGAAACCGAATGGAAACCTTTGCTACTGAGATTTTTGGGTTTAATATAATCTAATTTTAAATTGCTTTTTTTACAAATTTTTCTTATATTTTTAACATCTGGTATAGAAAAAAATAGAATTTTATACACGACGATAAAATTTAATTATCGACTCTCGAAAATTAATTCACTCGCGATTTCATCGCTCGTGAATTAACACTTTCCGCTTGTCGATAAAATATAATTTTATTGTCTTGTATAAAAAATAACTATTATTTCCAGTATTTTGCTTTTTATTTTTCAAATTGTACATTTTTTCCATGTTCCCTTTGTCGATCACAACATCAGACAACGTATGTTCAGAGCATTAATTTAAATTTATAAAGTATTGTATTTTATAGGAATAATAATTAAATTTATTTCCAGTATTTTGACTACTATTTTTCAAACTATACAGACTTTTTTTCTGGGAACTTTTTGTACCGGGTAGGCTACTTTCTTTCCGGGGACTTTTTTACCCGGAGACTTTTTTTCCGGAGACTTTTTTACCCGGGGACTTTTTTCCGGAGACTTTTTTACCCGGAGACTTTTTTCCGGGGAATCTTTTACCCGGAGACTTTTTTTCCGGGGACTTTATTTCCGGAGACTTTTTTCCGCCACCCAATAACAAGTGATCGAATTCTTCAACCGCAACCGCGCATATGGGGGAAACGGGTTCCCAAAATTAACAAAAATATGCTTGCGTAATATTCCAATAGTAAATGGTGTAGGGTGCTAATAAAAACCTTTAGAAAAACGTTTTGTGACCTAGTTTTAATAAACCCGAATTTTTCTAAATTTCTTAAATTACATTATCAGTATTTGTACTCATTTTTGAACAAGATAGGTACTACTATTTGCAAGCAGATATTAGAAACCACATTATACAGTTTTAAATGTTTACTCATAACCCGGTCAACTTCGCCTACCTGCACTAACAAAGGGTAAAATTCCTGAGCTGATGGTAAATTTAGATAAGAGATATCCCTGTAGTGTCATCAACTGCAAATTGTATAGGAAAGTATGGACAGCCTATATTTTTACACAGTAGGCGTTACGCTAAAATCTGCGAGCTGTCCTAAGGGGCCTTAAGGGTTAAATTTATATCTAACGGTTAAGTTAATTATGATTTTATGAAAATCTTAATAAAATATGCGTTCATAATATGACATATTTCCTTGTTAACTATGGTTTGGATGTAACATTTTACAGCAAATCTAAAATTTATTACCTGGTATTTAATTTAAATGACCTTAATTCTTACGCATCCGCCGTCGTTCCGACCTAGATAATTTAGCTCTCGCGGTCGTATGATTGCATCAAGGACGATGTCTGACGACTCATTTCTATATGACTATGAATAATACCGAATAATACACTAACTATCAAATTTTTCCGGTACCTATCCATAAATTGCTCGGCATCCATGTGGAATACCTACATATTTAAACAGACAAATCATTCAGTGATAGGACAGAGGAAACACTCCTCGTCAAACCAGAAATGTTCCCTGGGAATTCCCTCAACACTCCGATAATTAGGTATATTCCTTTCTTCGTTTTAGTTTATACTTTTATCTTATTGACGGTTTATCCAGGATGGTTTGTTCCAATAGTAACTATCCTCTCCACGAACTGTTCTTTACAATTGTTGCTATAGCCAAGAAAGTTTTCCGTTGGTTAATGAATAATTTATAATACCCACAAATCAAACAGACGTTAAGGTCCATACTATAGTCGTTATAGAAAATGAAGGAAGAACGGAAAGCGACAATCTTAACTTGATTGATGATGATTATCCTTAATCAGGACCACTAGCTCTACTATTTCGGATGACACAGGACCCCGGGGCACCCCTAATATTTTTTATTTTTTAATCGATTTGAATAATTTTTTCTATGCATTATATTGTTAACAATCTTTTACTTCCGGTTTCGCCGGAAATTATCCCAACTTTCTTATTTCATATGCGACACATTTTTACATATTTCAACTCGGGATTAAATTCTGCGTATAGTAGTGTCAAGATATTACAGTTTTGAAAACTTATGAATTTGTAATTTCAAAAATACGTTTTTAGTCTTTAAGTCTAGAATGCCATGACTTACTGAATTTTGTTGGTATCATTGTTGCTTACTGTTCTAATGCCCGATTGCACCGTCGTCACTTAAATTTTAAGCGAGCCTTAAAAGTTGAATTGCCATGGATACAATTGTCACCAAGAATTGTATCCATGGCAATTAAACTTTTAAGGCTCCCTTAAAATTTAAGTGACGACGGTGCAATCGGGCATAAAACTGTTTAACATAATAAAAACTGAATAACTAGTTGGCTCCCAAAGTTGGAAATATCATTTTCATGTCCCCCCAATGGTTGAAAATACAGACTATTTTAAATAACTTTGAGTGACTCGAATAATTGTTAAAAGAAACACCAGCTCAGCTGATGCACTTCGTTGTAATCAGCAAAACATGCTTTTGTGAAATGGGTCGGTGTTCCTCCACCCTTCCATTTAAAAAAAAGAAGTTATTCGGTGAAAATTCGTTTTTCCAACTTTGAAAGGATCTAGTCAACTAGTTAGTCACCTTTTATTACGTTAAACAGTTTTTAAAACAATAATCGGCAATATTTGAGCAAAATTCAGGAAGTCATGGCACTCTAGAATTAACACGTATTTTTGAAATTAAAAGTTTGTAAGTTCTCAAAACTATAATATCTTGATATTATTATACAGCTCGACCAAGCTTACAAAGTTGAAAGGGGGCGTGTCCGGCGCTATTATAGTTTTTCAAAGTACAGTCAAAATAAAAACATTTAGGCGGCAAATTTAAATAGTTGTAAATATTTTTCATTCGAAGAATTCCATGATCTTCCGAATGATATTTCTGGCTTCAGAATTAATTATCTTCCTCGATTTAGCATTTATACTTAACAGATTTTAAACGTCAAAACAATATGACAAACACTGAAATTATTAAAATTTTCAATTGAATTTTTTCAGCGAATGTACTTTTGAGTATAAACGTTTGTTATTGGTTGACGTATTGTCACGCCTTGTCTTTCAAATTTTAGTTGACATATTTTCCGGGGCATTTGTAAGCTTGGTGGAGCTTTATGTAGAATTTAATCACGAGTTGAAATATGCACAAATGTACAGGGAGTTGCATTTGAAATATGAAAGGTGGGGTCATTTCCGGCGAGACCGGAAGTGAATTATTATTAACATTCAGTTCAAATTATGAGCTCTTACGTGTATATAACGCATTATTTAAATCGATTAAAACATAAAATAAATAACTTGACTGTCCCGGAGTTCCTTTTAATATTCACTGCTATAATGTATGTTTATCTCTTTTCAATGTTTAATTGCCGTGTTTGTTGATTAGAAACCTATTTTTATACCGGCAAAATTGTTTTATCATTTGTTTTTGTTACACTTTTCCTTTGGCTCTCCCATTTTTCTTTTCGTGCCCTGCGATTTTGCCGGATTTTGCTCGCTCATGACATTTTATTTTATTTTCTGGGATTACTCGGGGATTACCATCTATTCTAATGACAAATGGGTGGTTAATGGGGATTATGACAGAGCAGACGGAATGGGGCACATACACAAATTTAAAAAAAAGCAATGGAATATTAAAAAAAAATATTCTATTCTTCGTCTTATGTTCCTCTATTCAGTGGCAGCCCGTGACCAAAATATTTGGGGGCACGGAAACAGATGAGCGAAGGGAACAAAAATGGCAAATGAAATTTTTTCTGAGTGGGCGTGGCTTATTAGACGCGATTTAAGAGCATTTAGCAAGGTTTGGAATGAAATTTATAAACCTGAAAATGTCAAAATGAGATTTCCATGGCTCTTGACAGCAACCGCCACTGCCTCTATTCATATTTTTCATTGCCATTTTTGTTAGTTGTATATATTTTGTCCATACTCCACAGTATTAAATTTTCCAGCTGTTTTCTTTAATATTAAAACGGCATAAAAAAAGATAAACATCGTAATACTTGTTACTCGACTTGTTTTGTTTCTATTTTAAATTTCTAAAGTACGTTTTGGTCTCGGTTTTGGTTGAAATCTAACTACATTATGAAGTTACAAAATCATTTTTACATTTTTATTTTTCAATACATATCTTCTATAGGTTTAATAATTTGTTACTGGAAAATAACCCTGACCTATCATGTGTTCAATAAGCCACCCCAATACAACCAAATCACTGAAACATTAATTATAAACACTAGAACTGTTCTAAAACTGAATTGAATAATTATCGACATGTAAGAAATCACCTTGAACTTAAAAAAATAATCGAAGAAGGGGGTAGAAGGGTGTTTTCTTGAAGGATTACTTAATTATTAGGTTTAAAATAGTTACACTTATAAACCCTCTATAGTTTGATAATATTCAAAAACGGTTTCTTTTGAAGTCGATTGTTCTGCGTTGTTTGAATTTTGTGCGTCGAGATGTCAATAATTATTTGGAAAAACTGATTGTATTAATAAATAATAGATTTATATTATGTCTGTAGATTTGAACGCTAAGCGATCACGCCAATATTGTACTATTGTTTGTTTATAACTTGCCAAAAATGGGAAAAATCCACGAAACTAACTGCTTAGCCAGCAATAATTCAATCTTAGGAACTTATTGTTAAATCAGACTGAATTCAAGATGACCTTTTAGAAATGATATGATAGGCTGTTGGAATTTAACCCTAGATGATAACATTTAGATTTCGCATGTAACATTTTACCTTTCACCTCGAACGTCAATACAAACATTTTATTTAGTAGATTATCATATCATTTTACTAATTTATGTATGTGTTTATGAAAAAGGAGAAATAAGGAATGTCCGGATTTTATAACTCCTGGAGTGAATACTATACTGAGTTTTATTAGCTCGGTGTCGAGAAGAAATGGGCCGATATTATATAAATTTTGAAAATGAAATTAAACAGACACCTAGCGTGAATAAAACCCTACGAATGAGAACAATTTTATTACACAGTAAAAAACAGAAATTTTAACAAAAGAACCTCTGGGGTAGTGATGTATTTCGCTTATTCTTCCGGGGTTGGAACGGTAATGGATAGACTACGGCCAAGAATTTTCCCAGTCGTCGAAAACTTTAGTCCTCAAAAAAGTTATAGGTATACCTACGTAATAAATAAATTTTTATTTATATACCGGCTATTAGAACTCTACGAGAAGTGATTCGTCTTCCTGTTGACAGAACGTACATAAGATACCTTGGGCCGGGGCCTCTTGGGCACTAGGATGTTATGCTACATGTTTTACAAAAAAGGCATAATGCATTCTAAAATTGAATTGAAAATCTTTCCCGATCAGATAGCATTGGTTATTTGATAAAAATACGATCACCAAGGTCGTACCGTGCTGACTAATAAACTCACAAATCGGTACAATAGCACAATGTGTCATCATTGAGTAATGTAGAGTAAATGTTATAGGTTCATAATAATTGACTTCACGTAAATCGATCTAATCGAATGCAATATATTTTCATTCATTGTAAGGAACAAGAACCTTACAATATTTAAATCTAAAACCTTGTATCTGATTGATTAAGCATGTTCGATAGCGATGACACATTAATATGCTATTTAGATATCAAGGCAAACATAATGGTGGTGTAGGAGTATGCAATCATCATCTATAGTACATTGTTTACCTATTATATTAATAAACACTACTAAAGCTGCTAGGAAGAAACCGAGTCAATCGTTCTTGACCAGCTTGTATCTACTATGAAAACCACGCATGGTTATCAAACGACATTTTATATATACAGAACGATTCCTAATTATAGAGCAAAATTTTGATAATATGTAGAATATACTCCATTTTCGATAAAAGATATATCGCAAGTTAAATTGTTAACCTAGACGTTTTTGCGTAAAATTTTATCTTACATGTAATACGAGGCCAAAAATTATTTATAAGCAAATATGACTGTTTCCTCAAAACGAATTTGCGTTACCTATTGTTAATTTGGAATAAGACCGAAGATATTTAACCGACAGGGCAGAACCCTGAGAGTAGCTGTAACTCGAAACGGTAGAGCTTTCCAGCGAGGCATGTATACTAGTTTACTCAAAATCGGTTAGTAATCAGTTTTAAATATTAGGTTTGTTAATATTTATTGACAGTTTTATTATAATTTAATTATTTTACTTTATCAAATAGATCCATGACATGACAAAATGTTGATTGTCTCGAGCTATAGCTAACCTCGAGGCTACGCCCTGTCCGTTAGCTATCTTCGCTCTCGTAATCTACTAGCTACCAGCTTGAGCTATTTTTTTTTTTTCTGGTAGTAAATAGTGTAGTATGATTTTCTTTGTAATGTAAGAGAGCCGACCGGCATATTGTAAAGTTCACAAATATTGTGATGAAACATAAACCAGATAACAAACGTTTACTTTATTGAAGTTTAATTGAATTGCTATAATGTGACAACATAAACTGTTTATATTTTGAGTGCTATTCTACATTTTGTATGATAATTAGGAATTGCAATATTAAAACGTAATTTTTCTTCAAATATGATAACTGAAAATAAAGTTTGTTGCATAATCATACAACATGACTTTTGTATTTTGCCATCAGTTTTCCCTCCCGCTCACCCCGGTGTATTTTTTTTGCATTGACCGTCATCTTCTTTTTGTTACCATTTCTCTTTCAGTTTCTTCTTGCATAACAAACCATTTGCATTGTATACCTTCATGTTTCATTAAAATTATTATGAACAACACCAATTTTTAATTCTTTATTGAATTAATGTTTCCTGAGTTTACTAAGTCATTTGCTTCCTGTATTAACCAATATTCAGTCCCCTACCATTTTATTTATGTTGTCAATTGAATATGTCCTATATTTACTTATTTCTAATCCTGTACCTATAGTTAAAGGTACAATATACGAATACGTATTTTTCTGCTGTATTATGTAAGTTTGCTCTGTCACATTCTATACATCTAATTATACATCAATATTAAAGGTGGTACAATGATATTATATTATCGCAGCTTTTGCCTTGCCATTGAATATTGTAGTACAATACAACATTCAATGACCTTCGCCTTAGCATTTTTTAAAATTATATAATTATTATGGGGCCCCAAATTTAAAATATCGAAGTTATGGCTTGAGGCATTTTTGTAGGTAACACCCTTTATATTAGTCAGATATACGATCTATATTGATATACAGTGAAGTCCATTTATTATGCAATATAGGCATGTTGCAAGTTAATTGGTGTACGCACTTTACCATTGGAATATAGGCAACCCATTATACAGTTAGCTAGTTTTTTTTATCTAACCATCTATGATCTAATCGAAATCAGCAACACATGAAAGTTTAACCTCAAAATAAAACATGTTCTTAGTTAAAAAAATAGTTATTTATGCAACATGTGCAGAAAGTTAGTGTTTATCGCATTTAGGCGTAAAGTTGTCCACCGACGCGTAAGCGGAGGTGGACAAAACGCCGTATGCGATAAACACACTTTCTGCTCGAGTTTGCATACACTATTTTTTCTACGATCGTGGTTTATTCAACCAAAATATTAAAACTAATTCAAACATTTTGTATTCAGCAGTTATTAATGAATGAGGTTGCTCTGGTAGATGTAAGCTTTACATAGCAATCAAGCTGTCATTTTAATAAACAAAAAACTAAATACAGACGTCATTACGTTTAATTTTGTAAAAGCTGCTATTTCTATGAAAAATCAAAAAATTTAAAATCGTCGACCCCTTGGCGAGCATTTTTTAAGTTGAGGACAACACTCGCAGTAAAAGATAACGTTGATCTTTGAAAATATGCGAAATTAATGGCATTTCTAAAGAGGAAATCTGTTGGATATCGTTTCTTAACGGAAACACCGAAGGAGAAATATTTGATGATGAAGGTACATAACAAACATTCAAAATTGTAATACTTGTCAAATTAATGTTGAAATACGTAGTTAGGATTAGGTAATTATTAATTTGTATATCAATAAACGTGGTTCTCGCAATGTTTTTGTATTTTCAGCGCACGCACGCATGGGAGTGCAATAAAAAATTTTATTGCACTCCAGTGCAATAAAGACCTACTTTTGTCACTAAAAATAGAGATCAAAAGTGTCACTTTGTGCACAATCGTAGAAAAAGATTATTTAATATTGAAAACAATAATAATAATACATTCCTGACAATTGAAAATTTAAATTCATCAGTAGGCAGGGGCAAGAGTGCTTAGCAGTGTATAATGGGTTGCCTATATTCCAATGGTAAAGTGCTCACACCATTTAACTTGCAATATGCCTATATTGCATAATAAATGGACTTCACTGTATGGGTCGGAGACGAGAGCTGATACAGTAAAAACAAAACTAGTCTTTAGAAACTGGAAAGTGTGACAATACGAGATCGGGTAAGAAGTGAGGACATCAGAAGAAATTGCGACATCAGGAAATAAATGGAATAAACATGTCTCACGCATGTATGATAGTACGATTGCAAAGGCATAAAATCGAGCGGCGAAATATCACCAGGAAGACCGCAGAAGAGATGGAGAGACTCTCTGGCCGCGGAAGAAGAAAAAATACACTATTTTGTCTTTTTCTACTTCGGTATCGAAAACTCTTGCTTTTCAGCATTCGTTTCAGTTACGAGAAGTAGGTACATACTTTTCCTAACAAGTACAGAAAAATGCAACAAATGAAAATCAACAATAAAGTATTATTAAATTTTACTACAAAATTATTTCCTACATTTCTTAAAAATTATTCTTCTACGCCCGAGCTAACAAATTTAACGTATCAAGACTTTTTTACTAGGTAACACAATCAAAAATTAAGCCGCAAAGAACTCGACCTTCAATGTGGAGAATTAGGTCTCCATACGTAAAGTAGCGTATTTTACATCATCAATGAATAGCTATCTATTTCTAGTATTTAAAAAAATATTTTGCATATATTACATTTGCATAAAAATGTTGAAAATTTGCATATTAGGTTGTCTTTGAACCGAAGTATCTCCATGACTAACTCAAAAATGTTTAATTATGTATGAACAGATCTTAATTAATCTTTCCTATAAAAATATTGGAAGTAGAACGGGAATTTACGAGCTATTTATGTTGGTTTTAACATTATTATATAATAAGACCAAAGTCTGATTTTCCGATGTAAGGCTTCTTCGTATTTTCTCAATTATTCACGTCAACAACTTAGCTGGAGAATTCGCTTGGTTTTATATAAATACAATGATTTTATTAATGAGTTTTTATTATACCTGCATCATAATCCCTATTTTTTAACAAACGCATGACGGGGGTGCCAACTACTGAGATGATATGTCTCCTCGTCAACACTGAAACTAGGACGACCGCGACAGGATTTGAATCGCCAACGTTTATCAGAGCCACATAAACATCTCCATTAGCGTTTGCCTCCACTCAAATAATACCTTGCCTTTGTCTGTTAGGAAGAAGTCCGAAGGAGTCGTTTGAACTTGTTTTAGTGCTCAAGGAACACGATATAGGTACAGTTCAACAGAAATTGGATGGCTCGGGAATTGCGTAGACGAGCAAGAGATAACGGAAGTGTTTAACAGCCAGCGACACGGCCGGTAGCTGTCTCCTCTCTCTTCTTTACCACTGCGCATCCACGGGCCAAAGGACATCCAATTTCTATTGAACTGTATGTGCATCTTCTGTTTTCTAGAATTATTTTATTTATTTCTGCGAATATAATAAGTAATAATAAATATACGAGCTTTAAAATCGTTACTTTATATGCCTCTGTTTCCATAACATTTTGTAGCGTATGGCGTATTATAAATGATCATCTGATGATCAACTCTAAAGACTATCGCCCCTATCTGCCTAAGTAACAGCTAGGCAGCATACATCCCATACTTAACAAAAAGTACGCATTAAACATGTCAAATTTGAAATTTATCCAATTTTTTGGTCATAAACCGAATAAAATTATAATCGAATTGAAAATAAATTCATGTACTTCTTACTTTCAGACTTGTGGAAGACCAGATGAAGTGATAGCAGCAGAAACGTTAGCTAATCACATTCGCTGCAACAATTCCTTTATTCAAGCCGTGTTCCAAGCGCAGTATCGCTCATCCCTAAGTTGCTCACGATGTTGTACACAATCCAACACTTTTGATCCATTTCAATGCGTTTCAGTGCAACTCCCGCAGATACATCGACATTACATATACGTTACCGTAAGTAGTACCTACATTTTATTATAAATATATACAAAATTTTAATATTTTATTGGTGTAGGTATTATATACATCACAACAACCAAGACAAGTAATGATTGGTGTGAATCTACCATCAGGTGCAACGGTATCAGAATTACGTGAAACATTAGAGTCTGACACTTCTATAGCTCAATCTAATATGTTGTTAACCGAAATTAGCGATTCTTGCTTTTTACGAACCTTCACTGATACGCAAGGTGTTGGTGTTATAACCGAAATAGATCCTATATATTGTATTGAAGTGGCACAACTCAAAGATGTTGAAGAAGATACTACTAGTGCTTATGTACTTCTTTGTTGGATTAATGTCCTTGCTACAGAATCTAATTGTTTACGATTTGGTAAGTTATATCATTTCTTTATTAATATATTTGATTCATCCCTACTTACCTAACTTGCTGTATATCATCAAAGGTGATGGTGTTTAATATACAGGATGTATTATAAACTAAACTGACTGAGTTTGAGAAAAAAATTTGTTTTTCAATGAAAATATGTACTGTCCCAAGAATGGGTTTACATGGAATATTGATTAATATTTCAAAAACTTCTACTTAATATCCATATCTGTTAAAGGTGATCTGCAATTGGCGCGATATTAGGCACGCGGTAAAATACATCTAGATGTGGCATATCACGTAACGCGCTGATTACGGATCTATCTTGTTTTTTAAATTGAGCCTTAAGCTGTGAAATTAAAAAAGAATTGTTTTTACATTCTGTAGCAGAAAAACATCATATTTCGGATATTTGTAAAATGAATAAAAATGTCCCAACTCTACCAACTTGGGAGGCCTTACTTACTCAGCTGGACTTTCCCTCCCATATTTTAATTTTTTTGCTTATGAATCGTTTTCCGGAATAATTTCAAGCCACCTCAACCATGGATGAATGTGAATGTTAGATGGGAGGCTATATAACGGTCTATGGTAGTTGATATCCCCTATATGTGTAGAATTTAAAAAAGTTTGCATAATTTGTTTTCATGTTTTGGTTTGAATTTCTCCTGCAATAAGTGTTGAACGTAAACAAGCAATAAAACTTCACAGGAAATAATTTTATATGCAGCAATTAAGAGGTAGAAAGAGTTTGTGATTCCTAAGGACAGATTAATTCGCGACAGTTTAGTAAAATATTGTAATAACATTTGCGTATTACAGGAAGTCCATATACAATGCAAGTATCTCGAGAGACATCATATGAAGATCTACAGAAATTAATGTTGAAAGAAATGGCTCCAATCTTACATGATGACATTTTGACTTCTTCTCAATCCTCTGGGGTATGTAATAAAATGATTTCTAATTCTAATGCTTTTAATTATTTTAATTTATTTCTAGATATAGTAGATACTCACTTATGTAATGTGATCTAATAAAATCAGAGCTCAATTTGTCCATATAATGGAGAGATGTCTCTTAAATTGTTCTACCTCCCCCTCCCCTATCATTGGGATTAAAATACTACTTTTTTGTACTTGCAGGTTTTCAAAATACGAATATCAGATCCTGCTTGTAACGATAATGAACCTCCATGTTACCTAGAACCAGAACTGGAGCATCCCCTGTTTATGGAAGCAATAGACCAAGCACTGGCACTGTGCAGTGAAGAGGGTGGACCACCACATGTTAAGTTAGTACTGGAATGGACACCTGACAGCAAAGCAAGCATTATAGCTGATGATACAGATTTAGTGGAGGAACACTCCAGCGTTAAACAGCTAAAAGTACAAGCTCTTCAAGGTAATATTAAAATCCATTCATCATTTCTAATAATTTTTTAGAATGTTTAGTATAAACTCATAAACCCTTGTGAAAGGCTTGATTATTATTTTTTTTCAAAAAAACAGTTGCTCAAATATTTCTATTGACCTCGTAGGTGGTGCACCACTAACCTTAGAAGAGTGTTTACGTCACTACACAAAGGCAGAAACCCTTACAATGGATGATGCTTGGAGATGCCCTCAGTGTCAACAATACCTTCCCGTTATTAAAACATTGGACGTATGGTCCCTCCCTGATATCTTAGTAGTACACTTCAAACGTTTTAGGCAGTACGTATTTCATGCTCATTTAATTATTGACTACATTTTTATTAAAAATCACAATATATTGGAAATCCTGTCATTAAATGAAAACTTTTTTTTTTTAGACAAACTCTAAAGGGACGTCACAGCACTAAGCTAACAACAATGGTTGATTTTCCAGTTACTGGTTTTGACATGTCGCCTCATTTAGCTAATAAAAAGAATGCAAATGTAAATAATTCTGATTTAACTGAAAACCAGAATCCTGTGATTCTAGGTGGTGTAGGTTGGTCACCATGGAAAAGGCAGCGGAAACAATCGAATATAAGTGACAGCTTATATGATCTATATGGTGTATGTTACCATCATGGAACTGATTTAGAAACAGGGCATTATACCGCAGCTTGCAGAAATCCTTATGATAACCAATGGTACCTTTATGATGACACCAAAGTCTCAAACTTAAGTCAACAGACTAGTGATATAAATTCTGTACTTGTAAATAGCAGCGCTTACATTCTGTTTTATCAAAAACGAAGTGGAGTGTATGTCAGCTCTAGTTCTAATTCAAGTAGTGCTGCTAGTACTAGTTCTGTAGGATCTTCAGCTGATCACTGGGTATCACGAATGCCGAAATTTACTTACACACCTCCTAAACCTGTCAAAAATGGAGATAAAAAACAAGAGAATTCTACTGATTGTGAAAATGCAGATACAGTTAATGAAGATGCAAAGCCAAATTCCGAGTGCAATAAACAAACGCCTGAATATAAAAATACTAGCACTCTTGAAGTGAATGCAAAAAATTACAAGAACAGTCAAGAATCTGTATCTTTGCGTAGTTCACAATCAACTTTGCATGTTGCGAACAGTAGAAAATCTTTTGAAAATAAAACAACTGAATCTACAGGTGATAAAGAATCACCAACTCTTTCTCATTTGAGTGTAAGTAGTAGTCGCAATTCATCAGAACTGAAAAAGCCAATTTATACAACGAGCATTTACATTAACTCATCAGGAAATGTTGACATAACAACTAGCTGTGATAATCCATCACCTGTACTAAGCCTTCACCGTGTAACTGGAGTATCTGAAAATGATGTCACTATAAACTTGGATGAACGAGATGGTTACTATAAAGGTGACAGGGGATATGGAACCCTTGCTGCAGTTCACAGATTTTCTCAAGCTGAAGAACCAGAAAAACGTTATCATTCAGATGATGAAGCGCCTCCTGTACATTCAGACTGGGTAAGCTAGAAAGTTAAATCTTTGATACTGTAGAGCTTGGCTTAAATAATAGGCCGTTGCTAGCTCCACGGCTAACGTGGATATAATTCTGACACAAAATCCACGGCATTACGCCATTGTCAAGGGCGAATACGAGCTGCACCTACTGCGCATGTCTGGGGACAAAATTATTCCATTATGAAAGTTTCAAACATTTTCATATTTTAAATTGATTTTTAATTAATTTGCAAGTTGAATATGACCAATAAAAAATACAAGAGTAAAGTTTCTCTAAGTCCGAGCAATTGATTTTGTTTGTAGTTAATAATTATTATCATTAGATTTCTCAGAAATAGACTTTTACGCCTTGGGAGTAGGCAACTAATCGTATGCACCTCTGTCCCTATAATCTCGAGGCGGTTTCACATGGCAAGCGTTTCCGCGCACCCGCGTTTTTGCGTTCGGATATCAACGAATAAGAAGACAGCGTATTGACCTTGAAACGCAGGATTTTCAATTCCTGTGTTCTTATTGGTGGAAATCCGAACGCAAGAACGCGAGTGCGCGGAAACACTTGCCATGTGAAACCGCCTTCAGGAAGCTGTCCCCAGACATGCGCATGACGTAATGGCGTGGATTTAGTGTCAGAATTATATCCACGGTAGCCGTGGAGCTAGCAACGACCTAAATAATATTTGAAGATATTTTGGAAGGAATTCATTATTATTCTTATCTCTAAATATTTTTCAGTTATCGCCGCAGTCGACTAATAAAGTGAATCAGTCGCATTCTTCAGTGTAATAATAACTAAATAAGTCTGTACTCTTAACTAAGGATTATTTTAAACTACATTGTATTTATGTACATATGTTATTTAAACACATAAGTGACAAAGTAGATAAATATTATATTGCTATTAAAAAATGATAGTAAGCACCGAAGCCTTGTTATAATGTAACATAAATACACATTCAGTGTAAGTTTAATTTTTAGATATTTTTCTAAATACAATATCCATCACTTTTTTTTTCTGGTTCCAGTAGTTGGGAAATTTGTAGTGTGCTTTTTTTAATGCTCTTTTTTTATAATATGTTTTTGTCTAAACTTGTATTAAAATTGTACTTTGCCATGTTTGCAAATTATGACTGTCCATTCCATAGAAACAGGAAAATATGTAAAGATTATAAAGTACCTATGTATTTGTATGTTTTTGTTAAAGATTATTATGTAAAGTTGTTAAAATTTATTTAAATATTTATGTTTCTCCTATTATTTTTTAGTAGTGTGTATATGTGTGCTTTCATTTTATTTTTGTAATGTATTCTTACTTTTAGTAAAAATGCATTAGACAGCATAGAGGAACAGTAGATCAGTTCTACATATATACATATATTTTATAGGTTGTTACAGCGATAAAAACGTATGCCAAATACAATTTGAAAATGTGTGCCAGAGAGAAAACCTTTTTCATTTGCAAATGAAGGGAGCTTTTCTGTGCAATAGCTGTTTTTAATATCTAAACTCGCTTCATTTGCCACTAAATGATACAATATTTATTTAATATATAAGTATTCTATGCTGAACATTTTTCAAAAATTATAAATATAGAACATCTTTAGTAGTTACTATGAATTGTAATTAATTGTGAATAAGGGTTTTTATAAGAATGTAAAAACCTTTGCCTAAATTTGTCAATATTTTTAAACCGTTATTACACTAGCAAGTTGATCCAAGTTTTATAAGATTCAAGGCACATAGGTGTATGTAATAATGTTAAGAAAGTGTTTGATAATTTTATAAAGAAATACGAAATACCTAATTGGAAATTTCTGTGAACTGTAAGATTTAAGTGAAATGTGCCTTAGAAATTTTTAATTGTATTACATAAACATAATAAATGCGTCCTTTACTTCTGTATTAAATATAACATCTGGAAATAAAATTGTTTTTCTGCATTTCATTCCCTTAAACCTTTTTCCACATTTATAGACTTGCCTATCCATATTCATAGCCACCTATTCACAGTACTCAATTTTTTTTTTAAAATATCGACTTTATGAAGACCATAATATATGTATAGGTTTGGTTGTTCAAAATTTAATAGAATTTTCATAATAGTTTTGTGAACTATATGCACAGGAGTCGAGCACGAGGGGCTTAGCTAGCAGAGCACCCAAATAAGTTTTGTATATATATAGGGTGTAGAATTGAACTACACACTTTTGGAAGTTCTATACAAAAAAAAACTAAACTGTTCTGAAGTTTTTTGCAGAGAAAGAAATACTGAATCTTTCTATTTCTTTCTATTGGTTGTGTATTTTAGTTTTATAGAAGAAAAAAACTGGAGTTGAGCCCTTGAATTTGAAAATAGCGCGTTTTTTTAAATTGTAATTCCAATTTTACTGGGTAAACATTTAGGTTTGGTTATAAATATATGTATAATTTACACAAATACATGAGATCAATGTGTTAAAAAATCTTTCAATTCATCAATCTCGCAGAAATTTTTTTCAATAAAGCGCGGGATATTTAAATTCAGACTATCAATTTTTGCGATTTTTTCTTTTTGTTGAACTTAAAGTACACAGGTAATAGAACGATTCCGCGATTCAGTTTGCTCTACAAAAAACTTCAGAGCGAGAATGAAATCCCTATGCTGTTTCATCCAATTGTGCACCCTGTATAAAGATCAACTGAACTGGTATTTTGTCAAAAATTTTAGTGTACTACACATTTTCTAATAAAGTTTAGTAGACAAAGAAATCGGCAAACAGGTCTCCTTAAGTTTTGTTATATCTGCTTTGTATTATTGGAATTATGCTTCGATTAACATATGTAGACCAATTAATCTTGGAATAAATTTGTATAAAACCATTGCCAGTTTTCCTTATTTTTGCAATCAAAGGAAAATATGAAAGGACACCACCAGGTAAAAGTGAAAGCTGCTTTTTCAAATATCCTAAGTGATGGCTTAAAAGTTAATTTAAGAATAGTCAATACCTACCATAGCCTCGCAATAAGAATGACCATTATAAAAAAAAAACGCAAATGAAAGTACCTTCGATTAATTTTACACTTTCAATTAACCAAATTTTAGATATTAAATTCAGATAATTGCAATAAATAAATATTTAAAGTATTATTATCAATAAACGTGTAAATTAAGGATTATCTTTTGTTGGCAGGTGTTACAAAATTTAAAAAACCCGCTCGATAGTGAACGAAGTTGCTACCCTTTCATTGGTAAGTTGCACAGTTAGCTTGTCACGTGAGGCTTCCCCACCTTATTTTTCTCATGTTACAACGCCATCTTGATTCAGTATTGTGTGAGAGATAGGTGTGAGTGGGTGCATACCTTTCGAAGCGCGATTAAATGGATATTAACTTTATTTAACAGGTACGTTTTTGAAAAGTATATCTTAATATTAATCTCTTCAATCAAGTATAACCATTTTTCATTCATAGTAATACACTAGCTGTAGATTTGTTATGTTTTTCGATGCTTTTTTATAGGGGAAGCGTAAAGGGCAGTGATTCATTCGCCCCGTATGACTCAAGTTAGATTTATTTGCTGTGGGAAAGGTTTGCTCATAAAAAAGGGGTAGTTCTCTTTTACACTTCCTGTTATAAACTACCATGGCGTGCTTAAGTTTGTAATTAATTAGATAAACATGAGCAGCTCTATTCATCTTTGTTTGAAGTGCTCTTTAAGCCGGGTCGGGTCGGCCTGTTAAGTATTCGTAAGACAGAAAAGAAAAATAGGTTTGTATTATGTTATAAGTACTTAACGCTTTGTTTACGGTACTTATCTTGTATGCAACCCCTATTAGTAAGTACCTACACGTAAAACGCGATAACCATTAGTGTATAGGTAATTCAGAAATCGATGAAATTTAATCTTCGGAATAATAATGTAATAGCCTCGGTAAGTGCTAAAATTTTAGCGTTTATTGTTTTGTCAAAAATTGGTATTATTTTAAAAGTCTCTTTATGTGTGAATCTTACTTTATTAATAGGTTACCCACTTGATTCATAAAAAAATAAATCAAGTATTACACAAAAATCCATTATTTAATGAAAAAATAATAGTAAGTACATTATTCAAGGGAGCATTGCTATTACAGGGGCGTCGTTAGGAAATATACTTTGGGGGGGCGCAACTATTATGGAATCCAAGAACTCGCCCTGTCGCAAACAGCTAAAATTTATAGCCTAGCCCTTGCTTATGGTTGACAGCAATAAAACTCGGTAGGATCCCGATGGACAATGTGTTGGAAAATTTCCGGTTAAAATTTGATTTTAATTCAATTATTTAGCAGGTGATTGGGGGGCGCAGAACAGCATTGGAGGGGCGCGCGCCCCCCCAAAAATGGTCTAGCGACGCCACTGTGCTATTATTCACGTGAGTTTCGTTAATATCTCTTAGTGCATAATATTATGATTCATGGCGTTGTATTATCGATAGAGTGTCATTGACCAAAGATGTAAAACTAAGATCATAATTAAACCAACAGGGTCGCTAAACAATATTGAAAGTGAAACCCCTGAACGTCTAATGAAATTTGGTATTCTCGGGTAGTGGTTCCAAAACTGTTTGTCTATGGATCTCCTGGTGTGCCTCCAGCTAATACCTACTCTAAAAGGATTGGTGTTTGAAATTGAGTTTAACTCGCTGTTAAGTTAACCCACAGTCAATTGTAATGGAAACAAAAATCTTTTTACAATGATATCTATGAGAACTGGCCGTGAGTTAGCTTACCTGAGAGTTAAATCCGAATTGAAAAACCGATCTTTAGTAATTATAATCCGCGACGCTTCGTTTCACGGGTACATTTTGAGACAAGTACCTATACCTACTTCAAATATTAGCTAGTGAGCACTTCTCGTTCTAGGTTTTCAAATTCAAACTCCATACATTATTTGTCATTTTTGACCACACCTTGTCCATTCTTCCAGATTTGTAGGAGAAGACGTTGTGATGCCTATAATTACGATTCTGAATTGGTTGAAATTTTGGTGCATGTAATTTTTGAATCGAAATCAAGAAACCTTTGTATTTTAACTGTATACGATAATTTGTTGTATAACCTTCAACCCCTTGCAATAATTATACGATTAGGTACACCACTATTATTGCATACAGAAGAAGGAGCGAGAAGGAGTTATGTCCGGAGATCAAGGGGAACCCCGAGGGGAACCCTAAACGTATAGCCATTTGTAGTTGAATTTGATACCTGGTTTGATATTTGTAGCCTGCAAATTTATACGTTCCTTCAGAATTCTTTCAATGACGGTTGTTCTTCCGGTAACATTACAACATTTAACTTTTATAAGTACTAATCATCATATTCCATAAACATATAGCTATAATTTACGTGAAATTTAAAAATTCTGTGGTATGTAAAGCGCAACATTTAAAAATCTAAAAATTAATGCTATTTCCTGTAGAAACTGATGCTATAGGAAGAGGAACATAATTAAGGCTCGAATTAAGAATAAATTTATCATTTTCCTGTTTTTACTGACAATTCTGTATAGTATGTGTTACTATAAACTCTGAAAGTACTTATATGTAGTTGTAGGTACCTATTCGAATTCTGAAAATCAAACAAAAACTGATTTCAAAGAAACTTGTTTTGAAAAGGAAATACCTGTCGTCTACTACCCGATATCAAACTGGCTGTCGAATTAACGCCAACAAGCCTCTCACTAGGTCCCAACAGTGTACTTTAACCTTCTTTATCATTTATTCGCAATTTATTATACTTTTCCACAGTTTTCAGGTTTCTGGTGATCTTTTAATCTCGTCCAAATCATGCTATCCATCGTATCCAATCTTAAAATTGTTTTTATTCTTTTCACACCTCATTGTGTTTTATTTTTACGTTCAACCAAATTTCAGCATTTAAAATTTGTTTATTTGCCAAATATAAAGAGACAATGGCGAATTGGCGGGAAGGCGGCGAATAGATACCGAATAGTATATAGTCTTTTAGACTACCAGGCATAGGAAAATTAAGATTGGGAAATTATGTAAAGATCAACTATTATAGGATGCGGTTATCACGTGGTCTATCTCGGTGGGTAAGCGCAATACCTATGGTAACCGCGGCACCGGTTCATTGACAACCCTTACCGTTACGGCTCTGTATATAAAGCTATGTGTCCATCAGACGTTGGCCGGGAATTTGACACTTTCACCTAGGTTGGGCACAAAACTGTGGAAGAATATGCCTGTACTGACAGTACAGTATCTAAAATCCTAGCTAACGTCCTGACGTCACATCACCGACCCCTATTAGGTATAAATAAAGGTCATCGGCAGCGTTGATCTATTATGGCATCACCAGGGCTAGATGAACGCATAACATTGTTCGATAGTTCCTGAGACACACACTAAAATTTGTTTATGAAAGATCATTATGTGATGGAAAACCGTAACTGCAACCATTTTAATCTTTTAATGAGCGACTTTTCAGTGCAGACATCATTAATTGAGTCGACACTAGTTCGCAGGTTACGTACATAAACTGCAACGAATTTAATGAAGGGCCAGCTTCGAATAAAAAAAGAAGAAGTTGTTTCCGGAAACCATCAAATAACTTTGATTTCATATAGAAATTAAGTGCACGTTTGTATGCATCGTTGCCAAATTCACACCAACTCAAGACTGTTCTGTAAACCATGGTGAACCACAAACCTAAATGGCCTACACTAAAATTACAAACTCCTAACAATTCCCAAATAATTCCAACAGTTTTCAAAATTCTCAAATAATTTCAACATTTCTAAAAAAATTTCCAAATAATTTAAACAATTTCAGAAAAATTCCAAAACAATTCCAACAATCTCCAACATGTGTACACCGAAATTCCATCGTGATACCCCTCGATACCGACCCTATATGAACTCTATCTGATGGTTTTATCCTCTATCTCACCATATAGTGCGGGATTTCAAGTTTACTTATCAGCTTTGCTTCGCACCAAATTATTTTATTTCATTAAGCTTTTTAGCAACAAATAAGATAAAATTACAACTTTTTGTGGATGACGATTTGGTATAGTATAAACGTATAGGTATTTACATTTGATCTCATGTCAACGCAACATTCGTTATCACTTTCATGCATCTGCCCTTCCTTTCTGTACATGTATAACAAAACACACATTGTCATTCACAAAGTCCCGAAATATTGCCAAACAGAAGGGAGGGAGCCGTCACTTCGTCAATCTTCTTGTCAATAATTGAATAACGTATTGAGATATGGCATTCTTAACAAAACATGAACCCCAGTACATTTACGCGTTTAGTTCCGGATCCGCCTGTAGATATGGTGTTTGTATAAATCGTTTTGTGTCGGACATTCCCTATACAGGGTGTATGCTAAAACAAAAGCACTATAAGCACAGGGTTGGAGAGATATGCCGTTAAGATAAAACTTTTCATTTAAAAAACACCAATTATATCCACGAATTATACACGAAACACAAATATGTTTTTTACTGTTATCGACAAGCTGTAACGATTTTCCACGAAAATGCATGTTTGTTTGAAAAGTCTACTTTTTTTTACTTGTCAACTGCTCAAGCATGTTATGTACCCGAATGTTACCTATTTTCTTGCTACTTGTACTACATATTTTTTTCATCAAAGTGTATTGTGAACTGAAAATACTTCACCAATTCTAAATAGTACCTGAATCAACAAATTTATGTTGAAACCCCAATCTCTACCCTTAGACAAATAACTTGGGAAAATACAAATTCACTTTCCCATGAAATGCGGTTCAGAAATTCCCCTTTCAGGACCGGTCTTTAAATTCGAATTTAACTCCCCGTTGAGGTAACCAACCCATCAGAGTCAATTGTCATGGAAACAAATCTAACAATGGTATCCATGACAACTGACAGTTAATTAGCTTAACTGGGAGCAGACTGGGAGTTAAAAATCCGAATTCAAAGATCGGTCCTGTTTTCTATAGGTCTCTTCGTTTGTGCTGTTAGGTAGTTAGTGCCGTTTAGTGCAGCACAAACGAAGAGATCTAATAAGTATAAGGTCGCTGTTCTTCAGGTATTACCGGGTATGACTTTACTTATCGCTCCCATGAAACATAAAGTTGTGGTGTTATCACTAGAGGTGGGCGATATTGAAAAAAATATCGAAAATATCGATATCAAAAAAATATCGATATTGTCGATATATCGATGTCGATAAATCGATATATCGATATATTCGATATATCGATATATTCGATATATCGATATATTGATATATCGATATTTTCCAAATACAATATCGGTATTCGATATATCGATATATCAATAAAAATATCGATATATCGAAAAAAATCCCAGCCCTAGTATTAACCTATCTTGTGGGTGAAGTTTCTTAGGGTTTCTTGGTATAGCACAGAGCATATCATGTTTAGCGACACGGGAATTACCGATTCTGTCCCTGGAGATGGTTGTTCAGCAAACAGTCTCTCAGCTTTGTCGGCTTCCTAGGTTCCGTCATACCCTAGTACCCAAATGAAAAAAATATCGAAAATATCGATATCAAAAAAATATCGATCTTGTCGATATATCGATAGTTGAAGAGGTTAAGTTAGGAAATCGTACTTGCGAAATACTGCTGAAGGTCACGGATTCTTGACACGGCAAGTTTGAAAATTTCTAAGCATGTGTGGGTAAAATGGGAAAATTTCATCGCGGTAAAATGGGATAGCATCAAACGCAGCAAATCTTCGAAAGGGAAAAAGAAGGTGGTGAAGGTGTCAAAGTTCGAATCTACTGCAAGCAGCAGCGAATCAGACATCGATGTGGATTGCCTATTTTGCGGACACAAGTATTCTAAGGACCATTGCGGAGAAGGGTGGATCATGTGCGGTCAGTGCGGCAAATGCGGTCATGATGCATGTGCGGGTATAGAAAGTGGGGACGATAGCGATTTCAAATGCGATATCTGTTTGCATAAATAAATGTGTTCATATTCAGGTTTGTATTTTATAATTAATAAATGATATCTTGAAACATTTTACAATATTAAAGTCCTATCCCATTTTACCTACTCCATTTTCCCATTTTACCTTACATAGTGAGGGTAAAATGGGAAATTGCAGATCATTTTCAATAATTTTTTTTCACTAACTTTTTTTTATTTTTTATTGGATGCGTGACATACATTTGGTGAGGCAATAACCAGTTGATGTTTTTTTATGAATTTCAAAACATTTTGCCATTTAGTTTAGCTTCTGGACATTTTCAAACGTTAAGTATCCCATTTTAGGCCCACTTCCCCTATATCGAATATATCGATAAATCGATATATCGATATTTTCCAAATTCAATATCGGTATTCGATATATCGATAAAAATATCGATATATCTAAAAAAATTCCCAGCCCTAGTTATCACTAGTGCGACAAACACGTGTCATTTTTTCAAGTAATAAAGTAGCAAAATAAATTCTACCACTCATTTAAGACATACCTACTAGATTTAATTTTAAATAAACTACTTTTTACCATATTTGCAATCTGTATAGGAGATTTGTTGAGTTGTGTTAATGATACTATAACTAACCTTATTACGTGAATTTTTGTTGAAATATCCTCAAAATTTATATTTATACTAAATGTCTTCGGTTAATATTCCATCAACATTAATTGAAGTTAGGTATAAATCTCTACATGCAGAACCTAATACATTACGAGCATTATTAAAGTGTTACCATTGCTCACACTCCGTGAAATACCCTGTATACACAGTTCCCACAGCTATTATAACACCATAATGTGTATAGCATACATGTACATGTATGATCATTTGCATAAGTATGTAAATGTAATTTAAATTTTCTTGTTCAATGAAATAGATTGTTATAGCACGAAAATGAATGAATGATCTAACAATTTGATTTTTTGAACTCGTGCAAGGAAATGAAATGCAAATGTGGTATAATGAGGAGAAAATTCACTTAATTTGAAGGCTTCTTTGTTTTGGTTTCGTATGTTTATTTGTTAAAATCGTTTACAGAGAAAGATAATTTTTAACTTACGACTGCTTCACTAATAATTCTTCGAATATTGTACCTAACTACCTACCATCAAACTGATGGGCCCTCGATCAAACGTAGGTATTTATAGTTTAGTAACAAATTTTAGTAAATAAGTAAATACTCTTCGAGTTTACGTTTATAAAATCTTTTTACGGACAAGGTGTGTAGACATATCACTCAGTAAAATTAATCATTCTGCGTTTCAGTTTTTTGAGGAAATTTCAAAAATGCCTATATCCGAGTATATTGTAATAATTTAATTATCTTCCTGAAAAAGAATGACAAATGAACCTTTATACGATTGCTCTTTTAAATATTTACGCAAATTGTAAGGGCATTGTATTGTTCCTGTATATTTTGATATAAAATTAAAACAAGACAATAAACAATTAGTAATTTAAGATATACAGGGTTGTTTGAAAAAGTAAGAACATAACCAGTAGTTTTATTGATTTTCAGGGTTAAGTGGAGGAAAAAGTTGTTGAACTCGCTTGCGAACATCTCTCATTAATTGCTTAAGTGTCATTAATTATTATTTATTATGCTTTTATAGCCCAAATAAAGTTGATTATTACCATTATTAAATATCACAGTTCTACAAAGTACGTACTTACTCTCCCCCTAACCTGAGGTAACCTGATTTTAATTCCTGTGATTAATTTGAAGTTTTCTTCAAATTACCTGAAAAATATAGCTGTTCTAATTGGCCCATTAACCGCCTCATTATTGCTTAAAAATGTCCTTATTTTGCAGATATAGGTACTAAATCATATATTTATTTAGGTATAGAGACACTAAGAGCAAAGCTCGATAAATTTTAGTAAATAATAATAAATAAGAAATAATTGTAGATTATTGTGTTATTAGGATCAGAAGTACGAGTTTTTGGGTTGTGATGATTATAGACGAAGTCCAAAAAGGCACTTCTGATCCGAATAAAACGTGCTATGTTTTCTTCAAACGTAGAGTATGATTATAAAATTACAAGCGAGATTACAAGCGTCAAAGATGACGGAACCAATTTCTAAAAACTTTCCTGCAATTGAGAAAAGAAAAGTCAAATTTTAATTGTTTCTATTGAGTTCTAAAACATCTAGTTTCTCAGATGGTTGAAGAAAAAATAATCTTTATTCAAAATTAATTTTTACAAAACATGTTTTAATTCGGTGCAACAATGTTTACCAATCTAAAATCCCAAACTTGTTTCAACGCACTTTGACAAAATCACTATTAGAACATATTGTGTAAAAGGCCTAACACTCAAAATTCCAACTTAAACATTTGATGCGAATTTGATGTAATTGATATTTAACGTAAGTCGACGAAATTAGTTTTAAATCATGAACATAATCATTGCTGTTATTGTTCGAATCCTACACTACAGCATGAAGGCTTTACACTATCGGTAAACAAAATATTTTCAACAAAACTGTTTTCCAATGCATTATTTATCTGAATAATGTATAAATAGAAATAATTATCGTAATTGATTTAATCACCAAACTCTGACTGATTTTACTGATTTTGACCTAAGTACCCGGCCCGGTACTCTGTAGCAAATTCCCTATAGAATGTTACACTAAACTGCAAAAAGTGGAGGTGCAAACCTCCCCTGGACTTTCCCATACTAAAAATAAACATTTTGTTTTTGCTATTCAACAGTAGTTCGCGAGGCAGCATTGGAAATCATTTGAATGCCTCGCGAGAAAAACGAGGCAATACGGGTTCGATATGAACAAAAGAAAGACACCAAGATACGCATCTATCGCGGCTAGACATTACAACTGACGAAGTCGGACGATCGCTACCGACCGACCGACGCGACGATCCGAGTCCAACCTAAATATTGAAAATTCACGAATTTCTCATTAACCGTACATTTTAGCCATATGAACACCTTATACTATGTGATAGACAATTTAATTTTGCATTCAATTATATAATAATATATAGGGTGTTTCATTTAAAATAAGAAAGTTGTTTATTGTACTGTGAAAACCAAACACCCTGTATACGTGATATAAATTTAGAAAAATGTAAATTTATATACTGAACAACTTTTATATTTAAACTTCTTTCATATTTTGACTAATAAAGGCGCTATAGGAGCATCAATTTCCGATTTTCAAAATCTCGTAGAGGGCGCCACAGTGGAATTCTGGCGTTCATCAAAAAACAAAAATGTAGCTAATACCAAGCTGCATAAGTATAGAAAATTTAAACAAAATCCTTAGAGCAGTTTTTCTGTAATAATTTTTCAAAAATTTCAAAATTTTTGGAAGAGCGCCGTTGCTACCGTTTTTGGATTTAGTAAATGATTCTTTTTCTTGGTGTAGTACAGCCAAAGGGTTTTCAAACAAGTTGTTGCGGAACCTGATCAGATAACTGGTTTTTGAGTTATGGGGCGTTAAAGTCGAAATTTTGAAAAATTCATAGCGACCGCCATTTTGAAGTTAGAGAGTCCGGTAAAAAACTGTTTCCCTTGAATTATGCCCTTCTTTCATATCCCCTACTCAGATTTTCAAAATTCCGCTTCTGAAAAAAATGATACCAAAAAAACATGTCTAACTTCCGCTTCCGGTTTCGGATTTTTTTGAAAAGCTTATTTTGTCGATGAATTTTCGATATACCCCTTCATTTAAAATTTCATCAAAATCGGTTCACTAGTTTTTGCGTTACAGGCGTTACATACACACACACTTACACACACACACAGCAGACATTTTTTCTAGACCACTTTTTTGGGTTCCTGGAGACCCAAAACACGTATTTCCGCGAAAATCTCGACTTCGAAAATTTTCATGATATCAATACTTCCCATATACCAGTGGTGGTATGGGAAAGTAATAAATCAGTTAATACAACCCGAATTAAAGTTTATTAGATTCTTGTGCCGCTTAACGTTAATAGAATATTATTGATTAAACTAGATTATGTTAATTTGAATGTTAATGCTAAACTATCAGCACATGGCAATGTGTCTTGGATACATGGAATGATCTATACATTTAAGATGAATCTTCCACTGTTCTAATTTCTCGATTTGGAATTTTGTGTTAATATGAGAACATACAGGGATATTCACGAGTAATGATAATCCTAAGTTTTAGATGCAACCCAACGTGGATGTTTCCAAAGTAACTGAAGATTTTAATCAGTTAAAAAGGGATTATCTTAATCCGTTATATTTAAAATGGAAAGTATAGTCAAGGTGATCTATGGAAATGTATGTTGATTACTACATTGCAACTTTGTAAACTTATCATCATTCGTGAATAAACATCAGGTGCATATTTTGCGATTAAAGTCGATTAAAAGGGAAGGTTCTAAAACGTTCGTTCCATTTCTTAATTTATTTTTCCAACAAACTGTTTCTTGGTCATACTTCTTCCATTCTCCTAGTCCTCTTTCTGTTACAACTACATGCGTTTGGTTTCACAACTAAGAACGTTTTTTTTGTACGATGAGCTATACCCACTCTAGGAAAATTTGCCGGCATCAATTCACCGCCTAAACAATTCATCGCCAGAAATTCACCGTTTTGTAAGCGGGGCTAAACTATTTGCATGAATAGTCGGACAAGATTTAATGCACGTTAGGGGTAACGAGCATTAAGTTTTGCCCGACTATTCGTGTAAATAGGTTAGCCCCGTTTAGTCGGTGCTGAAATTTACCGAACGGTGAATTGCTAGCGATGAATTGGTGGCGGTGAATTTTCCGGATACGAGCTATACCTACCTTAATAAAGATAAAAGGGTAAAATTAGTTCTTCGTTCATTCTTTCTTACACCTGTAAAGGAGTTGAAACCCGAGAAATAATAAATTATGTCAATTAATTATACCAAGGGCTGAATTATAGTGAACAGTATTGACAATAGCGTTTCTACGTGTATCCTACATCGATGGGCTCATTTGTTATGTTATGTTAGATAAACATACACAGATAATCACCAATAGTTTCTAAGTAATTAATGTTGTTTTTCTTGAACATGTATTAATAACATATATTTGTGTCATCGCAAACCTATCGTCGCATAAAGTCTTCTAGGATTTTATAATAACTTTCCATTAAGCTGTATTATGAAATTCATGAAATTCAATCACTGCCATCATATAACTCTGCACAAAGTTGGTCTTTCAACATGCACACCTGTAACTGTAATCTCTGATTCAACTGTAACTCATCTATAACTACATAATTATGAAATGCCCACTTCTAAATGTTAAAAACATCTATATAGTGCAATGATAAATTAATCATATAGTTTTACATTTTACTCTGCGAAGTATTATCAAATTCAACCTGTTTTATAAAAGAATTATTGGTGTCTTTATAAATTTTCAGTCCCACGTAATAGCACATTATCTATTCGTGTATAATTTTCAATTAATTGTGTTTTAATCGGTGTGTATGTTACGTATTTTTAGGTGTAAGGTGAATGAACAGCTATCCTATAATGTTAGATATTGTCATCAGAACAACATGCTTGTATGAGCGTAGTCGGGATTTTTGCGAAGGGTGCGGGTGAAGATCGATTTTAACCGAGCCACGCCCTTAGCCGGGATCGTTCTACCCTCAACGCTTTTGTACTAGCAGCACCCTCGCAACCTTGTTTACTTCCTGTTCCTACGAAGCGTATATGAGGAATTATTTCATAAATATATCTGTGTTGTTCCATGTTCCCTGCTGTAAATTTTGGCACACCATGACAATTAAACCTTCGCATCATTCTGTTTTAACTGCATTAGTTATCTACTTCCCGAAACTTTTCATGTTTTACAATCAACAAAACAGGGATTGCAATTCTACTACCTTGATCTCAGCAGTCAGAGCGTATTTATCTGATTTATTTTCTCCTTTCACGATGGCATTTTAAATGTTAAAAGCTTTGAATTAATTTGAACGTGAAAGATTAAAATGTTTTGTAAGCATTATTAATCAATTTAACTTTCACAAGTTTTCCCTTTCGCTTTTTATTAACTAAAGCAAATCGCAAAATTTTTAATTTTGCTGCATTTCAGTTTTTTTTCTATTATATGGGCATAACCGATTAGGACAGACCTTGCAATATCGAGTTTATTATGTTCCGTGGCCTGAAAAATATTGAGATATTATCGAATATTATTCAAGAGAGCTTCGGTAATTTTGCTGAAGATTACCCTTTTACATCAGGCAAATTTTAGCTTTTAGTACCTAATCTTTTCTAATTTGTTCTAAAGTAGGTAAATCCTGCAGCTAGACTTTCAAAAGATTGACAAGACATGCAAATATTTATTTTTCAAGATTGGTTGTGGTAATAGGAATAACAATAGAACACTAAAGGATAAAATTATGTTATGACATTGTCGAAATTGTGAAATTAATTTATTTAAAACGTACTTACGATTTAAAAATATTAAAGTTAGTTTCTTCAATAACGGAATTAAATGCATACGGATACGGAAGGTATTCACATTTTCAAAAATAAACCCAATTTAGATAATGTCTACATACCCTATTCTGAATTATTTCATTTATTCTATAGAAAGTCTCAAACCGTCAATCCAACATTAGTTTCAGACTTTCAGTCCTACTAACGATACAATGGTTCTCGAAACTAATGTAGGCTTTTAAATTTTCTTTCTACCAAAGGACTATGGGATATGCATCCCAAGGTCGTAGCAGCAAAATTATTATGTGTCTTAACGCATCTTATCTTTTGTTACACAATAATCTGGTAGGTATATGTTGCATTTTGACAATGACCGGACTATATTGGCTTGAATCTAAGTTAACCGTTTTATTAAATAATCTGCTGACGAATAATGGTTTAAAGATGATACGGATCCCACTACATCCTATTACTCAGTCAAAAGCCAACCCAGAAAGAAAGAAAGTTTACGTCGGCACCGAAAGGTATAAGAAGTTCAGAGTTCAGATTAAGTATTATTCTCAAAAGAAAAACAAACCTGAAATAAAGGCATCTCTTTCGCGAATTCTAGTCTAAATTTATATAAAATCGATCCATTTAAGGTTTACAAGATCTCCAAGACAACTTGCTTGCCTAAAAGATAACCTCCAAGGCTAAAAACTGTTGAATTTCATGGATGCAATTTTTTTGTTATTTATTTAACAAATCCATTTATGTCAAAATGACTTTAACAGAAACCACATTAATTTTTAGTTTATTTTGAGAACTATCGGAAAACTAGTTTCTTTTTGTATGCGATTATAAGACAAGAACTTGCTCATAATGGCTCCAGATTGTCCTACATTTTACCTGTTTCTAAAAAAACAGTTTTGTAGACAGACCCGAAATTCTCATCTTTTTTAAAGAAACTAGTGTGTAACGGGATACTACTGCAAGCGGTTTTCCAGGTTTCAAAATGGCAATACGGATAACTTAAGCGAGTTTTTGCATTCATTCGTTTTCCAATTTCATATGGAAGATAAAAATTTGAATGGGAAACCCGAGGGAACCTATACTTTTGAAGTACAAAAACTATGAATTTAAATGTTGTATTACTGTTTCTTCTCTTGTAAGTTGAATAAAGAATTTTTTCGAAATGTTATTTCGCATAATATTTACTCATTGTCGTACATTCATTGTTAGCAGTTGGTTGAAACAGTATTCGCCTGGTGTCTATCACTGTGGCGCCCTCTACGAAGTTTTGAAACTGATGCTCTTATAGCTCCTTTATTAATCAAAATATGAAAGAAGTTTAAATATAAAAATTGTGCAGTATATAGCTTTGCATTTTCCTAAATGCACATATACAGGGTGTTTACTTGTCACAGTACAATAAGCAACTTTGTTATTTTACATGAAACACCCTATATATTATTATATAATTAAATGCAAAATTTAATTGGCTATCCTCTATCACATAGTATAAGGTATTCATTAGCTAAAATGTACGGTTGATGAGAATTTCGCGAATTTCACCAGCGTTTTGTAAATTTTTAAGATTTGAGGATGGACTCTAACAGAGATGGATCGTGGGTCGGCAGCGTCCTGCTTGAAATTACAGCTGACCAAGTGTATGTAACCTTGCGAGTGGGGAATGTGCGAATATGCAAGGCTATGCTTGACCAGCTGTAATTTCAAGTCGGACGTTCGCTACCGACAGACCACCCTTCTCTGTCAAAGCATATTATCTATGTGTCAAAGTCCCTGCTTATTATTACTGAAGATGCGCGTCTCTCTTCTGTACGTATCGACTCGGTATAGTCTCGTTTTTCTCGCTACGCATTCAAGTGATTTCCAGGCACTGCCTCGCGAACTAATGAATACAAAACAAGAAGTGATTAATTTTCAGTATGGGGTAGTCCAGGGAGGTGTTCACGTCCTCTTTATATTGGTTGTGGTCATTTGGCAATTTATTTCGTGACTGCGTTGTTAGCGAGATTGTTAGTGTATATTTACACCTCAAAATTTTGAACATTTACCCAATCCTTTATTGGTTTTTTGAAAGGAGAATTACACGGAAAAAGAAGGCGATACCTACAAACTATTATATCTAATTCGTGACTACCATAATCAAAGGAGGCCACATTTCTTATTAAAAAACGATGACTTGCTAACGTATAAATTATTAACCAACTTTTGCAACCGATGAATGAATCTTTTTTTTTCAAACAATTTTTGCCTTTAGGTAGGTATATTAATTCACAAAATAGTAGTTGACGTAATTGTGATAAATATACAGAATATTTTACTTCCGATTTTTAAGCGTTTAGCATATTTTTAATATACTCGTAAATTGGTGTTTAAATTATGAACTTACTATAAAAAATTTCGTCCGATTAACCAATGATATAATAAATATTTTTAAAATAAAGTAATTGAAAAAACCGAGGAAAAAACAAAATTAACATAATTATTAAAAAAAATAAAAATACACAAAACTTTAAAAAACTTAATTATAAGAATCGCAGACGCTTAAAATATAGAACGTAAAATTGCACTGTAAAACTCCCATATGTCCCGCACTCCGTGGTAGGTACACCCTGTATGTAATTATAATTTTCTTTCAAATGGGTTGACATGGATTGTGATTATGTAAGAGCCATTGCCAAACAAGGGGTATAAACCAAGGTAAAAATTAAACTAAACTACCCAATGTGAAAGACTACTCAGACCTCCTAGCGACTACCCGAACTTCCTACAGACCTTCCAGGGACTACCCGGACTTCCCACAGACTACGGACTACCCAGGGACTATCCGTACCTCGATCCGTACCTTCCAGAGACTACCCGGATTTCCCAGGAACTACCTGCACTTCCCAGAGACTATCCAGACTTCTGAGAGACTTGCCAAGGACTACCCAGAATTTCCAAAAACTTCCCGGGGATTTCCCGGACTACTCACTGCAACACTGAACTTCCCATCTGGTTTCACCCCTTATTTCCAAACCGCAGTGTATTTGTCTATTCTATATCTGCATTCATATTTTAATTATCAGCAACACTAAGAACATTTTTAACCACCTAACGTTTACAGTTTGTTATCAGGATATTATGCGACCCCACATCGTGAGATTGCAAGTTTTCAGAACTCTGCCCATTCTTTTCCACAAGTACCTACTACTTTGCAATTCTAAACATTTTGTGGTAAACATGCCGTTTAAAACTGATTCTGCTAACTGAAAAGCGTAAACGTATACTTGTTGATAAATTTATAGTTCCTGAAATTTGGAGGCGTGTATATCCATATTTAATCAGAAAATGAAAGCTTCGCCCGAAAATACCGCGAGCTGGAATAAAATATTTATTACAGCACGCTTCAACAAGCTTTTTCTTGCGTGTAAGTTTAGAGAACTTTTTTTAGGGAACGATTCATAATATAATATTAATAATATGCAAATTGTACACAATCTCCAATAAATTTCGTTTTGCAGGTCTGATTTGTCCGTGCAGTTAATGAAAACTCCGCATTCCTTTTTTTCTCGTACATGTGAAACGGTTTCGTTTCACCGCACCAACCAAACGTGTAAAACGGGACTAATAGCGACCGAAGGGTAATAACATTTTTGAAATTAAAATTTAATGTACCTACGTTATGTTTTTGAATTTTGTTAAGTAACATATGTACCAGGTTTTGATCAAATTATATTTATGTAATCTAACTAATATGAACCACTCGCTAACCGAAGGGAATTCTATTACGGGAGCACTTTCCAAGAATTAGTCTCAAGTGTGTTCAGTAGTAAAACTCTGAATTGCATATTGGTTTTATAACATGCCACATGTGGAGGAGTAATTTGATGATTTTTATCCCATCTTCATCCATTTTTTTTTCAAAAACAGAATCTATTTCATTGCATTTAAGTAAAAAGGAAAACACATTTGATCTTGGCGAGAAAACGAGACATAGAAAAAGTACTGGTCATCGCAATTAATATCAGGAAACTATATATTTGCAGAAATGCAGATAGTTGAAGCAAGTTTCGACGAAAAGGCCTACCGTGGTCGGTATCGAGTTGGGTTCCGAGATTAGTCTATAAGCCCGCCCGTATAACTATAATCCCATGGTTGGGTCCCATTGTGTATTCTAATAGAGGAAGGATACTTGAGGCACGAATACAAGGGGTTGAAATTTGTCTATGTTCTTAATTTCTACCTAACAATTATGGTGCTTTATTTCAACGAGTATGAATTCTTTAACTGTCCCATTGTGATTCAACCCTTTTCTGATTTCTACAACCAAGAAATTGAGGGTTTGTATTTTAACGGAACAAAATTCACATTCTCTATGTACAATTTTTTTGCTGGAATTTCTAACAACCACGTGTCGCAGATTTAAAAAGCATCACAGGGACCTAATTGAAACACCGTTCCCGTTACCTGCAAGGGGTTGGGCTTGGGACCCAACTCGATACAACCGCCTACCGCGGCTCACAAACAGCGGACCTTAGAGAAGATGGATAAATCCTAACTAAACAATTCTTACGTACTGCTAATCGTCAAGAATTTAGTAGATGATCACCATCCCCTAATTAATATCATTTCTGTGCACTATTTAACATAAGAGTCATAGTATGGAATGGACATGTTCTCACCAGTTGGGACGCCCTATGGTTTCAATAATTTTATTTCGATGTTGTCAGATATAACCCGTAGTAACACTTATTAGTAGGTACTAATCCATATTACAAAATTCCCCTTCTTTGGGGGGGGGGCAATAGTTCCGTAATTAAACGTTTCTGGGCCTGTTCTATTTTCGATTTGTTATAATTAATTATATGGAACTGCGTACAAAAATGAACACAAGATATTGTTACAGAATATTACAGTATTCCGGGATTCATGAAAATTCCCCGGGAATTGGGAAATAAAAAAATTTTTAAATTCCGGGGAAGTCGGAACCAGAATTTGCGGTTCCGATTTCCGAATGACGTATCTATAGCTTTTACATTATTTACATTGTTCCAAACATTTTTAAACTCGAGCTTTTATTATTTAATACGAAAATATGTCTTCAGTTTTGTATATGATCGTGATACTCAATTACTAATCTATTATAATATGTCTAGTTTTTACCACCATCACGAAAAAATCATAGTTAAGTCTGGGAATTGGTAAATATGCAACACCGAATTTAGTTTTTATCAGGATTCTGCTCGTAGATTCTTGTAACAGTATCAACACTATCAACTAATAACATTATAATTTTGCTATTGCAATTCTCCTACCACCAAATAGTATTCGGTTCTGTTTATGTAGTAGGTACCTAGAATACTTCCTTTTTTGTTTTTTTATTTACTACAATAATTACTTCTTCTATTACAAAATTAGATATGTTTAAATTAGTTTTGCAAATAATTTTTCAATTTGTTTTATACTACTACTTCTTTGTGACCTAGTGACCCTATAATTATCGTAACTAACATAAATACGTATTTCTAACTGGCTACTATAATAAATTGCATTCAATAAGAATTGTTATTCTTAGCTAAAATATAAAGTGAGTGCTAACCTTTCTGCATGTAAATGTACTCGTAAGTGTTGTTCAAAACATTTCAACAAACAAGTCTTTGTAAGGCAAACCTTCTGCGGTTATGCTAAAAATAATCACACTTCTCTCTGCAAGGACAAGGGCTACTGCGACATAACGTGCATGAGTAGCTAGCAATACTATTATTTATTACTAAGTAAAGTAATGTAAATAAACCAATAAATATAATTTGGCAATTAAAGATTATGCTTGTATTTGAGATCTTTTGTTTTTAATGGTTTTATATTTAGTAACTGTGGTATCAGTAATCAGTAGCAGTAGGTGTTCTTTCATTCCTTGTTTTTAGAATCTCAATAAAGTGAATCGATTTTCCTTTTATTAAATAATCTGAGGAATAAGCATTAATTCTAAAACTTCTGTAGAGGACTCTTTTATGATCGACAAATCACATCTCTTATTTAATATCTGGACGAAATTGATTTGTAGGAAATAGGTACCAATATAATCTTAAATAAACTATTTTTAAAACTACTGATCATAGAAGGTGTTATTATATGACCATGGAATTGTTTGCCATAGCTACGGAGTCCTGGTTGCTTTTATTTGATACTGAATAGAAGGGTGCTTAGAAAATTGACCTACAAATGTAGAAGGGTGCATTTATGTGGTTTCAAGAAAAGCTCCGTATGAACATATGCCTTAATACACTTTTGAAGGGAATTACAGGACCGTACAAAAATTTTAATTTTAATTTACTCACACTTTGTAATAATATAAAGTAGGTAATGAAATTTGGCACACGTACACTATTAAGTGCTACACTCAAGTGCGGTGTAATTTTGCGGTTCGTATGGGTCACTGCGCGCATTTCTAGTTATACTTTCTCTTTCTAGCTTCGTAGGTTATGAGCAAGCGCAAAACTCTGCGTTCATGAAATTCACAGCGGTTGGCTAGGAAACGAAAACACATGACATTTTGTACCCGCAGATTTAAAAGGAATTGTAGTGTACTATCTAACTACATCCAAACAATATAATGCATAGTAACATCCTTAGGACGTGAGGTCCAATTACATGGCTGTCCCATTTCTTTGAGGCAACCCTCAGTTCTTTATTGTACAAGGGTATAAAATGACAATATGACCAATACCAATCGATGCCAATACCACAAATATCGTAGTAGATCTAATCACTAATCAGACTGAGCTGCGGCCGTTGACACAAACCCCACAAAATAAAATTGTATGGATTCAGAATCTGTGAATTTGTACCTCACCTTCACCCTGGTGTACATGTAACTGTTCATAGAACTCAAATATGCAAAGTTCAAATATTTGCTCGTTTCCCAATCAATCATAAAAGTTAGCTTTTGAAATTGCTGTTACAGTGGAATATCTAAACAACATAAATGATTTCTGAATACAGGGTGTTTCATAACATGTGAGAAGTACTTGGGGATGTAGGTATACAGGATGTAAAAAAATGAAGAAAAAAATTTATATATAATACATTCAGAAAACATTTAATGTGTTAAATGGAAAAATCAGTTGGTTAATAAAAAAATCCCTATTAGCTATTAGTAATCAAAGCCCGTCAAAGCCCCATTTTCAAAAATTTATAGTGATTTTTATACTAGCCAACTAAATTTTCCATTTGACACTTTAAACGTCACGGTGGTTTTCTGAATTGATTATACGCATATGATTTAAAACCAAACTCATCGTTTTATATAGTCTGTCGGTTGAAACAAGTAATGCACGTCATGAATAAAATTGATGACATCACAACCTTGTATGTGTATATGCACAAACTAAACAGTTTAAAATGTTATAGACAAGTTGTTTTGACTGTCTGCTTAAAGGTTTCGGCATTTTGTATACGTGTACAAAAATACGATACGAATTAGTTCTGAAAAGAACTGTTTTTTATAGCAGTAAAAATCAAATTAAACTTGGAAAGATTGACAACAAAGGGAATAAACGAACGAAACTAACCTGCACTGACAACCACAACAAATATGTAAACTGGGTGGAAATAATACCAACGTGACGATGGTTATGCTACACAATATAAATATCTGAAAGCTGATTTGTTATTTATCTACAAAAATGCATAGGCCTTTTAGCCACGTACCGTTATCTACTAAATTAAAAAAGTAAAAAATTGGAAAAAAGTTAAAGAATTAAATTTGAATTTTTTTATTCGATGTTACCGGCGGTGTTGGTGGTTAATCATGTGATCTATGACGTGCATTACTTGTTTCAACCGACAGACTATAGTTACAACTCACCCTGTGTTTGATAACCTTTGTTGATGTTGCTAACTTCATGAATTCATAAATATTTTCTGAAACATGCAACATAGTCATTATCAATATCAATTTGAACTGCCCCAATTTTTCTTGTCAGCTGCAATTTAAATTTTGTATTGGACATAAAATGAGACATTATTAATATTAAACAACAAACGGAAAATTATTAGAAACAAATTGATATTATTATAGTTGAGGGCCGTAACCAAGTTATTCTTTAATTTACCCAGTATAGGCCCATCCCTAATTTTATCCTAGTTACATGTTTGATAACATTTTGTACAAATTTGCTTTTGTTCGATGTAGAGGAGGTACCTTAGTATATAGATTTATTCTGCTTATTCATCTGCATCGATGAGACAATAAACCAGTTTTGAATTGCAGTGGTGTGATTCAGAATTACAACTTTTTATAAACCAATAATAACCTATCTATGCCACCTGCGTGACATCATTTGTATTTTATGTCATTTACGTACCTACAAATTAAGATACGCAGTTTTTAAACCATTTATCCTTGTACCTAAATAGAATTAGAATAACTATAAAATTGTAATAGTTGTTTTTAGTAAACAATCTTATACTTATTAAAATATACAACATTTCACATTAGCTACTACATTCGTTTCTCTACATTTTGCAGCATTCACCATTTCTAGATGAATTTGTTGAATAGAAATAACATACAGGGTTTGAAGTAACTAAAACAAACGATTGCAAATATATCGACGGGGCAGGTCACTAGATAGGTCAGAACTTCACAATATAGACTACAGATATACAGTTCAACAGAAATTGGGTGCCCTCTGGTTCGTGGAGACGTGATAAAGAAGGGAGAGAACACAGCTACCGGTCGTCCAGCTAAGCTGTTTAAACACTTCCGTTCTCTCTTGCTCGTCTACGCAATTCGTGAACCATCCAATTTCTGTTGATCTGTATTTAGTTCGTTTTTTCTTCCACATTTTCAAATATTTACCACCAAGATATCAAAATTTACAAAACTTAGCGGAACTTCGCGAAATTCTTGTCAACCGTATATTTTAGCTTTGTGAATACCTTATACTATGTGATAGACAATTAAATTTTACATTCAATTATAATAATATATAGGGTGTTTCATTCGTTGTGCAGTTGTCGCGATCTCTACATTCGAGACCAATTTATAGGACGAAATGTCAACGTTCTTTTAAATATATAATTCTTCTGTCTACAAAACAACAGGTAACTGCTCTTCGGTAATACACTCATCGGTATTTTGTTACTTCCATTAGACCTGTCCTAGTTTTATTTGTGGCCGATTTAGTGACTTCTTCGTTGTACTAACATCAGATTGCAATAGGTGGTTTTAATTATAAGGAGGGCCAATGGTAGGTACTACACAATTTTATTGAATTGTAATTTAGTTCAAAAGTGATCTGTAGAAGCGTAAGTTCTCGTTGATTTTACATTAAAATATCTACATCACGACACAGTTATTCTTATTGTAGTTTTATTATCTTGTTAAACAATTTTGGGGTTTCTAGATTAGGAAGCCTAATTTGCAACTAAGTTTCATTTAGTATACCAAAAGGAAAATGATTTTAATAGGCGAGTTAAATTAAAATTGCTCTTGCGTCATTTACTTCCTGGTTTCTCTCATCTCTTGGAGTTCAACTTTGAACGAATGCCCTGAGGATTAAAACTAGCCAAGAATTTGAAGTAATATGCATCTGTATTATGTCTCACTCTAGGAGGAAATGAGGTTATATGCCGTTTTAATAGGAGTATATGAACTGTAAATTAGATTAAACTGTTGGCTTTAATTAGATGGCAAGAATCTGTGCCGTAAGTTAATTATTGGTAATTAGATAATATAAGTTGCATTTTCCACTTGACCAGTAATAATTATGAGATTTGTGCTTTTAACAATCTTGAAATGACGTTTTAATCTGTGTGATGCAAATTTTTAAATTGCACCATTGCTTGAAACGCTGTAAATAACGCAAATTTATTGATTTGAGAGGGTGCATTTTTATATTCCATTTCTAGTAAATGTAACTTTTTAACTTCTTTTTTTTCATAATTACATGACTGTTATCAGTGGCGGCCCGTGATCAAAATATTTAGGGGGCACAATAGCAGATGAGCGAAGGGAACAAAAATAGTGCCGCAGACAAATTTTTTTCCGGAACGGGCGCCGAGATGGGCCGAAGATGGGCGCAGTTTATTAGACGCGATTTAAGAGGATCTGGCAAGTTTGGCAATTTTTTGCTGCGGGCACGTACACCTGTGCCCCTTGGCACCAGCCACCACTGTGTGTTATTGCAGATAATAACTGTAATCATCAGAAGAAAATGTTTTCAAAATATTTGCGCCGCCAGTTTTCTGTGAAATTGTGACCAATAAATTGTTAAATGTCTGAGTAATAAAATATTTCCTGATTGGGTGTGGTTAACAATGTTAACACAGATAATTCTTACCGGCGATAATAATTTAACTTGAATTTAAACAGGAAATATTGATATAGGAAGATCTATAATTCTGAGGATGTATGATATGAATAATCGCAAGGAGAAATAGCTATTGCGGTTGAAAATACGTCCAGTGGCGGATACTCATCAGTTATGATGATGCATTTGAGTAGAAATTCTAGTAATTTCCACGAACTAAATTTAAACTTAACTTTGAAAGGTACAGTAAACGCCACTAACTAAGAAGAAGGGCACGCATGCGTATTAGACGGAAAATCACCTAACGGAAGGGTAGGTGAAAGAGGAATGAAGGTGATTCACTTTTATCACAAGGACTGAACTATTACCTTGGAATAGTAGCTAATATTTTTTTATTATACATTTGAACTTTTATTACCAGTATTTAATTTATGTTTGATCTAACGCTGTATTGTCATCCCTCGCATACAGTATGTATTTTAAAAAAACTGCGCGATATGGCGCCAACAAATGAGAAGAATATCGAAAAACCGGAAATGAAGGTATGATATTTGTAACGTCTACAATTTCTATCTAATAGAGTGGAATAATTTATTTGAGCAATAAATTATTCACGTACCTATACTTTTATTGGCAAGGAAGCAATCCTGAGGAAAAAATTAGAAATAAGATCGGATACCACTGGTATCGTATTCGAGAGAATATGCGAGTTTTTAATGAAAATCCCAATAATAAGAACGAGCATACTCGTATGTGCGCTATAAATCCTTCCCCCAGAAAATTAAACATTTTCATGTACGAATCGCCCCATTTTGTATTTGGGTGAAACGATTATAGGTACATACGATTACGATTACATAGTGCTCATACAAAAATAAAATCTTGACCTGATAGTAGCACAAACAGAATTTTCCAATTTTCGAAAGGGCAAATATAAAAAACAACTTAAAATATAAACGCCACAACTTGACTTGCATATCTTTCAAGTTTCAGTCGCCCATTTGAGTTTTCGTTTGGTTAATGGCGTTTAATGTAACCTACAGTATTCTTTTTCTTCGGTTAACCGCAATTGACGGGGCTTTTAGATTTTGGAACCTATGTCTCTTGTCTGGGCTTTCCTCGCGCATCTTTTCAACCAATTGTTACTTTTCTATTACTGCAGGTGTTCTCCCACCTATAAAATGTTTCATAGGACCTACTAATTGGTCTCTTCTGTTTTCTTATTTGCTTCTATATTTGATTATCAATTCGTTTAATTGGTAGCATTAATATACATAACATTCGCAATACAGGATGTCTCTGAATAGTCTGATACCAGAATACAAAGTTACGTACAACCAAATGTGGAAAATATGAGTATGTCTTTTAAAAAATAATGGCTTTCTTTGAAATTCATTGACTGTTTCACCACTTATAGTCCTTACGCTAGGTCGGTTTTGCTAGCAAATCGATGTCGACACAGTTTCTCTTCAGAAACTGTTAGGGGACATCCTAGAGAGTACCCCGATGTAAGGTGGACATCCGGAAAATTGAGCAATCAGCCGCCATATTGGAAAATGTGAAAATGTGAAAAAAGTGTTTATCTCACGAACGAGTGGTCCGATTTTCACAAACTTTTTTTTGTTTTGTAGCTTATTTAATTGTTATTAATTTATATGCTGAGCGCAAATTAAATTCTGGACGTAAATAATTGAAAAAGGGCTCTAACTGAACCCCTGAAACGTACACAATTTTAAAACGCTTCCACTTTATTGAAACACACGGATTTCCTAAAAGTTATATGTATCATTGTAACCGCCATCATTAGTAGATCAAAATGTTTTTTTAAAGTGCTTGAATAATGTACTAGATGCCGAGATATTAATTATTTTATAATATTACGGCACGTGCGATGTCCAGAGTATGGGCAGTCGCGGCTGCTTGCGGGGGTAAGGGACGAAGGTCCCCACCAGGTTACGCGCATAGTACAAGAGCTGCACTTGCAATCTATCTCTAAATAGGTGCAATTTGTTGTATTAGGTTTCTAATACTTAAATTATTTGTTAATTTTCCAATAACAATGAGTGCACCTATTACTTTGACAAATAACTGTGAATTTTTTGATGATCATAAATGTATATTTAGTCAAAAATATACAATGAGCGACTTTCAAGTACCGAACATGGCAAAAGAAGAATGAGAGATAGTGCTGCAATAAAAGGAAAAAATAATGTAATCAATAAACATTTGAAACTATTAGACACCAATAATTCCCCTTTTGTATATCGCTCGGGAAATCTATGCTATAAAACGTTTACTTACTGAAAAAATATACCTACATAAAATAATGATCACAAAAATCAACAATCGAACAATCCGAGTACCAGTACCAGTACTACATGTGTCTATTAGTTAAACACTAATTTGTTTATGAATACGGCTGTAAAAAACCAAATTGTATAATAGGTAATAACATAAAAATGAAGGGAAATGTCAGATTTGCGAAAAACTCACTTACTTTTTAGAGGCTACAAGTTACTTTGAAGATTCTGTTTTTTCGCGTACACCTTTATTAAAGTCTATAGAAGATGTATTTGGACAAGACATTTATGTTCGTAAAGATTGTTTATGCAAATATATAATCAAATACGAACGCGCGGTTGCAAATGATAACAAAATCAAAATTGAATCTGTTTGCCAAGATGTGATAGATTTGATTACTAACCATATTTTCCCATTATTGAGGTGAAAGGGTTATGCTTTAACAAATATTCGAGAAGATATAAATAAAGCTCGAATAAAGCACTACCTGCCGAGAAACATTTAATCACTTGGCAGGTAAAGTCAATCTTACACTAAATTTCATTTTGATTTCGCAATCAATTGCAACTGCGTGTTCATATTTGATTATATATTTGCGCAAACAATCTTTATGAACATAAATGTCTTGTCCAAATACATCTTCTACAGACTTTAATAAAGGTGTACGCGAAAAAACAGAATCTTCAAAGTAACTTGTAGCCTCTAAAAAGTAAGTGAGTTTTTCGCAAATCTGACATTTCCCTTCATTTTTATGTTATTACCTATTATACAATTTGGTTTTTTACAGCCGTATTCATAAACAAATTAGTGTTTAACTAATAGACACATGTAGTACTGGTACTGGTACTCGGATTGTTCGATTGTTGATTTTTGTGATCATTATTTTATGTAGGTATATTTTTTCAGTAAGTAAACGTTTTATAGCATAGATTTCCCGAGCGATATACAAAAGGGGAATTATTGGCGTCTAATAGTTTCAAATGTTTATTGATTACATTATTTTTTCCTTTTATTGCAGCACTATCTCTCATTCTTCTTTTGCCATGTTCGGTACTTGAAAGTCGCTCATTGTATATTTTTGACTAAATATACATTTATGATCATCAAAAAATTCACAGTTATTTGTCAAAGTAATAGGTGCACTCATTGTTATTGGAAAATTAACAAATAATTTAAGTATTAGAAACCTAATACAACAAATTGCACCTATTTAGAGATAGATTGCAAGTGCAGCTCTTGTACTATGCGCGTAACCTGGTGGGGACGTTCGTCCCTTACCCCCGCAAGCAGCCGCGACTGCCCATACTCTGGACATCGCACGTGCCGTAATATTATAAAATAATTAATATCTCGGCATCTAGTACATTATTCAAGCACTTTAAAAAAACATTTTGATCTACTAATGATGGCGGTTACAATGATACATATAACTTTTAGGAAATCCGTGTGTTTCAATAAAGTGGAAGCGTTTTAAAATTGTGTACGTTTCAGGGGTTCAGTTAGAGCCCTTTTTCAATTATTTACGTCCAGAATTTAATTTGCGCTCAGCATATAAATTAATAACAATTAAATAAGCTACAAAACAAAAAAAAGTTTGTGAAAATCGGACCACTCGTTCGTGAGATAAACACTTTTTTCACATTTTCACATTTTCCAATATGGCGGCTGATTGCTCAATTTTCCGGATGTCCACCTTACATCGGGGTACTCTCTAGGATGTCCCCTAACAGTTTCTGAAGAGAAACTGTGTCGACATCGATTTGCTAGCAAAACCGACCTAGCGTACGGACTATTACGGAATACTGATGAGATACCCTGGATATTTATTTATATTTTTAAAATTATGTAAAATTAAATATAAATAGGTAGTACCTACTGCTTTGCCAGCTATTGAATTAAAGTTATGATTAAATCAATATTTTGGTGCTTCCTATTCAATAGAAATTAATTTTCTTTTGAATTTATCATTTTAATCTCGACATGAAAAATATTCATTTTACCTACCAAAAACCTAAGTTATTGATTAATAATTGTTGGTTATATTTATTTTTCCCGTTAGATTTCATCCCTAAGATAAAAACTGTGTTTGCAATTCAACTACCAAATTTATAAACGTTCCGTCTTTTATTTAACTGATCCCAGATATAGAAAGTTATTGACCTTTCTTATCAATGTTGTTTTCTTGTAGTCTCTTTAGTTACTTTTTATGCATTTAAGGAATCGTTGTTTCTATTGAAATAAAATGTATTTGTGTCCAAATTGGCTGGTTGTTAAGAACAGAAGTGTCCTATTTAAAGTTTAATTGTTTTTAAGCTTTGGTAGTTTTATTGCCAATTTTGTACAGGTGCAATATTGCCGGATTATCAAAACCACTTCGTTAATATTACCTACCTGGCTACCTACTAAATTGGAAAATATTTCATATAAAAAAAAGGAAATCAAAAGTCTTGTTTAAAGAGATATATTAAAAAAAGTGGAGGTGCAAACCTCCCCTGGACTTTCCCATACTAAAAATAAACGTTTCGTTTTTGATATTCAACAGTATAGTTCTCGAAGCACACCCTGATAAGCATTTGAATGCCTAGTGAGAAAGACGAGACTATATGGATTCGATATGAACAGAAGAAAGACACCCATATATCTGTAGGTGCCGGCTAGAATTTACAGCTGGCGAAGCCGGACGATCGCTACCGACCGACCGACGCGACGCGAGACGATCGGAGTCCAACATAATATTCAAAATTCACGAATTTCTCATCAAGCGTACATTTTAGCTATATGAACACCTTATACTATATGATAGACAATTAAATTTTGCATTCAATTATATAATAATATACAGGGTGTTTCATTTAAAATTACAAAGTTGCTTATCGTACTGTGGAAAGCAAACGCCCTGTATACGTGATATACATTTAGAAGAATTCAGAATTATATACTGAATATCTTTTATATTGAAACTTTTTTCATATTTTGACTAATAAAGGCGCTATAGGAGCATCAAGTTTCGATTTTCAAAACCTCGTAGAGGGCGCCACAGTGTAATTCTGGCGTTCATCAAACAAGCAAAAATGTAGCTAATACCAAGGTGCATAAGTATAGAAAATTTAAACAAAATCGTTAGAGCAGTTTTTTTGTAATAATTTTTCAAAAATTTCAAAATTTTTGGAAGAGCGCCGTTGCGACCGTTTTTGGATTTACTAAATAATTTTTCTTTATGGTGTAGTACCCCCATGGGGCTTTCAAACAGGTTGTTGCAAAACCTGATCAGATGACTGGTTTTTAAGTTATGGGGCGTTAAAGTCGAAATTTTCTAAAATTCATAGCGACCGCCATTTTGAAGTTAGAGAGTCCGGTAAAAAACTGTTTCCCTTGAATTATGCCCTTCTTTCATATCCCCTACTCAGATTTTCAAAATTACGCTTCTGAAAAAAATGCTACCAAAAAAACATGTCTAACTTCCGCTTCCGGTTTCGGATTTTTTTGAAAAGCTTATTTTGTCGATGAATTTTCGATATACCCCTTCATTTAAAATTTCATCAAAATCGGTTCACTAGTTTTTGCGTTAGAGGCGTTACATACATACCCACGCACCCACCCACCCACAGACAGACATTTTTTCTAGACCACTTTTTAGGGGTCCTGGAGGTCCAAAACACGTATTTCCGCGAAAATCTCGACTTCGAAAATTTTCATGATATCAATACTTCCCATATACCAGTGGTGGTATGTGAAAGTAAAAACATTGAAGTACTTCACGGTTTTAGACTATACTCTTACGAGTAATTTTGATTTCCGGTCATAACAGTCATAAAATTCTAAAAATTCATAAAATGATTTTGAAATTTTTTTATATAAACATTTTGAAATATTAATTTTTCCAAAACGACTGCCTAAACTTTTTTTCTAATTTCCCCATCTTGTAGAGAAAAACAAGGGCTATAACTTGATGTATAAAATATCTATGTTTGAAAATTTAGTTCTAATAGCAAAAAACAAAATAAAAAACATAAGGATGTTCAACTTTTAAGTGAAACCCCCGTATAGAAACATCTCATTCATAGTAGGGTCATAGAACAGTCATAATTTGAGTATTTATCTGAAGGGGTCGTGTGAACCTAATTAAAAGTTATTTTAAAATATTGTATCTCAAATTGTAGATGCTAACCAAATTTCATTCTATTAGCTAAAGAATTTTCAGACCTGAAATAATAGAAGCTTTTGTCTCTATGATGGCGATGTATTTTCCTGTGGTGCTATTTTAATGGTTTTATTATTATTATTTTTTTATATTAGTATTTCTTAGTTCGTACGCAATTGACGAGTTTCTGACGGTGACATAAATCTATGTATTTCCCCCCATCCCTCATATTTTGGATGTAATCGTCAGACCGAAATTTTCACTTCCTCTTTAATTAATAGTTACACCAATGGTGCCCATGGCAGCAAGGTTTATGAACCCTCCACGCCTATCTAGAATGAAAGTACTTAGATGTGTACAGGAAAAATTCCAATATTGGTTTACAAGCACGACTTCAGACGTAGAGGTGTTGTATTATCTTATGGTCCCGGATGGCGTAGTAATAAATTGGCTGAGAACCGTAATACTAACCTAACCTAAAAATATTAGTTTTCACGTGTGACATTAGCTGCGTTTTGACGGAACATTTGCGTTTGCACTTCCCAGGTCCTTTACCTGGCTCGTTTGTATTGTTCATCCGCCATACGGTTTTTCTAATTTCCTTCATAAATTCCTTATTTACAGAATTTTAACCTAAGATTTCATCATGAATCCCGAATATCCGATGTTTTTAGTTTTCTCTACTTTTTACGCGCATATCTGCGATTTCCCCAAGCACTTCCGGGACCGTAAGATAATAAAACACCTCTACCTTTCGCAGGATGAGCGATGTATGCCACTATATTACTACCACTAACGATTCTAGTAGATTTGCACCAGAAGTAGTAGGCGTTCACAAGTGATCCTATATCCTATATTGTTGTAAAATTATGCATTCCATTTTTTCTCTAATTGAAAACAAATTTAATTAGAAATCCAGTGTTATACTAAATTAGATACTGTAACGTTAATCAAGAGTACCTATAGACACATCACGTCACGCAGCCGCGCGTTTGGAAATATCAAACAAATAAATGTTTGTGGTTTTATAAAAAAAAAAGAACGCAGTCAGTTAGTCATTAGTGGTTATGCGAGTGACAGAACAGTAACGCTTTTAAAATTAAAATGAACGTTTCTGGCAACATTTGGTTACCATGTGTATAACTAAATCTAAAACAAGTATAATTTTGTTAACCATTGCTGATCAACTCTAATTATATTATAAGGTACGCTAATATAATAACAGAGAGTAAAGCCTCATTCATATAAGCGCGATTTTTTCCATAACTTAAATTTAAATGAATCAATACAAAAAAATCGCCCCTATATGAATGGGGTTTTAGTTTACTTTATAGGTATATTATAGCTACAATAATTTGTAAATTTAATCTTCAGTTTTTGTTACCCTTTTAGTTCAGTGCCAGAGTTTCCTTTTACTTTTCTAAAAGGTTAGTGTCTACGTATTTTAAACGGAAGCATACCACCAATTTGGTATTTATAAATAGCAAAAAATAATTATAATCATTCCATATCGTTTTTAGATTTAGTTCAGTAACCAGGAATCTGAATATGATATGCTTGTTTATTTAACGTTGACTTGCTCCTGTTATTAGGACAATATTTACCGTGTAGTGATATCGCATATTACAGGGAAGTTATATTTTTATCTCACTTCCGAAAGCAGGCATATAAATCATATGTTGCTTGTTGAACTCCAAATCTTCACTCTCGCTTTGATTTTTTGGTCCCGAATTTTTTCACTCTAGTAATACTATCCATTGCGAATTAAGCTATTTTCAGCTAAACTGTAAATCTCATCGCAAATGACTTAACGAGAAGGATTTTAAAGCTATATTGTACCTAGTATTATTATACTTACAGTAGGTGCCTACCTACAATTTATATTTTAGAAATGAAAACTAATTTCATTAATGGGACAAGACAAAACATCAATTTCTCTAAGGGAAGGCTTTTAATTTTCCATTAAAATTAATTCATACCTGTCTAAGTCGATGTTTTAACATTTTCTTTTTTTGGTTTACAGCACACCAAAGTAGCAACGCCGACTTCTCAACGAGGATGACGTGACGGAAGGGGGCCAGCAGGATTTGTTGGTATGGGCTCCTCGTCGGGGGAGGATGCGTATAGCGCCCCAACCCTTGCTCGCCTTTTGCACTCGCTGCCCCACGTCAATGTCACACTCCACCGCGTTAACAATACCTTCGATCCACGCTCACCTGTTTACCAAGAAGTAAGTAGAGATTATTCTTACATCTTAGATTATACTTGTATCTAAACAGAGATCTAACTAATATTATCATCTAGAATCGTGCATTGTGTAGTTAAATTTGGCTGTGATTTTTACAGCTACATTAAACTAAACCACTAATACGACATCCCATTTAGATAATAAATCTTGTAACAAATCGCATATGCAGCAAAGAGATGTATTAATTAATAAAATAAACTGAAACAAGAAACTACGGGAGACGATTCGTTAGGTAAAAGTTGGTATGTGTCACAAAATTCTTCTGAGGTATTACAGCCCTCGAAAGAGGGTGCATGAAATTTAAATTTTAAGTAAATCCTATTATGAACTCAAAATCCTGATAGAATTGAAGATTACAAAACTAATGAATACAAATAACTTTGCTCCTCCCCCAGAGTTTAGAAAAAAAATATTATTTCGATGCTTCGATAGTACGCAGCACCTACTAGTACCTACTAAACCGGATGCCAAAATTATTTATCTTATATAGATGTTCAATTAAAATTTATAAATTTAATGCTCTATAGTCGGGGAACTGTAAAAGTTTACATACATCTTGCTTAACCTACCCCAATCAACGCATCATTGAGTTATACATACCTACCCGGCCGGAAAAGAAGCAATTCAATTCCGATTTAAATCTCGTCTACATTTGCAATTATTGTTATGCATTCAAAATTTTTATTTCAAATGCAACACCTTGTATATTTTGGAATATTTTGATAAATATTTAAATTATTTTGTCTGGTGATGCTACCATAGGAATAGTTTGAGTGTCTTGTTTAAATCACATTAAATAAAAAAAGTGGAGGTGCAAACCTCCCCTGGACTTTCCCATACTAAAAATAAACATTCGTTTTTGGTATTCATTATTGTTCGCCACAACCGATAAACTTAACTTGAAAATTAGTATATGGAAAATTAACACAAGTGCCGATTGTGTTCATCTGTGCATGTGTGATTATTGCTGCTAGGATTAGCCGGCGACAAGGAATTCCCGTCCCGCGCATGGTCACTTGAACATATCGGCACTTACAAATTTCACCCTACAATGTTTTAAAGTTCAAAATTCACGAATTTCTCATTAACCGTACATTTTAGCCATATAAATGCCTTATACTATGTGATAGACAATTCAATTTTGCATTCAATTATATAATAATATACAGGGTGTTTCATTTAAAATAACAAAGTTGCTTATTGTACTGTGAAAACAAAACACCCTGTATACGTGATATAAATTTAGAAAAATGTAAATTTATATACTGAACAGCTTTTATAATTAAACTTTTTTCATATTTTGACTAATAAAGGCGCTATAGGAACATCAATTTTCGATTTTCAAAACCTCGTAGAGGGCGCCACAGTGGAATTATGGCGTTCATCAAAAAACAAAAATGTAGCTAATACCAAGCTGCATACGTATAGAAAATTTAAACAAATTCCTTAGACCAGTTTTTTTGTAATAATTTTTCAAAAATTTCAAAATTTTTGGAAGAGCGCCGTTGCGACCGTTTTTGGATTTAGTAAATAATTTTTTTTCTTGGTGTAGTACAGCCAAAGGGCTTTCAAACAAGTTGTTGCGGAACCTGATCAGATAACTGGTTTTTGAGTTACGGGGCGTTAAAGTCGAAATTTTGAAAAATTCATAGCGACCGCCATTTTGAAGTTAGAGAGTCCGGTAAAAAACTGTTTCCCTTGAATTATGCCCTTCTTTCATATCCCCTACTCAGATTTTCAAAATTCCGCTTCTAAAAAAAATGATACCAAAAAAACATGTCTAACTTCCGCTTCCGGTTTCGGATTTTTTTGAAAAGCTTATTTTGCCGATGAATTTTCGATATACCCCTTCATTTAAAATTTCATCAAAATCGGTTCACTAGTTTTTGCGTTACAGGCGTTACATACACACACACACACACACACACACACCCACCCACCCACCCACCCACCCACCCACAGACAGACATTTTTTCTAGACCACTTTTTTAGGCTCCTGGGGGTCCAAAATGCCCATTTCCGTGAAAATCTCGATTTCGAAAATTTTCATGATATCAATACTTCCCTATACCAGTAGTGGTATGGGAAAGTAAAAAATCTAGTAGGCGTGGGAACGGACAGCAACAAAAAAGTAAACCAGCGTTTTAGTTAATATTATATACGGCTTTATTCTGAATAATAGAACTTATCTTTCAGTTCTTCTTCTTTCTGTTTTTTTTTACATTCAAAATACATTTGCAGTTCATTCATGTTTTATTAATAATTCTCAGCATTAAGAATTAAAACGCGTACAACAATCTGGGTTATTATTTAAAAAATACATTTTGATGCATAATATGATTTTATATACTTTTCATTTCCGTTTTATATGTATCATCAACATAAACATCTATCGACCAATGCGACAATATAAGGGGAGTTTCACCTGAAATAAAAAAAAAGTAGAGCACTGTTAAATTAAACAGTTGAAGGATATCCATAAATTGTTAGACTTGGGGTGTCATTTAAGAATACATATTTATAAATTGTTTCGTTAAAAATAAACAATATATTCTCTATAACATTGGGTTCTTTTTCTGGATCGGACTTAATTGCAGGATATGTGTACGGTTGTTCCAAAGTCTACTTGTTTCGTTTTAATTTAACATAAATCATCCTTTAAAGTAATATTAAAGCTAAAAACATAATCAGGAAAGTGTGTGATGGTGGTTGTTGATTATTAAGCTGGATTTCACTTAGCTTGTTTTAATTAAATAAAGCTCGAAACTGATGTTAGCAATGTTAATTTATTGAACACACAATATTTAGAAGTAATAAGAATAATGGCGATGGCGGGGAGCAGTTTACCCTTCAACTGCTGCGAAGTAAGTGAGTTAAGCTTCCTTATTTAGGGGTGGCTTGCGCACCCTTCGCTCCGGAAGAGCTCGTAAGTGAAGGCGGTAAATTCAAATGAGTAATGATTAATACAAGTGAATACATAACATGCCCCCCGCCTTGAAATATTCTACTTTCAAACATAACTTTACTACATACTATCATTGATTATATAGAGGGTTATACTATCTACATGTTAATTACATATTAAGTGAAAATAGCAAAAAAAATTATTAGCCCTATACACAGAAAATAACTATCCTAAATTACTGTCTTTTTCGTCCATTATTGGGAACACGCACACCTTTGCAACTGCTCGTTTTAGTTGCCCGGTTGACGTTTTTAGTGTCACTACCCGCACTACACCATCATCACCTGGATGCACTTGCACAACACGTCCCATTAGCCACTTCATCGGTGGCAAATTGTCATCTTTAATGACCACCAAGGAACCTTCTTCAATGTTGGCAACCCTGTGTTTCCATTTGCCTCTTTGTTGTAGTTCCGCAATATATTCCTTGGACCACCTACTCCAAAAATGCTGAACAATTTGCTGTAGTTTCTGATAAATGGAAAGCCTGTTTTCGGGAAGCTCCGTCACATCGGGATCAGGAAGCGATAACAAAGATTTTCCTACCAGGAAGTGAGCGGGAGTGAGGGGAGTGGGATCATTAGGATCTGAACTTAGAGGGGATAGTGGCCGGGAATTAAGTACTGCCTCTATCTGCACAAGTATCGTAGCTAACTCTTCGTACGTTAATAGAGCATTTCCAACTACCCGTTTTAAATGGTGCTTAGTGGATTTGATTCCAGCTTCCCACAGTCCGCCAAAATGGGGTGCATGAGCTGGGATAAAATGCCAGTTTATTCCCTCCCCAGCATATGATTGTACTAAATTGTCTTCATTATTTTTTAGAAATGTGCCTAACAATTCAAGTTCTGACTTTGCACCAACAAAATTAGTGCCGTTGTCTGAATATATGTTTGCTGGCTTGCCACGCCTAGAAACAAAACGCCTTAAGGCTAAGATGAAAGCATCCTTGGTTAGGTCGGTTACAAGTTCTAAATGTACGGCTTTGGTTGAGAAGCAAACAAACAAACTGAGGTAGCATTTGGACGTTTTACACCCGCGACCTTTGCGGTCTTTAATTGTGAATGGACCCCCATAATCCACACCGGTGTGGTTGAATGGGTGTGTGACAGTCACCCGATTTTTTGGTAAATTGCCCATAATGGTACTAAATGGTTTCGGATTTGTTCTAAAACACCGTACGCATTTTCTAACGATAGCTTTAGCGGCGTTTCGCCCAGAAGTTGGCCAAAATTTTTCCCGGATCGAAGCCAACAGCAATTGGGGACCCGGATGAAGTAATCTGATGTGTTCCCGCTCTAAAATTAATTTCATGAGGTGACTTCGACCGTCTAGTATGATAGGGTGAATTTTGTCAGTACTGAATTCGGAATTTTGTAAACGCCCCCCTACCCTAAGAAGTCCATTATTGTCCATAAAGGGATTTAAACACAAAATTTTGCTTTTGTTACTAACGGTTTTATTTCTTTCGAAATTTGAGATTTCTTTCGAAAATGACTCCGATTGTGATATCTTTATTAGATGTATGAGCGCCTGCTGCGATTCATTTGAGCTGATTGGACCTAATTTTCTATGTTCTTTGGTGCTAAGACAATTATGTTTAAATCGAAGGCAATATGCTACAATCCTTTCTAATTTGGTTACATCTGAATATCTGCAAAGATTCAGTAAGGAATTATGATTTACAGGAAAGGATTGCACGTTTGCTCGTAATTCCGGTACGTTTTCTACCGCCAAACTTGTAGTGGGCCACTGCGATTCATCATTAGCTAACCAGTTGGGGCCATTCCACCACATGCTAGCAGCTTGTAGTAAATGTGGTTCAATGCCGCGAGATAGAAGATCCGCGGGATTATCGTTTGTTGGAACATGAAACCAATTGGCATCCTTGACTAGCGATTGTATTTCTGCCACGCGATTTCCAACGAACGGTTTTAGAAGACTCGGGGATGTTTTTAACCAACATAAAACTATAGTGGAGTCAGACCAAAGAACACATCTATCAATTGTTATTTTTAAGGCAATTTGTACCTTTTTTATTAGTCTAGCTAAAATGAGCGCACCGCATAACTCTAGTCGAGGAATCGTTACCGTTTTGAGAGGAGCTACCTTCGATTTAGCGCATAAAAGATTTACGAGGACCTCTCCATTTTCTTTAAATGATTTTAAGTATATACAACCCCCATAAGCTGCTTGGGAAGCATCCGAAAATCCATGCATTTCGATTCTAATTGGACTTTCGCAAATAACCCGCCGGGGTATTCTTAATTCGCGTATATTAGTAAACCCATTCTTTAACGTTAACCATCGCGAATGCAAATTTGTTGGCAGCGATTCGTCCCATGATAACTTTTCTTTCCATAAATCCTGCAAGAACATTTTTGCGCTGATGATATGTGGACATAATAACCCCAAGGGATCAAATATCTGAGCAACATCTGATAAAACTGAACGTTTAGTAATAGTTTTGATTTCGTTTGTCGATTTCGTATTATATATTAAATAGTCCGTTTGGGAGGACCAAGTTAGTCCCAAAGTTTTCGTGTTTTCATGTGGACCTAGATCCAGTATGTTTTCGAGTAAATCTGAATTACCCAGTGCTTGTACAACGCGGCGTTCATTGGAGATCCACTTGCGCAACTCAAAACATCCCCCTTTTAACACCCCAGAAACATCCTTACACGCGCGCGAGAGGGCTTCTATAGATTCCGCCCCTGTAATAAGATCATCTACATAGAAATCTTCTCGAATAATTTTTGCTACAGCAGGGTTTGTTTCTTCGCATTCGTGTGCTAGTTCATGAAGGCACCTGATAGCTAGGAAGGAAGCGGCCGCGGTGCCGTAAGTGACGGTGTTTAATTCGTACGTTTTTAAGGTTTGCTTGGGGTCGGGTCTCCATACAATTTGTTGAAATTTACGTTGGTTTGGTTCAATGAGAACTTGGCGGTACATTTTTGCTATGTCCGCTGACGCTACATACATGTGTTTTCTGAATCTCAAGACAATTGAGAACAGATCTTGTTGAATCACGGGCCCTACCATCTGTAAATTATTAAGGGATAAACCGCTTGTTGTGGGAGCAGAACCATCAAAAACGACGCGAAGCTTAGTGGTTAAACTTTCGGCACGAGTTACGCCGTGATGCGGCATATAATACGCTAATTGTGACATATCGCTTTTATGTGTAATATTTTCAATGACTTCTGTCATATGCTCTAATTTTTCGTACTCCTCCATAAAATTTTTATAATCGTCCCGCATATTTGGATTCGATAGTAACCTCTTTTCCATTGAATAAAACCTGTTGCAAGCGCGCCTCTTAGATTCCCCTAATTTTTCGACCGAATCTTTCCACGGAATGGAGACCACGAATCTCCCTTCGCTCGTGCGCCTAGTGGTTTCTTTAAACAATGATTCACACGCGTGTTCCTCTGCGGATAAGGCCGCAATTGGAGGACATTCTTCGATTTCCCAAAAGCGTGCTAGCTGATCCTGAATTTCGAGCGTTTTTGCAAAATTACAAGATATCTGACCTTGTTGCCGTGAACCGATTGGACCCGATATTACCCAGCCAAATCGGGTTTTTTGTAAGATAGGCATGTTTCGACCTAAATTGATTTGCCCTACACAAATTAAATTCCAGAACCAATCTGCCCCAATTAATATATTGATTTTTCCGGGGTTGCAGAATGTAGGGTCAGCTAGCTTAATGTTTGGTGGAATGGTAATTTCGCTAGTGTCCACGCAACGATTCGGTAAATCCCCTGTGATTTCTGGTAGAACGTAGCACATAATATTAACACTATAGGCATTTTGAAAAGATTCCATTCTCACATTGCATTTATGATGAATTTTTGAAACTGCATTATTTAAACCCGCTACTGATACGTTAGCGCTCTCAGTGACCAAATTTAGGCGCTTACATAAATCTAACGTAATAAAACTTGACTGCGAACCAGAGTCCAGCAGTGCTCGAACACCATGGGTTTGATGGTGTGAATCCGTTACCTTGACGTATGCTGTAGACAAAAGGACTTGTTTACCCAAAGTATTTACTGAAGACAGTGCGATATGAGGCGGCGCCGAAGCGGAAACCGCTTCCATTGACGTGCTAGGCGTCGGATTTGAAGGTTCCCTATCGAAATGTAATAACGTGTGATGTCTTCCCTTGCATTTTTTACAAAAACCTGCCCTACAAAATCTGCCAAAATGCCTCTTTTTTAAACAATTAAAACACAACTGTGCGGCTTTAACTTTATTATAACGATCATCAATGCCTAATTTAAGAAATTCGCTACATTCGTGAACGCGGTGCTCCCCCTTACAAAATACGCAATTTTCCCTTGTGCTAAAAAATACCTGAGTATTCGATTTACTACCCTTTTCACAGCCTGCCTTTTCCGTATGATCGTTTTGAACCGTTTCCAAAAAATCCGCTCTAGATGTGAGGAATTGTATCATATCGTCTAATGTAGGGAGCTCGTTTCCTATTTTACTATGTTCCCATTCCCTGGCTGTTGATACATCTAATTTAGTGCTAATTATATAGATAACCAAGGTGTCCCATTTATCGGTGGGTTGATTTAATTTGCTTAAAGCTGTTAAATGTTTTAACACACTATCGATAAGAGCCCGAATTTTAGCATATGATTCTTTAATAATAGGTTCTAGCCGAAACAGGGATTTTACGTGATTATGTACCAATAGACGCAAGTTATTAAATCGCTGGCATAAAATGTCCCATGCTACTGGATAATTATTTCCTGTAAATTCAAGATCCCCGATTGCTTGTTTCGCGGTACCTAGCAGGGATGCTCTCAAGTAATGAAATTTTTGTATGTTGCTAATTGGTTTGTTTTCATGAATTAGCGATTTAAATGTGTCTCTAAACTCTAACCAGTGTTCATATGTACCATCGAATTTGGGTAGATCAATCATTGGCAATTTTATCCCGCTGAGCTGACCACCGCCATTTTGAGGAGAAGCGGAAACGAAGTTATCCACTTCCGCGTTATTTACAGCCTTTAATATTTTGTTTGCTATTCCGATGGCCGAAAAGTATTCCTGTGAGAATGTTCGCCTTTTGGCGAAATCCGTCGCGCCACCCCCCGAAATTTCAATTTGCATTTGGATCTCTTCAAACTCATCTATTACCGGTTCAATTTTTACTAAACGGTTTTTCAACTCGAAAATAGTTATTTCGTCAACCGCGCTGCTTAAACTTTCAATTTCTTTAACCCTATCCTGAAATACAGTAAAGCGTGCCTCAATGGCCGCGCGCTGCCAATCTAGCGTTGCACCCTCATTGTCCGGAACGTTATCCGTGGACATCTTGAATTGTTAACGAAAATAACTAATGAAATATTGAAAAACTTGTGCAGATATAAGCAGAGAGACAGTAGCGAATAATATTTAGGTAGGATAATGAAGGAATGTGACTTACTTGTCGAACGTTTCTATCCTTTCTCGACTTGGAACACGTGGTGTTGCTAGCTGCTAAGTTGGCCAGATGAACTTATTATTTTCTTTTTTGTTGATACAAAAACCGGTGCACGGGTCTCGATGACTGCGTTGGTTTACTGTATCCACTCACTAGAATTGACTTGACTTGACGCTGTTACCCACGCTTACGCCATTGCTTCTTTTCGAATATTTATTCCGTTCGAAGGACCATGTTGATTATTAAGCTGGATTTCACTTAGCTTGTTTTAATTAAATAAAGCTCGAAACTGATGTTAGCAATGTTAATTTATTGAACACACAATATTTAGAAGTAATAAGAATAATGGCGATGGCGGGGAGCAGTTTACCCTTCAACTGCTGCGAAGTAAGTGAGTTAAGCTTCCTTATTTAGGGGTGGCTTGCGCACCCTTCGCTCCGGAAGAGCTCGTAAGTGAAGGCGGTAAATTCAAATGAGTAATGATTAATACAAGTGAATACATAACAGTGGTTACTTCAACTACTTACTTCCTGTGTAAATTGCCGTTGCTCTACATACAGATTGTGCCTTTCTCGTTGTATACAAAGTCAAGAACATTTTTAAAATGAACATTGCAAAAATCAATATTTTTTTGTTGGTTCGGAGATAACACATACGAAGGAAAATGTATATTATTAACTCAAATAAATATATGGGTTACGTAATATGTTTGAAGAAACATGGACGTCAGTAAAAAATTATGAATTTATTTTTTTGCCTGAATTCGAAGCTAGAACCTTTCTGTTTGTTAAGTTTATTCACAACTAAATAACTCGGTGTGGTCTAGAAAATATATATTTAACCCGGCATTAAATAAAAAACGAGATGTATGTATGTAACGCCTGTAACGCAAAAACTAGTCAACCGATTTTGATGAAATTTTAAATGAAGGGGTATATCGAAAATTCATCGACAAAATAAGCTTTTCAAAAAAATCCGAAACCGGAAGCGGAAGTTAGACATGTTTTTTTGGTATCATTTTTTTCAGAAGCGGAATTTTGAAAATCTGAGTAGGGGATATGAAAGAAGGGCATAATTTAAAGGAAACAGTTTTTTACCGGACTCTCTAACTTCAAAATGGCGGTCGCTATGAATTTTTCAAAATTTCGACTTTAACGCCCCGTAACTCAAAAACCAGTTATCCGATCAGGTTCCGCAACAACTTGTTTGAAAGCCCTTTGGCTGTACTACACCAAGAAAAAAAATTATTTACTAAATCCAAAAACGGTCGCAACGGCGCTCTTCCAAAAATTTTGAAATTTTTGAAAAATTATTACAAAAAAACTGGTCTAAGGAATTTGTTTAAATTTTCTGTACTTATGCAGCTTGGTATTAGCTACATTTTTGTTTTTTGATGAACGCCAGAATTCCACTGTGGCGCCCTCTACGAGATGTTGAAAATCGGAAATTGATGCTCCTATAGCGCCTTTATTAGTCAAAATATGAAAGAAGTTTAAATACAAAAGTTGTTCAGTATATAATTCTGGATTTTTCTAAATGTATATCACGTATACAGGGCGTTTGCTTTCCACAGTACAATACGCAACTTTGTTATTTTAAATGAAACACCCTGTATATTATTATATAATTGAACGCAAAATTTAATTGTCTATCACATAGTATAAGCTATTCATATATGTAAAATGTACGGTTGATGTGAAATTCGTGAATTTTGAATATTCACTCTGACTGAAACGAATCATGCGCGTCGGTCGGTCGGTAGCGATCGTCCGGCTTCGCCAGCTGTGATTACAACAGATACAGACGTGTCTTCTTCTGTACATTTCGAACCCGCATAGTTTCGTTTTTCTAGCTACGCATTCAAATGATTTCCAATTTTGCCTCGCGAACTACTGTTGAAGACCAAAAACGAAATGTTTATTTTGAGTATGGGAAAGTCCAGGGGAGGTTTGCACCTCCACTTTTTTAAAATTTAAACCCATATTGGTTTATAATTCTTTAATTTTGTGCAATAATAATAAAGTAAGATCGTTTTTCAATTATATTGGAAACGGAAAAGTAAAACGCTTAATGTGAAATGATAGTAATATAAACTCGACTGGCTCCATGATTTACGAATATCTTGTATTAGGTAAGTCGAGTTAAATTCGAGGGTATCTGTTTCACTCTGAACTACTATATTACATATTATAATAATATATTACTATATTACATATTATACAAAATACAAAATAAATATTTAAATAAAAACATTTCGTATTGCATGTCTATCTGACATTTAATTATTCATTAGCTAAAAGCTTTCGTATTGAGCAAACAATTTAATTAACAACAAAGATCACTGTAATATTACAAAAATGGAAGCACATCATTTGTAAGTAAAATACTGGAGGATACTTTATCTGGAAATTTCGCCAAACACATACCATTTATCATGATCGTTGACTGGGTAGATGTAATAACATGGTAGGTAGGGTATAGGCATGTATCCACAATTATAAAATTTGTCTGAAAGATTGCGTATAGATAAGTTGCTTATTAATCTGTAGGTACCATACCTCTCTTCTCTATTATGTTTTATGTTTATCGCGAATATGATTGGGTTCTAATTGTATTTATATCTGCTGATTATCTAAACTACAAAGAATTAACTAGGTATTCCAAGGTGTAACATACACTATAAAAAAAGAATAATTTCAGGAGGTGATTGCTCGTAAAATGTATAGTATTTGCATGACAGCCTATGAGCGTGTAATTGTTTGCCCACCGAAGGAGACCACATCGCACGTGATGACCGATCCCTATTCAAGAGAAATAATTATGAAAAAGTACTGGATTATTCACGATTGATAATGAGCCTAAAAAGTTTAAACACAACCTAACATACATGTTTCCAACGTTACTAGATATTTTAATATTAAAAAGAATCCGTCTTGATTTATAATTTTATTAAATTAAAATCATAGTCATCAAGATGGTCTTTGAAAATGCACCTTAGATTGCTATAAAAACTTTTTAGGCCCATCGTCACTGGTGAATATCCGAGTGAATATCACTGACTGTGCTAAAATCTCATAGGAAGTAGAGCCACATCTTAAAACTTCATCAACATGTTGCTCTTCATTGTTTTTATACCACTATCGATTCTCCAGATAAAAGCAATTTAATCATCTTCTTTGGTTGGTTCAGAATGAGAAAAGTTTTTTAATTTCACAGTTTACTTATTAATATTGAATTTAGCAAATTTAGTTCAATAGATAAGCATTCGTACCTAACGACAAAACGTAGGTGTTACAGTTCACACACGCCATTGTGTTTAACTTATAACTGAAATCAATTTGCTAACCACAGTGTGATGAAATTTATAAATAACCGTGCAATTAAAAAAGATTCCAAACAAGAAAAATTTAAAGGTTCCATTTTAATGCAATTTCTTATTATGGACCGGAATTAGTAGAACATTACAAAAACAATTTTTTAGTCGACTACGATAAAAACAGCTGTTTTACGTATCTTTTGGCAGCCGAAAAGTGTCAATTTGTAATAGGCATTTGTCAATTTCTATTTTGCAGCCGCAAATGGTTTTTTTCCGCAACCGACTCAAAAGTGATCACTTTTGATACCAAAAACGGACAGTGAAGTTGATGTTTTTGTTATTAGTAAAAAAATGTGTGTGTTGCTAGGCAACACTTTTAGTTCCTAGGAAGTAAAAGTACTTTTACTTCCTAGGAACTTTTACCTTTCACTTTTTTGGTTAAGATTTTGGTTTGTTATGTGAATAACATTTATTTAAGAAAAACAGTACAAAGATATTAGACAAAGAATTTTCTGTAAATATTTAAATAGCTATCTCCCATCACAGTAAATGATCTAGCCTTATTAGTTTTAGTGTTAGGATCTTAGGAATTTTAATCAGTAAGACTGATTTAAGATCTTCAATATCATTAATCTTTAAGGCCCAGTTGTATCAAGTGGTTGAACTCCCAGTTCAACTGATCCACGATCAATTGTCATGGATATGATTATTATAACAATTGGTATCCATGACAACTGATCGTGGATCAGCTGAACTGGGAGTTCAACCACTTGATACAACTGAGCCTAAATGTAGTAACTCGTCGCAGGGACAAGCTCCAGCAACACCCAAAATTAATATAACCTACAAACGTCAAAATTTAATTATCGTAAAATATTCGATTTTAAAACTAAAACACACCTTCATCATCAAGTATTGCTTATTAGGAGCACACTTCAAGAATCGATCCACCTGTTCTTTACTAAGAATTCTCGATTTCTTCGGTGTGTAGTCATTTTCTTTTTTTAAATAGGCACGGAGTTTTGAAAATTTTTCGATATTTACCCCATTTTTTAAACTTAATGTTGCCTTCAACATTGAATATTGCGCCCAAAGAGTAGAAGCCTTCATTTTAGTGGACAATTCGGAAAAGTACGCTAATAGTAGGTACCTACGCTTTCCGTGTACGTTTTACGGTTTTCTCGTTACACCAATTTAAAAATTTGTTGTAGGCACCTTCGTATACTTCTCGAGATTTATTGGGCAGAAGATTTGATACAACTTCTTTTGCACGGTCTAAACTTTCTGGTGGTGTATCTTCGTTACCATTATCTTGTTCAAACATTTTCGATGGTTTGGCTGGGTTTGACAGAATAAATAAAATTGAAAACAAAAGCTAAGAAGACTTGATTTTAGTAGTAGTAGTGTTCTCTAATTCCTCGCATCTTAATTTTATTATTTTGAATCCGGTTGTTCCGGTTGCGGAAAAAATAGTATGTTTCATTCGGATTAAAAGTGACTTCTTTTGACTCGCAATTTTGCATCCGTTCGGCTACGCTACGCTTCGCCTCACAAATGCAAAATTTGCTCGTCAAAAAAAGTGACACTTTTCATCCTAATAAAACAATCTACTATTTTCTCCGATAGACAGTAAAAGCATGCTTTGACTGACATTTGACTGTCTCCAAAGTTCCACATTTACTGCCTAGGCAAAAGTGATCATTTTTACTGACAGTAGCATTCAAAATCAGGTTGCTTCGAAAAACAAATAAATTTGAAATTTTTATTAATTAAATTTAAGTTCCATATTTTTCACGATTTCTTTAATTTCGGATGGGGTGAACATTTCTTCGTCATTTTCCATTGTAAATATTATTATAAATTAATTAATATTTACGAATTAACAAGATTAAACTATTCTATTCACAACAAATAGAATGACATTTCTGAAATATGTTTTTTCATAGCAACCAATAAGAACTGCATAGCAACAGATGCTTGCTGATACTAATAGCACAAAAAATATTAAAAATAATCATTAAATTAATGTTAAATGTAAACAATCGGAGAAAAAATTATATGTTCAACACGGCAGAAATGCAGATTTACTGCCTTGGCTGGTTTCACAGCTTCGGCTTCGCCTCAGCTGTGAAATACCAGCTGCGTCAGTAAATCTGCTACTTTTCTGCCTTGTTAAACAAATAACTATTTTCGGCCGCAATTTGTTTTTTTTTCGGCCGCTGATTTATAATTTTTTAGTCGACTATGATAAAGGTCACGTGACCAAATGTCATTGGAATATTTAGATAAAAATTTAAATTTGTTAATAAAATTTGTAATATTCGCCTAAAAAATGTTTGCACCTCTGCCAAAAAGTCCTTTTTCGTCCTTCCCTGTTTTCTGGTCTCGGCTTTGCCTCGACCAGAAAATCAGTCGCGGCCGAAAAAGATTCACTTTTTGGCCTTGATACAAAAATAACTATTAATAATAATTAGCTCAGTATTTCCCAAGGAGGCATTGGGTGTTGATGAACTGTCTCCATCATTGCGTAAAGTTTTTGTACCTTGTGCCTATCTTTGGCTTTTCTCTACAATTCTCTCATTGTCATGTTTTTGTTTCGTTGTATGCTTCTTCTCCATGCCTCTTGTTGTTGTTATCCCCCCCTTCTTTCTTCTTCCTCTTGGGTTCCAGTGCAGTACCCTCCTTGGAATTTCTTCTTCTATTTTTCTTAGTGTGTTTCCCAGCCATCTGAGTTTTTCTTTTTTTGATTTGTATGTCTATTTTTTTTCTTTCGACGCTTATTTTTTCACAACTCTTTATTTGTAATCTTCTCTGGCCATTATATTTCGAGAATATCCCTTAAACACCTGTTTATGCAAACCTGGAGCTTCCTTTTGATGTTTTTTGTTATGGTCTACCATTCTGCTGCATACAGTAAGACTGGCTTTACCATAACATTCTTGCTTACGCTATTCTTTTTCTCGCATCTTTTTGTACTCCCTGTTCCGTGCCCACTACACTCCTCAAGTAAGCGAATTCTTTTACCGATTCTACATTTTCTGCTCTCACTCTATTTATAGCTAGTAGCTGTCTCCCGTTGTATATTTAGTGTCGTCGATTTTGTTTTGCTTCGTTGATTTTCAGACCCACTTTTCTGGATTCATTTATCAAATCCTCTACTTTCTCTTGTGGGTTCTTGTGTGTGTCAGTAGGCATATCACATCTGCATCTGCAAGTTTGGATTGTCTAGGTTTTCCGTTAGCGTCTACTGCATGCCTCTTCTCTTATTCTTTGTTGTGTTTCTCATCACTTCATCTAATATGATCGCAAATAGTAGTGACGACAATAAACATCCTTGTTTAACCTGTGTTTGGTTCAAATTCTTCTGATACGCTTCTTTCTGGTTTGACTTTGCATTTAGATCCCTTGTATCCTTCTTTAATTAGGTTTATTATTTTCTGTGGTATATGCCTTTGTTGTATAATATTGTCCATACGCTCTCTCTGATTATTGAATTAAAGATTAAACAGATGCCGACGATGCTGTAGTAGCCCTTATATATGATAGCACCGCAGGTCTTATAGGCCCAAGGCTTGGTGGACAACGTCTCGCCATTTTTTCCTGCTCGTTGCCTTTTCTCTCCAGTTTCGGAAGTTAGGCTCTTGCAGGTCTTTTACTACATTTTCAATCCATTTGCTCTTCAGTCTTCCCCTTCTTTTTCTCTTTTTTACTCTTTTTTCTCTTCTTACTCCGGCATTGAGTGCTGTTTTTGTTGCCCGTTCTTCCGGAAGCCTAAATCATACCCTAGCCAATCAATTCTGTGGGACTTGATTACCGGTTGCTAGTACTAAATGGTAGATCAAATTTCATTACTTTATATTAAGATTTGTTTAAAATATCAACTGTAATAAGTTATTACATTGCATGTGCTATAATTCCCTTCTGAAGCATTTCAACTGGAGATTATATGTTAAGAGAGACGTTTTCTCTTGAAGTGACCTAAGGTCTCACCTCTCTATAAGGTTTTCGTTATTGTTGACAAACTGTTATACCTACATACCTACTCTACATAATGATAAACTAAATTAAAAAAAAAAGAACCATTGTAGCACCTCTTGAAGTATAATCGAGAGTAAAACAAGAAACATATTTTTATAGAGAATCCTAATAAAATCGACTGTTGTTCCCTTTACCATAGATTGAACCACAGTCAACTTGACCAAATATATTATAATATATATAACATCCAAGAATATGTGGTACTACTACTAATGAAATGTTGTTTTTCCAGAGTCTCGGTATCCTTGGATCAATCCCAGCAGCATGGCTTATTCTTACCCTCTTCGTACTTCTCATATATTTGCTCACAAGATGTTGTGATCGTAAAACAAGAACCTCACGTTCAATATCCGCCCTGAAAGTAACACTTGCAATCGTTTCTGTGCTGTGTTGTGCAGCTGTGGGGCTGGGCCTATATGGTAATGATGATCTACACAATGGACTTTCGCAGTTATTAACAGAAGGACGGCAGGTTGATCACTTAGTATCTAGGATAAGGAATCAAACGGATGTCATTGAAAAGAAACTCACAAAAAATGAAGAATCTCAGTTAACTACTATACGTGATACTTTTGATAATTACGCGACTAATCCAACTGCAGTAGCACAAGTATTGAAATGGTTAGATATGGCTATAAGAAACAACACGGCCGCTAAACATGCTGCCACTGACATTAGGTCTCCTCTACAGGGAATTAATTTAGCACCCAAATTGACTTTGGGTGAAAAATTAGAAGCAATACGATGGCCCTTTACCATGGCCGTGTTAAGTGTGCTGTTAATTTTATGTGTCATTTTACTTGTAGGTGTTGCGCGGCATAATCGTTGTGCACTAATAGCATTCTCTGTTTGTGGTTTGTTAGCAGTTATTGCTTCGTATTTAATGGCAAGTGTGTACCTTGCCTCGAGTGTAGCTCTCGGAGATTTATGTACAGCACCAGATAAATTTCTGGAAGAAGAAGCTTCACCAGGTCTTCCTAAAGAAATTCTTCGCTACTACACTAGCTGTGAGCGAGCACGTGCAAATCCTTTCACACAAAGGTTACGCGAAGCAAAATCTTCAATCGAAGGTTTGCGTACCGTGGTGACTAGAATGAGGAAGCCTGCCACTGATTTGTTTCCTGGAAAGGGACTTGAGCCAATATTTATATCGCTATTAAATCAAGTAAATGAAGCAGATGTCCTTCTTACTTCTCTTACTACACTTGTGGATTGTCGTGCTCTTCACGCTCATTATTTAAGAGGTGGAAGGGCCTTGTGCAATGTTGGATTACTCGGATTGTCTCTCATGCTGGCGTCTGCAGTTCTAGCAGGGTTGCTGCTCACTACCCTTGTTTGGGTTGATTCTCATACCTGGATTTACATTAGAAAACGGTAAGAAATAATGATTTTACTAAATTATTAAGTGTTACATCTTCTGAAACAAATATAAAACTAGCTCCATCATTAATTCAAGAAGAGCATTAGATCTAGCTCTAAAACGAATACGTACGTACTTTTTAATAGAGATACGTCAAATTAGCATAACCGAATACCGAATATTCGATCAAAAATTCGGCTGAGCAGTTTTTCAAAATATATTTTTTTATTTTATTTTTATTTAATGTTAGACACATGCTTTCACGGAGTTTCTTATAGGAAATTTTATTTTCTACAACTTTGGTCTTATGGTATTTTCACCTATCTTGCCCGGTTTTCACTGCGTTTCAATTTTAAACCAGAATCGCTGGTTGATGCTAATTTCAAACGGTTCTCAGACCCAAATTATTAAAGTTAGATATACAATTTCAAGGAAATTTTGTGTTCTACAACTTTGGTCTTATGGTATTTTCACCTATCTTGCCCGGTTTTCGCTGTGTTTCAATTATAAACCAAAATCGCTGGTTGATGCTAATTTCAAACGATTCTCAGGCCCAAATTATTAAAGTTAGATATACGATTTCAAAGAAATTTTGTTTTCTACAACGTTGGTCTTATGGTATTTCCACCTATCTTGCCCGGTTTTCACTGCGTTTCAATTTTAAACCAGAATCGCTGGTTGATGCTAATTTCAAACGGTTCTCAGGCCCAAATTATTAAAGTTAGATATACGATTTCAAAGAAATTTTGTTTTCTACAACGTTGGTCTTATGGTATTTCCACCTATCTTGCCCGGTTTTCACTGCGTTTCAATTTTAAACCAGAATCGCTGGTTGATGCTAATTTCAAACGGTTCTCAGGCCCAAATTATTAAAGTTAGATATACGATTTCAAAGAAATTTTGTTTTCTACAACGTTGGTCTTATGGTATTTCCACCTATCTTGCCCGGTTTTCACTACGTTTCAATTTTAAACCAGAATCACTGGTTGATGCTAATTTCAAACGGTTCGCAGGCCCATATTATTAAAGTTAGATGTACGATTTCAAAGAAATTTTGTTTTCTACAACATTGGTCTTATGGTATTTTCACCTATTTTGCCCGGTTTTCGCTGTGTTTCAATTTTAAACCAAAATCGCTGGTTGATGCTAATTTCAAACGGTTCTCTGGCCTAAATTATTAAAGGTAGATTTACGATTTTAAGGAATTTGTTGTAGGAAATTTTGAAATTTTGATTTCTACTACCTTGATCTTATGTCATTTTCACCTATCTAGCGCGATTTTCTCTGCATTTCAATGTAAAGCATTTTTATGGTATTTTACCCTTGCTGTATAGTACATGACGTCACACACCACTATTCTCCGACTGGGTACGTTTCTCTAGCCTCTGTCGCACAGCAAAGTAGGCAAAACCTTTAGTGTTATAAAAAATTTCAAAATGAAAACAGTTGAGTTAGGTATCTTTGTAATAGAGTAACAATTAAAATGTAGCAGACATATCCCTATTGAAAAGTAGGTACTAACAAAGATGAAAAAAAGGGTCATCTTACAAGTTATAAACTAAATTGCATTATTTTTTTAAATATGGCAAAATTAACTATAAAATGAATAATCTTAGGGATTTTTAAAAAGAATGAAATACCTATCATTTGGTTACAGAATGCTTAATTATTAACGCAATTTTTGAATACTAGTTCGTATACAAAATATATCATTTTTAAATATTTTTAATTTTGTCTCTAATTGTTTTAGGAAAGACTACCATCAAGTAAATGAGACTGATACTTCGTACCTGCCAGCTCCAGCAGCAAGCCAGGCTATCGCAGCAAGGACTCTTCAACGGAGCCAAGGGTCGTACCCTCCTGATACTCCTCCACCTAGCTACACATCTGCCATGCTACATATCAGCCCGCATGCCTCAGCCCCCCCGCATGAAGCTCAGTCACTCATGTACTTTATTTTTTATTTATTTTAAATGTATTACAAAGTTGTTTTTAGAAATTTCAATCATCAGTTGGTCAAGTTAATGAAATTGAATGATTTATTCACCACGAACTTCTGTATTTTCTATAGCAGCTGTTTATGGAGATGAGAAACAACTGTTTCGTGATAAATTAATTTTCTAAAAACAGCTTTAGTATTACCTGTCACATTTTACCGATTTTCTTTCAATTTCAGGAATTTCATTTTACTTATCTTATTACAGCATTGTTGCCAGTTGCATGATTGTCATTAGTTCATGTGATGCTGAAAGGTTCAGTGTACACTGAATACGTAAAATAGTTTAGGTACTTCCTATAGGAGTAGCAACCATTTTTAAATCAAATATCAGTGAATTATTCAATTTAACAGCATAAAACAAATGCTTACTGATTAAAAAACATTTAACACGTATTGTGCCTTGTAGTGTCAACGTAGACTCATAAAAATTTTTAGTTTTGCTTGGCCTTCTGAGACCATGTACGTCCCCGTCTCGCAAATCAATATTAAACATACAGGGTTTTTTAACGAAAAGTAGTCGCCTTGCAAAACTATTGCTTATTTGAAAATTGCCAAAACATGTCAACAAAGACGGCAAGATGGACATCTTTTTACATAAAATCCAAATGTCTGGAATCAATCCCTTAGCCGTCAAAGACACCCACTGTAAATTTTCAAATCAAAAAAACAAAATCCTAGGTAGCAGCTTAACCGAAATAAATAAAATAGTTTTTAATTTTGTTGTCTCAATTTGAAGTGAATAAAAAAATAACTAGTGGAATGAATTTCTTATGGAATTACCTTTCCGACGATGTGCCACACATGGTATGGTGCTATTTGAAAATTTTACTGTCTTTGTTGACATATCTTGGCAATTGCAACAGTAGTTTTGAAAGATACTGAGGGTAGCTACTTTTTGTTGAAAAGCCCTGTCTAGGAGCGTCTAGTAAGTGACCTGGCAGTCCTAAATCTAAAATTTGAAATTGTATTTACATTAACGTATAAATTGTCATGCTCAGGGAGTAAAATTAAGTGACATATTTCTCACTGCAGTATTCCACTCTAAATAGTTTGTGAAGGTAAAGTTTATATGTGGCACATGTCTTGATTCATTTGAATAATCATTTAAGAAAAAAGTTGTAGCTATAACTTTTTTAATATTCATAGTTATTAGAATAGCTGAGCGTATGTTTGCAGCATGAAGTAATGTTATTCGTTGTTTATGCATTAGCAAATCATAAATTCTTTTGATGTGTATAAGAGTGGTTCAAGTTTGGTTTAGACTTACTATTCTTAAAATGAGGGTTTTCTGAGGGTCAATAGGTTCCTACTAGCAGCTTCTTGGAGATTTAAAATATTCATGGTTTGAATCTCTTCTTTATTAACGATGAACTCACCAAAAATACAACCATTAGGTACATGCGTTCCTTTTGGTCTAACATTTGCATCACATCAGTAATAATGATATCTACTGATGACGATTTATCCATCCACCTATAGCCCAGCAACATTAGGAAATCACTTCGAAAAAATTCGAAACTAGCTGAATTTTTTTACACAGTTTTATTTAGGTGTTATAAATAAATAGCAAGTAGAAATTCCCCATCGATATTACATCAGCTTCAGAAGTTCTTCGGGGTCGAAAATCACGAAAATCGAATTTTCGCCAATAAGTCCCTTCCTATTGGTCATACGATAATTATGGTTATGAAAGTTGAAGATTAAACTATTATTTATAGAAAAGGTTCTATGTATTTTTCGCGTACAAACAATCGTTTTCACGTTATATGATTAACAAAGCGCCAACCGCATGAAGTAGTTCTTCGCCACCTTCGAGGTAGTTTATAAGGCACGTTTTCTTCGTAGTTTTCCCAATACCTCTAATCAATGTTTTATGAAAAAATAAATGAAAATTAAGATTTATTGTCTTCATCTTCTTCTAGCGCTGATAGTTCTTCCTCTTCTATATCTCCTTCAATCTGGTTTAGCATCACCTTCTACCCACATATCCGCTGTCAAATAATCGATATCGTTTATTTGATATTTCTATATCAATTTCTCCAGAAGTATCAACGGAATCAGTATTACTTTTCTATTTCTACTATGATATGGTGTGGTACCTATCTGTCAAATGCAACTATTAGGGTAGAACTGAAATGTTTTTGCATCTTGTATCTATCAAAGGTTCAATGGAAAGTATCATCTGAGTTGTTCGACAATTTTTTTAAATTTAAACTCGTTCTTTTAAACAACAACAGAGGACTAATATCAATATGCCAGGCATGGACCTTTCTGGCTCATTACTGTTTTATAGCTATGTACTATTTTCCGCGTTTGGTGGTTTCTTGTCAGCAGCCTTATGAGGTTTGCCGCATTCAGTTGCTCATTGACATCCGTTTCCACCCACATCCTGAGCCTTCCCCATCTTGGACATACCGTCAGTGTATGTTCTGGCGAGTCTGTTTCACCGCAGTATGCGCGGTTTTCTTCTACTTTGCCGATTTTCTTGGTGTATGTCTTGAATGAGCCATGCACCATCATCATCTGTGCCAGGTAGTAGTCAAGGTTTCGGTGTTTACAGTTTATCCATACGTTTATCTGCGGGATCAGTTTTTTGGTTCATGGCGCCACGTCGGGTCGCGTCTTGGGTCTGGTCCCATGGATCTTGCCACCTTAATATCGTATTTGGCGTTCTTCTGCTTTGACCTCTGCAGTTCTGCCATCAATCCTCTCATAAAGTCTGCTCCTTTTTTGTATTAACAAGGTTAAAGGGATCGTGCCAGTGATCACCTGCAGCGCCCTAGCAGAGGCCGTTTGGTACGCACTCGCTATTTTTAACAGCATTTTTCTTTGGGTCCTATCTAGCAGGTTTTGGTAAACCTGTAGGTATTGCATGGAGTTCACTCCATATGGATACGCTATATAATATCGTTGACTGTACTACTACACCGTTCAGCGCTTCTCTCTTATTGTTGCTACAGCCGCCAATGTTGGGCATGGGCGCATGGCTCTCGTCAGCGCTGCCACCATTTTCTCAGGTTTCGCAACTGCTGTCCTCACGTGCTCTCCCCACCATACCCTTTCACTGATTATAATCTCCCAATGTCTGATTGCTCTTTGTGGGTTAATTTTAATTATAGGTACCTACTACTGCTTCAAGCAGTTGACGCCTTGTTAGTTGTATAACGTGAGAACGGTTACTCGTACGGAAAAACATACAGAATCTTTCTTAATAAAGAATACTTGAATCTACAATTATCATTTTTAGAAAATCGTCATCCGACCAATAAGAAACGAGATATTGGCGAAAAACTAATTTTTGTAACCTTCGACCCCAAATATATTCTGAAGTGCATATACTATATTGATGGGGACTTTTTATATGTTACTTATAACACCTACATGAAGGTGTATGCAATAAGTTGCAGCAGAATAAACATTCCCTACCTCTTTTGAAAAATGAATTTTACGCTGTTGGTAGAAAAATCATACTACTTACTATATAATAATCAGTTTGCTGTAGGTATACAGTGTAGTAGGTGTTACCTATACAAATTCTAAACCAACTTTGAACCATTCTTATATATTTTGTAAACATCTGAAACCTATGATGAAAAAAAAAGAGGCTGTTACATAGAACACAGTTAAGTTATCCTTAATAATTATAATAATAAATTACGTTATGAAACCACAAAAACATATTTTGTACCATAGAACTGGAAGTTATTTAACAAACACAAGGATATCTTTTCCACTATAGAGGGTGTTTCAAACCACCCATACAAAATCGGTGGTAGCGTTGTTCTATAACTTAGGTAATAGGAATGCATTTCAGAATCTGACTATCCTGGATAATGATTAACTTAATAATAAGACATAAACTACATTATTTTTGTAACATAATGTACTTTTTGTTATAGTTACAGATGTTTATGAGAGAAAAATCATAATAAAATAGAAAATTATATGAATAAGTATCTACATTTCTATATAAGGCGGTTTTTTGTAATGCTTCTGTCTTTACAGTGATGGGTGTGATAAGCGATCTGCAGAGTCCCGAGGAGCCCATCTCTCTCATCTCAGGGGCCACACTCTCGGTCGGCTGCCGTCCCACCACCACGAGTCGTTCTCGGGGCCCAACAATGGCAAGTACGCGACTTTAAGCAAACAATGCAAGACATTAGAAAGCTCGGATTTTTACTGAGATAGGTAAGTGTTTTCCGTGTTTCCGTAAAAAACTTTATTTTAAAATTATATGGTGTTGTAGTTTTTTGCCAAACTTTTACATACCTACCTATTATAAACAATCAGTGGCATAAACTGGAAATTTCGAAAATTAAATAGAAATACAGCAGCAGCATATTAGTTTTTTACATTTGGACTGTTTAGTCAAATAATCCATAATTTGAATATTATCGTCAATTTTTCATTATTATAGGTCTGCCTGCAAGGACTTCCCAAACTTTAAAGGTTTTAAGTTTGATCAGCATCAGAAAGCAGCACAGCAGGGTGAAGCAGCTCAGCGAACAGCAAACATACAGAAATTTAGTTCATTAGGTAGGCGACCCCTACCACAAACACCTGATGAAAAAGCACGCAAGCAACCACCAGTTCCAAAAGTTCCAACTACAATTTCACAGAATGTTGAAACGCCATTAAATGTTGCTAATTTTCGCTCTTTGCAACGTGGAGCTTGGCAAGACAGCTGTCTTCAAGGGAACTCTCAATTTCGATCCCTGCAACGTGGTGCATCTGCTACTGCTTGTTCACATTCTCAGTTTAGGTCTGCTAAAGTGCAAGATCAAACTCAGAATGAGAATCTCTATGCTAATAGTGAAAGCGAGCGCCAGTTGTATGCTGTTACTGAACTGTAGATGTTTTTTGTTTTCTTTTGGGAAATGCAGGCAGAGATATAAAATGACAATAGACAAGAAAATTAGGATCATTCCGTTTATTACAATTCCATTTTTGTTGTACTTTACTATAAGCACAGTATTTCTTCTGTTAATATATTACAACCGTTTAAACGTTACCCGTGTAATAAAATATTTATTACATTGCGCACAAGGCTTTTATATTTCTTATAAAAGTATTCCATAATGAATTTAATGATACTTATTACAGTGTACTCGATTTTCTTACTGTAACTAAATATTAATCTTTTTATTGCCCCAAATAGCGCATCCTGGTATTAAAGTGTGATATTTCGTACTTTTTAATTCACGTGAACAAGTACAAGATTTTATGTTGCGTCTGTCATTTTCATGTTGTCATTGTTCCATAGAATTTAGTTTCTTTTTTCTAGATATTGTACATGATTTTGGGTAACAGCAGTGACTGCATAATGTGATACAAAATTAGAAATTTAATAAAAATTATGTACAATTTAGTTGAATAGTAATTCGAATATAAAGTGGGTCCGTAATTGGCGTGTACGCGTCTCGCATTTCAACGAGAAGCAATAGAAATGCTTGATTTTGAAAATTCCGTAGTTCTATTGGTTGTCGTCAAAACGCAAGATGCGCTAATAAGGGTGGACTCACAATATTGGTGCCTCACGCAGCATGCGGTAAGCCTCATCTAACCAATCACAGTCAAGTATTACTAGTCTGTGATTGGTTAGATGTGGTTTACCCTCAAGGTTTATATAGTGAGTAGGTTGCCTCGTAACTTTTAGCCAATCAGAAGCGCGGCGGCATGACGTCACAGGTATGCTGGTTTAAAATATTGCTTATAAGGCGGCGCATTCTCAATAGGCAAATAAAAGCAGCTGGCGTTGTTCAACAATTATATTGCAATGTATTAGTAAGGCGACCTTGATTCTACAATAGTACCTACATTGTGCAGATAGCATACCAGTGACGTAGTCATGACGTAGTAACCTTGAAGTTAGGAGGCAACCTACTCGCTATATAAACCTTGGTTTACCCTGTGACACGTCGTGATGGGTTATGTAGCTTACCGCATGGCGTGCCAATTGTGGATTCACCTTTACGAACCGGACCCGCTATTAGTTGTTATTTTGCTATTGCTGGGGCTTTAAAAAGATTAATATTTGTTCTATGCGTGAAGCTTTTGTAAATTTCATTGATCATAAAATCTGTTTATAAATAACAAAGTTTGTTACTTTAGGTGTAAGATGTAAAACTGTAAAAGCCATATATTGGGAACAATTTTTCCTGCAAATAGCACTTGTAGAATTGGATTAGTAAATAAAAGTTTAAAGTGCTTTCCTTTATTGTTAATCTTTCACACATTAATCTACGATGATTTTGATACAATAAAGAGAAAGTACTACTTCATTAAAAACTAAGGGACTGCTCATCACTTCTTGTTATACTGAAACGGAAACCATAAAGCAACTGCTGCCAGCCCGTTTGTAAAGTACAATGACAATTACGTGTCAAATTTTTACCATTTGGCTTAGTACATTAGATGAGTAGACACCTATAGCAAGAAAACTGGTCAGAAATATGTGAAATAATTTTTTGGCCAGGTTATTCTAAATGTGGTTTTTGGTAAACCATAATTATACCATTTAGATATTAATGTCATGATGTATTCTCTAGGATTTTCTAGAAGACTTTGTAAATGGTAATTACCTACCATTTCTTCAATGGATCTTTTTATAACGTGTGTAGATATTTCTTTTCAGCTACCTCTCTGTAAAATTATTGTTACTGACAAACTGAAACACATCACGATCGTATTTAAGTTTTTAATTTAATTACTTATTCTAGGTAGCTGATAATATTTTACTTAATCGTCCAAGAATTGTTGGTCAATTTTTTTTCTTCTCGTAAAGATTAACGACTTTGTACAATTATGTAACACGAATATTGATATTAAATAATCTCAACATAAATAACTGCCAAAGATAAAGTGTTTTGGTGATTGTTTAAGACTGGATGGCACGTAAAAAATGCGTACAGTTATCTCTAATTTAGATTACTACTTATGCATATATTAATAAATGTTTGACGTAACTTTATAAAGTAATTCTTATTTTATTTTGAAAGATGCATCGATAATAATTAGGCCTTTTTGTTTCTTTTAGTTATGTTTATTCCTTTGTATATGTTATTATGTAAAATATAAGTCAAATACTATTTATTTATACCGCTTAGTGAAGTATGATACTTTTGTAAAAACTGATTCCAAAGCTACTGTATGTTATGTTTTATGTAAGTAAAGTTTGAAGTTATGCTAACTTATCTTTGTTTTCTTTTTTTTTTAATTGTCTAGGTGGGTAAAAACTTGGGAAAGCATATCAACTGCTAAGGTCATAATACAGCCCCCCCAACTAATAGGTACATAACAATATGGTCTGTACATGTACAATCACAACACCGTTCCAATCAGCACATTTGACTGGTACAGAAAAGTTTCCACACTATGTGGAAATCTAGTAATAATATTATTTATTTCATACTGTCCAGTATACAGTCTGATCATTTGAAAACGATCCACCCTTAATATCCCGTGAACCATACCAAATATAAAAAAAAGTAAAAATACGTTTTTATAGAGGATGGGAGATACTCGATAGGCGTAATTGGCTTCACGCTAATACTAACCCCCCGCCCCCACCTACCCAAACTTGAAAAATTTAAATAAGTCAATAATTAGATACGAGAAAAAAAATTATATATATTTCGACTGATTAAGTCTTCATCAATCATCAGCAATAAAATGTATAATAAAATAATGAATGCAAGAGAAAAAATATAAGAATTAGTGACATTGAAAAGAATCCTCAAAAACAATTTTAAAATCTTACCTTGAGTTAAATAAAACAAGTTTTAACGTCCTATAAAAAGAAAAAAGTTTTTTTTTGTGGTGGAATTAACACACCACATAATTATTGTCAAATCATATTATAAATTATGTTATTTTAAAATTAGTATTAACAGTGAATTAATGAAACAGCTTTAAGGCGGCTTGGAAGAGGGGTTGGCAACACACCACGCTAGCTAAAAATTGGCAAAAACCTAAAAACTTTTGTCCAAGATTACGCTTACGTTTTTTTTTAAAAGCTGATCGATAGTTTATTTTAATGTTTGACAGTATAGAATGGTTTGTTCGGATTTAGTTTTAAAAAAAATCCAAATTGCTTATAGAGACCAATTTGTAAATTTTTTATTATTGAAATATAAGCTTAAATTAACAAATATCGGCAAAACCGGATCCGAACGTTCATTTATGTAGTTGATTAGAATTGAATAAAACGTCAGTCACAAATGTCAGTTTAGTTAAATAAAATGAATGCAATTTCCAATGTTAGTTAAAACATAGAAAACGCTTTCAACCGTACACATATTTTAGTTATCTTTGTCAAAGCATATATTTGAATACGGTCTTTGACTTAGATCATGTAGTGGCGCTGCGCTTGGTATGGATCATAACCATAAGTATGGATTGCTAATACTAAAACAGTAAACGTGCCAGGATTGCTAAAGATGGAAAGTATATACCTGTTCTTGTCAAGGGCCAAAGTTGTCAGAGCGCAAGCGCGGGTAATTTGAGTTAAAGTCTTCCAACATTGCCGCGTGGACACAATTTCTTTCGTACGCTTAAGCAGTTGTAGTGTTTTTCAAATAAATAAATAAATATAAACCACTAGAACATTAATTGTTTTCTTGCGTAATATCAAATACATTATGTTGAGAATGAAAATAGTTAAGTGTGCCACATACAGCTTTATTTTAAAAATGTGCAGTATGCAACATTCCTAAATTAAAGTAAATTGAATAAATGTGGCATCGCGCGCTGCAACTGTAAAGCTGTGTAAACCTCGATAATTTAAATTCTTGCACATGCGCAGTAGTGGTCGTGGCACGAGACAATGATGAACAATATCGCTCACCTCTTTTTATCTTGGCACGTTTTCAGCACACTGTGAGAATACAGTATTAGCAAAGACTTAATAGTCTTTGGTATTAGCAATCCATACCAAGCGCAGCGCCATTACATGATCTAAGGTCTTTGATCAATCGTAAAAACTTTGGAAATAATTGTTAGGCAACACACCACGCTGGTAGTTTGTACGTTATGCGTAGAGTGGGCTTGGCATTTGACTGTTTTGAGGTTTTGAAAATTGACTCCGCGCTCCAGCTAGCACTAACTTCCATATCCGCTTCTACACATATCCCTACTCTCACTTCCACCCTAACCGCACGCCAAATTCAAAAATAAAGTTTCTAACAGACCCTATAATAATTATTATGCTGTATAAATTATCCTCATATTATCTTATTTTTAAAAAAATGTTAATAAACTAATTACACAAAATATGTTCTGACTGTAAACACGTAAATTCAAAAAATTCATTTAAATTGTAGAATGCAAAATCCAACAGGAATGTGGATCTAGGGAAAAAAGTCCCCGGAAAAGAAGTCCCCCGGAAAAAAAGTCCTCCGGTAAAAAGGTCCCCGGAAAAAAGTCCCCCGGTAAAAAAGTCCGCGGAAAAAAAGTACCCGGTACAAAAAGTGCCCAGAAAAAAGTCGCTATAGTTTGAAAAATAAAAGTCAAAATACTCGAAATAAATATAGTAATTATTATTCCTATAAAATACAAAGTTTATAAATTTAAATTAATGTTCCGAACATATTCGTTGTCTGATGTTGGGGTCGACAAAGGAGACATCCATCGATCTGGACCCTCATTTTAAAAATTTTAAAAAATCAAGTTGGGGTTGTTACACAAAAAAGAAAATGTCCACAATATGAAGTGCTCCAGAGTCGACTGAAACAACTATGTGAAGATTATCGGGATGGACTACGAGATATTCCGGATTTTCTACGAGAAATCAGCCACAACATCACACAACGGACATATACTTGGAACTTTACTCGTAATCTAAATTTATAAACTTTGTATTTTATAGCAATAATAATTATATCTATTTCCTTTTATTCTTCAAATTGTACATTTTTCCATGTTTCCTATGTCGACCACAACATCAGACAACGGCGTTTGTTCAGAGCATTAATTTAATTTATAAAGTATTGTATTTTATAGGAATAATAATTATATTTATTTCGAGTATTTTGACTTTTATTTTTCAAACTATACGGACTTTTGTTCTGGGGACTTTTTGTACCGGGTACTTTCTTTGCGGGAACTTTTTTACCCAGAGACTTTTTTTCCGGAGACTTTTTTACCCGGGGACTTTTTTTCCGGAGACTCTTTTACCCGAAGACTTTTTTCCGGGGACATTTTTACTCGGAGACTTTTTTTCCGGGCACTTTTTTTCCGGGAACTTTATTTCCGGGACTTTTTATCCGGAGACTTTTTTCCGCCACCCGTGTTTAACTTTTGTCTGAAAAGATGCAAAGATACATTTTCTTTTAACTTTAAGGGCAGATTCCTCTTTTGTTTCTTGTTAAATATATTGTGTTATTTTATAAATAAAAAATGCGTCGCGTCGTTTGGTTTAGTTTATAACAGCTATTCCAGTGTACCAGTGGCGCGATTCCGTAAAATTTCGCCGCGAGTAATCACAGACCTCGCTCCTTCCAGTGAAAGTAAAAATTCTGCAGTTTTCGTAGCATACAAGTCAGGATCCGTATCTGGAAGATTACCACCTTCCACGCCATAATGCTAATCAGTTGTCGTAAATCTGTAATTTGCGGTGGGGCCGCTTCTTGTATCCCAAACTAACGAAAAAGTTGAACTTATGGAAATAGAATTGAACACATTAAGTAGCTACAAAGTTCAATAAAATTAAATAGAAAATTGTGCTGTTAGATACACCGCCGATTATGTAATTAAAAAAACACTTGATAAGTTTAAAATGTTTAAATGCGAAGCTTGTCGCATGCACTTCGTAAAATCCAGTAAATTTGAATATATAGATGAACTATTAATAAAAAAGGCGTTTAACTTGTGCCCTCCTTTTCAACTAGCAACAAACATCGTAGAAATTTGCCTAACGGTATTTGCAAACAATTATCCCAGAATTAAAAGTGTACTCGGCATAAGGGAAACAATAACTACATCGGTCTTCCAAGCCATAAAAACAATGTTCCAGATTGATTGTTAATATGTTCTCTACACAGAAAATTTATTGTTGAATTTACTATATTGTTAAGACTTCGCAAACAAACCCAAAACCAAAAAATATGAAATTTACAACACGAATAGGATACAATACCGCCTATCCGGTAGTACCTACATGTTTCGACATTCACAGATGTAATTGGAGTATTTTGTAAACTGGAAATTAAGACCAGGGCTGAAGCCTTTGAAAATTGTAAACAGTGAAAAAAAATAATAGTAGGATGACACTCATTGGAAAAGGAAGAGAATATAACAAAAATGAAAGGAAAAATAATTTACGGGCGATCTGAGGTCGGGAAGTTGGGGGGAGGTGAGATTTTAAGGGTAGAAAACTGTTTATCTCGATTTCCGGCCGAACTACAAGTCCTATGGAAAAAAGTTGAATAGCAAAGTTGTGGGTAATAAAAAGATCTACAAGTTTATCAAAGAGACAAAAACTAATGAATAAGTGATTAGAATTCAAGATAAGGTCGTATTAAGAAATAACAAGATTAATGTTTGATGGCATTTCTTCATCGCTACATTCGACAAACCTTCCCGATTCTAGTAGATCTTTGAAATCTTCTTTCGTTTCTTTGCATTTTTTGAGAACATTTACCATAGTAGTAATGTATATTTTTTTACACCATCAAAAAGTAGAGATTTCAACAAACAAAAAGCCCACCGAGTTTTAAAAAAAAGCAGATATTTTGACGTGAGAATTTTCGATTGAAAATTAGGGTGCTTTTTCGATATGAAGTCAAAATAAGGTGAAAAAATAAATATTTTAAATCAAAAAAATTACAGTGTGTTTGGGACATAAAAAGGTAAGTTTTCACAAAATTTCGTGAAAAAAAAATTTTTGTTGTAAAAGAAAAATAAAAAACCAAAAACTATATTATTTGAATTTTTCACATAAATTTTGAGGTTATGTGAAAAAAGTGTAAATACAAAACTTGTAGATCTTTTTATTACCCACAACTTTGCTATTCAACTTTTTTCCATAGGACTTGTAGTTTTGCCGGAAATCGAGATAAACAGTTTTCTACCCTTAAAAACTCACCCCCCCCCCCCACTTCCCGACCTCAGATCGCCACCAAATTATTTTTTCTTTCATTTTTGTTATGTTCTCTTCCTTTTCCAATGGGTTTCATCCTACTATTATTTTTTTTGTTTAAAAAATTATCGACCCTGGTCTATTATGGCAGGAATTAACTTAACTGCTAGATTCATTAGCTGGTGATATCACGCATTGGAAATAGCAGGATAAACATTAAATTTTCACTGAATAAATAATTTTTGTAACTGAAGAAAATTCTTGAGTGGTGAATAATATAAATATAATATTTATTTTAATTATTCTATTTATCTAAATATTTGTTCGGTGTTTAAATTAAAATTATAAATGAGTCACAAATAATAATACAAAAAAACTAAAATTAAAAAAAAAAAGTTAGTAGCCGTGGGGGTTTGACCCCACCGACCCACCGCGTCTCTAGCTATGGTCTTGAATAATTTGCTATAAATATTAAATTATTTAAAATATTGAATTTTTATCTAAGATTTTTATATTATTTTTTTTCATTGTTACTTATTTAAAACAACGTAATGTTTAAGTCTCGTGTCCATGGTAGCACCTAAACCAGCCGCACGGCCGAAATTTGATTTAACTGCCGCCCTGGTGAGTGAATCCATCCCTATCAAGTTAGGAGTTTTGGGTAGTCTACATTTCAGGGGTTTTCCAAAAATTCTCGAGCTGTTCCAAGCCGCCTATGTTCAATATACGACATTAAAATGAAGGTTTGGAAACTTTTATATAGATTATTTTACAAAGAGGGGGAAGCTGTTTCTCTTTCGTTCTAAACATCATAGGATACTACGATTTTTCTTTTTTTTATTAAAAATTTAATAATATAAGGCATTCACTCTCGCCAAAATTAAGTCTTCTGCAATGTACAATCTCAAGTCTTTATGTTGATTAATTCTTTTTTTTTAATTTTGTTTAGTTTGTCCAATGTAATTAGCATCCCAATTGATACAGTCTAATTGATAGATAAGGCATGATTCTGAGTCAGTGTTAATTTTGTCTCTTAGATTGTTAAAGAATTGATGTCCAATAGGATTATGATTTTTATAAACAGTTTTAATATTATATTTATTTAAGATTTTTTCTAAGTGAAAAGAGAATATAGGAGTATAAGATAAATTGATGATTATTAAATTCAGATCCTAAATAATTACCTAGGGAAAAGATCTATAATAGAGTTTATATAAATAATAAATATTAAATAAAATATCGATTTTAACTGGAAATAATACTCCCCCACCCCTTCCCATTGCTCCCTTCGTGGTCAGGAAATATTCAGGAATGGACTCATTCTGAAACCTTTCTTAATTTTTTTTGAACAGATGAGAGGGGATGAGGGATGTTTGGCACATTCCCAAGCCTCTAGACTCCATATTACATTCTGGGAATTTTAGAAGGAAATTGGAAGGGGTGAAAAAAATTACCAAAAAAAAAAGGAAATACTATATACAGGGTGTTAGGTAAACATGCGGCAAAAATTCAAGGGGTTATTCCTTGGCCTATTATAAGAATATTTTGTCCTATGATGATTTTTGAAAAACGGCCCTTTGTTTCAAAGATACAGGGTGAACAAAATTTGCGACAATCTACAATAAATGTTCGAAATGACTTCCTCCAGCATGGATACAAGTATTCAATATTCTCGTCATAGAGTGCCGAACTCTCTTAAACACACCAGGGTTGTTTCTAATTAGTTACACCCAGCAATTATCCGATTTCGAAATTCGTCCAAATTCGCTCCACTGGAGTAGCGTAAACTAATGACTTCAGAGACCACCCCCATAAGAAATAATCCAGGGGGTTTAAGTCTGGGGATCGAGTAGGCCATGTGTGTGGCTCACCTTGACCAATGTAAACAACTGTGACCGATTCAACAAATATCGAATATGGTTGTCGCAAATTTTGTTCACCCTGTATCTTCGAAATAAAGGGGTTTTTCAGAAATCATCATAGGACAAAATATTCTTAGAATAGGCCGAGGAATAACCCCTTGAATTTTTGCCGCATGTTTACCTAACACCCTGTATATAGTCTTTCCTCATTTCTTGGAAAAAATTTTGACCCATTTAGATCTCGTCCGGATTTTCGCAGAATGTTATTTGGAGGGTGTACACTTGGAAATTACTCGACAAACTTCCCCCACCCCTTCCCAGTGCTCCCTGCGTGGTCAGGAAATGTTCAGGAATGGACTAATTCTGAAACTTTTCTGAATTTTTTTTAACAGATGGGAGGGGCTGAGGGATGTTTGGCACATATTTCCCAAGTCTCTAGCCTCCATATTACATTCTGGGAATTTTAGAAGGAAATCTGAGGGGGTGAAAAAAATGACCAAAAAAAAGGAGACTAGTCTTTCCTCATTTTTTGGAAAATTTTTTGACCCCTTCAGATCTCGTCCGGATTTTCCCAGAATGTTATTTGGAGGGTGTACACTTGGAAATTACCCGACAAATTTCCCCCACCCCTTCGCACTGCTCCCTGCGTGGTCAGGAAATGTTCAGGAATAGACTCATTCTGAAACCTTTCAGAATTTTTTTTGAACAGATGGGAGGGGCTGGGGGATGTTTGGCACATGTTATGATAAAAGCCTGTATATATTATTGTGTGCAATAAATCCGTCAAAAGTTAGCCTTCAATGAATATGCACGTACTACGTTACAATTGGCGACGAGGTCATTCTTAACAATAAATAAAAGTTAAATAGTGTGAATATTTTGAAGCGTATTTTAAAATTATTCAGTGTACTACCTATTTAAAATTGATTAACAAAGATGTCTATCGGGAGAATTCCGGAATTCGATCTAAAAACAAAAAATTGGGGAACCTATATTGCGCGATTAGAACAATTTTTTATCGCAAATGACATATTGAAGAGGAAAGAAAAGTGCCGTTTTTATTAACAGTGGTTGGGGATGAAATGTATGAACTTATGGTGGATTTGTGTAATCCTGAGCAACCCCCGGATAAAACTGAAGCACTTGTGAAGTTAGTGAAAAGTCATTTAAATCCAAAACCATCCATAATCGCTGAGGGATATAAATTTCGCCAAAGAAAACAAAGAGCTGATGAAAACATATCACAGTATGTTATGTTGAAAAAATTAGCTAACACATGTGATTTTGGACAAAATTTAGATGAGAACCTACGCGATAAATTAGTGTTTGGTTTACGAAATAAAATTATCATCCAGCGACTTTTCACCGAAAAAGCAGAACCTTTATAAGTTTCCAAAAAGCTTATCACATTGCAGTTAATATAGAAACAGCGGAAAAAGATGCGATAGCAGTAGAGGACGGAACTACTGGGTCCCACAATATGGAAGGTGAAGCAGTATCTCAAACCGTACATAAGGTTCAACACACAAGAAAAGGTAAAAATTCGTTTATACGTAGCCAAAATTCATTTTATCATCATCGTGCAGGTTGTAAGCGGAGTGGAAGAAAGAACCACGATAGCAGTGAATGTTTTCACAAAAATTCTAAATGTGCAAAGTGTGGTGTTATAGGTCATTTTTGAAGTACGTATGTAGAACAAATGTTAATAATAATACCAAACAGTATTTCTTACAACCCGATGTAAATATTAATTCTAATTCGGATTCAGATGCATGTTCTTTTTATAATTTAGAAGACGACCAAGAATCTGATAAGCCGATTTCATGGTCATTATGATAGATAATAAGCGTATCAAAATGGAAATTGATACAGGTTCCGGAATTTCGATTATTTCTTATAATATGTATTGTAAAATGTTTCCCGACAAAATGTTGCAAAATTCAAAGTTAAGATTAAAAATTTATACTGGTGAAAGTATTTATCTACAACTACATATTATGTAATACTTCCATTACTATTTACTACAGTGGCGTGCGGTGAGATTTAATGAAAGGGAAGCAGTCGCAGTGTTAAACTTTGTCATATTTCGCTAATAAAGAAGTTTGATCCATGAAATTGCCCTTTGTTGAAGTACTAGATTCGTCATCATCTCTAAAACCGTGTTCATGTTTTCCAAGAAAAGAAACAACATCAATAAACCTTTTCAACACTACTCGATTCTTTCAATGCGCGACTTTCCAAATATATTTTTTTTTCATTATCGTTACAAGTGAATACGAAATATTGTATGTCTCTTTATTACTTTATGCACACATTATTTAAATCGGAAAATCCACTTTTATTCCAAACTCCGTTTTCTTTTGTAAAAAGTAGACAAGGCCAACAAAAAAGTTTACAGAGACTATCACACCCCGTCAACCACTCATTTTGTTCATACATATTCGGGTTAAAATATCTAGTACACTTTGAATGTTAAATTTTTTAAACATTTTCTCTCCCTTTTTGAATTATCTGTAATTTTTCTTCGAAACTGTATGTAGCAAACCATTTTTGAGTACAGTACACATACCACAAATACACGAATCTGCTACAATAGCCGTCGATGCCGTTTAAATTCCGTCTTAAGCAACTCCGATATTTGCGTATATGGCGGTCTATACCCGCGGACGTAAAAACGTACCACGCGCCGGTCGCTCGCAGAAGCTGGATTTCTCTTGCGTATATGTACTGGAAGCTTCAAGCGCGAGTGCTTATGCTATAGAAACGAGGCTTACATTAATAGCAAAGTCAGTCGATTATTAATAGAAATTAGTGCTGTAGTTCTTAAAAAAATTGCGAATGCGTTCGTATTTCAATATAAATATTAAATATAATATTATATTAAATATAATATTATATTAAATAATTTTTTTACTTTATTATTCTTTTGAAAAGTAGTTTATTTTCTAGCAATTTATAGGGAAGCAGTGCTTCCCTTGCTTCCATGGAGCGCACGCCACTGCATTACTATACAATTTTTAACGGTTAATGACACTCATTACAATTGTCAATTAATAATAATAATAATCTTTCTTTATTAGCTCAATAGCTACATCTTGTACATACATTACTAATTGAATAATAATGACACTACAATTGAGTAATACTTAAGGCGCGTCTCCATTTAGTCGGTTTTGCCGATAGGTTTTACCGATCGGCATTGCCTGTCGGTGTTGCCAAAATGCTTACAGCGTCTCTACTTGAAATCGGCTTTTAATATCAAACCATTTACTTTTGTATACTTTGTCTGCTCCATCTCCGGACTTCTCACTCTTCTGTTTCTTTAATTCCCGCGCGAAATGACTTTGCAAATATCTAATTTTTCTTTCAATTTCTTCTTTCTCCAAATTCATTGCAAGCGCAATTTCTTTCAAGGCATCGTGCCTTTTGTTTCGATCTTTATAGAACATGTTTCTGGTATCCCACAGTACAACATGAACACGGTACAGTTCTATCAGAGATATGACCTTTTCGTTAGTCCAATCCATTCCCATGCTAGACACGCTAATTGATAATGGGAGAACGACGTACAGTTGACAACGGCCACACTCAAACTAAAAAATGCATACTACCTTTGCTTATCCACTACGCGATTCGGCTCGGCTTCTTTTGATACGGACCGACTTCCATCGGTTTCCAATTCGGCATGCCACACCGATCGGCTTTGCTGATTGAGAAGTATCCACTACTGAAGCTTTGCCGATCGGCATGCCGACTGTAGTGGAGACGCGCCTTTATATATTACTCAATCGTCCTGTCAAATTTACATAAAACAAATCAAATTTTAGTAACTGCAATAACATTACTATTAATTATTATGTTAATAAAAATTAGGCCAGCAATGTTTGTCAGTTTTTGCAGTGAAAATGATCTGAAGTTTATCTATTTATTTTTGAACTTTTATTATGACGAAATATCTTCCTGTGTTTTTTGTGCAACACTTCTGACAGAACTGAGAAACAAAACTAAAAAAATTGTTTTCAGGTATGATGATTTATTTTATTTAAATTTTTGAACTTTTAAATTTACTTTGTTATTTAAATAGTTGTAGATAAAGTATAAACAGGGTGTTTCTTAAATGGCGGACACGGAGAGCACTACGCGATTCTCATCTTAAAACTGAGTTGAAAAAGTATAGGCGATTTTGTCCTAATGTATTTAGTTTCCGAGTTATTCGCATTTTAAAAATTTTAAATCTGACAACATTGCGCATGCTTGCACGGACTTTGTTTAAACGATGAACAAGTTTCCTAGGTAATAACCTCATAGCTACAATGCACTGTTGCAACATATTGAAAAAAAATTTAACAACAGATATTTATCAGAAAGAATGTCTTCGGAGGAAGGAATACAACATATAAAAAATTCCAAATTTATTAAAATTTAATATTATTGGTGTTTTATCTGTCTACCCATACAACGTTTTTGTTTAATTTCTAAAAAATAACTTTTCAGCATTAAAAAATGTACAACTCTATTTTACTTTAAAATTTTCAAGTAGTATTTACAAAAATATGGATATCGAAAAATTCTCTCTATCAATAGATAGATATAACCACGCTCTTTCAAATGCCACAAGAATTTTTTTTCTAAAATGCAAATTAATTTGGAAATAAAATTTTAGAAATATCAATATAATTCACCTTTTGCAATTTAGCATATAGGCAACACAACTAACAGGACGATTAACTCACAATGGAGCCAATACACAAAAGACGGATTATAACTTTCTACTAGGTATTGTTGTTTGACAAAAAAAAATTAAAATAATATAACGACAAAATCTATATTCAATACAGTAAATTCATTATTCTTTATTGCATTTATCAATTTTGGTAACGTCAGAAGAATCTGAAATATTTAAAAATATGAAACAAAATTCCAAGGCAAGCATTATTCTTGTTATTGTAGGTATGCAACTTTCCATACATCAAATTGGATTTTGTTTTAAGTAAATGCCAGCCTTAAATGGCTTTTCACTTCTATGCTGTAAGTTACACTTCCATAAACTTCTATCATATACAACGAAGTCCGTTTATTGTGCAATATAGGCATATTGCACAGGCAGATAGGTTTCACCATGGAAAACCCAACAGCTGAGCGTATGTATATACACAAGTCCACTGGGTTTTTGTGAAAAATAATTCTCAAACTGCAACTAACCTAAAGCAAAGACTAGTGGGGCGCCCCAGTGACTGCTGCTGTTGGGTTTTCCATGGTGAAACCTATCCGCTTGTGCATATTGCAAGTTAAATGGTGCGGCCACATTATCATTGAAATATAGGCAACCCATTATAGTGCTTTCATTAATGATTGATACCCACGTGACCTTTGATCCGTGGTGTCCTTGGGAGTTTCAGATTTAAATGTTGAAGTCAGGTAGGATTGGTACTCCTTGTAACTAATAAGTAACTAAAGTCACTAAAGTTACTGTCAATTTACGTACATACAATCAGTTAGGGAATTATTAGTTAAAGATTTGCCAACTGTGAAAGTTGGGTTGCCTATATTTTGTGGTCACGTGGGTATCAATTATTAATGAAGGCACTGTACATTGCTATTGAGTTTCGCGCCTGCTTACTGATTTTAATCGGATTTTAATTATCGTTTGTCACCTGTTAAATTTATTTTTTCCTAATATTTAATACAGAATAAGATTGAAAACTACCGATTTATTGAAAATATCATTTATACAGACCAAGAAAAATAGAAATGTGTACAAATTCATATGTTACTGTTTTACGTCGATTTCTTTTTTCATGTTGTGCCACACAGCCTGCACTTGGAAATTTTCTAGATGTTCTTGATATTGTAGACACATTAGGAACTGGTCGGTTAGGGTATTTTACACTAAAATGATTCCTAATTTTAATCCGATAATCCGGAGTGATACAGTAGATTTCTATTTTTTTTTCGTCTGTATAAATCATGTTTTCAATAAATCGTTAGTTTTAAATCTTGTTCTTTATTAAAAACGAAAAAAAAAACACTGTAATTTAACAACCAATAATCAAAATCAGTAATCAGGGGGCAACAGTGATAGCAGTGTATAATGGGTTCCTATATTCCAATGATAAAATGCGCGCACCATTTAACTTGCAATATGGGCTATATTGCACAATAAATGGACTTCACTGTATACACATATATCTTATTTAAATGGTTTCTAACCCGTATGGGTTTTCATATGTTTTTGTAAACTATTCTTCCGTAAACATCTATATTCACATATATTGCATTTAAATGGTTTTTTACCCGTATGTGTTTTCATATGTTGTTGTAAGTTACTCCTTAGTGAACTTGTATAATCACATATATTGCATTTAAATGGTTTTTCACCTGTATGGGTTTTCATATGCCCTTGTAAGTTATGCTTCCATAAACTTCTATAATCACATATATTACATTTAAATGGTTTTTCACCCGTATGGGTTTTCATATGTTCTTGTAAACTATTCTTCCGTAAACATCTGTATTCACATATATTGCATTTAAATGGTTTTTCACCCGTATGGATTTTCATATGTTGTTGTAAGTTACTCCTTAGTGAACTTGTATAATCACATATATTGCATTTAAATGGTTTTTCACCTGTATGGGTTTTCATATGTCGTTGTAAGGTAGTCCGTTCTGAACTTGTATAATCACATATATTGCATTTAAATGGTTTTTCACCCGTATGGGTTTTCAAATGTCGTTGTAAGTGAGACTTCTGTGAACTTCTATAATCACATATATTGCATTTAAATGGTTTTTCACCCGTATGGGTTTTCAAATGTTCTTGTAAACTATTCTTCCGTAAACATCTATAATCACATATATTGCATTTAAATGGTTTTTCACCCGTATGGGTTTTCAAATGTTCTTGTAAACTATTCTTCCGTAAACATCTATAATCACATATATTGCATTTAAATGGTTTTTCGCCCGTATGGGTTTTCATATGTCGTTGTAAGGTACTCCGTTCTGAACTTCTATAATCACATATGTTGCATTTAAATGGTTTTTCACCCGTATGGGTTTTCATATGTCGTTGTAAGGTAGTCCGTTCTGAACTTGTATAATCACATATATTGCATTTAAATGGTTTTTCACCCGTATGGGTTTTCAAATGTTCTTGTAAACTATTCTTCCGTAAACATCTGTATTCACATATATTGCATTTAAATGGTTTTTCACCCGTATGGGTTTTTATATGTTTTCTTAAGTTACCTTTGCGTGAATCTCTATACTCACATATATTGCATTGAAAGGGTCTCTCTGTTGTAGCTATCTTACCACAAGTCTCAAAATTACTTCTCCGTTTACACCCAAAATCACTTTCAGTTCTTGTATATGGTTCTAAATTACCTATTGCATTATTGGATTTTTCTTCAATTGGATATAAGGTGCTGTACATTGCAGAATCTAACTGTTCAACTTGAAAGTCTTGCCGGATTTCTGATTCAGTTTCGTCAATTTCTTCTTTTATATCCAGTTCCTCGCCCACCAAAGGCTCAGTCTTAATATAGATATCATCATCATCACTCTTAATATTAAATTTCACATCAGGAGTTTCAGATTTTATTTGGGCATGCAAATGGGTGCTGGTATTTTGATGTTTTACTGAAATAATTAACAGTTTATTTAGATATTGATATTTTAAAAGTACTTAAAGTAGTACAAACAGTATAAGAAACAACTTTTACTTATTTTTTAAATATGCAGGGTGATTTAATTGTGGACCGAAAACACGTAGAAGGTGATTCCTCTTGTTAGAACAAGGAAAAAAGTGAATATAACCCATGGTCCGCAAATACCTAGTTGCCAAGTTACCAGCCAACAAAGATGGGACTAAGAATCACTAATTTTGCTTGTAAGAATTCAACCGAAAATAGTTATTTTTTATACAAGATGATAAAATTATATTTTATCGACAAGCGGAAAGTGTTAATTCACGAGCGATGAAATCGCGAGTGAATTAATTTTCGCGAGTCGATAATTAAATTTTATCGTCGTGTATAAAATTCTATTTTTTTCTATAGCAGATGTTAAAAAAATAAGAAAAATTTGTAAAAAAACAATTTAAAATTAGATTATATTAAACCCGAAAATCTCAGTAGCAAAGGTTTCCATTCGGTTTCCATGGAGTTTCCAGAAAATTAAACTACTTTATCTATCCTTACGGTTAAAGTGTTACTTTATCTACCCTTGCAGTTAAAGTAATACTTGATCAACTATTTTTAGTCGAACAAAGCACACTTTAACATCTGCTATAGAAAAAAGATATTGTTTTGGTTCTTACAAAAAGTATTTCTCTGGTTTGGAGGCACTTATTAGTGTGTTTTCAGAATCTTTAAATTATTCAAAGTTTGGTAAACAGAGAACCATTTTAGTTTTTTATGTCATCTTTTTTGTCTTTTCAGTATCGTCAATTGGATATATGCTGCTAAGCGATACGCCACCTGGCGGCGGTTTATTGAAACGCTGTAGGCAACATTCAACTGCCATTACGCGTGTGATATAACTACGATTTCCATTAAAAAAAATTAAATAATGAGTAAAAACAATAGTTATTGTTGTGTCCCAAGATGTAAATCATGGAGAAAAAGATCGCCAGAAATAACATTTCACAAATTTCCACCAAAGGGTCAGTTTAATGTTACTTTTCAAACAAAAAGTGGTGGTTCTAACAAAGTGGATCGTCAAAAAGCGTGGATTTTACGATTATTAATGGGAAAGTCCATCAGCAAATCTATGAAAGTCTGCAGCTTACATTTTAAACAAGAAGATTTTTTGAAAAGTAAGTACCTACCTATTATGAAATAACGCGCTACTTTTACACCGCCGCATTTACAGATGATGTTTTCGATGTTTTGTGTTTTTATGAAATAAAGAACTATTTTGAAAATATTTGCAGCAAACGAGAATCCTCAAAGACGCCACCTGAAAAAAACAGCTGTTCCAAGTCAAAATTTGCCTTTGGAAAAAAGTTTAAATACCGATTCTGCTGCTTCGATTCGACTGGCTAAGAGGAATAAGGCTAAGGTAATTACAGAATCACAAAAAAATAAGCTGTGTGATGATTGTGTAGAAGTAGCTGAACATGATGATGATCTTCCAGTAGACCATACACCTGCAGAAATTGAAGTGGCTAATGTTCTTATAAATCAGTTACAGTGCGCCACAAATAAAGGGCCGAAAACTTTTCGTGATTTTCAAGTGCAAGTGAATACTCCTAAAAAGTTAACAGTTTGTGATCTAATTTCAAGTGACGAGTCACTAAGTAGTTTTACAGGATTACAGAATTGTAAATTGTTAGATTTTATTCTACGAATCATATCGCATCTACATAAAGATACAAGAGTTCATCAATTGACTATTAGAGAACGAGTGATTCTAACATTTACAAAAATGAAGTCTGATTTAAGCTATACCACTCTTTCTGTATTATTTGGCATAAAAGCAACGCGGTGTAGAAGCTACATCATCGAAATGTTGGGCATTTTAACAAAAGTTTTAAAACCTGCGATAAAATTTCCATCTATGAAAGAAATTCAAAATAATATTCGTCTTTGTTTTGAAAATTTCGAAGATACACAAATTGTTTTAGATTGTACGGAAGTGTTTGTTCAGAAACCTAAATGTCTATGTTGTAGACTAAGATTTTACTCGCATTATAAATCTTCACAGACTGTAAAATTTTTAACAGGTGTATCGCCTGCTGGTTTGATAACCTTTGTTAGTAGAGCTTTTGGTGGTCGAGCATCAGATAAAACAATATTTGACCAATCTAATATTTTAGATCGCTTAGATAAGGGTGTGGCTATAATGGTTGACAAAGGGTTTTTGGTAGAGGAATCTTGTGAACGATATCAGATTAAATTATATCGTCCACCATTTTTAAAAGATAAAAAACAATTAAGCAAAGATGAAGCAATTTTTACCAGACACATAGCAGCAGCACGCGTGCATGTAGAGAGGTGTAACCAGAGAATTAAAATTTTCAAAATTCTCGGCGGTAAGTTGCAATGGTCTTTAGTAAATCATGTTGAAGAAATCTTTACAATAGCATGTGCCATAACAAATCTTTCTTCCCCTATTTTAGCCGATGATAAATTCATGCATTGATGCAAATCGGTTTAAGAATTTAGTGATAATAGGTAGATTAAAAATAACAATAATATTACAGGTAAAAATAATGTAGATTTATTATACATCTATATAAAAGGTGCAGATCATCCACAAGGATAATTTACAACTCAACCATTAACTACAGCCTACAATACAATTTCATACAACTTAATATATACTTTTGTCTTATATTTACGTGTAGAACACACACCCGACGTTTGTCAGTTTCCTCCCGACTCACCCTGTATATTACAGTAACGAAATATATTAATGTTTATTTGTTTTCGCAAATTTCATGTATCATATTTTTAATAAAGTTCTCTTTCACTTTAATCAACATTTTCTTTGAAAATGTGTAATCAAAGGGTACTTTGATGATAACCATATTTTCATTATGTGAACAGTAGATAACAAAATAGCAGATTTCTATGTTTAAAATTGCCATACCCAATTGCACTTGTCCATAATATTTATGCTTCTCTTTGAGAGCGTAGACCCCTTCTTCTATTTTCAAATAAGTCAATGTTTTTAATACATCATCCAAATTTTGACATTTACCTGTAATTAATTATGTTAATAATTTTATTCCTATATTAAAATATGCAATTATTCAAATTTGTAATAAGTACCTGCAAATGGACACTTTATTTCTAAAAGACCAACAGGAATGCCATTGGAAACAACTATTCCATCGGGTGAATATCCCAACCATTCATTATTTGGTGCTATTATAATTCCAGTTTCAATTACATTTAGACTGGTGTATTCTATAAATTTTCTCCGTGCATTAGGCTCTTGTTCCAATCCATATCTTGTATATTTATTAGAGAAATGTTTTGGCCAAAAATATTTTGCTGCTTTATTTTTCCAGTTCGTGCCACAGTACGTAAATATCTCATATATACGCGAGCCAGTTATTCGATATTGCCTTGCCTTGTGCCAATCTTTCAGTGAAAGTTTAGTTTCGAATGCTAATTGCTCATGGTCATCAATTTCAAAAGATTGCAATACATGTTTACAGCATTCTCTTGAAAAATCCACATTGCTGTGTGATATTTCCATCATAATTGGGGACTGGCAAGAATTATTAAAAATAAGCGTAAGGCTTTGGATTTCAAACGTACGATTATCCACATCTTGATCACTCATTATAGCTTCATCGTGGGGGAGCATTCTTCTTCCAGCACTAAAAGCAAATAGTACGTCACATTAAACAGATGGTATTGATTGAGTGACAAAGTAATTGTATTTACGTATGCAATGAAAACGCAGAATTTGGAAGAAATTCAATGATGTCTTTTTCTATTTGGGAAGACACAATTTCATCCAATTCATATGAAATTGAAGGTAGACCTCTAAAGCAGGGCATCTCTTTTATTGGAACTGGTTTATAAAGCTCCTGGGTTGATTTTTTTTGTGTAGACCATACACATTTGGCATCGGTTTGAGATATTCTTTCCAATTTATTTAATGGCGATCTAAAACAAAACAAAGCACCAGAAAAGAGGAACACTAAAATAAAGTATGATATAATTAAGTTAAAAAATTGCGGAGCTTGATAATGCTTTTGATAAACATGTTTTAAATACACCTTGTGCATTTAATTAGTACTGCCGATATATGCTTGCACTGCCCACTTTGACCTGCTTTACATGTACATTCAAAATTATTAACAAGGGCTTTAGTATTGTCATTTATGGAAAATGTGCCTTTAATTGTATGTGGATGTGCTTGTAGAGCACTGGTTTGCAGACATAGTGCGTACAAGCACATTTTATTATCAGACGTGTCTGTAATGCCACACAAAATAATATGCCCTGCATCTAGAACTTCCTCCCCTTCAGACACACATCTTGAATGGTTATTGCCTTTCATATAGTTGAAATATTCAACTAAAGAAAATGTTACACCACTATGACTTTCCATAACCTAAAAATAAAAAATTATATTCTGTATAGAATTGGGTAATACGCTTTTATAAAATGAGTTATGTAATATAATTATGGAATATTGTAATACTTACTGTAATTCTATAACTTTAAAGTTCACAAATAGGAAAATAAAACTTAAAACTGACAACAAACTGACACAACAATGTTCAATTTCAAGGTTCAATGTTGATGTTACCTACAGAGGTTAACGTATTTACCGCTGCGGCGCTGCGATCTTAAACGACGACCCCAATAGCGGATTTTAGACCTCCCATGCTAGACAAAAAGAAAAGGTACTCTTGCACAGTTTTTTTAAACATGGCGGATTTTACAGGACTGTTCTTAATCACACACCACTTTGGGTACCTGAATTTCAAAAATTCAACCAAATAAGATGTTTCCTTTCCATTTGTTTGAGTCTACCCAAAGTAGTGTACGGTGATACAGTCCTGTAAAAACCGCGATTTCTCAAAAACGGTGCATTTTTCGTTGTACAACAAGTACCTTTTTTTTGTCTAGCCTGGGGGGCATCAAATCCACTAATTGACTTTACCAGAAGTGAAAAGACAAAAAAGTTATGACTTAAAAACCAAAATGGTCCTGTGGTTTACCACCTTCTGGATCCGATGTTTTTAAAATTCTGAAAACACACTAATAAGTACTACCTCCCAATCAGAGAAATACTTTTCCTAAGAACCGAAACAATATCTTATTTGGTTAAATTTTTACAAATAAATCTAGTGATTCTACGTTCCATTTTTGTCGTCTGGTAACTCAGTAACCAAGCATTTTCAGACCATGGGTCATATTAACTCTTTTCCTTATTCTGACAAGAGAAATCACCTCCTACGAGTTTTCAGTGTACTTTTAAATCACCCTGTATATCAAAAAGAAAGAGAAAGGATATTTGTCAATGATTTTCCTATTTACCCCCCGTTTGCAACTCAGGTTGAGAAAAGTTTCCCTTAATGTCTTTCCCATTCCAAACATCCAACATAGGAATCTCGGTATCCATCACGAACCCCTCACCTACAATTTCTGATTTTACTGAAACGTTATTTATGTAGAGAAAATTCGTGAGGGTAAAATTGATTTTAAACACTTACCATCTCCTTGCAACTCTGCTTGAGAAAGGTTCTCCTTGATGTTGTTGCTATTCAGAGCATCCAAAGTAGGATCGTCTGAATTTATCACTAATCCCTCATCTACAACTTCCGAATGAACTGCGACATCGTTTATGTACAGCACAAAATCCATGTCAGTGCAAGAGGTCTTCAGCTTATTACCACCTTCTTGAACATACTTAACAGTTTTAATTTGATGCCATAAAAGATTACACATTACTTACGTTATTTATTACAGTAAATTACAAAAAATATACAAGCAAGAAATTCTAGAAAGTTAAGGAAATAATTATGATAAGTTCTTCTGTTGATGAAATTATTTATATTTAACAAAGAAACACACACACAGCAGTAGAAAGCTCTTCACAGGTTATAAAACGGTAAAGGGAAGGATAAACCAAGATGATAAACCACGCTTTGACTGGCTTTGACAGTTTGTTCAAAATAATCCAAGCGGGTTGCCAGACGTTGACTTAACAGTGTTGCCAGACGTTGACTTAACAGTGTTGCCAGGCCTAAACTTTTTCCCTAGAAATATCTTAAAAAGCTCCTTAGATAAAGTGGAGCGTGTCCATTAAACGTTAATTCCTACGATAATAACGGCAATGGAAGAGGAAGTTTCGTGAGACGAGCAATTAAGTGAAGTGGAACGCAATCTGAATATTGCTATTAATAAAACCACAAGTAAATCTTTATTTGAGGTAGGCTACTATATGGATTTATGCCTCGTTTTAATGATGATCCATTAGCCGCGTTGATACAAGACGAAGAGGATGCAGTATGAAGACTACCACCAGAGATATACAAGCAGAAGTTCGAGCTACAATAGAGCAAGAACAAGCAAAGTATAAAAAACGTTATGATCAGAAACGATTTACAGGAGTCAAATACAATGCATATACAATGTGGATGACATCGTGTTAATGCGAAGAGTAGCTATAGCGACGGGAGAAATCACGCTTCCAACAATCGCGAAACGCAGATCACCATGATAAGCAATCCGGTGGTTACCATAGATATTGTGCTTACCCACCAGGGAAACCATGTAATGACCGAACCCTATTGTATGTGATTGCATAGACATAATGTGCACTGGTGCATGATTAAAAAGTTTACAACTCCATTTACTGAAATCTTATATGCGTGATGCATTCGAAAAATGTATTTCTTAGGTAGGTAGTACTAATTGGTTTTATACCAAATCATAATAAGTAGAAATAGTTTAGAAAGATTGTGCTGTATTACATTTGTTAAGTATAGGTACATAAAGCAAATACATGGAAAGCTCTCGACTACAAGCAATATTGGTAAGAGAAGAATGGAAAGGATCGAGAACGTTAAGCGGCGACTGCTCATCAAAAAGACAAATAAAACACACTATTGTAGGCAGAATTTCATCCAGAATCCAAATATGTAAAAATATACAAGGTATTCCATTTAAAATAAAAAAGTTGAACATCGTAGCTTAAAACAGTTGATGGATATTTACGAAAGGGCACTTACACTATTTGATTGTAGGTAATGCATTATTTTATATTTTACAAAAAGGAATAAGTATAAAAGTGTCGTAAACATTATTGCTTATAAGTACACTTAAAATACCTACCTACTGCTGTAAATACCTACATAATATATTAGAGGGTGTTCAAGATAAGGAGTGCGTGTATGCGGATCTTGTAAACGGTAAGAAATAGAAATTCAGTTAAATGACAAAAAATGTTCAGCTTATTGAGGACTAGGTACTATGATTAGTTTCTATAAATTTTACGTAGTTTTCAGTAGGTACAAGGTGAAAAATCTTAAATTTGTTCCCAATTTCAAAGATTTCAAATCTTGAATTAATATTTTTTAAGTCGCTAACTTTTCTACTTTTCAACATATTGACATGAACTTTACATTTTCAGATACGCGTCAAAAGCGGGCATGCCACCATTAGGTAGTAGGTACAATACATAAAGCTCTTTTTTCCCTTTCCACTGATATAGGTACGATTTGATGGATTTAACTTGATAAAGAGTGGAGTATAATAGAAAAACTGTGTTTTCATAGTGGGCCATGAAAAATATTCCTGCAGGTTGGCTAAAACCGTATTTTTTTGCTTTACTTACAGCTCTGTTGTTAATGGAGACAGAGCAACTAAAGCAACCATCGAAAAGAGAGAAAAGAGCTCTTTGCGGTCGCCTATGACGCGTATACTAGTTGAAAACGCAAAATTAATGTCAATATCTTGAAAAGTTGGTGACTTACAAAAAATGTAATTAGATAGGTACTTGAAATCTGCATTAAAAAGTGTCTAGTGTCAAAAACCATTTTGTGCTCCTGCCTATAATAATCAAATGGAAATAGAAAACTGAAAATGGAAGCCTGTAGTACTGAAAACTACGCAAAATTTATAGAATTTAAAGAATAGTTAATACGCTGAACAGTTCTTCTCATTTAACGGAATCTCTATTTCTTACTGTTTACGAGATCCCTATGAATGCACGGTTCGATCTCTTCAACGCCCTGTATACTGTATATGCTGCTAATGTTAAACATTTCCAAAATCATATCCTAAATTATGTAAACCTTGAAATATTATATTTACAGATATGTGTACTTCTCCACTTGACATCATCTGAATTACTGAAAAGAAAACCAAAAGAACATTGAAAATACTAATTTGTAGCTTTAGATTGATTAATGTTTTATATATTTTAAAACTCACAATTATTTCCTGCAGTAGTGGCTAGCATTTTTGGTTGTAACAGTTCTGGTTGATACCCAAAAAATGTTCCAAAGTAACCAAGAAGTGAGGATGGTTGAGGTTTCGATAATGAAACATGTAGTTTCTGTAAGCCCGGTTGTAATGGAAAGTGAGCTCTTCCATACCCTTGCAAATTTACTCCTGTATAAGCACTTAATACAATTTGTGGCCCTGTTTGTAATATAGATACCTTTTTAGAACAGATTTTTACTAAAAAAAACGAGTTAAACTTACATCCATAGGGATTTGTAGATTTGTAAACAATTTCTACTGGTAAATTTAAAACTATATTTTCACCATTAGAAAGGACATTTGCTGTTTGAGACATTCCTGCTTCAAGACCGCTAACAATTTTCCAATCAGGACCTGTTACAAACTCATATTTGCAGTGCCACGATGTGCCAGCTGCTGCTAATATATTGATATATTCTATTTGACCAGATATTGACAATAAAAATGTACCATTTGCCATAATTCATTTATAACAGTAAGTTATAACCATAGTTATAACCAGCACACCATTATATTTTGTTTGTAATAAATGTTGTCATAGATCACCCTCTTATCTCCATGGATACCGCAGCTTACATCAATCCAAATATTACTAAAAACTACCTTGTCTGACCTGCTACAGATACAGGACAGTCAATAGATGATTTTTGGTGAAAATAATTCCAATAGTCTGCACACTTGGGTACTTACACATTTATGTAGATTGAGATTTTCGCGGAAATACGTGTTTTGGACCTCCAGGAACCCAAAACAGTGATTTAGAAAAATAGTCTGTCTGTGGGTGTCAGGTATGTGTGTATGTGACGCCTCTTACGCAAAAACTAGTGAACCGATTTTGATGAAATTTGAAATGAAGGGATAGTATATCGAAAATTCATTGACAAAATAAGCTTTCCAAACAAAATCCGAAAACGGAAGCGGAAGCGGAAGTTAGACATGTTTTTTTGGAACATTTTTTTCTGAAACAGAATTTAGAAAATCTGAGTAGCAGATATGAAAGAAGACCATAATTCAAAGGAAACAGTTTTTTTTATCGGACTCTAACTTCAAAATGACGGCCGTTATGAATTTTTCAAAATCTTGACTTTAACGCCCCACAACTCAAAAACCTGTCATTTGATCAGCTTCAGCAACATTTTGTTTGAAAGCCCTTCGGCGGTATAGGTACTACTACCATGAAGAAAAATTTTGAAATTTTTGAAAAATTATTACCTACCTACAAAAAACTGGCCACACGATTTTGTTTACATTTTCTACAGTTATGCAGCTTGGTATTAGATACATTTTCTTTTTTTGATGAATGCTAGAATTTCAATGTGGCGCCCTCTACGAGGTTTTGAAAATGGCCGTTGCTAGCTCCACGGCTAACGTGGATATAATTCTGACACAAAATCCACGGCATTACGTTCGGCGCATGACTGGGGACTTGGAAAACTATTTCAGCTTCCTGAGATTATAGGGACAGAGATGCGCACGATTGGTTGCCTATTCCCAAGGCGTAAAAGTCTGTTTCTGAGAATTCTAATTATAATAATTATTAACTACAAACAAAATCAATCGCTCGGAGTTAGAGAAACTTTACTCTGGTATATTTTATTGGTCATATTCAACTTGCAAATTAATTAAAAATCAATTTAAAATATGAAAATGTTTGAAACTTTCATAAAGCTGGTGTGACACGGTCAAATGTCATCAAATAATTCACATCCAATGTCATCAAAGGTTGGTTTGTATAAAATTTAGAAAAAGTGAGGTATAGGTAATCATTTTAAGAGTATATTTTGCCAACTTGTAAACATTAAAAACAATTTAATTTGTGTGGAAGAGGTTAATATAATAATACCTTTGATGGCTAAAGGATAAAAATTTCAAAAATCGTAATGCCGTGGATTTAGTGTCAACATTATATCCACGTTAGCCGTGGAGCTAGCAACGGCCTTTGAAAATCGGAAATTGATGCTCCTATAGCTCCCTTATTAGTCAAAATATGAAACCTAAATTTATATTACATATACAGGGTGTTTACTTTCCACAGTACAATAAGCAATTTTGTTATTTTAAATGAAACACCCTATATATTATTATATAATTGAATGCAAAATTTAATTGTCTATCACATAGTATAAATTATTAACTTCAATAATAAGACAACAATATTTACACAACTTTATTGTCGAATTATTTATAACAATAGCATTACTTCATAATGTAGTATGATATAAGAAAAATCTATTTAGAATAGGACCGAGGTAATTTTTATATTAAAAACTACATAAAATGAAACTGTATATATACATATTAATTTATAACGTACTATCACAATTACTACATAACTGTGCTGCACAAATTTTGCATTTTTAAAAATGTTACAAATTTCAACTAAAAAACAATAATATTCTGTTCACCTACAAATTGACAATCTCGATAATACAAGACGAAATATTCAGCGGCAAGAGATAATAAGATTTCTACTACTTACTTCGTCAATTCTTTCATACGATTTAGTGCACTACCAGCTTTGAACCAACCTATTTGTGGTTCATTAAGTGTATGGTTAAGTTGAATCTTATCTACTTTACCATCGGCATGTTTAATTTCACATTGAACAGGCTTTCCAGGTGCTAGCTTACTAAGACCTACCAAGCTTATTTTATCTGTAGGCTGAATTTTATCATAATCAGCGGGGTTAGCAAAAGTAAGGGGTAATAAACCTTGTTTCTTAAGATTAGTTTCATGAATACGAGCGAAAGATTTAACAATTATAGCACGACCTCCAAGATGTCTAGGTTCTAAAGCAGCATGTTCCCTGGAGCTTCCTTCTCCGTAGTTTTCATCACCAACAGCTACCCATTTCACACCATTAGCTTTGTAGTGGCGAGCTACATCAGGTACTGCTCCCCACTGACCAGTAAGCTGATTTTTAATTTTATTCATTTCACCATTTTCTATGTTAGTAGCTCTGTAACAAATTTTTTTAATCATATATTAAGAACGTTTAAAATCTTGCTACCTACCCAATAAACATATTATTGGAAATATTATCTAGATGCCCACGGTATTTAAGCCAAGGTCCAGCAGCTGAGATGTGATCGGTAGTACATTTGCCTTTAACTTTAATGAGGACCGTCATGTCAACAAGGTCTTTACCATCCCACTTATCAAAAGGTTCCAACAGTTGCAACCTTGCTGATTTGGGATCAACATCTACTCTTACTCCACTACCATCAGATTTTGGCGCTTCGTAAGTATCCTGACCAGGGTCAAATCCCTTTTGAGGAAGTTCATCACCAAATGGAGAAGAAAGTTTGAATTTCTTACCATCCTTTCCTATAAAAATTGAGGATAATACCTACTATATTTCTTGTTACATAATGTCCAATTAGTGGGGTAGGTATTCTTTTATGTCTTGGTTTTTATTCTAAATATGGAAATAATTGTATTAAGAGGGCGGCCGCTGCGCTTTTTGTCGATAGAGGGCAGCACCCACAAAATCTTTGTTAATTTTACGAATGCAGAACTCAAACAAGAACGAAAAACTTGGATTTTAATTAAGATTTTCTACAAAGCATTATCGCAATTTAGGTAGCCACTAAATTTCATGTAAAATGCAGTTTTGATTCTTAATTTAAATTCAATTTGAAATTTAGCAAAAAAGAAATTTTTATGATTTTAAATTAAGTCAAATTTTGTGAATACCTAAGTATGGTCATACAGAATGTAAACTTCAAGTCCGGGTCATTAATGTTGGATAATAATGTTTTTCTGCATTCTTAAAGTTTCTGTTTGACAAGGGAATAAAAAATGGCCGCCAATTTTGAGGAAGAAGTTCAACGCTATTTGGATAGATGGCTCTGTTGACATTTAATATGCCGAGATTGGCTCATTTTTAAAAATTCTTAAATCCTATTGGTTTATAATATATGAGTGATGTAATCCAAAATATTACAATTTAATACCAGTACTGCCCTCTACTAAGATAATATTATACTAAGTTTGCAAATAAGTTATCCCCACTCCTTAGGCCGCCCTCTTTTGGGTGTTTTGTAATTCATAGTTTAGAATTAACAATAATTTGTGTTTTCATTTTTTTTAAATAATACAGAAAATAAAGATAACTCTTGCACTAAATGGACACCCTACCCTATACATCAATAAATATGCAATATATGATTGCATTTATTTTTTACCTGTAAGTTCATCTTTAGTTGGATTGAAATCAAGTCTGCCAACAATACTAAGAGCTGTGACCAATTCAGGTGAAGTTACAAAAGCATGAGTAGCAGGATTTGCATCATTACGTCCAGTGAAGTTACGATTGTAAGAAGTAACAATGGTGTTCTTTTCACCCTTCTTTACATCTTTACGATCCCATTGACCAATGCAAGGTCCACAGGCATTAGCGAGTACCTGGAAATAAATATTTATTTAAGTATATTTTCTACTAATGAGAATTGGTGAATAAAATTAACAAAAATATAATTGTCTAAATTTAAATTTATGTAACCTTTTATAACCGTAATATAATAATAATTGTTATTGTGTGATTCGCATTTTCGGACAAAAAAATGTCTGGTTTCCATGGCCAATGGAGGTAACAACATATTTTATTCAAATACATTTTGGTTCCCACATTTAAGTGCAATTATTCGTTCACCGGAGTGAATCCTACATAATATATATTTTTTTTGTTTAATATGGACAGTAATGGGTAATTGTGTTACTTTTGCTTTGGTTCTACTTTACCAACTAGGGGAAATAGGGTCATAGTAGTTCAAATCTCCACGGTTTATGTCTTATTTTAAAACGGTCTGGTTATCATACATTTATATAATATTTAGTCAAGGTCGTCTGTGTCATTATCGTAACTTTGACCTAAAATTATTTAATAGGCATAGGTCAATAATTCAAAGAACTCATTAGGATCATTCACCTTAGATAAAATGCAAAAGATATAGTACAACATGAAAAAGAATATAAAAGTATATAAAATAAAATTACTTACAGTGCCACCAAAATCTCTTAAAGTTTTGGCAATGCCATCTCGTTCAATTGTAGCACGAACTTGTTCTGATCCAGGAGTTACATTGAAGGGAATTTTTGATTTCAAACCATGTTGCATAGCTTCTTTTACAATACTTGCACAACGACCCATATCTTCATAAGAACTGTTTGTGCAAGAACCAATTAATCCTACTTTAATATCCACTGGCCACTGATTTTTCTTAGCATTATCCCCCAATTTGCTAATAGGATGTGCTAAATCTGGAGTGAATGGGCCATTGACATGTGGTTCTAGTGTATCCAAATTGAGTTCAATGAGTTGATCGTATTTACAACCAGGATCAGCCGTAAGCAAGGGTTTTTCGTATTTATCAGCTTCAGCAGCAATGTCGTTACGGCGAGTAGCATTGAGATAATCTCTCATACGTCTGTTGTATGGAAATAGTGATGTTGTAGCTCCAATTTCAGCACCCATGTTGCAGATTGTTGCCATTCCAGTACATGAAATTGAATCTACACCAGGACCATGATATTCAACAATTGCACCAGTGCCTCCTTTTACAGTAAGAATGCCAGCAACCTTTAGAATAATGTCTTTCGGAGATGTCCAACCTGACAATTTTCCTATAAAAGAATTTAGTAGCAAGAGGTAATTTAGTGCAATATTCAAGTTTATAATTAAATATCTTACCAGTTAATTTGACACCAATAACTTTAGGGCACTTTAACTCCCAAGGGATGTTAGCCATAACATCAACAGCATCAGCACCTCCTACACCAATGCAGAGACAACACAGACCACCTCCATTTGGGGTATGTGAATCAGTACCAATCATAAGAAGTCCAGGGAAAGCATAATTTTCCAAAATAATCTGATGAATGATACCTAGAACAACATTTACTTTAAAATAACTTTAAGATTACATACTAACACCGTTTATCTCTTTCAAATTAATTTGTATGGGTATGCAAATTTCCAAGACCTTGAAATAGATAATTTACAACATAATATTATAAATACATGAATAATAAATAAAGTGCAATTACCTGAACCAGGTTTCCAAAATCCAACACCGTATTTGTTTCCAGCAGTGCTCAGGAAATTGTAAACCTCCTTGTTAAGATCTTTAGCACGGGCAAGATCTTTATCGCCTCCAATTTGAGCTTCAATGAGATGATCACAGTGGATGGTACTAGGTACCGCCACACGTCTCAAACCACTGGAAATAAATTGAAGCATAGCCATTTGTGCAGTAGCATCTTGCATAGCAACACGGTCTGGTCTCAATCTCAAGTAGGAGTTACCTCGTTGGATATCCTTAAAAATAAGAATTCTTGTTTAATAAAGAAAATTAGAAGTATGAGAAAAAACTTACTTGTCCTTTGGCATCTTCCAAATGTGAGTACAGTACTTTTTCTGCTAAAGTAAGTGGTTGCCCCAAGCGCTTCTTCACAACCTCTAAATTGCTCATCAGTTTGGCATATGGTAAGGGAGCTTCGGTATCGAATTTGCTCATTGCTACTTTTGCTGCAGCTGCAGTTAGGGGAGATAAATGGAAGCATCTTGCTTGAATTTCTGTTAGCAATACTTTTGTAATTTTGCCTCCCTATCAATAAAGAATGCATTAGAGGTAAAATAAAAATTATTTCTAACATCAAATTGTTGGTATTTATTCCTTCTTTGGCCTTCTTTTATGGATAGACTAGATTACATAACAAATTATGTAATAAGATTTACCTTTTAACGCCATTTGTGCACGTGATAGTTGCCAAAAACAGATTGGCATATCTCAGAAGGGTTAAAAATACGTCGTAACAAATATTTACCAACGCAATTTTTTTAATGCGACAAAACGATTTATAATAATAAAGTTTTCTTACCTGGCGATGTAAAACTCCCGTACAGTACGCCATGGTGCAAAAAAATTGATCTTTAAACCTAAAATTTAAGGAACTTTTCGTTCCTTAGCCCGGTTACGTAGTTCGCCGATGGTTCGCCGTTGAATTTAATCGTCGTCTGGCTAACCTGCGCGCGCACTTAAAATTTTTGTCCTGTGGATTTAATTTGAGATTAATTGGAATTTACGTAGCTGCAACATCTTGACGAGTTATTTTATATTTTTAAGGAGATTAATAAATTCCTCAATGAGATAAAACAGAGTGTTGTTTACTAATAATGTTGAGCTTACATTTAGATAAGAATTCCACCTTTAAACTGAAAATTTTCCATGCATTATTTAAAATAGACTGAGTCTAATTATTTCTCGCCATAATAATAATTATTATATCGAATCATAGATGATAATTATGACAGCTGTAAAAACCGAATAAAAACGTCAAACAATTGGTTGCAGCTACTACGATTAATTTAAGAAAAAATAGAACGTTCTATATATAAACATTTGAACGTAAATAAGATTTGTTTTTTGTTTTTTAACCGAACCAATTCTGATATCTTGGCATGAGTTAAGTGTATACCTACGACATAATTATATTATTTTTTTATCGTTATCATAGACTTGCACAGTAATAAAACATTAAAACTTATTAAAGCAAAGCAGCAAGCATTGCCGTGTAACCAATGGCGTAAGGTGTTGCCTATCTTCGGTTATAGTGCTTTAGTATCCGAAGATATGCGATACGAACAACTCAAAACATTATTTTAATTTTTGACGTAAACAAAAATGTGACAAAAACAGGTATAGTTAAATAAACGATAATAAACGATTCAGATACGCAATCGGCTCTAATCGGGTCTATTGCGTATCTTATGCCCGGTTTCTGGCCTATGGGTAGTTTGATCACGTGACATAAATGTCATTGGATTGCCGTATTACCCGTATTCGCTGTTTATCCGATCCATAAGTTTCTAGAAAGCCGGAATTAATCGTTTATTTAACGACTGTCGTCACTGTTTACAAATTACATGTTACGAATTTATCGTATCGCGTGTTTTCGGGTACCTAAGTACTTGGGTAGGACAAGCGGATAGCACTTATGTCTACAGGGCCCAGGAGGTGAGCGTATGTATTGTATTCACAAGTCCGGCGGACTTGTGAATACAAAACTGGGTTTGTGAAAAATAGTGAAAAATAATTCACAAACTGCAACTACAATAAACTTTTAGGTAGTAATGCAGATGCTTTTGGAATAATTGAACATGTAAGGTTGCCTACCCAGTTGTTAAATGATAAATAAAAGTGGGTTGTTCCTTGAGTTTTCCGGACTTTATAAAAATGTGTACTGTTTTTCCATCAACATGCCTGTCTGTAATTAGTAACAACTAGGTAGGCAACACACCTTACATGTTCGTTTATTCCAAAATCATTTGGATTAACTCAGTGGCGGCTCCTCCATTAGGTCAATTGGTCAATGACCTCCCTAGGAAAATTGCACATTGATAAACTGTTAACTAATGAAATCCGAACATAAATAATAAATATTTAATTCAAAGTTTTCCAACTCTTATTTTAGTAAGATATCATTTTACCCAATCGTGCCTGAATATGAAATCTCGGCTGCTTGCATGTGTCGTTGATACAATTCGAGTACTGCTACTGTTTGGGTCAATTCTGGATCCAGCCTCGTCGTTCACTTTAGCAAACACGTACCTACGTGTTTATGCGGTAGATAGGAATTACAATACTCCAGAGTGAAACGGACAACCTCGAATTTCGTTTGACTTAGTACAAGATTTTTTTACGATAGCATAAAGTTGGGCTGAGAGCCGGACTGCCTCGGGTAATACCTAGTATCAATATTTTGCGTTCATTAAAGAGTAATTCGTTTTCAGCCACACTTTTTAGTGTAATTTTTTTTCGGATATACGATAAAAAAATACTTTAATTAAGATAGACGAATTGATCTTAAATATAAATCCTTTTAAGGTAAGAATAAAGTTTTTTCGTTTTTAGTATTTTGTTTATATTTTGTTTTTTAAAATGACCTCCCTTTATGATTGACCACCGGCCGCCACTGGATTAACTAAAAGTTTGTTGAACCTGACAGTTTTAAATTTCTTTGACATTTTGATTCTACCTTAAAAACTTACACTTCAGTTTGAATGATAGTTTCATGATAAACTTTAGGCTTTCTACCTGGGACGTATTATTCTACCTGTGATTAGTGTGTTGCATAACCGTCCTGGTTAAACGGTTAAACTTTCCTAAATATCACCGTTAAAAATTTTGGTTTGTCGAAGATTATTAATTGTAATATAGGGGGGGGGGGTAAGTTTTAAGTTAATTGAGATGCATGAAAACCATCCTTGTAAAATTTTATCACCGCATATGCAACAACTTCCTTACGTAGGGCAAATACTGCCATTGCTCCAAATGCTCAGAGAGTTCTTTATGATTCATTTTGATTAATCGGGAAATTGTCATATACAATACTCCAAGGGACGGGCATATATCCCAAAATTTTCGCGAGCTGTTATACAAGTGTTCGTTGCAATGAATTCGATGAATCTGATTGGCTCATTTCGAAAAAATGCGTTGTTTTGATTAGTCAAATTTTCTAAACTGGCGGGTGAGGGCGATTCTCATATAGCAATAATAAAAACAAATACAACTATAATAATTGAACAGAATTTTAGGCGGGTGTTCGTGCTATGGTCGTGCCCTGTGTGCTCTGGAGCACCCGAGCAGTCGGCGCCTATATTAAAATGAGCTATTATTATTGAACATAATCTTTACATTATGATTGGATAAGAAATGAAAATCTTATAATTTTTCGTTTTACTTCTATAGGTAACATAAGAAGAAAACAGTGAGGCGAAGTTCAAAATTGTACGAATTTGACTTATCGTTTGAGAGCACAGTTAATTAACGAATAATTAATGAGAGGTCAATTTATTGTTGACCAAGGTTGTCTGCTCTGCTGTTCTTGTAGTTACAGTTAGTTGTGGGTGGACAACTACATTTACCAGAAACATGTAGGTCACAAGCATGATTCATTATTTTCATTACACAATTATTTATTCAAGTAAGACGCTATTTAGAATTCACTTGACATTGCTCGATGTTTTGAAAATAAACTAACCGTGATGGGATTAATTTTGGGCGTGTTCTATCGTCATTTTCTCCAAAGAATGGATTTGATAGATTTACCATCAACTGTTAAATTTAAGGAAACTAATCAATAGAAACTTTTAAGGATACGGATAAGATATACAATAGCACTAGAGTGCTTTGATATTGTCTGTTAGATTTTTGTAGGCAGGAGAGTGTGGGCACGCTTATCAAGGTTATGAATTTAAATCCATCAGTTGATTATCGAAATGGCGTTTGAACAGAAGGCGTTCGTCCAAAGGGATTTTTTTTTTGTTTAACGTCATCAGATCACAATTTGCCATTGTTTTAGAGCCACCAGCCCTTATGTAACGCTAATGTCCTGTAGATAGTGACAGATGTGCACGATGTGCACTCTGACAATAGTGTGTCTCCCTTGCAATGCTAGAAGAAGAATTATCTACCTCTTTGTTCATTTGACAATCGTGGCCACATTTTCCTCGCTACAAATCTGACATTCATTATCAAGGCACTCTACACAGCACCATAGCATAGTAATATTGAGTTGGGTGGGTGGGTATGTAACGCCTCTAACGCAAAAACTAGTGAACCGATTTTGATGAAATTTTAAATGAAGGGGTATATCGAAAATTTATCGACAAAATAAGCTTTTCAAAAAAATCCGAAACCGGAAGCGGAAGTTAGACATGTTTTTTTGGTATCATTTTTTTCAGAAGCGGAATTTTGAAAATCTGAGTAGGGGATATGAAAGAAGGGCATAATTCAAAGGAAACAGTTTTTTACCGGACTCTCTAACTTCAAAATGGCGGTCGCTATGAATTTTTCAAAATTTCGACTTTAACGCCCCGTAACTCAAAAACCAGTTATCTGTTCAGGTTTCGCAACAACTTGTTTGAAAGCCCTTTGGCTGTACTACACCAAGAAAAAAAATTATTTACTAAATCCGAAAACGGTCGCAACGGCGCTCTTCCAAAAATTTTGAAATTTTTGAAAAATTATTACAAAAAAACTGGTCTAAGGAATTTGTTTAAATTTTCTGTACTTATGCAGCTTGGTATTAGCTACATTTTTGTTTTTTGATGAACACCAGAATTCCACTGTGGCGCCCTCTACGAGATTTTGAAAATCGGAAATTGATGCTCCTATAGCGCCTTTATTAGTCAAAATATGAAAGATGTTTAAATACAAAAGTTGTTCAGTATATAATTCTGGATTTTTCTAAATGTATATCACGTATACAGGGCGTTTGATTTCCACAGTACAATACGCAACTTTGTTATTTTAAATGAAACACCCTGTATATTATTATATAATTGAACGCAAAATTTAATTGTCTATCACATAGAAGAAGGTATTCATATATGTAAAATGTACGGTTGATGTGAAATTCGTGAATTTTGAATATTCACTCTGACTAAAACGAATCATGCGCGTCGGTCGGTAGCGATCGTCCGTCTTCGCCAGCTGTGATTACAACAGATACAGGCGTGCCTTCTTCATCTTCTGTACATTTCGAACCCGCATAGTTTCGTTTTTCTAGCTACGCATTCAAATGATTTCCAATTTTGCCTCGCGAACTACTGTTGAAGACCAAAAACGAAATGTTTATTTTTAGTATGGGAAAGTCCACTTTTTTCTTTTATTTTAAATTTCATCAGTTGTTTATATTTGTTATTATTCGTTCGAATGTCTCAGTTGTTCATCCATTTTTTATAGCCCTGGTTTCCATTGCCTATGCCACTACAGGTTTTATTAGAGTTTCATAATAATATTCTTATCTTCGTCGCTTTTCTTATGTGTTTATCTTTCAAGATCCCCTTATTAGCAAAAGAAGTTTTATTTCCTGCCTGTATCCGTGTTTTTGTTTCTTCGTCAATTTGAGTTTCGTTGTTTTGTTTTTTAGTTCTACTATGTTTCTTCCTACTCACGTTCATAAATAATTACCTAGTACAAATAAACGGGAAACGCTGATTATGTAAAGGTCCGTTAGGGATTGAACACCAAACACAGTAATTCCCTAGGTAATTCCCGTGTTACAATAATTGCTAGTTATTACTTCTTACTCAGGCAAGTTATTTAACATATAACATTGATCTTATTTACAGCTTCTCTTAAATTAACGCAACACTATTACAGTCTCTTTCTATTTCTAGTGTAAGTTATATAATATAAAAATACTGTTAAGGTCAATTCAGTGACATTAAACTTTGAGAAAATGATCTGGTTATCGTGGGTGAGTAGGTAGTAGGTAAACATGCTATGTGCAATCTTATTTCTGTTATAGCTTTTTATATGTAAAATTTCATGTCAATGTCAGATGGTGACAATGATCTACCCACCTTGTAGGGGTAAAATTGTTACAGTAAAGACTTAAGAGAGTTGGTTAAATTAGCAAAGTTGGGCATAATTACAAAACAAATTCAAACCCCTTCCCGTTTTTGATCAATGTTGGCAACTTTCTGAAATAATCTGAAAAAAACTGAAAAATGCTTACATTTTCAATCCAAAATGTTTCCGTAACCATCGCAGATAGAAGAAAAGTACAAGAGAGATAACTGATAGATATTTTTACGTGCTATTAGAAAAAAATATTTTCAGGATTGTGTTTTCTTTCGTTTTTGAGACGGTATATTTATTCAGCATTGCGGTAGCTCACATCATAGATAACATAGCTCACATACTGGAAGCATCCTTTATATTTTTCAGTATGGCACTTATCGCTATATCTCGGATTTAAGCTGTGAACTGTTCTACGCTTCTTTAACAAATTAGAAAGATACTCAGGCGAGTTTAGTTTAATTGCATTGAATAGCAGTTTACACATTGCAAGAGTGTGCTTTCCATCCATTTTTAGTACATATTTGTAAATTTTCATCTGAACAAACATTTGCATTCCTTGCATGTCGTTTATAATCGATTATTAAATCCTATTCTTGTTAAAATGTATTCAATTATTCAAAAAAATTACCATTACAATTTTATAGAACTTATAGGAAAGTATTGAAAACGAATCAAAATAGAACATACGTAAGGACGCCACTCCTTCTAGCAAAGACTGTTTATTATAATTAGCCTACAGTTCGACGAATAATAAATATTCACAGTTTGTATTATCACTTTCTATTACACTCTTCTTATTGTCAATTAAGAAGTAACAGTTTCTTTCGAGCTAATAAACACTTTTTAATTGAATGAGTATAATTTTGTTATTTTACATCAACTGATTAAATTAGAGGCAGAGATGTTTTAGTACCATTCCTGTCATTCTCTTGGTATTTTTACGTATTTAGAATAATAAAGCAGTTAAGTTATTATAGCCGTTATAGCAGCTATATTCTCTTACTTTTTTTAAGTAGTGGTATATTACTCACAAATGTGTGGAAAGAGCTAAATGTAGCTTAAACATTTTGCTTGGTACTTATTTTAAAGTGTATAAGATACCTAAAGCCTGATTTATAGTTCGTCAGTATCAGTAGTCGTATCAGTAGCCGTATCAGTAAGAAAATAGAACATAGGATTTTACACGGTAGCGTTTACAGTAAGCCGCAACGACCGTAAGAATAAGAAATCTACTGCTGCTTACTGCTGTTCTTGCGGTCAACCAATCAGAGACCGTTGCGTTGCGTTCAACTCCGATGCGCGCCGAGTACGCGTCCTTCCATCAGCTGTTTCGTTCAGAATCGTTCTCGTACTCGGCGCGCATCGGAGTTTAACGCAATGGTCTCTGATTGGTTGACCGCAAGAACAGCAGTAAGTAGCAGTAGATTTCTTATTCTTACTGTCGTTGCGGCTTACTATAAACGCTACCATGTAAAATCCTATGTTCTATTTTCTTACTGATACGGCTACTGATACGACTACTGATACTGACGAACTATAAATCAGGCTTAAGTGTTTTTTTTATATTACCTATATTAAATGGTTAATCGAAAATCAATGACCTAGTTTTATTTCAAATAGATCAACACAATAGTAATAAGTATTTATGGAACTAGCCCTAGTCGCCGATCAACAGTGATTGAATTAGTTTGTGGTCCATTGTATGCATATTTTATACAACTTGTTTCATCATAATGAATAGAATGTTTGATGACACACTTTATTAAACGATATTAAAATAACTGCATATAAACAGTCACAACTTTTAATACATATATCTAATATTCAACGATGATGTTTTTAGTAAAGACCTTTAGAATGAAGGACGAAAGAACAGAAAAATAAGCACCAGCAAAACAGAAATCCGAAAACACCACGAGAAAATGAAGTGAGGAACTCAGAGGAAGTAGAAATAACTTCCTTACGAATACAGTGTGTCCACAGACTCATTGTCAACATGGGGATCTCATTTATTATGACAGATACAAATTTGGTTAAATGGATTGGTTTTCTAAAACATCGTCATCTAATAAAAATAACCTGCACATTCAGGGTGTCTTACATTATCGGTTCAGGTATTCTTGCAGTTCCAAGTTGTTTGAATAACGAATTCGCAATACCACCTCTAATATTGCTATGGGCACACAAAGGGTTCGAAAATTTCCGATAATGGTGTGAAAGTAATTTTCTAATTTCGATGAAGGATAGGTATTTAAATAAACTTAATAATATAATTTCCCAGGGTTGTGGTCCGAAACAAACGTCATAAGGACACGTCCCTCCTGAATTGTTACCACAGACTGCACAATGCCCTGACCCTACCCTGCCCTTTCCAAACTCTCTCTCTCTCTTCGTTTAAGATCTTTTCGAAAATAATTTTGCGCCTCTCCAAAGTTGTAAAATGAAGATTTTGAAAAATTAAATACAACTACGGATCGTTTTGAAATTAACAACACACACAGAAAAAGATACGCCGGACACGAATCTATCACCAAAACCGCCGTAAATCGAGCAGAAAAAACGTTAAGTCTATGCTGCAGGTTCTCGTCCTAATTTCGCAGGATTGTGGTCCGAGACGAATATCTGCCAAACGTCATAACGACAAGTCACAGAATTTTTACCACAGAACGCACAAGGCCCCGACCGCTTGCACTGCGACTGTCATGAGAAGTTATCAAAGTTTCTGAAAAATAAACTGTAGTGGTTTGCATACTCTTATTGGCGTGTTCTGAATTAATCTAACTCCAATTGATTATTAAATATATTTATTATATCAGAACAACTTATATTACTTATATACACAGTTAGATAAAAGTAACGGTATCCTTTATTAATAATGTTGAAGAGAAACTTTAATACATGTGAGGGAAATAATCTCAATAATGACGAAATACTGACAAGTCTTCAGGTGCTTCGATTTCTTGAGATCTTCGGTAATTGCTTCTAACAATGAATCTTCGAGGGTCCAAGTCGGATATAAAAAATGGAGAAATTCCAATGTAGCTGGCTGAAGATATCTTGAGAGGTTCAAGATCAAGATGGTAATCAACAGAAGTAGGAATTTCTGAAGAATCTTCCTTGGACAAAATAACTAATTCTTGCGTATTGATAACCAAATGTAACGTTGAAGAAGTCTGCTTGCCTGGAGATGGATGAAGTGGTGAAACTGCTGGTGGAATCCTTGTATGATGTAGAATCGCTCGTAACGTGCTGCGTTGTCTACTAGATTTGCTTGTTGCAGTTCTTTTCTTCATAATATCAAGAAAGCTTAAATAAATGTGTTATTATGGGTGGACCTGAGGAAACATCTAGGTTATGATGAGAGTAGGTGAGTTCACTCCAACTAAACTCTTGCCTGTATCCAATTTTTCCTCGCATTTAAAATTAAATTATTAATTATACTTCAATATAAAATTAAAAAAAAAAATAAAAATCAAAGTTTTAAGAAAACAACCCAGACGATTAAAATTCTTTCATTGGTTGGTCCAAATTGATTTTCACCAATCACTTTGCTGAAAATCTATGTGGGAGGAGTCTATTTGTACAACGACTGAGCTTGATTGCACTTCATAGTGACACTTGCATTGCAATACAAACACTATGTTTCTATGCAGATCAGCAGTTTGGTTTCCAAGGTATTTACATACAAATATTACCCTTGCATCGGACTGAAGCCCCGATTAAAAACTTACAAAAAGCTTGCAAATGCTTTTTGCTATGAAAGAATTTATTTGATGTTTAAAAAATCTCTAATACGCTATGAGAGTAGGGTAACCACGAACAATTAAAATAATTTACTATTTGACTTTCATAAATTCATTATTATTTTAATAAATAATCGACTCTCAAGCTTTTTCAGGAGCTTTTCATAACTTTTTAAACACCTGATCCGACTTATGTAATAAATTCGGTTACAAACTTATAGACTCGGTCATTGGTACTAACTAATATTTGAGCTCGCCCGCACTTCCTAGATCGCAAATGTCCATTGCGCTTTGCTGCTGCAAGAAGTTCAAAACAGGACCTGCAGCGAAAAATGCTCCAAATTTCAAGGAGCGTTTTAAAAACGCCGACTGCCTGTCCCGATATCCTTTATAGAATCAAATTTTATAATAAATAATACAGAGAAACAATAAACTACAATTTATAGAGGTACCTATGTATTATCATTTTATTGAGATTGTCATTACAGTATTCGAATATATACATAATGTAAAGAGCTACCTATATTATAGCATCGCATTGGTTAAGTACTTATGTATAATAGATGTATTTCATTTCCCCTTATTTGTTTTTTTTACATTTCTCAAACTTTATAACCTACAAGTAACAATTTCGTCTTTCAAACTCATACTATCTTGAACAACTGGTGTAGTATTATTTTTTCGAGCATTCAATTGACCATCTTCTATTTTTGAGGGATCTATTATAGAGCTGTTATGTTTATGACTACCATGTGAAAATTCGTCATTTAAATCGACGTCGTTATCAAAACCAACAATTTTAGGGTTGATTGTATTAGGACTAGGTTCTTTAACAAACCAGAAAGCTATAAACGCAGTTCCTACTCCAACAGAAGATAGAAAAACATATGCCATATGCATACCGCAGTAAGTAAAAACAACCTGAAATATTTTAGTTGAAATAACCGCAGACAACGAAAAATACATGACATAAAATTTTGATGCCACAACTCTAGCGTGTTCCGGAAATTTGTCAGAAATAAGTAAAATGGGGATCGTGTTTACACCTACAGTATGAAAAAAATTAAATAAACATAACAAAAATAAAGGGCTCCATACAAACAAAGTTGAAACTTCTAATAGATCAATTAAGAAATAAAAGTAAAAACAAACTGAGCAAAGAAGTAAGGAACATATAAGACAGGATGCTAAAAGTACAGGTTTTCTAGGAAATTTATTGGTGTATTTTAAAGCCACAATATTCGAAAATAAAAATACAAAAGAATAAATAACGGAACAAAGTTTTGGGTAAGGGTTTAAAGCTGCTATGTGCACTATTTGAGAATAAACGATGTTAGCAGCTCCTCCAGTATATTGAGGTATAAAGATTAGAAACCATAATAGCAAAAAACTGTACCTAATTTTTCTGTCTTTAAAAGCGCCAATGAAACCTAGTTGAACTGGTTCCGAGGTTGCAGTAGATGTTTGTTTTTCTTGATCCATTTTCGTATCTGTAGATGATTTTTTACATTCATAAATTGTTTCAATTATTTCTAAAGAGTTTGTGTTTGCAAGCGTAATTACATTTTTTGGTATAAGGGAGAATAAAACTAAATTTATAATTGGTACTACTGCGAATACTAATGAAAGAACTCGAAATGATACAAATCCTCCTACAGTATATACTAAAATGACACCTACATTTATAGCAAGTGGCATATATTGCATTAGTAGTTGAAATATTTTTGGATCACATGATTCTTTAGCATAAATTCTCAATTGTCCTAAGCCAAATCCACATCCAAATCCTACAAGTGCTCGACTCACTCCTATACCAGGAATATTTTCAGCAAAATACATCACTATCCATCCTGCGATTTGACAGCAGCAACTTACGATAACTCCTGTTTTACTTTCCAAAATTGTTGAAGACGAGAATGCGGTTCCTATAATGTTGCCTTCCATAAGAAATCCGGCTATCATCGCACTTTGATCCCATGTTATGGGGATGGGAGTGATTTCAGGGTCCACCAGCAAGGGAAATGTAATCGAAGGCCATCCCAGCATTGTCCCAAATGATACTCCGAGTAAGGAACCTAAAAAGGAGACCGTATCATGAAACCTTGTTAACAGACAGGGTCATTCAGTCAGTGATTTATATACTGCATTCACTTTGAATTTGGACTATATTCCATTGCAGTTTATTTATAAAGCCTAGATTCCATTTATGCATTTACCTACATCACCATTGCACAATGTTTCATCTGTGGCGAAGGATGTGAATATAGAGTTAAAAAAGGGTAGGAATAAAATGTTCGATATTTAAAGGTATTTTGCAAAATAAAATATTTGAAACGTCCGCTAAAATATTGCAAACGCAGAAATGCAATACTTGATATTCAAATAAGTTTTGCACGGTAAAAAAATAAACGCATGATAAAAAATAATAAATGCTCGCTAAATTGTGCTCGATATATTAGGACATTCTGTTTGTTTTTTAATATATATTTTTTTATAATTGTTTAGAATAATGCATTTTTTTTGAATATATAAAAAATAAATAAATGACCATTTATTATTTTTATTGAGAGTTTTCTCTCGTTATTAAGCGTTTACTACTCTTTTTATCGAGCGTTTATTATTTTACCGAGCATTTTCTATTTTTATCGAGCGTTTAGTCTTTTTTATCGAGCATCTATTCTTTTTATCGAGCGTTTACTCTTTTTACCGAGCATTTTCTATTTTTATCGAGCGTTTGATAAAATACCCTGCAACTAAAATTTTGAATCGAACAAATGTATCGTGCATGGAAATTAATTACCGAGCGTATAATTTGTAGCGGTTAAAAAATATTAATTTGCTTTAAAATTAAGGATGGTTATAATAAATACTCATTGTTGCTTCCTAGCATGGGAAGGCGAATAAGCGCAGGTTAATAAAATATTTCTAATAAATCATGAAAGAAACGTCTTGTCTCTAAAGAACTTCTACGTAAGCCGAGTATTGATAAAATGATAAGTACTAGATTTAGGTAACGATTCTATTTTAACGCGGAATATAATTATTGGTATTTACACTTTTTCGCACCAATAACCAAAAACCCCAGATAAAACTACTAGTAAACAGAGTAATTACGTTTCAAAAAAATCATTAGAAAGTGTTAACCTAATCCTAAGCTAATGCCTACTATTAATTCTAGACAGTATTTCTGAATTTTAAAAATTAATCTAACTATAATGTGAATTAATAACAAAAAGAAGAAACGTTCTAAACTGAAGGGGCTTGAGTAGGTACTCTTAAATCCACCTATAGGAACAGTCAGAATGCCTCTGTTATGAAAAGGACAATGGAGAACCTTATGGGAGTATCTGAGTATAAGAAAAAATCAGAGAGCGAAAAATTAATATAAAACTAAGCGGTGTGTGGGAAGACAGGATCTTAAGAAAAATCAATGGAGGAGAGAAGGAGGGAGAACTATAGAGAAGGAGAGCGAATAAAGAAATTACCAACCTAGCCTCTATAAATACGCGGAGATCACGAATTTTGTGAAAGCACATACAGTGAGATAGCTCTGACATATGTAAAGACTACCAGAAACTACAATAACAGAAATAGTGCTAAAAGAAACCCAGAGAGGTGAAACAAGAAGAAGGGAAAGAACTCGGAAGGTTAGAAGGAGTGAAGACAACTCTGGAAGAAAATGGTATACGAGGCTGGAAGTAACAGGATGTGAATTGAAAAAAAATGAGGGAGATTGTGCAACGATGGTCCTAACTTGACTGTAGTATAGATACACAGAAAGGTGAAGGAGGAAAAGAAGGAATATGTCTAATTAAGTTAAGTGTTACAACAAAAATTTGGGAGCAGTTGGAAATTACAAAATAATTTCCTATTAGATGCTAGTGTTCGGTTGGATGAACGAAAACAAACGACAGATGTCATAAACGGAGGGGGTTAACGATCTTCATAGACGATTCCTTAATAATAGCAAAGGAGGATAATTCCACACCGAGATGATAAACGAAGTTAAACAAGAAAAATAAAAATAGGCCACTGATAACTGATAAAAGTAGAGAAGAATGGATCTGGGAATTCATCCCGGACCCTTGCGTTTGCTTCAAAAATACAATTAAACAAAAGTGAAGAGCGCGGATTTACTAAACCAAACGCGAAAAAAAGACAAAATATAAAGAATAAACTAATTTTATACGATAATGTAAAAGGCAGGAACTTTGGTTGAAGGAGTTCTAAAAGAAAGGTATCACTGCTCTACAAGAAAAAATAAAATATAAAACTGTAAGAATTTTTCAACAGTGGGGTGTTCTCGGAGAAGGTTATAAGAACCATCTAGCAATATACAGTCAAGTTGGAACAATCGGGAATTTCAAAATAGACAAAAAGAAGATAGGATAGGATGGTTATATTTGATACATTTTTCATTTTTTCTTGAAGGTTTGACATTAGAGTAGGAACAATTTATAAGTAAGATAGCAAGATACGGTTTGTATGTTAAGGTTCTTAATTTACAGAAAATTACAGAAATGAGTATTCATAATTTTGACTCCTGGTCAAGAAGGTATGATAAGGTAAATAAATATATTCAGTATGAAAACCTAATTTAATTAAGTAAATGCGTGTTTTTACGTAGCTACTAGTTTAAAAAAATAAAAAAAGTGGAGGTGCAAACCTCCCCTGAACTTTCCCATCTAAAAATAAACATTTTGTTTTTGCTATTCAACAGTAGTTCGCGAGGCAGCATTGGAAATTATTTGAATGCCTCGCGAGAAAAATGAGACTATACGGGTTCGATATGAACAAAAGAAAGACACCAATATACGCATCTATCTGTACTCTGTAGTAGCGTGATTGAGGTAGTAGGTACCCGCTAGAAATTACAACTGGCGAAGCCGGACGATCGCTACCGACCGACGATCAGTTTCCTAAATATTCAAAATTCACGAATTTCTCATTAACCGTAAATTTTAGCCATATGAACACATTATACTATGTGATAGACAATTCAATTTTGCATTCAATTATTTAATTATATATAGGGTATTTCATTTAAAATAACAAAGTTGCTTACTGTACTGTGAAAACCAAACACCCTGTATACGTGATATAAATTTAGAAAAATGCAAATCCATATACTGAACAACTTTTATATTTAAACTTCTTTCATATTTTGACTAATAAAGGCGCTATAGGAGCATCAATTTCCGATTTTCAAAATCTCGTAGAGGGCGCCACAGTGAAATTCTGGCGTTCATCAAAAAAACAAAAATACAGCTAATACCAAGCTGCATAAGTATAAAAAATTTAAAGAAAATCCTGAAGACAGTTTTTTTGTAATAATTTTTCAAAAATTTCAAAATTTTTGGAAGAGCGCCGTTGCGACCGTTTTTGGATTTAGTAAATAATTTTTTTTCATGGTATAGTATCGCCAAAGGGCTTTCAAACAAGTTGTTGCGAAACCTGATCAGATAACTGGTTTTTGAGTTATGGGGCGTTAAAGTCGAAATTTTTAAAAATTCATAGCGGCCGCCATTTTGAAGTTAGAGAGTCCGGTAAAAAACTGTTTCCTTTCAATTATGGTCTTCTTTCATATCCCCTACTCAGATTTTCAATATTCCGCTTCTGAAAAAAATGTTACCAAAAAAACATGTCTAACTTCCGCTTCCGGTTTCGGATTTTTTTGAAAAGCTTATTTTGTCGATGAATTTTCGATATACCCCTTCATTTCAAATTTCATCAAAATCGGTCCAGTAGTTTTTGGGTTAGAGCCGTTACATACCCACGCACCCACCCACGCACAGACAGACATTTTTTCTAGACCACTTTTTTGGGGTCCTGGAGGTCCAAAACACGTATTTCCGCGAAAATCTCGACTTCGAAAATTTTCATGATATCAATACTTCCCATATACCAGTTGTGGTATGGGAAAGTAAAAAGAAGTTGGTTGAACATTTCCTAGCCAGGTGTGAAGCAGTGGGAAGAGTTGAGGGAAGTTTGCCCCATAATTTCCGAGCGTGCAATCCAGATTTATTTTCCTGGTTCAAAATAGCGTGCTGAGTTCAATCCTGTTGCCGTAACACCTTGACCTATTGCTTGCAAATGCAAAATAATTATGAAAACTGTTCTGGAATCGTTAGAAATTTAAAAGCTGCCCCGAAATGTACGCAGCATTGTTTTCGTCGCGTCCATATTTTTCCACTGATTCAGCCCCGTTAGTTCTCCATTTGTTTGAACCGAGACGAACAAATTTTTGAAGGGGAAATTTGATCGCGATCATAACCAATTTGAATTACACTCTTGCATTTGTGTTTAAGTATTAGTAAGTTGAGGTACTTTGTACTTTGTACCAGTAAAGGATTACTATTTAGAACCCCACATAATGATTAAAAATAAACGTTACCTTGACAATATGCGTGGTTTTTCTTGAATAGATACGTTTTGGCATTAGCTGAATAAATTTTCACTTTTAACTACTATTTGTTCAAGGTTGTATGTCACGTCAGTTAAACCAGAAACTATCGATGTTACATTTGGATTTAAAAGCTTTTCACAATACTGCTGTCTTAATTTTAAATAAATATCAACACAAAAACCTTAGCAAAAGATAATGTACAAATATTTTTGTTGCAAGTAGACACCGGAATTCTGTGCAAAAATCATATTCAATTGTAATTCCGAAAATTTTATTCTGCTTTTGCATTGCCTCCTTTCTTGAAAAACCGTTCTACGCTTCCAAGTAGTGTTGTTATATTATAACAGTTGCAGTTGTGTGATAAGGAAACCACCCGAGGAACTCGATATTTGCTCATTTTCAAGCATAATAATCTTTTAAATATCTAAAACGGCAAATAGGAGTGATCAGAAAAACCCACAGTTTGTTCAAAAGTTGGTTTACAAAAGTGGATTACAATTTAATACCGGTACTGCCTCTACTGAGATAATATTATACTAAGTTTGCAAATAAGCTATCCCCACTCCTTAGGCCCCCCTCTTAAGTTCCCATGCATTTTTATTCTACCCATAGAACTGCAATATTAGATTGATATTTATATCTGATGAGTTTGTTCCAGGAAATAGTAAATACTTTAGAGAACCTTTTATTGTTTTAACTAATCAGCGTTCAGAAGGCTTAAATCACTATATTGAAAATTACTGAAGACAAATAAATCTAAATGAAAAGTCCAATAGTAGCAGAACATCCTCACGTGATTAAAAAACAAACATTGTTAATGTAATGCAGTTTGTACCAGAAACTGAAAAAATCTGTGCAGGAATGATGTAATAAAAAGAGTTTTCTAGAACAACTCTTTATTGTAAAAATCCATAACGTTTGAGTAATAGCTATAACAATAATAGAATTTTAAAATTTTTAGGTCTTTATAATCGCGATAATAATTTTTTAGTCGATTGTATCATAAAAAAGGACTGTTTTTCAGTTCGAAATCTGGACCTTTATTTTACGTCCTTGTAACATGAATATTTTGAATCCAAATATAATAAATTGGATGTTAGTGTATTTGATACAGGATGTTTTTGAAATAAAGGCAGAAAAGAAGGGGGGGTGTACCTAACTAAAAATCGATCGAACGGTATTTTAAGTGTCTGCAGTGAAAGGGTAACATTACCCAAATCTGACTGTTTTCGACGGCTATGGACCAATGTGAAATTAATTATAAGTACTGATATTGTGGGTTACTCGATTTGATAAAATCTTTAACAGTGGCTTATTCTGAACTGAAATTGAAAATGGAAAAACAAAAGTCACCACCAATGGATTTTTTTCTGCCTCTATTTCACTAACATCTTCTAGATTATAACACACAAAATTATTTAAGTACCAAGTTGGAAAATGATTGTCAAACATTTTTGTTGTTTTTATTTTTTTTTAATATTTAAGTAGTACCTACTTAACTCTTTTGTGAAATTATTGGTAGATATTATTAACCACGTGCATTAAACTAAAATGGTGTATAAAGCAGGTCTGTATCTATATTTTTATTTTCTACGAACTTTTTACTTTGAAATATTTTGATACAAAGATCGAAGGGTAAGTATTATTGTATTGACGACAATAATATGACTTTTATAAACTATAACGTGAGTCACAAACGATTTGCAGTAGATGAAATTGTTGCTCCGATTAATAATGCATTTCTTAATGCTTACAGTATAGGAGTACTACGGTATCTATTTATTTAGTTTGGAATAAATATTTTACTGATTACTAATTATCATCGAACGCAGAAAATTACTTGTAGAGTGGAGGGTAAAATAGGGATTAAAATTTCTGAAATTTTTGTCGTTAAATTTTGACAAAAATACGCGGTTACCTCAATTTACATTTTTAAATGGGTATCTTACTATTACAACCAGTGGCGTCGCAATAGGGAGGCAACTAAAAATTTGTAAATCATATTTTTTGAAAGATCATATTGTCCTCTACCCAATAGTAAAATTTGGAAATGTAAACACATAACTAAACCAAATCAATCACTGGTGAATAGTGCAATAAAATGGCTTCCTGACGTCTAAATTTTGTGCGGTTTGTCGGTTTCTACGGTAACCACGCCTGCTTTAATTTAAAAGACCGGATGTTACAGTTTTTTATTTAACCTGTGATTAATTCACAACATAAATCAATGTTTTTTGATTTATTGTAGACTATCGTAGAAGAAATATTATATGCCAACTGGTGGTGTATTTGATGTATTCTCCAACCCGACTTACGGCCTCATTGTACAACTATACATCGCATGCAGAAAGCAATATTACCTTCTTCACTTGATGCTGAAATGATCGATTTCAAAAATACTGTCACTGTTCGTATCTGACAAATAGGCAGCAATTAGTACGAATCTGTGACGTATATGACTCTGGCACACTGTTTGTTAATATTGGTGTACCACAGGGATTGGTGCTTGGGCCTACACTATTTCTATTATAGATACCTATATTAATCTGCCTCTGATCTCAATTACAGGAAAATTTATTCCATTCGTTAATGATACGAACGTAGTTTGTTCTAAACTCAATGCTTTTGATACTTAAAAAGACAATTCGTGAAGAAATCGAGACAATTAATAATTCAATAGTAACGGACTAGGATGGAATTTCTCTGTTATATATGCACCCGCTTTGATATCAAAATAGGCATCGAGGGTATAAAAATCAACACTGAGGTTACTGCACATTTGCAGGTTTACAGTCTGTTACATAAGAAGCCCAGTTTATTTGAAGACCCAAAATATAAACCTACAATGAATGAAAAATTGCGTAATACTGCGTATATTAAACCGGAATTTCCAGGATCTACGCATTTTGTAAACTAGTTTTCCTAAACAAAATTAAATCAAGCAAAAAGTCATTAAATTCAGAAAAAATCTAAATAAACTTCTTCTTAGGTAGGTACCTATAACTTATATTATAACTATTCATTTGATAGTTGACCTTGAGAAGGTATTTTTTAGATATTTATTCATGCTGTTTTATGTTTGTTTTATTTTATTTTTATTGTAATATGCTACATCAGGAAGATGTTTGTAATTTTTTTGAAAATAAAGTTAATTTTCAAAAACTGTAACGTTTGACCCGTGGTGGTATTTTAAATGTTCTACCGTAATTACTGCGCCGCCATTGGTTAAGATAAAAAGGTGTAATTTATATAAAATGATGGTCATTTAGAAAAAGATTGACGTGTCCACGAATTTTTAACAGAAATTAAACATAAAAATTTCAGGAATTTTATTCCTTACTCTACACTCGCTGTATAGGTAAATTACTAGGGTCGGTTTTTCAGTTGTGGTTGATTAATTGCCATGAAAATAATTCTTATAACAATTAATTCCATGGCATTTAATATTGATTCAGCTGTATTTAACTGCCAGTTCAGTTGAACCATGATCAATTGTCATGGATACGATTGTTCGAACAATATTGTATCCATGACAACTGGCGATCACATTCGTAAAATCGGGCCTAAGGGTTGGTTCTTCAATTCTGGTTTAAACCCTAGTTCAACTAAACCAAGATTAGGCTAGTTACCATGGATACAATACTTATAACAGTAGTTGTATCCATGGGCATTAATCTTGGTTTAGCTGAACCGCGGTTTAAACCAGAACTGAAAAACAGGCAGGCCCTTAAGTATTAAATCTCTTACATATTAAAAATATTAAAAGTACTTCTAACCAATGGCAAAATAAAAAAAATAAATAATGCATAAAAGTTGTTTATCGAATAAATAATCAATAAAAAATAATTAATTACGCACGAAATATGAATTAACCACACAGTTTCACACAAACTTTTAATAATTATACACGAAACGATAATAATAATGAATAATAAAAACTTACCGATTACAACAGGTATTATTTGTCTAAATAACGGAAACATTTTTGAAATCATTTTTAAAAAATTAATTTAATAGATAAATTTTAACATTTTGTCTGGGAACTGCAGCTGTACTACTTGTCAGGTCTCGGCGGTAGCGCCATAGTACTATTGAAGAATAGTTGGGTACGATCGACGAGTTTATAATTTGACGTTGTTTTACTATTCATTCCTGTTAATTCTCACTTCTTTATTAAGCTCTTACAAGTGTTTGTGCATGTTTTGATTGAACTATTAATATACCAAATATAATTCCCACGAGTTTTCAAATGCTGGTTAGAACAATTTATTTTAAGTGCTCGCAATATTTGCACATAAACAAAAATAAATTATTTTTTTGTAATAGGTTAAGTACTAAATTTGAATAGGAAGAGTAAACTTTATGTATTACTTTAAATCCATTTTATAACTTTTATTTATTTATTGAATATCCGTTATACTAATTTTATCCACGCTATTAAATGTTATCTGGCATCGATATGAGCAGTTGTTATGTAATGAAAGGAACACGTTCAACAGTGAATAAATCTGATCAAGATACAGTCTTTTTTAAAAATACAAATTGGAAGCATCGATCGTTTAAAAAATAACAAAATTGATCTTCATCATATTTCTGAAAATTTTACATAGCCTTGTATCAAAAAAAAATTTTGCTTTCAGGACATTTCAGAAGTGTTTGCAGATAACTTGGAATTCTTTATCTAATTTTAAGGTGAGCAGAGAATAGCGTAACTCTTTAGGTGATTAGGTATGCATTATGTTATCGTGGACACTTTGCATTCTGAAATAATTTAAACAATTGTTGCGAAAACATATCATTTTCATTCTATTTGTTAGTACACTGGAGTGGCGGCTGGTGCCAAGGGGCACGTGCCAGCAGCAAAAAAATGGAAATCTCACTTTTTTTCTAAATAATGTTTAAAAGATAGATGGTTATATGATACATAAGGTACAGTATTAGTACTGCTGAAGATGAGAACTTAGTTCTCTGAACACGTTCAGATTTTAAAATTTTGTGGCAAAGAATTTTAGCAATTGCATTATTTCCAAACCACACTCTCCCACCCACGTTTCTATAACGAGGTTTGAGAATTTTCTGAGAAATTAATGAAATGTGGTTTTGCTAATGACAGAATATTTTGGAAAACCTGAAGGGTGAACATTGTTTAATAAAATTGTAGGAAAGACCACTCGGTACAGTTTGTATAAATGTTATTTCTCTTGGGACCCTCCATACATTACAAAATAATAACGAAGGTAAGTAGACTTTTGTATATGCAATCGTTAAGTATTTTTATGATCACAGAAAAACGAAATATGAAATAAATTTTGTGTACCTACACTCTTGAAATATTTATTGTTTTTCGAAGGTTACTTTGTAATAATTTGATTTATAGAGATGATAAAATGTAAAAGTGAATATCGACGATTCAAATAAAATTCTATGCAGTTTTACGACATATTATCGTTTGAAACATAAGCAGGCTAAGCAGCTCAGGTAAATCACAAAAAGTAATTAGTAAAACTACGTCAACCAACAAAATGAATGACATACATAGGTACTCCAAGAGTAGTTTAAAGCAATATTGAAGTAAATTTCGCTAATTGTGTTTATTCTAGAACTTATCAATATGCAGCAGTATACATCGAACAAATCTATACAAACTATTACTATTATTGTACAAATTTACTTATATTTTCGAAAGCAGTTTGGGCAATAAGAAATTAGTCTAGAGTGAGAGTGAGATAATACACTGCGTTTCAGAAGCAGCTTGTATTAAATAGATCCAACGATTAAATGCTTTCTGTTTTAACGTGAAACTGCAAAAATAAAATCTACTATTGCTGCTCGGTGGTTAGATTAATAGGAAGTAGTTTTTGTGTAATTGACTATATTTCAAAAGAGTATATTACTTTAAAGAAATCGTGGACTACTACCTGAAATACATACATATCTCCTAAATAAGTTTTTACTTTGAAGTACTCTGTATGATATGTAAATTTAGGAAATGATATGTTTTGTTTACTTTCATTAGTACACGTTTTGTATTACCTATTAGTAAGGTGATCATAATTTATTGCAATAAATTAGAGAAATAAAGAAATGATATAATTATTCCATTTACAGACAAATATTGTGGTTTCTGTTAATTGTTAGCAAAACAATTAAATGAAGACTATGTCAGTAATAATTAGAGATGTTATCTATCTGTTAATTAACACGTGTTGTTCTAAAAATAATATTAGAAGTTAGGATTGAATTCTATAAAAATATAAAATTATACAAAGTAATTTCAAATGATGGTAGGTACTTAGGTAGGTACAACTTTTGGTGGAGCAAGCACATGAAAAATGATGAAACCTTTAACTATAGCAATAATAATATATTGATCACCTATTTTTTAGTATTTTATTTTTTGTATTTGCAGTTTACACAATGTCTTTAAATGTATTGTTATTGAAAATGGATTATTCTATGTTAGAAGGAAGTAATTCTGCGTCTAAATCCGAGGTCAAATAACACTAAAGACGTTATAAACAAAAATCAATATGGTAAGTGCCCCCACGAGCTTCCTTTACATCCATTTGCGGAAATTATACGAATCTATTGATTTTAATTTTCTTTGCATATAAAGATTGCAAGGTGCGATAGGAAGGAGGCGAGGCGAGTATTAGTTTGACGCGATCCTCTGTAGAAAAGTAATTATACATTTTTCTGGTATTTGATGTGGTATACGAGATATTCAGGGTGGATTGTTTTTAAATGATCACCCTGTATAGATTTATTCTTTGAGACTCCAAATTAGAAACAAAATTGTTTGTACCCAATTGGACAGTTCTCAATTTTATTAAAGAACTGAATGGTCCCTAAAAAACTGAAGAGTTTATTTCTTTATTGTTTTACATTTTTGCAAACGTTTGGTACATAACTTAGAACCACCCTGTATATTAAGGTACTGTTCAACCATTAACGGCGTCTGTTTTAGCAAGTACAACTGTGCAAAATATTTCGTTATCTTTATTTACATATTAAGTTCGAATTTGTAGCAGTTAATTATTAATTATAAACTAGGTTCAAATTAATAAAACCTTGGATACGTTAATGTAGTGATTAAAAATTAGATTTAAAACAAAGTTTACCATCATGACACAATCAAGTAGTACTTGTGCGTTTGCTTAAATTGGAGCATTTAATAATAAATTATCGAATTCCGTGCTATATTACACATGTTTGCAAATACCCTTCAGATCAAAACTTGTAGTGTAGGTATACGTATCTTTGTCTTCCTAGGCTTGTTTGATTAATCGAATTTTGAATCACACGTTATATAAACAGTGATATACAGAGTGATGATAAAGTATCGCACAAAAATCATATTCTGGTTATTTAATGTTTTTGCGGAAAATCCTGAGACCCGTCGATTTTTGTTTTTAAATCTCCATTTAGACATATAATTTTCAACCCCCCACCCCTCAACCCCTAAGTGCTAGCAACCCCAACTTTAAAATTTTAAATAGAAAGATACCCTTTGTGATACCTCTTTTGATAGGTCTTTTTATTCTTAATATAAGCAAAAAAAGTTTTTCAAAATCGGTTGATAAATAACGGAGATATTTAACAAAATGTAATCAAATGAAAATTTCAATATTCGACAAGAAACGGCTCAAACACGCCGTAAATGGTAACATTAAAATGGACACTTCCTGACCTAAAAGTGTGGTTTTGATCGCCCATTATTTCTACGCTGTGACGTCATAATTTTTTTTTAAATGTCAACCCCATTATTTACATTGATTACATTTTGTTAAATATCTCTGATATTTTTCAACCGATTTTGAAAAACTTTTTTTTGTTATATTAAGAATAAAAAGACCTATCAAAAGAGGTATCACAAAGGGTATCTTTCCATTAAAATTTTTAAAGTTGGGGTTGCTATCACTTAGGGGCTGAGGGGTGGGGGGATTAAAATTACCTGCCTAAATGCCAATTTAAAAACAAAAATTGACGGGTCTCAGGATTTGTGCCATTATTTCTACGCTGTGACGTCATAATTTTTTGTTGAATGTCAACCCCATTTTTTACATTGATTACATTTTGTTAAATATCTCCGTTATTTATCAATCGATTTTGAAAAACTTTTTTTAGTTATATTAAGAATAAAAAGACCTATACAAAGAGGTATCACAAAGGGTATCTTTCTATTTAAATTTTTAAAGTTGGGGTTGCTAGCACTTAGGGGTTGAGGGGTGGGGGGTTGAAAATTATATGTCTGAATGGAAATTTAAAAACAAAAATCGACGGGTCTCGGGATTTTCCGTAAAACCATTAAATAACCAGAATATGATTTTTTTGCGATACTTTATCATCACTCTGTATATATAAATAGTGCATTCTGCTGCTTTCATCATGTAATTTTTGTATGAAACGCGAAATTGATATTTTAGTGCATGAGAATGCCAACAACTAACGCATTTTGCGCACGTGACGCAAACAATGTATTTTCGTACAACTTTATAATTGTTATTTTTAGAGGGCAATTAATTGTTTTGCACTTTTGTTTTGTCTTAAATAATTAGCATGAAAAAGAAAATTTTCCAAAGGCGTGAAAAAATTGTTTATCAAAAAACATTTATCATGGTTGTGAAGTTCTGTTCCAATTAATTGGCGATGTGATAATTAGGAGAAAAATCAACTTTTATAACACTTTTAGAAAAATATCTACCTACTATTTTGTTATTTTACTTTTTCTAACAGGTTGCATTATGATGAGTTATTTGCTTATAAATAAGTTGTGTGTTTCTACGCTGACAGTAAAAGTTTTGATCATTGGGTGCCACGTTCGGAATAAGTTATGTTCTTCGGGAAATATCGCTTTGGCTACTAAATTAAATTAATAATTAGATCGTTGTAGTTTTAACAGATGGCTCATCCCTAAATTTCATTCATAATGTTTTCCGTATTTCAGCGGTAAAATTTCTACCTTAAATTTTTTTCACTCCTATTCGACCAATCAGACCCTGGGATAACTAACCACGTGACCAACCAACATCGTTTTATAAGCGAATTCTCAATGATTGGTTGAACGTTTCCATAGTTACCTACCAATATTTAACGCGTAAAACATCTGTCAGTTTTATTTGTCAGAATTGAATTTTTATTATAATATTTTTGAGCTTAATAATGGTCCGATAAAAATACCCCTTCCTGTTTAAAAACACGGCTACTTATAATAAAAAACCCGTTGCCATAGTGTTGTTTACTTGTTGGTAGGGTGTTGCTTACTAACAGTTTCACTGTTTATTATTTTTTGATTACATATTCGGGAATTTGTCTTGTTAAATATAACACGACCTTGTATTTTTCTCATCGCAAATTTCAGCAGTAGTGCCCTTAACATTTTTGTTACAAGGTAAAGCACTCAAGCACAATACAAAACCGAAAAAACACTAGTGTTAACAACCTTGAGTGTTAACGCACTCGTATTTTAAAATGTGTTGTGGACTCGTGCTTTACCTAGCAACAATGTTCCGGGAATTACTACTGAAATTTTCCGATAAAAATCCAAGGTATCGTTATATTGCATATGAAAATACGTTTACCAAGAATTGTGGATATGTGATTAAACTGGGACACATCGTATTTTAATATCATTATAAAATATTACCTTTCTTGAGTCACTGGAAAGACCTAAACTGCATTGGAAAGTGTATTACATGTCATATTTAAATTTTTAATTTCGTTTGCGAACAAGCAATGCTTACCCAATTTTTGGAATATATAAAGTAGGCACTGTAGTGAATATTTAAAATTAACATTAAATGGTCGCAAAGCTATGCTAAATTTGGTAGCTGTTTGTGACGTAACACTTTAATTTAATTTAATTTAATTTTATTATTTATGGTTTTGCTCACATTCAGATATATTGTTATTATTTATGATGAGTATTCAATATTGCATCGCTAAATGGGAACTCATGGGTCCACCAAAATGTTGAGTCGACAATTCGACATGGAATTGGAAGTTAATGATATATTAATGATATACTTGTGAAGCAGCACTTCCAGGTTTTTTTTTCAGGATAGGGAATGCCAACATTGAGTTAAAATCTACTGAGGGCACAACAGGTGTCCGTTATCGGTTAGTATTGTACAAATATAGTCTTTGGAAAATCAACTTCGTTGTTAAATGAAAAATTATCATTTCAATATGATTAAGTGCGAATACATGTACAATTGCATGCAATTACAGCAAGTTTTTTCGCTGTGGCTTTCGTCCTGTGGCTTCTCCTGTGTTTTCTCCAGAAGACAGCTAGCTACAACCTTTCGAACTACATGGCAAGCCTTAGGTACTAACTTAACGTAAGCCCATATGCGTCAAGTCAACTTTTAATATAATTATTAAATAGTTGATGTGTTTATATGACTCGTCACTAAATTACAACACGACAATATTTGATCACAAAAATGACATTCAAAACACTAAATTTCTGCTACACGGCAAAATTTGGAAATATTTTCACTTCACAAATTGCTTTCTTGTCTAGCGTACCGACCTAAATTTTAATATTTTTCTAATAAACACAGTATGTGAAGTTCTTTTGTAAAAGAGAAGTTTTACCGTATCCTAAATAATTGGATTTTTGAAAATCTGGCTCTGTACCATGGCGAGTAATGTTATTCTGAACGTAAAATTTCAGTAAGCAGCACTTCAACTTGTTTAGTGCCCTTGACCTTGTAATTGTGTTATTATTTTTGAAAATTCCATTTTGAATTTTCATAAATTTAGTAAAACTTAGGCAACACCTTGAACGGAATCAAGGTTAATAACATTTCAACTACGGGTGACGAGCTAGTCCGATAACCTCTTATCGCCACTTATACTTTTTTGCTATTTCTAAAATATTTCTTTGAATTTTGTTTTAGAGATATTTACATTTGCACTAAGGAAAGAAAAATAGAATACATTCTCACATAATAAAAAATAAAATACACGTATACACTGATATGATATACTTATAAAACATAAAATAGGATTGTATCAGTACTGCACAATGTATATTTAATAATTAACTTACCAATACTAAATTAAAACAAGTTATAAATTATTAGTGACTCCCTTGGGCCTGTCTTGCAGAGCAAAATTTTTTGAAAGAAAGTTTAGTATTAGAAATTGGCACCCTGAGTTCTTTTTCTATATTTAGCCGAGATCTATATTTTGTCTTAAAAGCAGTCAGCGCAGAAAATTCGGTTTCGCAAAGGTAGGAAGATTGTTTGCAGTGTAGAAAACTCATCATCCACCCCTGCCCAAAATTCAAAGACGATGTATTACTAAATTGTTTTTGGTTTCGCCACTTGCCGTGAAGTCTATGGAGATTTCTTCTTCGGCAGTTGGGGAGCGATGAAAATTGTCAGTGAAAATTGGGTCGCAAATACTAAAAGGCGGAGAACCGCTGCCTTACACTGTTTAAGGCAATACGGCAAACTTCGAATTTGGATTTCAATAGCTACAAAATTCTAAGGAGTTTGAAAAATTCAACAATAATAAAATTTCAAATCAAATCATTAAAAAATTGCGGTTATCTGTAACTCTAGTACAGTCCTCTAATACGGTTTTGTAGAATATTCAGACATGTAAGTATTTGATCGTAGGGGAATGTCGTAATTTTAATAGAGCTGCAAGGAAAAATGTTAAAGCTATTCGACAATTAGATCAACGAATGCGAGAAACTGGAAGAATCGCACCCCACTCACTAGTTGATAGAAGCCACCCACGTCAGGTTTTAGTCCCAAATGTTGAACAAAGCATCTTGATTGGGTTAGAAAACAAAGCGAAAGCAGGAGGTCCATTGCCAGAATGTTTGGTATTAACCAAAGAAGTATTGTGCATCATAGGAAAACGGTTTGCATCAGTATCACTACCAAAGAGTCAAGAGTTTGTTCCCAGGGGACCATCACCGAAGAGATTTTAGGGAAAACATAAACGTTTTCTCAAATTTATTTTAATGGATACAACTTTTTACATGCCCTCCTCAACGTTTAAGTATTATAAACCGGTATAAGTAATAAATGTTATTTTATAAAATGTCTTAATCCTGATTTCCCACATTAGTAGTTAACAAGGAAAACTAACCACGGAACCCGGTACACAACTTTTGTCATGGAGTAGGTAGCTCTTTTGCAGTTGCAATTTAATTATAATTGTCAATTAGGTGATTATACAAAGAACTAGATGTCGTCTGACCTTCTACCAAACAGAGGAGTGTGACAGTACCGTTACTGGTAGCCAGATTATTCATCCGAAGGTGTTGCGACATAATCAGCTCAAAGGTAGCATTAGGCGCCGGACTAGTTCTTGTGTCGCGGCACTTTTATACGATAGTAGTATTCACCATAAATAAACATTTTCACAACGGAACACGAACACCGGTGTTATAATGAGAGGGTGGTAGAAATTAGCATCACCGAGGGTCAGCCTCAGAGTGGGTCTAAGTATGTAGGCGATTGGAGATTGTAAATTTTGCACTTTGATTTCGAGTGGATAATTTTAGCAAAAGGTTGGTGTTTAAAACATTTTTTTATAGTTGTAAGAAATATGTAACAGTTTATAAAGTTGTGTGTACGTAATGATTTAAAGACGTCTAGTAACTTTAGTTAGACACAATAAATTGTATAACCAGAAATTACCTTGGTAAACTATGATGCGAAAATTATTTATGACCGCTGCGCTGTAATTAATGCATGGCTGATTTACTTTACTCAAATATTTGGATGCTCATCTCCTTCTTCCCCGGGTTTTACTTCCCTCCCGTCTTCTGCGACCATAGACTACGGTCAATGAATATTTAACATAGTTTCTTTGCTACGGTTTCCTTTCGACAAATCTTTATTATCACTACCACACAACAACACATCACTGTTCATCAATGACGATATTGTTATGTGTGGTAATGTGTTACTGTAATGGCCAAATGTGGATTATAATAGAATGGAGGATAAGAAAATTCTCCCGCACTTAGGCTGTAATAGAATGATGTGCATCGAGCTTAAAGCATATCTAGGTGTAGTACGTAGTGATACAATATTGTCTTCCGATATATTTTTGAGAACTTCATAATAGTGTAGTGTTATTTTTAAAATAAGTTTTATATAGCAAAGCAATCAATATTAAGATTCTTGGTCTCTTGTTCAAAAATTAAATTCGCATCGTGGATTATGTCTAACATCTCCGCTTAAAAGACAGCAGTTAGATTCTATAGCGATCCACTTTGAAAGTACGTTAAATCAAAACATTCCTATCTCCTCAGCTTTTTGCGTAGGTACTACCTAAGCCTTCTCTACATCAGTTATTTTTTTCATAGAAAGGTTCACTGTCGTGGGTTGTGGTCCTTCCCAGTTAATCAATTACCCATAACCGCAATCTTCTTTGAAGGGAAACTCACTTTTTCTTTCAAATATGGCAAACTTCGTACATACTTCGCTAGTTTTACCACATTTCTCCAAAATATTTGCTACAATCTCAAAAACTGAACTATTAAACAGTCATCTATCCTTCCCATTATCTTTGAAGAGCTGAAAGAAAGAAAGAAAATCTGCAAGTCCATTACACAATGTTCTGTTGCTTGAAGAGCCGTCTGTACAATACTTCTTCTCGTAAGACAATTTGTACACTGTACTGCTAGACACAAGTAGGCTTTATCAAAGGTTCATACAACAGCATGTAAATCTCGAAGAATGGCAGAACCAAGTCCCATTGTGAAAAATCTCAAGGGATGCCGTACAAATCTATCTGGTGAAATGGTAAAATGGTTTTTTAAGTATTATCCCTCTTAGTTACGATACAGGTCGTCGAAACCATGCCCTCCTCAGTGGAGGAGCATATAGGTTCTCCCGTAAGTTTTGTTTGGGTACCATGTTTTTTTTGGTAGAGCCCGGATAGGGGCGGTGAGAAGGTCCCCCCTGCTGGTCAAAATCTTCTATAATCCTACCTGTAAGTTCCCCCGGTAATAAACGGACTGAGGATTAGCAATGTTCGTGAAGGTTTCATCATATCTTCTTTCACAATCTAATGGTAGGGACTATGCAAGGCCTCCTATACCCTAGAAAAGTAAGCTCTTCCTCCAAAGAGAGGTTTTTTTGAGGAAGGGATTTCAGAATTTGTGCATTACTCCTGTACTGAAACTACATCTTAGAATTGACGAATTTTTTTTCTATAACTTGGGTTCCAGTAAATAACTTGTCCTAGGTAACTTAAAATACCGAGGTTTACGTAGTCTAATTTCGAAGCGGCTCGCATTCCTTTACCTCGAATGTTAATACGTCTTTACGTTCCTTGGTGCTTATACATGACTTTTATCCTTATATATATATTGCTGTGATATGATCACATAAGATTAAAAGATAAGATTAATAATGATAGTTTTATTCTATTAAATACTGTTAGTTAGTGGGTTAGTAATATTGTTGAGTATGAAACACAAAATAATAAAAAATAGGGTTGCGAGTATCATTTCCGATACAAGTTTTCAGTTTTCAAATTTAATTTTTCTTTCATTTAACTCTTTTCCATATGTGGTGTATTTTAGTTCGTCGACGGTTGTATTCTATTTCAATTTATCAATTATAGATAGAACTTCTTCTTTAAATGGCTAAAAACCTATAAAGTAAATTTTATTAGAACGGTTAAGTTAAAACATAAAAATTGAACTGGTTAATGGATTTTGATGATTGTAATTGGGGTAACAAGTATGTATAATCTTTGTAAATAGTTAATTTGGTTGTTTAAATCTATGTATAATTAGAATTAAGGTGTGAAAGTATGAATGACTGGATATTTTTATAAATCGGGAACTGTCAAAAGTTTTGTATTTATTTAAATATTGGGTTTTAAAATTGATTAGATGTTAAGATGGTTATGTAAAAAGGAGTAGTTGTTTGTGAGCTATAAGTTTATCATAGTGATTTTGAACAAAAAGAACAGAGTAGGGAAAAATTTTGTGAAATTGTTAAAAGTGTGCAAAAGTGTTCGCTTCGAAATCAGCTTTATCCTACATCAAAAGAAAGAGGAAAATTTATGGATCAATAAGATGAAGAAAGTTTTAAGAAGTTTTCAGGCGCCAGAATGGAATAATTAAAAAGAAAAGTTAATTAATTCTAGTGATTAACTTGCAATTGTTTTTGGTGTGATATCCTAGTTTTATTACTAACTGTTGAATTTACCATGACAACGATCTTCTTTTGTCCAAAAATTTGCGGAAGTTATATATAGGAGAGCACAGAAGACAAGGAAGCTTTTTCCTCATTAATATCCTACTGAACCTATGTGAGGTTATAGTCAAAAATTTAAGGAAAACTTGGAAAATTGTTAAGGTGGTCCTTGTTTCTACAATAATATTCAAGTTTGAATGTTTATAAACGGAAAATTAAGTGTTGAAAGTGCAACATACCTGTTTTAATGTGGTGAAATGAAGATATAAATTTCGTTTTGCAATTTGGTTAGCCATTTGCAAATTTGTGGGAATTCAGTTTGAAATTAACTTGCGCAAGTCTGGAATAGCTTCGAACTTCAGTACCGGATTTAGGATTATCTAAGATAAGTTTAATTTTAATTTGTGTATTTATTTCTTGGTGACAATTTGTAAATTATTTGGGGGGGTTTTTATTGTTGGACATTGACAGTTCAATTTTGTGTAATTTTTGTGTGAATGATTTGGTTTAATTCGTAAATAGTTAATTATTTTTTTTATTTGTTTGCTTGTTTGAATAAATTTATGTTTTTCGTTCAGTTAATGAAGGAGGTTTTATTTAAGGTTTTACTGTGTTTCATAACTAGCTCTATTCATCGACAACCTGAAACGACCCTGAGGAAAAAGAGTTGTTTTTTTGTATTTTGTATTCAAAAGAGGAATACTGGCGCCCAACAATTTTTTTTTGTGTGTTTCAGTACAACAATTTCGAGCATATCATAGCATTTATTTTTGGATTCCAACGTGGGGCTTTTTAAAGTCTCTTAGCATAGCAATATATCAATACAATTTGTTTAATTAATACTTTTATTGCTAATTATTGTTTGAGGAATTGTTCTCTTTAATGCTCTGTTTGTAACAAAAGTGACTGCTGTATGCCATTGTAAAAATATGTTATAATAAGACGTACTTAGTTCAAATGAATAAAATGTTAAGGTAAAATAGTTCAAGTAAATAATTTACTTTTGAACTTCAAATTGATCTTTGTAAAGTTATCTTTTAGTACCATTTTAAAATATTATTATATTATTATTATTACGGTTCTATTATAGAAATGGTTCCTAAAGTACGTTAATAGAATTTCCGAATGCACTATATATTTCCACGTTAGCGAAGAACGCAATTTGGTAATTGAAATCGAACATTCTACACCTTATATGAAACAATGCGAAAATTTACAATATTCCATCCCACTCATAATTTATAATGTTCAATGGTACTACTTGTCAACGGCCTAAAGCTGGTCCTTAGGAAAATGTAAATACGATTGAGTGTTTATGTAAAAATATTTGATTATTGGCAACGTTTTCAAATTGCATTCAATGAATAAAAATAAACCTATACAGACGTCATTATTATTATTATTCGTAGGTATCTAATACAGAAGTAAATATTTGAGCAATCCGGTGTCTCTTATAAACTTCAGGAAACTCTTAATTGATGACCCGGAAATATTTGTGTTAGGTACCTAGAGTAACTCCGAAATGTTACCGGAGAAAATATTGAAAACTATAAATACCAATACTGGAAAATTATAGCAGAGTACGCATTATTACAGAGAAAATTTTGAGAGAAAAATAGATAACTTTTGACAAATTTATTAACATCATGAAGTTTGTATAGGTACCTATTTCTTAAATACATGTTGCTAATTAGTAAAATGGCACAGATTTATTTTTGTATCCCTAATTTAATGGAAAAAATTATTTTTCAAATTGTTAGTCAGAGACGTCCTTACCGGGAGAGGGTCATGTTTAATTTGTCCCGTAACGTTTTATACAACGATTCTTTTAAATTCCAATTTAAAATTAAAAATTACCATAGCTTGCTACATAAAAAACATTCCCTTGCTAAATGTCCAAAAAATGTAATCGTTTTAATTGAAAAATCCCTACAGCTACTTTAAGTGGTAATCTTTAAATGCGTTTGTAAAAATAGAAAACGGTTGTATGTATCGTACCTTTTTACTTTCCCATACCACCACTGGTATATGGGAAGTATTAATATCATGAAAATTTTCGAAGTCGAGATTTTCGCGGAAATACGTGTTTTGGACCTCCAGGAACCCAAAAAAGTGGTCTAGAAAAAATGTCTGTCTGTGGGTGGGTGCGTGGGTGGGTATGTATGTATGTAACGCCTCTAACCCAAAAACTAGTGAACCGATTTTGATGAAATTTTAAATGAAGGGGTATATCGAAAATTCATCGACAAAATAAGCTTTTCAAAAAAATCTGAAACCGGAAGCGGAAGTTAGACACGTTTTTTTGGTAGCATTTTTTTCAGAAGCGGAATTTTGAAAATCTGAGTAGGGGATATGAAAGAAGACCATAATTGAAGGGAAACAGTTTTTTGCCGTACTCTCTAACTTTAAAATGGCGGCCGCTATGAATTTTTCAAAATTTAGACTTTAACGCCCCATAACTCAAAAACCAGTTATCTGATCAGGTTTCGCAACAACTTGTTTGAAAGCCCTTTGGTGGTACTATACCATGAAAAAAAATTATTTACTAAATCGAAAAACGGTGGCAACGGCGTTCTTCTAAAAATTTTGAAATTTTTGAAAAATTATTACAAAAAAACTGTCCACAGGATTTTGTTTAAATTTTCTATACTTATTAAGCTTGGTATTAGCTACATTTTTGTTTTTTGATGAATGCCAGAATTTCACTGTGGCGCCCTCTACGACGTTTTGAAATCGGGAATTGATGCTCCTATGCTATAGCGCCCTTATTAATCAAAATATGAAACAAGTTTGAATATAAAAATTGTTCAGTACATGGTTTTGCATTATCCTAAATGTTTATCACGTATACAGGGCGTTGGCTTTCCACAGTACAATAAGCAACTTTGTTATTTTAAATGAAACACCCTATATATTATTATATAATTGAATGCAAAATTTAATTGTCTATCACATAGTATAAGGTGTTCATATAGCTAAAATGTACGGTTGATCAGAAATTCGTGAATTTTCGATATTATGTTGAACTCCGGAAACGGATCGCCGGTCGGTAGCGATCGTCCGGCTTCGCCAGTAATATTTAGTATGGGAAAGTCCAGGGGAGGTTTGCACCTCCACTTTTTTATGCAGAAGCTATGACAATATTAATAGTTTTCAAACAAAATTTAAAAACGATACCACACAAAATTTAGCGATGTGATACCCACACAGGTAGTTATACAATTAGACACATCACAATTAATAAAACGCAATGCGGTGTCTGTCTTGTAATTTGTTTGTGATGATTATTTATAAGTGCAATACCAAAGATTGTATGTGACCTACATAATAAAATCTATACGATCCCTAAGTTTCAAGGTAAGGTGTGTTTTATTTCTGTAAAGTAAAATTCCACATTTGATATTATCGTTATTTATTTTACAGATTTCGATGCAAATCTATACCTTCTCTGAGCCATAAATATTTTGACATTTGCTTTTAAATATCACAATGTATCATTCAACTTTTTACCTGCCTTACTAAGAATTAGAGCAATTAATATGTGGTTTGCTAGTTTAGTTAACTAAGACTTAATTAAATGTCTCTAGTCCATTGTGAAAAATTTTCCCGTTCGTTTACTAACAGCTGGTTAACATTTAATTACAAAGCCGCAATATTACTATCTTGTTAGGTATATCTTAAACACCTCGTTTTGGTATATTATTTTATTTTGTGTTGCGTTGATGGGATATTAAAGTAATAAATCTTGAAATTGTAGATAGCTATTAATCTAATTGCCGAAGATATCTTAATCGCCAATCTCTTAATAATTGGTACCGTAACTTATTTAGTGTTAATTGAATCACCATTTCTTAGCTCTATTTTTAATTTAAATTCCTAAAGGCTAAAGGATTCTCGTAAAAGTGATGGTACATAATTAACTACAATTCGATATATAGACCCAATGAAGAATGGCGTACAAGGACGAAACAGTTTCGAAAACTAATATATGTTTATAATACGTACTTATAAATTAATTAGGTATGCAAGGCAAAAATGATGGGAAACGCAATATAGCCATTTAATTATTGTAGGTAGGTACTATATTTTATGTTTACTTCAAGAATTGGTATTATATACGACATGTAGAATATATAGGTAAAGCAGAAGTTTTTGTTTTAATGACCCAATAAAAACCTGGTTGTAAAAGATCAGAAAGGACTGCAGGCAGTCAGAGATATTTTATATAAAAGACGTGTTAAAAGTATAACAAGTTCTGCTAAAAATATTGCTATAACTTTTAGGAATATGGGTTAACTGGTCAAGATTAATTATTTGAAGAATGGGCAAAAAGATGTAGGTAATCGAATCTTCATTTTCCCACCCACTGTTAAAATTTATTAAAATATATTATATGCAATAATAAAATAAATATAATATGCAAAAGCAAACAAATAACTTGACATTTGCTACTTGCAATAACTGAAAGTTGTGACATATAGATCGAATATTTGTGTAAGATGAAAATCAGAATGGTACGCGACCCTGGCCAAATTTTACAAGTTGTTATGATAATACACCTCGAAGATGATTTACATTATTTGGTCTAGTAATAAACGTGTTGCAACTTTTAAGTGCCGTTGTTGTTGCATGTATAATGATTAATACGTATTAATTACAGTAATTTTGAAAGTACAGTGCATGAGGCTTTCCTTAACACTAAACCAATACATTACAGCTGAATCATGTAATAACTGAAATCGATACCTATGTGTGCATCTTAAATTATTAAAAGTATTTTTTTAGTTAGAAAGTTGTCCTTGCTCCAAAATTAGTATTTGTGTGTTGTCTTTATAATATTAGCAGATAAAGCTTTTAATATTTTTGAGAAGAGAGGGAGATTGTGAAACAGAGAGTAAAGTAGTTTAAAAAATGTAATTTACATTTTTACGGCTAGTATACCTAATGTCGAGCAAATGTGAAAGTATCAGTATTCACTTTTATTATTATTTCAAAGAAAATATTATCAACTAAAAGGTAATTGAAATAATTCAGCAATTCCAGTGGTTCTAATACTTCAGTGTAAAAACGCATTACTTTTTACTTTTAAGTTATGATAGATTATCTTAAAAATGTTCAAGGTATTAAAAAGTAATTGATTAATTTCACGATTCTAAATATTCAAGTAAAAGATTAGGAAATATATTCAACGTAGTACTGTAATTCTATGATAGATTGATAGATGATATTTAAAATGCCATTTCGTAGATTTTGAATAAGAACGGAAATGTTAATAAAATCGAACATTAAGTAGTACCTATGCTATATTTTCCTTGCGCTTGGATACTTTAATAAACTGAATTGTTTAAAGTTAAGCCACGTTTCTCTTCTTTTTTTAATTTGTTGAATCCGTTCTTGAATATGTGCCTTTGCTAACTTTCTCCATTGTTCTCGAATTCAAGTAAATTTATCCGTTTCCTAAAAGTTGTCAGATTTCTGCCTCTTTTTTAAAACTCGTAGAATAAAGTATTTTTATCTACTATTTCATTGAGAGCGTAGTACTGTTAAATCCACTTCTTCTTCTTTTTTCCATCCCTTGCTCAAATCGGGCGTTGGTGAGGAGAAGATCTCCGTATACTCTGGTTCACTTTTCTTATTTGGTTATCAGTCCCTGGCCACAACGGCCAAGGAACACAACAACCAATCGCTATTTTGGCCAAATTTTGTGAATAACCGCCAATATTGTGGCCATAGCGGTCAATAGCGCTCGTACAACAACAACAGCCAATTTGACCATATCGCCCAACTAGATGTTCAACCCTAACAGCTATCATGACCATAATGGCGAAATAAAAGTCCCGCTTCACATGGTTAGGGGTTGCTGACCATGTCGTCTACATCGCCCAAAATCACTACAACGGCCAACTGTAACGCGTGACCACAATAAACAAACACATTTTGGTGGTCAATTTGGGCGTTATGGTCATAATCTTGCGTTCAGGAATTCTTTTTTGGATAATTGGGCGTTATGGTCATTTTAGTTGTTGTTATCACGTTCTACAGTTGGCCGTGGTGGTTATTTTGGGAGATGTGGCCAACGTCGTCAGTGGCGCCAATGTAGGACGTGATTTTGATTTGGCTATGGTCCTGATGGTTGTTAGGGTTGAATATCTAGTTGAGCTATGTGGTCAAATTGGCCTTTCTGGTTATGCGAACGCTGTTAGCCGTTATGGACAAAATAAGATTAAAATAGCGATTAGCCGTTGTGACCTAGACTCGAAGGGTGCATGTCCGCTGTACCTACTAGGAAAATGCGCTCTCCATGGTAGCTTCCGCTTCCCGTTCTTTTGTCTTGTATAGTGAGGTCTATGAATAAACTATGTGTATTGTTACTATCCGCAGTCGACCGCAACAAACAATGACGTTACTCGATCAGGTAATGACCTACTGACGGATATCTTTCGAAATCGTCTGTTCCCTCCCATGAGAGCCTGGAGATCGACTGAGCCCATAAGCGATGAAGGCTAACAGTATTCCCTGTTGTCAGTTTTAAGTCACGGTAGCAACGTTGAATAAACAGAAAAAAATTCAGGCGGAGTTCTATATAATGCCGGTTTTCCACAAAACGGACAATTCGAGCTTGTATGACTTTTTATTAATACAAAACTGGATAAGACTTTTGTTCTTAGCCTCACAATTTCGAAGTAAATATACTGTATCAGTCTACTATATCAATTCACACGCCTCCCACTGTGCTGTAGCTATTAGCTGCAAAAGTTTAAAAATTAGATAATAAACGGAAATGTTGATCTTCAACAAGAAACCTGCAAATGTGAAAACAACTAGACAGTCGAGAATTGTAATATCATATAACGAAAGTTAATGCCACATTAGTCTTCACCATTAACGTAATAAACAGCCAGTGAAAGGTTGCTATTTATTATGCAAATAAATTTTACTTCTGATTTTAGTGGATGACAACCGATTGAATTTATTTTATTATAAAAGTAATGCGAAATTTAAATTTTAAAAAATGTCTAATAATAAACCTAGTAGTATGTAGTAGGTAAACCATTTATTTTTAGAAAACTGTAATAATGTGAAGCCCAAAAGAGGAAGCACGTATTTGAAGCATCTTTTGCTTACCACTGTATAAAAAACTAAATAATGTTTATATTACAGACCTTTAATTACTGTGCCTACCAATTAGGCCCCCACCTAACAAACAAAAAAGCAGACGGATTTAAATTGTGAAAAGATCGACTTAATTGTAGTCAAATTTGGAATTTTCCAGTAATATGGACAATAACCCAGGAAAAGTGCTAAATGACCTAAAAAGTTAACATACAGGGTGTCTCTAAAATATGGTGCCATAGCTTAACCACAGATTCCGGGGATCAAAATAAGACGATTTAACGCAACTTACTTCTATCCGAAATTGCTTCGTTGTAGCGCTATCCAACGCCAAAGATCTTCAAAAAATTTCAATTTTTTTAAATAAAAAAGATTGTTTTTAGCGATTAGGATGAAATTTGGGATGTGATTCTTTACTGGAAAAAGGTGTTTTTTGACATCATTTTTTTGTTCAGGAGTGTCGGGTAAGTGGTCAAAGGTTGATCATGCATAGCCAAAGAAGCTCATATTTTTTTAACAGTTCGGCCAATATTTTTCAATATTTTTATAGAGAGACATTGTTATTTCAAATATTTTTCGTTTCTTGTTCGATTTCGGTATCTCTCATAGTTTAGGCTGAAAAAAATTATTTTGATTGGCTGCAGTGCATTTCCTAAAACGATGTAGTAATTTAGTTATCCCGTATGCTGAGAAATAAATGACGAAGAGACAATTTTTTGCGTAGAATCAACTTTTGCATCCGGGAAAATGGTGGTCACATTAAGCATTTGCTGTAAATCTATTAATTTACCGGTGGTACAAAATAAGCTGAACCATTGGTTGAGAAATGGTTCAGATTATTTTGCACCACCCTTTACATACTTGTTAGTAACAAACTTTATATCTAATTGTCTCTTCGTGATTTATTTCTCAACATACGGGGGGACAACTAGATTACTACATCTGTTTTAAGAAATGCACTGCAGCCAACCAAAATAATTTCTTCAGCCTAAACTATGGCAGATACCGAAATCAAACAAGAGACAAAAAATATTTGAAATAAGAATGTCTCTCTGTAAAAAGATTTTGAAAACTATTGTGCGAACTGTTAAAAAGATATGAGCTTCTTTGACTGTGGATGATCAACCTTTGACCACTTACGCTACTATGCTGAACAAAAAAATGATGTCAAAAAACACCTTTTTCCAGTACAGAATCACATCCCAAATTTCATCCTAAACACTAAAAACAATCTTTTGTTATTTAAAAAAATAGAATTTTTTTTAAGATCTTTGGCGTTCGATAGCGCTTTAACGAAGCAATTTCGGATAGAGGTAAGTTGGGTTAAATCGTCTTATTTTGATCCCCGGAATCTGTGGTTAAGCTATGGCACCATATTTTAGAGACACCCTGTATATCTCAATTAATAGAATAATAGAATTTAGTTTACGTTTCGTAGTAATTAGAATTTACCATCTGCTGGGTTTTCATTTCCTTTTTGTAGGGTCTTGAAGTGGAGCTAATAATAATAATTTAATATTCAAATTTTTTACTATTACTACTACTAGTATTAAGCACTTTTTATAGAACTAATAATTTCGTTTCGTTTTATTTATAAATTATAACCCTATAAGTAACATGCTTGCGGTTTGTACAAGATAAATTCGACCATTAACATGCATTAACGGTAAATACTAAAGTAACGTGCGTGGTACGTAAATAAAAGTAGGTTTTCCTAAATGGCTAGGTATTCAGACTGCATTGCATAATAAGGCGGGCGCGGAATAACCTGGTGACCAAGAGGACCGGACTTCACCATCTTGACCATGTTAATGTTCTCGGATTACAATTCTCGCCGATTTTAACGCTGGTCACTCACTACCTTTCGTCTTTGGTAATATTTTCACTATCGAACGCTGAGAATAGTTACGTTTTCATAGTTTATACCCGGATCTACGATGAGTGGGTAGTATCAATTTATGGTTATGTGCTACTGACAACTTGCAGTTTCGCTTTCCGGCTTTTCATGTAAATTAGATTTTTCCTATTTCGATTTCATGTTAAACCTTGAAGATTATAGGTTTCTAATTTTAAACTCAGGGTATAAAATAAACAATTATGAAATTATGAGAAAATTTTAAATTTAACGATGTAGGAGTCACATAAATATTGGGTTTATTCGTTTATCTTTTGCAGATAAAAAGGTTGTTGATGATGAAAAATACTCACTTTGATTGGAACTTCTCTTTCTTCAAATATAAAAAGAGGGTTCATCCCTGATTATGTCTTATATTTTCTCCATTTCTTCTTCTACAGAGTGAATCCGAAAAGGCGCATTTCTTCTGGAGCAGTTGTAGGGAGCTGTTAATGCAGCCTGGGAAAAATGTTAAAAAAAATCTATCTGTTTTTATTTTATAGTTGTGATTGTTATGAGCAAAGAACTAAAAGATAAGTTTGGCAACATGAATATAGACAAGTGGCTGGTAAATCTGTTTTAAACAAGTACATTCTACATTGTTCACTGTTTCTAAGGAAACCATCATAATGCATCAGCGCATCGTTGAAGATATTTGTGGCCACCTTGTATATGGTAATTAAATTTAAAAATTGCTGATAATGACGTAACCAGCACAGGGATAGGTACAAGCGGGAAAGTGTGGTCAGTCTGGTCAAGGGATTGGCAACAATCGACTACATTTACGCAACTGCACCAGATTCGTTGCCAATTGTTTGTGAGGTATCTGTCACGTAATATTAAAAATTTCTGCATACTTTACAATGCATTTATACAGGGTGGGTATAAAATGGCAAAAAATTCCGAGTAGAAAGTCTTAATAGGTATATAATATACACCTGTACCGTACTTCCTGCGTCTGCACGAGGTTCCCTAAGTTTATAAATCCAGCCCTTTATTGAGCGTTATTGTTCGATATATGTTGATATAAAAAGCTGCAATTTAGAATAAAGAACAATTTAGAAGATTATTTTTACGTAGGTATATGTTGTCTCTGCCTCAAAAGCTTGTTTTTAGCATTTCTTCATTAACTTTTTATTATCAAAAATACATATAGCAACATTTAAAACCAATAAGGGTCCGTTTTATAAAATCTGGTTAATCGACTGTTGACTCAACCAGACTTTATAAAACCGCCCCCCCCCCGTAGTAATAATTTTACTTTACTGTATATTTATATAACAACACCTGTGTGGATGATACCAAATGTATGTTTCTTTCAAAGGGTTTGTGAGGACCAATATGGATGGTACAACATTTTGGTATTAAGATTTTCGACTAAGTAGTTTACACGAACATAGTCACCTATAGCTTTTTCACTAATTTATACACACCTTACTGTAGTAGTGGTAACTCTTTATAGGAAAAGTATATTTTAAATATTTTAAATCAGATTTGTGCACTATTCTAAATTATTATTATTATTTTAATTAACACATTCAAGAACAAAAATAAAACAATTTTACTCTTGTCAAATAAAGAGTAGGTAATATGCATACAACTGATATTTTAGTAGGTGCCTATAAAACATATTTTACACTTTATTATAACTTTACATAAAATCCATCAACTTTTATTTATAAAATTTGCGTAAAAACAAGAATATGAAATATGTTTAATATGTCGTAGCATTTTTAAATACCAAAATTATGTTAAAACTAGAGAAAATTGTGCCACAAGCGATCACATACATGAGCATCTGAAGGTCGCATTTAAATTGAAATTTGTACTAATGCCTACATTTAAGATAAAACCAAACAATGTATTTTTTGTAAGTATTTCTTATCTTTTTAGAGAGCGAGTGAAAAATGTTGAATTTCCTCTGGGGTAGTTGTAAGGGATCGTTAAAGCAGCCTGGGAAAAATGTTAATAAAAATTTTATTCTTTTAATTCACCGAGTTGTAGGAGAGACTTGGAGGATGTATCGTATCAAACTTTGAAACTGTCGTAGCGTATAGAATTCCTTTGGAAATTTCGGTATTCTGGTTCTTTTTCTTTAGTCTAATATTAAGGGCCCAGGTAAATATATTTTTCCACCACTTGCAGGGTGTGGTGGTTAATTATGGTCTGCATGTTGTTGGGGCTCATGAACTTTAAAATAATAATTAGGATACTACATTTCAAAATACTACCTAATAATTGTGTTCTATAATTATATCGATGGAAAAATCATATGTTTGTAAGTAAAAAGGTTGAAAACTAAACATTTAATATCAAAACATTTTTTAAATGGAGGATTCCTAGATACTCCAAAAGCTGAAAAATGGTTTTTTTTTTATATTTTCCGCTTTCTCAAAATGTAAATGGATTAGTACATGGAAAAACAAGCAAATTATAATTAAATATATATTAATCAAATTAATATAAAATTATTGAATTCTTACTTACCTTGCTATCACACTCAGCCAAACACTTAATTCACTTCACTTCACTTACACGTTAGTATGTACAGGGCGTAACGAGCTTGAAGGCCTTCATGTTTGGGAGAAAAGTTAGAGAAGAAAGAAACAACCACTCACTACTTATCCTGTGAAGTTCTCTTATCCCACGATGTGGAACCTACCTATTTATGATGATTCTCTGCACTAGCTGATCATTTCTAAATTATTACATTAATAACTCACAGAAAAATTTTGAAAATTCAATTAAAGCCAAAACATTCTTTTGAAAAATAAATGTAAACTTGAAAACCTTCAAACCCGTTACAAATAATTCTAAACAACGACTCAGTATTTATCCGGTGAAGTTCTCAGCTCCATGGAAACACAACACCCACTTACATTTTATATTGTCCACAGTTTTAAAAATTTATAAGTTTAGGTAGTGTATAGCAACAAATAACTGGCTACTAATGTTACGTGTATTTACCTTTTCTGATATGAGAATTTATATTTCATATAGAAAATTAAACTTAGCAAAATTAAACCAATCGACCCAGATATGTATTTTATGTTAGAAACGAAGGAGTTCAAGGCGCTATTTAACAATGAGAAAGAAACTGGAGCGCTTATCAAATGCACATTGAATCTTAAATAATGTCAAACTGAAGCTGCGAAAGGAAATATATACCTACTACTAACAAATGGAAATCAAAGCTTACATTAAATATACAAGGTATTCTGACAGCAATGAGATGCCCTTTCATTAAAATATGCATCCAGGTTGAAAAGAAAATAGATTAGAGTAAGTACACGAATCTTCCAAGACATAGAATTAATTGTTTTCAACTGGTTCATGTTTTTCAAATTGCAATGAGTTACTTAGTGATATTTCCAATACACTAGGTGTGCTCTCTAGATGATTGAAAGAAACATTGTAGACAATGCTAGTCTGTCTAATTTCACACAGCGCGAATATTTTTTTACACTATCAGATAAATTAGTAGTCGTCCTGCAGGCGGCTGTGTTACGATATGTCTGGCATAACAATATTAACTAAGGGCACTTAAATGTAAATGAATTGAAGTTTGCAGTTCAGATAAGATAATTTACTTAATTTCGTTTCTTAGCACTTGAATTGCGGTTAGGATTATGGTCACGTCTTGTCTTCCAAATCCATTTTTTACGGCGGACGTACCTTTTCTAATTTTCCTATACAGTTTACAGATTTGATAACTTCCGGCAAGGTATGTTGTTACCTACATCCCTTCAGGCCTTTAGTTATTAATATTCATGCGGTTTAAGTCCTTCAAAGCACTGTCTCGTCATCTGTTCCTTGATCTCCACCTTCCTTTACTCACTATTGTTGTTTATTGCATTACCACCACTCTGATATGACCGAACATTTTTTGTGCAAACTGTTATAGCAAGTAACTGTACCTATCCTGAACTTATTGGAAAATTATTTAAAAAAATTAAGAATGTAGTAGCAGTCTTAATTTACTGTGGTTGGTTGTAACAAAAATTAGTAGACCCATGACTCAAAGTATATGAGTAAAATCTAGTGACGTAAATACGTAACGGTTTCTTGTGCAAGTCCTGATCTTGTCCAGGATGTTTGTGTTTGTTCTAATTTGGGTACCAGATGAGGTTTAATGACATTCCCTATAGGCATGGAACATGTCTATATAAGGAACTAAATTTGTAGAGTAATTTACTTTTCTAATGGTTTTTTAAAATAAAATTCGTCATATGTTAAAGAAAAACTCTTAGAATGGTGATAGGAGTGTTGTTATTTATTCGTCTGCCTACAGACAACGCAAAAAATTAATCTATGTATTACACACACCTATGACTGTATATACGTATGCACACTTCACCTTTCAAAACATGTTACCTTTGAGGGCACCCTACGACGGTTCTTGTGTGGTCAAACATAAGGCAGTCAATTCCTAGCGATCGACTAAATCAGATCGCCTGAGCTTAAAAAGCGAAATCACTCTCACTTTCATCCGTACCTGTTTGTGTTGTGCTTCTTTTATATCTATACATCTAGCATAACGGAACATAATATACAATACTCTAGTCCAAATTTTTCGCTCGAGATCCTTCGTTCCGGATATTTTATAAAAAAAGACAAATGTAATACGTGTGAAATTTTAAATTATTACTGAAATTAATTAATAGTCACTAGTTGAAATATGATAAAGTCTTGTTACGGAATATTAACAAGATGAAGTTCGCGTGTGTAGTTTTATTAATTGTTTTAGCCATTACATTGGCAAAACAATGTTTAAATAGAAGAATCAATTCCAAGTTAATATGTTATTATAGCGAAGTTAAGGACATTAATACTTGTATGTGTACGCATATAATTTTGCCTGCAAATTCTAATGCTGAAACAATCGACTTCGTTCAAGAAAAATTTAAGGGTGGTCAAGTTTTATTAACAGCAAATGAATTAAATGAGGTAGGTAAAGCTCAATACTTTTAAATATAAGGATTACGAATATGGTTTAAATTATACTTATATTATCGTAAGTCGTTTGCTTAAATAAAAAAAAATTATAGTATATAAAACCTGTTAGATATGAACTTGAAACTGCGAATTGCATAAGTTTTCATTCATGCTGCTGTTTATTCTGAACGCTATTAGAAATTTATGTTAGTATGCGAAATATCTGCATTGAAAAAAATAAGAAATAAAAATAAAAATCTGTAGTTTAGAGAATTCATTAAAATATGCAGCTAGAAATTAATTAACGCCTAGTAAGGCAACTTATCTGCACACGGAATTTCAAAATTCTTTTGATTTTTTTTGTTCAATTATTAAAAAAGTTTTTTTTAAAATACTGGTTCCTTTGTTTAAAGTATATTTTTTTTTGAGATTTATTTCATTTATGTGGTCTTTCATTAGGTACCATGCACTAAAGTTTTTATCGCACATATGTGAGATTTCCTATTAATATTTTTTTCAATGGTAACAAAGAAAACAAAATTTTCAAAAAATATGACCATTTCCACAGTCATCAGAAGATTAGCTGGTTTTAACCACTAAGGAATTGTTTAACTTGGCTGACACTTGATCTGACAAACTTTTACTCTCGGACGTTAAATATGCATTAATTTGTCGCACCTTGCTTCACGAAAACCCACCCACGCACACATCTATTTTGCAAATAGATGGACATCTTTTCGATAACATTCTATGGAATGCATAAAGTAAATACATAAAATCTGCTTATGCCTATGCTACTATATCTGGCACTAAAAAGTAGGTCATGGACCATATTAGCATACCTGATCCATTTTGTATTATTGGAAAATATAAATCAAAACCACTAAAAGTTCACACACAGTACTACTATTCTAATTTTTATGTTCTTAATCAAAAAACCTGTTAATAATTAATAGTAGGTTGATGTCTATACAAAATATTGAAATACAAACAAGGCAAAATAATTTAAATATAAATTAACATATAAGAAAGTAATAAAAATAGATGCATATGTATTTAGAAGCATGAAAATGATTAAAGATTTTTCCTGATTGGAATGTACATAAGCAATAAACGTACCTATGCGACATGGGCATATAAATATGTAACCAACTAAAATGTGGTTATGCGGTTGACCTAATAGGTTAATCACATTTGCAAATTTTTTGTTTTATAACACAATCCTAATTTAAAAATTTAATATTTAAATGTTAGAACACTAAAGTAGGTAAAGTAGGTACACATAAATTGTAATATTTTACCACAGCATTTTTTTTAAATTTTTCAAATATAGTGGGAAGCTTAACCTTGAATGTTGGATGATTTACTTTCTGCTAATTCCTGATATCTTACGTAAACTTACATTCAACCTTATGCGACTTTCATTGAGGTCGTCTAGAGTATGTAAAGGATACACAAATATTCGTAATCTTGCTATATAGTATGTGTGTGTTCCTATAACAGTTAATGTATAAAATTAAAAGTTATCGTTCAGTGTGCAGAAAAATAAATCTGTATATCCTGTATAAAAAAAATGCTATTGCTATTTTACACGAGGTCCTACAAAACATCCACTTAAGCCAAGACTTAAGCTCACATGACAATGTTCTGAAAGTTACATAATTATTTCTTTCCAATAATTTATATAAAAAAACAGGAATATACAGGTTTGTTGTTACCTTTAAGGTTAACACAGTGGAAAATTTAAAATGTCACTATTACGTGTGATCTTATTTCCATAGAAAACTGGAGCTGACACTTGAAAAGTTCACCCGGATGATAACACGTTTTTTATAAATTACTTCGCTCTGAAGAATGCTAAGTAGTTACGGCATTGTGACGTAACAGAAAAAAGTGAGATTAAGTCAATAAGTGATGTAGAAGCAGGTCAGATCAACTGGACTGATCATACATATGGTTTTGACCGTAAATGTCATTAATACTATAATGAATAAACATAAGGTTATGAAATATAATTCTGCTTTTAATATAGTACAATAAATTTATAATATTATTCTAATATTGTGGTATGATAATGTAACTCAGTTGTGATATCTCAGTCAGGTTAAACTACTATACCAGCGTAATAGTAAATTATACACCAAGGTAGAGAAGAATTTTTTTTCAGCCGAGCATTATTATTTCCTGAGATCCCGAGCATCGAAGGAAATAAGCTGCGAGGCTGATAAGTCTTCTCTACCGTGGTTATTCCTTTTATAATTAGTCGTTTATACGTTAATAAAAAATAAAGTTACATTTCAAAATATCCACAAAAATCAAGTAGCCTTTGCCTGAAAATATTTCAACTGACATTTGTGTAAATTTTGACGTTTATATAAAATATATTTATTTTTCATTTTTAACAAATAATTATAATTAAAATTAATAAGAAACAATACCTACTAGATTGAAATAAATAAGCTTTAGAAAGTGGTTGTTGTATTATGAAGGTAAATAATGTTCGATATTTGACATAATTTTAAAGGCATCAGGTTAGCCTGCTAGATAAATTGTTTCTATTTTGTTGACCAGTGGTCAATAATAAAAAATTAGTAACCACTAGCTGAGAAAAGCAACTTCTTACCCTGAAAACAAACTAAATAATGGGACCTTCTAAATCTAGTAGTGGAAAAAGATATTAATAAAATACAAGATATAAACATTTCATTGTGATATCCCTATTAGCATTGTATTGAAAGCTAAAACATGCTTCTATTCATGCAGTAAAAATTTTCTTTTTCTTAATGTCCTTATTTTATCCATTATTGAAACTTTTAGCTCAGGAAAGTACACTTTCGCTGTCTCAATGCAGTACCTAAAAGCATGAGTAGTACCTTCTATGATAAAGATGATATAATGGATCAACACAAAAACAGCCATGAAATTATTAAAAAAAGATTATCTTTTTTTCAAATTTATACTTGCAATTTTGAAAAAATAATAGGTACCATCTGAAATACCCGGTTGCTACGCGGCGTCGTACTTCATATGTCGTCTCGTCAGTAAAGCATCGTTTTTATAAATTTTATCTAATAGGTATACTATTACTTGTGTTTCAGGATCTAGTCAACGTTTTGAAGGACGGCAAAATAGATGGCTTAGAAATAAACTTAAAAAAACTAGACGAGAAAAAGGATGTCTCTGACTTTATTTCTACAGTGAAAAGTAAATTCGGTTCGGATTTACTGATTGCAGTTTCAATTCCATCAAGAGCAGAACAGTTGGCAAAATATTACGATTTTAAAGCTCTGACCAAACATACAGATCTTTTCATCCTACAAACAGCATTCCTAGGAGCTTCACATAATGTTACTTTTCATCCAAGTCGATTGTCTGGTCTCTGGGATATGCAGAATATTGTAAGTTTATTTTTAATAAATTTAAAGATTTCTGTACACTACTGTATGCAGAATTTTATTCTAAATCCAAATAAGTAAAAATATACAGGGTGTTCCATTGAAAATAAGAACGTTTAACATCGTAGCTTAAAACAGTTGCTAAGTATTTACGAAAGGGTAATGGCGTTTGCCATACAATTTAAAATTACCTATACAGGGTGGCTGGTTTTTCATTGTCCAGCTTATATCTGCTGAAATATTAAAGATACAAGAAAAAGTTAAAGGAGAGACTTGGCTAAGAGAACCTGGTGTATAAAATAGCGCAAACAAGTTTTTTCCACGGTTTACTTATTTTCCGGAAAAATATGTAACTTTGGTTTTTTAAATGGAACACTATGTATATTTTTTCGGAATAAGAGTCTAAATCAATTTCTCTTTACAAACATGTATCACTAATAGCGTTTTACTTTAATTACGCAAAATAATTTAAAAAAATGGCTAGAGATGTTGTTTAGGTAACACCCTGTATTTACAATTAAAGAAATTGTAGGTGGAATACTAAATTTCAAAGAATTATTGCACCTAGTTAAATGTAGTTGATGATTTCATGTGTGCCAAAGGAAAACCACAAAAATTTAAATACTTTTTTATTGAGTAAATTACGATGTACCTATTTTTTCCGATTACTCAATCAAAACTATCTATTTTCTAAACAACAAAATAACTGTAGCATGCAATATTAATTATTCTATAGTACCATTATAGTACGTACTATATAAATCATTTCCGATTACAAACAATAGAAGAAAACAAAGAACAATAATTCAAAAATGATTTCATTAAGTAGCAGCAGTCAAACAGATAAAATTTTACCTTCACTTACAGTTATTACGATTTTCTGAGATCCTTCCCATTTAAAGCAATAAGGTCATCAGACTAGTTATTTAATGTATTTTTGTATTATTAAACTTGTTTGTTATTTAAACAGTAAACGCAAGGTTATTCTGAAGAATTAGGTGTGCTTTGTCTGATATATTAATCAACTATTTCGATCTCTATTGAATTAAAGATGAAATGTTAGATCATTCATTCGTTTTGTTGATTGCATATTGCTCGACACCGTATTGCAGCTATAAATAGCTGGAACCAAATTACGTTAAATTATTTAAAGTATATTGTCAATTGTGTAAAGTATAGAATAGATAGTACCAAATTATAACAAACAAATAAGTAAGTACCAAGAAGATGAAAAGTTATATCATTTTTAGATTTGGTTTTAGGGCATTCCTCCAGCGTCCGTGATCTATTAATTCTTAAGACGATCTAATTTTTTTTACGTTTCCCTTGCCCTTGGTTGGTCAACCCGGAACCTAATATTCGGAGGTTCCACGATTTATGATTGAAAACTTAATTATTTTGTCAGTGTGTTTTCTAAAGTTCAAAAGTAGAAATACTTGATGCAAAAACCCCTCTTTCCAGAACGGCTTACACGATTTTAATCTCTCAGATGGAATGTTTTGCTCTTTATTAATTGAAAACAAATTTTGTTAACCTTTATATTTATTCAATTCACGTTTCATTGCATGTTTTCTTTATATCATTTCTTGGCGGAACATTAATTGTTGAGACTTTTAATTACTAGAAATGTTTCCTTGGTTGTATTACCTGCAGGTCCGTGTGGAAAACAAAATCGAAATGTGTGTTTAAAGTTTCGATATCTTCAATAATAAAGCATGAACATGCAACTATTGGTTTCTCTCGGATATGCTTTGAAACCTTGCCAGATACGTACTAGCTCCAGTGTTTTGACTTTGAATTTTTTAATGTGCTATTTATCAGTCAAAGAGTGATTCAATGATATGTTAAGATATAATAGCAATAGAATAGTAGATTAAATACCGCGCTGGGCAAGCTTCACTACTGTCGAGAGCGAAGATAGCGCTAACCGACTGACGAAGCGTAGCCCCGAGGTTAGCTATAGCTCGAGACAGTGAAGTTTTCCAGCGAGGTATGTATACTATTTTACTCAGAATCGCGGGGTTAGTAATCAGTTTTAAATATTAAGTTAGTTAATATTTATTGACAGTTTGTTGATTCATTTTGTCAGTTTGGGAAAGCCACTAAAATGTCAATGTAATTTGGAAAACTCAAATTGTAATAAAACTATCCATATTGACAATTTCGGAGTTCGAGTGGAGTACCTACAGCCGAATTCACTATTATACATAATATTTGTAAAAATGACGATAATATTATAATAAAAGCTTGAAATTTTTTAAAATTCAGCTGACAGAATTATTAAATATTTTGTTATGTCATGGATCTTTTTGACAAAAGAGAATAATTAAATTATAATAAAACCGGGTCGGACCGGGTCTTTCCATCTCCTAAATTTTTTCGACTAATCTCTGACGCCGGTTTTGAAAGACGAATATCGCTTCTTGGTCGGAAAAGGCCTCCTATTAAAGTTATTAGGCAAATAGCTAGTAGATAACATACCGAGCTGGGAAAAGTATCAATACTGTCGAGAGGGAAGATAGCTAACCGATAGGGCGTAGCCTCGAGGTTAGCTATACGTGGAGACATAATCAACATTTTGTCATGTCATGGATCTCTTTGATAAAGTAAAATAATTAAATTATAATAAAACTGGCAATAAATATTAACAAATTTCATATTTAACCTCGGGCCTACGCCCCGCCGCGCCGCTGAGCTATTTTCCCTCTCGACAGTATTGAAACTGAAAGTAGTGTAACTTCTGCCATTTTATAATGCTCATTGTTAATCGATATCTACCCTGTCTCTTTCTGTTTTGATATTCGTATGAATATACTATACAGGGTGTTTCTTAAATCGCGGACACGGAGCACGGTACGCCATTCCCCTCCAGATACTGAATGGAAAAATATAATACAATAATGTCCGTTCTTCGCTAGTTTCAGAGTTATTCTCAGTCAAAGATTGAGATTCAATTCCTTTATGCTTTGGAAAAACGGGTAAATTTTAACCGTTCCGCATTGTTCATCAATCAAATATTAAATCTTAATAAATTTGGAATTTTGTATACGTTGTATTCCTTCCTCCGAAGACATTCTTTCTGATAAATATCTGTTGTTAATTTTTTTTTCAATATGTTGCAACAGTGCATTGTAGGTATGAGGATATTACCTAGGAAACTTGTTCATACTGCCTTATTAAAACACCAAACGTTTAAAACAAAGTCCGTGCAAGCATGCGCAATGTTGTCAAATTTAAAATTTTTAAAATGCGAATAACTCGGAAACTAAATACATTAGGACAAAATCGCCTATACTTTTTCAACTCAGTTTTAAGATGAGAATCGCGTAGTGTTCTCCGTGTCCGCCATTTAAGAAACACCCTGTATACAATTATACATAATATGTCTTCTCCGAATGAGTGTAAAAACGTTGCCAAGAACGTGAAGGCCTGCGCTTTATATTTTACAGATGTTTCTTGATTTACATGCACAGGATATTGTTGAAAAAAATATACGTCTGTCTAGAATAAGTTATAAATTATAATCATACATCTTCGCAATAAATTATATTAGCCTTATTATAGTCATTCTTGATATTAAAAAATTAATTATCTAATCTATTAAATTTGGAATGCGAATTCACGAAAATAAATTATTTTATAACTTATTTTTATGGAGGAAATAAATCGATTAACGAAATTCAGTTATGCGTTACATATAGGATGTATTTATTACCCATTAACATACAGATATAAATAATGATAATATTTAATCAGGTATCGATTTCGTAAAAAGTGAATAGCAAATTTTTATTACATAATGGACGTATAGAAAATACATTCAGTGACCATTTCTTGAGAGAAGTTAAGGTCGCGATCTTTCCGTGTTTTCGGTCAACGGCCGAAATCTATCATTAATTTTATTTAACATTTATATTTATTTTACAACGATTGGGAATGATTCATATCATGTACTTTCGAATTTTAAGTAAAATCGTTAAAGGTCAATATGTATTACATTTAGTGTTCAATATTAAAAACTAAAAAATGATGCATTTAAAGGAAGAAACCGAGAACGTGCGAACATTTGGATAAGCAAAATGTATAACTTTTACATCAATATTTTACAGTTTATTGAAAGGTAATTGGTTATTTCAAAATTGCGATTTTGTTGGTATAAGTACAGATTATGTTAAATTTGTAACATCTTCAAAAAAAAAATCTAGTAGGCCATGGCCTATAGAATTCATTTAAGGTCTTTATATTTACTAGCACTAATTACAAGCTTAAATTTTATGTATAAAGAATACAAAGGATACATTTTAAAATATTGTTTCCTAATTATTTACAATGTAAATAATTACTATGATTTATTTTTTAATTTTCATTTCAATTAAAATAATGAATAGAAATTAATTAACACATGACTGTAAGTAATAACATTCTATGAATGTTAAATAAAAAAGTATTAATTGATGCAATTCATTACACCCATATTATAAAGCGGATTTTCCTAATTTGGTTCTTCATAACTGCACCGTTTATGAGCATTTATTAAATCGCCCACGGGTATTTAAAATCCGGGTTGCTGCGTGAGTGCGGGGAAACATAAAGAAACATTAAGAGAATAAAGAAGTAATCATTGCTAAACATTAAGATTTAACTAGATAATTAAACTCCTTTTTAAGAGTAACTTGTAAGATATTGGTGCTAAGGTCATGTGGGTGATTGTTCCGGAAGATCAGAACCTTAGAACGTATTAGCTAACGAATAGTATTACATGTTTTTACTAACATCAGGAAACGGAAAATTAGATAAAAAAATATCTCAGTAAATTTTATAAGTGGCATGTGCATTGATCTTACGGAATTTTTTTAAAAATTAAACTAATCAGAAGGCTATTTTCCTGACAATATTTTTAAGACAACTGAAAAGCAGTAAAGCCTTTCAGCGATAATATTTATGACAAATAAACGTCAAACAAACGTCAAAAAAATTATTAATATTTTTGAAATTCTCGTTTAATCGAATTGTAATCCGAATACAACTCTTACTCTGGAGTTTTTCTTCCATATTTGTCATTCGTTTAGTACTCGTTAGTCGTTGCTGCTAGTTTTGGAAACTAATTACATACTCGTGTACCGTTCGTAATTATTTTCGTCACAGCAGCAACTCGTATTAAGATTGACAAATATTGGCGGCAAAACGCATTATACAGAGTGATGATCGCACAAAAATCATATTCTGGTTATTTAATGTTTTTGCGGAAAATCCTGAGACCCGTCGATTTTTGTTTTTAAATTGCCATTTAGAAATAGAATTTTAATCCCCCCACCCCTCAACCCCCAAGTGCTAGCAACCCCAACTTTAAAAATTTAAATAGAAAGATACCCTTTGTGATACCTCTCTTGATAGGTCTTTTTATTCTTAATATAAGCAAAAAAAGTTTTTCAAAATCGGTTGATAAATAACGGAGATATTTAACAAAATGTAATGAAATGAAAATGTCAATATTCGACAAAAAAACGGCCCAAACACGCCGTAAATGGTAGACATTAAAGAAGGCACTTCCTGATTTAAAAGTTTCGTACGCGATACCGCCACATTTACCACAAGTGTCCGCATAAAACTCAAAAATCGCACCTGTGTATGTTCTTATTGCTAATTAATTAGGCGTGTTTGGGCCGATTTCTTGTCGAATATTGGAACTTTCAATTGACTACATTTTGTTAAATACCTCCATTATTTATCAACCGATTTTGAAAAACTTGTTTTTGTTATATTAAGAATAAAAAGACTTATCAAAAGAGGTATCACAAAGGGTATCTTTCAATTTAAATTTTTAAAGTGGCAATTTAAAAACAAAAATCAACGGGTCTCAGGATATGATCATCATTCTGTATATGAGAATATTCGGACTTGTTTTATTATAGCTGCAAATCTATTACAATGTAAATTCAATTTAAAGTAGATGGTTATTACACTATATTTGGTAAGAAGCAATGTGCATTTTAATATGAGAAAGTAGGAAGGAACTACTACATACTGTCCGGTTTTATCTGATGACAGTTCGTAAAAAAAGTTCAAGCTTAAAGCGCAAGAAAAGTTGTTCAGAACCAGTTGCACCCAGGGAGTAGGTAACAATTGAAAACCGGTGTATAAATTCCAAGTCTTTTGCATAATCCATTTCCTTATACGATGACCTACTATTTTCAAGACGATTAATAATCTTGATTGTCATATGAGTTAATAATAAACTCCCATTTTATATGTATACCTACATACAGTGTGTGAAGTTATTTAGATAATAGTAGTGTTTAATTAAGATTAATGTAATAAAAAACTCGATCTTTTGGAACTAATCTACACATTGGTTTCTTAGGGAAAATATTATCCTTTGTATTCTAGCCTAGCATACAGGTATCATCGCTTGTATCAGATCAATGATGTGTAGGTACTACAAAAAATTTAAGCGATTGTTTTAGCTAGAATGTGGGTTTGCGAAGCGTCGAGATTTTTATGCAATTTAATAAAATAAAAGTTAAATATCATACTTATGAGTAATTGGGTGCTCCATTTAAAAATAAAAGTTGGGACCATTTCTCGACAAACCGGAAGTGCAACAAAAAATATAATTTCACATTCTAAATGGACATAAAAAATACTGAATCTTTCGTCATTTAACCAACTTTCCATCTCCAAAGGTAACTAAGTTACCAATGGTGGACAACTTAAAATTGGCACCCTGTATATGTCGTAGTCGGATACCAAAAACCGTCAGTTCACAAACTGACTAGTCAGTTGGGAAACTGACCTACGTTTTCTAAAACTCTTTTAAAATACAGAACGTTTTACAAACGGACTGAAATTTTCAGAGTTGTACAGAATAGTTATTTATGTTACAAGGCCGTGAAGTAGCACTTTTTTTTATTAGAATGAATATTATTTGGCGAGGCGAAGGCCGAGCCAAATAATCATTCGAATAAAAAAAAGATAGTTCACGGCCATGTGGCATACAAAATTTTGTGTGCAACTGTGAAAAATTACCAAAATTAAAGTTTCGATCGAATCTTTACATAAAATTAAAAGCTAATTTCATTCAAGATCATGACCCGTAAAAAAAAGTCTTTGTCGGCCGGTAAAAAAAAGTCTTTTTTTTACGTTGTCAGGGCTTTTTTTACGTTGTCAAGGTTTTATTTTACTATAAACAAATGTGCTACTTCACGACTCAAAATCAAACAAAAAAAGTGACCTTTTTTTGACAGTTGCACACAAAAACATTTGGGGGAGGGAGGAGGTCAAAACATACAAATTTCGATTTGATTTTATTTCAAACATAGTACCTACTTAATTTGTTACTGTAATTTGTATTTGATGAATACTGATAGAAATTAATGTTGGATTTGTTATTGTAAATTGTTGTTCCATTGGAAAAGTTATAAAACCACTGTTATTTTTAATGCTCCTTTAAAAGCAGTGTTCAATGTTAGGTGTTAGGTAGTAAATTTATTGTTAGTAACCGTACATTTAGAATGAACCAAAATATAATAATTTGTATCTAATAACCGATAGCCATTTTCGTATTTTACATTACCTGACATTTTGCAACTGATATAAATTATCAAAATGTAGAAAGAAACTTGTAAATGCAACAATTTATTGCAATAATTTTCAAAGCGTTCATGTTCTTAATGTAAAATCTAGATGCAATACATTTGGATAAAATATCGCTGTAATAAATGTGTCCCTGCAACCTCATTCATGGAAGTAACAAGTTAACGATTCTTGCAAAACGTATTCTGAATTATCAAAATAAATTTCAGTAGCTGTATTTCTTTTTCTCGAATTTGTATGATAACGACCATAAAAGTAAATTGCTCAAAACGAAAAAGAGGTCATTAAGATGTATTACACTTTACCCAAAGTAATGAAGTTTTGATATTACTGTTTTAGATTCATTTAGTATAATAATTGCTGGACTAAGAAAAAATACCATAACAAATTTTATTCATTTGATTTTGGAGGTCGGTTTTCAGTTCTGGTTTAAACTTCCGTTCAGTTAAACCAAAATTAATTTCCATGGATACAATTTTGATGACAATAAATTGTATCCATAGCAATTAATTTTGGTTTTTCTGAATCGAGGTTTAAACCAGAACTGAAAAATTGGCCCTTAAAGTAATAAAAAAGTAAAAATCTGAAGTGCAACAAAATTATGTAACAAAAAAAGTAACACTTGCTTTTAACTAGAACTTCTAAAATTAATAGTCAATGTGGTCTCTTCTCATGATCAGAATCTCAAAACTTCAGCACAACGGTTTGGCATACTTGATATTAAGTTTGTAGTTGTAGGTATATCTTGATACCATTCCTCTTCCAAAACTTTTATCTGATGATCTTCGTTGTTTATGGGCGGACGCTCACATAATATGTTGCCAAGAAGTCCTTTATGTTTAACTAAGGTTGGGGTTGTTAGCTGGCCATTGGATTGTTTCAGTTTTTTTCTTTATTCAAATAATTTGTCACTATGCGAGCAGGTTCTACGTGGTCGTGCATTGTGATTCTGAAAAACGAATACAGGGCCACTCTCAGCAATAAATAGGATTATACTATATAGACGAAGGATGTTGTTTAAGTTTCGATGGTAATGGAACAATTTCGCAATACCACCAAGTCAGTACGATGGTGTAAAGTTAGTCGTCCCTAAATCATAACCCGCCCTTGTCCAAAATATTATATATAATTTCTTGGGACAGTTCCATTCAAATAACTTTCACTTCGTTCGTCTCCTCCTCACATGTGTTATCCTAAATCCCGATTCGTCAGAAAAGAGAACCGTACTCCATTGGAGTATAAATATATTGCAATCGACATGTTGGCAGACAACATTTCTGCGAGCTGCTCTATGATCCTCCGTCAAATCGGGTAGTCTTTCTTAACAGGTTTCTTTAATACAAGCGTGTTAGGAAACACTTTAGATTTTTAGAATTTGAAATGCAAATTTGAAAAAGCGGGTTGATCTTCTAACACCAATAGGTAGGTACTATTCCTCCACGTATCGGATATTTTTCTCAACAGTTTAATCCGTCTCCTTTGGAAACGTTTTATTGAAACGTTAATAATTTAAATCTATGCTTTTAATTACAAGAACCCCCCCCCCTTTGCTTACTCTAAATCAGGATACGAAGCGCTATACGCGGATCTAACCCCTAACCTTGAAAAATTTCTAGCTACAACGGGGAAATAGAACTAGTATTAGGTACCTCGATTATCAAGTGGATTCTCATTCTCAAAACCAAGGGGGTGACTTTTGGGTATTCGAAAAAGTGTATGATTAGTTACGGTAATTTTTTTTTAATTTGATTATCTCTTGTGAATGACTCTATAAATTTAATGGAACATGGAAATTCCCCTGCTTGATTTAATATACTTTCGAATTGAAGATAATTATAATCAGAAGATTGTCAATAATACTTTTGAATAGTTATGCTTGTAACACTTTTAAATCTGTATGTTTCGTAACAGACGTTTGTCTATAATAAAATATGTAAATAAAATTTCCGGAAGTTATTCAGATTCAACAATGAAAGTACCAATTTATCTTGCCAAATAATTTCGTTAGAGAAATAATTTAATTTATTTATACGTTATTCTTTTAACGCTGGTTTTCATGTTTAAAATGAATGATTTATTTAATTTTTTAATAAAGTTCTGTTAAAATAATTGGATTCCTAATTGTATTTGTTCTGTTACACAGGATTCCGTAGTTGACTTAGTTAGTGGCATGGGAGTGCCATTATCAAAACTAGTAGTCACCTCTCCAGTTCAAGCTTTTCAATTTACTCTGCAAGATGAAACTTACACGGCCCCTGGAAGTCCGGCATTAGAAATTAAATCCCTTACTAGGCAACAATTATGCAATACCATGAGTAGAGGCTTCAATTGGACCTTGGAAAGGGATGAAGATCAAGCTGGTCCATATCTCTTCAGGTAGGTTGGTAATTTTTCAGTAAAGGAGTATCTCTCAAATAATTTCAATTCATAAACTATATTTTATATCTTTAAAACAGGCAGGTATATCTATCTGTTCTGTATTTATTCCGACAGAGACAGCTATATTTATTATATACCTACCATTATTTAATGAACCTTCTGTACTACGCTTCGTGTGTTCTATCTTTGAAATGGTTTTGGAATTCTTACGTAGGAGAACTTTTTGGGTTGATCGCGTAACTAAGTTTGCAACATATCGATTACATTTTTTCCGAACCCAATCTCTTACCTCCTAAAAATTGTTTGGGTGGTCCAACGAGATGATAGTCACACCCTACATTCTTCAACATTGTTTACAGGAAAAATTGTGGTTACTGTGGTTTTAGGATGATATCACAGTTGACCGAAGAATCTTTGAATGTACTGTGTTTGCAAAGATTGGCTTACCCGGTTTATAGTCAAAACTTGCTGGGATAACTTTTCTGGAAAGTACCGGATTTGATTCAAATGCGAAATAATTTAATGGGGTGCAAACTTGAAGGGTTTATCAACTCAAATGTTTCCCAGACATGATTTTCTTGTTTCCACCCTCTTGATAAATCACTAACAGTTTCATGTACCATTGTCATGGTCCTATGCATTGGGAGTCGACCAACACACTGTTATTAATGTACACTTGACTTTTACGAGTAGAAGCAATGTCAAATTAATATGTTATACTCTTGCGAAAATTATTTAACATATAATCGGACACACCTTTAACTATTAAAAAATAAGAATTACAAACCGGACATAATTCCGTTGCATAACGTTTAACGAGCATTGTACCTAATGTTCAGATTGGTCTACGACCTTGTTCTAAGATTTGAACAAAGTGGGTCATCGTCAACAATACTGTTTTGATTAAAGCGTGTTAACGTTGAACTATAAGTACAAACTAACAAAACTTTTCAAGTACCTTCTTAAATTAAAATAAAATTGTTTAATATAATTTTACATACCTACACATAAGTCAGTGGCTGGTCGTGACCAAAATATTTGAGGGGTGCGGTAGCAGATGAGCAAAGGGAATTTTTTTACGGAATGGGGATGGTTTAATAGACGCGATTTAAAAGCATCTGGCAAGCTTTGGGATAAAATTAAAAAACCTGAAAATGTTAAAATTTTTACAAAGAAAAAATAAAGTTTGTACTAAGCAAGCGATATAATATTCGTGAAACGTTCACTTTTAGAGTTCAGTAATTAATTTATATGTAAAAATGTGGTTACAGAAATTTTGTTGAAATCAATCCGGCGAAGCCCTTTCAGAGCACGTTGCACGCTGGTGCACATTCTGAGCTTGTCTTTGCTGTTGGCAATTGGCGAGGGCTGCATCATGCACAGTTTCTTAGTTCAAACTCCTTGTAAATTTCTACTTTCTTTGCTACGGAGACCTTCCCCTATGCCCCTTGGCACCAGCCATCACTGACACAAGTAATTCTACTGAAAAATTTATGCCTAGCGGCCAGTGGCGCACCCAGAAATATACGTTGGGGGGGGCAACGTGAAATTTAAAGTTTAAGTAATGGCTTTTGAGGCTCCCCGCTACACCGAAAAATTTTTGAAAATTTTTAACCAAAGAAAAAATATGGTCTTGGGGGGGGCAATTGCCCCTTTGCCCCCCCCCTGGGTGCGCCACTGCTAGCGGCAATATAAATAATTTCTAATGGTTGACCATCAGACCATCGCAGTCTACTCCTAGTATGCATATAAATAACAGAATATTTCAGTAACTTTAGTAATTTAAATGTTTAAAATTAACCTTTCAGAAAAATAAATGCTTGAACTGATTTCATTAATAGATGTATCTAATTACAGAAAAAATATTTGGATTGCATTCGATGATGCTACAAGTATGGACATCAAAGCAAAATACACCAGAGTGAGGGGTTTGGCAGGATTAGCTTTAAAAGATCTTACGCAAGACGGAGGTGAAAAATGCGGTGGGACACTTTTAGAGGCCGCACATAGTGGTCTTTCCAAACAATCCCGTGCACCTCGCGGAGCCGTGTTACAATCTTTGGAACGAGAAATTTTAGAGACACCTTCTAGGCCATTGGACACGATACAGATCTCTCCCTATCGTATTTCAAGAGTAATAGATGTCGAAGGAAATGTGCATAGTATTAGACAGGTACGTAACTGATACCCAGTTCTACATTTGCCATTTTATTTTATGTACGATATGATGACAATGTAAACAGGTAGACAGGGGTTGACTGAATGATCTACTTATAAAGAAGTGACAAATCTAGGAAATCCATTACAATTGCAATACTGGGTGGTCACAAAATACTGAAACTATCTCTACTACCTTTAAGGAAGACCACGGAAACCAGAAAATCACGAGTAAACTTTGAGCTCTACTCTAAAGTGGAAGTCATCCATCGGCGTTATTTGACACCAAAGAACTAATTTAATTCTAATTTTTAAAATAAATAAATATTTCTGTTAGCCATAGGAATTAAATTTGGATAATTAAAAAAAGGTAAAGCACTCAAGCAAAACAACAAAACCGAAAAAACACTCGTGCTGACGCACTCGATTTTTGTATTGCAACATCTAAGTAGATTTAGCGATATTTTTGCTATGAAATAGTTGATACTATAGAATCATAAGTGATAATTGGTTATTTGTGTTTCAGGATACTCGTACAGAATTTGAGTGCGCCAGACAAGGCTATTTCGTACACCCTCGTTCATGTGGTCGATTTTACCGTTGTGTAAAGTTTGATCAACTTTCCGATGATTTCAATGTTTTTGAATTTGATTGTCCAGATGGACTGTCTTTCGACAGTAGATACGAAGTATGTGTATGGCCTGGAAGTCTTCCTTATTCTTCAGCCTGTTCAGGAAGCAGTGAAATTGCACCCGTACCTAGAACAAGATTTGTGTGTCCACAAGTAGAAGGTTAGTTGACTATTTTATAGCAGTAGGTAATTCTACGATAATATAAAAGATAGCGTTTATTGAAACTATAAAAAAATTAATGGTGGTCATTTATAACAAACATCTCTAGTACATCTTCATTAATTCGTGTAGTGTACTGTGAGTACCTCGCTGACATTGACATTTTATAAATTATACGGAAATTATTGCTTGTTAATCCTTTCAGTAGCATAGCAATTATAATGAAAAATCAAAATTTTATTTCGAGCCTTGATAACCACATTACCCCGTGAAAAAATTAGGTGTTATAAGCAATGAATGGAGGCCATAACTCTCCACATTGGAATGCTGTTTCTTTTTTCCATGTATGAAACAATAGTAGGTAACTTGGATATTTTTAAATGACACATTTTTTTGGTAGGTACCTAAATATATTTCCGTTATCATTCTTAATGATTAAGAAAACATGGTCATAGAATAAAGAATATTTCTTATCGTAGTTAAAGTCACAGCACATTTCTGCGTTCTTATTCTTTCTTTCTTTAATTAGACCTTCTTCATATCAGTAAGGACATTAATATTAATAATTTCGTACGATATTTCCAAAAATCAAAATTGTTCCCAATGGTTCCGCGGAACTCTATCATAGCAACTTTTTTTAAGTTACCTATGGTTCTCGTGAAGACGAGATCACCCACGTGCATGTATTTTTTTTTGTTACGTAGGTAACTTCAATTCTTATCTTATCAGTTAAGAAATTTACAGTATTTGTCAATTCCGATTTCGTCATGACATACCCGCCTGGTATTAACTAGGAAAAATATTTTCCTGCCTTTAGGTATTAAGGGAAAAAGAATAACGAATTCAGTAAAATTAAGTTTGTTTTGGAATGAAAATGAAAATACTTTGGCTGATTATTTTTTTAAACTGCTAGGTATTACCAAATACAATGGTATTACCTTTGAATTTGTGCTTACTTGGGATGGCTTAGAAATGAATTTTTCCAACGATTCTTGATTTTACCGAAGCATTTATAAATAAATGAATTGGGATTAATTTATAAAAATATTGTCTAAATAATAAAACCAGATAAGCTTAAAGTGAACCACATGAGCATTATATTTATTTCTACGAATAATCTCCCAACAAGTGCGATGGTGGTGTAATGGTCAGCATAGTTGCCTTCCAAGCAGTTGATCCGGGTTCGATTCCCGGCCATCGCATATCTATTTTTTACTCAACCAACTAACCACGCGTTACATTGTATTGTCATTTTGGTGTCTGATAATGATATATTTAAGTGTTTTTATTATAATAAATTAATTCCTTGTTTAAAATAATAATTCAAAAGGAGCTTTTCCGCTCAAATTCCATTAATCTAATCCTCGGACGCTAAAGTTGCTTTGTCGCTCGAATTAAAAAATAAACGCAGAGTATATTTATATTGTTATTACAGAAATATCTAAATTCTTGATATTATTCTATACGTAGTATTCCGATAATTTAATAAAAATTAAATTATTTCTTTAATATGTTTACTGATAAATATTTTTGGTTTGTATACCAAACCGTATAGTTCGCAGTTCTCGCTACGCTAGGGCTACAAACTTCCAACTGTGTACTAAAACAACCTTATTTGCGCCCTTGATATATAAAAATTAATATAATAGATTTGCATTGACTCAGTAATAATTTCAATTTATAATTTCAATTTCATGGTAGAAAATTGTATTCGTCCAATCATAAGTAGGTAGGTAGGTACTATATATTTTATTTTATATCTAATTTATTGTTCTAGGTTACTACGCGGACCCTGAAAATTGTCGCTGGTTTTTTGCATGTTTGGATCATGGAAAATCTCCACTGGCAGCTTATGAATTCCGCTGTCCATTTGGATTAGTTTTTGACGAATCTCGCCTAGTCTGCGAATGGCCATGGATAGTACCAAAATGCGGTAGTGGAAGTGGAGAAGGTTTTGACTACGGAAACCATATATCACATGGTGGAGCACGCCTTGATACATATAATGGTTTAGGAGCTCTCGGTGTTGTAGGTTTAGGCGGTTTGAGTGGACCATTAATTCAACCTCAAGCCAAAGTATATACCAACGTCGCTGCTGTAGGAATTGGAAACCAAGGAGAGTTACACGGTAACTTAGGTTTTGTACAAACACTTGGTGGAGCAGGATTTAAACAAGGCTCGTCCCAAATAGGGTCTTCTGGAGTTTCTGGTCACAGCTTTTCAACTTTCCATGACAAAAACTCTGGTATAGGATTAGTTAATGTCGAGAAAAATATAGGCAATGTATTCAGAGGATCAAGTTTGTCTTCAAGTGTTCCATATTCTGGATCCATTTTTAATACCGGTGTATCTGGAGGAGCAATCTATAATAATGCCGGAGTTGCTTTGCAACAACAAACTTCAGGCTTTTTAGAAAATCATGGTGGTGGATTAGTACATTCTAAGCATGATCAAGTACAAGAAGTTGTCGGTGCAGTTGATGGACCATCTTATCAAACAAATATTAACTATGGAGGCGGCGGTGGTCATCAGTCTAACAATGTTCATTTGATTGGAAATACTTTAGCTGGAAATACAGGCACAAAAACCGCAAGCTTTGTAGATCATGGAGTAACACAGCAGCAGCATCTATCTTCTTTCGCTGTAAATAACAATAATCACGCCCAAGGGGCCGTACTTTCTGTTCCCGTAGAAAAGATTCATATTGTAGGAGGTTTTTCCGCTGTGGGAACTGGTGGAAAAGCAGGTATAGAAGTTGATCACAATAATGTAAATATTAATAATATTGCACAAGTTGCTCATACACCACCCATTCCCACATTTTCGATTGTGTTACCATCAGCAGTACCAGTAGTTGCCGCAGCACCTGTACCTGTCGTGAAATCCGATTCGGATGAATATGAAGGTGGAGTTGTAGCCAACGTACCGGAATTACAATATAAAATCGTGACACCTAGTGCAAGCAATGTGTATTTCCAATCCAATTTTAAGGATAATGAAGATTATTCATTATCGAGAGGAATATTTGGTATTGCAAATATATCGCAAAACTATGTTAATTATGTGTCTTCAACGCCGGTACCGATAGCGCTTTCGACTGTACACTACGAATATAACACTCCAGTGAGTTCCCAACGACAAGCTTCAGTTGTGAATCCGTTGATTAGTTTCAACCAACAGCGAGTTGATCATAGAGGGTATTCTTATCCTAAACCTGGAATTAGTTTTGGAGGACAACGAATTCAGGCAGTTACACCTGCTACGGTTTCCAGTTTTAGCTTTTCAAAATTAGCCGATGAAAGCTCCGCAATAAATAGTTACGTTACGCCACGAACTCATGAAGTAGTACAACCAGCAGGATTTTCAACATTCAGTTTTAATAATGCACAAAAATCTGTAGTATCAGTTCAACCAGTAGTAAGCGTTACGCCTGTAGTACCTATAAGTCAACATACAATTACACACATAGGCAGTGTTCAACCAATCATAAATGTTACGCCAACTGTACCAGTATTTCAACAAAAAGTACAACCAGCAATTGTATCTAGCTATAATTTCCAAAACATCGGTCATAATCAACCGGTGGTAAGTGTTGCCCCAACGATACATTCCAAAGAACCTGCTGCTGTATCGGGCTATAGCTTTCAAAATTCGTTTGCGGCAAAACAAAACTTTGACTATCGTCAACCAAATGTTGTTTTTGGAGAAAAAATTGTTCCTTCTGTACAACCAATTACAACTTTTCATGGATCAGTGGATCATGCCGCAGGAATTAATAATAATAATAGAGAGACAAGTTTATCTTCAGGAGCCACATTTTCCGGAACCCAATTCAATCAAGGAGCATACCAAGGATCAGTATATAACAATGATGGAAGTGTATCACAAGGTTTTTCAAATAATCGTGGTGGTGTATCTTTACATAACACACAATATGGTCAACAACAAGGAGTTGTAGGGGAAATTCATGGGGCATCTTACCAAACAAACATTGATTTTGGGCGATATACTCCAGCAGCAGTCTCCTCTTTTAGTATTAATAGTGCGCAAAAATCGAATGCAGTAATACAGCCAGTAGTAAGTGTCACACCTGTTGTACCTGTAATACAACATAAAGTAGTACTACCTCAAGTTGTGAGCGTTACACCAATTGTACCAATAGCTGAACAAAAGTTACATTCGGCATTTGAATCAAATGCATATAATTATCAAAACCAAAATGCTTTCAAAAATGAAGGTTACCATTATTCGAAACCTGCAATTGCATTTAATGATCAACCCGTACAACCAGCAGTTGTTTCAAGCTTTAGTATTCATAATGTTCAAAAACCAGTACAACCAGTTTTTAGCGTTAATCCAACTGTGCACACAGTAGTACAACAAAGTCAACAACCAGCTAGAGTTTCCAGCTACAGTTTCCAAAATAATCATGAAGGTTACCAACATTCTAAATCGACAATTTTAGTTAACACACAACCAGTTGTAACAGGACCAATACCACAGCAAAAAATTCATGCAATACAGCCAAATGTTATTTCTAGTTTTAGCTTCCAAAATTTGGGAAGCAATGAAGATTACGGATATTCCAAACAAACAATACCTGTTCATTCAGTAGTAAATGTAACACCAGCTACGACTATTGTTAAAGAAACACTTCATCAACGACCCGCAGTTGTCTCTAGCTACAACTATCAGAATGTTTTAAATAATAGGGGATACCAATCTGCTCCAATTATAAGTGTTACAGAAAGAGTGCCTGTACTACAACACAGAGTTACGCCAACACAACCAGCTATCATTTCTAGTTACAGTTTCCAAAATGATGCTATTAATGAAGGTTACAAATATACGAAACAAACAGTGCCTCTGCAACCTGTTGCAAGTGTTACGCCTATTGTGCCCATTATACAGAAGAATCCACAGCCAGCAGTTGTGTCCAGCTACAGTTTCCAAAATTTTGCAGACAATGAGGGCTTCAAATTTACTAAACAAGCAGTACCGCTGCAACCTATTGTAAGTGTTACACCGATAGTTCCCATTATACAAAAGAATCCACAGCCAAGTGTTGTGTCAAGCTACAGTTTCCAAAATGATGCCGTCAATGAAGGTTACAAGTATACGAAACAAACAGTGCCACTACAACCTGTTGTAAGTGTTACGCCTATAGTGCCTATTATACAAAAGAGTCCACAGGCCGCAGTTGTGTCAAGCTACAGTTTCCAAAATGATGCCGTCAATGAAGGTTACAAATTTACTAAACAAGCAGTACCACTGCAACCTATTGTAAGTGTTACGCCTATCGTGCCCATTATACAACACAATCCACAGCCCGCAGTTGTGTCAAGCTACAGTTTCCAAAATGGTGCCGTCAATGAAGGTTACAAATTTACTAAGCAAGCAGTACCGTTGCAACCGGTTGCAAGTGTTGCGCCTATCGTGCCCATTATACAGAAAACTCCACAGCCAGCAGTTGTGTCCAGCTACAGTTTCCAAAATTTTGCTGAAAATGAAGGCTACAAATTTACAAAACAAGCAGTACCCCTGCAACCTGTTGTAAGTGTTACCCCTATAGTGCCCATTATACAAAAGAATCCACAGCCAACACTTGTGTCAAGTTACAATTATCAAGTTGGTGGATACAGTAAACAGACAACACCCTTCCAACCACTTCAACCAGTTCAAAATATTTCTCCAGTCATACCACTAATTTCTCACAAAAATGTGTATTCAGTACAACCATCAATTTCTTCTAATTATGCCTTCCAAAATTTGGCTAAAAGTGAAAATTTGGATTACTCTCAACAAATATCATTGCAACCTCTCGCACCAACAATATCAACAATAATTAAACCAGTGAACCCAACTGTAATATCAAGTTATAGTTTTAATAATGAAGCTAAACCTACTTTACCAACTGTTGTTTCTAGTTTTAATATTCAAAACTCAGTTGATAATTTTAATGGTTATGAATACCGCAAGCCAAGCATTGCCTTTGAGGAACGACCCTTACAGCCTATAATTCCCAAAGTTTCAACAACTTCATTTACAAATGTTCAGCCACTTCCAACACAATCATCTGCCGTGTTTAGCTATAATTATCAAAATGCAGAAGTAACTAAAAATACTGGTTACCATTCCGTTAACAATGGAATAACACGAATTGCGCATCAAGACTTTAGTTACTCCACGCCATTTGTAACATTTGGAGAAAAATCCCGCAAAGATTTTCCATTGCCTGCTCCCCAACCTACCATTCCCACTGTTTTAAGTGTTAGTACTCCTGTAGTGCCAATAATTAGACAACAACCAATAGCAGTGCCAGTTTCGCGTATTTCGAAACCCGTACAAATTGAAAAAGTATCCATAAGTAATAGGAACTTTGGTGAAAAGATATCAGTATCCAGTGCCCAGAAACCAGTTACTATTGAAGATACTATTATATCCAAACAAGAACTTACAATCAAACACCGCCAATCAGGTGTTAAAGTGGAAGATTACCAAAATAAAAAACCAGTTGAAGAAGTACCATTTGTAGCTAAAAAGGCATATGTGACTACTGGACAGGAACAAAATTCGGCTGGATATAATTATCCTAAACCTGCAGTAGCCTTTGAAGAAGGCCCTTCCTTTGCAATTCCAGTTGCGACATCTACTAGCAAATATGAACCAATAACTAATAAAGCTTCTAGAGGAAGAGTGTCATTTACAGCTCCATCTGATGTTAAAGATTACTATTATACCACTCCTAGATCAAATATTTATATATCCACTCCAGTGCCGTTCAGTACCTCAAAAAGTGAATCTCGAATAAATGTAAATACACAAAACAGTGGATTTTATTCAACACCAAAACCATCGTATACTTCAACAATTGGAACAGTTCTAGCAGCTAAAAAACAATCTTCGGGAGACTTTCAATTTTATAACGGGTTACAGTCAACGACTGTTCCAACATTTGGTAGCAACGATAACTCGCAATTTGGCAGAAAATATTCTTTTAATTCTGTTGATGATCAGTATCTGTATAAAACCCCTATACCACAATCAACCTATGTCTCTACATCTACACAAAATTATGCGGGCGATTCTGTTGTAGTCTCCAACCCACAACAAACGTATTTACCTGCAGGTATACGTACAAACACGGGAAGTAAACCAAAAACATATATAAGAGTTAATGATTTTCATCCACTTTTACCAGCTAAATTGGGAGCCACATGCACGTGTACGAGTACATCAAAGACGTTAACACTTCGTAAAAAACCTATTGCAGCGATACCTTCAGCTTATGAAGCTAGCAGTGATGACGGTTATATTGTAAAACCAAATATTAATCAAAAAGTAAATGACTTAAATATACTACCACTGCGAAATAGTGGAGCTGTTTTAGAAGACTATGTCTACGAGCCAAGAAAAGTTCTCGAGGTTAGTCCTTCTCCTTCAATCATCGTTGGAAGTACAACAAACCCTATTTTACCAGCACCAGCTCCAGCTCTTACAATTCGCAAACGTATTAGGGTTAATCAAGTAACAACCCCTAGTGTCACACCTGTTATTAAAGTGACTTTAGCTCCACAAATATTCTTAAAGGAAACATTCACACCTGTTGCAAGAGTTAACAATGAAGAACAATTACGATCTTACAAAGTAGAAAATGTTGGTGATAACCGGCAGAATGTTCTTCAGGGTACAGTAAGGGGAGCTGGGAAAGAAGCTATTTCTGCAAACTCCTTTGATCGTTACGGGCCTGGAGGATGGAGAAGTCGTCAAGAAACTCTTCAAGGTACAATTGACTGTCAAAGAGCAGGTCTGTTTAGGCATCCAGAGCAGTGTAATAAATTTTATACTTGTAGGTGGGATTGTACTAAAAAGAGGTTTACACTTCATGTATTTAATTGTCCTGTTCATTTAACATTTGATTCTAATTTAGGCGCTTGTAACTGGCCAAGCCAAGGTCCAGCTTGTGCTGGTAATACTTTACTTCCGAATGAATAACTATAATTATATTTATTACATTTTAAGTGGTTTCGATATTAGTTACAATATTATTATTGAGCATTGGTAGGAATAAGTTTCGTATCTATAATACATCTGATATTCAAATTACTAGGAAAAGCTAAATTTGATTGTCGTCGATCCCAATAACGTGTGGTAAAGCCGTTATCGCACATATAACAATATGATCGTGTTGGTGGTTATCAGAAGTCTAGTTGTTAAAAATTTAAATTAATTTTTTTATCCAGAAATTAATTACCTATAAAGTTTTGTGTTTTTATAATACACAAATGTACCTATAAAAAACATGGCACAGCTCTACCAAGCTTGCAAAGTTGAAAGTGGGCGTGTCCGGCGCTGATATAGATTTTCAAAGTACAGTCAAAATAAAAACATTTAGGCGGCTAATTTAAATAATTGTAAATACCTTTCATTCGAAGAATTCGATGACCTTCCGAATGATATTTCTGGCTTCAAAATGAATGATCTTCCTAACAGATTTTAAACGTCAACACAATCTGATAAGATACTGAAATTATTAAAATTTCAAACGTCAATTGAATTTTTCCAGTGAATTAACTTTTGAGTAGGATTGTTTGCTATTGGTTGACGTATTGTCACGCTTTCTCTTTTAAAATTTGGTTGACATTTTCCGGGGCATTTGTAAGCTTGGTGGAGCTGTATGTGTATCTTGTGCGCTAAATTTGTTTTAAGTCCTTGAGTAATTCTCTTACGCTCGCTCGGGTACTAAATGTGCATTTCGTGCACTAGATACACAAATAATTATTAGAACAAGTTCTATAAACACTGCAAATATCTACTAAATTATTAAATTATGTAGTAGTACACTTACCTCGCAAAATTTGCCATTTTAAATGTTGTAACTACTTATTTATTAACTAATTATTTCATCAAACCATATTATTATATCACATCATTTAATACTGCATCTATTACCTATCACAATGTCTATTTCAAAAGTGTGATTATATGTTTAATTTCAAAACTAAAAATAGTACGCAAATAAATAGGCGCCTACCTATTAAACGCAACTGAAAAAGTTAAAAAGATATAAATACTGTATTATACCTTACATTCTTACAATATAGAAATATTCTACGTACATTTTATAATTGAGAAATGCAAACAGGATAATACCGTGTGTTTAATAACAAAATAATTTAAGAAAGGTTCCATTAACTTGTTAACCCTTGACCGTAAACGCACATTTTTACTTTATACCGGGTGGCCAAAGGTGTACATAGGGATTTAACATTGTATTGAACGTTTATGCTGATTCCTGCTCCCCAATTCAACTTACAGGAATGGTAATGGTATTAATTGAAAGGTAAAATTATTGCGCTTCAAATGGTGCTAATAATAAAATTAAATGTGCTATAATTATTTTTACCCGAAATCGTCAAGAAAGTCAAACTTTCACAGCTGTCTTGAGTTTTGAAAGTTCCTAATAATGTAAAATCTGTAGCGTACTTCTATTACATGAAGCAACTGTCAATGTCAAAGTTTATAAAAAATTTCTTGGTTGTAGGTACAAATTCCACCTATTACTTATATGGAATGCACAATTTAGGTTGTTTCAAACTAAAATAATACTTTTCTTAAGCTATAAATTGAATTTTATTAAGAAAATAAACATACGATTACTTCAGCATCATAATTACATTAATTACGATGTAAAATGGTCCTTCATTTGCATTATTTCTTTGGATTTCGTTGGTAGCAATTAGCAAGTCTTGCACCACCGACGCCGCAGCCTCAGTCACATTGTAAGCAATATTTTCTTCTTGGAACATGTCGCATTTACCGTTGTTTAACACCACAAAAAACCAAAAACCAGGAAAAAAATCAAAACATAAACAAAACAAATAATTATTTCACCATGGATACACAAACCTGCTGTTCCTTAACATATCTGATTTTTATTTTTTAAAGGATTGTCAAAATGACATTTTCAAATTTACGAATTTATGAATAATTTTGAAGTAATTTATACGATTTCAGGTAAAATTTTATATATAACGAGTCTTGAAAGTTATTCTACTGGACTCAGAAGCATAAAAGTACTCGGCCTTACGGCCTCGTACCCTCAACATACTCCTTCGTCCAGTAATAGATAACTTTCAAAACTTGTTATGTAAATAACTATAAAACAATGATTTAAAATTTTACGATTTTTAAATACGACGTGCCATGATTTTCAAATTTTACAGCATTTGTCAAAAAATTTGATAATAAATTAGTTGGCTTAAAATTAGTGGATTTATGTAAATGACAACTAATTTAAATGATTTTTGACAAATGCTGTACAATTTGAAAATCATGGCGCGTCATATTTAAAAATCGCAAAATTTTAAATCATTATTTTAAAATAAATATAGCACATTTAATTTTATTATTGGCGTCATTTGAAGCGCAATAATTTTACCTTTCAATTAATACCATTACCATTCCTGTAAGTTGAATTGGCGAGCAGGAATCAGCAGAAACGTTCAATACAATGTTAAATCCCTATGTACTCCTTTGAGACCGGCCACGCGGTATATAGATCTGAAGTCTACGTAGGTACCGAACCACAGCCAGCTTCGTCCCTTAATGAGGACTTGGGTGAAGCTGGCCATTGCCCGTTTTGCATTGCCGTTTTCAAAAATAGAGCAATTCTATTGGTTCAGGCAAAATAGCGATAGGCGTACGCCTCAATTGCGGACCTGGCTAAGTACTTCGATTGGCAAAATCTTTTTTAAAAATATTTTACGATCATTGGTATTTTTTATTTGCACCTACTGAATACAACGCCTTTTTTACAATTTAAATTCAATTTTAACATCTGTATGATTCAAAACATTTTAAAATAGCCACTGGCGTAGGATTATGTACTTAAAAGTTGCAATAGAGTTTAGTCATCACGTATTGTACCCCGGTGGGTAAACAACTACACGCTCATGACAAAATATTGGAAAAAAAGTTGCTGTCCCAGTTAAATTTATGTTCATCATTCCCTATGCACTCTGTATCGGTCTAGGACGTTTCGGCGTGATCGATTCGGCGCTGGGACGTGTCGGGCCAGGATGTTTCGGCGCAAATGTAGTTTCATGTGCTGCTAGCTTTATGAACATTTTAATATTAATTGTTGTACTCATTTATTCATACCATTTCGTGTGCCATCCATGTCTGAAATTGAATAACAGGAAATGTACTAAAATAGTGCCTTACGTATAAACATAACATCAAGCAAGACAGTAGTCTCGCTCCCTTTGATATTGGAGTACATTTTGAACTGCTTATGGTAGGTGTTCATACTCTGCGGCACGACTGCGCGAGGTATCAACGAACGGTTTTTAATTTTTAAATATGACGTCATTCTATGATTGGTTGATACTTTGTGCCTAGCCTTGCGCAGTCACACTCCTTTAGAATTCTTCAGAACTTACGACGCCGCCGTCATGTACACAGTCAACGGCAAGCAACTTCGGCAATATGTATATAGACCTCCGGATCATGATAAACAACTGGGCTCCATAATAAACTTACAAATTCTATCAGTTATTGGTAGTGAGTGGTACAGTGAAAATAACATTGGCGCCGAAACGTTCCATTTCGCCCTGTATAACAGTATAAACCAGCTTAGAATATGTAATACCATTTTAATAAAGGGTGTAAGTTTACTAGGTGTAGTTGCATAATTCATTTTTTATTTATTGCATCTACTCATTCTGATTTTTATAAATATAAGTATAATTTTAGATAGTGGAGTATTTTTCGTTCTGAAAAAATCTCATATTGTATTTGTTAGGATATTTTAATATACATTTATGCTTTTTATGTAGGAGATATTTCCATGAAAGTCCATTACATTTATTTACTTGTTATGAGAACTGTTAATCGGTAAAACAACACAAAGGGGGGGGGGGGGAGTATCATAGTATAAGAGTTCATGTCAATGTTTAATTTGATGTTTTATTGAGATAGTCAAGTAAGATATGTAAAAACAAAATATAACAGTAGGAAGCAAAATACAAATAACGTGTTTAGGTATTTATAATTTAAAAATGGTTGTGTCTATGTTTATTTGAAATTGTAAAATTATGGATCGATTATAAACATTATTTTTAGAATTATTATAACTATATGTGTAAAATTTGTACATAAGTAAAACATTTCTTTTTTGATTAAATATTTAACAAAACAGGAGCATTTTGAATAGTTAATTCGTTCTTATAACGCTCTAAAAGAGGGCGAACTTCTTCCTTCAAATATTCCTCCACTTGTTCTTCAGCTCTACCTGTAAAAGTTTTGGGGTCCAACAACTGATCTATTTCGTTTAAAATTGGAGCAAAATATGGATCTTTTCGAACTCGTTCTATTAAATCATTATCTTTACCATGTTGTTTAACTTGATCAGCAGCTTCCTGTGACAGGACCCTAATTTTTTCATGACATACTTGTCGGTCACCACCTTTCTTAACCATCGCCATAATCAAGTTCTCTGCACTCATGAAAGGTAACTCTTGTAAAATATGACGGTGAATAACTTTGGGATAAACAACCAACCCTTGTGTAATGTTTAGTAATGTTAACAAAACGGCGTCAGCACCTAAAAATGCTTCGGCCAATGTTATTCTACGATTTGCTGAATCATCAAGGGTTCTTTCTAGCCACTGTACAGAATGGGTGTTAGCAGCATTGGAATACAAAGCCATTATATGACGTGCTATAGCACAACAACGTTCAGACCTCATTGGGTTTCTTTTATAAGGCATAGCAGAACTACCAATTTGGCTTTTTTCAAAGGGTTCTTCAATTTCTTTTCGATTTGCTAACAATCTTAGGTCACTGCACATCTTATGAATTGTTGCCCCAAGACCAGACAGGGCAGCAACAACTTCAAGATCAACTTTTCTAGAGTATGTTTGGCCTGTTACGGGGTAACTCTTAACGAATCCTGATAATTGTGCAATTCGTTTGTCTAAAGTAGTTACTTTTGAACCATCTCCATCAAACAATTGGAGAAAAGATGCTTGGGTGCCTGTGGTTCCTTTCGCACCTCTAAATCTAAGATCATCTCTTGCACGAGATAAAGCACGTTCATCCATCAATAAATCGGACATCCACAAAGTTGCCCTTTTTCCTACTGTTGTTAACTGCGCTGGTTGGAGATGAGTAAAACCCAAAGTTGGAAGTGACCTGCATCATATGCTTCCTTAATCCAAAGGTTTTAGACTTTTTAAAATTTATACCAACATTAGTAAGCACATTTATAGCAAGTAGAATTAATTAGAAGCTAGCGAAATACTCAAGCAAAAGCACCTTATTTTAATGACGAAGAGTAATTTAATTTCAGCACCTTAAGTAACATGAAAACTATTACATTAGGTACATTCTTAACACCAAAATTAAAGAATTGTTCAAATGGGCCGAGGTCTAGATTTTCCAAATCCTGACTCAGGTATGGGTATTGGTGAAAGTGGTAGGGTAAGCCAGGAGCTCACTTCCTTCGTGTGTCAGCAGCAAATAACAACCGGTACAATTTATCAAAAAGTATGTGCAATAGAGTTTCAACCGAAAATTAAACGAGGAAAGAGTGTATGCGTATTAGGGAACGGACTATACAGAGCCGAGTACGTCAGAGTTACGTACCGCATTTCTATTTCTAGCCGCCCTAACTTATTCTCGTTTTACTCATTCCCACCCAAGGTTTATAAACCTTGATTCCCACCAGCAACCTTATCCTTGTGGTACAGTAGGTCTTTAGCATGTTTATAAGTTATGGGGCATTCGACACTACACTCCATATTAGATAAGTCTTTATAATGTTAGTTGGGCTTGAATCTGTGTGTTCTGAATCCAAAGACATATTTCACTCTACGTACCTAATATTGAAATACCTATAGCATGTGTCAGTTCACATCTGGTTAATATATTTCATATTCGACAAACTGAAATATAATACAGTGTGTCCACAGACTCATTCTCAACATGGGGATCTCGCTTATTATGAGAGATACAGATTTGGTTAAATGGAATGAAATATTCCTTAGGTAAAGTTGTACCAAAGCCCATAAATAAACTTGCGATATTTAATGTAGTTTTGGAAATGTGGTGGAAAAAGTGAATTTTTGGCTTTTCCATTTTTTCCTGTAACTCATTTAGTTTAATAGAAAGTCGAATTTAATTTGTACTTTCTTAAGGCACTTTTTTAATAGGAATTTAGTGGTGTATTCAGATTTTTGAAAACTGTCATTGTATTTGAGTTACAATGGTCAACTTCATTTTTTCTTATGGAGGTCATAGTTAGCTATGTCACTACTGGAAAGAGATTATTTTTCTCTTTTCAAAAATGTATAATTTGTTATACCTAATATCAAAACTAACGGCTAAAAAATGAAAAAAAGAATTTAATTTAAATGTAAAGTTTCTCAATATGAAGATTCTGTAACCCAAACACAATTGAATCAATTGTGACTGCAATTGTTTGTTTGTTTGTTGTGTTTCTTTATAACCATAGTTGTCTGTCAGTTTATTTTATTTAATCTTAAATTAATCTTAAATTAACAATTGCTTATTTTTAAACATTATTTCTAACATAATGGAATCGTTCAGTAACAGTGATAAGTTTGATATGTTGTCTTGTTACATTCTGTCTCACAAAAATTCAACGCGAACTGCCGAAATGTACTTAAACCACTATCCAGAACGAAGACAACCTCATGAATCGACCTACAGAAATTTAAGGGTAAATTTAATAGAGCACGGATTATTTATTAAACCGTATAAAAACCCTCAATGTATAAGTGAAGAAACCAAAACTTCCGTTCTACAAGCAATTGTTGAAAATCCAAACACTTCAACTCTGGAAATTCAACGTAACACCGGCATTCCCAAATCTACTGATGATAAAATATTGGCATCGCACAAATATCATCCATATAAATACAATGTGTGTCAATCTTTAATATCAGGGGATAATGAAAGACGAAGAGAATTTTGTGAATGGTATACTAGGAAATGCGATGCTAATGATAATTTTCCTTCTCAAATATTATGGTACTAAAAAAGTTTTCTTTTATTCTATGGTCTTTTAATTTTTTAGTCGTTAGTTTTGATATTAGGTATAACAAATTATACATTTTTGAAAAGAGAAAAAAAATCTCTTTCCAGTAGTGACATAGCCAACTATGACCTCCATAAGAAAAAATGAAGTTAACCATTGTAACTCAAATACAACGACAGTTTTCAAAAATCCGAATACACCATTAAATTCCTATTAAAAAAGTGCCTTAAGAAAGTACAAATTAAATTCGACTTCCTCTTAAACTAAATGAGTTACAGGAAAAAATGAAAAAGCCAAAAATTCACTTTTTCCACCACATTTCCAAAACTACACTAAATATCGAGAGTTTATTTATGGGCTTTGGTACAACTTTACCTAAGGAGTATTTCATTCCATTTAACCAAATCTGTATCTCTCATAATAAGCGAGATCCCCATGTTGAGAATGAGTCTGTGGACACACTGTATAGTAGACCCTGTTTTTGACCTTTTGCTGATGTATCTTTTAAAGCATCTACTCGAACAAGCAATAGTCAATACAAAATTTGTAATATTAACAAAATTAAACTCTTAACCGCGTTCCTAGTGATGATTTGACTTTCGAAGTGTAAACACGCTAGCTGTGCGCCGCTATCTTTGAAAGTTTGTGTCCCATACACAGATAAGTGAACTTGAGGTCAACAAATCTAGTTCGCGAACAGAATAGAAGTGTAAAAATTGTATGTACAAATAACCATATTCTTTTATATGTAAACTCAATAGTCATGTTTCCGTTTGGAAATAATAATGGTTCAGGTCCCCCCCGACCCGGAACATCTGCAGTAAATATTCAAGCGCCTCGCGATAATTACGGTTATAAATTCAACTCCCCAAGCATGCAAAATTTTCCAGCCATGCAACTGCAAAGTTCCTTCAGCAACCAAGCCTTGCTACAATTCTCAAACTTATTACAAAATCCAAATTCTATGCCACTTCTACATAACTCACCAAACTGCTTTCCTCCTAACCCATATTTAGCAAATCCCCAAGCACAACATAACTTTATGACAAATCCCCAACAAAATACCCCACCTACCCCATTCATGCCATCACGCACTCCAAGCGAAGTGTCCTCCATGGAAGATACCGACAACGACGAAACAAGTAGTCACGACTGGCAAACAGTCAAGGTTCATAAAAAACGTAAAAGAAATCCTAAATCTCCAACTAATATTTCTAACGTCCAAGAACTTACTACTCAAAATAAATTTGACGCTCTACAAAATGCACCTGAAAAAGAAAACGATGATAATAACTTTTTTGGGACAACTAGCAGGTAAATTTATCATCGGATACTCCTCAAGTAAACTCAGGAAAGGAACCTGTGGTCAACATCCCTGTACATATAAAACATCTAGTTGCCCAAAAAAGAAGAGCCAGGCGCATATGGCAAAAAAGTCGTAATCACATTGACAAAAGGGAATATAATAGATTAACCCGACAATTAAAAACAGTACTGCAGGATACTCATAATGCCAGTTTTGAATCCCACATCACTAGTCTGGCTAAAGAAGATCACACCATCTGGAAGGCCACCAAAACACAGCATATTCCACCTCTAAGGAAAGATGATGGAAGCTGGGCAAAAACGGAACAAGACAAAGCAACCACCTTTGCAAATCACCTGTCACAAGTTTATAGTGCGCATGAGGCTAACAACAATGACGATGTCAAATTAAAAACTTGGATGTCCTCTGTCCGATGATGCTACCAACTAAACCTTTCTCTCCAAATGAAGTGAAACAAGAGATCTCAAGATGTAATAATCATAAAGCTCCTGGCTTTGATCTGATCACTGGCTTCACGTTAAAACAACTACCCAGAAAAGCTGTAGTCCTATCAACTTCAATCTTTAACAGTGTACTAACATTAACATACTAGCCGATCAAGTGGAAGTTTGCACAAGTTTGCAATAGTCAACAAACCAAACAAACCCCCAAATGTAGTTACCTCGTATCGCCCTATAAGCTTACTACCTATCATGTATAAAATCGTAGAACGACTGCTACTCAAAAGAATTTCTGAAATAAGCACGGTTATACCTACCCACCAATTCGCTTTCAGGGAAAGGCATTCTACCGTACAGCAATGCCACAGGATCGTTAAAAATATTCACATAAGTCTTCAAGAGAAAAAATTATGTACAGCAGCCTTGCTGGACGTGCAGCAAGCATTCGACCGTGTATGGCACCAAAGTCTCTTCTATAAATTCAAATTGTTCCTCCCTACACCTCTCTACCTGATCGTAAAAGCAAACCTTTCTGAGCGATATTTCTAAGTAAGATTCAACGCTGAAACCTCCAATTATTGTCCCATAAAGTCTGGTGTCCTACAGGGTAGTGTCCTGGGTCCCCTTTTCTACTTAATTTTCATAGATGACATCCCAACCACAACTTCAACCTCAATCGCCACATTCGCTGATGATGCTGCAATTATATCCATAAATGATAACCCTTACATAGCATCCGAAAATTTGCAAACACACCTCAACCTTATACAAGACTGGCTGGACAAATGGAAAATCACAGTCAATGCTTCAAAGTCTTTACAAATTAACTTCACCAACCGAAACATCAGGTGTCCTACAGTCACATTAAACAACATACAGCTGCCAGTTAACAGCCACGTCAAGTATCTCGGACTAACAATAGATCAAAAGCTGACCTGGAAACCACACATCACGGCAAAGAAAACTCAAATTAACCTGAAAATACAGAAAATAGGATGGCTAATCGGACGAAGATCAAAACTCTCCACAGCAAACAAAATACTACTATACAAAATGTATAATAAAGCATATCTGGACTTACGGAGTTCAACTCTGGGGGTGCGCAAAACCATCTAATACACAAATAATGCAGAGAATTTAATCGAAAATACTAAGAATGATTTTCAATGCACCCTGGTACATTAATAATAAAACCCTGAACGAAGATGCTGGCATACCGCTCGTTAGTGAAGAAATCATCAGGCTAACTAGAAACTACGAGTACCTAGAACAGCTCCCAGATTATCCCAACGATGAAGCTAGACAACTCCATACTCAACCACTAGTCAGAAGAAGCCTAGAGAAGCAGTGGCCCACAGATATTTTGAACCAATAAACAAGTCCTACGGTATTACGGTTGTTAATTTAATTTAATTTAAGTCAATGATCCCTTGTTATATTAGCTAGGTGAATTGTCGCTGGATATCTGCTCCCTCAAGTGTAACTCATTAATCATATGTACTTATAGCTTTAAACAGCAGGTTGTAAATTTACAATAATTTAAATTAAAAAAAACGCTCCTAACACGGAAAAATGAAACGGAGAAATCAATTTTATGTAGGTACACTTACGTTAAATTATGCAAAGCAGAAAGCGATTGTATCAAAGTTCTTATGAACAGCAAGTATTTACTACTTAGTAATCATAAATAAACTCACTTGTATTCTTCGGCAAAATTAGCTAGATTCAAAATAACAGCAGCAAGGCGAGGTAATAATATGTTGAAGCCATCTTTCATAATTATAAGGTCGGTGTTATCGCCTACAAAGCAAGAAGTTGCACCCAAATGTATAATGGGCGCTGCTAGGGGACATTGTTTAGCAAAAACATGAACATGAGCCATTACATCATGTCTAGTTAAACGTTCTTCAGCTGCAGCAGCTTGAAAATCTATTGCATGGATATTTTTCTCCATCTGCAAAATCTGTTCATCGGTGATTTGAAGACCTAATTCCTGAAAGCAAAGATTAAAATGAGAACAGTGATTGACAAATTTAGTAAATGTGCTTTAAGATTTATTTTTTATTTATTTCTTTAAATAATTAAACTGCCCTAACAACTATGATTTTAGATACTATTTACAATCTAACGCTTATAACAAAAATAAATTTATGATAGGTAATATTAAAGAGTACTATTTGTATAACATCTTTCAAAACGTAAATTTTTATCAAAATAATCATTTTTATTTGCTTTTAGTCTCCCTTTTAATGGATGGTATAATTCGTCATTAAACTTTACTGAAAGTTTCTTTGGGAAAACAATAATACAGAGTTGCAATTCTATTATTCTTTCGGATACAAAACATCTGAAATACACGATAAATGAAGGTGCTGGCGTAGGGCAGACATAGATTCGGGAAACTTTTAAACTACGACTACAAACGTTGGTGGTTCAATTCCGGAGGTGAATCAAGTAAAACCGTTTCGTCCATGCATGTGTGTCTTTGTCTTAAATTAAATGCTAGATAGGGCACATAATATGACCTTGATATAAGATTTGATATTTGATGATCAGGGTTTTCTTAGAGTCAAAATGGACATGTTACACCCCATATACATAATAGGATTACAGATTTTGGGAATACACAAGATAAGAAGAATAAAATATGTGAATTGGGAAAATGTAGAACAATTGTTCATCCAAAACTTAGACGAATAGCATAGCGACCGAGGATAATCCACGGAGCTTGAAATGTTGGGAAGGAATGCTATTCAACGAATAGGGATAGAATATTGGAATGGAGAAGCAAAGACAAAGAGGCATGAATCTGGACGGGCAAAAGCATTTTGAACAACGGGCCCAAGTAGCTGGATGATGATGATAAGCAACTCATGAAGCAACGGCAGACTGCCGTGTAAATTATTTTTCAGTTATCAGTTAAATATTAAACTCATATAAGCGGAAGTCTTTTACAACATTTAGGAGCGGTTTGTCAACTCACTGTTTAGTTAACTAACGATCCATTGGTGATGGATACGAATTGTTTCAAGAATTGTATTCATGACAGTTGAGCCTTTGTTAGCTTAACAAGAAGTTAACTACAGATTGACAAACTGGCCCTTAATGGATTTATTAATACTTTGCCGAATCTACTGGAGTTTACACACGAGAAGTATTAAATCTATGGTCTATTTTAACATGCACTCTGCTTGCGTAGTCCGCATTGTCGATCCGCATGCGGATTGCGCATCATCATGCGGTCTGGTCTGTCTTGTAGAGACCTAAACGCACTGCGCTTTTACGTTTAATATTGGAATTTTTATGCAGTGTTTTGCCGGATAGAAAAACGTTGGGCAGGTTATGCCATTAGATGCAGATGTTTAAAATTTACTTTGAATTTGAGAGTGAGAGAGTTTCACTAAAACAGCGAAAAATCAACAATGAACAATTAATTTTTCATTACTTATTAATAAAAGTTAAATGGAACATTGTAATACTTCAAACTTATAGCTTGGTATTACATATTAACATCGTCCATAAATGATCTTTGTGCACTATTGCTGCGGACCAGTTCCACCCAGAACAATTGCTGCGGACGTTTATGGTGCGCTAGCGCAGTACGCTGAACAGACCGTTTGTATTGAAAAGCAGTAACGTATGCGGAATCCGCAGTGCGCACTGCGCGTGCGAAATCCGCATAAGTTAGACCGTAGCTTTGCTTTACACTCCAAACAAATAATTTGTTGGTATAGTCTCAACAAATACGAATTTTTGTTGCATTTACACAAAAAAAATGGTATTATTATTTCCTGCCACAAATTCGTTTTCGTATTTTTGTTATTAATTCGTACCTATTTGCTGGGGTAACAATGATTTTTGTTGAGGGTGTATCAACAAAGTATTTGTTGGGAAAACAAGATTGTTTCCAGAGTGTGCACAGATCCATAACTTCGATCTAGGACACTCGGTTTAACCACAGAGTCCCCAAGATTTTATGTATCTACATACAGGGTGTCTCTAAAATATGGTGCCATAGCTTAACCACAGATTCCGGGGATCAAAATAAGATGATTTAACCCAACTTACCTCTATCCGAAATTGCTCCGTTAAAGCACTAGCGAACGCCAAAGATCTTCAAAAAATTTCTATTTTTTTAAATAACAAAAGATTGTTTTTAGCGATTAGGATGAAATTTGGAATGTAATTCTTTACTGGAAAAAGGTGTTTTTTGACATCATTTTTTTGTTCAGGAGTGTCGCGTAAGTGGTCAAAGGTTGATCATCCACAGGCAAAGAAGCTCATATTTTTTTAACAGTTCGGCCAATAGTTTTCAAATTTTTTTTACAGAGAGACATTCTTATTTCAAATATTTTCTGTTTCTTGTTCGATTTCGGTATCTTCCATAGTTTGGCTGAAAAAAATTATTTTGATTGGCTCCAGTGCATTTCTTAAAACGATGTAGTAATCTAGTTGTCCCGTATGCTGAGAAATAAATGACGAAGAGACAATTTTTTGCGTAGAATCAACTTTTGCATCCGGGAAAATGGTGGTCACATTAAGCATTTGCTGTAAATCTATTAATTTACCGGTGGTAAAAAATAAGCTGAACCATTGGTTGAGAAATGGTTCAGATTATTTTGCGCCACCCTTTACATACTTGTTAGTAATAAACTTATACCAAATTGTCTCTTCGTGATTTATTTCTCAACATACGGGACAACTAGATTACTACTATCTGTTTTAAGAAATGCACTGCAGCCAATCAAAATAATTTTTTCAGCCTAAATTATGGCAGATACTGAAATCAAACAAGAGACAAACAATATTTGAAATAGGAATGTCTCTCTGTAAAAAAATTTTGAAAACTATTGGCCGAACTGTTAAAAAGATATGAGCTTCTTTGACTGCGGATGATCAACCTTTGACCACTTACGCTACCCTCCTGAACAAAAAAATGATGTCAAAAAACACCTTTTTCCAGTAAACAATCACATCCCAAATTTCATCCTAATACCTAAAAACAATCATTTGTTATTTAAAAATATAGAAATTTTTTGAAGATCTTTGGCGTTGAATAGCGCTTTAACGAAGCAATTTCGGATAGAGGTAAGTTGCGTTAAATCGTCTTATTTTGATCCCCGGAATCTGTGGTTAAGCTATGGCACCATATTTTAGAGACACCCTGTATACGATATTTGTGTTTTTAACCTTAAAACAAATGTTTTCATTCTTTAGGTGCATTAAATTAGACTTTCATGAACAGGGACAATAACATCTTCAAAATATTGAAGTAAACAATATTGTGATTACTGAATTTACTTATACTAAGGATATCCTACTCATTTATAATTTTGAATATGAATAACACGGTTAACAATGAACTAATTGGATGATTATTCTCCAACATTTATGTAGGTTTCTAATAGTAGAGTGTGATATATTCCAGTTCTTGCGCCTTTATTTCAATAAGATATAAAAATATCTCCATAATGTAGGGTATAGGACATAGCATAATTTGAAGTAGATTACTCATAATATTGAGTAAAGAAATATTTCGATACACCTGAATCCTACTTAAAATAACAAACAAAATTTCAATAAAAATAAAAATGTACAAATGTAGTGGATGACATCATCTTATTTAGTGCTATACACTTGTATATTATTAATTTAATGAATCACAAAATTCTGATAAACAAGGAACTTTATCTATTACTGTAAAGAAATAACGGAAAATCTATAACACCTGGCATTAGTTACATATCTACTGGTTATCTCTTTTTAACTGTTTTAAACGCAATAGGAGGGAACCGTTAAAAATATATGAAAAGTCCTCAAATAAAAACTAGATTGTCAGATAAATAAGGCTCATGATAAACTTATCTCTTATCGGTTGTAGATAATACCAACTAGGAGACAAACATACAGGTGTTACACGCCCTGAGAACACAGGTTAATCAGAAAAGTTCAGAAAGAAAAGTAAAACAGTGAAAATGACGAATATAGCTACGGTGGGAAGTATTGTGCTGAAAATACTGAAATTGGTAAGTTACATAGAATAGCATTATTTTAGCATTTATTTACTGTTAAACTAGAGTAACTAAAACGAAAAGGGATAATGCGAACAGGATTGATACGTTTTATTATTTCGAAACATTGCCCATGTTATCTGGAAATGTAAAATGGAATACAATTCATTTTACGTACGTCGTTGCTCATTAAATACAACAGACGCGATGTTAAAACAAATTTAATGTTAAACTGGGTTAAACAAATATAGAGGAAACGGTTATTTTCATTGTAGTATTTAGTGGAACAACGCAATTTTGCGCATTACCTTTTTTTTCAAAACTATAACAAGAAGCAATAAGCAAATGTTTGGAAAATATTTAAAGTAACACAAAGTTTGATTTTTGTACCATTCATTTTCTTATTTTCGTGAAAAATAGAGACTGACTGTTTCTAATCGATGGATATGATCACTAATCAAACAGTGTTGCTGATAAGAAAAATATTTCGACGTAGCAAGTAATCAAATGAGTAATTGGTGAAATTACACGGTCTGTATTTAAAACTATAAAATGGCATTTAAAATAATTATGTGAGTCATGTAAACCGGAAAATATCATAGCAATAGCATAAATTTTTCGATTACTACTATACACTGAATCATTTGCCACACCCTTCAGTGAAAGCTTTATTCTCGAACATAGATAATATTGTGTAAGAATAATAATTACACTAGAGGCAAATTTGTTGAATAGGATATACAGGGACGTCCTTAATCAAGATGTAACCTATTTTCAATATCATTATAGCCCCCTGAAACGGATGCAAAATGTAAATATTAGTTAACATTATACATTTGTCAATTAAAAACTCCGTTTAGGACTAGTAAATGCTAGAGTGCCTTGATTTCTTGATTTTTGCTGAGGAGAGTGTGGACACACTTGTCAATGGGATAGATGAATATATGATCCTGTTTTTTTCGCAAAAGCTTTTTTTAGCTTTGAAGATTGAACTACAAAATACAGTTCCTCATGTCCATGCTTTTACTGTCTGTAGGTGTCTGTTATAATTTTGAACGCAGCGCTACTGACTAAAAAGAGTTATTTGCCACTTTTGACGGTTGCCTGGATAACCTATAAGCACATCGAGTCAAATTTGAAGACAAGTGTGTCCGTATTCTGACCCTAACATACAACAAAAATCATGGCACTCTAGTAAGTGCTAACAAAAATACAACAAATATACTTGGATGCTGGTGATCTGGTGATTCTTGTTTTCATTTGCAACCTATGAGGAATCACCGATATTCTCAAATTGTGTGACTAAGATATGATTTTATTTTTTTAGGTTCTTAATCTTATAATTCTAATTTTATACCGAACTGGATACTCCGGTCAATTTTTGGGAGTTGGAGGAACATGGAATTTGAACGAAGAAAAAAACCCAGATGCGGAAATTGTAGCATCTGGGGTATTTGTCGGCTATTTCATTTACACGATGGTTTCCCTTGTGAGCTACTGCTTCGCCACTGGTGATCATAAACAGTACGTATTTAAAATATTTTTCCCTGTGACACACGGTTTATAACCTTCCACTTGAACTATAAAGCTCTATAACCTTTGCAACTTCTGTTAGAATTAACTTTAACTAAGTGAAGCGTATACATGTTAAGAATGAATCATTTCCTTGGTGACTTGTTTTATTGGGGTCAAATAATGGATTTCCTTAATTACATCACTTGTTGGGATATTGTGAGATGATGAATTTTTAATTAAATTATTTTAATATTGAAGAAAGAATAATGTCTTAAGAAGTTTATGTTTTATACGTTTGAAATTAAATGTGATTTGTTATAGCACATTCACTGATATTGTGATGAACTTTATTGGAATCTTCATGTGGATTGCTGTTGGAGCTACCGCTTTACATTATTGGCATGGATACCAAAGCGAACATAAATACCTCCATGTTTCTTCGGAACGACAGGTATAAACAAATCATTGAATATAACAATATTTGAGTTAAATCAGTATTCAATTTTTTGAATATTCCAAACGATTTATTTTTTATTTAATAAACTTTTTTTTCAGGTTGGTCTTGCATTGGGTTCTTTGTGTGTAATATCAGGAGCGTTATATTTACTGGATACGGTTCTTGCAGTACTTCATTTTGCCAGAACAAAGATGTCTTAATGACATAGAAAAAGATTTTTCAAGATAGCAGTAGTGTTACTTTTTTATTTGGTTATCAGTAAGTCTAGTTATAGGTTTTTCAGAATAAATGTAATTTATATACAGATAGGTTTTATGCTATTGCTGATATCATCATTACCATAATTACTTTTAATTGTTATTGTGTTTATTGATTATTCTTACAAGAAAAACAGAATTTTAAAATTAGATTTTAACGTAAGTAGCCATAAAGAGTCCATTTTGATAATAAATTTAGAAGCTATCACTAAAAGTGGTCACCTGTTCACCTTTAGTCTATTTTGGTCTAGGCTTGCTAATACATGAAATTCAAAACTATATCATGACCATCTGTTAGACTTTGAAGTCAAACAGAGGAAACGGTTATTCCCTAGTTTTTAATTACTATTAGTATACGTAATATCCCTGGTAAACTATTTGAATTATTATTATTTCGTAAGGTATTATTTTTTCATGTCCATGACTGTATTCGAAACTTTTCAGTAATTTAAAACGAATTTGTAATGTCAAATGGTGTTGAAAACGGCAATTTTTAATATGTACAAATGTATTAACATGAATAATAAATAAACAGATTTTACTAAATCTCCACTTTATGTTTGGACAACGCACTGTGCGACTGTAAAGTCGGAACTATCGAAATAGAACTTTTATCGAATGTTTTTGAAAGAAACCCTCGAACACGATTGTCGAAGGTTAAAGTAAAGTAAAAGAGTCTGAAAACCATAAAGTGGAAAAAGAAAATCAAAAAAAGATGGTGAGATGATTTTGTGTGAAGAACTTTAGAAAAATAAATAATACATGATGCAGATCGCATTACCATATTATACAATGGTCTTAATGTCTGTATGTCAATGAAATGTCATAAAATTTTCTGAAGATATAATAATTAGAAATAAAAATGGGAAAGGACCTTAACGCATTATTTAAGGATGTTAATTTTATCTTCAAAATTGTTGAAGCGGTAAGTCCTGTTTGATTGACTAGTCATAAATACAGCATGATTGAACATACAACGCCATGTGGACCGTGGAATCATGTTTTTATTTCTGTCTATTATTCTATTCATATGGAGTATAATTTAAGTGTAATTAAACAAACTACATTAACGAGTTGAACCCCCGTTGTTCCAAAATTTTTGAAAAATCTGCTACAAAGAAGGATCCAACCCGTGTCGCGCCATGGCCATCGCAGGACCACGGACGCCGCTATTCGAGTTTCAGTTCAAAGAATTTCAATAAAACTTGAAAATTAATAGTATATTAAGTATTAAGAACGGTAAGGACATTTTACCGATCGAAGACAATAGTTTGGAGGAGGAGCGCAGCGACGACTCCAATTATTGTCTGAAATCGGTAGTCCTTAACGTTCGTGATGCTTATGACGTTTTTTGCGCTACTGAATCCGGTAAAAAGAATTTTTAATAAATTAATAATTAATACAGATTCAAATGCGATAATTGTCAGTCTCCGCATCACGTTGCCATATTGTCGATTGATATATTACGTTTCTATAGCAATCTGTAAACAGTTACCGCCATTGCAGTTTTTTGTGAAAATTATTTGGAGTTCCGTGGTAAAAATTAATGAAAATGATTCCGAAAACGAAATAGAAGAAGCTTGGAATGTGGGGTGTTACAATCATTTTAAAAATTGGTGTGCCAAGAAAAGTACAAATATTGATGAAAAATCTTTGCTGGCGTACTTTGTTACAAGAAATGAGAAATTAAAAGCTCCAGGATTTGTTTTAACTAACATTGGAAATTGCATTCATTTTATTTAACTAAACTGACGTTTGTGACTGACATTAATTTATCAAATTACATGGCACATTCGTTTTGAATAAATTTACTTACCGTTCTAGAACCCCAAAGTATTTTTTCTACTAGCGTGCGGAAAAACGCATTTTCCGCACGTGTTTTAGTGCGGAAAATCCACTTTTCCGCACGGTGCGGAAAATCCACTTTTCCGCACTAAAACACTAAAACAGTGCGGAAAATGTTTTTTTCCGCACGCTAGTAGAAAAACTATTGTTCCTAACACGTGCAGAAACCTATTTTTCCGCACTTAAATGCTTGACACCACTCCGCTACGCGTCGTGCTGTCAACGGCATTTGCGTGCGGAAAAATCGATTTTCTGCACTTGTTAGGAAAATAGCTATTACCGACGACTTTATCCTTAGCAACTAGTAAACATAACTTACTGTCTTGGAAACAGCCGCGGTAAACAATGAAATACAGCTCAGTAACACAAAAAAGTAATTTGTATCTTGAAAAGTATTTACAGGACCACAAAGATCTTGTATTCGCACATGTATGTAAACTTAAAATCCTTCACTGAACACCAAACTTTTATACGGGGTGTTGAAAAAACGTCAAATGTTTAAGCGGCATTAAGGCAGGCAGGCATAAATAAAAAAGGTTACTCAACAGCCCCGGTAGCACTCTGCAAGGGGGCTATAGCCCCCGATGGGGGGTACAGGAAGTTTATAACTTATGTCAGATATGCTTTTATATAAATTAATGAAGTATGGCATATGATTTAGCACTAGTGAGTATCAGTAAAAAATTAAATATACCATTTTTATGTAATGTTTAATGCAGAAGTGCAAGTAGTGCAGAACTGTTCTTTTCCACTCCAGAGAAATGTTTTTCTAGGAGCAATGACATACTTTCAAATCTCATGAAGGTTACAAACAGTAACATTACTATGCAGATTGCGAATAAACTTGTTAATAGTGCATATGATCGTCATAATTACGTCCGCTATATTACGGCAACGCTTTCCTAGTAAACTAAATCTTAACAATTTCTGTAGGCACGGATGTAAGGCGTATATTACTGTAACGTGAAAAATATGTACTATTAGTTATTGAAAATTTTACATCGCGCTATTAATATGTCATAATAAAAACCATAGTTATTATGTAAATACATTTCTACCCCCACCTTTGGGCGGTCTTTGTGAAATAAGCAGCTGCGGGGTTGCGGTCAAAAATAATTATTTGTTGCATCTCTATATGTTCATACGCGTAAACTGTGTTTCAAGCACCAGATTTCAGTCGCTTTTTATTTATTCAAACTTTCGTATTGGTATGTGTATTGCCTTTCCTGAGTAATGTTTATAATTATTATTATATCTTTATTTATTTCCATTATTCTCATTTGTCTAGATATTGTGCCTCATAGGAGTTCTAATTATTGAAGGAAAGACATCAAATTACTCAATCGGAGTATCCTACAATTCGCATAACTTGGTCATTGTCGCGGTTGCAGGTTATCTTCTTATTACTTGTGCATTCATCGCTATCTATATTCTTGATGAAACCCACTCACTGCTGGAAAAGATGTTCATTTTAGTTGGAGCTATATTAAACTTAATAGTTGGGATAATGCATCTGTCTTATCATTCTGGCAGTTACTACGCCAAGAAAAATATTTTATATTTGTCTCTTACCACAACAGCTTGTGGTGTAATTATGGTAATCGATTTTGTATTTCTACTAAAAAAATAACACAACGGCTATTTAACTTTCAAATTAAAATGTAAATATTATAATAAAATAAATAGTTTATGAAACATAATTTTACAAATTTTTGAAATCACAAATTAGTAGAATTTTTGTCCACAAAGTATGTCTGTATAAAATCAATAAGAAGATTCAATTACAATCCAATAAAAAATCTTAGAGAGCTAAACGCGAAGATTAAAGTGGCCATAGAATTGTGCCACATTCGAAATATACAGGATAGGCACATACAGGGTTATTCAAATTCGAGGCTCACCATTGGGATCTCGGAAACCGTAAGAGATAGGAGGACGGTTAAATTGGGGCAAAGTTGCGCTATATAGTGCTGATCAATAATTAAAAAGAAATTTAACCTATCTACCTTAGTTTTTTTATTATGGCCAAAAAACAGAAAAATGACAATTTTGTTTTTTGAAAATTACACATAAGTTGGTTGTTATTAAATTTTTTTCAAATCTGTAAAAACTTTCTTCAAGCAACTTTTTAGCTGCAATACCGTAGTGGTATCAAAATTTTTCTACCCCGTTTCGGTTTTACGGAATCATCCTCAGGTTTGTTTTTTCTTATAAAGAGGAAATGATGAATATTTTGGAAATAATAAAAAATGCATAGTGTCATTTGAAAAACAAGTTATAGGTAATTCCAGTTACCGAAAAAATACCTTGTATAAGCACCAATGTCGTAAAGTTCCATATCAATGAAATAATCACAGTCAAGTATTGTTATAATAAACAAAAGCTTAACAACTACATCATCATAGCAACAAATACGTCATAGTATTATGTTTACACGGATTGCTTTTAAAAAAATCCTAAAACCGATAGGGAACGTACTAATTTTAGATTGGAATGTTGTGCTTTGTTTTCCGATTGGCGTTTCCAGTCTTGTTGCTCATAGCAGCGTGCGGTAAAACTTTTGCCGCACGTATGCAGTAAAATTTCTAATATTTATGGCCTTTTCTTGGTTACCAAACGAACGAATGCGTTTTTAATGTTATAACAATTTGGGTTGAAGAAAACATATTTTTTGTGTGTTGTGTTTCTGAGTTTCTGCATCGCGAAATCTGCCAGAAACAGAGGTTTCTCCGGCCTAGGCCGGCAAAAAGTAGGAATTGTAGGTTATTGGTTGGCAGCATCGGTTCAATCTGTCAAAGTCAAATTTGTGCATCGCGGTTGGAGACGATCAAACAAATCAATTAGCAAAATTTTACAAATACGATTACCTATTTGAGCCACTGTGGTGATTTGAATATAATCTTTAATATGCGCCGGTGTATCAATTATTAAATCAAAGATAATGAAATTTATAAATAAACGTCAATGGAAATTGTAAGAAAATAAGTTAATTAAGTTTAATGAATACCAGGAAACAAGGAAATCTTGATTTTAAAATCATAAAAAAAATTCCTAATACTAAATTTTAAATGTAAATTTAATTTATTTAAACAAACATCGGCACAAAAGATCTTGTGTATTACACGTCCAGAAACAGTTTTGCGAGTGGTCCTACTTGCAGGACTCGGCGCCTCGCCCTGCAACCTTACTCGCACTCGCAAATGTGCTGTTTCTGGCCTTGTGATACAAATAACTAGTGTGGACCTTGTGTATAAGCCTGTTTGGCGTACTCACTTGATTGTACGCGTAGTTTGTTAGCTGGGCCTTATCGACCTGTAGGTATTATATCTTAGTAATTAATCTAAACTAAACCAAAGCTGTATGCATTTTCCACATTTTTAATTTTTAAAAAATAAGGGAAATGATTAATAATTTTGTTATGTTTAGATATTATGCGTCATTGGAATACTGAGTTTAGCAGATACTGGGACCGGGTACTACGGTTACCATGCACACCCATTTACAAGCGCTGCAGTAGCCAGTACCTTCATGAATACTGTCGCTTTCATTATAGTCTACGTAGCGGATAATAGTCATTTTATCCTGGAAATCATATTAATCTTTACTGGAGGTATACTAAACATAATTGCTGCTACATTCGCATTATATTATTGTAAATATTCTAATTCTAAGAATAACCATACAGGTACATTAACTTTGTTAATCACCACAAGTATATGTGGTGTAACCATGATTATCGATTCTATTATATTATTGAAAAAATGCCGGCAATAAAGTATAGTATATTCAAGTTTTTAGTATTTATTACCAGAAAGTTTCTATATAGCTAAATAAATATAATATGTCTGTAATACATATAGAACACATCCTCAGTATTTTAAATAAAAGTCTTATATTGTAAGGTAAAACGAGCAGTCGCGGATTCTTTATAGGTACTATGCAATACATATTTTTTATGTCTATATAAAGTAGCAATTGTTGGCCACCCGTAGAAGGGTGAGCTCACCGAGCCGACGAACAGAAATAAGGAGCTAAAGTAATTATAAAAGAACAAAAGAACAGAAGGAAGAACCTGATTCAAAGCGCGGTATAAAGGCGCAATTCCACTGGGGCAACACTAGACGACATGTAGCATACCACATGTCGTCTAGTGTTCCTTGATCTGTATGTGCGGCATAAATCATGCCACAACTTTAAATGTCGCAAGTGCAACTTGTCGCTCAATATCGCATGCGCTTTGTCGTCTGTGTTTGTAGCATGCGGCTAAACCAATTCGATTGAAGCAACATCAGTATTGTGCGTCAGCCTTTGGAAACAGTCGCCTTGGTAAATCAACGTCTAGTAAAAAGCTCAACAAGTCATACGCAAACCATTTTCCTTTCTTGCAAGGAAATGCACCACTCTTCTTTGAATTTTGTAGTTTTTTTTTGTTCACGATGGAAAGCTGACCGCAAATTCTTTATTTTCTTTTTCACTTCAATAACAGTACTGTCGTATTTACTCGCAAGCTGCTTCAACTTATCAATTTTTAATTTATTGTCTTTATAAACAGTCATTCTGTTGTTCCACAATTCTGGTGAGTTATGATAATCTTCAATAAATAAGGTTGTTTTTTCAATATTCCACTCCATGTCGCAGGATACAAGCCGCACCGATCCACTGGCCGTCGGATAGTAGGCGACATTGCTCGACATGCTGAATCCTGCTGACCAATGACGTATGCGACCGGCAACAACAATCAACATGTAGCATGCGACAAAGGCGCATGCTGCATGTGGCTTCGTGTTGCTTTGGTTAAAAGAGTTCGTGTAGCATGCTTCACTGCCGCATACCACATGTCGCCTAAATGTTGCCTCAGTGGAATTGCGCCTTAAGAAACATGAATGAAGCATAGATTGAGAATTGACCTTATCAGGAGTTCTAGCCGTAGTGAATTTTTTGGTTGGTAACATTGCATTTTAGTTTTGTTAGATTGTCAGCTATTACTATGTTTTGTGGTCATGATTGTGTCTTTACCACTTATGAGACTGAGGAGGACTGAGCAGGGCAATGTTTTTTTTTGCTTTCTACTCGGCCTCCTTTTATTCCCTTTTCATGGACCGGTAAGGAAATTAACCTCCCCCCCCCCCGAAATAAAATCCTGGTTACGGCCCTGGGACTGAGGAAAATTTTTAGGTTATAAAAAAGAACAACAAACGTCATAAGTGACAAAGACATTATCATAGCCACAATCTAACCACACTAAAATGCAGTGTTACCAATTCAAAAAATCTGCTTCGGGTAGGACCCAGATAAGGTCAACTGCGGCTTTGAGAGTACTACCAATACATGATACGGATACGACCAAGGTCAAATTTTGACCATAGAGAAGAACCTAATTATAAATAAATTCTTGTTTGCATATATTAAGTTTTTGATAACATCTTTAGATTTCAATGTATAATAGTTCAGTTCCCTTAAAACAAGACAATAATATTAATTTTCCACTATTTCATAATTAACCCATATCTATAGGGAATCTAGTACATAATTAACGATCTTGTTATGTTTAGATATTATGCGTCGTTGGAATCTTGAATTTAGAAGATCCTGGAACCGGGTACTACGGCTATCATGCACACCCCTTTATAAGCGCTGCTGTAGCCAGTTCCTTGATGAATACTATTGCGTTCATTGTGGCCTACATAGTCGATAATAGTCACTATCTCCTGGAGCTGATATTAATTTTTACTGGAGGTATATTAAACTTAATTGCGGCTATTCTAGCAATGTATTATTATAAATATTCTAGTCCGCAGAATTTGCATACAGGTACATTAACTTTGTTAGCAAGTACAGGTATGTGCGGTGTAACTATGATGTTCGATTCGTTTATATTATTGTTGAAGTTTCAAGAATAAATTTTAGTATTTTTAGATTAATTCTTTTAGTATTTATTACCAAAGAGTCTCCGCTCTATATAAATATTCTACATACATTCCCATAAGAACCTGATTATTTTATAAATCGTCTGGGGTGGTAAGGCTAAGCACAACCAGTCATAGATGTTATCTACCTGTGACGGATGGCGACCAAGTTCTTCAAAGAGATGATGGTATTCACCCAAATCTTCGGCGATAGAAATATCTATCACATTGTTTAAAGGCAGGGAATCGGTGCATACATCCATAAGTATTTAATGTACGTACAGTTGGGCAAAGATAAAGTTGCTGGTGGGAATGTGCGAATAAAAAGGAGTTAGAACGATATGAAGAACAGTGACGCGGTAACTTAACCCGGCTTACGATTTAAGCTCTCAGCCGACTCCACCCACTTGCGCAACTCTGAGCTACCAACAACCATATCCTGGCGTAACTGTACACAGCGGAAATGATTTTCTTTGGTATGCCTGGTCAACAGTGAATTGAAAATATGAAATATATGTAGACCACCAAGTAGATGATCCAAGTGCGTCGGTGTAGTACATTTAAAAAGAAAAATATAATATTTTGTAGGTTTTGCAAGGTCTTTTTGCTTGAGCTTAAGTAATTTTCCAGTAGTAATGATCATTTGGCAATAAAGGTAGTAGATACTAGATTTTTTATTCTGTGAAAATTCTTATGTATAGTTCATAAATTTAGAAAAATTTAAAATTTTCCTAATGTTTTAAATAGGCCACTCTTAAAAAAAGCTTAAAAAAATTTAAACATGCTACGAGAATAGAATATGATTACCTACTTGGCTGCAGCATAAATTTAACCTACGCGAAAAAATACGCCGTAAAGGATACTATTCCAGATAAACACCTTTACCATCAGCAATTTCGTACATAAAGTGCATGCGAATCATTTTCACATTTGTAAAATAAGGTACCTATCCCTATTAGGAAGAAAACTTAATTTTTGGAAACGATTAATTAAACTTCACGGTTGTTCTAAAAAAATAAATTGTGAGATACTTTAAAATACTTTTTTCTTCAAGCGTATCATAATATCCGTATTGTTGTACAGAACTGGCTATGTAGAAGGAAGTCATTTTGTTAATAGTCGAAAAATAAAAATAATGTTACTATACTCTGTTTTTTCTCTTTATCATTCAAGAGTGCCGTGATTTTTATATAGTTTTATAGTGTAGGTAAACTTCAAAACGACAATTGATTACAAGTGACGTTTCCACCGGTGACTTTAGTAGCTATTCTACACTGTTATAAAAATATCTAAAGTTGACTTCGCCTACTCTGAATGATAAAGAGAAAACACAGAGTATAGTACAGTAATGTGTTCACGTATCCATGGCAACGGCAGTATTTTGCCCATAGCTCCGCCCCCAAGGTTGGTAGAGGGGAGAGCGTTGTCCTGTGTAAATGACTTTTTAGGAAATATTTATTTACAGCAACAGAATATTTTTACACTTGAAGAAAAAGTAGTATATTATTATTCGGAGTAGAACGTCTTATTTGTGTTTTGCTCACTTGCACAGCCTGGCGCGTGCGCCTCGGCCGCAATATGAGCTCAACACAAAAACTCTTTCTACTCCTAATAATATAATATCCTATTAATGTTATTAGAGGTCAATAATAAAATTACTGACTTAGTACAAGAAGTCTTAACTAGGTAACTCGTGGATACTTTAGATAGTTTAATTTGGACAATATTCCTACTGAAGATGATAGTTTAGTTGCCAGGTTTCCTGTGTGTTCTTCAAGTGTTTTGTGAACGACTATAGTCTATAATCAAGAAGGTTGTGATTCTTTCCGTAAGTACTTCAAGAATAGTTTAAGTAGGCATGCATATAAATCCAAAATCAAAAACAAAGGTAATCAGTATTCAAATTTGTCTGCTATACTTTTAACATTTTTTTTAATACACCCCAAAACTGAATAAAACAGCCCTAGACTTTTTAATAGCATTTTGCACGGAAAATCACACCACGATCAATTTTATTAATATCCTGTCTGTTAATTGTTATTAATATCGCATCATTTTTTAATTATTACAACTCATTTATGATTTAATGACAATTCCTACTTTATCGCAGATTATTCTGAAATGGAATTGCAAGACAGTATCTACTGCAACTAGAGTAAACGGAAGACACATATCGGCTTAATAAATGATTCACCCACTCATTAAGACTAGGGAGAGTGCATAACAACTAAATCTACGTAGGAGTTAGTTGTTCTTAATTAACTTAACTTAAGGTTATCTTCCTCAATTAATTTATTAGGCAAAGAGTTGTTTATCTTTTTAGCGTCTTCAGTGTTACTGTTACGTTTACCGCAGCAACTCGCGATAAGTTATCCGTTTCTTTGTACACAACTGGTGAATTTTTCAAAGTGGCTATTCGTGAACCGTATTACGACGTCCCTAAAAAAGTTATGTCTGCAGAAGTGGAAAGTAATAAAGAAGACGAGAAGCCAATTCCAAAACGGAGTCTTCGTGATAAAATTTTGAGTCAGTGGCAACTCGGAATTAAAATTCTAGAATTGGTAAGCATAAAACATAAAAACAATACAGAAATTGACAATAATTTCTTGGCGAACTCGGTTTCCTCACATCTTTGGAATGAATACTTAACGAAATTTTAAATGGAACGTGTATGTAAAGTAGCTACTTAGTAAAGGAATTAAAAAGTTGTCATTTAGGAATATTTAGTTAATCAATTTTAACTGTTTTCGAGAATATCGTTACTGGATTAATTTTGATAACGGTAGATTCTGTTTACAAATTGCTAATCGTAAAATTTGTATTTTATTAAACTACACATCAAACTAAATCAACAAATTAATGTTGTTTATTATAACATATAGTGCGCGCATAAAGTTTAGAATAATTGAAATAATTCTTTTCCCGGCAAATTTAAAGAAAAACGGTTTGACACGTCAAATTGATTTATTTTAAAAGAAGTATTTTGAGATAATTTTCATTTTTCTACCGCTTTCCGGTTTCAAGCAGTGACGTCATCGATATTTTTTTAAATGCCAACCCCCTATTCTTTTGGCAAATTTGGATAGCTAATAAAATTATGAATTCAAAAATATCAACATTTATGGTATTCAGTCTAATAATTTCAGAGATATTAATTTTTGAATGTAATAAAATAAGTGATTTCTAAAATAAGTTTATTTTACTAACCAACTACTTTTTTGAAGAAACGATGTTGGTATATGGTTCTTATCCATACTGGAACTCACTTTTTGTAACAGGAATCAGTACCTACCATTTCCTTGCAAAAAAATTTGTTTTTTTGGAAAAATAAATTTATTTTAGAAATCACTCATTTGATTACATTCAAAAATTAATCAGTCTGAATATCATAAATGTTGATATTTTTGAATTCAGAATTTCATTATCTATCCAAATCTGCCAAAACAATAGGGGGTTGCCATTTAAAAAAAATATCGATGACGTCACTGCTTGAAACCGGAAAGCGGTAGAAAAATAAAAATTATCTCAAAATGTTTCTTTTAAAATAAATCAATTTGACGTGTCAAACCGTTGTTCTTTAAATTTGTCATAGTAAAATAAAAATTTTCTACGCCCACACAAAATTATATCTTTCCGTAGAGGTACTTCAACCAAAAACGGGAATTTCGGTTCTAGTGAGAGAATATTTCATATATTCCGTAAACTTTCGCTTCTTGTGACGAAAGCAAATTTCTCATGTCAAATTACCAGGTGTGGCTTTTTTGTTTGAGTTTGACGTTTGCTATTTAATTCAATTTCTTAATGACGAAAATTTATTGTACATATCAAAAAAATGATTTGAAGAAGAACATGATTTGAGTGGAAAAGAACGAATTGGAATTTTGGTATTGAGCGGATGTGGTGACCGTATTAGAACACAACAAAAAGTTCAATTCGTTTTTTCACTTAAATATTCCACCATTGTTTATTTAATTAAGAGCACATCACAAAAACAGATAAACAACCTATGAAGAACTATCATAATTCTAGGGCTAACGCATTATTGTTTCATGTCTACTTGATTTTTATTAGATTTTTGTTTTACTGCTTTAAAAGCGATTTTCTCGAAAATTTCAAAATACAACATTGCGCATTCGGTTTTCGAACTAGGTACATGTTCTGTCCAAATTCATCATAAAAAAATTAGGGTTCCTATTTAAAAAAATATCGATGACGTCATAACTGAAAAACAAAAGACAATCTAGAAGTGAGCACTACAGTAAAATATGTACTATTTAAAATAAAATTGCAGTGTTCGAGAATTACTTCCGAAAACATTCGATAACACCTTCTATTTCGATAATTCCAGACTTTACTCTCGCACTGTTTTATATCTGTTATGATTTATGATATTTTTTACGCCGTTGCTAGCTCCACGACAGACGTGGATATAATTGTGACACAAAATCCACGGTATTACATCATTGTCAAGGAGTGACGTCATTAATTCGGCGACGCGAATACGAGCTCCACCTACTGCGCATGTCCGGGGACGCAAAATTATTCCATTATGAAAGTTTCAAACATTTTCATATTTTAAATTTATTTTTAATTAATTTGCAAGTTGGAAATGAACAAACTAAAAAATACTAGAGTAAAGTTTCTAAGTCCGAGCGATTGATTTTGTTTGTTATTAATAATATTATTATCATTAGATTTCTCAGAAACAGACTTTTACGCCTTTGGAGTAGTCAACCAATCGTACACTACCTCTGTCCGTATCGTCGTCTGCGTTGATATGTGTTCCTGCTATATCAACGCAGACGACGGTCCGTATAATCTCAGGAAGCTGAAATAAGTCCCCGGACATGTGCAGTAAGTCGAGACAAGAGCCTGCTCGTCGCCAAGTCGGCCGATTAAACGTCACCCCATGACAATGACGTAATGCCGTGGATTTTGTGTCAGAATTATATCCACGTCTGCCGTGGAGCTAGCAACGTTAATTGTCCTTTTTTAACTTTTGGAATTTTATTATACCGTTAAACGTAGCGAATTGAATCAAGGAGCACCTTTTAATACAATTACCTTGGTGCCTTAGTATACAAGTTTTTTGAAGTAAATATGGAAAAATTGTAAACGTTAAAAATTACAACCAAAAATACTTCAGGATAGCTTATCGAATACATGTTTATCGGAACGTTCTTATTAGTTAAAACTAGCAGGATTTGCCCATGGCATATACCGCATTAACCCTTTCACTGCGCAAGACGGAAATACTCGCGAAAAAAAAAAATGGACCAAGCTGCTCCAGACGAATATATTCCAACGCAGTTATTTTAGTAACTGCTCAAGTTGGCTATTCGCGCATGCGGTATTATGGTTTTTGAGAGTGTCTAGTCAAGGTTAGTCAACATGCGTTGTCCAAATTTTGACCCCCCTCAACTCGTCTGGAGCACCTAGGGACAGTATGGGGACAGTCTTCCTGCTAACACTTGCCGTTGCGGTTGTTGTCGTCTTGCGCAGTTGGTAACAATAATTATTGCCTGAAGGTCATACAAAACCTTTGAGATGGTGCTCAAGACGGACATCCCCGCAAGCGGCAAATTTATGCGCACTGGGGGAACGAAAACTTCTGGAGCATTGAGCAGTGAAAGGGTTAACAGTATTGGTTAACTGTATTCATTGCTAATAAAATCATGGTCAGCTACATCCCAAACTGTTAATTTAATTATCATTTCATACTTTAAGTTAGTTGGTTTTGTACACTGGGTATGGGAAACTTCTTCGGGAACTTCTCCACGTGGAGGTTAGTTGTTATCACGGCTGTTATTAACATAGACTAGGGGATATTAATATCAAATGCAATAAAATATTTTGCAGTGCACAATAATATTTTACATTTCCAGAGAAATCCATAAATAAATTAATTAAAAATATAATCAAAATTGGCAAGACCAATTACATAAACATAATGGTGGTGAATTTTTCGGGAGCGTTTGAAACCTATTAGTGAGCGAACAGTATCAGTAAGTAATAAACAGAGGGGGGGGGGGTTGTTTCTACAAATGTAAGAAATGGTAACTGTAGAGTTACCGGAAGGTCTATGAGGTTAATAGCAGGCTGCACCCACCGAAATTTAATTTAATTTGGCCACATTTCTTATTTATTTTATTGTAACATAATTTTAAAATTAGCTTTTGTTGTTTTCAGGTTTTGGCTGTAACATGTATGGGATTCATTTACGAGCCAGTTGATAGAACAGGAATGGGCACAACACACCTCCATCATGTCGGAGTAATGTACACAACTTACACTGGAAGTATGGTGATTATAATCGGATTCATGATTGGACGATTTCTTCAAGATCATTTGGGCTTTCGAACATGTTTCGTATTTTCAACCATCAATGCAGCTCTATATTTAGCTACAGGGATACTTCTTACAGCTGATAAAGCTGACCTTACAAAAGATCACTTTTATCATCCATCGAGATATTTGTTAAATATGATGAATATTTCTATTATTGCAACCTTTCTAAATGCAATCGTTTTCATAGTAGATGCGATTGCAACGTTCATACATAAACAAGATTTTTAAAAATGTATATTTCAGATTTATGTTCCATAATCACCAAATTATTTGTCTGTTACTGTTACTTACTATAACAAGTTATTTAGTTATTATTATATCTTATTATAATGTAGATATCCAAAAATTATTATAGTTTTGTATAATTGCGTTTATAGATCTGCGTGTGTGTGTGTTTGTTCATGAGCCTGTGGCGCTTAATCCGAACTCGCGAAAAATTGCTTGCGTTTGAAAGTATATCATAATTTATTATAAGTTGTATTATAAATACTTCTACATTATTGTTAATAGGAGAATAAAAAAATACTTAGAATATGTAACGAAAACAAAATATAATTTGTGTAAATTTATAAAAGTCAATTTACTAGAACTAACGATCTTGGAATAGAAATATCTAGAATACCGCTAAAGAAATCAGTCATAATTCATTGGCAACTTTAATCTTGTACGGAGTATGCAGAACTGCGCGACAAGTTTTATTTCGTTAGAATGAATTTCTTGTGACTCGGCTATCGCCTCGTCTACAAATTGACATTCGTACGGACTAAAACACAATTTTCGCGTGCTTGGTACAAAAATAACACAAAACAAAAAATGTAAGCCTTTAATTTAAAACTGTATCAAGTAGTACTACATGTAAATATTTATTAGGTTGTATAAGTTTGTAAGCATATCTTACATGTTTATCAGAATGCCGTCCCTTAAACTATAACGATTATCTTAGGTAACGATAGGTAGGTTAGTTTAATATTATATATGTTTAAGAAGAGATTGTAAAATATAGAAATTAAATAAACCATGTATTTTCGTTAAAAATTTATGTATGCTTTTATAAATGGGACAAGTTTAGTCACAGTCTTTAGGGATATATATTTGGAAAGATGATATAAAATACAGGGTATCCCTAAAATGGCGAAAAAAAAAAAGAGCAGCATCGATCGTGCTATTCTCGGTATAACTAAAATATTTAGTTTCTTTTCTCCACGTACCAATTTATCATCTTAACAGAAATGTATCGATATTAGCAAGACGCTATACATTCGTTTTCTAGTCGAAAACTATAGTAAAAGTAATAATACAGTGCGATTAGTAAAACTACCTAACAAGAATGAGCGCAAGTAGGGACGATCAGAGGCACAAAGCCGTTTAGCAAGGCCTGCAAGGCTGACTATCTGCTGACAGTAAGTTCTCAATCGGCGGTTGCATTCAGGGAAAAAACTGTTTAATGCCCTGGCTACATTGCACTTCTCATCAGAGCAGATCAGATCAGACCAGACCAGATCACATCGAGACCGAACAAATTTTTCTGATTTGTCTGGACAAGTCTGGCGGAATCGGGTCAAACTTATCCGAATACGCAAGCTCACATACGGATAGAGTGTGTAGGATTCACATGTTTGTTTGAGGTTTTAGTTACCAAGATAGACAAAATATTTCTAATAGGGCTTGCGCGGGAAAAACCTGTGCCATGGGATCAACGGGAAATAGGTTCCTTCTTCCTTCTTTTTATAAATATCATTCACTTAAAACCGCCCAATATTTTGGAATTTATGGTGTGCGTATTCGCAAAGAAAAAATTCCTATTTTTCGTCCGACTCATGCGAAGGACATGAACACTGAAAGTAAAATTGTCGCCACATGCGCAGTCCAAACCACGATCGTCCCGACTTGGAATGCAATACAGCCACCCAACTGTTTCTAATCTGATGTGGTGTAGTCTGATCTGGTTTGACGAAGTGCACTGTAGCTAAGGCCTTAGGGCCGGTTTTATGAAGTCTGGTTGACAGACGGTTGGCTGAACCACGATCAATGTAATATACATATACGATTTCTTTTAAGATTCGTATCCATGATAATTGGTCGTGCTTCAGCCAACCGTCGCGTCGATCAATCAGACTTTATAAAACCTGCTACAAGCATCTTAAGCCGGCGCTACACGATGCTACCAACACCCTCCAACGTTGGACGCTTGATGGTTGGGCGCATGGTATGGCCGATTCTCGAACTACGAGTGTCCATTGTCAAGCGTCCAACGTTCGTGCTGTAAGGTGTTCGGCTTGTTGTCGGTCTTTTGACCCGTTTCAAAGGGTTTTTGTTTTATTGGACGGTACAATTGGAAGACATTTGACACACTGCTACACGATTCCATTCAAACCCAGAATAGTTGACATTGTGACTACAGGTATGTTTTTAAACTTTTTTTATTTATTTATTTTTATTTTTATTAAAATTTAAAATGTGCATGTATTTTAATAAATAGTAATAAAAAGTAATAGAAAACGTAGGTAGGTATCTTTCTCTGTTCCTATTAAGAGACACCATCCACCACCTCCTTTTTTATGTCTTTTTTTATTCATTTCAAGTTGTAACTTGCAACAAGACAACAACATTACTGTTGCGGCAGCAGCCACAATATCCTCATCATAGTCATCATCCTCCATTTTTTAAATAGTTAATAAATAATTAAAATTTAAACAAATTTAAGGACTTCATACACAAACTATAGCCAACGTTGGGTAGTTGGAACAAATATATATGGATCAAACGTTCGTTCCACCGTGTAGCAGGGGACTCGCCATGCCAATGGTCCAACGTTTGACTGAAAGGTTGGAGGCCAACATTTGAGTCAAACGTTGGTAGCATCGTGTAGCGCCGGCTTTAGCCGTTGACCGTCTCTGAATGAGCCCAATTGACTTGCGTCTTAAAATACAGAAAAGTTTGTAACTACATGCGTGGACACACTGTATTTTGCTCTTGCCCCAAAAGGGAACAGTTTCCGCGATTTTCTTATCAACTATATTTGCTACTTCTGTAAACAATAATCAAGCCGTAGAAACATATGCAAGACAGATGACGTTTAGAATTTCAAATATAGTTATTTTGACAATTTATTTTAATTATGTTTAGAAATAATTTTGGAGATGATACAGAAATAAAACCGTATAATCTATACAGAATTTTGGAATGGGTAAGTGAAAATGTAATAACAAAAGGTAACTTGAAGCAAAATATTTTCTACTTTCAGATCTTATGTTCAATATCTCTTACATTAGCAATATATATTTTACTATATGTAAACCCACTTCACATAGTTGTGAAAAGTTTTTATCTTCTCGTCGCTGCTTCATATTTCTTTATAACGTTAGCTGATATAATTGTGACCAGTTTGCTAAGACCAATGTTATGGACATCTTGGATAATATGTGCTCTAATGGGAGCTCTAACTTTCTTTTTGTGCAGTGGAATTTTAATTCATGGATTACATCCCTTTGGGATGCTTCTTCGTCTTTCCACTTTGACTATCTATATTGTAACAGGATGTGTATTTCTATTTGAACTTTTATACATCATTTCGTAAGTGAATGCCATACCATACCATACCATTAATATTAATTGATTAATTATTAAACACTATCTACTACTTTTAATTAAATAAAATAAATATGATTTTAGGAGTCTATTGAATGGGGATGATTCTGTTCTGTCTTATAAAGACAGGTCGGTTGTAACGGTTTCTCCATCAGAATCAACAACTTCAAGACCACTACAAACAAAATTTGCAAAACGAGAAGATAAAGCAAATCAGTCAGGGAATTACTTGCAACGTATGGGAAACAATAAAATTATGCAATATCCTAGTGATACTGTTCTTGCACGTAAAAAAACTGAATGCATAAAAGACTCTTGCCCAAAAAAATGTGCATCTCCGGAGGTTCCTAGTCATGGTGGCACGTTTCATGTTTCTAGAGATGTAGCACCTATACTAAGTCCCAGTTCACTTCGTAGCATAAGGTAAATCAAATACGATGTAGTTTGGTTTTTTAACTCTATGATCTACCCCATATTTAAAGAAATAACAATTTCAAAAACTATTATCTAAATAAAAATGTATTATTGTATTATATTTATTTACAGAAACAATTATTCTTCTGCAAGTACATCTACATATTCTCCAAAAAATACGCCGCGCGTATGTAATATACTTTTAGAGACTCAAAATTGCCAAAATAAAAACGAAAATAAAATGGAAGAAACAGTTATCCCAAAGTCTAGAACGGTATGTACTTCAACAAGAACGAAACAAAAAAAATGCCAAGATGCAACCTACAACTTTCCTGTACAAAAGGAGGTACCTCAACCTTCTCCAAATAATTTTGTACATGAAGAAAATACCAGACAAAAACTGCAAGAGACGAATGTAGATGTTTCTGGATATAACGACCCGTTTACATTTCCGGTGTATAGTACACAATTTCCAACAATTCCTTCAATACAGCGTTACTATACTTGCGCGCAGTGTGGACAAGTTCATCAATATAACGCCGTAGAACCATTTCGATCATGTGACGATTCAAGCAATAAATTCAAATTTCAAAGGTTACCAACAGTACACGAGGACAGTTCTAACAGTTCAACAGGTAGTATTTTATTGATAATTGCTGTGTTTCCAGTTAATGAACTATCCTAACGGTTTCCCTTTCGCCGTTGCTAGCTCCACGGCAGACGTGGATATAATTCTGACACAAAATCCACGGCATTACGTCATTGTCAGGGGGTGACGTCTTTAATTCGGCGACGCGAATACAAGCTCCACCTACTACGCATGTCCGGGGACAGTAGGTTGAGACGAGGGCAATGACGTATGCCGTGGATTTTGTGTCAGAATTATATCCACGTCTGCCGTGGAACTAGCAACAGCGTTTCTCTTTCGCAAAATCGAAATATACGAGGTCTAGCACAAAAATAACAAGACTGATGAAATAATTCGGGGATAGAAACATAAACTTCGGTTAGTTACATATGCTAGTTTTGAATTAGACGAATTCGACTGGAAGCCAACAATATTACAATCTCTTCACCAAGACCCAGGACGACGCGAGTCGTTCAGATACAGTTGGGCTTGTCTTCACAAAACTGCACTAAAACATAAAACCTGATTGCAGAATTGGGAAGATATTGCATCAGTAGTCCATACAGAAATATTCAGCACACAACAACAAAAGCTGTACTATACAGAGTGTCCGGAAATTATTTGTCAATATCTTAGGAGGTGATTCTACACATAAAAGAAATGCTAGAAGTCATATTACACTTTTCTCAAATTCTCAATAATAACGGAATTACAGCTTGCTATAATTACTTCATTAATTTCTTTAGAAGAGAATGATAACAATTATTTTTCTCAGTGGTCAATGTAAAAACATTTACAGTAGGAGTTTCGTTATTCTTGTATCGGACCTCGTACATACAATAAATTTTCAAAATCACTTAAATGCAAAACGCATTCCTTAAATTTTAAAACTATAGTTTGCATTTTAGATGAACCCACGAAAGATATCACGTGTTGTCCATATCCATCTCCAACATCAAGTGACAGCAAGAAACTATCCCCATGTTCTGAGCCTACTATGAATTTTTACAGACCGTCTACACCTAGATTCACCAGTTACCAGATTTACTCTCAGTTTGATACGTCTTTCTGTTATAGTAGAGCAGCATTAGGAAACACAGGTACTTTCGTGAAATATATTACGGCTAATTATTGCTAGGTTCGATTTAAACCTTTTAACAAATGTTACTATAATAATGTCAACTGTATAGATTATCAACTATTATCACCAGTTAATTCGACACCAGAAAGTGAAGATTTTGAAAATGTAGAATCACATCAGCCTCCTTTTTACAATGAACGAAAGTTTTTTGTAACTAATAAAGAAGATCAAGCAAAGAAAATAAGACATACAGGTAAACTAAGCAAAATAAACGAATAAATAACTATATCAACATTTTAGATGCAGGAGCACAATCTGTTTTTAATTTTGAACCAAATAATAAAACTCAAGAAACGCAGACGCAACGATATCAAATACAAAGAAAAGACGACTACGCTTGCACTACTACTAATTACAATAGTCTTCCCATATATTTACAAGGCTATGGCGAACCTAATTTCTGTAGCAATCTATATGTAATTGTTGCTTTTGTATTATTTCAGTACATGATATAAGGCTAAGATAATTCTCGTATTTTAGACCTGTAGCAAATCAAATGCAGAGGGCGATGATACAGAAGGAATGGAGATGCATCTCCTAAATTCTAATATGGATGAAGTTTCCGTGTTACCGGGTGAAGCAGATCGATCGCCTAGGATGTAAGATACCTCAATTTTTTTATTCTTTGGGGTGGCACTACAATAATAATATTTTAATCATTGCTTCTTTACAAACAGTAAAGTTCATTTCGGTGAAACTTAGTTAGATACCGGAAGAAATTTTGGTTCCAGAATTTGTGTTTGTAACATTAGTTGCCCATATACGTGGAATAGGTGACCAACATAACTGCGTTAGTATGGCTTCGCCTCTCTACAAAAGTAGGGGCCAATCAACCGTGGGCTAATGATGATGGATACTGTTAGAAGCCTACATTAGGAATTCTATGGATCATTAAAAAAATTATTATAATAGATACATATTTTTTACAACTATATCACAAAAAATTCATTCACGTAAACACTATATTAGTAAGATGGAAGAGCTAAAATCACGACAACAGCCCCTCCATGATTTATATGATTAGTTATCTCTGTCCACTGCCACTTTCACCCTGTTTCGGTAAAGCAATTGTATTGCAGAGACCGTCTATACCTACTTACGCGGATTCGGTGAAAATAACACAATAGATTAAAATATATTAAATACGGCCTTTGTAGACTATACCATATTAAAAGCACTCTTGTTTCGTTGTAATAAATTGATTTTGGAAGGGCGAATTACTATCGAAGATGAACCTTGTTCGGGTTAGTCAAGTTGCAAATTATGATATGTATATTACCATTGCAGTGAAACAAGTAATGAAACGAAACATCAACAATACCAGAAAATTACTGTTATTGATACAAGTGACGATAAGTCTGATGAACCTCTAGGAACCTCAGAACAAACAAGACGAGACCCAACAATACTTAGAAGAAAACGATTACATTCTAAAAGGAAAAATGAAGGATGTACAGTTATCTGATTTTATAAACATATTGAAGTGTACTTATCTATGTAACAACCTTAAACTTAAGAAAATTATGTTCGTAATGCAGGTTTTAAAATCCAGTTAATTTTATTTTCTCTACAAACATATATTTTTGACCAAAGTAAGGTTAAGTAATTATTAGTAATGTTGTAAAAGTCAATTACGCATTGTTTGTATATGAACTACTTTTAGAGGTTTAAAAACTATTTCATATTAAATAAGCGTGTAAACTTGTTTGTAATTTTATTAAATGAAAATTATTGTTAATTTCCCCATCAACTGTTAACATGAAACGTTCTATAATGTGAAATTAAGAATGTAAAATAAATATCGAAAATCAATCAGGATTAGTCGTTTTCTAGTTTCTATAGTACAAGAATAAAAAAATACAAAGTATACGATATATTTTTGAATATTTGGTAATCGGCCGAAGCAACTCAAAAATTAGGTATTCGCGCAACCAAAGCAAGGTACTGTTTGAACAAGGTTACTAATCTTAACACTGGTTGGATATTATAATATGGTAAGGGCAGGTGCTCAAAAGTTGATTTATTTAATAAAAGATGAGAATCACTTTTTAGCGTTGCAACGCCATTCTTAATAAACATCATACATTTCAAAAAGGCAGTAAAGCAGTAAAGACTAAATTACAACAATTTAAAAATTTTGCTGCACCAACGTTAACACCAAGCAATCAACCTAAACGAAAAATAGTTCAGGACTTTCCAACCCTTTTTTTGCACCGGAAACTACATTATGCGATATACTTCCTTAACCCCTGTATGTTTTAGGGGAGGTTTATCAACTCCTTGTTAAGTTAACCAACGATACGAATTGTTACAAGAATCGTATCCATGACAGTTGACCGTTGCTTAGCTTAATAAGGACTTAAATATGGATTGATAAACCGTCCCTTAATTAAAGATAGGCCGTTGCTAGCTCCACGGCTAACGTGGATATAATGCTGACACAAAATCCACGGCATTACGTTCGGTGTATGTCTGGGGACTTGGAAAATTATTTCAGCTTCCTGAGATTATAGGGACAGAGGTGCGCATGATTGGTTGCCTATTCCCAAGGCGTAAAAGTCTAATTATCTAATCTAATCTAAATTATCTAATCTAAAAAATCTAATTATAATAATTATTTAAAAAATAAATATTAAATAAAATATCGATTCTATTATTTTAACAGTGCGTGAAGCAGCTGGCCCCAGTCAACCCGGCGGAGGTCATTAACACATAATAATACAATTAAATTTTTACACTTTTCTGATAACAAAAATAAATTAAATATTTTAGAAGCTTTTGAAATTTATAAACACACAAAAAACAACATACCTTTAATGAATGAGCAAATTGATCTCTTAGATTCTCCTTTACTGAAGATTTTGGAATAAATATCTTTTTAAAACACTGATAAGCGACTGACCTCCGACGGGTTGACTGGGGCCAGCTGCTTCACGCAGTGTTAAAATAATAGAATCAAGGAGTTACTATATTTTTGCATTTGTTATAATATTTTATATTGCTTTTGACAATGGCACAGTGATGCCGAAATACGTATAAAGCGAATAAATCTTGATATTTCCCGTTGAAATCGATATTTTATTTAATATTTATTATTTATATAATCATGGATTTCAACAAAGTTATGCTTGAAAATGTCAGTAAATAATAATTATTAATTACAAACAAAATCAATCGTTCGGACTTAGAGAAACTTTAATATAGTATATTTTATTGGTCATATTCAACTTGGAAATTAATTAAAAGTCCCCGAACATGCGCAGTAGGTGCAGCTCGTATTCGCGTCGCCGAATTAATGACGTCACCACTTGACATGCCGTGGATTTAGTGTTAAAATTATATCCACGTTAGCCGTGGAGCTAGCAACGGGCTTAAAGATACGGACATAAATCCGCAATCGATTCTATATTTACACGGTCGAAAAATGATTCATACATGCTCGTGTAAAATTAAAGCAATCGCTCCGCTAGGCTTGCAATTAAAACAGGAAATAATTTTCTAGACACAGGTTGTAAGCCAAAAAAAATCTATTTTTCAATTTTAATTATTTTCAATTAGATTTGCAAAATCTGTTAACGTTTTAGTTTTGAAATCATAGTAAAGCATCGGAATTACAAACGCTAAGGTATGGAACCGAAAAAAACGGAAATTTGCGGTGAAGATCCCAGATAAGTCGCGTATTTTATACACGATTTGTTGTAACAGTACAGAAATAACACTGCAACACTGCCATTGTATAAATAATGGCTCCTATCAGAGAACCAAATCCGGATGTATCGATAGAATGTACAAGTCCTAACCGAAGGCGTAGTTTTAAAAGACTTCTAAGTACAGATTCCACAGCCAGCTCAATACGATTAAGTTCCTTGGATTTAAGTGCATGGACATCACCACCGTCGAGAATTAGTTTACGTAGTACGGAGTTTCTTATAAAAGTTGTGCAATTGGTAAGATATTTTTATTTTAGGAAGAAGTTTTTGCGAACGTTTGACTAACATCTTTAAAAACTTTTCAGGAAAGGCAATTTGAGTTTAAAAATTTAAATTAGATTACATTTTCCAATCGCCACAGTTTAGACAGAAAATAAATTTTAATTTCCTGAAGTTTCGTATTGTTTACAAAATATATTTTCCATTTTATCAAGTACCATCCAAAACAGCCTACACTCTGAAAAATGGATTTGTTGTCCCAAACAAAATAGAATTTGTTGGCTAAATATTAGTTGATGTAACATAATACACGTTGCACCTACAAATATTGTTTTCCAATTTGTTGTTGAAACAAAAACGAATTAGTTGTAGTAAATAGTAACACGATGTTGTTGTTTCAAATAAAATAGTTTTTAGGCAACTATGATAAAAACAACTGTTTTACGTATCTTTTGACAACCGCAAAGTGTCAATTTGTAGTAGGCATTTGTCAATTTATTACCACTTCACCGCCACATTTACTTCACGACCGCTTTTACTTCACGGCCGCTGTAGCCACTGGTTTGTTTAAATTGCAAACGCATTATTTTTTAATTTAACTTTATAGGCGACTATGATAAAAATAGCTGATGCGGTTATGACGTTTCAGGATGGTCACGTGACCAAATGTCAGTGGAATATTCAAATAAAAATTTAAATTTGTTAATAAAATTTGTAATATTCGCCTAATTGTTTGCACCTCTGTCAAAAGTGCTTTTTCGTCCTTGCCTGTTTTCTGATCTCGGCGTTGCCTCGACCAGGCGAAAAGAAATCACTTTTTGGCCATGATACAAAACTAACTATTGTTCTAGTAACAAATATTGTTGTTGTCCTCACAGATATTATTTTCTTGTTTGATGTCGGAGAAAAACGAATTTGTGACAGGAAATAATAATAAAAACATGGTAACAATTTTTTTGTGTTGACCCAACAAATTCGTATTTGTTGTGACAATGACTTTCTTGAGGCTACCAGAAAAATTATTTGCTGGGAGAACTAAATTTTTGTTCCGACAACAAGATTTTGTATATTTACTGCCTACCATTATATTATAACGAACAAATGCTTAAGCAACTTTTTACTTATACACCTTTTAGTTATTAATCAAAGATTGGTGTAGCACTACAATAAGAATTTAGCAAAGTAAGTCCGTAATCCTCAACCCTTCTAAATCTCGAAAATTTAAACCTAAAATTCCTTAAATTACCGTAAAACTGTACAACAAATGCTTCAGCAAATGCAATTTTGGTTAACTTTCCCATATGCTCTTAAACTATTGTAACCCTACTGTATTAACTTTTTGTTTTAGATAATCGGAATAATATGTGCGGGCCTGTACTCCAATGGAATACGTGTAATGCAAGAGCCCATAGAATCAAAGATGTTTCCAAATATTGTGTTCAGTACTTTCATCATCATAACAAGTGTAATAGTATTAAGTTACGTTTTGGGTCATGTAATGCCACCTATTTTGATAAGAATATTTAATATTATCGGTGTAATCTTGTATTTTGTATCTGCTTGTGTTACCACTCTGGGTTGGTATAAATTTGCCCGACTTCAAGAGCAAGCGGAAGATGTTCTTTCCGCATGGATTTTGCTTGCACAAGCTTGTTTAAGTTTTGTTAATGTTATTTTGTATGGCGCTGATTTGTATTTAGGTATTAAGAAAGCGTTTACGGTTTCATAGTATTTTTGTCCTATCACTACTGCAGATAACATTATGAACATTTCGTAATAATTGATTGACTTGCTTCATGATGTTCTCTCGTAATATATTGCTAATAATTATACTGTTGCTAACCTCTGTGTTACTTAAAAACATTTTGTAATTTTAGTAAATTTCCTATTGATAATAATTGCTTAACATTATATGAATAAATATATAAATTTTATAAGAAGAATTGTATGCATGTATTATTGTGGTTGAATATACAGGGTGTCCAACCTAAGATGGTGTATTACAATGCACATTGTACAATGAGATATGAGAAATCAGAGCCTCAGTTGAGTTAAATAATTATTTCACAACTCCATGCCCATCTCAGAGTACAGTAAAAGGATTTCAGATTATCTGAAAGCTGAAACTATTTACTAAATATCTGGAAATACTTCACTAACGAAACTGGAACTCTGCGGTAATCTTACAATATGGGGAATTCGATGGGGAAGAACTTAACATTTTCTCAGCCTACCATTTTCAGAAATAAAGAATTAGTGGCCTAGGTACTGTCCCACCGAGAATACCTAAGTAAGTACTAGTCCTCTGCGCTGGTGCAGTTGAAATGCACACGAAATCTTTCAGAAACATTTTCTCTACGAACAGGTACCGGCTAGATCTTTGGAAAAAATAATAACTTCAAATAAAGTCTGTTTTTTTTTAAAGATCCACCAACCTCGCAATTTCTCGCGAAAGTATGTTTGGCAACGCTGCTGGTGAAATTTTTTAGTAATTTTTAAAGTAGGGTTAGGACTAATAAATTTAATGGTTAATTTTGACAAGTGCTTTTCACAAGAAGTATTTTCATATATTTTGTTAAATATTGTTGATTTATGTGGATATATGCTGAGTTTATGTAAATTTGCCCGATTTAATAAGAAGTATTATAGTTTTATAATAATTAATATATAAATAATTCGAGGTAAGAATAGAAAAAATGTAGGTATTCAGGCATTAGAATACTAATTGGGATTATTTTCAGAATCAGATTCGGGCGGTTCAAATTCTGAATCATCATATGAGAGATATGGTTAAAAATTGAATCTGTATCCGAATCTTCACCTTGATATATTACGATTGGCGGTATATTTTGAACATAAAGTTGTCCATTTGTCCTAAATTATTTATCAGCTGCCATAATTGAGCTTTTGTACATGTAAGTTAAAATGGAACGTTACAGTTTATTAAATAATTTCCCATTGCAGTTTTGTTGGAATAATGTATTGGAGGTCTCTCCAAACGGACAGAATGACATGGGGCATTGTCAAAAATAATAACAGTTTTAAAACCATCAGATGGTAGAGCTTTAATTAATTGATTAATCCACTTTTTAAATAGCTGACTATTCATCGTTTTGTGATAATCCCGATCATTGTTTCTGGGTCTTAAAGCAAACTACGCTCCATCTAAGAAACCTCAATGCATCCAGGATGGATCACTGTAAACCTGCTTTCCTTAATTTCTAATCTTTTTTGGGAAGGTTGTCAATAGTCCAAGATTTAGTAGCAGAATCGTTTTTGTAAATCGGGGTTTCATCAATAAAAATAAATCTTATATTAGAGTACCTAGTCTTCTTTGTGTTTTAATTAACATTTTAAATAATTTAAATTTGAAATGTAGTGATGCGCATGCATAAATTGACAGAACATTTTGATTCATCTTTGAATCAATTTTACCATATATTGACAAAAATTACAAAATTTCAATTTTTTTATTATACCAACTGAAATCAACGGGTGGTGGATCTTTAAAAAAAACGCATATACACATATATAATCAATTCAGAAAACTAACGTGACGTTTAATGTGTCAAACGGAAAATTTAGTTGGCTAGCGTAAAAATCACTATAAATTTTTGAAAATGGGGCCTTGATTACTCATAGCTGATAGGGATTTTTTTTGTTAACCAACTGAATTTTCCATTTAACACATTAAATGTCACGGGAGTTTTCTGAATGTACTATACACATATAATACATTCAGAAAACTCCCGTGACATTTAATGTGTTAAATGATAAATTCAGTTGGTTAACAAAACATATCCCTATTGGCCATTAGTAATCAAAGCCTCATTTTCAAACATTTATAGTGATTTTTATGCTAGCCAACTAAATTTTCCATTTGACACATTAAACGTCACGGTAGTTTTCTGAATTGATTATATTTATCAATTTGCAAATAAATCAGCTTTGGCATGTACTCGGGATATTACTACTAGTGACAATTTAATGAAACAAGAATTTTAAAAATATTAATAATTTTTTTGACGTTTGTTTGACGTTTATCTAACAAATATTGTCGTCGAAAGACGACTGCCTTTTTGGTTATAAAAACAGTGTCAGTAAAATAGAGCCTTCTGGTTTAATTTTAAAGGACGCTTCTGATCGGCTAGTACTTAGAATATGAATTGAATTGTCATTCAAATATTGCACTTGCACCATTATTTATTGTTCGCGATTGATTTTCTGCGCATCTGGAGGGGTAAACACCCCTCGTCACAACTTAACGAAATATGAACTAATTTTACTTATGAAATATCACTTTAACAGCGGAAATGAAATTTCAAGACAGCTCGATTTATTTAATAATAATTACTTAATTTTTTATTCTCGTAATTTTTGCAATCGACTAAAAATAAAAGTATATAACACAAAGCTTATTTCTAGTAGAATCTTTTAAATTTTATAACGATATCTTCCGACATGAAAATAAAACTAGTATACTAGGAATTCGCCTGAAAGTATTCACTCTGTACCTACATACATAGGTACTGCTAACTTAACATCGCATTTTAATCAACTGCCTTGTAAGAACTGATTTCCTAACTCTTATGATAATGCTTATGATAATGATTTATAGATTTTGATTTTACTCTTTTAAAATTTGTAGGTACATTACTATTGGTTGTGTTCAACTGTTATAAAATTTCTTATTTTTAATTTTAAAATACGCTCCCGCTCATGGAAGGAACAGAACACAATCATGTCAACAACAGATGTCTCTATCCCTTTCTATCTCATGTGTAATTTATGCTCTATCCCTTTTCAGTTGCTTAGCCGGCTACACGTTACAGTATTGACTGTTGAGTTTATTAAGTATTTCTAACTTTATAAAATTATTTTAAGTACCTACTAACCTTTTCAGCTTTGGCTAAATTAACCCATAACTGTCTCCACGTGGAAAATTTCTTTTGATCGCTGAAATTGTACTGCATTTCTTTACTGGCATATCTTGTGCTTAAAGGTGACCGGTAGTTACAAAATTCGTTATCCATAATACCTTCACTACTGCCTGCCATTTTAAATGAATATTTTGTTAATTGGTGATAATGGAGCACCACAAAACTACTGTACACAACTGATTTATTATCTAACCTCTAGGACATCAGCTGACAGCTTTTCAAATCATGTGCGCGGTCGCGCCCCTTCAGCGAATCTCGTTCTTCATCGGTAACGAAAACCATAGACCTCAACATGAAGTCTAACAGCGTAAATATCCATTTTGCATACCGTACCCAGGCGCCTCTAAGATTAGGATGCTTGAACTAAACTTATAAACGGCGGCGTGTTACGGCGCCACTTCTAAATACAGGATGAGTTATACACCGAAGACAATTTTTCTCATAAAAATATCAGTGAGGAAAACAGTTTATACAGCGTGTCTAAAAATGAATTACATCTAGTGTGCTTTGAATTTTCAATACAAAGGTACAATTTATTAAAACTGTCCTGATCGAAAATATGCCTCAATAATAAAAATGTTTTCTTTCACCGTGTACATTTTGTAAATTGTAGTATTAATAAATATTTTATAATTAAAGCTATTTGAAGTGAATATTCTTTGTTTTTGACAATTAATTAGTGACAGTTCTGGATAAGGCAATACCAATCTATAAATAGTGGCACATAAAAATTTGCATGCAAACAAATTTCACGGGTAACTTGTAATTCATTTTTAGACACGGTGTGCTATGACGTTTGATCCGAAAATACTTGGTTGCTGAGATACCAGCTCAAGGTCCCTACAGCTAAAGAAAAGTGCCATAAACTTTGAGGACTGAAAATATGACCCAAAATATGACAAAAAGTTTCAATGAACGCGGGTCCGCAAATGGACGGTTTCGGAGGATACAAAGGATTATTCTTTTTTCTAATAGTTGTGCTTTTTTTCGCTTATTTTTTTTCTTATCGTAGTGGAAAAATGATATATGTCATACAGGTTGATATTCAATGGTTAGTGCACAAATTCCTTGATTTATTCCTTTGGGGATATTTGAAAGCGTTCGTGTAAGTGCTGTACGCCCCCCCGCCCGTAAACAACCACAATGAGCTGCAGCAATGAGTAGATCAGGGATACCACCGAATCCGAGCACTGTGGGAGTTTTCGAAAGAGTTCGAATGTCCATGCGGCGGAGATGTCATACCTGCCTTGAAATGGAGGGAGGACACTTTGAACGTCTCATTTTACTTTTCCCTTTGCTGTTTGTTCATAAAGTACATTAAATTATTCGTAACTCCGTAACCGTCCATTTGCGAACCCATGTTAATTAACTTTTTTTCTATAGCAGATGTTAAAGTGTGCTTTGTTCGACTAAAAATAGTTGATCAAGTATTACTTTAACCGCAAGGGTAGATAAAGTAACACTTTAACCGCAAGGATAGATAAAGTACTTTAATTTTCTGGAAACTCCATGGAAACCGAATGGAAACCTTTGCTACTGAGATTTTCGGGTTTAATATAATCTAATTTTAAATTGTTTTTTTTACAAATTTTTCTTATTTTTTTAACATCTGCTATAGAAAAAAATAGAATTTTATACACGATAAAATTTAATTATCGACTCGCGAAAATTAATTCACTCGCGATTTCATCGCTTGTATAAAAAATAACTATTAGTCATATTTTGGGCCGTACTTTCACTCCTCAAAGCTCGTGACATTTTTTTTAGCACCCTGAAGAATACTTCAATTAACGATTATACAGTGAGAATTTTTTAACATGGAACATAGTATATTTTTGCATTTTAATAAATCGAGTTATTTAAAATGGAATATTGGAAAATAATAATAACGGTATAGGGTTGTTTTTATGGTTTTGTCAATTTTGACATTGAGGGACTACCTGTCGGATGATGAGCTTGACCATATTTTGCGGACGTCAGTTTCCAATGACACAGATGATCCAGCCGCAGAATGTCCTCCTAATGCTGAAGATATCGACCATCAAAGAGAGCAAAACTTCACTGAGATGATTTTTAATTTTTTACTTTTTTTATGATTATACTTCATACTTCGCATTTTGTTTTAGAAAATCCCCACTTCTGTGAAAAGTGCATCAATACGAAAAATATTGCCGTTTTCAGAATTTTCAAATCGGTTGGGGGATCATCTGTGGGTCCCGGTAGACCTACATCTTAAGTCCATTTAAAGAGTGGGGAGAAGGAATTTTCGAAGAAAGTAGATCTGCAGGGTCAACATTCGCTCAAAAACAACACAATATTGCTCAAAATTATAAAGTTAGAAACAAACTTTAAAAAAATGGATTTAATACCCCCCCCCCCATAAAATTATCACATCTCATCGGAATAGCCCAAAAAAAATTTGACTCTGTCTGTACCTGTACCTATGCATTAGTTTTGTTTCATTGCACTTTTAGCCAATCTATTTTCAGAGGCAACCTACTCATCAACAGATACAAGAACAAGGCATTACATAACGATAAGCATAACAACAATAATATCATAAACAAAGCTAATTTAACCCATTATAAAGATAGTGATGGAAAAATACTTTGAATAGACTAAGATAACGCATAATCACTAACCATTTATTAAGAATCTCACATACGTAAGAGAGGTCAAGAGAAAAGTATAGGTACGTGACAAAATCATTTCACAATCGTTTATAATTCTTAACAATTTCTCACGTCCTTCCCTTATTTTTATGTGCTTCGCGTAGAACATCTATATGCTCTGTATCCATCGTCAAGAAGCAGTTATACAGGGTGTTTCTTAAAACACGCCTCGACTCATTACTTGGTTATTGTAAATTTTAGACCCCATAAATTATATGCAACTTTAAATGGTAAAACAAAAGCACTCTTTCGTAAATATCTAATCCACTGTTTTTTAATCTAGGATGTTCAACTTTTTTATTTTAAGTGGAACACCCTGTATATTTTTACATATTTGAATTCAGGGTGAAATTCAGCATACAGTAGTGGGTTTCATTTGTGATAGTAAGAAAATTTTAAATTTATTGCATACAGATAGTCGTACCTACACGCTAGCTTAAAATTTTCAAGTGTTGGTGGAGAACAATAGAATATTAAAATTTTATGAAAAAATCATATTTATTACTGATAATAACATTGAAAACTGATTTTCTCAACTATCCAATTAAAGAACTAGTCTACAACAACACACACAAAATTATTACCCATGTCGTGTTACCTTGACACATTTCCGTATATAATTTTCTTGGGATTACCGTAAATGCTACAATTATTTACGCTGTTCTGCTACTTCATTATCCTAGATAGGCAGTACTAGTACAAGACATTAAAAATTGAATCATTCTAGGTACATATTAGTCATATACGAAATTATTTCTTTCTTACTCTGTTTTATGTTAAAGAACTCCTTCAATCAACGGTTAAAGTAAGTGGTTTAGGGGTTTAGGTAGTTCCAGATTAAATTGTTATTGTGGAGACTTGAGATCGCAGTTTGTAGATAATCGACGACCCCCTTAAATCACAGACTTTATAAAATACACACATCTTTATTAAATAACTTGCTACGTACAATGATACAATAGATATTTCTGATTGTACCTATTTGAACGATTTAAATCTGATCGATCTACAAAGAAGGAGTGCAGTTTATAACAATTTTATTAAGTAGATAGGTACCTACCTATTAAATGCGGTGTTATTATCAAAGGATACGCAAAAAACTTATAGGCACTTTTAGAATTTTTCTAGAAAACTCGGAAGCAGTGTATATTTTAGATCATTTTGAGTTTGTCAGAACGAATTAATAAATGTACCAAAATAGACTCTAAATTTCGTGATATAATCTTGACAAATACTATTCGATCCCTGACATATCCATGACAATTGGCCGTTGATGGTTAGTTTTACAAGGAGTTAACCTGCGAAATATATGTCTTGGATCATGAAGACAAATAGGGTTACGTTGTGGCTGGTACCAAGAGGCACAGGTGCACTTGCCCGCAGCAACAAAATGGAAATTTACTTTTTTTTTTGTAAATCATAGGTTTTAATTAAATTTTAAAACAATTTACATCTTCGCAATAGTATACTTCCATGTCATCATAGCGCGCTATAGCATGAAACGGGCATAGCTTTGTTGTGACCCTTACGACGTGTTCAATTTGTATAGCGCATGTCAAATTTACAAGGAGTTTCAACTAAGACACTGGACATGTTTCCCGACAGCCCTCGGTCAATTTTCGGCAGCAAAGACAAGTCCGGAATGTGCAGCAGGGTGCCACGTACTCTTAAAGCGTTTCGTCGGGTTGATTTCAACAAAATTGCTCTAACTACATTTTTACCTACAAATTACTGAACTCTAAAAGATGAACGTTTGACGAATATTTTCTTAAATTATATGGCTTGGTAATTACAAACTTTTTAATTTATCATTGTAAAAATGTTGACATTTTCAGGTTTTTTAATTTTATCCCAAATCTTGCCAGATGCTCTTAAATTGCGCCTAATAAGTCACGCCCACTCTGAAAAACAAAGTTTCGTTTGCAGCTCTGCCGTTTTTGTTCCCTTCACTCATCTGTTACCGTACCCCTCAAATATTTTGGTCAGGGGCCGCCATTAATACTGCTTATTATTTGTGTACGCCAGCTTGCAGCTTTAAACAACAACAAATATGAAAACTCCGTACACCTTGAAACAAATTGTTTCAAAACACAATAATTGAAAAAAAATGTAAATTATGATTACAGGAACTATAACTGCTCTAGAAATAAAATACAAACATGGTTTGCTCGAGGTTGCCAAGATGAGATCTATTCTTTATTCTGCTTTTTCCAAAAACATCGTGTTAGATGTAATCTGTGGTACCCAGACGATTAGTTTTAGGGAATTTTTATAACAGCTAGTGAGCTAGATCTGGTAGTAATGTTGTAATTGCTATTATTATGATACATAAAAAAGTTTAAAGACTAAAAGGAGGTATGTCAAAGGGATCAATTAATATATTGGCGATCATTTTATTTCACGATTACGGAGTATCATGATTAATAATTTAATAAGTCATGATATTATGAGTAAATTTGGTTTATGTGTTCTACATAGGTAGTTCTATTTAGCTAATTTAATGTACTTGTAATGGTACTACCAGTATAATTCCCAAATTATAGTTATTGGTACCCAGTGGCGAGTCAAATAAATTGTTCTTGGATGTTTGAAGTTATCATCCGCTAATCGAATATACTTGACGGGTTCCTTAAATTAGAATAATTAAAGCAAGCACGATAATAATTACTTTTGACAAAATTATACTCTACAATTAATCGTTGTAATTGTTGTTACTTGAATAAAGTATATGGTACAGCTTGTGAAAGCTTTAGCTTTCTTCTGCTTTTTAAGTGTTTTTCGTGAACTAGAATAACAATTTAGGAATTGTGGATTATATGAACGCCTTAATTGGTTGCGACTTAAAGTACAGGGTGTTTCTTAAGTTGGTGGTTGTTTAGTTTCCAATTTAACAATATTTAAAAGTTTCTAACGATTCCTACTTTACTTTTTAAAAATCTGGCATTTCAGGGCTACAAACCATGACCCCAAAAGCATGCATGCAGACATGGTCTTCGTTAGAGTGAAATATTGCAGACATGTTTAGAAGATACTCAAAAATGCGCGTACCGCACAGCCACAACATTTGGTCACGTGGGGTATAATTAATAATGTTTAGAGAGACGAAGACATTTTAGATATGATTGATAGTAATTCAATAAGAATCCAAGCATTAGTATAGTGGTAAAAATGAAATTTCAGCATTCAATATATTCTTAAGAAGCAAACTTTTCTCGAAAGTTGATTTATGTATAGGTTATCTACCGGTGGCGTAGCCAGAGTTTACCCTTGGGGGGGGATATATCAGGGGAACAGTCAGGAATTAGCGCAGGGGGGAGCTATTACGTATACATAAATAATACAAGCGAAGTGAATAAAAAATGCGGCCGCAGGCGATTCGTTATCACGTTTAATGTTAAATAAAAAAAATTGAAAATATAAACTTTTTAGAAATTAAATTGAAAATTTGCGGTTGAAAAACAATAATCGTGAAAATAATTACATTTCGTTGTTTCCAAAAAAATTATTTAACTTAAAATATACTTTTTTTAATGAAAATTGTAGTATCAGGGTGTAACACTGTAACTACACTTAACTAAACTTTAAGAGCGTGTTTTCCACACCAAGAAAATAAAAAAAGTTCATATGAACATGGTTTGGGAAACGCTTTGTTAGGATGCTACAGCCCCCCGAAGGGGGCGCATGAAATTTTAATTAATATCTCCGACACCCTTTAATATACATTAATAAAATTTGACATATAAGTTAGTACTAGTAAGTGCTATCTGACAGTATTCAAGTAAAATTATTTAAACCAGGAGCGTCCCAAACTGGGGGGCTGGGTACTTATTCTTTATTATTTTTGTGATCTTCAATTGTTCTTAGAAATTTGAGTACATGGTACGATTGTACGTTCAAAATCACATAAAAAGTGTACTCTTATTACAAATCGATAAACCGAATCGTTTTCGAGGTAACTCAATTTTTACGAAAAATCGAGTTGCAATGAAAATTCGGATACTTCGTACTTTATGGATTAAATTCGCAGCATAGATTCAGGACATCAAGGCACTAAAAAAAGTTCATATGAACTTTGCCTTGATGTCCTGAATCTATGCTGAATCCATAAAGTACGAAGTTTAAATTTCATGCGCCCCCTTCGGGGGGCTGTAATACCCTAGCACAGCGTTTAGCAATAGTAAATAATATAAATTGCTTGATCCTAAAACATTCTAAGATATTTAATTTTGTCTGCTTTTGGATTTTCATAGTTGAAGCCGGTTGGAGCTATTTGTTTCCAGTTTTTGACCCTTGGGGGGGATATATCCCCCATATCCCCCCCGTGGCTACGCCACTGCTATCTACCGACTATAAACGACGCGACGCGCAACGCGCGACGCTCTGACAGAACGAATCAACTAGACGACGCATTTTTCTAATGGAATAACGTTCACAGTACACTTAATAGAAAGCCAAAACATTATTATTAGGTTGCTGGCGCGGATCCACGGGGGGGGGGGGCTATAGGGGCTGTAGCCCTCCCACCCCAGAAGGTTTGAAAATTATTTTTTTTAATGAGATGAGTTTATATTTTGAGCAAGTTTAAATACTTTGGCTTGTCAACTCCAGTTGACCTCAAACCTTAGGTTTGTGCCTTGCAGTGTTGAATTCCCCTTCGGGGGAAAAGTAGTTTCCGAAGCCACGCCCCTTTTTTAAAAAAATTTCACCAGCGGCGCTGTTAAACTCAGCACATCCCGCCTCATTCTACCTACCCACTGTTCTACGTTTTAGTTTTAAGATTAGCCCCCCCTCCGCAGAAAATCTTCCTAGATTCGCGCCTGTTAGGTTATACTTATGTAAACTTTTAACATGTTATACAGTTCTTCCTTATAAAACGCTTCAACATTTCTAGTAAAATCAAATAATTATTTGGCTGAAGAACCGAGAAACACCAAACTATACGGGTTCGATACGCACAGAAGAGAGACAGGCATCTAATTTACTAACGCAGCGGAAGTTCGCGATTTTCTCATCAACCGTACATTTTAGCTATATGACTACCCTATACTATGTAATAGACAATTCAATTCTGCATTCAATCATAGAATAATATACAGGGTGTTTTATTTAAAAAAAACATAGTTGCTTATTGTTCTGTTAAAAACAAACACCCTGTATACGTGATATAAATTTAGAAGATTGCAAACCTATATACTGAATAACTTTTATATTTAAACTTCTTTCATATTTTGACTAATAAAGGCGCTATAGGAGCATCAATTTCCGATTTTCAAAACTTCATAGAGGGCGCCACAGTGAAATTCTAGCGTTCATTAAAAATTAAAAATGTAGCTAATACCAAGCTGCATAAGTGTAGAAAATTTAAACAAAATCGTGTGGATAGTTATTTTTTAATAATTTTTTAAAAATTTCTAAATTTTTGAAAGAGCGCCGTTGCGACCGTTTTCCTTGAATTATGGTCTCCTTTAAAACCCTAAAGTCTTTTTCCTGAAATAATTAGGGTAGCAAATAATTAAGGTTACGAATTTATTATTGAAATCCCTATAGTGCGTGACCCAATTCTACACCCTCTGTGCATAAGAAATATGTGAAAATAGTACAGTAACAGATATCCTGCTGTAATAATGTAAGTACAACTCTAGCAATAAAGCGTAAATCAGTAGGTGGAAGGGAAATCAGTAGTAAGCGTGCGACTTGTAACATACTTTCAGTAATCTAAAAGATACGTAGACTACCGTAGTAAATTGTTGTAGGTAAAGGCAAAGTGCGGTCAAGAAAAAGTGTTGAGTGAAACTGTTTTTAACATAAATATATTATTAAACATTTTCATATTAAACTATATCGTATGATGACAACAAAACACTTTCAGATAAAATAAACAAAAAATTAAAGTGTAAAATTAGAATTTTAATAAATTCAGTAGTGGTAGGTAATATAACCCTTGAAATTATTCTTGATGTCAAGAACGTGAATATTAATTAACACATTAAGCACATATATGCACGATTCAAGGAAAAATGTATAATATTATCTTCAATTTATACGACCATTTACTTTTTAATATCTTAACAAGTACCTATATGGGTGTGTTATTATTACGGGCAGGTACCTCATACAATTATATATTGTATTGTTTAAATATTATAATCAGGATCTTTCAACGAAAAGTGGCCACCTTCAGTATTTTTCAAAACTATTGTTTGCCTGAAAATCGCTAAGACATGCCAACAAAGACAGCCAAAGGGGCATCTTTTTACGTAAACTCCGGACTGTTATCAACCCCTTAGCCGTTAAAGCAACCCCCTCGACTTTTCGGTCGTCAGTTAGACAAAAGCATAGAGTACCGTTGCGATCGTTTTTGAATTTACTAAATCAATTTTTCTTCGTGGTATACGAGTAGTACCGTCAAAGGGCTTTCAAACAAGTTGTTGAGAAACCTGATCAGATAACTGGATTTTGAGTTATGGCCTATGGGGCGTTAAAGTCGAAATTTTGAAAAATTCATAGCGGCCGCCATTTTGAAGTTAGAGAGTCCGGTAAAAAACTGTTTCCCTTGAATTATGCCCTTCTTTGATATCCCCTACTCAGATTTTCAAAATTCCGCTTCTGAAAAAAATGATACCAAAAAAACATGTCTAACTTCCGCTTCCGGTTTCGGATTTTTTTGAAAAGCTTATTTTGTCGATGAATTTTCGATATACCCCTTCATTTAAAATTTCATCAAAATCGGTTCACTAGTTTTTGCGTTACAGGCGTTACATACACACACACACACACACCCACACACACACACCCACCCACCCACCCACCCACCCACAGACAGACATTTTTTCTAGACCACTTTTTTAGGCTCCTGGGGGTCCAAAACGCCCATTTCCGTTAGAGAGTCCGGTAAATAAAAACTATTTCCCTTGAATTATGGTCTTCTTTCATATCCCCTACTCAGATTTTCAAAATTCTGCTTCTGAAAAATCTGTAACCAAAAAAATATGTCTAACTTTCTCTTCCGGTTTCGAATTTTTTGAAAAGCTTATTTTGTCGATACATTTTCGACATACCTCGTCATTTCAAATTTCATCATAATCGGTTCGCTAGTTTTTGCGTTAGAGGTGTTACATACACACACACACTCACAGACAGAAATTTTTTCTAAACCACTTTTTTGGGTTCCTGAAGGTCGAAAACACGTATTTCCGCGAAAATCTCAATTTCGAAAATCATGATATCAATACTTCCCATACACCAGTGGTGGTATGGGAAAGTAAAAAGTCGTCGGATGCGTTAACGTAACGATTCTTATCATGCAGATGGTGCGAACAAAGACTTTTACCTTTTAACTCTTGTCAATTTATGAAGACAAGAATTTTCATACCAAGGAAGTGAAACTATTTTTAAAATTAAATGTAATTTGATTATGGGTTTCATTAAAGAAAATCAAGTTTATGCCATATCTCAAAAAGTGGACGTGCAAACCTCCCCTGGCCTTTCCCATACTAAAAATAAACATTTCGGTTTTGGTATTCAACAGTACAGTTCGCGAGACAAACGCTGGAAATCATTTAAATGCGTAATGAGAAAAATAAGACTATACGGGTTCGATATGTACAGTATCGGTTCACTAGTTTTTGCGTTAGAGGCGTCCCGTCCCATACATACCACATTATCAAGTAAAAGTTTAATTTCTTTGGACGACGAATGCTCTGTGGAAATTTTAAGTACTTAAGCCCGTTTGTAACATTCAATTATTTAGTACAAGTTTCAGTCATTTTTTAGGAACTAAAAAATTGACAGATTGACAGTAATATTGTCTTGAATCTAAACTATTCAGAATCGCTTTTGAAATTGATGAGAATTTAACAGACATATTGGTTTTGGCTGCTGCAGCTATTAACGTTATTTCTATTGCTAATGGCAGCAATGACAGTTGCAGATGACAGTAAATATTTATAGTAAACAAAATAGGACACTTTTCATTCCATTTTTTTAAGGACGAAAAAATTGATGAAATGGTTGTATGAATCGGTCAATTTTTTAGTTCCTAAAAAAATTACTGAAACTTGTACTAAATAATTGAATGTTACAAACGGGCTTTACTTATAAATTGTATGATACCAATTCAATTTTCTAAGACAGTTTCATTAAACCATACTAAACACAGAAATTTTATTTATTATTTTTCTTTTTTTCGGGAAAATGCTTATTTGATTATTACTATTCTACTATTTTATTTCTTCTACTCCCCTAAAGGGCGTGGCGGCGCGCGAAGAGTAATTTTTGGCTCACTGAAAATGTTGAAAATAATAAACAAAGTAAAAACTTTAGAGAGAAGTAGGTACTAGCAGAATTTGTGATTTTCTTTTGAAACCAGATACCTCGTTTGTTGAACTTCATATGATTTGCAAAATTTGTTTTACACCTTACAACATAAGCAAAGATGTGGAAAGTATTCATATTTTAATTAGTAAACTTAGGTGACCTTTGCGGTTTAAACTCGTATTTTGTGTCCTCTTAATTCATTTTTAATTTAAACATGGTCCTTCGTACGTGATTTTCAGTCATGTGTAAATTTCGTTTCTTAGAAAATGTACTTGTACGTGTTACGTGAATTATAGTTTTATTTGGTGACAAAATACTTAGCAACATAATTATCCACATTTTTTTATAAAATCCTACTATGAAAATGGTTTATAAATTATATCTGTTTGTTAGCTGTGGTGTTGATAAAATTGATTTGTCTCAGATACAGTTTTGGTTTAATCAAATATTTCTATTGACTGATATTGTTACTAATGTCAATACTGTGGGAAAATATATTTTATACAAATTCAATTTAATTTTATTAAATACACTAGACACTACCCAGGTATAAAGTTAAACAAACAGACAGATCATGCTAAGGTTGTACAATTTTAAAATAGTTGAATATAATTTTCACATTAATTATCGAATATAATTACGCCAAATCATTTTTTTATAACAACCTTGAAGCCTTGACACTCTTTACACTGTTAATACTATTTTAACCAATTTTACAACGGAAACTTTGTGGCAATTTTTAAGTGTTCGTCATTCACTATTGTATCTCATTTTAAACAAAACTATTATTGTCCATGTCTCTTGCTTTAAAGCAAAACAATAACGCATGTGTGTTGCCTTGAATCCAAACAGTTTCCTTACAGTTTCCATAATTTGACTATTAAAACAATGTTTTTTTTATGTTTCTTTATAAGTGGTCAAGTAGTCACGTTTACATAAATAGTTAGAAGAAGGTAGGTACACCTAGTCAAATGTTGCAATAATACATTTAGCCAAAAGAAAAAATATAAACATTCTAAGAGATTAACGTGAAGGAACCTCAATATTAAAGTGTTGTGTTTCATATCTTAATTATATTGTGTAGCCCAACAAGATGTATTAACATTTCTAATGGCTTTTGACAAGTGGACATTGTTGAAAACACTTGAAGTGGTAAGTAAATAACGTAATTTTGTTGATTAGACTTCATTTATGTTTGTAACGCCCGTCTCAATAATTTATTATCAATTGCGAATTTTTTTGATAATTATTTTATTAACGAACAAAGATTGCTTTGTATATTTCGAATATATGTGCTGTATCTTATTAAACGGTAATGAAAATTCATTAGATGTTATACAGTTTAACCGTGGGTAAAATATACAACACAAACATATACAAAAGAAATTCACACACTTTCCTTGCCATTGCAGTTGCAAATGCACTTTTAAAACATTCCTGTTTTGTAGTAATGAGTGTTGAAATTTATATAAACTTTAGAGTTTCACTTTTAACTAAGGGATACTTTAACAAGGAAAGTAAAAGTAATTCTCAAAATCTTAACACCTTTAAAAGTTTTATTAGAAAGTTCTTTAGGTTGTTTCTTTTTCTAGGGATTTGTTATAGCCTGCTTGATTTGCAAAAGAGTAACAGACGATGAAGCATCAAGGTTGTTTCTATATCTCCAAAAATTATCAAGAGAATGGAGTCTTCTAAATAATATTACATGGGATAAATTTGGAGCAGCAGTTGCAGATACTACTTATGGTGGATATGTTATTATTACTGCAGCACTGCTAATAGGAAAAATTACTGGAGAATTACCAACTACACGTAGAATTAGTGAAATGGTTTTACTTGGAATTGGGGCTTTATTATTTGTAGTTCTAGGTAAAATAATTTAAAATAATTAACAGTTTTATAAATCATTTCCTTGACAAGTTTAATTGAACAATCCAATTTTCAGGGAGCCTTGAGTTCGCTGCTCTAGATTCCGTTCCACCAGACTTAGTTGACAACGCTGCAGTATTAGGTTCATTGTCGTTAATAACTGCTGCATTATTTTTACTTGACCTAGGTGGTCCTAAAGCTAAAAAGGAAACAACTCAACCCCAAAAAGTTACAAAGAAAATTTCTAAACCTCTAGAAGCTCCAAATAATAAACAAGATGCTTTCGTTATAGAAACGGAGTTGGAGAAATTAGAACGTAAAGAATTAGAGGCCTTTGAGGAACATGCTAAAACTGCAAAAGTGTTAAGAGAACAGTCTGGCCATAAAAGTGGGCATAATGGTCATGGAACTAAAGTAGTAGGTCAGAATGGATTTAAAAGTGCACAAAATGGATATAAGAAAATGAAAGAAGCAGATATGCCTAGAAGATTTGATATATACGGTAAAGATGCTGATGATCATGAAGGTACAATGGAAGTTGATGGTAGACATAATGAAGAGTCGAAACATATGGAGAGGCATTCGCCAGTATGGAGCCAAATTCGAAAAGGTAATTTTGCAATAGAATAAAAGAATAATTATACCAAAAAGAAAATTTGAATGATACAAGGAGTATTAGTAAAAACATTGCTTATTGCAGTACTTGTGTTAAACCGAGAGTAATATTAGTTTTTAAAACTGTGTACCACCTGTTGTACCATCATTTATCTTTCTGCTAATACCTATAGTCTGTACCAGACATCAAAGTCTGTGTGGACAACATAGGGCAATATCATTCTTATGGAGAAATCTTACAAGGTATTGCCATTTTTCTTTACCCAGGGGCTCTTCTTGAAACAACTTATAGGTATACTGAATTCCAGGCGTTCTCACATAGTAGGTACACGTACCCCCCCCCCCTTATGTATGAGTTAAGAAGCTTAAAACTCATAAAACTAAAACTTCTCTTGTGTAATACTGATATCCCAAGTGAGGAGTAGGTTTGACAATACCGGTCGCCATAAGACCAACGCTGACTTTGATGTATGATACAGACTGTAGTAGTGTATGTTTGCTTAAGCATAAAATTATAAAGACAGTAGGTACTTATGAATAAAAAAACGATTGATTTTATGTTGTGGTTTACTAATATAGATGTCCGCATCCAAACTGCTTTTTTCGGCAGCCTTGAAGAAGGTACTCCGGTTCCTATGAAAAACTTCTTTTTTGGGAATGTCTTTAACTAGCGAATTATTCCGTGGTGGTATACCGTTGTCTCGCAATACACTATTTTAAAAAAATATATATAGTAAGCTAAAAATAATACTAAGAAAAACTGGTCGTATTCGCATAGAGTAAAGAATGTAAGAAAAGAAAACAATAAACCGTAGTAAGGTTCAGGATTCAAGAAATAAATGCAAGAGGGAATGGGACACTGATCTGAAACCTAGATCCTATAGACAAACAGTACATTGGACGCTAAATGCCTAAATGTGCTAATTTATAAAAAAAAATTCTCAAATACATATACATCACAAAAGAAGAACAATACTAATGAGCAGGTGCATTATCGATATGATTCTAAGTGTGTCATTACAATAATTACAGTAAGTATCTTGAAGAATGGGAAGGTATTCATCGACACGGTGAAAAGCACCAGTGTGGAAAACAACCAGATACCGTTGCAGAATAATTGTCTAGTTTCCGTCAATGACATTTAACATTCGCGAGACACCCAAAGAAATAGCTTAGAGAATATCACCAACGCCCAAGTCGTTTCTTACAATGCCTAATGCCTATATTAGTAAATTACAGCATAGAAAAATTATTAATGGTTATCTAATAATTTTATCCTTCACTAAAATACGGACTAATTAGTATTTAAAAAAAAATTAAAAAAGTGTATAGTACATTAGTAACTACATTTTCTGTCATTTAACTTTTGTTTAAAATATTTTTTGAAATCTCACTGTCTCAATACCTATCGGACACTATTTTGAACTTAAATTCATACCAAAAAATTAAATTAGAAACTTTACGGTAACTGAAAACTTTGATGTTTAAAAATAATAAATGTAGGTAACACATTCGTTTCTTTTATATATACCTATTATGCATGATTTCAGGACAATATGGAAAATACGACATTGTTGTACCATCTTACCTATACCCAAAAACAGATTCTTCAGCACCTCAACCTAGCGGGCCTGGAGATCCCGGATATGTTCAGTATACTGCACAACGTTGGGGCCAACCAAGTCAAAAAACTCCAAGGCACAGCCCCACACAGGTGTGATGATTTCAGATTGTAATAAAATTGCTATTGTGATGATCTTGCTATCAGGTGTTTATCAATGCTTGGCTACTTCTATTTTGTCAAACATTAAAATGTAATTTTTCACGTAGTATTCCTGGAAAATCTATAACGTAGGATTCAAAATTTGATTCGTCAAAGAGGATCTAGAAAGATTTTTGTTATGGTATAAATTTTGATGAATCTAATTTTGAATCACGATCACGAGATACCATAATGTAGGTACCTACATTTCTGGTTTCCAAAAAAGAAAATTACCTTTCTTTATTGTTTGTACTGTTACAGTTCTGAAGACCGAGTTTTTTGCATCAAAAAATGTTTATTTAATTTTTCTATACTTGTTCAATGTCGGCCGAGTATTATTTTACGACGGAATTGCTTTCTTACGTAATTAATGATTCATTCCAATTATGTACAATATACGTATTGATGATATAATGGTACAACGTTACAACATTACAAGGAATGTATTTCTTCTGTTGCGAAACATGGGCCTGGCTTCGTATGTAAATTATTAAATTTATGAAATTATTAAAATCCTTGGAGACTGTGGTTTGGAAAATATCAAAATTAAAACCCTAGAACCACAAAAAAAATTGTGGTTCTTGGGTTTTAAATTTGTTATTAAATTCCATATGGTCGAAAATACAGGACGATTATTCAAGATGGAATCACAGTTCTTTCACGGAAACGGTTTCCCATAATTTTGACTATTAGTACCTACCTACTTTATATAATCGCAAGTCATTTACCATCAGTCCGATTCATTCCATCTTTAATAGCGATTCCTGTATATCTACTGTTCCATGGACTCAAGTTTTACATTACTTCAATTTATTAATATCTGCAGTCATTAGTATATAATCGTGGTTTGAAATTTATTTTTTTAAATTTTATAACCGTGATGCAAATCGACTCAGCCGCGGCCGTGGTCACGAGGATCCTCATGGCACTTGGGCGACACCAGTTTGATTCCTCGTTTTCGCCAGGATTTTCAAAATTCTGGAGCAGCGAGGGTTCAACGCATTAATATAGTTGGAGGAGGGGGTTCAAGGGTGGGGCATTTTAGATCCGTGAATAGCGCTTCATGCGCCGAAACGGGATAAGCAGGTGGACTGCCATAATTCTTTTAAATAAAAATAAAAAACAAGTCCACTCAGAATAAAAATATATACGAAAATTGTAGTCATTTCAAGAGAAATCAGATCTTTGTTAACACCCAAAATTCACTTTATAATATCTATTGCCCTAATGTGAAACCGCCAAAATTCGTAACATAAATAAAAGTTACATGCGTTTAAATTTGATTTAGCGATTTACTTGACTATCATCAAAATAATCATTTTTCGACGTAGTATAGAAAATTAAGTGATTCTTGGTTTTTGTTATTTTGATTGTGTGGTATTGGGTGCGAATTTTGTTAATAATTCATAATAATTATGCATCCTTCACTTTTATGTTTTTCCTATATTTTAACCAATGGTTGCTGTACTTATAAGTGTTTTTGTTTCTGTAGTTTTGTTGTGGAATGATAATAAATGATTTGTTAAGTTTTCATTTTCAATTTTTTTAAACCTTAAAAAAACTTTTTTAAAACACGTAAAATATATTCTTCAAACATTCCACTTACTAGAAGTAGAAACCTCGTTCATTTTTCAAGGTAACTTTTTAATTAAGCTACCTACCTAATCTGGGATCAAAAATTATGCATGATTAACATTTTGTGTTGTGTGTATTCACCTTTAATAGTTATTTGTATACCAAGGACGCGAAATGTGTCTTTATCGTACCGAGAGAAAATTGTCGCCGAGGACGCTTGCGGCCGAGGAAAGACAATCTCGAGGGCGCTAAAGAATTTCGCGGACAAGGTATACACAATATTTTTTGTGCAACCGTAAAAAATTTGTAATTGTAAATGTTATTGCTTTTAGAAAACCTACAGCTTAATTCATTGTAAATAGAAAAACGGCTTTCAGTTAGCGCGTTACTATGGATATGGAGTAAATAAAACAATTAGTTTTGTATAAATTACAATGATTTTTACTTTAGCGGCCGCTAATAGCAGCGGCCGCGAAATTAGATTTCGCGTCCTGTATAGCGGACGCGAAACGCCCACTTCGCGTACGGTTGCACAAAAATTATATTTTTGGTAAAGGTTTGGTTTTAGTTGATTGTTATTTAGGTTATATGAAAATAACAAAATAATACTATAATTGTTTTAATTTTTCAGTTGGCTGATATTTGAATTTTCTCGTCATCTTTATAGATGAGACTGTCATTTTATTACTCAATTCGATCTAATAAGAACAACTCAGTTCTACATATTATATACAATTTAAGTTTATTGTCAAATAAGAACATAATTTTATCATAAAAATAATTTGTTTATATTTTTTTATATATAAAATACAGTCACCAAATTTACATATAACAGTATTGACCAACGTCGCCGACAAACAATGGGCAGAAATAAATCAAGAAATCTTACAAACTGTATATTTTATACAGCTACAAATTATTACTCAATTCATATCTGCATATAATTGGCCTTAAAAATGCATACAATAATGCGATACAACAATGACTCTCATAATTGTTTAATAACGGACATGAACTAACAAATAATTGTTTCGTTGACAGAAATTCTAGTTGTATACTATAATTAGAAAAATAAGATTGTATTAATAAAGAAAATATACGACCAATATTTGCTAATTTTTTTATACAGATAGAACTTTTTATAACTATAAAGGGACGTAAAGTACGGGTTAAAACACGACAGCTAAGTGTGAGCTTGAAAGTAACTAGAATATCTTTGAGTTCTAAGAATGGCTATACTAAATTATGGAATTATTGTATTGACGTAGAACTGATACATATCATACTAAATTGTTTCATATAATATAAATATATGAATATTTGCCTTAACAAAGAAAATTGTAACTGTTATATAGGGTGTCCGAGAAAGGTCTATACAATGCTATTAAGTAGGTACATACTCATGAGACCAAAATAGGACGATTTACCACTTACCTATATCCAAAAGTGCTTCGTTAAGGCTGTATTGAGCGTGAAAGATGTCGTAATAAAACTTCTGACAAAATTTTCTATTGACTTACAAATTTAATTTTTTTGAATCCATAATGACTGCAGTGTATGACGTACACCAAATCAAAATTATTTTTTTACTGCCTAACCTCTAGCAAATATCGTAACCAAATAAGAGAACAAAAAAGAAAATAAAAAACGTGTAACATGAAAAATTGTGTTCGCAGTAAAAGTTTTAAAGGTAGGTATTAGATAAAAAAAATCGAGCTTTTTGACGGATAGATGATAAATTTTTGGCTAACTGTGTAACACTCACAAGCAAAAATTATCTCAAGGAGATATCTATTGTGAGTACAAAATATTCACAATCTAAACCTCACCGCCATCGCTAAAAACATTCTTTTATAATTTAAAAAATAAATCGAAATTTTTGAATGTAGGTAAGTTTGGATAGATCGCTCTATTTTGGCCTCAGGAATACATCGTAACGCTTTGTACAGACCTTTCAGGAACACCTTGTATAGAATATTGAATGGATTGCTTGTATTTTTTTATGTAACAGGTATAATTATTATTTTAAGCAAGACAAATATTCTCATGGTTATGCCATTTTTTAAATCTTAATACAGAATAAATACATACAGAGTGTGAAATATTAAAGCAACATTAAAAGGCCTTAATGAACAATATAATTTACTATAGTTTTTATTCAAAGCAAAAGTACGTATAAATATTCTAATAAAAATTATGTTATTTTCTGTAGAAAGGTAACTTCATGTAAAACTTATTTTCATTAATCAAACTTAAAATTAAATCCACTCGAATAATCTTGTGTTAAAACTCAATGGCTCATAGAATTGTTGCTTCAAAATTCGTTAATAAAACTTGGTTTTGTACACAGCTATGTTTTTCAACTACTAAGCAAGGGAAATGTACAATCTGCAAAAAAAGGTGCCTACTGATTATTACGAGAACTATGTGATTGTTCCAGATTAATGTACTGTCTAACTAATCTAGAAATTTCATGTGCTTGTTCAGTTTGTAGTCTTGTAACGCGCTGCTGTAAAAGATTTCCGCACTTCATATCCAAAAATAATGCTCCATCTTCAGATCTAACTTTTCTAGTCGAAATAACTTCAGCAAAAGGCCAATGATGTATTGTTTCATGTGTTGCCATATCTAAGAAATGCACTCCAGAACGATTAAGTGCTAATATATACTCTAACCAGTTTTCTACATCACCGGAAACGCGTTTAATTGCAAAAAATGAACTACCAAATAAAGGCCAATTACTTAAAACTTGCAATACTTTGTGTTTTGCACGAGCTACTTGCAAGCCAGCTGCTTGTCCCCAAGATGTTTGAACTAAAGCTAACCACTGTGGTGGTCGAGGTTCTCGTAAGCCTAATACAGGTTTGGGTAATAAAAATTTAACTTCTTTTATGCTAGGAGAGTGACCTAAATCTGCAGCACGGTGTAATAATGCTGCTATTAGGGCCATATCTCTAACAATGCTTGGGGGTAAATTTGGAGTACCTAGTTTTAGTAGTAAACCTTCTAAATAATCGGGAGCTACTTGATTAAATAGTACTTCGGTGTACAATGGACTAGCATCATGTTTTAATGGATGGTACCATACAGATCGGCAAAAAATTAAGTAAAATGGCTGGGCTGCTTTGTGCAATTCTGTTGTTACATCTAAAATGTATTCATCAGCAGCAAGAGGCATAGTAAACGCATCGCCTTGTACAATACAGTACAAACTAAACTCTTGCTGTTCTGCTTCTGTGGTAACGCCAATGAGGCTACAAAGTTCAGCTATAACATCTGCTACAACTGTGCTGCATCGGGTATTAACAACTCTTTCTGCACCTCCAGGTAGTCTATAAATTTGCCGCCTTGCACTACGACCAGCACTAACAGCTGTGACTTCTTCGACAGATGGTACATTCTTACGTCCTCCACATCTCTGTGTCTTTCGTAAATTTGCCAGACATACGGCTGCCGTTCCATGGCATACTCTCCTTCTATCAGAGGCTGCACTTGTTAAGTGTTCGGTTAAATATGGTCGGAGAATTTCCGAACAAGCAAAGTAAGCAGCAACGATAGATAAAAGCCTCCAAGCTCTTTGACAAGATTCTGGATTATCAGATTTGTTGCTTGTTGTTTGCTTCATTAACTGGCAATAGATTTCATCACGCAATTGCATATGCTTGTGGCAATGCTGTAACAAAATACAATAATATTAAGTAATAAAATATTTTTGAGGAAACTGGGAGTTCGTGGCCCGGATTTCGTAGTAACAACGAAAAGTTTAGTTGGCAAATTGCTCCTATCAGTTTCCATGTCTGGTGGTTTACTCATCACAAAGGGGAAAAATTGTGACTTTAATACGTTATTTTCTATAAGAACTCAACGGAAATTAAATATGGCAGTGTAAGATAGAAGTTTCTTAAGTCTATATTTGTATCAAACACTTTTCCTGATTTTTGATTGTTTACCATAACGGGATGTATAGTCGATCAATTAATCTTAAGTGAAATTTTACCCTCAATGACCTTAATAATCAAACTATTGCGACTTTTAAGTTTATTTACAATAATAATTAGATAAAGTAGAAAGTCGTAATTCGTTTATAAGAAAATCGCTTACAATTAACAACTTTTTATGGTACGTATACATCCATAATTCATGACCAATATAAATGCAAATATAATTAAATGAAATAAAGATCAATGTTTAAACTAATTAAAACAACAAAGGAAGAAAGCGAAAAATTAAAATCTTATCTGGATCTTATAGTACAAATCTGTAACAATGTATAAGATTTTTTTTGTATTTAAGTAACCAGCATAAAAATTACTGTAAATTAATGTTCTGGTCAGGATAAGGCTCGAAGGATTATTAAGAAACTTACAAAAAGTAGGCCTGCAATTTATATTACAACGTGGGGTGCCAGTGAAGAAAAATCACAAACGGAAAATCGACAATTATTGTGGAAGTCTGCGACCAACCTATTCAAGGATGCGCGACAAAGAGGTAGAGAAGAACAAAGAGAAGAATACTTGTGCATTGCGGGGGGCGCTACCTTCTGAGGTCATTATGACCCCCCTCAGCAAACCCTTAATCTAAGACGAAAGAGAAACATCCAACACGACAATTGGATTTGAATCCAGATTCCGGGGGGATTCATAGGTCACTTGATTATGGGGTGCATGAAAGTCAAGGCCTGGTGATATACAAGTATCTTAAACAAGTTTAGATAAGAAAGTTATTTAAAGGTCTAATTGGCTATCGGCTTCCACCGACCATCCACTTTAGGAGGCTGGCGAAGCTATGTTGTCGCGATGATGACTGGAAATAGACATGAATCTCATTTCTTGCCATACTATATGAATTTATTAAATGCGTTCTTATGATCAGACAGCAAATTAAGTGAATGTCAACTTATAATAACAAAATTTGCATCATCGCTAATAATTTATTCAGTCAACTTTAGCAACTAAGGGTCACTCGCTAGTTTGTTTTAAAATCAATAATGGTAGAGCTGAACCTTTTTCTAAGAAAGGAAGAATGCGATGCTAAGATTGAATATTTAAAATTTTTACATGAATTTCAACAAGAACTGATGTCGAAACCAACTGATATATTAATGCCAGCTAGTTTCAACCGTGGGCGATCTTTTGATGGTTATTATAAGGACTGCCAAATGTGGAGCTCAGGAGAGCCAAAAATATAGAAAGGATCAATTGTATGACATACGGATGATCCAAAATAATCACCGCCGAGGGAATAGATGGCGTACCTATGACTTCGGAAGGCTGTCAGAACAAATAACCAAGCAGCACCGAAAGATTGGAATTTCTACACTTTGAGTCTAAAATTGCTAGGGATTCTTGACAAACCATAAACCAGCTGGCAAAGAACAACAATCTAACCATGACGTAAGTTTTAGGTCATAAAGGCATCACTGGAAATTATGGAGAAATAAGGGCGGATATGGCTTCATTGATCCGGAATAGCGAAAAACCATATACAATACATGGGAAAAGGTCAAAACCTCTCACTGGAATAATAATAGATGGGCGCTTAAGGCTGGCGAAAAATCTTATTTTTTCTTCGTCAGACAGATTGAAACGGAAATTGCGAGATATATTACAAACTTTCTGAGATAACATCTCAACAAACTTAGCAAAGTTAACAAGAACCTATATCGATTATGTGAAAACTTAAACCACAGAACATATTCTTTGAAAATATGAACTTTTGAAAGTGTCCACAACACGCCCAGAACTACGCTAACTGGGACGCTGAAAGATCTTAATGTTTAGAAGAAACTTAGGACTTTCAGGATTTTATTCAATCACAAGGGTTCCACAAAAGAACTTATAATAGATGGAAATGACGAGGGCAATTGATGCCCGCACGACTCCACAAATAATTTGCAATCTACAACCTACACCGTGACAGGTCATACATAAAGAGGGTGATAACGAGGAGTTTCCGAGTTTGCAAAATTTACCAATAACTTCCGTAAACATTGTTGCATAAGGTTGCGTTAAATAATCAAGTGAAAAACAAATTCAAGTCAATAAATACAAAAACTGTAAGAGATAAATTTTAAGATGCTGAAATCAAATATGCGGTTACGTAGGTAGGTATTATATACCGTGGATAAATAAGCATTGTTAAATAACAGTAGTAGGTACCTACCTATCACTATTACGTCAGGACACTATTAAATAAAAACTGATTCTTTGAAGTTTGGACTCATTGTTAAAATAAATTATGCAAGAAATTGTTTTTCATAAACTTAGTTAATCTAATTTTTATTATGTAAAGTATAAAATGTTTTGTCAAATAAATCATAAAATGTGTAGGAACACTAATTTTGAATGATTTTTGGAAGTCCGGAACACAGCTATGCCATACTTAATAATAAATTTTATTGTAATATTTAAGCTAATTATGATATTACATGAAAAACCCAATTGTTGAAGGGGAGCCGAGTGAATCAGCAGGCAAAATAAAGTCGAAAAATTCCTATTAGGTAACATGGGTCCGGAAATGCTTCGTTGTCGACATACAGGGGGTTGAAATTTTTTTACAAATATTGTTCAAAATGACCACCATCAGCTTCACGATAAGCTTCTAATCTGCGAGAAGCGGTCATTATAGGTTACAATAAAGGGATTGGAAAAAATATTTATTTATTAGCGTTTTTCATCTTTGAAGTGTGATTTACACGAAAATGGTTAATGATAGGAAAAAAATTGTAGAGACTGTTTTAACCGTAAATTAGTTGAGCATTTTGAAAATTGTGCCGTATATTCTCTTACCTCCCGAAGTTTCACATACGCACCTGTAGCTACGCCACTGGAGAAGAAAAAATCTGACTAATATGGCCCACTTGAGCCACATGAACATAGATACGTATTGCGTAATTTTTTAAATATAATTTCCAACCATTTCGGAATAAATGAAAAAAATGATGTGTTTTAACAATTTTCAACACCCTGCATCTCGATAACGAAGCATTTGGATTTCGACTTTATTTTCCGTGTTGATTCACTCCTGAAATTTACACGGTCAACGTCCCTAACAGTCTAACACCCTGTATAAGTATCTGAAAATATGCTGAAAGGGCTGCGGAAAGTGTAAGAGCAAGAAATATAAATAGTACGTGACAAAAACCAAATCGTTTGTGACTAGGTTGCTTGTCCTTGTCGTCTTGCGCGACTTGTCGCTGAAGCTACAAAACACATGCATAATGCGTTCAGTAATTTGAGCGATTTATCATCGCTACCTTTAATCGCTCAGATTAAACGCTGTAGATATAGGTACCGTACCTTTACGTGAAATCCAAACCACGAATATTTAATGTCTGGGAGTTACTTTGCCCGGGTTCCAATTTTATGGTTTTAAAACAACATTTGTAGCATTTAACCCAAAATCTATTCTATACAGTATACTATATCCCCAACTTACCATTAACACTGTATAAACACATTTCACTTCTGGCATTCCTGGTGTAAGAGGAAGGTCTCCACAATATCTCAAAATACATTCGAAACATTCCATTGCCAAAGGGCCTAAATCTGGATTTTCCATACGTAATAAAGGACCGTCCAGTATACCGCCTTGCCACTTTACAAGATCAGTTTGTTGTTTCCATGTCCATTCCTTTCTTTTTTCTTTTGATTTTAAGGACGAATCCATTTTTAATAATTCTAGTCTGCAACAATGGTAGGTTTTAGTGATTTGATATAAAAAACGTAAAATATTCCTTTCAAACTAGCCTACCCCATCAAGTTCACAGCAAGTTATTAAGTAAACAATTTGAAGCTACCTGTCGCTTCTATTCTGAATCAATCCCATTAAAATTTTAGTTGTGAGATAATGAACTACCACCTTGTCACACCAAAGCACCAAATACGTAATGATAATTTTTTATATACTAGCTTAAGTTACAATGATGAGAATATTTCATAAGTGCTTCTTGACTAACCTCCACTTTTTCTTTTTAAAGACAGTAATCAGGTAACCCAATATTTCTTCAAAAACCTTTAATAAATTTATGGTGTTATTTCGTAAAATTAGAAGATAATAATGGGTTAAGCAATGTCAGTTTCAGCATATGCTAATTTTATATTTACTATATGATTGCTAATGCAAAGGTATCATCAAATGGATAGTGGGTGACCATTAATTTATTACAAGAATAAATATGCAGTTTCAATGGTAAACACTGCAAGATACAGTTGGTGCGATTTAAAACTTTAACAGTGTAAGCATTTAGTGAGTACAACTAGGTATTTTATGTTTATATTTTGTAAACAGGGTGTTCCAGACTGGACTCCCTAAGCCTATAACTTTGTTATTTTTAAAGCAAACTAAACAAAACTCCACCTACAATATTCATAAATGACAATGGAATTTTAAAAAAAGGTTTAATATGCTATTCTGCGAGTGCAGATTTTGTAAAATTTCTCTCGCTATCTTATAGACTTATAGAAAATTTACTCCCATATATGAATATACAGGGTGTAACTAAAATACTTGACCAAATTTTAACAACCTGTTCTCCATACCAAGAGAAGAAAAAAAGTCCATATGAACATGGATTAGGAAACACTTTGGCAGGGTGCTACAGTCCCCCGAAAGGGGCGCATGAAATTTAAACTTCGTGGGCACTTTATGAATTCAATTCGTAGCATAGATTCAGGGCATCAAGGCAAAGTTCATGTGAACTTTTTTTTATTGCCTTGATGTCCTGAATCTATGCTGCGAATTTTATCCATAAAGTACGAAGTTTCCGAATTTTCATGGCAACTGGATTTTTTGTAAAAATTGAGTTATCTCGAAAACGGTTCGATTTATTGACTTTTAACAAGAGTACATTTTTTATGTGATTTTGAACGTACAATCGCCCCACGAACTTAAATTTCTAAAAACAATTGAAGATCACAAAAATAACGAAGAATAAGTACCCAGACGCCCCAGTTTGGGACGCTCCTGGTTTAAATAATTTTACTTGAATGCTGTTAGATAATAGCACTTACAAATACTTGCTCGTATATGCCAAATTTTATTAATTTATTTTAAAGGGTGTCTGAGATGTTAATTAAAATTTAAATTTCATGCTCCCCCTTCGGGGGGCTGTAACACCCTAACAAAACGTTTCCCAACCCATGTTCATATAAACTTCTTTTCTTCTCCTGGTGTAGAGAACACGCTCTTAAAGTTTGGTCAAGTATTTTATTTACACCCTGTGTACAGGGTGTCTCTAAAATATGGTGCCATAGCTTAACCACAGATTCCGGGGATCAAAATAAGACGATTTAACGCAACTTACCTCTATCCGAAATTGCTTCGTTAAAGCGCTATTCAACGCCAAAGATCTTCAAAAAATTTCTATATTTTTAAATAACGAAAGATTGTTTCTAGCGATTAGGATGAAATTTGGGTTGTGATTCTTTACTGGAAAAAGGTGTTTTTTGACATCATTTTCTTGTTCAGGAGGGTCACGTAAGTGGTCAAAGGTTGATCATCCACAGTCAAAGAAGCACATATCTTTTTAACAGTTCGGCCAATAGTTTTCAAATTTTTTTTGCAGAGAGACATTCTTATTTCAAATATTTTTTGTCTCTTGTTTGATTTCGGTATCTGCCATAGTTTAGGCTGAAAAAAATATTTTGATTGGCTGCAGTGCATTTCTTAAAACAGATGTAGTAATCTAGTTGTCCCGTATGTTGAGAAATAAATCACGAAGAGACAATTTGATATAAAGTTTATTACTAGCAAGTATGTAAAGGGTGGCGCAAAATAATCCGAACCATTTCTGAATCAATGGTTCAGCTTATTTTGTACCACCGGTGAATTAATAGATTTACAGCAAATGCTCAATGTGACCACCATTTTCCCGGATGCAAAAGTTGATTCTACGCAAAAAATTGTCTCTTCGTCACTTATATCTCAGCATACGGGACAAGTAGATTACTACATTGTTTTAAGAAATGCACTGCAGCCAATCAAAATATTTTTTTTCAGCCTAAACTATGAGAGATACCGAAATCGAACAAGAAACGAAAAATATTTGAAATAAGAGTGTCTCTCTGTAAAAAAAATTTGAAAACTATTGGGCGAACTGTTAACAAAATATGAGCTTCTTTGCCTATGGATGATCAACCTTTGACCACTTACGTGACCCTCCTGAACAAGAAAATGATGTCAAAAAACACCTTTTTCCAGTAAAGAATCACAACCCAAATTTCATCCTAATCGCTAAAAACAATCTTTTGTTATTTAAAAAAATAGAAATTTTTTGAAGATCTTTGGCGTTCGATAGCGCTTTAACGAAGCAATTTCGGATAGAGGTAAGTTGCGTTAAATCGTCTTATTTTGATCCCCGGAATCTGTGGTTAAGCTATGGCACCATATTTTAGAGACACCCTGTATAATATAATCTATTACAGATAGTTTTAAAAATATCAAAGTTACCCTGCATAAGTTACATGTGATTATAAAATTAGTAGCCAGTGTTTTAAGTTTTAACAAATAACAACGTTTAGTTTCTGTAAGCTATGATTAATAATGATAAGAAATGTTTCAATGTAATTGGAAGACAGAAAAGTTGTAGGTACACGTACAGAAATGTCGCTCTCTTAAATTTCGTAATCACTTACGTAAGTTTATATTTTCCAAATGTAGTTTCATACTTAAAGCACTTTTTTCCAAATTGTACTATATTTCGATTGCATTGTTGCATGTATTATTAATAAAACTCTTAACGGTCTTCAATAAAATAATTGTGTTACTTAACGTGAGTGCAAGTATAAGTACACCACTATACGATAAAGGGATTTCGTACGAGGGTTGCAAATAAATATACTACTACACACTAAAAATCCTTCACTGAAAGTCACTATCGTGGTCACTCTCTTATAAATAACTAAATATTACTAAGTTTGAAATAGAAAAGAAAGAAAGGGTGCATGCTTTCTAATTTTTAACAATATGAGGATACAGTTTGTTGCACATCAGTAGTGCGTGATATGCAGGTAGAAGTAGGCGTAAATAATATATTAAATGAAATGTAATTACACTAATACAATACACCCCAATTATTAATTATATAGTTAATGCAGTAATTACACTTTACAATGTATGAAAATGACTTACTTCATTTCAATAATTCAGGCGGAATAGGCATCTTATAATTTTTATACATTTGAAAAGAATAACCCGGAAAATCTAAAATTTAGATAGGATAGTATAGTTTAACTAGAATAAACTCGTTCTTGTTTCCAAACATTTTTAGTTTAATATTTTTAAAACATTAGATTTCATGCAGACTGTACTTCCTTCTGAAGCAAACTAGAACACTTTTTCTCTTAAGTATGCTTGGTTTGCAGGGTTTTCAACGAAAAGTAGCCATCCTCAGTAGTTTTCAGAACTACTATTTGCTTGAAAATCGCTAAGACATGTTAACAAAGACAGCAAGGGGGAGATCTTTTTATGTAAAATCCGGACGTCTGTCATCAACCCCTTAGCCGTCACACCCACCTCCTCTAAAATTTCAAACGTCATCATACCATGTGTGGCACATCGTTGGACAGGTATTTTCATTCTACAGGTCACCAAACGTAGCATGGCACTCCAAGTAGGCTATGAAAGGCGCTGTGATCATATTTGATTTCACTGAATTGGCAATTTTTGGTACGCCACAGATTTATTTTCATTCATTAACGTAAACAAGGTTAACAATTTAATGTCAAGATGATAGTTGTTTAATTGTTACCAGTACGAAACTTGGAAATTACTAGATCCTATGATTAGTTCCGATTTTTGCCGAGTGCCAAGCTACGTTTGGTGACCTGTACTATATATTTTTTTATTAGCTTCAAATTGAGACAAGAAATCTAAAAACTATATTTTGCTTAACATTTCCTTGAATAAAGCAATTACTATCAAAGTAATTGTTCAAAATGACTTCCGTTAACTTCCATAGAATAACCCAGACGACTTTGAAAGAGAGATCGAACATTTGCGAGAACTTGCGGTGAAACAAAAGCATCTAGGTTCTGCTATACAGCAGCTTACCCGAACTAAACAAAATATAGTTTTAATCTTTTTATGTCTCGATGTGAAAAATAAAAAAATAAATAGAATGAATTCCTTATGAAATTACCTTTCCAACGATGTGCCACACACAGTATGGTGTCATTTGAAATTTTAGTGGAGGGTGGCTGTGACGGCTAGTGGTTGATGTCAGACGTCTGGATTTTACGTAAAACGATGTCCCCCTTGGTATTTTTGTTGATACGTCTTTGCGATTTTCAGTAGTTTTGAAAAATACTAAGGGTAGTCACTTTTTGTTGAAAACCCCTGTATAATGCATCCTGTGTTTTAAACTTTATACAGGTTTAAATTTAAAATATTTAAAATTTAATCTATCAATTATTTATGTACTTGCACAAGGAGAATGCGGTGAATAATGAAGTAGGCGCTAGGTGAAATATACCGGAACAAATAATTTGCACAATGTTAAATTTGAATTATCTCGTTTTGACATAAAATAAAGCCAAGGGTTGATTGTTGGATGAAATTTGTAAAATCTGTTTCTGGGTAGATACATCATCGCATAAAATTCTTATTATTTGGTAATGATTGTGGACAAGGGATTAGGAGAGATGCAAGAACGAAATCGTTATTATAGGGTAGCAACGTAAAAGTAGAAATACGAAAACTGATACTAATTTTTAATATGGGGTGCAAACAGATACTAATTACAAAGGGGTAGTGTGATTACTAGGATTTAAGTCGTTTCTCGTTTACCCCAGAGTGTTACCGCTAAGGATTTATTTATGCCAAAAACCCGACGTAGACCAAAACCCTTGAAAAAACCCACTTACTTAAATCTTATATTTTTTTATTAATTATTGTTTTAATTTCTAATTACCAACCGACTGGTAAATTAATAAGTAATTACCTACTTGATAATTAATGGGTTGCAACTTTTAAAATCAACAAGTATAAGTGCATCCTGCGTATTGCAGTGACTCTGACTGCTATTAATTTAAAGTTATACTGTAGTTATTTACGTAAAAAAAAAGTTCTTTTTAGTTGTTCTTCATATACAGTCCGCTGCTAAGAAGTATTAATTAATTTGCGAGCAAACTATAGAATTACCTACCGATTAGCTGCATAATCACGCAACAATGAAACTTTAATAACTCTCATTATTCTTTACCTACATTTTCATTCGAGTGTAAATAATGGTACCCACACAAATCCTCACTTTACTCTTCATACATGGGTACGTATTAATTACCTACTGTTTTATCCAGAATGCAGATTTGTTTACAGTGCATGAAATGTAATGTATGAACTCAATTTTTCTACTTAAAAATGTTTTATATTTATAATTTCACTGCTCTCAGGCTGAGAAGAAAATTCCATCTATGAAACAAAATAAAACCTTGAGGAATATTAAAAATGAACGAGTAGGTTAAGTAGGTACTATCTCGAGATCTCGGTACGATACGAGAGTGGGAAGAAGGTACCAGATTTAACTTAATTAATATATTCCTGTGCAATTCACTGAGACATCGTTGAAAATGTGAAGGAAACAAATTGAGTTAGAATCTAACTAATTTAATAATGATGTAATAGGTATAATAATGTAATCGTTTTGAAGTAGGTATTGTTCTTTGTCTAGTAAAGTAAAAATAGTTTTTACTTAATGGATATTCTCCTACATGTACCGCATTTTCTAAAACAGTAGGTATGGTAGGCGGGACGACGACGATCTGCGTAAAAATGATATTTTCGGCTTAAATGTTATGAAATTCTTAAATGCGAGGCTTAACAATAATTAATAATCAAATACCTCACAGAGTGTGAATAATAATAATCTAATAGATGGTAACTACTTGCTACTAGGTAACAACGAAATTTGAATATGAATGAAATATTGGGAACTTTAACACATCTCAGCACTTTCGTTGTAATGTAATACAAGATTTTGAAATGCAAATTTAAAGAATTCTCATATAATTTTTATGAATATGTGCATTGAGTCTAGGTTAATGATTCCATATCAAAAATATATTAATAGTTTAGTTTTACTTACATTATTTTTAATATCTGTCTATTTAGAATAATTGGTTATTTCAAGTTAAACAGTTGTAGAAACATATAAACTATAAAACATTCTGTTTTAAGACAGTGGCAGAAATTTTGCTAACTATATCTTGAAGGATTTTTACAGGTGGGTGAACAAATTTAATTAAACATCCTGCTGATGTAGTCAGAACATATCCTTATTAATTTAAAAAAAAAATGTTTCTCGTGATCTACGCATTGAACGATGCTTCTTAATTGACTCTAATCCCTTTCTATTATTAATACAAAAAAATACTTTGAGAATGCTTTTTAAATCCAAATTCATTTACTTATCCCTTAATCACTCCCCCGTTCTTCGTATACCTATACGAAACAATTATTTACTCTGCAATAACACAACAAGACAACAAATAGAAATTATTTGACTTTTTTTTCATTAAAGTCCCAATTTCTTTTTATTTATTTTTTTTTTAAAGAGTCATGGAGTCTCCATGATTTCCCCCCCTCCCTGCTTATCCTGGCTCAGCGCACGTAGCGCTATACAACTATATGCAACAGGTCTAACATGCCCCACCCTTGAAAACCCCCCCACTATATTAACGAGTTGATTCCTCGTTACTCCAGAATTTTTGAAAACTCTGGCTACAACGAGGAATCGAATCCGTGTCGCCCTGCCCTGGTGCCATGCGGATCTTCATCCACACGACCACGGCCGCGCGCCTGCGCCCCCAATTTCTTAGAATAACGGAATAATCTCATTTATCAAAAGCATTCTGCTTATGATTAGTACGTATATTAAAATAAAATTGATTAATTTAATAAATACTTACTCTGCACTTTGGCGGAAATTATGCATTGCATACTGCATAAGAGAATATTTTCCAGAAGGAGGTGGTGGACTACTAGGTGACTGAGGTCTCTGTTCTCGTGGGGGTGTTCGTATTTCTTGTATAGTTCCAACGTTATTCGAAACTTCTAATCGTTCAACTTGTTGAATTCTTTGCGGAGCAGGTGATGCTTTAACTTGATTCTAGAAATAAAAAGATGCATTGTATTATCGGTTGGCTTAAATTTTTAATTAAAATGTGTTTATAAAAAATTATCATTCACACACGTATCAGACCAGATTGTTTCCTTATTCCTTCTCGTGGTGTTGCTGAATATCTAACACAGTAGCGTTTTAGTTTTGCAATATTAACGGTTTATAACATGTGGCAACGGCAAGCTTTCTATTTAGATTAACTTGAATTTAAAGAAAGATTTTGTACTTAATTCTCCTTGCTACGAGTATGTATAACGACACTATTGTTTGTATTTGTTCCAATTTTATTTCAATATCTGTGTGTACTGTTGTGTATCTGTGTATACTATTCGTATAATATTTGTACAAAAGTGAAATATTTATATTAGTGGAGCGAAATAGCGACCAAAAGTCGCTCCGTTCTCGAAATAAATTTTAAACCTTATAGGTTTTATAAAGTAAATAATTTTACATAAGAAATGGCGATTTACGACATTTTTTTGTGGGTCAGGACTTTTTTATTCCCAAAAAACCTCAGAAATTGACAATTTCTATGAATTGCATTTTTATACATTTACCTCGTCACATCTTCACATTTAATTGAGCTATCGACCTGAATTTTTTTTTAAATTGTAGTATACAAATGAGCGCTTCTAATGGTATGATTGCCATTGTCAAATATTGTTTATTAATTTGTTTAAATAATAGTTAGCTTGATACTTCGTTAAGAATGTATTCAAATTTTGAGTGCGCGACAAAGTTTTTCATTTGAGCAGTTACACCATAGGTGTATCGAGACAAATTGAAGCCAAAAGAACGAGGAAGTTTCTGAAAAAAAAATTTTTACTCTAGGACTCATACATTTTAATTTATGACAATGTTTATAGCGCGCATTGTCGCGCCGCGCCCCAGCCGAGTTTTACTGCGTCTGCCTGGTCGGGCCTGGTGCATGTTGCTACATGCAGGTTCATGCGGTAGACGGAATGGTATCAATTCAGGAGATGAATGAAAAACAATTCGTAACTTTTAATGATTTAGGCAAAGCGTTTTTGAAAACTGTGTTAAATTTGGGACGAAGGTATCAGGCGACGCGAATACCCATTGTTTTTGACACTTACAAACCCCAGTCAATAAAATCTGCTGAAAGAATTAGACGTGGTGAAAGCAATGCGGCCGAATTCAATATAAATGGTACCAGAAAGGTACCCAAATTTAGAGACTTCTTAAAATCGTCCAAAAACAAACAAACATTACTCAAGTTTCTTACAGAGTACATTATTCACAATGGTGCCGAATTTCTGCAAGATAATGTACTACTAATAATTGCAGGTTTTGAAATCCCCGAAAAAGTTATGTCGATTAGTAAGCACCATTCAGTGCAGATATTAGAATGTTTGTGTAGTGACCAAGAAGAAGCTGATACTCGCATAATTTTACACTTAACATATGAATCGAAATTCAGCCAACGAATATTGGTCAAATCAGTGGACACTGATGTTTTGATTCTACTCATTCATTTCTATGCCACTGTGTCTGATTTCAATAAAATTACTTTGTATATGCAACTGGGACATATTGCAAACACGCGCTTTATATCAATAGATAAAATTGTACACAATTTGGGAAATTTAATTTGTTCTTGCCTTTTATCAATACATAGTTTAACAGGATGTGACACTACTAGTGCTTTTTATAAAATTCGAAAAAGGACTACATTTGATGTTCTGCGGAAAAACGTTCATTGCCTCGAAAAATTATCAAAATTACCTCTATTACCTGAGCAGGAGGCACTAGAAATAGCCACAAAATATGTGCTATTATTATAAAAAACAAAGATACTGCTATCGGAACACTTAATAATTTGCGTTTAAGGATGGCTACCAAATCCAATAAACCATCTTCCGAGCTTCCTCCAACTGATGGGGCATTTTACCAGCATTTTTTGCGGTTAATGGTTTAAATTTTTTTCGATAATTTTGTTTTAAATGTATACTCAAATTGCAGATGTATGCGCCAGTTAAAAATATGGCATTCGAGCAATATTTCTAAAACAGAACTTGAAGATATTAGACGTTGTGGGTGGACTTTAGCAAATAACTGTTGGAATCCAACTTTTTCAATCGAAAACCCGGTCCCAGATATTGTACGGGACTGTTTAACCCTTTATTGTACAGATAAAAAGTGCGATAGTAAAAAGTGTAATTGTGTGAAAGAAGGTCTAAAATGTTGCGATCAGTGTAAATGTGTGACATGTAATAATTGTGTAGCAGATTACGACGAATGTGAGGACAATGAAGAAATTTTTTAATTGCGATTTCATTGGGCATCGATCAATGATTTTTGTTGGATCGTTACTTAAATCAACCTGGTATTGTCAGGAAGGTCGGGAAATAGTGAATAATTTGTATAGGTACTTGTTAGTAGAGAATTAACGGCTACTGTATTCATGCTGACAATTTTTTATTTTATTCCCTATTTTTTAAACATTTGTTTATTAAAAAACCACTTGCATAAGTTTTTCTTGCGATTTGAGTTGCATGATGAGCTAGATTAGTCGGCATTTTCTTTAATATTTATTTTAAAACTGAAACTTTCTTAATAATAATTGATTATGCTGTCCGTGGCAGTCGCACGACCGCGCGCTTCGCCGGCCGAGCTTGCATTGATATCGCCGTACCGCCATGTAAGTATTTTTAGCGCGCTATAAACATTGTCATAAATTAAAATGTATGAGTCCTAGAGTAAAAATTGTTTTTTCAGAAACTTCCTCGTTCTTTTGGCTTCAATTTGTCTCGATACACCTATGGTGTAACTGCTCAAATAAAAAACTTTGTCGCGCACTCAAAATTTGAATACATTCTTAACGAAGTATCAAGATAACTATTATTTAAACAAATTAATAAACAATATTTGACAATGGCAATCATACCATTAGAAGCGCTCATTTGTATACTACAATTTAAAAAAAATTCAGGTCGATAGCTCAATTAAATGTGAAGATGTGACGAGATAAATGTATAAAAATGCAATTCATAGAAATTGTCAATTTCTGAGGTTTTTTGGGAATAAAAAAGTCCTGACCCACAAAAAAATGTCGTAAATCGTCATTTCTTATGTAAAATTATTTACTTTATAAAACCTATAAGGTCTGATCTGGTTATACGCCGAAAAAATAAAACGGCACATTTCGAGCTCAATTTCGCTCCACTATATTCTAATCAACCACATACCAACACTGAACAAACATATACGATACTATTTATCAGAATTACAAGTGAGCAATTCATGAAAACTTAGGTAAGAAGTGCGGTACGAAGACTACGAAGTCATTATTTATATTACAAACAAAAACTTTGATCCTCCAGGTTCATACGTATAATTAAATATTTTTGTATTGAGTATCAAAATTGCATGCGTTCCTTCAATAATATTTTATTCTCGGTTTTATTTTATTTACGTTTATAAAAATCGCAACTTCTGACTGATTTATGGTTATATTAGTAGGTTTATTTGCATTGTTTTCGTTTTAAACATTCAAGTTCAACCTGTTATTATATGAATGTTAAAGTTAACCATAGAAGTTAACCTACAAAAGGTTGGTGACAGCTGTTATAGTTTTAATTTTCAATTTTCACTTTGAGATTATGTAGTAGGTACCTACCTACTCCTATTATTGAATCATCTATTAAACGGATTTACAAATTGTTATGTCTATTATAAATCGTATTAGTTATTGATTATTCTTCTGAATAATCATTTTCTTGTTTTACAATCTTAAATTAAAATTTATTTTAAGAACAAGTCATTAACATTACGGCTTGCAGCTTAAATCAATGTTCTTTAAAGTTTAAAAGCTCATTTATAGAAGCGTGACCAATGAAAACAAAAAGAAAAATCGCAAGAAAATAATCGCGCCTGTATGAATGAAACTTAATTCATACAACAGCAGTAACGTAAAGGGCCCCCCCACCCATTAGCAACAAACCAATAAAAAACTTTCGCGTAAAGGAATATGCGGGGAATATGCAATTTCATTATTTGTCTGATGCTGACGCTACTGCCGTGATGTTAAAAAGACTTTAGAGCTTTAGACGGTAGTAATAAAAACATAAATAGTTTTTGCAATGATCCTATAGAAGATTTTAACCTTAACCCCATTATTTCGCTTCATCCATTTCAACGAGAAAATTTTTGTCTTTTTGCTGCTAAAATAGTCTAACCTCACCGGCATAAACAAACGACTCAAAATAAAATAGGTAGGTATTCCATTCTCAATTCATGTTACATTACCTACGAATCAAATCGTCGGCCTAATGTGAAAATTGCCTCAGTCCTATTTTGCAAATTTTACAGGAGACAGAAAAAACTACTTTAATTGAAATTTTCTGCAGGAATAAATGTAAGTATAGTAAAACATCACACTTCGTAGAAATCGTCAGGTTAGTACGTCAGATTATGCCAAAGTATAATATTATGTTTCTTTTTTATTAGGTCATGGTTTCTTAATTGCGACACCAGGTTGCCGGGGTACTGCCGGGAAGCCCCCTTAGTATAGTTTCCCGTGTAATTTTTTGATATTCTGTATGCAGGCATAGAAATCCCCCAAACAAAGATAAAATAATAGGGACCCTCAGAAAATTAAACTGATTTTAGGAATTTACTTAAAGGTTGATTCTCACTAGGGCAGCGCGGCGCGTCGCGTCGCAGCGCGACACGGAGCAGCAAAACGCTGCCGAGAATGTTTTACATGCTTTCATATGGAGTGATTCTCACTACACCAGCGCGTCGCTTGGCGACACGAAGCAGTGCCGGGCAGCGGCCGGCAGCAACTTTTGGAATTGTCGCTCGAGAATTCTTTTGCTGCTTGCTGCCCAGCGCTGCTTTCGTTTTCTGGGATTTAACAATTAATTTTCGTGATAAATGTTTAGATTACCGAAAAAATATATCCCTCGCAATTTAATATTAACTATAATTTAAAAAATTAAAAAATATCTTCTTATTTTAAATAAAAAATATGTGCATTTACCTATAATTAATTATTATTATTATTATTATAGGACTTTATTACAAGTCTAAAATATAAACTTTCAGATCCCTTGCAGTAGTTATAGGTAGTTAATAAAATCGAAGTGTCTCACTGTGGCAGATAAAATGTTTTTTTAACATCCACTTTGACGTGGTACGTAATAATGGAAGGCAGTAATATATTTTTGTATGTTGTATGTTAGTGTGTGGTGAACTCTGCAATTTACTTGACCGATATAATTTCCAATAAGACCTTAATTAATGTCAAAATATTACTTAGAATTTGTTACACTTCTCGATGATTGTTGAACTTTGTAAATGCAAATCTTTCAATTTCCTCGTGGTGACACACAGCCGCTAACGTAAATATTGCTTCAGTAGATGAAGAACTGTCTGAAGACGACATATTACCGGCTGAAATGGAGACAACCTACGGAAATCTAAAATTGCTGCTTAGCGCTGCTTGCCGCTGCGCTGCTTGCTGCTGCTCTACTGAGAATACCCTACCCAAAACGCTGCTCTGTGTCGCTCTGCGCCGCGCTGCGACGCGCCGCGCCGCGCTGCCCTAGTGAGAATCAACCTTAGCGTTTGTAATAAAACCACCCCATCTTCCACGCGTAATGATTTCAGTTGTAGTCTTGGAAAGTACTAGTTGATTTTAAATTTTGTTAAAAACTAGATATCCTTAGAAATAGTTGATAAATTTCTAATATAGATACCTATTCTCTACTCAGCTCTACTCAGTAGTGAAATCTCAAGTAAAGTTGTAAACAAACATACAAGTAGGTACAGATATTAAATTGTTTTATATTTTCGCTTCCGCTTAACGACCTATTAACGGAACTACTGAGATCTTTTAAAATACGCAATATTGTAATAAGGAAATTTATAAAATTGATTAATAATGTACTCGTATGTGTACGTATATAATAAAATTTCTCTACGTTCGGGTTAATAATTCAAACGTTAACGTATATGAAGAGTATAATCCATATGTTAATTTATGTATAATAAGGATTATGTATTTTTGGTTTACACTGTATAGTTTGTCAGTAATAATCGCAGAAAAAAAGACAAGCAAGTTTTGTTAAGTGAGAGAACAATATATCAATTTAGTAATTAATTAGTTCTCATAAAGTTATAATGAATTGCAGCATCAAAATGGCCATCAACGCTCTTGGGATTCGACTGTAACTACACACATTTAAATACGGAAAACATTTTTTATAACACCACTTCCTTTTCATAAGTGACGGTAGATATTAAAATTAAGAGAAAGGTATATTATGGTTAATATGATACACACATAATTTGAAGTTACAGATCGGCTAATTACCCTGAGGCATCTTTTTTATAAGAGTTACTTTAGAAAAAGTGAAGGAGAAAGTGAATACTTGCATATAACTCTGTAAATAAAATGTTTAATTACGAGAGGCGGATATTTAGGAAGAGTTATTAATTTATTTTGTACTATTACGAATAATTATTATAATCGTTGATCACAGGATTTCGAATTATTTTACTTGCGTTGCTCTAGTACAAACATAGAAACTACTGCCAAGAAACCACTAATTATAATTTTAAATTTCGTTCCTTTCTGCTCTCTAAAGTTGATATAATTAATTAGCAACGCAAAATACGGATACCGTTAATATCTAACAGAGATAATCAAACATTTCTCGCTACTTATTATTTTCAGGTTAAGCTAAAGAACTTTTCTATAACAAAATCTAGCAACAAAAATCAGTGGCTATCCTTATTTTAGAATTTATTGACTGAAACAGTACGTCTTTGAACGTTTTAATTGATCCAATGTATGCCTTTGGTAAACCTATTTTTATTTTTGAATAGGCACTAGTATTGTGTATAATGCCAGAAAAAGCAAATCAAGAGAAAATCTCAGTCATGCTCATTTCACTTGATAATAAAAAACTAGTTTACGTTTAGCGCTAACTTTCAGATTCTTCGAATATCTTCTAAAAAATATTGAAACTTTATCTTTATTTAAGATGTTACATAAATTTAATTAGCGCATATTTAGTTGTTTAATAATAATAATTGCTGGTAATTTAAGTTTCCTGTGTTAAATGTTAAAATAAATAATGACCGACTTCATTAAAGCTTAAGTAAATATGTTTTGTGGTAATTTGAAAAAATTATCAATTACAGTTTAACAGTTGATCACAATATGGTGTATTATGAAGAATTGGCACAAATTATTGTATTGAAAATGAGGAAATGGTATTATAAAATCACCATTAAAAGATTCTCTTGAGTTCTGTATAATAAGAAATATCAAAACCGAGATCAAAACATATTTCTGGAAAGAACAAAATCATCCACCACTTTGCTAAACTATAAGACAGTCAGTTAATTAATAATAAATCAAAAAATAAAATTAAAAATAGGAAGTCTACCTCTTTATGATGGTTATTATTGATGGTGGAGTTATTACTGTTGATGGCATTAGTATTGACATTGATGGTACTACTGCTATCTTTATTTTCCTTGTCCCTTAAATTTTCGAACCTCGCCAAAATTTCCTTGACAGAAATTTTGGGTTCAAGATTAAGGTTTTCCTCTGGAATAGTTTCCATTCTAGCCATCACCATTTCTAATCTTTTCTCTCCAGCAAGTTTGTGATCTAAATTTAAGCATTCGTTCGCAACGGTTTCATAAGAAAATTCAGAACTAGTATCTCTACCGTTTTCAGATTTAGTCCAAGATCGGAGACTTCCGCAAGAATTTTGAGCGTACACTTCGCATTTTACAGCGAAAGAGTTTTTCGACTTGAAATCTACTCCAGAAGAATCAGATTCATGCGAATCATCGCTTAAGCTCTCACTGGGAACCGAAGAATTAGCTAAGCTATCCAGAGAAGCGTGAAAAGTTTTGTTGTTCTTCATATTTGATGAAGTATCGGAGTCTTTAATGTTTTTAGGGAACATATCCACAGACCACTTTGATTTATTCATGTTCAATTATTTAAGTACAAACACTAAAACTGTTGCGACTAGAATATTTGAAAAACCATTTTATAAAATCTGATAAAAAATCGAACATGCATCGTATAATTGCACGTGCGATAACCACATTTCGCGTTAACAATTCACAAAAGTATAAATTTTTATGATACACAGAAAACTCGAACCACCCACTGCAAGTCCAAGTGCACGGCATCACAGCCACCTTGATAATGTCGGCAAAGAATAGGTAAGAGCGTAACATCTCAGGCGGTGAGGTTTCCAAGTGCATGCCAAGTCAGGCCTTCTAGATGAGCTCTAATAGTTACACTGACCCAGTGCTGGTCAGCAGGATGTTATGTAGGTCATTTAAACTCTGAATATAGCATCTGGTCATGCTGGTACCCCTATTAAGTGATTACTGATAAATAGAAGCAGTCCACTTCTTATGGAATGCAACAATTTTCAAAGAATTATGTTTATAGTGTCTGCTCCATTTATGCTAATTTGACTGGAAAGCATTATGTCTTAAAGTTATTTTTCGACGAAGATAAACAGTAATATATTATTAGCGTGATTTTCACCCTTAGAAATGTTGCGTGTATATCTGAACTTGTTAAAATGTTATTAGAACAGAAACTCTGGCGGAATGTAGTTAATTGATGATTAATTAACAACTTTCTTAATTCATAAGAATCTCCTTTTACTGAAGTTTCAGAAGTTGACAAATGAAATTTCTCACATTTTCAAATTAATGGGTCATTTGGTATTCAGAGTAGGTACATAAGGTAGCTAAGATTTAATGACGGACATGTGATTTTGGTAAGTGTAAGAAATAGAATTCAGTTAAACCCTAATAAGTTGGACGAAAAAAGGTAATAAACGAGTGTCCCTTAATAAACGATTTTAATAGGTATGCAATAGATCCGAATATATGTACCTACTTAAGAATTTTGTTTAACCGACAACATTTAGGTAAACGAATAATTGGAATAACACAAGATTATTATTAATAAAAAATAATTAAGCATCTATTTCCTATTCTCAATCATTATTTATTAATATATCCTGTCGAGTGTAAACTCAAGAGTTAATCACATTCCTTGATAGGTTGGGCATCCTCGTAAAAATTAAAATGAAAGTAAATTTTCTGCAATCATCGGTGTTACCTATATTTTATAAACGGCCTCCAAGTGTGAGAACATCAGGTTCAAAGTTCTCAATTCATTACCTAATCTATTCATTACTTACTTCCTTGAGTGAGGAAAAAATTAAACAGGTTAATTGTAACAGAATTGTAACAATTCATAAAGATACTATCTTCCTGTTGGAAATTATAAATTATTAAGTATAATATATTTATCTGTATTTACAGTTGAAATTAGGAAAGATAGGTATTGGAATGTAAATATTTAAAATGCGGTAACTAGAAAAGGTGCGTGGAAGAGAAACTACCTATCATGATTTGCCATTGAAATCATCATAAATAGGATTTTCACTAATTGTAGAGAAGGCGAATGTTTTTCTTTCCTTTTGCGTCACATGAAAGTAGTAATGAAATTTATTGGTTTCGTATATATACATGCCAACATGAATGAACGATTCCCTTGTCAATCAGAACAGTCAAATTTAAGGTTTCTAACAATTATTATTCACTAAAAAATCGCTGCCTACGGTACTATTGTTTCCTTAATGCTAAACTCAAGTTTATTTAATTTACGTAATGTCGTAATACTTTATTACAAACAACACCGCGAACGCTACTAATGGGTAGCTTGCCTTGTTACTAATATAAAAACTTGTTTGGTAATCTAAAATTGTAATATTCTTTCATATTAATTTATTACATCTTAATTAGATTGCATCAATAGAAGTGACTCTTTGTCTTTGATATAGATCAGATCGACCAGTTAACGTAATGAGTACAGCAGAATATTTGTTTAAATAATAAATGATAATCATAAAATAATAATTCTAACGTACTGATTTTTAATGTTGCCGTATGCGTTTCTGACATATTTGGTGAATAAATTTTAAAAACAAACTTTTATATATGGCGTGACAATTTTGAAAGTTTCCATGGGACATATCTCTGTAACCAAAAAAGATATCAAGAATCGCTCGAAACCGTTTCGATAACACGAAGGAGGAACCGAAATTATGTATGAAGTAACGCACCCTCACCTACCCCTTAAGCCACAGCCACCCCAACTTAGAAATCTTAAATGGCAATACTCTCTACTTGTGACGTATCATTGGAATTCTTTTCAATCATACTATACAAAGATATATTTAATAAGACAGTTCTCGATTTATTAAAAATCAAAGTGTCAAAGTCATCGTACTTATTTGAATTTACTCTCACAATAAATTTTCAAAATGATTTCCATTGTTTTTCAAACAATAATAAAGTCTGTTTTGAAACTCTTCACGAACTCTGTCAAACGTTTCCCTAAGAATCGAAGCAGGACTTTTGGGCGCCGGCCGATTGGGCGCCAGGGCCGTTGGGCGCCCGCCGTTTGGGCGCCGGACGTTTGGGCGCCAATACATTTTTAAAATTACATGGGGCCCAGGTTAGTTGCTCTTAGCAGGTAATATATAATATAACTTGCACGTAATGGAGGTGGTCATTGCAGTCTGTGTACCTACATGGTACCGAGGTCTGTGTACATGGCACCTTAGTCTGTGTTCAGGTTAGTTGCTCTTAGCAGGTAATATACAGCGTGTCCACGGATTGAGTGCATATAAGGTTTTTTTAGAGTTGGATCTTCACGTTCTGACGATCGCTCCTGCTTAGTCTCAAACTAAGATATTGAAAAAATGAGCCAAATCAATTAATATACAGGGTGTTTTTTTGGCCGAAATCTAAAAATTAGTCAAGAGTAATCTGTCTTTATTTTAGCAGATATAACAAAAATGTATTAGAAAAAGTTGTTCAGAATTAAAAGTTATTGAAGATTTTCAACTTCTATACAAATCAGCCTACTTTGTTTTTTTTGTCGCGTACCGCTAAGAATATCCCAGCATTCTTCATAAATTCGGTGTCGTAGGCAACACACACTGCATATCGTAGGTAATGTTGCTAATTAATAGATATTTACGATATGAATATCGTAACGAGCCATATTACGATACGAGATGGGAAATTTGGATAATGAGGCCGTCAGGCTGAGTTAAACACCCTTAGAATATCGTAATATGAGAGTTACGATAAGAATTATTACACAACGTTTTATCTACCTACTTTCATAAAATAGAATATTAAATATTTTTATGACTTTTTCTATATTTCCTCAGACAAGAATAGGCTGATTCAGTTTACACAAAAAAAACAACGTTTGTTTGTGAAGTTTGTTTATGGTCAAGGCTTAATTGACGTTATCGGAAATTTACTACGACACTAAATCTATAACGACACTTGTATCGTAATAAGGTCTCGTACGAAACCGTTTTTTGTTTTGTAATGTTGGCTATTACTGTATGAAAGTAGATAAAATATATTACAATCAATTTGAAGAAAGTATGTCCTGAAAATAAAAATATATTCCTATGCAAATTAAGTTTTTAGATGGTAAGCAATTGCATCCACAGCAAACTCTTTCTTTTTTAATTTACGTTGATAATTGAAGTATACTGTCTTTGTACTGTAAATTGTATTGTCTATTGTAGCGGCTTTTAAGGGGTTACACGATAAATTGTGTTAGACATTCAAATATTAAATCTGAATATTTTATTTCCAATGGTGGTCCAATTATTTAATTAAATGGCATATGTTCCATATGTGTATGTCTTTAATTGATTAATATTAAGTTAGATATTAGAGCAAAAATGCATTTAATGATTTCAATGCTAGATCAGCAGAGAAACCGAAAAATAAATTCTAACTTCTAAATGTAAGAAGATAATAGAAAAGTGTATAAACAATTTAGGTATATCTTTAGGCAGTAAATACTCCTGAAAGCTTGTTGGTCGAACTCGTATACCCTCTGTATCAAAAATGGCTCCTTTTCTCAACATGCACCATTTAAGTATACAAGTTTGAAGTTATCTATCTACTATGTAAATATATTTTACTTCGAAAATATGCGTTGCTTATATTTTTCAAGTAATGGTAAATAACTCTTGTATCTTGTACTTATCATATTTTTCAACTTTCAAGGGCCATAATCAGTAAGCACGAAAGCGATTGAAGATCGGTATAAACTATAAATTGCACACATTTGTTGTATGTAGTATATGCAACCCACATTACAGCACTGTTTAAATTATACAATTTAAATTTTAAAAGAACAGCTTTTCTTAAAAAAAAAATAAATCCTAGAAATAACATGGTTAAGATACGAAATTGTCATGCTGTTACAGTACTACCTACCTTTTCAACCAATACGATCAAGTTACGAATCTGAAAGGCCTTGGCGGGCCTTGGTAAATAAAAAAAATATTATTAAATCGCGAATTTACATTTCATTTAATGTTCTGTGTTATTTTTAAATATATCACATAAAGGAAAAAATACGTCCTGTGGCTGTATTTGCAAAAAATGGCAAATGAAAAACCAGAATAAATGAGTTCCTTGAACTTGATCTTACGGGATTTCAGAAAAACAAATATATAGAAATGCTACTGTAAGATTAATTCAGTCGCAGTTGTAATCTCAAGGTAGATATAATGCGTTCGTATTTAATTACTGTGATGTGCATCTGCATTATAAGTGCTGATGTTTCTCCAGATGATTTCCAACTAGAAGGTATAAAATAAAGTACTTTTTAAGATAAGATAGAATAAGTTTTTAGTCTTAATGTGGGTGTATTTACAAAGAAATTTTGAATTAATAAGGGGTCTAGTATATTTCAAAAAGGTGGGGACAATATTTTTATATAAAGGAAATTAAGGACTGTTATAGTGATATATTTTAAATTTTAAACGTAGAAACTTATCTATAATTTCAGTTTAGGTTAAGATTAGAAATATTTTTCAGTTTTCCGATTTATTTGCTAAAAATGTTGTGAATGTTAAAATAATGTTGCGCTATATTGATTTTTATGAATGTAGGAATTTCCTATTTTATTAATTTACATTCTTGATTAATTTCTGTACAAGGATATTATTGGAGGGATTACATTGGTAAAATACCCAAGGATGCCTTGCCTGGAGGTCTAAATTCTGAAGGAAATACCACGTACATTGGACAGGTTCTCCACGCCCATCTATTAATACCCGCAGAAATAAGTCCACAACAAAGCGAGGTTACTTACGAATGGGGATATATTGCATTTGTAACAAACAAAAATATTAAGGTATGTATTAATTTATATGTAGACATATAGGGTGTTAATGAAAACCCTTAATACACTTTGAGGGGTGCTAGTAGAGATCAAAACAAGAAAAAAATTCTAATCAACTTCGGCTGTCTGGTTTTCAAGATATTAGCTCATGAAGTTGAGTGTTGAAAATCTATTTTGCGCTATATAACGTCAATTTTGATAATTTTTGAGCCAATGGCATATTATTTTAAACTATTTAGTACAGTGTATTCGAATATAGTATGGTCCAGTTAAAGCATAATCAATGTTTGTTAAATACAAATTTTAATATTTCAGATACTCTGCACTCCCTATCCAGAACGATTTGAATGGATTACAACTGGAAATGGTCTACTCCAAAATGTAGCAAATAAAACTATAATGAGTGGAGGATATGAACCTGGAGCTAAAATATACATAGGAAGAAAACAACTTAAAAAGGAATTATCTGTAGGAAAAATTGTATCGACTGAAATACAGACAACACTGAATACTATAAAAGGTGATAAAGTTACCCAGCATATTGAATTCGATATATTATCTTACAATCCAAACATTGAAATAAACCACAGCAAGAATAACAATTCCTGTGACCCCCCCGGTGATCATATAGATGTGAGATACGGCAGTTAATCTGAAGAAGTTACAGTGTAGGCTATAATATGTGCTTAAGAAGTGTCAATTCTCAATTCTTTACAATACGTTTTGTGTAATTTTTTGTAATTGTAGACATTCAAATATACTAGGTATCGCTAAAGCAGCGGAAAAAAACATGTTCCTTATTATTATTTCTATTTATTTTTATGTACCGTCGCGGTCGTCTGACTCGACACTGACGTGACGGTTATTTACTAAAGGTGTTGTGTAGGAAGGGATAAGGAATCGGCATATGTATGAGACACTCTGTATATTTTTCTAAATACTCTGTTTTAAAATACCGTTAAAACTCGTAATATGCAAGAATTTATAACATGAAGGAATCCAAACTGGAAAAACCTTTTAAAGATGACGAGCAGTTGTTTACGAGGCTACGTTTCAGATTAAAGACGTTATGGAGGTCGATCGCATATTTCCAAGGGGGTCCAAAATGAAGTCGAACAATTTGAATCACTTTAGCAATATGTTAAAAAATATTCATTTCTGTTGTGAATTAATGACAGATTAAATAAAAAGCATTAATATCCGGCGTCCAAAATTAAAGCTTCCATATTTAAAGATTCCAAAAATAAAATCAAGAGAATCTGTTTTGAGTGAACCTACTTACCTACGCCAAAAAGCATATTTTTTTAGTGTTTTACAGATTTTTCAGTTAACAGTTTACTCCCTCATTTGCGATCGCGAAGGTTAAATTATATGTTGAATAACCAGTTAGGTGGTTCTAATAAGGAATAACTGTGAGAGATATACTATTGATCTTGGGAAAGGATCTCCTCAAGAATACAAGAAATGGAAAAACCATTTCGGAATTTCCCAGCGTTGCACTTTATTACTTTGCTGAAGAATTTGCAAGAATTAACATCTATGAACTAAGTCATCTGGAAATCTTGGGGAAATCCGAAGTTAAACTCCAGCCTGTTGTTTAAACTGAGATTGTAATATCGGGCCTTAGAGAGGTGCAATAATTAGTTAGTTTACAATGAACAAGAACATGAAGTAAACATTCGAGAAATACCGCCGTGATTGGTTCATGGAAATAAAAATCTTAAATTCGATTGGTTTATTACACGACATAATCAAGGTAGTGCGTCTGTAATATTCGTTAATAGCATACCCTTAAAAACTGATAGTTAAAAATCTTAAGACACGAGTTGGGTTTCAACCGGTTTGAACCCACGATAATCAGGTCCAAAGGGAAACCTGTTAAACTCCAATCCACTGACGTCGCTTATTAGAATTAGTTTCAATAAAAATGAATACGAGCAGTTACCATTTTAAGAAAACTGCCTGAAATTAGTATAATAATGTTAAGTATACTAGTACAAGTACTTAACGTTCACAATATTTTTAGGGTCAATAAATAACGGCAACGAATCACATTCGGATTTCTAATAGGTTATCAGTCCGCGTATTGCGATGTAGCCATAAATATAAGATTTACCAGTAAATAGAAATATACCGTCAAGGATATATTACAAAAGCCGTAGCACTAAGATATCTAATTATGAAGAATTATCTGTTGTTACAAATTTTTGCAATGTGTTTTATTTATTCGCGTACTGCAATAGAAACTTACATTGAAGGTAAATCTATTTTATATATTATTTTAAATCTGGATACGAATCGAAGACTGGTCGTGATTTCCAGGAAAAAAACAATGTAAAGTCCAGAAGGTAAATTTCCAAAGGAAATCAAAAACACTACGAAATAGATCCAGTAAGGCTTGGTTATACTATAATAATTTTTTTGACGTGTATCTGACATAAATATTGTCGATGGTAACCTTGACTGCTTTTCAGTTGTTATAAAACTATTGTCAGTAAAATAGCCTTCTGATTGGTTTAATTTTTAAGAAAGGACGCTTCTGATTGGCTAACAGAATATAAATTGAATTGCCATTAAAATATATAATTCAAATTAAAAATTTTCCTTAGATTATTGTTGGCGAGATTACGAAGGTGTCATTCCATCAGATGCACTTATGAATGGGTTAGATAGCAATGGTAAAAATGTGTACATAGGACAAGTTTTGTTCGAAGACAAATTAATTCCTGGTCGAATACACGAAAATGAGAATAAAATTTACTTTGAATGGCGTAACAAAGAGTACTCTACAAATATAAACATCAAAGTAAGTAATGATAAAATATTTAGTTTTAATATTTAAACCATCATGTTAGTTTGAATGATCTTAACTTTGTTATTATTATTTCCACACAGATATTATGCAGCAAACATGCAGACAATTTTGAGTGGGTCTCAACTCGCCATAATGAAGTTGTGTTTTTAACGGATAAGTTTTTAATTAAAGGAGGATATGAACCGAATTATTCTACGTATATCGGACGAGTAGAGAGCAATGGTGCGCCTTTTATTGGAAAAGTTATCTGCAGCACAGACGATTGCTATGGGTTATTCACAGCAAATAGTGGGGTAGCTCAAGTGTATCCGGAATTTCAAGTTCTTACTTATAAGGCAGATTGAATAATCTAAATATTATTAAATTTAAGAATAAAAATAATTTTTCGCCCGATCGTGTTGTTATGTGTATTTACCAGCTTTGTTGATAGATATTGTAAGTTGGGTTTACAAAATTTCGATTGGTTGGTATGGAAACACCAGTGCTGTTCGAGTTTATAACCTAAAGGGCGGTAAGTAAAAACATGCAAACATGCAAACATGCAAATTTGACACTTCTAGAGGTAGCGTTCTGATTTTATTTTAGATACCTACCTATCACGTTTGATATAAAGGATCGTGCAATTAAAATGACAAGTCAAAATTTCATAATTACATTTTAAAAACTACTTATTCCCAAATAATTCTGTAAATTCGATCGGGCAAAAAATATTATACGGCACACGGTCGGTAAGTGCTTACCTACTGCAGATCTCAAAAATTGGAAAATCTGTTAGAGAGCACTTACCGACCTTGTACCGTTATACCGAGTGTTAACCACCAAACCTGGCCATAGTACTTACGCATGTTTCACAAACAATATATGAGTTGCCTTGAAATATTTTTGTTTATTATCATTTTGAGGGCTTCATTTTTGAGTATTTCCAGAATAAAAGGTTTGAACATGAACACCCTTTCTTCAATTGAATATAGTTCATGTTTATAACACAAATTACAGCACGACTTATAACGCAATTTCATTACAAAAAATAAGCTGGCAACATGACGTTAAACAAAAATATTTCAAGGCAATTCATATTTTTTTGAAACATGCATAGTATTGCATGCTGCATAGGTCCTATGGCCAGGTTTGGTGGTTAACACTCGGTATACTATAGTAGGTTGTTACATGTTTCCTTTAAACAACAAATGAGTACCTATCAAAAAATATATAGTACCTGCTCTTTGGTGCGTGCTCGAAATGAGTGTTCTTGACAAAAAAGTCAACTAGCTAGAATTTATTGTTCAGAAAAATTCAACAATAAAATCCAAGAAAGTGGATTGTTGGGTGGTTTCTATGGCAGTTGGAGGGCATGTACGGCACTACGCAATCTCTTCTTAGAGGTCAATTAAGGTTACCCAAGAGGTTCCTTTAGGAAAGTATATTTTTTTAAAACTAACAATGACGACAAGAGGATCATCAGACTGATTGGAAAAACAGAATAAAATACATTTTCTCGTTACATTTCCTTTAGCAATGACTGTTTACACGCCGAAGGGATACTACCTTCTGAGATATAGGAAACATTTTGACTATTTTATTTTGTATACGTAGTGTGTTAGAAGCAATTCAATATGGCGAAAATCCTGAAAATTTGCAATCTTCCAGTCTAAGTACGTAGCGAACTTGGAACTTTAAATAAAAATATTTGTTTAAACGCGATTTCTCAAGAGGCTGATGATCAAAGTTAGACTTGTAATATTGTACAGATAGCCATTTGTTTTTCTAAATATAAACAATGTATTTTTGTTGGTATGATAAATATGGTTACTAGATAATATGGCAGGGGGGTTTCATCATACATCTGCTGTAACTTTTAAAATCAACAAGTAAATGTTAGTGTTTAACTGTTTACGTTACAAAATTGTAATTTTGTAAGCTATTCATCTTTGCAGGTAGAATATATCCCGTTTGGATGAATAGAAAAGTTCTAGCTAGGCGAATACAGGGTGTCCTACCACTCCTACCCCTACGAGTACCTACTGCAACAAGGTGCTTTATGCGAAAATTTGTTTCATCGAACATAACAAAAAATAAGTGCAGAATATTAATCACAGTCTACCCCTCTTCACCACATTTACAAAAATTTAATCAAGAATTTTGAAAAAAATTATTATACGCTGCAACTTTAGATTATTATTTCTTAAACATTACTAAAGCTGTTGCAAAAATAGCAAAGAATATAAGGACTTATCTACTACTGCAGTGATAACGTTTAACTGGGAATTCCCACTAAGTCAAATGGAGTAAGTTCAAATGTTATCACTCACGTTATTGGAACAAATATGTTTATAAAGTTTAAAGCAGCAGTTCAGTGAAGAGCGTAAATTATATTAATACAATAACATTTAAAAATGAGTGTACATATTTTTCTTCGCTTTATGTTATTGCATGCTGTATATGTTACAGTGAATATGCAAATTTTCACAGAAGGTAAGAATGAATTCAATGTCTAGGTATATTAAATTTTAAACACCATTAAAGCAAATTTTGTTATACATACATAGATACATCTAAACTACAATTTGTTGAATACTAGGAAGAATCAGGTGGATATCTCCGTTATCTGAAGTGTATATTTTTAAAACAGGGATTACTGAAGGCGATTATTTCAATACTTCAGATATCAGGGATATCCAGCTGATCCTTCTTAGCAAACACACCCTGGAAGTTAAACACCAGTAATATAATTAACACACAATTTGTTGTTAGATTACTGTTGGAGAGACTATGAAGGTATTATTCCTTCAGACGCTTTGGCGGGAGGGTTAGATAGAAACGGCAAACTAATTTATATTGGACAAGTTATATTTGAGGATAAATTGATTCCTGGAAAAATATATCACAATGATAATAAAATTTATTTTGAATGGATTGGCAAGGAATACTCTACAAACGAAAACGTAAAAGTACGTAATATAATAATTACAAATTTTATTCAGCAAAATATGACGTAACCAATAAACTTTTTATGTGTATCAACAGATATTGTGTAGTCAACACTTTCATAAATTTGAATGGCTCCGAACTAACAGTGATGAAGCGGTTAAGTTAACAAACAAAATATTAGTTAGGGGAGGATTTCAAGCGACTTATGTAACCTATATTGGACGAGCTCTTACTGATGGGGAAACTACTGTTGGAAAAGTAATATGCGCCACAGATAGTTGTCTTGGTCTGTATACTACAAACAACGGAAAGCAACGAGAACATAAAGTATTTGAAATTCTTAGTTATAATCCCGAATCTAAAAAAATAACAGATTTACCAATTATCGACGTAAGAAGCAACTCCATATAATTCCTGTTTAATTGTTACTCTTAAAAATTTAATGTAACATAATTATGTAGATAGAAATAAATATCAAAAGATTTGTGACTATAAGACTGTAATTCAAGTTACTCATCTTCCATGTTTATTATTGAATTCTATCATACCTAGCGTGTGTTGCAATTTTCCAGGGTGTCTATTATCGAACTTGCACGATTATATCCGGATGTGATAAACGTCATTTCTCGCATGAGATTAATTGATCAACTGTGAGGAAAGCAATCTTCTGATTGGCTCAATTTTGGGAAGCGCAGATTTTAAGGGCCTGTGTCTCTGTAACACGCTCGCACAAAAATTAATTAATTTTTATTTGCCGTGTTCCTACGTTTCTTACTCCATAACTCGGAAAGTAAGGGTCAAATAAAAAAATATTATCCTTTAAAAATTGAAGGCTGATGCTTTCTGATTATACGACGGTAGGTACTTCTTAATATAATTTAATTAAAACCTTATATATTAATAAAGATTTTGGGTTTGGTAGTAAGTACCTAATATAAGTTAATAGCTGAAATTAAACAATTAAGAGATAAATTAAGAAATACATTGTTAGCCTAGTTTCATCCTGTGTCGTATTTAGGTAGAAGTGAAGAGATGTGTTTCTGTCGCCGTTATCCTTTTTATTCATCGACTGGTATAAACACCGGATATTAAAATTAATAAAATAATTATTTATTATTAATCTCAGCAAAATTCAAGTGAAATATTTTGTAATGGGGAATTTCCATATACACCCAAGTTCATAGATGTTATCAGTTTTGATTATAAACTACGTAAACTGAAGAAGTGGTTACCACTGTTACTTTAATATAAGATGGATTGGTATATTTTTATTATAGCTGTGATAATAAATTTAAATATCGTAACCGCCATGAGAACATACATGGAAGGTAAGTTAAAAATTATATTATTAATTTAAAAAATATAGGACCAGCCGTGGTGCGGACCTAGAGGGAGCAGACTCTGGTGCTGGGACTATCGAAGCATGTGTAAAAAAATATATACACCATAATTTATATTAAATAAACACTTTTATACTTATACAGGTTACTACTGGAGAGATTACGAGGGTGTAATTCCAGAAGATGCAATACCAGGGGGCCTGGACGTGAATGGTAGGCCTATTTATATTGGACAAGTTTTATTCGACAACAAATTAGTCCCTGGAAAAATTTATGAAAATGATAATAACGTTTATTTTGAGATGGGCCATAAAGAACTTTCCGCAACAAAAAATATTAAAGTAAGTACAACTAGTACCTATGTAGGTATTATTTAATTTACTTACCTTACATTTTACAATTTAATTCAATTGTAATTAATAAGAGGGGAGGAAATGTGACAATTAATTTGTTTTACTAGGGCCGGTTTATCAATCTGCCTTCTTTTTGAGCTAACCAACGGTTAACTGTCATGGATACTATTCTTATGTAATAACCCGTATCCATGACAAAATTAACTGTTGGTTAACGTAACGGGGAGTTAATAAACCGTCCCTTAACACTGCAATGTTTGTTTCTAGATACTCTGTAGTCAGTATCCAGAACGATTTGAATGGCTTGCTACAAAGTATGACGAAGTGGTGCGTCTTACAAACAAACTTTTAATTAAGGGTGGATATGAGCCAGGTTATTCCACTTATATTGGACGGGTATATGCAGCTGGCGAAACAAGCGTTGGAAAAGTTATTTGTCGCGATACAGACTGTTTAGGATTGTATGTTACAAAAGATGGAGAAGGTATCGAACATAGAACCGCATTCGAAGTAATAAGTTATAATCCAAATATCAATGGAACGGACGCCAACTGCCTGTTAAATAGTGATATGAAAATATCGACTGAATAGTCACAGTTTTGACATTAAGAATAGATATTTATTATTTATCGAAGTAGATAATTCCCCATAAACGGAAACATTGCTTTACTATTCCGTAATAATGAAGTATGCGGTGATGTAGGTGTTCTCTTCTCTCTTCATTCATAATCATAATTAACAAAATGCTCTACATACTAATGTCTAATATACACCATAAGATACTTATTGCTAGTAAAGTACCAGTGTAAAGTAGTACCTATACAAGGTAAGGAAATACGAGGCCGTAGAGCGGTCAAGTACTTTAACCGTCGAATCAGGTACTAAAGACACTTTTTTGACGTATATTGTGTGTTATTTATTCTGTAATCGAATGATTAAATTTAAAATAGACATTTTTTGTAATAATAATAATAAAGTATAATGACTAATATTGGCAAGTCAATACAAGCAAAATTTTGCATGATAAACGTACGTGGTCATAACAGCCTGGCTTGTACTGTATTGAGCCAAGGAAAGTTTACTTCCTTGATGCAAAATATTTCAATAACGAATAAAATATAGACGGATTAAAAAAATGGTGAGGTAATTATTTAAACCTGTTTGTACCAAATGGATTTGACATAAATGTTTCATTTTGCCATAATTATATAAATCAAAATAATTATTTCTTGCAACTTACCAAGTGGTGTCATTATAATAACTATCAAAGGGAATTTATATTACATCCCATTTTCTATACAAAATTAATGTCGGCAAACATGCAATACCATTTATTCGCAATTAGAGGCTTAAACCCAAAAGAAGCTGGAAAATATTTTTTAGCAGATACATAATTTTTTTAATTCTTGCTCTTTATTACAGTACGTCGTTAATATCGGTCATTTTATAATTGAAAACAGCGTAATATCCGGTCTGATATGTTGTCAAATAAAATAGTATATAATAATAATATTCTTACCTTACGGTTTTCTGTACAGAACCTGCTAACCATTTCTGAAAGCTGTAGAGCTCTTGGCGTATGCAACGTAATACGTCCTTGAGGTCCTTCTACGCTGAGGGTTGTTGGTCTGGGTGCTGAACAAACGCCTATGTCACTCAACGCAACAGAGCCAATTACTTGTAACACATTGGCTTCTCTTTTCACTAAATGTACACCCCAATGTGACACAGCTAAAAGTTGTACTTCGGACAACTGAAAAAAGATAGATAAACTTCTTTATAACAAATCCCATATCCAAATAAGATAGAAACAGCAAGGAAATGTACAACATTGAGGGATCTAGAACGATTGATGATGTGATGATGTATTAATTTCGGTTAAGCAATTTCCAAGAAAGTTAATTAAGATTATTTAACAAAACTCTGGTAGGTAACGAAAATATTTAAGATAAAAATATTTACCTGGGCAGCACCAGAAACGGGGAAGAGTCTTGCAAAATACAGAGGCCAAGTACGTGCAAGTTCAATGATATTTCGTTTAATGTGGGCTCGATGTGGAGAATTTAAATTTTCTGGTTTTACTCCATAACCAGAAAGCATATTCATACCAGCGCGTCGGTCATTTTGACTTAGTCGTAAGCAAGGTGTGGTGCCATAAACATCTGCCACAATTTGGCAAAATATAAGATGCAGAGCTGCTGGTGGTCCCAAGGATTCGTTCGGTGAAAAAACTTCTTTTCGAACTCTAAGTAGCCAGGAAACACGGTTGTATGTAACACAAGCAGTTGCACCCAAAGGAAGTAGGCGAGAAGTTGTTTTAGGTGACTGCTGCCGCATTTCCGATTGTTGATGTGCTGTTGTGATTGGTGACTTTGATATTGGTGGCGTTTGAATTGGCCTCATAAACTCTGGCCACTCAGCAACTGCATAGAGGGGAAAAGTTAATACCATGTTCAGTAAAATAAAATTACTTTTATTGCAGAGAGTCGTTCAAACAAAATAATATATTGTATTTAATAAACTTACCTTCTAATTTTTCTGGTTTGTCTGTGTTAACAGTTGACACAGAATGTTTCTTCTCTCTTTCCTGAGCAACTTTATTCATTAGGTGAGTTCTAAATGTTGGTCTTTCTGTCGGCTCTTTAATAACATGGTTTTTATTTTTTTCATAAATTTTCTGTTCAACATCCCATCTATCATTTGTAGTAACGGAAGTATTTCTTCTAGAATTTTCAGTTGCTGTTATTGTGGATTCCGTTTGCTCCCAACTATCCTTTCTTGCAAAATGCAGATCCATTTTTTCTTTTGCCCAGTTACTTGCGTCATCCTGAGTATCTTGTGTCAAGGAACTATGGATTTCCCAATTGGCACTAAATGAGTTTCTCTTTGAACTATTTTGGCCTACATGATTTTGATGAACACCAAATGTGTCCCTATTTTGACGCTGGGCCATAAAGGAATCTCTGATTGGTTCTACAGGAGGAGGTGGTTGCTGTGGTCTTATAGGGGGAGGAGGTGCTGGTCCGGTAGGAACAGGAGGTAAAGGACTAGGTCCAATTGGTGGTGGTGGAGGTCCTGGACGCCAGTTTGAACTTGACCAGCTTTGTTGGGTTGGTGATTTTGAATCAATTTGTTGAACTTGGGCTCGAACATGTGGTAGAGTTTCTGGACTAGGTGGATTGCTCAAAGGACCTTGGGAACCATCAACTGAATCACCCCATCTACCTGATAATTGTTGTTCCAACATCATCTTACGTGTGTCTTCTAATTTATTAATAACACGAGCAGGTTTATCTACTTTGCTGCTGGTTGATCGCACAGAATGATGTGATGTTACCTGTTCAAGTCTTTGTCGCATTTCAGAACTCAGTTTTAATTTACCAATACTTCCAGGCGTTGGTCTATTTGCACCAACCTCAAAGCTGCGTCGAGAAGTTACTTTAGCAGTTTTCTCAGTTTCACGTGCTGTTGGTTCAAAGTCAAGTTCTTCCCATTCAGCTGATGAGTGATGTAATGAAATCGAACTATTGTTAGAATGCCCATTCATAACACCATTTTGATCTTTAATTGGTGTTATTTTACGTTGGTTTTGGCGCAATTTAAATTGCATAAAGTCTTCTCCATTCTCAGGATTATTTCCATCTTTTGGTGGGGGCCAACGCCATTTCCCTATTCTAACAGTTTTAGCCCTTCCATACGGATCAAGGAAAGGCCTGACCTCAGAAGGATCACTTGGATCTAATGGTGGAGGCATTGGTGGTGGAGGTGGTGGTGGAATACCACTGCGACTAACAGAACTCATATTTGATTCAGAACTTGCTTTACGGGATTTAAAATCCATAAGGGAATTAGTACTTGGTGAACTACTTTTGCGATTTATATGGTTTGACTTGAAACTACTTTTACGATCAGGACTAACCGATTGACGTATTTGCGACATAACAGTCGTCTGTGCGGTTTCGGTGACAGTTTTTAATTCTGGGGATGATTGCTGAGATAGTAACTGTTGTAATGCTTGATTTTGTGCTAAAAGCTGTTGTTGAATTTGTATATTTTGAGCCATGGCTGACTGTAAAAATGCTCTCTGCAAATTTTGTTGGTAAGCAGCCATGTCTGCATTTGGTGGCAATCCTTGCATATTATAAACGGGCATAAAACCTTCTTGGGGAGATCCTAACATTGGCATCATCATTGGTTGTGGACTTACAAGAGGTGTAGTAGAAAAATTATTGTAATTTGAAGTTCCTGCTTGTTGGTGTGTTGTACCGCCGCCTTTTATACTTTCAACCAAATTGTGTTTTTCTGCTAAATTCTTCAAACTGTCATTTATGAAAATTGGACGAAACAAATCGCTAATGTAATCATCAACGTTACCATCCTTTTCTCGTGGTTCTAGTGCATTGCTAACACTTTGCTGGCTATGAGCCAGTGTTAAATTTTCAACTTCCTTATCTAATATCGAACTATCTTGACTGGTAGTTCGGTTGCGATTTCCTCCTCCTTTAATTTTTCTAGCTATAGATTCAGCATCAGACATATCAAGATCGTTGGTTTCGATAGGATCAAGTATTTCATTTAAGAAGTCATCTAAACCTTCTATGCAAGTTTCATAATCATTAATGGAGGGGTAATGATTGTATCCACCTTTAATACTAGCTGCCAAAGATCGAGCATCACTCAGTTCATCTAAATTACCATCAAGAACTGGACTAAACAGTTCGTCTAAGAATTGATCAACGTCAGAGGCTTGACTTGGTACTCGAACTCTTCTAACATGACTGGCTAAACTAGGGGCTTCGCTAGTGTCAGACATAGCAGAACTTCGAACAACAAATTCAGACTTTTCAATTTGTGCACGACTTGAATGAGAACCGGGAGGTGCCTTTTTGCCTGTATACTGTGACTTAATGTATCTAGGGCCACCTCTATGTGAAGTACTGACACTTGATACATCTGGATATTCAAAATCAATTTCTTGCTTAGTCATATAAGTTGTGTTAGCAATCACAGGTTGAATAGGAGCCAGTTGTTCAACTGAGTGATATCTGTCATTCAGCCGTGATTGGCTAAGACCAAGATTAACTAGTGGACTAGGTTCAGGTTCACTTAGTAAATTATCCAAACTACGCGATCTTACTTTTTCTATATCAAAGTATCGCTCATTAAGAGCTGAGTTTCGTGATAACGCTTCATGAGATGATTTACGAGCCGGGGTACTAGTAATAGTTGGTGACTCCCTTTGAGGAGAATATTCATGACTGGTATTACAAGACGATTTCCTCGATGATGGATGTATTGCTGAAGGCAGAATATTGATTGGCGAAGGTTGCCTCATTGCTTCATGAACTGACTCTTTACGAGTTTGTGTTGGGGGTTCAGGTGGTGGTACCTAAAACAGATTTTGCTTATATTCCATCTTTTAGTATTTCAATAAATTTACCTGAGGTCTAATTGGACTAGGTGTATGGTGGTCAACTTCAACAGGTGAATGATGACGAACTCCAACTTTAAGTAATGGTGATCTTGCAATTGGAAATGCTGGACATAATTCCATTTCTGACACAAGATCAAATATATAATCCAAACCATTACTATCTGTAACAATTCCTGCATCGTCAAGAACAACGGACCATCCATCTCCCGAAATTCCTGATGCAGATACAGCTAAAGCAGCTGCTTCTTCACATGTTGTCCATGAATCCACGCTAATTGTACTCATGGTACTATCTGATAAAGTTAATGGAAGTGCCATATTACATCTTTGACGAGTACTTCGCCATTCTAATAGGGACGGTGGTAATGATCTACAGTGGGATGTTTTCTGTAAGCCCCTTTGTATTTTACGTTGAAGCACTTCCTTATATGCTGGCGATGCATGATCTGTTACGTACTTAAGCAGATATCTGTAAAAATAATTCAGGTTAATTTTAAGTATTTCTGATTATGTAAATGACCACTTACTTGCTTAATGGGGCACTTGGTTGAAAACAACTTAAGCAATGTGTCATAAGTTGCCAAATACGGTCAGCACTATCATTTTTCCAGGACTGATTACAAAGTTGTACTAGCAGTTCATCTCGTAAACCTCTGGAGTTTAATCCCTTATGGACTATGTAATCTGCAAGGGCGCGTTCTCTAGCTCCAGTGAACTGAGTATCATTCGACCAACGTAAAATCAATTTAAATGCAGCAACCGCGTCTTGAAAATCCTGATCTCTTGCTGCAGCTTTAGACAAAAATGGTGCTGAAATAGGTTCTCGTTTGAAACCAAACTCAGCACCTTTAAAATACACTGAGCTGAATTTATTAAACTCAAACTGATTTAAGTCACTAGGTAAGTTTATAGGAGGTTGTGTACCAGTTATACCGCCTATTACTTTAACTAAGTTTCGTTCAGTATGGGGAGGTGTATATCCTTCAAGTTTTGAAAATATAAAGGCAAGTTCTGCCGGTATTTCCAAGTGGTGGATGGTGGCTCGCGACGCCCTTTGACTTTCACGGGCAGCTCGTTGTTTAGCACGTTCTTGAGCAATTTTTTCCGCTTCTAACCGTTTCTTAAAATCAGCTTTTCTTGCATGGTATCGTCTACGTTCACGCTTGCCTCTATATAAAGCTTGAGCTTTAATAATTCCTTTCTTAAGTATTCTATACTGTCTTCTTTGTTTGTAACCGCGCCAATTTCGTTGTATAATAACAGAGCTACGTTTCAAAGCTCTAAAGTGTTTACGAGCCAGATAACCACGTATGTTTTTCTGCAGAACAAGGGCAGCATCACGCAGAAGATCAGAACGGGCTACTTCCAATTGTCGTTCTAATCCTTCTCGAATAAATACACGCGATGCTCCTAGTTGGTAATCTGGTCCAGCTGAAGCATGAACAAGAATGAAATTGACAATTTTATAAAAATCATTTATTATTACCTGTTCCTGTGGGTGGAACTTGATCTAGGATGGCTCTACAAACATCTCTGAAAGGAGCCCCTCGTGGAAGACCACCAGGTAGTAAATATCTAAAACAAAATATTTTTGTGTAAAATGTAATAATAATAAAATAGTATTCAATATTTTTGAGTTTGAGGCTAAGACTTTACCTGTATCTTTCGACGAATTGTTGAAATTTCATTCGAACGGGATATCCAGCTTGTCTGATATGAATGGTGTCTAACATACCAGAATATCTAAGTTGTTCGAGGACCACAGGCATGTCAAATCTCATGGGAGTTTTATCACTGTTGGGTTTAATACACCGTACAAACCATGGGTTGCAACGGGACATGGAATCTAATAACTGGTGCAAACTGTCGCCGAATCTAAGAAAAAGAAATATTATAAATGGCAGGAAAAAGTAAAACTGTAAAGTAGGTACCTTGCAGCTACAGTAGGAGTACGAGGTTTCATCGTAACAAATCTGCCATTTGCGCCTTTAGGCAGTGTCCGCATTTGAGCTTGATTGAGTAATGGCTTCGCAATGGCACAAACCAATGGCTCTTTACTAGATGATAATAATTCTATTATTTCCGGTCTCAAAGCATCTCTGTTTTTATCAAGAAAACCGTCCACAGAATACCATACTTGGCCAGCAAAATGTCGAATCTAAACATAGAATCACACATTCATATCATACACTTGGTATAAATTATTAGTTATCCTCAAACATACCGCAAATTCTCGTCCACCAACTCGAGGTCTGCAATAGTGTTCGTTTAAGGCGTGATTATAATGACACTTTTCCAAAAATGAACTGTCTGAAGCCTTAGGAAAATTGCTTTCGTCATCCAGTAGATGTAAAATTCCTACAGGTTTCTTTCCTAAAAGATGAATAACGGGCATATTATCATTCCATGTTAAATTAGTCCATTCTAGTTTTTCTCTTGCATATTCCTGTTGTTCCAATTTAAACACATGTTTGTTAAAATATAGTTGAAGCGACTCTGAGGCATAATTTATACAGAGTTGTTCGAATGAGTTTTCAGAAAGATTTTCAAATCCAAAAATGTCCAAGAGAGATATTCTAGCTGCATCGTGTAAGCCTCCACGTTGTACTATTGAATTTACTCTGGTTACTAACCTGTTAAAGAATATGGAACATTTTAATACATTCGTTAGTAGCTAATACCTACATAACTGTATCATTGTGACAATAAACATGCGTGTACTACCCGGATGTATTTTTAGACACCCTACACAATATAGATCTAAATGTCTTATCGCTTGGTTTTCCTATTGTTTTGACTGTAAAGTCAATGTTAAATTTATTTTCGTTTTATAATTTCTTGAAGGTTTCGTTAGTACAATTGTTCAATGTTTATATTGAATTATGTACTTTAAATGTTAAATGTGGGGACTTATTTATTTTGTATTCGGAATCGTTGACGATATGGTATTATAATATACACCCAATGATTAGTTGGGCAATGATAATGAGAACAAAGTAAGAAATAACAAACTGCGAGAAACCCTGTAGTACCACAAAAGTTTTAAAAACCTAAAGGCGTTTTGGGACCTTTGTTGCCATTCTCAGTAGATTGAAAACGAAGAGAGTTTTCAGAGAGTTGCAAAGGATGTTAAACAACATACTGCCAATACTGCTAAGGCCCAGTTGTATAAAAGTATTCGAGTCCCTGTTAATCTGAACTACGCTCAATTGTCATGGATACAATATTGTTCGAACAATCGTATCCATGACAATTTATTGATCGTGGATTTCAACCACTTGATACAACTGGCCCTAAAAGATTTGACTCCCAGTTCAGCTGAACTACGATCCATTGTCATACGATCGTTTTTTATGAATCGTACATTCGTATCCATGACAATTGATCGTGGATCAACTAAAGTGAAAGGCAAGCCTTTTATACATACAACTGGTAGTAGACTATTACGGAAAATTATATAAAATAGATAACGATTAAAGAAATAGTCGACCAAAGCGGTATTAGGTACTTAAATGATTATCGGATAGTACGGAAATTAATTATGACTAGGAATTGTTGCGTAGATTGTATGTCACATATGAAGATAGGGGATTGATGCCATTGATGGTAATATCAAAATAACCAAATATTGAGTTATTAATTCAGATACACTCATTAACGACGCTGAAATAAATCATGTAGATCGATTTAAATACTGAATTTATAACAAAGCAAGGTCTAGGAACGGGCGGAAATTAGGAACAGAATTGGAACTGTTGCATTACCTATATGAGAAATCATGATTTAGGTACAAGAAGGTAGGAGATGGTAATAAGAACAGGTGAAACTGTTAAATGCTGCTAGGGTACGTGCACGTTGGCAGCGTGGATAATAGCGGCGAGAAAACAACGAGAGTAAAACAAATTGAAGCGTGCATATTGAAGATAGATTAATCGAGCATACAAGCGAAGTGACAAGCGATTAAAAAGATTCGAACAAACGATTTTGATTCTCAACGTTGCTTTATGCAAAATTTTCAGTACCTACTCACGTCACGCGCAAGTTTATATTCTTTGCTCCAAGCTTCAACCTGCTCGTACCCTTGCGTGCCCGGCGCGCACCTTTAAACGTGAGCATTATTGGTATTAAGGTGGCTTCGTACAGGCGCGATTGTTTTTGCAAAGTTATCTTTTTGTTTGCATTAACCAAATTTGGCGGCAAATTTAAATTTGACCAATGAAACAAAAAGGACAAATCGCAAGAAAAAGTCGCGCCTGTAAGAATGAAACTTTAGGCGCGAGGGCGAATAGGCACCAGGTTTTAATTAAACTAAACACTTAACACTTAAATTGTGCGCACAAGGACTTGTTAAAGTGGTAAGATTATCTTAATGTAAGAAAACAACCTTCATTGAAATTTGAAACCGCTTTTGTCGGCTCATACTCCGGTTTCATTATACATTTGCTGGCGTAGACCGCTAACCACCTACATTAACTTGTAATTTTATTGTGAAAAAATAAAAGTTGGGATGCAATTTTAGTAACTAATAAAAACACAACTCACGCCTAAAATGTTGGCACCTAACCTCAAGATTCCTCAAGTTCCGATTCCCTTGAGGCTTCCAGAGTCTGCAGAGTATATAACGGAGATTACCCGTGGCCTAAAGCTCACGTCCAAAGAGGCTGTCCTTAAGGCCCGGTATTACAATCTCAGTTTAAACCACAAACTGAAGTTAAACTTCGAACTTCCTCAAAATTTTCCTTTATAGTCTGAAGTTTAACTGGGACGCTGTGGTTTAAACTAAGATTGTAATGCGGAGCCTCTAGAGCGAAGTTATGGATTTGTGTTAATGAATTATGGAAAATGAATAACCGATATAATGTTAGAGGCTAACCGAAAACGAAATTTACTAAAGTAATTCTCTACTTTACGTAGAGAATTACTTACGCTTAGGAAGAATATTTTTTATGTTAATCGTTGTTTAAAATTTGCTAACCAATAATAAATTCCGTACATGGAATTATAATTTAATAATAATAGACGAAATTACTAAATGTAAATACTGTGATTACGAAACATAATAAATTAATTTTAAATTATTTTGTGTATTAACGTTATAGTTAGTGTAAATTTCGACTGTTTTCGTGTGTTAAATAAAAATTTGTTTCTTTTTACAAACTTACCAGTTAAAAAGAGCAGAATAAAGTGCCTTAGCAAAAGCATCTCTTGCATCTAAGGCTTGATCAATACTCAATGGTGAGTGTACTCTTTCATTTCTAGCATCGGTTATACGTGATGTAAGGGCCCTCTGCATACCCGCCGTGGAAATTTGCAAAAGATGAGCAGCCCACTTAATTTCAACATCGGAACCCACTTCTACACCTTCCTGCCCATGCCTAAGCTGTCTCCGGTGAAAGTATATATTTCCCAGGTGCAATACGCACGCTAATACTTTAACAATTCCATTTAATTCTGCTTCCCCTACCCCAAGTACTTGCATAGCTCTTGTTAGTGCACCCCAATCTGCTCCTGAACCAGAATGTCCAGGAGAGCAATCTCCACCTCCTTGATTCAGGTAAAAATATTTATCTGCGTCAACGAGTCCATATTTTTGTCTCTCGGAATTGCTTAAACCACCCAAAAGTTCATAAAAAACGTGATAATTGCGTTCTCCTGGCGCTTGTGTTACTATTCTAGATTTTTCTAACAAATATTGGGTTACACGAGCGCCCACAATGGCTCCGTGCTTAAAGTATACTTCTAAATATTTTCCAAATCTAGAGCTGTTATCATTCCGAGCTGTTCGAGCATTTCCAAAGGCTTCCAATAAAGGAGCCGCTTCCAATATTTGTTCTGTGACCAGCGCTTGCCCTCTTGGCGCCGAAGGTGCTACCGCTGCTAAGTATTGCATTACGAGTTTCGTTGATTCAGTTTTTCCTGAACCACTTTCACCACTAATTACTACAACTTGCGGAGCTGGAAGAGCGGAGTATGCAGCAGCTCCGAGGGCGAAGAGGTGAGGTGGCAGAGCCCCAATCAATTTTCCTCTATATCTTTGAGCTGCTTCGACACCATAACTGGAATCGAACATCCGGTATGGGTTAACGGCCACAAGTATACTTCCCGCGTACGTGTATATCAAGTTCCGGTCATAACGTAATTTAAGATTCCAAAGCAATGCTGCTTCGTGTAAGTCTGTTAACTGCGTCATGTCTTCGACACCGTTGGTTCCAAGATCCTGGCGTCGCCGAACGGATCCTTCTCCGCCAGTAAGGGCGAACGTTTGAGGCTGAGAACACAAAGTTCAAATATTATTTATATTAGTCATCAGCTAACATTAATTCAACTTATAAAACTAGGTAAAGAGTTTTGGGAAATGCTTGTTCCCTTCTACTTTAAAAATGGGCATAAACGTGGTTTGCGTTTTAACACATTCGGAAATAAGGAATAGGAAAACGAACCTACGAGCATCGAGCAATTTACGAAAATCTTTTATTTACGTTGGAAACAGATCTAGAGATCTATATACCTATATATCTATACTAAGAACAAAAATAAAGAAAAAGGATTAGAATAAATGTTTAGGATTATTTAAAGAGGTTAGCCAGTTAACATAAATTAATGATAACTCGAGGAATAATTAACTATTAATAAACATGTTTTGCTTAGAGAAGTAGATATGCGGAAACCATTAAACTATGCAGGTATCAATTATCTATGGAATATAATGAATGCTCAAACTAACAACCGAAATAATAACCACTAAAATAAACAACAGGCTAACACCAGGCGATGAGTATCAAACACTATGCAATTATGTAATAGTAAAGTATAGTAGACCCTGGAATACAACAATACGCTTATGCACCTAAGCCGCCCTAGTCTAATTGACTTTCGTAAATCGTAAGTATACCTTCATCTAGGATACGAAGTAAAACTATAGAATCAGTGTTAATATGCGATGTTTAGCAAGATGCAGATTGTATGAGTTGTAATTCCTGAACAAAAATATCAAGATAAACATTTCAATGGGCCATAACTGGACTCAGTGTAATGAGGTGCTAGAAATTAACATTCCTATACGTATACCTCGATTCATTGCAACCAATCAATATGAGAATACGTACTGTCTTGATTGATATATGATATACAACAATAAAACGATGAGACTTCGTATAAAAGGTGAATGAAAGGTAGTGTTGCAGGATTTCTGAGAATTACACAGGGACTCTCTCAGTCCTATTTTATTCAACGTGGTTATGGATAAAGTAAGAAAAAGTGTCAGGAATCTTCTAAGATGGTGAACTAGAGCGTTAAAATATGTTATTTGTAGGTGTAACGCGTTTTATCAATTCGTATTTGTTGTGGCAACAATGACTTTTGTTGAAGCTATACCAATAAATTGGAACAACAAAATTCTTTTCAGAGTCTGTTCATCATAAGTAGTGGACCAAAGCCGTAGAACAGATCCTATAACTCGTATGAACAATAGTTAATAACAATTTTAAGGACAAGACTCCAATCAGAAGAAGCACCACTTCCGTACATGATTTGGAAAGAATACCTAACGTACAACTATACAGGGTAGCTATTAAAGATTGGACCAAAGTCGTAGCGCCCAAACGCTTTGAGATATTAATTTGAAATTTGGAACACTTTAATACGACATTACTTCGCATATTTTGTAGTACTGAAAAATTTTCTTTGACACATACTTTCGGAGCCCGGTCGCCATCTTGAAGTTTCTTAAATGGTAATAGGGGTAGTGCAATACATCATTAGAATGCTTAATGTTTTCTCTTTCTAATTGTGGTAAATTATTATGGGGTTACATAAGAAAATAATGGAGGAAAATTAGAAAACAATTTGCCGCACGCTCAGGTGGCTATTTATGGTATGATTTAATTCTAGGTGGCTTTGCTTTAACAGAGCTTCAAAATTAAACAAAAAAACAATCAATAATTGTTTAGCAGATGACAGTAGGTACATTGTCATACTTTTCGTAGAAATTTGACAATCTGAATTTTGTTAAACATGGATTGGTTGACAGAAACTGATTAGGTATGGTGACAGAAAACAGTTTTAACATCTTCGTGAATTTAAGCAGTTTTTTGATACCATACTTTTAACAATCACAATATGGTATTTGTTTTTCAACTTTTAGAATTGTTTGTTTAATTTTAGTAGGTACCTTGTTTCTTCATTGTTTGTTGTATTTTGTTTTTTGTTTAATTTTGACGTTGTGTTAATGCAGAGCTACCTAGATTTAAAGCATACAATAAATAGCCGTCTGAGCATACGGCAAATTGTTTTCTAATTTTTTTGCATTATTTTATTATGTAACCCCATATTAATTTACCATAGTTAGAAAGAAAAATAATCAAGCTTTGTAATGATGTATTGCATTACCCCTATTACCATTTAAGAAAATTCAAGATGGCGGCCGGGCTCCGAAAGTATGAGTCAAAGAAAATTTTTCTATACTGTAAAATATGCGAAGTGATGTCGTATTGTAGCGTTCCAAATTTCAAATTAAAATCTCAAAGCGTTTGAGCGCCATGGCTTTGGTCCAATCTTTAATATACCCTGTATTCCTGTATACAGGTTGATGAACAAAAGAACATATCCACAAAATGTTGCATGACGGTCTATACGTAGTACAAAATCTAGTTCTAAAGTTTCTACAAAGAACTTGTGCTTGTTACACAAGATATACTATTTCATGTAAATAATATCAAATTTTGATCAAATATTATTGTCAGTCAATGATTGGTAATTTCTAAAACTAGAAATCTAACTAAGATGTCTAAAATGTGCGATGACACCTAACACTTTCTGAAATTTCTGAATTTGAGATTTCCAGAGTCTACACTACACTAAAGTGGTTGGGGACTGTAACTTGTTCTTATTCCATCAGTGCATTATCTCATCTAACAAAAAAAAAATTAACACTTAGTAAAGTATACCTCATTCTACTTAGTCTCAAGAGAAACTCATTTTTACAAACTGATTGCTATAGACACATATTAGTAACTAAGGCACGCAGGAAAGTATAATACATATAATTATGAAGAAGAGAATGGTTTCTTAATTTATTTAAAGCGAATGCCCTAAATCTCAAAACTTAAAAATGCAATTTAGAACTTAATGTGTTTCATAGTAATTTCCTATACTATTGCTTGTTAAAGAGCTTTTTTGTTGACTTTTATTTCTAGCGTTAAAATTTCCGTATTTAACAACGGAAACGGATTGTTTTTGTCGTTGACAATTTAATTCATATTCCATCGGCCAATCAGAAGCGTCCTTTTTTAAAAATTGAACCAATAAGAAAGCTATTTTACTGACTATCGCATTCACCTAGCACTTGACAGACGTCGACCAATGAAATTTACGCATTTGTCCCATAACAGCCAATCAAATCACAATTACTTGAAACTTTTGACACAACGAATATTGCACAAGTGATGATATTCGCTAATCACCCTCGAAGGCGACTACATGAAACACAAATTCAATTAATGATTTATTATATAACAAATTAATAAATTATAATGAAACGTACAATTAATATAATTAAATTTGTTTGGTTCATGCGATAGTCTGAACAAATACACCTCGAGCAAAGCATATTACTCAAAAATTTTCCTTTGCTTTCGCACGCGTGTTTGTTGCCCATTGAAAACTGCTTTTTATAAATTAATTTTTTCAAAAGTCAGACTGACATTTTGAGCAAAATGAACTTAAAAATTCGTGATATAATCGTTACAAATATCATTCGATCACTTCCGTATATTCTAAATAAGTACTTTTCCCTCTTTCTATTCTCAATTGATGTTGCCACGGAAATTTCCCGAGAACTGTGCTCGATGGTATTACCGTGGTATTACAACTAATACGACAATAAGTAAAATAAAAACTATTATAGAATCACATTTTTAGATTCGTGAATAAAAAAATGTTTTTAGAAATGCAATTAGGTGTAAATACTTCTTACTTTTCTAAAGTATTTTATTCGGTGAGCTGCAGAAATTTACAAAATTATCATGCAAACTCTCTTTAATTAAATTCTTAATCTGCAGTTTTTTAGTTGTTACAAATTCAATTTCCGTCCACATACCTAAATAACCATGTTTCAAATTACAGCTGCTACCTAGTACTTGTTAAATGTTTGTTTGAAAATGAAAGTAAAAAACATTTCATTTGCAACAAATAGAAATTAGAAATTGGTACATATTTTAAAAAGTTCAAAATTTCTATGCAATTGAAGTTAGTTAGTTAATTGCACTTCTACTTTCATTGATTTCTATTTAAGAATAAACTAGACAGTGAATGCTATTGTATGTAAGCTTAGACATAGGAGAATGCTATTAATAATATTTGAAACATGAATAGTTTATATACGGTATATACTTAGTTGCCATTCGTTAACTCTTCGTGTAGTAGTACATCCACATAACATTATGCGTGCGTATATCACGATTTTGTTCAAAAGTAAGACGTAATTTAAATTGCTCTTATTTTCTGAAAATGAAATTAATGAAATTCATTAATGTTTGAGAAATTCTGGAAATTCCGGTAATATTTTGTATAGAACAAGAGATGGTATTTTTGAATAAAGGAAGAAACCGATCTCACTGGAGCGAGCTTGTTTAATAACAGTTACAGGGAAATAATATCTTTGTTTTAGTTGAACCACAATTTAATCCAGACATTCTTAACCCAACAAAATATTTTAAGAAGAACTTTTAGTGAATGTGTTATTATTAAGTAGACCTGCTAGTAGCAGACCTCGTTTACCCTTTGGATATTTGTTTCTGGAGATTTACTTAGCCAGAAATATTTTTATGAATTTCATCAAATAACACGGCAGTAAAAATAGTAACTTAGTTTAAATTCGTATCTAAATATTCAAAACTGTGAGTAATACCGAAATACGGATAAATAAGTTCACGAAAATAAAAAGTTAAAACAAAATTAACAGTAAGACGATAAACTGCTAACTTAGGTAACGTTTGTCTAGCCTACCAAGCTACCTTATAATTAGTAAGTCATTAGGAAATTAAAATAATTATGAATTTCTACGATAACAGGTAATTTGTAGGCTATGTGTCTGCATTTGATCTGCAGTTAACCGCAGTCGTTAACGAGTTACATGGTACAAAATATCTGCAGTAACAGCCATTTTTATTAAAATGTTTGAACGAGCAGTGGCTACGACAGAATACTGGTAAAGCGGAAATTGGAAGACCACCAAAACACGAAGAGATAGCTGAAGCGAGTAATTTCCAAAGGAAGAAATGCTGAGTAAGATACTTACTGGAGGAACAGATCTAGAACCAAACAAGCAGAAGAAGAAACGATGCAGGGTTCTGCTAAGAAATGTTTGGATTTGCTTATAGTATAGTTAATTATGCCAATCAGGGGAATCCCCTGCTCCTCTTTTCAAACCATTTCAACGATGTTGCCTTAACAAGAAGATACACAGGGTTGAACAAGTTAGCCTTGAATTGAAACTAATTAGTTTTCTTAAAACAATCAGTAACGCTTATTTTCTCACACAAGGTATTTGAAAGTTTCCGGAAGTCCAATCGTTGCGAAACTCATCGATTATATTGTGATTATCACAGATATAGCGGATACGAGGCAGTAGCTTTGAAAATAATTATTTTGAACATAACTTTATTGTTTTATGTTTAGTACTAAACACAATCAGAATCAGATATTTCTCAAATATACTTTCCGGACGGCACAATAAATAATTAAATCAGTAGTAAAAACCATCATGATAATGTGTACAGCGTACCCACCATAGAATATTAAGATGAGAACATTATGTCGGTAAAAAATGGATATCTGAAGGTTCTGCATAACCTTTTCGATTCTGGGAACTCGAAACAAATGTGTAAGTTAATGAAGGCTATAACAATGAGAAGTTCACGACAATGTTTTTCAGGGAACCTTCTTTGAATAGTCAAATTAGCTGTTTGGAAAGTGCTCACCGAAACGACCTAGTTAGGGTAATTTTGATTGCAATATTATGTCTAACTATAGCTACTACTATTGCAAAATACGCATAAACAGAAAGAAGATTCAAGATTTATCTCAAGTAATTATGCGGAAGATAAAACAATTAATGATGACGACATTAAGCTTAAATCACGCTTTCTTGTTCTCAAACGACGCGGTTTCTTCTCACGTCTACCTTATAAAATGGATTACATGTTTGTTCTAAACTAGTTTATATTTTCTACGTATGTTAGTTAAGCTTCTATAAACTCGAAATTACGTAATACTAATTTTTGTTTTACTTAATTTCGCATATAGAGAAGGGTTGTTCTGATAATACAAACAAGACTGAGATCGAACGCTACAGTTCTTCTATCAAGTCAGTGAGTCCATCAAAAACATATTTAATGGTTGAAAAAATAGTGGTTCTTTATATTAATATCTCTAAAAATTAATACTTACAGTGTATTGACCAGTATGACCTTTTACATTAAGAAAATGTTAAAAATATTACCTTTCCATTGATTACTGCCTGAACTGTTAATACATTGGCACTCCGATGGCACTCCAAAACTTCTCCGGGTAGCCAGTGACCTACACCGGGGTCGAACCATATTAGATCACTAGTAACCCACTCCATCCTCGATGTTTGTTATTTCTTCCTCAGTAAGCCGCCATTTTCTGAAAAAGAAAAAAATATAAATAATATATTTCTATTCAATAGAATAACAGAAAGTAATTAATTGCAATTATCATAACGAAATCCACAAAAGGCAACGATTTTACGGCAGACTCGATTGCGAATTCTCAAATATTACCATATTATTCATAATAAGGAAATGTTTTTACAGTAAAGTATGGAACGCCGTTTTGCTTTTTATTGTTACATTTCAACATGAAACATTTTAATAAAGTATCGTTGTAATTCTTGTAATTGCAATGATACTTGTATTTATATGTTTCATTTAAAATGTTGGTTTCTAATATTTTGCTATATAAAAATGTTTGTTGAGAACCCGTGTTCGTTGTGTAAGACTGTTTACACAACAATCAAATAAAATCTTACAATTTCAATGATTGTTTTGAAATTATTAACAAACATATATATTCATGTAACATTTTAATTCAACAATCATAATAATAACAAACATTTAAATTCAGGAATTAAAATTATCAACAGTCATTTTAATTCATGTAACATTTTAATGCAACAAACATTTAAATTTCGAATTTAAATGTTTGTTGAATTAATATGACTGTTGATAATTTTAATTCGGCGCTGTAGGCGTTGCGGCGGTTTTGCGCACTACACCTATATTCACCTGGCAACATCGCAAGTAATGGTATCCTATCGTACTTGAATGTAGTTTTACTACCACTAGCGATGTTGCCAGGTGAATTTAGGTGTAGTGCGCAAAACCGCCGCACCGCCTACAGCGCCGAATTAAAATTATCAACAATCATATTAATTCAACAAACATTTAAATTCCGAATTTAAATGTTTGTTGAATTAAAATGTTACATGAATTAAAATGACTGTTAATAATTTTAATTCCCGAATTTAAATGTTTATTGCTTTAAAATGTTACATGAATTAAAATGATTGTTGATAATTTTAATTCCCGAATTTAAATGTTTGTTGGTTTACAATGTTACATTTAAAATGATTGTTTATAATTTTAATTCCTGAATTTAAATGTTTGTTGCATTAAAATGTTACATGAATTAAAATGTTTGTTGATAATTTTAATTCCTGAATTAAAATGTTTGTTGCTTTAAAATGTTATATGAATTAAACTTTCGATACAAATTTTAAATCTTAAATTTAAATGTTAGTTATTATTATATTTGTTGCATTAAAATGTTACATGAATTAAAATGACTGTTGATAATTTTATTTCTCGAATTTAAATGTTTGTTATTATTATGATTGTTGAATTAAAATGTTACATGAATATATATGTTTGTTAATAATTTCAAAACAATCATTTAAATTGTAAGACTTTATTTGATTGTTGTGTAAACAGTCTTACACAACGAACACGGGTTCTCAACAAACATTTTTATATAGCAAAATATTAGAAACCAACATTTTAAATGAAACATATAAATACAAGTATCATTGCAATTACAAGAATTACAACGATACTTTATTAAAATGTTTCATGTTGAAATGTAACAATAAAAAGCAAAACGGCGTTCCATAGTAAAGGGTAATTTTCATGAGATTATGAAAAACTGCTAGGTACCTGATTCATCGCTTTAACAAAAGGTTGTACAAATATTTTTTATATAACATTAAATGCCCCCTTTCATTTGCCCTCCCATCTACCACTCAATTGAAAACCAATTTACAATCATCCATTGTATATGAAAACATCGCGTTAGACTCGAACTCACAACCATAACGTTACGGTTTTCAGCCCCTGAATATATTGTATTAGAAAAAATTACTTAGGGTTTAGGTGTGATATAATATAATATACCTACTTAATATACAGTGAGATGGGATTATGTAGGAACTGTTAAAAAAAATTGAAAAAGTTATGATCGTTTGTAAGGTACGAATTAAATATTTTTCATGGCTCGGCCAACATTGATGTGAACTTTTCACACAACATTTTTGAAATCCCAATTGCTTTCCACAAATGAGACGAAATGGTCACTAAATGTATAGCTTATTTTAAACCATCTATATAATAAGCCTTATATCGTTGAAGATAGAAAAGAAGATCATCCATATATAAGAAAAAAATTAAGAGTACTATTTAAAAACTTTATATTGTTGACATTAATTTTGCAAAAACTATACAGGGTGTTTCAAAACATGTGTCGGAAAATAAAGGGTGGGATTTCTTGGCTAATTATACGAAAAAGAGTTCCTATTAACATGTTTCCGCAAACGCACGTTTTTCGAGATAGAGGGTGCAAAAAAATAATTTTTTTTTTGTTTTTAAACGATATCTCAGGAACTGTTTCAGATACAAAATTTAACTTTTGTACACATCTTATCAATCATTAATATTAGCTACTTTCTAAGCGCTTATTCAATTTTTTTCTCTTGTGCCATTGGCGGAGATTTTAGGGTTGTATGAGGTTTTTTTGCCCCCAATTTCTATGACACTTGTGAGCGCACATTTTGAACCGCCAATGTTTTCTACATAAAAACGGTACTACTCCTGGTCAAAAGCTCTAACGTGAACCGTTTTAGAGAAGAACGGCTTTTTTTGATGAAAAACATAAAAAAAGTACTAGTAACATTTAGAACGGGTCCGTCAGTCACTTAAACGTATCTTGGAAGCCTGCATTACCGCAGGTGGAGGCCATTTTCAACAATTGTTGTGATTTTTCTTATTTTTTATGATATTTGCTTGGTTTTGTAAAATAAAAGTTTCGTGATCATGTTGCTACTTTTTTTCATGTTTTTCCCGTACCTCGAAAAAGGTACGATTGCGGAACCATGTTAATAGGAACTTTTTTTCTTATAATTAGCCAAGAAATCCCACCCCTTATTTTCCGATACATGTTTTGAAACACCCTGCATAGTGATTTGCCCCGTACAGCACAGTTTGATTTTTCAAGAGGCCGCAGAAAGGTTCACTATAAGGTAGATTTTTTTTAATTATTAATGTTACAATCATTGCTTAATTCGTATGGAGAAATAAAGCTGCAGACAGTGAATAATACTCTGGCCAGGATACTATAGTAAACTTAGCAAAAATATATTCATCAAGTAGGTACTTACACGCAACCTATTGTTAGATTTCGGAACAATTACTTTCTAATAACACGTTACGCGTTTCGTGTATGAGCAGTTCAAGGTTGTTTTTGCAATACTTCCTACACTCTATTGGCATTCCAAGCATATTGGAAATTATCTCTTTATTACTCATCGCAATAAATAAAATGGTACATGATAAAATTTGATTGTTTTTTAAACTTGATAAAAATTTAGAGAATGTAGGGTGTTACCGACTGCTTACAGTTTATACCCACAATCTGTTGTGTAGTGCCGTAAAGGGGACTATCGCCTGTCCAAATAAAATGATTAAGGACATAATTGTTGTAAACTGTGGGGGGGGGTGCTAATTTTTATTTGGACTATAGTATAGTTTATCAGATAAAATAGTAACGTATTTACCAATTTGGAGGCCCCAGGTACAAATGTATTTGGGGTGAATGTTTTAGAAAGTAACCCGCCTGCTCTTTTTTTATATCACCTGTAATATATAATAAGTTATGGTTTTGACGAGCGCGGAACTTGCGCCTATTAATTAGCACGGCACTGGAAAAATTCTTAATTTTGAATAAACCATTTACTATACACCTATACATCCTATACATTACTTAATTACAGAAAACACCTTGAATAAACCATAATTAATTTTTATGATACCACAGTGTTCTCTTATTTCAATGAAGCAACTAAAATTTTCATCATGCAACTAAACAATGTGTACATCCTATACATCCAAGAATTTAACATTCTTTTTCTTGTACGTTATTAAAGAAATGTAGGGCGTAGACCCAAATAACATGACTTTAAAGACTGCCTTGCAGCAACCACTTTTTCTACCTGAAATTTGATTTCCTTGTATATTTGCTCGAGATAAATAAATTCGCTGGGGCCATAACAAATATTGAAGAGTTTATCCTAAAATGAGACACTGATTTAGTGTACCTATATAGGTACCTACCTACTTATTTTTAATAATTTTATGGATTTACAGGTTTTGAAAATTTAGAATAGAAACGTATAATAGCAACAATTTTCATAATTGTATTCATTGACTACATTCGCCTAAAACATTTGGATCAATGGTTCATTCAAATTCAGTTACTCTCGCGTTTTGACCCAGAATCAACTTGCTAACAAGTGTGCATTTTACAGCGAATAGATTCACACATAAAAGTAGAATGCCTGTGGAACTGACCTTTTCATGTTGCTATGTGCTACATCTTCATATAGACATTGAATTAAGCTGATGCAGGTTTGGAGTGATTACACATTTTCAGTTTCACTCTTTAATTACAACGTAAAGATTAATAACTATTTAATAGCAACATTAAAATTAACATTGTAAAGAAAACCTTTAGATCCCTTGACACTGTTATAGAACCCCATAGAAAGTGCAGTATGAACATGAAGTGTTTGTAAAACGAAATGTAGATAAAACTGCAGTATAATTATTTTTTTAGGCTTTTACATAACATATTATATTATCGTATCAAAAGGTAATCATGAATTACAGGGGGTTGTCACGGACATAGGGTTTTATGTTGACATTCTTCTTAAATACTGCCGTGGACGATTTTGTTAACATCCGACAACGGCGTGGCTTATTTTATTTTTTGTGCAACTGTACGCGAAGTGGGCGTTTCGCGTCCGCTATACAGGACGCGAAATCTAATTTAGCGGCCGCTGCTATGGTAGCGTCCGCTAAAGTAAAAATCATTGTAATTTATACAAAACTAATTGTTTTATTTACTCCATATCCATAGTAACGCGCTAACTGAAAGCCGTTTTTCTATTTACAATGAATTAAGCTGTAGGTTTTCTAAAAGCAATAACATTTACAATTACACATTTTTTACGGTTGCACAAAAAATATTGTGTATACCTTCTCTGCGAAATTCTTTAGCGCCCTCGAGATTGTCTTTCCTCGGCCGCAAGCGTCCTCGGCGACAATTTTCTCTCGGTACGATAAAGACACATTTCGCGTCCTTGGATACAAATAACTATATTGTGCCTTGGACTTTTCGCGAAAAAGTGACTCTATGAGTTTTATTTTTTTAAAAACTCTGCTACTCTTACTACCTAGGTACTGTTATATAGGGCGCAACAGTAAATATCGCGGGGGAGGCATAGCCCTAATTACGTCGTTATTACTCCACTGAGAGGTACCTTCGTCTAACGTTGGAAAACTATGGTGAAAGTTGAATTGAGTTCCACAATATGTCTGATAGTCACTCGTTTTTCACCAAATTCATAAATTCGACTTTCAAGAACATTCCTGGTGTACTACCAACCTAGGATTATAACGTTCGTAGCTTTTTTTAAAACAATAATTTCATCGATTGTTGAAAAAGGGATCCAACTCTTTTTGTCAGTGTATTTTGCAAAGTTTAGAAATAGAAAAGACTGGCTTCTAAAACTGTACTAACCAGAACGACTGACGGGATTGTAAGGTGTATTTTATAGTACCACTTATAATTCGCATCACAGCATTTGCATTTCTGCTATCGATCGACACTAACCAGCGATGTAATAAAATAAATTAGAACTAGTCCTGTTATACGTAATGTATCCTCATTAATGCCCCTGTTTAGTTTGTACCTACAAGTTTTAAAATACGTTCCCCTTGGACCCTTTGTTTCCAATAGTTGTCTTAATTTTTCAATTTCTACTTGTTAATCAAAGTGATCTGAGAAACTAAGGTCCATGGACAAGAAGGACAAACATTATGCTTAGTAACGGATCCGCAGAAGGACACATTAAGTACATGGAGATGGGCAAGAAAAGACAGGAAATTTCTGTCTTCATTAGCTTAGGACATAAAATCTAGTTTATAAAAATTTGATTGACAATATCAACTAGACAAGAACCTGAATCGGTGTTCGTATATAAATATAGGTACGTGTAGCAAAACCAGAGACTTGTGTACAAATTACCCAGGGGGTGGCAATTAAAACTATTGTTGGACGACCATTATTGTTCTTAATATCCAATAAACGTTTTAAATCTTTTGCAATATAGGTACCACACTGAATAAGTGTGCCTCCAAACTCTGCTATATCTGCTATATCTTGCAGTGTGATAATTGATAAACAAAAGCCTAATCGGTTTTCAGCATCCAACATACACTACTCTCCTTTATGGAAGAGCAAACCGCTTGAAATTAGCTCAAATAAGATTGACAACGACAAGTACAGTTAAGTATGCAGTGCAGCATAAAGATATGCTCCTTCTATAAAAGAGCAATGTATGTTCGAAGGTTTTCAGATTGCTTTCACAGGCAGCTTTTGTTGAGACTTTAAGGATAAAACTTTGTCTGTGAAGGCGAAATTATTTCCTTTCAGTATCTCGCATCAAGCAGCTGCAGCCGCTTAAGTATTAAATGGGTCTTTAACGTTATTGACGAAAGAAAGTTAATTTATTTAGTATATGATGAATGTAGAAATAAAGGTTGTTCTATTTTTTAACTAACATTGTCTCAGCCAAATAATATCTTCATTATAAAGATGACAATGATTAAAATAAGGCAAACGTTATGATTAGGACGTGTGCAATTTTTTTTTATTCCGCATGTTCCTGTTCTCTCTAAGTCATATGAACAGTCATCCATGCATTTCCCACATAACAGACAAATATCATAATATTTACTAATATGCCCTATCTCCTACATAGTATCTCCATAATAGCTGTACCACGTTTGATGATATAAGATTTATAAACATTTGAAGTAGAACATCCGATAAACCTCTTCCCTATTTTTTAATTTCCTATGCCAACCGCAATACCTACGTACCATAGTACAAGTTAGGTTAGGTTATACACAAGCACAAGGAAGTAAATAAGAAACTTTTACAGAAGGCAATTTCTTTATTTTAATTTATTCCACTTAATAAAGCAAGCAAAAATTTATTCGATGCTAAGTTATGACAATTTCTTTCAATTTCCTTGTTTACGGTTTTTAATGTAACGCTTGATTTGACTGGTAATTATAGGGCTTTTTAAACCTTAAACAAAAACTTAATGTACATTATATTTAATTAATTATAATTAATTATCATTCCTGTAAGAGTGTAAGCTTTTGATTGGGATTGACAGTTGTTTTAATTTGCTTATAATTATTATAGGGATAAAAATAAAGTTAAAAAATGTGTTTCTATTTTTGACAAAATTTTTGAAAATATTTATCAGATCAGTTTGAAATTTGGTATGAAGGTAACTATTTTTCTATTAGGTAATATTTTGGACATTCTTATCCAAAATTCAGATGTAGTATTTTACACGAAATAGGTATACTACTTGCTAAAAGTGGATAAAATTGCACCGTTTCAGCTGTTTAACAAAATTGCGGCAAGGGGGAATAAATTGAATCTAAAGGAAAAAAAACAAAACGACAAATAATACACATTATACAGGGTGTTAGGGAGGCCAACCGTGTAAATATCAGGAATGAATGAGCATGCCAAATAAAGTCGAAAAATTCATATTAACATGGGTCCGGAAATGTTTCGTTATCGAGATCCTGTATATTGAAATGTTTTTTCATATAATACCGAAATGATTATTATTATTATTATTACTATTTTACAAATAATTTTCAAAATGAATCCCATTAGCTTCAAGACAAGCTTCTATCTTCGAACAAAATTTTGAGGTTGAAGGCGGTCATTAGGTATTCAAAAAACGGATTTGCAGAAATATTTTTTTATTCGGTTTTTCATCTTTCAAGTGAAATTTAGCCTACATGAAAAACTGGGACACCCGGGTATCAAACTGAGCTACATCCAATACAGTTTAATTGATAGAAATTTAAAATACGTTATGTAATTTGTTACAGTTGAATCGTTTAATTCATGTTTGGCCAAGCTGGCAAATATATATTATTATATTTTGCAGTTAGAATATCTACACGAAAACAGTATTTATGGTGCATGGTAGCAAACCACGTTTAGCTACTGGTATTTCTAAAAATGTAACAGAACTAATTGTTTGTTTTGTTTATTCTTACTTAATACTAGAACATAATAATTATTCCTGATACATAAAATAGAGAAACTTGTATCTAGCTACATGCTAAACGTTATGAAGGTAAACTATACTAAACATTTTGTCTAGTTTGGAGACCATTATGGTAATTATTAACAAATAGTTGGAATTATTAAACGTAACAATGATAATTATTATAATACATAACTGTAGTAGTCTACCTTATAGAAATAAAAAAATATAACTACCTCAGAGGTAGGTAACGTCTGCTTAGCAATTCCGATAGTTAAACGTATACAAACGTATACGGTTATCACGAAAGCAACAAAGGCATGTATATACTATTATAAAATAGTATCAAATTAGGATCTTTAATATGCAAATGCTTTTACTGTTTTAATAATACGACCGTGAATGTCAGTTAAGTAATTTGATGCAAATTTTGTGTGAACCTTTAATGTATGTGAACAAAGTCGATTCATCATTATGTATATTTGAAGTATTCAAATAGAAAATATTATAGTCATTCTTATTATGTTTCTCATAATTTTGCTCTGTTATAAAGAGGAAATTATAATTTTAAACGTGACTTAATAATTTGATATCTAAGTAGTTTACTCACAACTTCTTTTCCTAAAGTTGCTTAACTTATAAAATGGCAATACAAAAAGTTCTGTAGTAGATCCCTTATTGTCTTTTATATTTTATGGCACACTTTTCTGTGATGGAAATCTATGGAATCGGTTCAGGAGTTTTATCAAGAAATTGGTTAGTTACGGTACGACAATAATTTGTCAGTTTTGGCGTATTCCCAAATATTCTTCCAACACAATATAAAGTGTAAACATAATATGCCCGTTAACATACGTGCCTGTTTGATTTAGGACGTTTCGGCGCCGCCAGTTTAGCACCGCCAATTCGTCGCCAGGACATTTGGGCGCTGGCCGTTTCGGCGCCAGGACGATTCGGCACCTTTTTTCTAAAATGAATAAACCCTTAAGCACTAACGTTTCATTTCTAGCCATAATAGTAGGCATATAATGTAAGTAATTGCTGGCTGTTTACTAGTTACCGTTGCCATGGTGAATATATCGAATATGTGGTAGAACTGCAATTCGTAAGAATTGTTCATGTTTTGCATTCATATGATTCCGGCTCATGCGAAAATCAGCTACACTCTATGCCCTTTACATAATATACTACTACACGAACATTTGATGTAACATACATTCTAAAATAACACCTCGTGTGTTTAAAAAAGAAATTAATTAAAAGTGTAAAGTTCAATAAATCTTAATTTATTTGTAGTACATAGGTACACTTAAAGTAATAAAGAAAATAAACTTTCACTTCACAAATAATGAAAACAGTATAATATGTATTGATAAATGTTGTAAATTTTATAATTTGCCGAAAACGAATTTGCTCAATGCTAAGTCGTGGATATAATAACTATTTGTTGACATTTTGTATGCCCAATATGACAATCATTAAATTGTTAACCTTGATGGAACAACTACAAGAAAGTCCTGATAAAATTACTCTGAAGGACATTATTTATCAACCGCTTTGACAGGTACTTCACGTTTAACCATATTATATTATCTGCATTTAGAGTATGTAGGTACACTAATTTGCTATCAATTATATACTTACTTTCTAATACACATTTAAGTACGAAAGGAAAAAGTACTCATACTTTATGTTTTTCTAAGCATACGGTAAGTATTTCAATTTGTAGTTTAACCACTAACAGGCAAATTAGCAATAACTGGAGAGTTAGTTAACAATAAATATTATGAAAGTGTTTTATTTACAGTAATTGTTCATACACCCGTATCAGTTTATAGTTTCTGATCCTACTCAAGTGCAGTATTTCTAGTTATACTTATTTCTTTCTAGCTTCATAGGTTAGAACGAGTGTAAAACTGTGACGTTTATCAAATTAAAATCGGCCTAGGAAACGAAAACAGATGACATTTAGCACCCGCAGAATTAAAGGGAATTGTAGTATATGTATGTGATTGGTCTATAAATTATTTCTATAGAAGGATTTCAAAAGTAAACGGCAATTGAGACTGCTTATATGTTAACAAATTTTTATGTATGCAATAGTTGATTTTTGATGATTTTTAATTAAAAAAAACTCCAATAAGCAGACGCGGTTTCATGAAAGTATCGGTAGTTCTGAAATTTTGCATCGGGTGATGGTGTTACATTGTAAACAATTTTTTTAATGTAAAGTATTGCGTTTGCGGTAAATAGTACAGAAATCTAGGATTCCTCGAATTGTAGGAATATCATTCAAGGCACGCTACAGAAAACCTACTTTACCTGAATAAAACATTTTTTTTATCTACCTTACCACTAGATTTAAAAAATCGAAAATATATTTAAGATTAGTTCAAGCCGAGCAGACCTTAATCCCCAAATATGAAATTCAAATTTTAAATTTTTTGACACGACATTTTCCATAAATGACAAGAAATTTGAGGTTCTAAATTGAATACGTATACAATAATAAAATTATAAACTAATATTATAGATCAGGAAGTGTTTCTTCCAGTTTTGGTCAATAATTATTCTATACCTACAGCCCTACAGCTACAGCCTATATTATTTCATTTTCGTATAATAAACTTATTTTGAGATGACATCTTTATGTGAAAATTATAAAAAATTAAACATTATAAATTTTCCATATTTCTAATTTGAAATACGACAAAATACCACACTAAAAGGTGAAATGGTATAGTATGGTTGTAAGTAGTACTTGATACACTCGCTGTGCTCAGTGCTCGTATTGTCGTATGTATGTAATAATAAAAAAGTAACATTGACCTGAGATGAGGAAAAATAATTTTTCGGGTAAGATTTTGGGTTGATAATGACGCGTTTTTAGTCTAGTAGCGTAAGTGTTTAAAAATTTGTTACATATTTGCGTTAATATTACTTATACATAAATGAAACAAGATTGCTGCTACGCGCTGTTAGGTGAGATTAAGATCAATGAGTACAAAATTTACAACACGGATATATTATTAGAGGCGTTTTCATTTAGGAAATGTATGGACCATTGCAGAACAGAAAGCAAACCTGCATATTGTGTATTCGAATTGTATGACTTTTAATTCATGGAAGTATGTCAAATACAGAATTTAATTCCTCAACCTTTTTTGTCTGTATTTCTTGTTAGATATACCTAATCATGTAATCAAGATTTTAATCAAAACCGATCATGCATCATAATCAATTTGGTAAAAAGAATTTTGTTGTATAATAAAACTTGATTGACGTGGCTACGTTACATAATAGTAACATCATTATTAAACCAGAAATTTACATTGAAGGCATTACGTTCATTGGATTCATATCAATTTCATCCGATTATGAACACGAGTTTCAAGTCACTAAGAAGACTGGCGAGGTTTCTGTTTACTATCTACTGGTCATTGGTCTTTCTTAGTTCTTAGATCAAGTATAACTAATGGAAAGACTGTCCACTCGGTTGTCTCTGGAGAGGCCTTGTTGGTCACTGCAGGGGTCAGGCTACGCATGGCAATGCGGTCACACGCCCATTCACACGTGTTTTGATTAGTTAAAGACGTCTAAACGAATTGTTCAACTTTATTTGGGTTTGTAACTCAAATATTTGTATTTGAGACCAAATATTGGTTACCGTAAGTTGCAGTAAGTTTTTCGCCCTAAGAAGGTTAACGAGGACGTTCCATGAATTGAATTACCTGAACGTTAACAATAATAATTACTGTTTACTTTAAAACAGAAGGTTAATTTTGCACTTAAACTTAGATTTACAGTTGTTAATTGTTGAAGAATATCAGCTACATTACGGTAACTTTCTATTTACTTCCAAATGAAGGAAGTGTGCGGTTTGAAATTTCTCATAGTATAGGTACTACATTTTTACGTTTCGCGTCCTTTTCTAGTTTCTTCTTTGAATTACTCGAAAATCCTTAATTTTTCTATCATCGGATTGATTATCTACACTTTGGTAATATATCCACAAGGAACTGGTCTAATGATTTTTGTGGTAAAGAACACAAATTGGAATCAGACTTTCGTTCAGAAGAAGGATTTTGTGGTACTATACTACAATTCCCTTTAATTTTGCGGGTACACAATGCCACCTGTTTTCGTTTCCTAGGCAACTGTTTTGAATTTCATAAAGGTCACAGTTTTACCATGTTTTACGGTCAGTCTAACCTATGAAGCTAGAAAAAATGAGATAACTAAAAATGCCCGTAGTGGTTCGGATGAGCCGCAAAATTACCGCACTTGAGTGTACTATTACATGAATTCGGTAGTAAGTACGGGAAGGATGATTACTTTTTCGCTTTTTAGATGATTTCATGATTCCCAGTTCACCCTGCTTATCTCCGATCAGTGCAAGAAGCGTTCTAGTTGATATATATTTGTCTAGAATTTTGACACATTTTGGGTGCAATAAGTACCTATTGCCTGGTTGTCAAGGGGATATTCAAGCTGTAGCTACACTAGCCTTATACATATAAGTCATCAGTCTCATTTCATGGAATTAATCAATTTCAACAGAAATAAGCGGAGGTTAAACTATATAAATATTTGTACGTTTAGTAGTTTAGTACACAATTTCCTGAAATTAATACAAGCACAGGCCCCGATTTACCAATGGGCAGACTGGGCAATTGCCCAGGGCGGCAATTTCTGGGGGGCGGAAAATTTTAAAAACGGGAACGACACAACCTAAAGTTCGAGGGGCGCCCCACACTAGTCTTTGCAAAGTCTTTGCTTCAGGGGGCGGGGGGGCGGCTGCAAAAGGTTTTGCCCAGGGTGCAGCTTACCCTAAATCGGGGCCTGTACAAGCATCAACCGCACCTCGAGTTGACTAGGACTACCCAGAGTTTAAAACTATTTTAGCAGTTAGAAAAAATAATTTCATACTTAAAATACTTAATCTATACCTACTTAACAGCAACAATAAATTCTAGTTGCGAAAAGTTCGTTAATTGATTTAAAATCAAGTAAACATCATCTAAAGTCTAAACACATAAACAAGATTATATTAAAAATAAATTCCTGCTTGTTTACAGTTATTTTGGAAACGCTTAATTACTTTCACTGAACTTGTAGGTACATTGCCTGGCTTACACCACTTTTTTAAGGAAAACGAAGAAGTTGTAGTTAGATACTTATTAGGTGTGGTGTTTGAAAGTAACATTTTTCGCATATGTGGTTATGGCATTTTACAGTAGTACTACTGTCCGATGATGAGAGAAAACTGCAACAATGATAAACTGTACTATTACACGTGCAGCATCTGCTTATGGTCTAAAACAGCTCGAGTCCTGTAGTATCCCAATCTAAGCTTGCCAGAAGTACCCGTTAATTATTTTTTCTCTAGCAGTTTAAAATGTTTTTTTTTTAATAATTAAAAAAAAACAAAACGACCCCAAAAAGACGTCAATCGCTGAGCTTCCAAAAACTACGACTCCCAAGGGATTTTTGAAAGTCTGATAGGACTAAAAACCATTGGTATCTCGGGAAAGGTAAACGATATAAAGTCGGTTAAATTAGACAAAATTTGCGCCTTGTTATGACGATTGAGAATCTGATGATTGCCTGTTTCCTGATGGGAAGTATTGATATCATAAAAATTTAATAATTGATATTGATATTTTCACGTAAGTACGTGTTTTGGACGTCCAGGAACCCAAACAAGTGGTTTAGAAAAAATGTCTGTGGGTGGAGGGTGCGTGTGTGTGTGTTTATGTGACGCCTCTAACGCAAAAACCAGTGAACCGATTTTGATGAAATTTAAAATTAAGGAGTATATCGCAAATTCATCGACAAAATAAGCTTTTCAAAAACATTCGAAACCGGAAGCGGAAATTAGACATGTTTTTTTCAGACACAGAATTTTGCAAATCTGAGTAGCGGATATGAAAGAAGGGAAACAGTTTTTACCGGACTTTGTAACTTCAAAATAGGGCGGCCGTTATGATAGTTTCAAAATTTTGGCTTTAACTCCCCACAACTCAAAAACCAGTTTTTATCTGATCAGGTTCAGCAACAACTTGTTTGAAAGCTCTTTGAGGGTACTATGCCATGAAGAAAAGTTAATTTCGAAAATCCAAAAACGAAGATTTAGGCTGGACTATTACAGAGGGAAATCGTCGGTTGATAGCGATCGTCCGGCTTCGCCAGCTGTAATTTCTAGTCTCGTACTGTTGAATACCAAATAAAATAGTTTATGTTTGGTATGGGAAAGTCCAGGGAGGTGGTAACTTCCACTTTTTTTACTTTAAATACTTAAATAAATTGAAATAGTTGCATGTAGATTTATAAAATATAGATGACCATGGCATAGCTTTGTAGGTGACTATGACGATAATATATAAAAGCGAAGCAGGACATTTGGGCGCCGCCGTTTGGCCGCCGCCGATTGGGCGCCGGCCGATTGGGTGCCAGGACTGTTGGGCGCCCGTCGTTTGGGCGCCGGACGTTTGGGCGCCAATACATTTTTAAAATTACATGGGGCCCAGGTTAGTTGCTCCTAGCAGATAATATATAAAATAACTTGCACGTAATGGAGGTGGTCGTTGCAGTCCGTGTACATGGTACCGAGGTCTGTGTACATGGCGACTTAGTCTGTGTTCAGGTTAGTTGCTCTTAGCAGGTAATATAATATATAAGAACTTGCTTACCGCTAATCTACAGAAATTGGCGCCCAAACGTCCGGCGCCCAATCGGCGGCGCTCAAACGGCGGCGGCCAAACGGCGGCGCCCAAATGTCGCGTAAGAGGGCATAAAATGCGGCCGTCGTACATAACGCCGGTTCATACGCGCTAGAGCGTTATGAACTGCTTAATATACCTTCTTTGACAGATATAAACAACAAATAATTGACAAGTGGAAAACAAAATTTATTACTTGTACCAGTTTATTATTTCGTAGCAATTTACATTTACAGTTCAGTTATTAAATACCTACATCGCTTCCTTATAAACAAAGTTTGTATCATTATCCTTGAAAATTGTAGGCAAACCGCATGCAATATTGTAGATTTATGTAGATCATTTATGCATAGCAAAAATTAAAGTATACTTGATTCTTTATTGAACCAGTTTCGACAATTTGTATATTTCCCGGCGACGCCGACGATGCTATTCTATAACTTGGGTAGGTAGCTACTACTTATCTTACAAAAATTTTATTATTATTTAGAAATCTAAAATGGGTCAAATGTGTAGTACTGAGATTAAGAAAAACTGACTTGCGGTGCATGTTGTAATTAATTTTATTATTTTCTAACGTATAATAGAATTAATGATAAAATTATAATTTCAGTAGTTTACACAATGCTTATTTTTTTTAAACAATGACGGGGTTTTGTAAGCAGGTAAGCATTTTTTAAATAGCGTAACACTTAAAAAATGGAAGTAAATGTCTCCAATAGAAAGGATATCTCCGGTTAATAAAAATTCATATACTTTGTAAAATAATGTGATATATTCTTAGTATTGCATATAAAGTTGCTAGGTATAAACATTCAGAAGCCTTGAACCATATGCTTACGACACACATGCATATAGGTAGGTTCTTTAAAATCATATTTATAGTACCTATTTGCTTATTTATTAACTATATTCAGGTAATATATACGCACCTATTATGATTGCGAACTAATATTTGCACAGTAATTATAAACATACCCTATATAAGAGCTAAAGAGCAGTACAATTTTCTTTCTTATTTCGTGCTTGTAGGTTATGGCACACTTTTATATTAGGTATGTTTAACATATACCTATGTAGTACCTACGTATAGGTACCTACTAAATGACTAAGGCTCGATCTTTCCACCTTCTATTAAATTTCATAATAACTTTATTTAGCTACTACCTAACTTCTCCTAAATAGCTGGTTGACAGAAAAAAAAATTCGACCAGTCTTTGACGGCGGCGGTTGGAAAGGCGCCCACCAGTTATTAGTGAGAAGGGTTCCTATTACTTACATAATTTAATTTTCCAATATTTTCAGTGTCACTACTAATAGGGCTAAATGTGCTAACTTTATATTTAAAAATACCATGAATGTTGTGGGCAAGTATACAACCACATCAAGCAAGAGATTTCTCCATAGAACACTTGCTTACGTGAACGGTGCAACCGGAAGTTATAAACGAAACTCGGTTTTGGGTTACTTGTCTCACGTTTTAAGTTTGTTTCATTGTTTGATGAAATCTATAAAGATGTGCTGCTGCTACAGATTCGCTGGATATTCAATTTATTAAAACAAACACTTGTCATCGCACAGTACCTTATACAAACATGGATTCGGAGCTTTTACCAATTATTGTGATCGACATTACTATTTAGTGTAATTATCAAATATAATCGTTTATAAATGAACTCATTTACTTACTGCAGCTGAAAGTTCAATGTTTCTGGATGTATAGAATGTGTGGTAATATGTTACTAAGTATAAATTTTCTATTTGGAATGAGTCACTGATCACTAGGAATTGCAGTTATGAAATTGATTTTAAAATAAAAATTTGAAAGTTTATCATCAGAGTGAATCGACTTGAAAATATTATTTCTATATTAGGTTAAATAAAGAATAAATAACAATATGTAACTTCCTATGTGTCGACAAATATAATATAAAGAATTTGAACTTATATGTGACTATAAAATAATATAAGAGAACGTTAATGTTTTTGGATATAATCAGATAGTTAGTTTTTGTATTATATACAGTGTGGTTGGCTTTTCAATACACACTCATTCATTTTGACGGATTCAGCTCCTGAAACATTTAAACATCTATAATAGTCTTAAAGAATGGTTTTGCGCTTTTTTCAACCGTCTGCAATAGTATGTTCGAAATGGGACATCTGGCCGCAAGCCAACCAGCCGCGAGTAACTGACGGCCGAGCCGATTGGCCGCCGAGTCATCTAGCCGCCGAAGCAAGTGTCCGCCAGCGAACTGGCCGCGACCATGGACCAGGACCATGTTCTCAATACTTAGGGTTCAGTAAAAAGCAATTGCAGTTCAACAACAATATATCATTTTCTAACTTATTATTACCCTAAAGTCCGTAAAGATATATTTCAAATTCCTTGAGCATAAAGTTTTGTCCAAATTAAGAATTCTCGTTAAGGTTGAGAGATTGAACTATGATCATAGAAATGTTTAATTAATTATGGAGCTTATGATCTTTAGATTATTGATCAGCATTTAAATACGCAACTTTAGCCTAATTTAACCGACTTCGTATCTTATAAGATAACCGATCGAGATCCCTATGTTTAGCTTCGAACGGGCATCCTGTATAGGTATCGTTTGCTAATAAACATAAATATTTATTTTTTAAAAGAAAAACTGAAAGACATGCTGTATGCAGGATGTGATAAGGTTTCCAAAAATTCAATAAAATACACGGTGTTCCATTAAAAAATCAATTTTCAAATTTGTTTTTAGTGACAAAATGAATGACCGTTTAATGAAAAATCAACTACACTCACACAAAAATTCCAAAATTCCATACTATAAGTAACCTTCTATTACAACCGTTATTAATTATTATAGAGAATGTGAAATATTGTACAAAAGAATGAGTGAGTCACTAATGTTTATTTAACTGTTAAATTAAGCCTTGGTTTTTGCAATTGATTTGGTATCGATTTTTACTATTTGCGATGGTCTAGGTCTAGACGACACATTTAGTGATGATACATTCACAAAATATTAATAGTTTATTAAGTATTAGGTACTCTTTAATGTCAACGAATATCTCTTACAAGGTCGAAAAATTGCCAAACATTATACCTAGGTATATCCCTGAGCAATAAATGTTTGTTAATTAGAAATCTTTTACACAGTTATGCAAGTAGCAAAAAGCAATCGTGCTAAAGTGGACCAATGTAAATAAAATCTGAACTTCCTTTAAGGTTTATATAATATAAGTCTCAAACACGCTTCAGGACAGAACGTCACGGCGTAGTAAAAATAATATAAGAAGAATAAAATTTGCGGTAGGGAAGTATTTAATTTAATGTCCACATTACGATTGAATCCAAACATTTATTCCGCAACATACAAAATACTTACCTTGGAAAAATACCTGGTTGTTAAATGCTAGGCCTTTATGACTAACACCACATAAGAGATATAAAGTAAAACAACGGATTTATAATGCAGTTATAAAATAAATTAAATTACACACCGCAAGTTTGCTAACAATTTTTTGTAAACCATGGAACCGCAAAGCGCAAACTGCTTATTCATATTTCATACGAATATTTTCTGATATATGTCACAACAATGTATAAAAACAAATCTGTTTAGTGTTTAAGTATTTCAGAATTACAATACACTTTCGGAATTACAAAAATTTTTAAATGACGTCAGCGTAAAGGTAAGGTTTCGCTCTCGACTGTGCATTGAAGTCACTTGAATTTCTCAATAATAATTCCGCAACAACTCTGGTACTTCTTTAAGAACATACGGTTTAAGATTACAGTGATTACTGACTCACCTTAGGACAATAAAATATCCAAATTTTGGCACTTATTTTCGTTGAACATTACACTACAAATAGTTTTTTTTGCACAGGTAATCGCGACGCAAGTACTACTCGTAAGACCAGACTGACCGCTGAGAGGTGAGGTAGGTGCGTCCCGTTAGCTTGGTATGTGGATAGAGACTAGTGCGTTGATTACAGGTAACATTGAGGAAAACACTGGTCTCTATTCCAATTCCTCAGGTGTTTACAGGTAGAGTTCCCAACAAACACAACAGCATTCTGAGCATAAACAAGAAAAATATTCATCTCGTTTTTAGAATGTACATAAATACATGATACACAAGCAAATTGTATATAAGACATTTTTTCTAAACCATTGTGGGTTCCCGGAGGTTCAATACACGTATTTCCGCAAAATTCTCAATTTCGAAAATTTTCATGATATAGCTACTTCCCATAATATATACCAGTGGTGGTATGGGAAACTAAAAATGAAAGCAAATTAATTGAAGATTTCTGAAATAAATGTATTAAGATAAATGATAAATTATTAAAGTCCTACTACCTAACAGTAATTCATAATTCTTTATGTTATCAAACTACACGAGCACAAGAACTACCGAACGCGAATGGTACAAGAGCAAACGCGAACGCTTCTTCGGATAATGTTCAGCAAATGTTCTCTTTCAAAGTACAAATAATTTTCAAATACTTATTATCAAAATCCCTCAACCAAAAACGACTCACAGCACAATGTCTTCCTTCCAGCGTTGGTAGTCGGACCTACCTTTAAGAATACTGCGTTGTCCTCTTGCGAATTCACGAAATCAATCCGTTTCCCGAACCAAACACTGTCCAAAAGCCAAAACAATGTCAATCACTCACACTACACTATAGTACAGTATAGTTCACTACACCACACCACACTTCAGAGTACAGTACACAGCACACAGCACTACACTTCCTGATATAATCCTCCCTTAGTGTTGTCCAATAGATACCAGCAGTTAGGCGCTTTAGCAACCCAAGTGATTGGTATATCAGTTACAGCCCTTGAATACGTTTGAAGAATATCTGAAATAGAGCCGGGTATTAAAATCTTAAATTAACTAACTAGGTATCCTATTTCACCCTTCTTTGACCATTAGACTAGATCACAGTCTTTTTCAGAAATTTTAAATCATTGCAGCAAAATTTTGGTTGAAAAAGTTAAAGCTATTTTTGAAATAATAAAAATAATTCTATAATGTATCTACTATACAGAGCGTCCAAAATTAAGTGCAGAAGCCGCAAGCGCGGATCTAGAGAACATCAGTGGGGGGGGGGGGGTAAATAATTGTGGACGGTATATGGAGAACCCCCTAGCAAAGGGGGTTCCGAAGAATTTTTAAAAATTTGAGGCATTATGCAAAATTCTCAATTTTATGCACCAAATTGAGAAGTGAATAAAAATTAAGTCAAACAGCCTTTACTTATTGCAGTTTCTATGGAATAAAAATTCAAAACATTTTTTAAAAGCAGCAAAAGTTAGAATCTAAGCTACAATATAGATAGTTACTAATTTATGGGAAGTACTAAAATGACAAGATTTACGGCGGCCGGGGGTCAATCATAAAGGGAGGTCATTTTAAAAAACAAAATATAAACAAAATACTAAAAACGAAAAAACTTTATTCTTAAAATTAAAGGGATTTATATTCGTCTATCTTAATTAAGGTATTTTTTTTATCGTATATCCGAAAAAAAAAATTACACTAAAAAGTGTGGCTGAAAACGAATTACTCTATGAACCCAAAATGAATATATTAATACTATATTACCCGAGGCAGTCCGGCTCTCAGCCCAACTTTAAGCTATAGTAAAAAAATCTTGTACTAGGTCAAACGAAATTCGAGGCTGTCCGTTTCACTCTGCAGTATTGTAATTCCTATCTACCGCATAAACACGTACGTGGGTGCTAAAGTGAACGACGAGGCTGGATCCAGAATTGACCCAAACAGTAGCAGTACTCGAATTGTATCAACAATGACACATGTAAGCAGCCGAGATTTTATATTCAGGCACGATTGGGTAAGATGATATCTTACTAAAATAAGAGTTGGAAAACTTTGAATTAAATATTTATTATTTATGTTCTGATTTCATTAGTTAACAGTTTATCAATGTGCAATTTTCCTGGGGAGGTCATTGACCAATTGACCTAATGGAGGAGCCGCCACTGATATTAGTATTGATTACTGTAACAAACTAAAATTAAGATATACCTATATGACCTGCGTATAAAAAATGAAAACTTACAGAACCACTAAATACAAAATGCTAACATCTAAAAAACTAGATTAGAATATAACATCACAATGGTATAAAAAAATGAAAGTGTTCGTATTACTAATTAAAAATTTAAAAAAGACCGAATAATAGTATGAGAAGGGAGGCTGCCTAATATTGGCCACTGGTATGGGAATTCCAGTCTAGCTAAATTTTGTTATTTCAAGAAAAAATATTTTGGAATTTGCATGTTCATGTCTTTTGTCTACTTGTAATGGTTGCCGTTAAGCCTTAAATATTTTAATAGTTTTTGGTTAACTGGACTTTTCGGGGGTATTTCTAATTCCTTTAAAATGCTACTTCAACAACCCCGACCGCATTGTTTGACATTTGTTTTGGTTTTTCCAAGAAGCCCTCTCAGTCGTTGACTCAACTCTATACTAATAGCAGTTTTCAATGGCAAACCCAACAAAGATCTTATCTGAGCGTCAGCAGGGCACTATTGTTTAAGAAATGTCTACTGGATTTACCTACAACCTGTTCAAATAAGATCTTTCGGTTGGCTGGTGAAAAATACTATACTTTGTATCGTGTTATAACAGTGTTGTCAAACGCGAACAAATTTTGTTTAATAAATTTTAATACAACATACAGATCTTCATTTTCAATTTATTTATGTATTTGCTCTGGGAGGGGGGGTAATTACCCCTATTACCCCCCCCCCCGTAGATCCGCGCTTGAGAAAGCCGTGGAAAGAATTAAGAAATTGGGATAGGTACGGAGAACAAACAATTTTTTTTTAAATTCAAATTTGGCGAACTTTTTCTAGCATTTTAGTTTGATGTACAGGTGACTTTATAAATGCACCTGGTTTCCCATTTAATCAATTATTACATCGCTCAATTTGAGACATCATGTAGGTATTTAATAAAATCGCGAAATTATATTTTTGTCATTCAAAGTAAACGGAATTTTCTGCTATAATCATTTAAAGACATAAATTGGTAAAAATTGTGTAAGGAAACGTAAAACTACTTTACTCATTATGGCGCACCTGATGGTTTGATAATAAATTTGGTAAAAGTTCCTAATAATGAATATCAGATAAGAACATCTGACTTTAAATTTGTAGCACAAAACTATTTAATAGCAAGATGATTCATTTTGTTACCTAAGCAAATTTTTCGTGTCGAAACATGATTTTCTTGAATTAAAAATCAAACAAAAAAAATCCATTTGATTTTACTACAATTTTTAAAACTTCGCTGTAAATCTTAATGAAAAAAAAACAAAATTATTAATCTTACCACAAATAAAACATCTCTGCTGCAAAGGTGAAAGAAATTTCTGTTCTCACTGTAAATTTAAAGGGATCCATTGGAAACAAGCATTTTCATTCCTTTTGAATTGTGTTCTAAAATAAAATAAGAATTAGTTAATTACATTAATTATTATTAAAGTTACAATAAGTATTTATTTTCTTTCTGAAGTCTGTTAAATAAAAATTGATAAATACCTGATTAAGCTGAACGAATTTTTTAATTCAACCGATTCAACAACGAAACTAGGAGCACCCATAAAGAACACCAACACCACTTTCTCTAAGAATACTACTACTACAATAATCAAATTGTTCATAGATAACAAAAAGTGGAGGTGCAAACCTCCCCTGGACTTTCCCATACTAAAAATAAACATTTTGTTTTTGCTATTCAACAGTAGTTCGCGAGGCAGCATTGGAAATCATTTGAATGCCTCGCGAGAAAAATGAGACTATACCGGTTCGATATGAACAAAAGAAAGACACCAAGATACGCATCTATCTGTACTCTGTAGTAGGCATCCACTAAAAATTACAACTGGCGAAGCCGGACGATCGCTACCGACCGACGATCAGTTTCCGTCAAGAGTCCAACCTAAATATTCAAAATTCACGAATTTCCCATTAACCGTACATTTTAGGCATATGAATACCTTATACTATGTGATAGACAATTAAATTTTGCATTCAATTATATAATAATATATAGGGTGTTTCATTTAAAATAATAAAGTTGCTTATTGTACTGTGAAAACCAAACACCCTGTATACGTCATATAAATTTAGAAAAATGCAAATCCATATACTGAACAACTTTAATATTTAAACTTCTTTCATATTTTGACTAATAAAGGCGCTATAGGAGCATCAATTTCCGATTTTCAAAATCTCGTAGAGGGCGCCACAGTGGAATTCTGGCGTTCATCAAAAAAACAAAAATGTAGCTAATACCAAGCTGCATAAGTATAGAAAATTTAAACAAAATCCTTAGAGTAGGTTTTTTGTAATAATTTTTCAAAAATTTCAAAATTTTTGGAAGAGCGCCGTTGCTACCGTTTTTGGATTTAGTAAATGATTCTTTTTCTTGGTGTAGTACAGCCAAAGGGCTTTCAAACAAGTTGTTGCGGAACCTGATCGGATAATTGGTTTTTGAGTTATGGGGCGTTAAGTCGAAATTTTGAAAAATTCATAGCGACCGCCATTTTGAAGTTAGAGAGTCCGGTAAAAATTAGTTTTCCTTGAATTATGCCCTTCTTTCATATCCCCTACTCAGATTTTCAAAATTCCGCTTCTGAAAAAAATGAAACCAAAAAAACATGTATAACTTCCGCTTCCGGTTTCGGATTGTTTTGAAAAGATTATTTTGTCGATGAATTTTCGATATACCCCTTCATTTAAAATTTCATCAAAATCGGTTCACTAGTTTTTGGGTTAGAGGCGTTACATACATACCCACGCACCCACCCACAGACAGACATTTTTTCTAGACCACTTTTTTGGGTTCCTGGGTACCCAAAACACGTATTTCCGCGAAAATCTCGACGAAAATTTTCATGATATCAATACTTCCCATATACCAGTGGTGGTATGGGAAAGTAAAAAGTCGTCTGATGCGTTAACGTAACGATTCTTATCATGTAAATGGTGCGATTTCTCGGCTAGACATAAAAACGAACAAAGACTTTCACCTTTTAACTCTTATCAATTTATGAAGACAAGAATTTTTACAGAGAGGAAGTGAAACTATTTTTAAAATAAAATGTAATTTGAGTATGGGTTTCATTAAAGAAAATCAAGTTTATGGGTTTATGCCAATGCCATATCTCAAAAGTGGAGGTGCAAAACCTCCCTTGGCCTTTCCCATACTAAAAATAAACATTTCGATGCTATAGGAGCATCAATTTCCGATTTTCAAAATCTCGTAAAGGGTGTCACAGTGAAATTCTGGCATTCATCTAAAAACAAAAATGTAGCTAATACCAAGCTGCATAAATGTAGAAAATTGAAACAAAATCGTGTGGACAGTTTTTTTGTAATAATTTTTCAAAAATTTTAAAATTTTTGAAAGAGCGCCGCGGTCGGCGCCGCTGCGCCGTTGCGACCGTTTTTGGATTTACTAAATAATTTTTTTTTCATGGTGTAGGGCTTTCAAACAAGTTGTTGCTGAACCTGTTCAGATAACTGGTTTTAAATTAAAACAACAATTATTAGTTAAATTTTGAATAAAAAATGCGTTTATGATTATTTGTTTTTTTCCGTCAATTTTATTTTGTTAGGCTATTGGTGGTTTTGCTGCTGCATTTGAAGGTGGCCAATGGTTATTTAGCCACAGATAGACCATAATATGGGTAATATCTTTGAAAAAAATTAATTCAAACCGGGAAAAAGCGGAAAGCGTGTTACTACACTCTTTAAGAGAGACGCGCCCCTACAGAAAACAGAAGTTTAGATAATAATTGACGTTTTTTAAGGATCTATGATTTCCATCCCTCTCTGCATACCCTGTATCAGCGCACTAAACATACAAGGTATACAAGGTGTACAATTACAATGGTCAAATTTAAAAAGTGAAATATTATCTTAATAAATTATAAATTTCCATAAATATCCACCGAGGAATCCGATACTCTAACCAGCTTGCATTGATTTAAATTAAAATCGTGATGCAGGTGACGCCTACCGTTAACTAGGAATCAAAGTCTTTAATTCTGTAAAAAGAATGCAGAAATATGCGATTCAAAAAAGGTTACGCCACTGCTGTAGTAACTAGTCAAGTACAGGTGGCGCAGGTTGTAGTATTTGATATCTCTTAGAATTTAGTCTTAAACACAATCTTTGTAAGCGGACTAAGTCGTAATAATAATGCATTCAGAAAACTGCCGTGACGTTAATGTGTCAAATGGAAAATTTAGTTGGCTAATATAAAAATTACTATAAATTTTTGAGAATGGGACCTTGATTACTAATAGCTAATAGGGATTTTTATATTAACCAACTGAATTTTCCGTTTGACACATTAAACGTTAAGGGAGTTTTCTGAATGTATTAGAGAGTAGGCTTTAATTAATCCTAAATTGAAAATACAAAGTTAAATAAATCGACTTTAGAAAACATACTGGCAAAAATCGTTTTACATATTTTATATCAAATATCGTATAATAACTACTATCATAGTACTTATTACTGTTTGCATGTTGATTAAGTAAAACCGTTGATTGAGGTATTACCTCAATCAACGGTAAAACTTATGGAAACAGAAAAATTTTGGGACGGTTACAACTCAAAATACTAGTAAGTAAATTATTTTGTTAGGAGCAGAAGTAGGTACAACTTTTCGTGGTGTGTTTCGAAGCTTTAGCGCATGGGTATAGCGAGTCTTATAGTTATAAGCAACAGACAAAACACCCAAAGGCACTTTTCATGCGAATAAAACATAGGTAGGTATACCTACTAATTTTTTTTCAAAAATTAACCTTTATGACGTTTGCAAATACTGGGTTGGAAATAGTTATTTGTGTACTAAGTTAGGAAAAATATGATTTTCCTAACGAATTGCACACATAATTTTTTCTAATTCGGTATAATAATTTTACTTTCTGAAAGGCCGAGATAAAAAAATCGTCTAAAACGAAAAAATCAAAACGTCAAAAACGGAGCAAAAAAAAGTCTAAAACGGAAAAATCAAAACGTCTAAAACCGAAAAATCTTACTTTTCCTAACTTAAAACAGTTTTCGATACAAGTTAGAAAAAATAGTACTTTTCCTAACTGAAATGAATGTTGATAAGTAAGTAATATAAGTTGGTAATATCAATATTTCGTGAACATTCGACATTTCCAATAAATTTACAAAGGTAACGGTGAAGTTGTTTTTTTAGTTAATCAATAAATAAATCGGAAATGACACTTTTTCAATGCTATTCTTTTTTTCCGTCTAGTTAGTAAAACTTTCTTTCGCAATAAAAATATATAGGTATGTTAATCAGATGAAATTGTTTTGTAAGAGTTAATACTAACAAGTAAGGCGGTGTAAAAATAATATAAGTATATTTAAGTTCAATTGTAGGTACTATATTAAATTATTGCAAAACGTACGTGGTAACAGATCAGTATGTACATTTAATAATTAAAATGCTAATGAAGGCATAATTCACATGCTCATAATATTATGGCTATGGCTTCATTATAAGTTCGCGTGCAAGAACTTAAAACTATGACATTCAATTTGCTATAACTTATGTCGTATTATTTATTATACAACTTCTGAAAAGTTGTCGAGTGCGTGCGACACAGAAATTGCATCTCCAACTTATAAAACTTCAGAAATAATCACATACAGTAGCCCTGAAAATGCTTGTGGAACATTTTGAATTTTTTATTGAAGAGGAAGAAAAGAAAATGAGTTGACCGCCCAAACTGTGATTTACGTTCTGATTTATTTTCTAAAAAATAGAAATAATTCATTTAACTTTTGTCGTTTCGGGATGAATGGATTTTTTTATTGGCTTTTTTATTCTTTAGGTCACATTTTGATAACTATAACTACTATACCGAGGGTTGAATGAGCTGGAGAAAAACTAAATGCCAAAGAGAAATTTATATTCTTTCAAATTTATGACAAAAGAAATAGAGGAGAAACATGCAATATAACGTTCATTTATTATTGTTTGGTTAAATAAGCTAATCATATAATTTCGTAGCAAATTGTACCTATAACTGTTCCAAATTTCAATTCTGAAATCGTCAAAAATAGCTATAAAACATATTATACTCAATTGTTCCATTTATTTAAAGGGATAATTCCAATTTTTCTATTTCATTTTTCTTAATTTTTCTGGAGATAATTAAAAAAGATCCCATAAAAAAGAATGGTTCCTAAGTTCTTGGCTTGTTTTCACTCTGTTCCACAATTTGTAACCATTTTCCGCCATTTTCTATTTCTAAAAAATGATGATGAAAAGTAATGATTTTTTAAAACATGATTTTTTATATGATATTTTCTAAACGATATTAATATCTGCAGTTTTTCTAATTCACTTTCAGGTCTGTATAGAGACATTCTAGAAATATACTAACACTATTATTTAGAATTTCATCACTTGTCCACATTATGATTTATAATTGTTGCAAATTGTTGGTTTCCAGTGGTTTTCTTAATCGGGGTGTTATATGGCCAACTTTCTTAAAAATGATTTTAACATGTTTTAATTAATACGTATGATGTCGAATGGTCCAAAATTAAATTTATCAAAGCTTGCCATCATAAAAAATAGCGCATGTTTTGCTTAAATTGCAACATTAGTTATCTCAAAAAATTTGCCCAGACCAACTGCCATGGTGTAGGAGGTAGGTACCTACGTACGTACGTACGTGGATGGCATATTGTGAAAAACAAGTAGAAAATTTCCTGAATAAAAATTTTCCTGAGAAGTGAATTGGAAGTTAAATTTTTGTTTATTTTTGAATTAATAACTTCACATCCTAAGACAATCGAATATTTTCCACTGTAAGGCCCAAATTCAGAGACGTCTGCACACTAACGTTTTAACTCACACTCATCCTTAAATTCGGTATTCATAAACATGAGTCACTCATTTCTTTCTCAAAATTAACTACTTTTAGAGAAAGATTTGAGTGAAATTTGAAGATTAGAAGGTACTTTAAATGTCACTACAAATTTACTGAAAATTTTATGTGGTTGCTAAGGCACTTGATATGTTATTTGTGTTTGCTATGACGACTCATTCTTAAAATGAGTGCAGAATGAGTATAGCATGAGTGTAAGGTAAGTGTAGTGTCAGGTGTACTTAAGTTACGTCTTTGAATTCTAACCTAAGGGTGAAATTCAGAGACTTCCTGTAAGGAAGACTCACACAAAACTTACCCTTAGGTCAAACTCATCCCGATATTCGGTATTCATGTACATGAGCCACTCATTATTTTGTGCCTTAAAATTAATTACTTTTTGAGCAATATTTGAGTAAAACTTAAGGAAGATTAGGAGGTCCCATGGGGAGGTCCCTTAAACGTCACTACAAATTTTGTGTCGTTGCTAACCACTTTTAAATTTTTTAATTTTATTTGTGGTTGATATGGCGACGCATCCAAATGTTTACTCAAAAGAGTACGGAAAATGAGTGAGAGTGTAACTTAGCTATTCTTAAAATGAGTAAAGAATTAATGCAGAACGAATGACTATAGGTACTACTTAGATACAGGGTGATTTCTAACGTACGGAGGAAACTGAAATGACAATTAGAGGAGACCAAAATATAGTTTTTTTTACAATAAACTTTTGATCAAAATCGAATATCAAGAAAGTTACAGTGGTTTAAAGTTCTTATAAATTAACACCCGCACGTTTGGGTACCCCTGAGATTATTGTATTCGCTTTTACATCAGAAAAACTTCTCACACAATCTGATAAATTGCTGCTGTAATTTTGACTTACCTACATGATCAGATTATGTAAATCAGCGGTTGTCAATAAACAAACACCTATAACTGAATATTTTAAAGAACACTTTAAATAGCCATAACTTTCGTCTTATAAAATTTTTTACTGAATTTTGTTTAATGAGCTTAAAAATATATAAAAGTTGAATTCAAAACGTAAGTAATTACCGTATTTCATTAAAAAAATGCTGAAATTTATAAGAACTTTAAACTGTTGTAACTTTCTTGTTATTCCATTTTGATCAAAAGTTTATTGTAAAAAAGAACATGTTTTGGTCCCCTCTAGTTGTCCTTTCAGTTTCCTCCGTACGTTAGAAATCACCCTGTATATAAGTGTTGTCTCTAAATTCAGCCTTTAATTTTTTATTTCTTTTAGTCTTCTGATTTTCTGAATCAAGTCATCAATTCAAAAACACGGGTGCAAAATTTGAGATACATACCGAATTTGAACCCTCAAACTTAAGTAATTTGAAGATCTCAACCTTCTAACGAAGGGACATTTTTTATAAAATCGTGAGTTTAACGCCTTTTCATAATTTCAATAAGTTTATGCAAAGTCCCGGCCTGAGATTAGTACACAAATGAGTAACTAAAGTGATAACAGCCAGAATTGGCATTAGTATTATTTGTAAAAAAAATAAACCATGAGGGCGTCGCATCAAGAGGCTTCTAATACATCAAAATGTGATTGATGATTGATGTGAGTTTAAAATTTCAAATTGGGTTTGCAAAATGTTTAAACCGCTTTACAAAAAAACCATGAAACAAAAAAAGCAACTTGGTGTGTTAAAAAATGCTGGAGTTTATATTTTCATAAATGTTATGCTTAATTACTTATGTGGAAGCGTGTGGAAGTACTACCTATTCTGTTTTATTTTATTATTTATAGTTCGTTTTGTTTTCTCTAAAATACGAATTATTGTAGATTAATTTCTATTTAGTGACGAAATAAAATTTATCATTCTGATGGCATCATCAAGACCCTGCTTAAAAAAATATTTTTTAAATTTGGAAAAACTTGTAAGTTTAAAAAAAATTATAAATTTCCTGTAGAACCCCTGTGTGCTCAAATTCGCAAGTACGGCACTGGCTAGAAAGAAATAATCAACAAAAATGTAAAATTCTCTAGAATCTTTATTATGTAAAAACCAGTTAATTGCTGATTAATAGTGATATTAAAAAAACTAAACTTGATATTTTTGGGTTTAAATCAATTAATTATACTAAACAGCTTCTGGATTGTGCGTACAATAAAAACAGCACGACAGAACAGAGAATCGTTCGCTTCAGCCACGGTAACAAATTAACTATTCCATCAAGACCGTCAAATTTGCACCTTGGGTTAACAATTACCCATCTTATCTGAAAATGGCCCCTATTAACCAGTCAATAAAGTATAAGCGCCACGAAGAGAGGGGCTAAATCCAGTTTAACTAAACTGTGGGTTGAACTGGCACCCAAGTGACAATACGTGCCGTTGCTAAGAAACAGGTAGGCGGGCTTTAATCAAGTTCCTCCCACACATCATCGTTCAAAAAAGCTCCGGATATTAGGGATATTATACTTGAACGGTAATGGATAATCTGTGTCGAGCTTAAAGTGCACCGTTTTGCCGACAAAGGCGCCGCTAAACGAATAAAGTGATTAAACGAGCACTTCGCTAACGTGAACCGTATGTCGCGTTCATGTTCACAAATTGATATTAAATTAGCTTCAATTGTTTTCAAAGCTTTCATGTTTACTTTGGTTAAAGCGTTATGGTTGTAGTAATTGAGGCAGAATTGTTTCGTAGATAATCATTCGTAGTGAAACTATAAACACGTGATTATTATAAAAATATATTACATTTTTCTAGATTTCAGGTTTTCAGATTCTAACTAACTTTCAGTTCAGTTGCAATTCCTTAAACGTACAAATTATACCGCGCGTTCAAGAAGCGCAAGACGATCAGGAGAGTCTATGAAAGGTTAAAGCATAGCCTATGGTTAAAGTCATGTTTTTGATAACTTCATTAAGTTTTTTGTAAAATTTTATTGAACTTCTGTTAAAGGGGCACTTGAACGGGAACTCCCTTGATCCCTTACTTACTCTTAATAATTACTATATGGTATTTTTAAAATTCGAAAAAATTGGAAATAAATTATCAAAAGTTTTTTCGTGTTTTGTATAATCGATAATCGCCTTATGGATAATCAGCGTTCTATTACAACGAATTAAGATGAGATCAGTGAACAACCGACACCTACACATAATTTGTGTACATTATAGCAGCAAGCAGTAACATTTACGTCACATTCCTGCAGAATATAATTATGATTGCATGGGGTGTTACCGTAACATGTTACTAAAACTTAAAATATGGAAATAACACATATAGACCAATTTCATACTTCTTGTTATTGGATTTAATCCAAGAAGAACAATAAGCAGAACTAAATCATTTTAATTATTGGTACTTCCTGGTTTTATATTTGGTGATACTGCGATCTATATTATTTTTGAAATGAGGTAGATAGTATACCTATAGTACTATCGGTAATTGGGTTAAGCCTAGATACCTACTAATTTATTCCAATTAATTATTTATTCTATTTTTCTAAACAATGATTAGAATGGTTAAAGACAAAACTATCAAAATAGAAAGTAGGTATCTATCTAGTAATAATTATATTTAAAATATCTCTAAAATTCAATGGTTAATTGATTCGACTCTTATCTTTCTGGATACACAAAAATTATTATTAGTACAATATTCGCAGTTACAACATACCCTATAATACATGTACTATGTAGTACGACGAAGATTTCCTTTAGCACTTCTTAATAATAAAAGATGGCAATTGACAATGATTGTCATTATACTTTCTCCCTATCGGTGCTCAACCGGCGTTGCATTAGCATACACATTTCTTTTACGGGTTTCCACATATCGAAATGACTACGAAATTGCTTTCCTCACGGTAATAGGTAGCCTGAATTATTACGAGAAAACAAGTTGTAAAATTTGCATTAGTAGGATAGTATAATAAAAATTAGAGAAAATAAAGATGTGGTTTCATTTAAAATATCCAAATCAGAAGCCTAAAATATGGAGCAAAGCAGATCCAAACACATTTATAAATTTTATATTTTTACCTAAACATGAATATACAAGATCTCGAGAAATTTAAATCGGTCTAACATTCAGCAATGTTATGAAAATAGATGCAGAACGACTTTTTTTACAGTGGCGTACAGAAAGGTTTTTCCCTAGATGCTTATATTTCAAAATGTAGAAATGCCGGTTCGTTTAGCCTTACTAAAAGTTCACCCGTTCACAATTTTCAGCATCACGTACCATGAAAAACGGAAAACCAAAGCATCACAGCTAATTTCTTTGTACAAAAGAGGGTAAACATACGTATTATTATCAAACAGGATATCCGGAAGTGTTCTAAATATATTGAAACCAACAAAAGTGTTCCTTGGAATATGTTGACTCAGATAACCAACCCTTCATTATGAAGGTAGTACTGTCTTCTAAATTGAATTAAAGAAAATCACTTTATTATCGATAAATGTTGTAACACTTGCTCTTTCAAATTATGCATGACACTCCAGTCATCTAGCTTTACCTCCTCAAGTGTTGCGTTGCTATTTATGTAAACCAAACACAGGGGTCCCACACGCGATGTCACAAAATATTTATTTATGACAAAATGACATATTTTAGGAATTATATATCCAAGTACACTCATATTTTAACGTTTCTGCATAAAAGCATGAAATATATTCAGTCGATAAGTTCAAAAGTCAGTTTATAAACAATTTATTATTTAGTTTCAGGAAAAAAATTGCCTATTTATTTTAAGTCTATATAGACACCGCATATTGTGTTATTTAATGGGATGATATATAAGAAAGTATTTTATATTATAGGGTAGGGCCGTAGTTATATTAGAAGTTTCCAGTTTGCAACTTAATATTTTCCCGTCCATTGCTCTACAACTTCAAATATTTAATTGTTATTTAAATATTGAGTATTTCCTCTAACACTACTTCAAAAACACCTCCTGACACGACAACTTAACAAAGAGGTTTGGGTATTAATTTACATCTTATAATGTTCCTATTGTGTGCAAGTTAAAACACTTAAGATAGGATTGTTATTAAGATATTTATTGCTGTTACCAGCCGCTTTCTTTCATCTTTAGACAGACAAAGGCGGACTCTGTTACAAATACATGTCATAATGGGTTATTAAAGATTATCTTTACTCTGGCAGCGAACACAATGCGGTTTATTTAGATTTATTATTAGCCAATTCCGGTTTATGAATTAACATAATTTGTTTGAATGGCTTTTTTAAAGCTGTAATATATAATAAGAAATCTAATTATCATTGTAGAATATAGATACCTATACCTACCTAAAAATAAATTATTTCGTTATAGGCCAAATAATATTTCAACAATTTGTGAATGCAATTATAATTTAATAAGCGAAGGAATATTGTTCTTATTCAGTACAATTCTATATTATATTTTTTTCGGAACCTTCTCATGCTTTAGTTGGCCATAAAATATAATAAAAAAATTTATACCTAAAAGCATCTCGTTTTCTACACCCTAAGCAACAACTTCAGCGAAATTTACTGATTTCCTGATGATTTCCTAAAGTTAGCGTTGGTGTTACAACATAGCAATAGAAATATCTGTGTAGATTAATAAATTTATATATAAAATTATCAATACTATTATATAAAGCACAACAGTGTTGTCTGGGTTTACACCCCACCGCTACAAAATTAAAAAAAGGACAGCTCTATAAAAACTTCATATAATGTGTGAACGCTGACTTTATTATAAGTGTGGGTTTTCACCCCACCGGTACCAAATAAAAAAAGGGCTGCTCTGTATAAGCGTCCTATATCGTGTGAACGCAACGTTAAACGGTTGTGCGGGCGTGCCAAGGTCAGTGGGGCGTGCGCGTATAGGCTTAATAAGTACCACACTTCGCTTAAGTTACATTCAGATTTGTCAGTAGTGCCAACCGCCGAAAATAAAATATGTTAGCGGGTACACTCATCTAAAGAAGTATTTTTTTTTAAAGTAGGCCTTTTCCTGCTTTATAAAGCAGTTTCGATCAAATAAAGAAACATTAGTGATGTCTTAATGATCTACGCTTCCCCTGGATGGGCTATTTCGCCTCGAAAAGTGGTTGTAGTTTAAAAGCGAGTTTTGGTTATGTTCCAGTGTTTACATATTTCGACCGCAGAACAATCCTAATATTATTTTCTGCATTTAAACTAGACTTCGATGTTTCTAACATTACAAACACGGACTCCAGGATCCCTTTGACAGGTATTAGTACAGAACCTCCACCGTAGGCACCTAAATAACCCCAAGGACCCGCAGGAATTAATAAAAGAATTAAAAATTAGCGATTTTCAAGATTTTTTTTTACTGGAGTTACAGAGAGAGTCCTCCCGAATCTCGACCGTGGGGACCTAGGGGAGACCTTCCCCTACAACCCTTCTGGCGTTTTTCATACTTTTGCCCTTTTCGGAAATTATAAATTTTTGCAATTTGCTCACACGTCATTCGACCTGGAGACTTCAGAAAGTGAAACCCCACGCAGAAGGTCTCCAGGTTCGTAAGCTTACACGTTCGGACTCCCGGGTCACCTAGAAAGACAATAGTACGACACCTCCTCCGCGGGCACCTAGAGAACCCCAGGAGGACTTCGGAAAATAATTAAAAATTAGCGAGTTTCACGATTTCATTTCTGGAGTTACAGAGAGAGTCCTCCCGAATCTCGACCGTGGGGACCTAGGGGGGACCTTCCCCTACAACCGTTCTTCTGGCGTTTTTCATACTTTTGCCCTTTTCGGAAATTATCAATTTTTGCAATTTGCTCTACACACTATTCGACCTGGAGACTTAAGAATGTGAAACCCCACGCAGAAGGTCTCCAGGTCCATAAGCCTACACGTTCGGACTCCCGGGTTACCTAGAAAAACAATAGCACGGCACCTCCTCCGCGGGCACCTAGAGAACCCCAGGAGGACTTCGGAAAATAATGTAAAATTATCGATTTTCAAGATTTTTTTTCTGGAGTTACAGAGAGAGTCCTCCTGAATCTCGACCGTGGGGAGCGTTGTACGATTTTTAACTTCGGAATATAATTTAAATCGTAACAACCAATACTATACATTTTCAATTCAAATAAATAGTAGAGATTACAATAGATATTAAATTCGTTTTATACGACCCTACTGTAAACGCGGCATGTGCTGCGGGTACCCAGCTAGTGTTTTAATAAACCGCAGTAGGTACATAAATTTGAAGTCTCAAAGCACGCCTGAAGATAATTAGCAATTTAGAAAATAAGAAAAATGCTGGGACCGACATAGACTAGCGGATATAGGTAAGTGGACGTCAAAACCCTGCGCCGTGAGTTTTATTGACAAATGTAGAGTCTGTCCGAGGGTGTTTGTGATGTTGTCTGAGGTTAAGTGTTAATCGGGGGTTTGGCAATAGGCACCCCTCCTAAGTGAACGTGTAATTAAAAGAATTTCCTGTAGAAAGACTCCATGCAATATTTATTCAAGTGTTTATTCAGTAATAGTAAGCATAGGTTAGTTAAATCGATATTTTCATCCTTGCACCTAATTTGTGTTTTAATTGTTTTCAGCAGCGAGAGTCAGACCTGAAACGTCTATCCAGGAACACATGCCAGATCACTACACAGTCTACACTGCAATTACTTGTATTATAGTCTCTTCTCGTTTCTATATAAAGTACCTATACTGCGTCTCACGGTCAGTTTAGAGTGTGGGGTCTTATGGCGCGCCGTCTTGCAAAACTTCGTCTTAAAATTGCTTTGAAATACCAACCTCCTGGCAATCATTATGTAATCCGCCGTTTGTTGTACACACCCTAATCGGCGATAACTACCTACTTTTAAGAGTTACCTGGACATCCTTTACCATTTAGTTCATTTAAGCATTATACCCTGTCGTTAAGGCACGTAGAGCTGGCAACGTAGTACAGACAAGTCCTATAAGGTTTGCATTGCCCTATCTCTTCCACACTCTAAACTGACCGTGAGAGGCAGTATAGGTATCATAAGCATACAAAATACTTACTATTATAGTAGTAAGTATTTTGTATTTACGAATGCAATTATAAGGTATAGGTATAGATTTATGAAGAGCTTACGTTGATTTCAAAATTCAAATTTATTTTAAATTAAGTTAAGTTTTACTATTTACATGAATTTTCTGTAGGTGTCCTACTGTAACAACGGAGAATATTATAGAACTTGAAGAAATAATATTTTATACTAAACCCTTTTGTTAAAATGCTAATTTTATTGTTTTCATGGAGTATAATTTAAATTTACGACAGAAGGTGGAGTAATTCAGTAAACACACTTAATAAGCATTATATAAGTAGTGCAGATTGCCTCAATAGACCGGGCCGGAGCTACCGCTAATTGTGCCGCTAAGACTAGCACGAAGCTTGGTTATGAAATTACAAATTGTCACATTAACTCCCGGTGCTGTAAAGATCTTGGATGGGCGAAAATAGAAGCGTAACATTTACAGACATACTATTATTTAATTAAAATGATAACCACTAATATCTTGCAATAGAATATAAAAATCTAGGAATAGATTAAAATCGACCTTTATCTACTAGAACTGGAATTAGGATATCGGAAAACATGCTTTAGTAACAGTCTAGAATAATTCAATAGTATTTAGAAAATTTATTACGAGGTTATGATTATTACAAACATGATATTAGTTTTTATGTTTGTAAAGGATCGAGATTTAAAAGGGAAGAAGAAGCGATGAGCCTGCATGGACTGTGAAAAGCTATATATAAAGGATCGAAGTCTCAGTATGTTGATCTCTGCAGTTCATTGCACTTAAACTAATTTGCGCCTGTTGTACACCCTAACTGAGGATTGTGTTTACCTAGAGGAATTCCAACCCCAAAAGGAAATTGTATTCTGCTGAATTCCTGGCAACAACAATCACTCTCGAATACAGTGGCGGCTGGTGCCAAGGGGCACAGGGACAAGTGCCCGCAGCAAAAAATTGAAATCTCATTTTTTTAAATCATTGTACCTACTCTAGTATAGGTTTTAATTAAATTTTAAAATATCCTTCATCCAATATATATCTAGTATTAGCAATTTACATCTTCGAAATAGTATATACTTCCATGTCGTCATAGCGTGCTATAGTATGAAACGGACGTAGCTATGTTGTGACCCTTACGACGCGACGTGTTCAATTTGTATAGCGCATATCAAATTTATAAGGAGTTTTAACTAAGAAACTGGACACGCTTCCCGATAGCCCTCGTCAATTATTATCTGTAGCAAAGACAAGCTCGGAATGTGCACCAGCGTGCCAACAAAATTGCTGTAACCACATTTTTACCTATAAATCACTGAACTCCAAAAATGAACGTTTCACGAATATTTTTTAAATTATGTCCCTTGGTGATTACGAACTTTGATTTTTCCTTGCAAAAATTTTGACATTTTCAGGGTTTTTTTTTTTATTTCATCCCAAACCTTGCCAGATGCTCTTAAATCGAGTCTAGTAAGCCATAACCACCTCAAAAAAAAATTCGCTTAGAGCGTCATTTTTGCTCCCTTCGCTCATTTCTTAACTGTGCCTCCCAAATAATTTGGTCACAGGCCGCCACTGCTCTAATAGAAGATATTAAAAGCTATATTTTCATGTTACTCTGAAAATGTCTAGTACTATATTGGAACATTTACTGTTTGGAAAGCATAATTTTTGTAATATAAAAAAAGTACAACGAGAGGGGTGGGTGTGTATGTTACGGAATGGCAGAACCTACCGTGAGAGGGAAAAATGTAAATAGGAAAAAGAAAAAATATATCATTGCTTTGAAATAATTATGAATTAAAAATTAATATTGCATAAAACTCTTAACCATAATAACATTATATTTATGTTTCAATTTTCTTTTATCACATTAACATTTTTATTATTACATTCTTCAAGCAATAATGTTACCTTGAGAAATAAAAAATCCAAGCAGTAAAACCTGCAATAAAGCTTGTACCTTTCCAGACTTTCGCTCACTCATCCTGAAATATTCCTGAAGCACCGTTTACAGCAAGCGGTTTCCATGGCAATTCACGAGGATTTCATTTAAATTGTCACATAACTTCACCCTAGTCACCCGGAGGCGGCAAACTCTAGAATCATTTATATCCCTTAAATTTCCAATTGTTGTACATACCCCGCTTTACTGAAATTCTAGTAAAAAGTTCGTGGTAATTCACTAGGATTTAATTTAAATTAGTTTTCGTGGCGGGGTCGCGGTAACATTAGAATTGTTACTGTGTTCAATATGTCGGGGATCATGAGGGATTCAGACCAGCTTTAATGTGTCCTTTGTGAAAGAATGTTTCTAACCATAATGGAAATTGTACATTTCCGAGATTCGGCCTTTTTGTTTTTGCGATTAGTATCTACGCTTGTTCTGAATGCTTCAGAGATAAAAACAGTCTTTGTGTCTAAAATTTAATGCTCAGCTTAACATGCACTGAATTTATATTAGTTTTTGACACGTCGTAATAATAAAAGTAAAACAACGATATGTTTTTAACATACAGCTGCTGCGGGAATACACATTTGAAATGATTCAGGCAGAAACAAACTGTTAATAAAAAAACTGAAGATTTATTGAAAATTTTTATATTGATATATCTTACACTGTTATTAATTATTATCTTATCACTGATAAAGGATAAAGTTAGTACACTTTTCGTAGTAATGATGTGTCCGTCGTAGCATCGTCGCGTCGGTTCAATTATTAATATAAAAGCGTGGCTTTTAACAAAGAACTCAAAACAAAATTAGATTCTTAGCGCTTCGTTTTTAAAAAGAACGCAACTAAGTGATAGGTAGGTAGATCAGGAAGGAGATGTATAGTAAAACAGAATTATGATTGCGGCTGAAATGTGCACAAGATAAACAGAGAGGAGGTCACGCAATAGGGTAAGCAATGAGCTGAAGTAGTCCTTCCCATGAAATAACCACTGCGCATCGCTAAGTCACCCGCAATCATAATTCTGTTTCACCATACGGCTGTAGAAAAATGGCTAATTTCGTGTTGTCTAAGTATAGCTGCAGCAGAAATTGTTTGTGGGGGGTGGAGGGGGAGTTGAAAACTTCAAGTGCTACGGAGATCATAATCGAGGTAAACCTCAATCACCAGGGCAAGCAGCAGCAATGGTACTGGTACTCCTCAAGTGCTAGAAGAATAGTGTAGCAAAGGCAAACCCAAAGAGATAGAAAGAGCAACTGTTACGTCTCTTAGGGAGAGAAGTATTCGAAGCTTGAAGTAAGGCTAGTATGGTAATAATCCTTAGACGCTCAGTTAATTTGAGGGAGTACCCTAGAGGTATACCTCAAAACAATATGCAAAAAGTAACAGCCAAGAAAAGGAACAAATCTAATGGAGATCAGCACCCGAGCTAAGTATCGAGCATTAGAGCAGTCGACGAGGTAAAGCTTAAGGCAGTAGAAAAGCAGTAGTCAAATTAAATGACGAGCACTAGAGGGGTAGTAGACAAGCAAGTTCAAACGCAGGGTGAGCGAGAGCCGAAACAAACCTCAAACACAAGGGGAGTATCTAGAAACAGAGGTAAACCACAAGCATTAGAAAAGGTAGCAAGCTATAGGGAACGTTCAAGTATCGGGGAAGAGAAACCGACGTAAACCTCGAAAGCTAGAAGACCTACGTCAAAATCGTGACTCTCGTGCAAGGCGCTGATTTACTTGTTTGGTCTCAACATGGGCCATCGGGTACTGCTAGAAAAAGTCTGTAAAGTTTGGCCAGAATTACAGTTAACACCCTGTAGTACTGTTAAAATTTACGCCCAGAGCATAAAAATTAAAGTTGAAATCTTTGAGGTAGAATTTATTATTTCAAAACTTATTATTATATTTTTCTAGTCAGTATATCGAGAGAAATATCGTATTATGCTCGAATCCGTCTTTTAAGAAACACCCTATATACACGATTTATAAGTATCTGATCGTATTTCAAATATATTAGCCCTTGGAATAACATCTTAAAATTTAGTTATTACATTTTAATGCACATAAAACGCACGCTGCATTTTAAATCCCACTTAATTTGGGTATGTAGCCTCCACCAGACGTTCCCTAGATAATTGAGATTGCCAAGTTGTATGAGAATAGCAATTCCAGCTGAAGCTAACTTAAATTACAGAACAGTTACCCCATTATGTATTTAGTTTATGTTCAATTTGTGATATTCGCCAATAAAAGTTACTTCAAGCGAGTGGTTTCGTAAACGACAACTGCTGTTAAAGTGGAACCATATATAATTTTCCTGATGTGACTATTTCTAATTTAACTAAACTAATTTTTAATTTTTCTCTTTGATATAAGTTCATGTGTTCAAGGACCTATAATTTCCTATTTACGATTATTATTGGTAACCACAGAGTTCTTGGTACCTAACAGAAACAGAAAACGTTGTGAAAACGATGTTTGGCAAGTTGAAACTCTCTCCTTGGGGGTGTGAATTTCTCCAAGTAGAATCTAAGTTAGGGTGTATAATGGGTAACGAGCAAACTAGAATATGTGCAACGACTTCCCTATCTTAGTTCTACTGATGGTCTACGCTCAAACCCCATAGCAGTATTCGATGCTACCGTTACCGTATGGTTCCCTTCACTTGATCTTTTCATGGAGGACTGCTCTGATGCTGCGCTTCGGGGGGCTATGGCATCTTGCATGAGGCAGTCACAAATATTCCTCTTCTAAATGCCACGATTGACTACATATTCCCTAACATACCACAACAGAGTCAGTCAGGTATATGTGAATTCTGAAGCAAGCGAACACATGGACATATTCATCTTTACCGATGGATCCCAAAACTAAACAAGGCAGGAGTAGGCATAATGCAGTACAAAGAATCGGTACAATGATAGCAGCATTGCTTTACTGGCCTTAGGCATTTGCAAAATTACCTCTAGGATAAGGTGTGGTAATACGATGCCAGTGTACTGGCGCCCGCCATCGCCAGTCGAATATCAAACATACGCGCGCTGCACTTGCACGTTTCTAGCTCTCTTTATCAGCGTGTGCCAGCCAACGTGTATCAGTAAGTACTTTCCAAACCTTTTAGTGCGTTATAATTACGGTTTTTCATGTCATCGATTATATCTGTGTCATATACTGTAATCAATCTTAGAATTCCCTTAACGTTCCGCCCTTCTATTCCTCCTTCAATTAGCAAGTCGGAATCTACAAACCAATATTTAACAGGTGTAGAATTAAGAATATTACTTGGTAGCTCACAGAATCAATCAACCCTAGTATAGAAAGCAACAGAGGCACAGAAACAAGGATGTTTTTACACTTTTTTGTGTCATAGTTTAATATCAGATTTATTTGAAAAATTGTATCTTTGGATACGAATCAGATTCGTTACGTCAATAATAGCAGGTGTATTATAAAACAAAAATCAGTAAATTTCTATTTTTTTAGGGACATATTAATTTCAACAAACCTTTGGCCAATGAGATCTAGTGACCGTTTTTATCATAAACTACTTCTTGTCTGTCCTCCTGAAAAACTCTTATTCATACTCTAGAAGAGCCGCATAAAAATTGTGTAGCAGCATCCCCAAACTTCGAATTCTCCTAACCAAAACAAGAAACAAAATTCATGGGAACATTAATACAATATCTTATACAATATGTTTCAATATTATTTGGCAAAATACCCAAAAAAGGTACTTTTGATAAAAGTCGATAAATCCAACCATTTTAGAGATAATTAAATTTTATTTATAAAAAATCGAGCTACCATGAAAAATTGAAAAAATCGTACTATGTGGATTAAATCGCACCATAGATTCAAGAGAATAAAAAAAGTTTAGATGAAGTGCGCAAATGCATACGTTGTCAGGTACAACCAAATAAATATTTTGCGAGTCTCACTTTAGAAGGTTGTACAATTCAACAAAAATTGGATGGTTCGCGAATTGCGTAGACGAGTAAAACCCCCTACACACGATACTATCGGTCGTACGATCGGTCGTACGACGCGTCGTACGACACGTCGTACTACAAGTCGTATAGACAGTCAATGTTTTTGCCTACTAACGTAACAAACCTGCAGTACGACAGGTCGTACAACTGACCATTTAGCCTCCACACGATGCGATCGATCATACGACTCGTTGTACGACTGGTTGTACAACGTGTCGTTACGACTGCGACTGTTTGAACGATAGTTGCACGACCAGATCGTACAATCGGTCGTGTTTGACGGCAGTATGGAGCCGACATAAAATCTGTTGTACAACCGGGGGACAGTAAAAAAATATAAAAAAATAGCCTGACAGTAGGTTACCAGTGACGTACCTATCAAACATGTATAGGGGATGCACATCAGTTAGCAATTTGTAGAATTTGTTTAGTATTCTTTGCATGTTATTCATCAAATTTCTTGCCAATAGGGTACACATGCTTACCAAATCACCTATAATTATTTGGAAGACAAGTCATGACGCCTTTAATATCCCAGTAAAGTGATACTACTTTTTCTGTATACAGTGTGTAAATAAAATAACGGGACACCCGAATAACTTTTTTGTTGTTAAAGATAGAAAGTTTGTGTTTGGAGACAATTTGTATGGTTAGTTATAAGCTTTATTTTTGGTACGTCGAAAATTAATTTACGTTTCCGGTTTAACCGGAAGTGATGCTAACTTGAAAATTTTAAATAGAACACCCTGTATATTTTTGCATTTTTGGATTTACACTTTTATAAACTTTGAGAAACTTAAAAGGATTATGTACCAAAAATCAATAGTTTTCGAGATATTCGAGGTAGAAAGTATAAATTTGTAATTTTCATTTACTTTGATTGAGAAAAAGAAATTTTAGAAAAGCGTACGTTAACTGTTTTTACAAGTATAAATCAAAAGAATTAAAAATTAGAAATTTATACTTTCTATCTCGAATATCTTGAAAACTATTGATTTTTGGTAGATAGTCCTATTTAAGTTTCTCAAAGTTTATAAAAGTGTAAATCCAAAAATGTAAAAATATATAGGGTGTTCTATTTAAAATTTTCAAGTTAGCATTACTTCCGGTTAAACCGGAAACGGAAACCAATTTTCGACACACCAAAAATAAAGCTTATAACTAACCATACAAATTGTCTCAAGCACAAATTTTCTATCTTTAACAATAAAAACGTTATTCGGGTGCCCCGTTATTTTATTTACACACTGTATAAAATCTATTATTGTAAAGAGACGGTAAATGGTCAGTTGTACGACCTGTCGTACTGCAGGTTTGATAGTTAGTAGGCAAAAACTTGTAGTACTACGCGTCGTACGACACGTCGTACGACCGATCGTATCGTGTGTAGGGGGTTTAAGAGAGAACTGAAGTGTTCACAGCGACACGACCGTTAGCTGTGATTTCTCTCTTCTTTATCTCTGTGCATCCACGGGTTAGATGCGATCAAATTTTTCTGTTGAATTCTTTTCTCGTTTTGGTGTGCTGCACTCTATATTTATATAAGTTTTATGTAATATTTCCCAGTTTTAGGGCCTACAGATGCCACTACAGTTCAGGCGACACGTAAATATTACTCAAATATCACTTTATTTATTGCAAACGCAACATTTACCGCAGTATAATTCTCACATCGATTATTTTTCTGAATAAAATGTTTTTCAACGTTTTATATAATATACGACCTACATCATGAAGTTCCCCACTGTTCTTGATTGGTAGAATTTTCATATAAAATTCAACAATGCAATAGTTTAGAATGCCACGTCTGGGCTATACTTTTTCATTACATTATCTATATGTGCCTGAGGAGTAAATCACCGTTATCAGAGGCGGTTGCTCTAAACGAGGAATAACCGCCGCGACGTGACGCGAGCTCTAATGCAATTTTTAGAACCTTCCATCGTAACTCATCTTTCTATTGGACTTCAAGAAGGAACAAATTATAGAAGAAGGAAAAAGTTTTAAACATAATCTAATTTCGAAAAAAACAAACTATGGTGTAACGTGATAATGTAGTAGACGTTACAAAGCTACTAAGGTGCCTTTATCTACTTATTATTTTTTTTGTAGAGGATTAATATCCCCGGGCTCTAATTATATTATGCTTGCGGAACTAGGAAATGCGAAATATTGTTAGATAGCCTCCATACGAAGGGGAATAAAAAATGCCAGGCAAGTTCCAAAATATTTTTCTGTGCCTCCGGTCGGCATCACTGAGTTTCTGCATAGCGAAATCTGCCAGAAACAGAGAGATTTCTCCGGCCTAGGCCGACAAAAAGTAGGAATTCAAGGTTATTGGTTGGCAGCATGGGCTCAATCTGTCAAAGTTAAATTTATGCATCGCGGTCGGAGTCGATCAAACAAATAAATTAGCAAAATTTTACAAATACGATTACCTATTTGAGCCACTGTGGTGATTTGAATATAATCTTTAATATGCGCCGGTGTATCCATTATTAAATCAATGTATGTTTATGACAGCGATATTTAATACATCATGAATGCTTAGGAACACCATCGTATGTTAGGTTATGTATTACATTGATATGGACATTTAAGTGATGGTAATTAAACATCAGCTGAAGTTAATAGCGCAATAAAGCAGAAAAAAGTTGTGTTAGATACTGTTCAGAATCCCAGCAGAGGTAATTTTCCATTATAACTGAATAATAGATCATCAAAATAGATATATAAATTTCCTGTAAACTATTGGACTGGGATGTAATATAAAATGCTGTCCACCGGCCGCATCCCCAATAGCCCTTTGTGTGACCAATGTAACGCCCCCGCCTAGGGCAGACTGATACATGGTCGACACGTATTATTTACAGTGCCTTATGCACTTTTTATATTGTCTAATCGATTTATTAAGCTTAGCTACAGTTGCAAATTATCTAACAATTATTCTGAGAATCCGACATTCCAGAATAACTAAAAAATAAATTTAGGGTAGGTAGGTACCTAGTATGAATTTTTTGTGATATTTTAATTAATACACGTAGGTTTTCTTTTTATATTTAACTAAACACAGTCTAGAATAGTGTTTATTTGTCTGATTGAAGAATAAATGAAGAATGGTGCCCTTCCAATCTTATTACAATATTGTATTAAAACAAAATATGAATACGTACATACAACTAGCTATTGCTAAAAATATAAAATAGAAGAGAATAAATTAACACTAGCAGTAAATACTGTAGATTCATCATAATATATAATTCTGTAAAATCGTCCATAAATTATAATAACAGCACCTACACAAAAATGAAGTAGACATGCATTTTAACAAATTAACAGGTAAATAATTCATGTTCATTACCTGTTAAAAATTGCCATATTAATATATATTTAGAAAGCAACAAAAGTATCATAAATCACACCCAAACAGTGTTTATGTGTGGTGACAGCTTGTTATTAACGACGTTGCTTAATTTTACACTGAAAGCATTTTTGTTAACGCTGATGGTGTAACATGTTTTTTAACTTTTGTCTAATTTTGGTAATATTTCAGCTGAAGACTATTCTGTAGTTTGTGACGTTTGTGATTTCAAGCTGTGGCATTTATTTTATTGCATCTTACGTTTACTGTTACGGTAATTAGAAACTTTTTAAAAAGTTGTGTAGTAGGTACCTACTGTTAATTTGACAAAATGCTTGGTTAATTATTCGATGAATAGAAATTATTTACATTGCTAGCTTCATCTGATAATTAGCTTGACTGATTTTTATACTGAATCTAAAACTGCGAAACTCAGTACAGTTATGCACCAGTAAACATTTAAAATTAAAAGAAAGGTTTCATATTTAAACTTAGAATGTAATACAAAACATATTAGTAAAAGTTAACAATTTACTAGACAAAAATAATCCGGTGTTGAAATGTCCCATTCCCAACGTAAAAAGCTTCAAGAGGGTCTAGTCTTCCATTCTTCACCACATTCCTAAACTGGATATTCTATCCGCTATCGTATAAGATTTTAAGTCGCTAAACCTGATTTAGATTTTCCCCTGATTGGTCAAAACTTTTTTTTTATTACTAGTTTTTGATTTTTCGTAAATACAAAACGGTTTAGAAACGTTTCTTTCCAGAAAGGGTTGACGGAATTTTCACTTGTTATGTGCTATATTTTCCAAATTTTCATTATTTGGAAACAAATTTGATAAACGTTGCAGTATTTGTTCATGGCATGTCTTGTATTAATATTATGTGCTAACATAGTGCGGGTGTCCACTTGGTTTGGAGTAGCAGCCAATTATACGTTATTTTAAATAAAACAAGAAGTTTCATTCATGTCATAGGTACATATTGTATTTTTTTAACGTTTCGCCGATTAGGCTTCTTCAGAAATAAATATAAAACACAATCTAAAAATATAAAAAACACAACACTTAGGATAGTGAACGAATTAGAAAAGTGAAAAAAAAAAAAACTTACCAAAATTATTACATAAAATATACAAAAACTACAGTGAAAAAACTGGTAAAAATCAGTAAAACAGGAACAATTAACAAAATAAACGACGAATAATTAAAAAACACTGTAACTGTTGTGAAAACATTTTAAAAATTGAAAATTAAAAATTTTACAAATAACAAGACATGTTGCTTGAAGAGAACCAAGTCTGAGAATGAAGGAAAAACCACACAAGGTTAAAAGTTTGAAGGTAAAATTGAAAATGGAAAGATTTTATTTAAAATCTTTATAATAAAATTTAAAAAAGAAGTTAAAAAATAATTAGCAAAATGATCGTTGAAAAATTCAATTAGTAATATGGAATATAAAATTTAATTAATTAATTAAATTAAAATATATGGAATTTAAGTTTTCTACATCAGTACGATAATTAATACTGTTCGGCGACTTTTTAATCTCTAAACTTTCTAGAATTAGTCTTTTTTTTAAATTGGATTCATTATGAAGAATGGAGGTATTAGGGAAATCGAAATTGTGAAAGTTATCTATAGCATGATCTGATAGTGCTGTGTTAGGTTTGTTAGGGGTTAAAATTTTTTTTTTAATTGATTGTTTATGTTGTGAAATTCTGTTTTTTAAATATTGTTTTGTTTGACCTATATATACAGAGTTACAATTATTACAGGGAATAGAATAAATTATGTTTGATTTAAAATCTGATTTAATTTTGTCTTTTAAATTACTGAAAAATTTTTTACCAATTGTATTATTATTGAAAAAAGCAGTTTTTATATTACATTGTTTAAATAGTTTTGCAATATCATTAGATAAATTAGGTATGTACGGAATGGATAGATAAGGGTAATTGTTTGGGTTGGGATTATTATTAATTTGTTTAGTTTGTTGTGTTGTTTTATTGTTTAGAGAAAACATTCTGTTTTTTATGTGTTTGTTAATGAAATTTAGGGGGGTGCGGGTGCGGGTGTAAAGTCCGGAATTATCGGGGGTAATACCACGATAATAAAAACAATAATAACGATAATAAAACACGTTGTCTAATTTCACTCGCTCTACGAGCTCGTGAAATTATTAACAACGTGTTTTCATGAAAATTTCGGTAATTTTTAACTTTTTAAGCACGAATGGTATTTAGGGAGAATATTTCTCGAATAAAAATACTCGAAACCAATAGTATTTTTCAAATGAATGCAAGTTCGGATACTGGAGTCTCTCGATCGAATGTGTACTTTTTTTCGGCGCAAAATGACGTAAAACGGTCTCCAGACACTGTCCTAGCTCTTTTTCGTATTTTTGCATTCACTTTTAATTACATTTTCGTCAATTTCTCGTTCTGAAACATTCCCAAAACGATTCATGACGTTTAACAAAATTTGTTTTTTTTTTAGTAGTATGTTGTGGTCGCAAGTATGTCATGGCAACGTGGAATTTCCACTAGATTGGCATGGCAACGTTGAATATCACTTATTAATTTTGTACTGTACTACTGTTACAACAATGTATGAGTGAAATATTCGAAATACAACTTTTACGAATGATTTTGAAAGACAAATCAAGTAGCCATGGTACAATGAGTTACCTAGAATTATGACAGTTCTTTATGATTTAACTATTTTATTTGAGTGCTGTTAATTAAATAAATAATGGTGCGATATTTGAGTGAAAAGGAACGAATTGAAATTGAGGGGATGTCGTGACCGTATACAAGAACACAATAAAAATTTCAATTCGTGCATAATAGTAGTGGGTTCAAGTCCCAGCTAAGATGGAGTAAATGAAAGTAAATATGTAACCTAACAAAGGTATTCGTGAAGATGAGTTTTTTTTTGTTTAAATGAACTTTATACTAAAAGAACAATAATTAATTTTAAATATAACGTAAAATCCATGTACTTAAGTTAAAGTACTTTTGAAAATGAGTGATCGACATCAAAAGAAATAACAATAACCTGCAGTGACACGCAATATGTTATGTGGTTGATGTAATTTAAATCATCGCGTATGAGGTGTAGCATGGTGTCTTGGGAATTGTTGACGCAAGGGCAGATGGGCAGAAGCCCCTCGAGTCTAAACCCTCAACATCAGAGCCTAAAATTAATGAGAATTCTGTTATTGCCCTATGACAGCAGTTACTAATGTTTTGAGATCTGAGGTTTCATTTAGATTTTAGAGATAAATTTTTCTATATCGTTTTCGATTTATAGTAAGGGAAATATCAGTGTAAAATATAATTGTAGTCTTAAGCGAAGATATTATGCCTTTAATATCTACAGGTGGGTTACTTTCTATGATATTTTTTAAATGCCTCGGAAGCTTAATATAGTAACAATAGAATAAGAAATTACGAATGAGAATAAGAACAAGCATGTAACGGTCCTAACGGCGGTATCATATTATTATTCCTGATTGTAGCTTTTAATTTTTTTATTTTATGTAAACAATTAAAATTAACAAAATAGAAATCGTGTTTCGGTTTTTTGATTTTTATAAATGTTTTATTATTAAAAACATCAACGTGTGGGCAGCATCCTAGTTACGCAGGATAATTCCAAATGTCCATGGAGATTACTAAATGGGGTGGATAGAATGGACTTGACATATGGGTCAGCTTAGTGACTTGTGGTCGACATGGGGATTATCACATTTATTACATATAACTACTACTGTTAATGGGAATTTTCAATGTCTGGCCATAATCAAATACAGAATAGATTATACCAAACAGATTTACCGCAGAGAGCACCCCTAATTTTTCAAAATACTGAGTAGGTAATTTTGTTTTCATTTTATTTTGACATGAAATAAAACAAGCTTTAGAAAAATTTAACTTTTGTGCTTGCTAAATAATTTCAGGAACGAACTACAATATTTGAAACCTTTGTCTTTTCAAGATCTTCTTGGCATTTTGAAATTGAAATTTAATTTATTTCACCTTTATTGGATATTTTAAACTATCTTAATTTATTGTTTAACTATTGGAAAAAGTACTATAAATTATTATAGAAAATCCATTAAAGCATCACTTAACATAATATATACGCGCTGGTTCATTTCTGAGTGTGCCGCAAGTAGATTGCTTTGGTAATAAGGGATACCTACAGGGTGTGTTTATCACATGAAAACGATTAATTAAACCGGCACTATTATAGATGCCGTTCAATGACAACTCGATAATTATTACTAAACGGCTGTCCGCCAGAACTACAAGTCCATAAACAATGTTATTTATAACACTTAGGTATAGCATTCATGTCATACTTAATAAATTTAAACATGCATGGGTACGTAATTGTTAGAATAATTCTTTGATAATTTGTATTCTTATGCAATCTTTTTCAAATCTAATTACATAATATTTGATAGTACAACTGATTGCGTTCCGGAAATTATACTTGATATAAGTTTTTAAAATTAATATTTGAATCGATTATAATAATAAATTATTATTTTAACAATGATAACTACTGGTAAGGCACAATATGCAAAAAATTGCAGTAAAGGACTCAACTCGTTGGCGTTGGGACACACAACCCCTACTTAGTTTTTACAAGAACATTAATTATAACATTCCGGTTGACTCAGGACCCCCGGACACCTCTGGTATTTTTTTTAACAGATTTAAATAAATTTCTGTATGCGTTAAATGCATGTACGAGGTCATAATTTGAATTGAATGTTAATAATCTTTCACTTCCAGTTTCGCCGGAAATGACTACAACTTTCTTATTTCAAATGGAACGCCCTGTATATTTTTGCATATTTCAACACGGGATTAACTTATGCGTATAATAGTTTCAAGATATTACAGTTTTGAGAACTTATAAACTTTGAATTTCAAAAATACCTTTTAATTCTAAAACCATTTTTTCGAGGGGGGGGGGAACCAACCTATTTAAGTAAAACATGTATTGCTGATTACAACGATGTGCTAAGTTGATGTTTCTTTTAACAGTTATTCGAGTAAATAAAAAAAAATAATTTTTCTAACTCTGAAAGCCTCTACCCAACTAGTAATTCATTTTTTATTATGTTAAAGAGTTTTAGAAAAGTAAGCGGCAATAATATGAACAAAATTCAGTAAGTCATGGCACTCTAGAATTAAAACGTACCTATTTTAAAAATTAAAAATTTGTCAATTTTCAAAACTGTAATACCTAGGCACTATTGACTATTATACGCAGAATTTAATACCTAGTTGAAATATACAAAAATATATAAGGTGTAGCATTTGAAATAAGAAAGTTGGGGTCATTTTCGGCGAAACCGGAAGTGAATGATTATTAACATTCAGTTCAAATTATGAGCTCTTACGTGTATATACACTAAAGCATACAAAAATTTATTTAAATCGGTTAAAAAATTTAAAAAATAACAGGGGTAGGTATCCCGGGTTCTTGCGTTACCCAGTATATAATAACCCTACTTGCAGAAAATAGATACTTACTGACAGGATTAAATGTAATGTAATAATTGTCTTCAGTAATAATTTAATAATTTGTATTTACGTGCTTTTTGGCAATTTCTTAAAGATATTATTTTCTACCAATAGAGTACCCTCAGCCAATTTTTTTTTAAAGTTACAAATGTTAACCTTACATCTTCTTATAAATTTGAGCGAAAAGATTTCTTCTAACATTTTTGTCACACTTGTTAATCGGTACTGAACAGTGCACCACATATATTTTCTGCAATTTTTGGGACATCCTGTATAGTATTGCCTTCAGTTTATTCTTATATTATTGTCTTGCTAATTTTTCCAATAATTCTTCTATATTGCGGTTTTAGGTTTTAGGTGTAGATTTGCCCACTTTCTCCTAATACGTAAGCGATTTCCACGTGGTGCTGTCCATTTTTTATTTTTAGACTTCTACGGGAAGTTACAGATTTGACTAATGGCAAATATACGATTATATGGCTTTTCATTTTTGCATGATAAAAAACCGCTTTTTGTACAATGCAAAACGTATGAGCACTTAGCAATCAAGATATCCCGAGTTGGGGTCCCAGTTCTTTCATGAGTGTTTGCCTTGTGCAATTAAATAAAATTAGCAATCGATAACTTTTGAACATATTAATTTCATGTAATATCATGGTGTATCTCTAAAGTATCAATTGCAGTATGTAAGTTTTTAATCACCGCATTAAAATTCCTTGGGCATTTATTGGTCAAGTCATGCTCAACTCCATGCAGCCCGCAGAGTCGGCTTGTCGTTGGTGTGTCGGCACGGTGTAGATGATAGCGTTGTGTGCCGCTCGATTATACTTCGTGGCCGCTCCATGGACCCCTGTGTAGCCCTCCGGGGGGGCACACCTGCCCCCAGGATTATTTAATATATTCACATTCCGGCGTTAATCATCCTAACACCTCTTTGTTAACGCCGCACGCCCGCCACAATCACTACATTGTCTGCCACGATGATGTCTTACTTGTACTCGATCCTTGCATTGCTTATTAAAAGCTTTATTGATGTTGGCACAAGAATTCTTGTTTTTTAAAAAGTTACATGTCCTTGATAATTTCTATGTTATACCTTTATTTTATTTCTCTTCTGTTACCAGTTTGATGTTATAATCTAGCTGAACTCGATTTAATAAAGAATATCAATGTTTAACTTACCTACGATAGATATTTCTGGTTCAATAAAATGTCTGAATACATTTGGTTCTACATTGATCACAATATCGCTGATATAGTTATTTGTATACCAAGGACGCGAAATGTGTCTTTATCGTACCGAGAAAAAATTGTCGCCGAGGACGCTTGCGGCCGAGGAAAGACAATCTCGAGGGCGCTAAGGAATTTCGCGGACAAGGTATACAAAATATTTTTTGTGCAACCGTAAAAAATGTGTAATTGTAAATGTTATTGCATTTAGAAAACGAACAGCTTAATTCATTGTAAATAGAAAAACGGCTTTCAGTTAGTGCGTTACTATGGATATGGAGTAAATAAAACAATTAGTTTTGTATAAATTACAATGATTTTTACTTTAGCGGCCGCTACCATTAGCAGCGGCCGCGAAATTAGATTTCGCGTCCTGTATAGCGGACGCGAAACGCTCACTTCGCGTACGGTTGCACAAAAAAATATTTATGTTAATTGCGGGCACTGAAGAAACTTTTTAAAAAGTTTCAGTGATGATTGTGATGGTTAATAGACCATTTCTAAAATGCTAAGCAAGAATATTCGTAAGTTGAAAAATTGAAATTGGAACAGTAACGAATGTTATTGTTATGATAGTGTTATCATTTAGAAACACAACTAAATAATTATTTAGCCTAGAAATAAATTAATATTGGTAAAAAAAATAAAATAAACAATTTCGAATTTTGCCGAACTTATCCCTATGCATGGGACAAGTTAACAATCTAGAAGGAGAAACTTCAGCAATGAAACCAAGTTCATGGAGAATTGTAAAATAACATTTATTATAACTATAAACTTTTGATTGATTTGATTTGACCCGCGACACCCTCCTTTCAACCCTTGGATTCAAAATGGCGGCTTATTCTAAAATGAATTTTGTCCAGAATGACATCCACGAACCCTGATGCATCTTCCATTCCCAAATGTTGGGCTCAGGATGATCATTTCACACTGCTTTGTCGGCTTATCCCCATATATGTCCAGCTTGATAGGTAGCTCGAAGAATGTGCTCAGTTGCAAATATGTATTTACGTGATTTGGTCCACGGCCGCACACTGGGTATTTGGAAAATATTTCAGAGACCCTGTGTACTGAACTGAACTGTGAGTTAAATCGTTTAGTTGGGGCTAAGGTTACGTTTATGTTGGAGCAACGATAACCGATAAACGCAGCGTTAAGAGCCAGGCCAAAAAAATAAAACGTTGACATATACAGTGAAGTCCATTTATTATGCAATATAGGCATATTGCAAGTTAAATGGACCGCCCACTTTATCATTGGAATATAGGCAACCCATTATCCACTGCTAGCACTCTTGCCCCTGCTTACTGATATACAGTGCTTCCCGAAAGTAACGGATAAATTCAATAAAATCGTTGAGAAAAATATTTCAAATAAATGCTCGGACACGTCGATTTTTATTTTTAAATTATGATTTCTCATGTGCCAATATTCGAGCAGGCGTTGGTACTGCTCTAGCAATGGGTGGTAAAAACAATTGCAACTTGTTTGCAATTGAATGTAAACAAAATGTATTGACATTACTTAGTGGAGTGTGTGTTACTTATTATTAACGATTTGAAAAATAAGGTAACAAAAATGAGATTTACTGAAGCCGAAAGAATCGAAGTTTAATGATGATTGGGGTTGGAGATAGATAGATACATTTTGTTTACATTCAATTACAAACAACTTGCAATTGTTTTTTACCACCCATTGTAGAGCCGTACCAACGCCTGCTCGAATATTGGCTCTTTTATTTGAATACATTTTGGTAAATATCTCCGTTATTTATCAACCGATTTTGAAAAACTTTTTTTATTGTATTGAGCATCAAAAAAGCTATCAGATGAGGTATCAGAAAGGGTTCTTTGCTATTTAACTGTTTAAAGTTGAAGTTGACAGCGCTTAGGGGTTGGGGGGTGGGGGGTTGAAAAATACATCTCTAAATCATAATTTAAAAATAAAAATCGACGTGTCCGAGCAATTATTTGAAATATTTTTCTCAACGATTATATTGAATTTATCCGTTACTTTCGGGATGCACTGTATGTACCTGTTCATTTTGGCGATGCGTAGTCAGCAAGACTCTTTGCTCTAGTAGTGATAAGAGCAACGATAATATATACTTTTTGCATTTCTTCGCTCCCATAGCCAAATTGGATGTGGTCGCCGCGTTTATAGATTATCGTTGCCCCAACTAAATATACCCTAAGGAACAACTGTCCTTCCCTCCGAAAATGACAGACGTCTCTATGTACCGCTAATACAATTATTGACCTGAGAAAATAAATGAAACATGAACCATACTTATTTCGCGGTTTCTTCATTTGCTTCGTCGATTCTGGTGGATGACACGATGTGTGGTTTTACCACGTTTTACTTTCCCGGTGGCGAATCTTCGTGGAAGGGAGAGGCCGTGATAATACAGCACAGATAGTTATCTCAATCATGCAAGTAATGACCCTTCGAAATGGAGGGGTAATTTTTGAGCATCGTTTTTTCAAATTCAACTTGATTTCCAGTTCCCAAAGTACATTATCGCATCTGAATGAATGCCATAACAAAATTATGAATCCTGCTATCGTTATTATTATAATGTACACACATGTTCGATAGGTTTTGCTTCTGATCCATTTTTTCGGGCAAAATCTCCTATAGTGTATTCTGTATCGAATTTGTTTGTAAAATATTTAATAAATATGCAAATAATAATAATAGATACCTATAGTACATATTTCAATAATTTATTACTAGAACGAAGAAAGCCATTCACCAAATAGCATCTAAAAATAGTCTACGATTTATATTCAGTAAATCAACTTTTAACTCATAACAACGACGGTTATGGAAAATATTATGCAAAAAATTAGTTTTAAATATTATACTTACCTACTTCAGGCGTTCTTTCTTTAAAGCCGCTCCTACGAAAGATTTAAATAATTGCTAAAAACTGACTTGCTGTGCATGTTAGCAGTAAGTAAGATGTAGTATCCTATTTATTATTCTTTTTATAGACAAAAGTCATCATTAAATAGAAATAACTATGGCTATTTATGGTACACACCTTCATAAAGTGATTGATATCTAAAATTGATATTAAATATAATTAAATACACAGTCCAGTGCCTCTCTATTGATGAAAATAGTTAATTATAAAGATAATAGCCTATAATAACTCTATTATACCATAGACCGATTGGAAAGTTGGGAAGAGTGATTGTATAGTCCTACATATATGATTATCGTGAAGTAATTTAGTTTGGATAGAATAAACTAATAAGCGAAACATAAAACTATACCTAAGTACTACATATGTTCCTGCAACACATCGTATTAAATTTGAAGTTTTTATTATGTCCTCGTTAATTTTCGTTTTTTTTTGTTATCAAACTTTTTCTTTGCGTGAACCTACCAAATAGGTACTGCAATTTAGACAAATAACTGTTGAAAAAGAAAACGTTCTCTTTTTATATCGAAGTGTGTTTAATCTGCAAATGTTTAATATTGCAAATTATACCTTTTTAATAGACATTTTGGCATATAAGGTAAACATAACTATCTTGTCACGAAATTGCACCTTGTCCAAATTACCATCAACAACCTTAATTTTAAAACCACAATAATCTTGCGGATATAAATTAACTTATCCAAGTTAAAAGTGAACGTAAAGCTCGTTTAAGTTGTTTAACTTGCCGTCTGTGAATAAGTATATGTAAATATGTAATTTTGAGATCAGACATTACGCCCCCAGTTCAATTTAAGTGTGTTCTAACTAAATTACAATATAGCGTACGGTCCACTAGCTTCTAACGACGATAGTTATTATTTAGATATACTACAACTCTACCATGTAATTTAGTTGGTATATAATTTGGGAACGATCATCACAGTTGGCATAGGTTAATAACTTAATAAAACCATTACAAAACTGGCTTTACACTGAAAAACTAAATTGGTTCTCATTTAATACACCTATTTATGTATTTGAAGTGTAAGTAATTACCTAAACAAAAAATGTAATTTATGCCAAGAATATCCGTGTCCTATTTGAAAATTACTTGTTGCTTAAAATTACTACCTAGGTTGGATCAGTAACAGTGTAACACAACACGCTATGAAACATTTCTTAAATATCATTGCAGGAAAAAGAAAAATTATATAATAACAGCAATAGAAATATTTTTAAAACAAAGTCACAAGTGGTTACATAACCGCAGTATACAGGGTGTATAACTGTGTCGTCAAACTGAAATCACGCATTCTACAGGACAAATTTTGATGATTTATTCAACTTACCTATACAGGGTGGTGATTTGATTCATGCACCATAGGGATTTCAATTTTAATTTTTAATTAACTACTTCCCTAATTTATTATTTTGGATCTAAAGTCTCAATAGGTTTCGTAGAGAAGGAAATACTACATCCGCACGTGTTATTCATAAGTAAGTTTTCATTTTTTAGAAAGCTTTTTAAGATCATCAAAATTAATCTGTCACTTTTAACAAAAAATATGCATGCCTTGGAATTATTAAAACAAAAAACAATTAGCTAATTTATAATAGCAGTATTATAAGCCACTGCAATAATATTTCGAATAATTTTGTATAAAATTCATGTAATTACTCTATTAACGTGCTGTTCTGAAAAATATTCAAATCGTAAAGTTCACTATCACACAAGGGAATAAAGACTGATGGCTGGTTTGAAGCTGTTTGAACATTTAATATAAGTTTTTTTTTTAAATTGACCAAATAAATATATTATTTTCTGTTTTATCTATAAATTTGATAGAACACATTGTGGTCTACACGTAACCAAGTAACTTTTCGCCCCCTTCAAATAAATATATCATAAATAAATACGTTCACCACACCTAGCAATATTGTTGAATCTATATTGCTTTAGGTCTAGAGGATGTAGTAACTAGTCTCGGTAGCGCAGTATAGCCTCGATAGCGCAGTCGGTAGCGCGTAAGTCTCATAATCTTAAGGTCGTGAGTTCGATCCTCACTCGGGGCAACTTTTTAAAATATCGACCTTTTGATTTCATATCAGCAGCTCTTTCATATAAATACAAACAGTAGGCAAGGGCGTATCTATATCACCGATTTGGTTAACCGGAAGCTTTCTTGAAATCCCCCGAAAATGAAAATATTTAGTCTACAAGAAAATATTGTAAGGTTGCAACACTCGGAGTAGAACGTTCTTTTTGTGTTTCATTAAATTTGCGTGGTCTCTGCTGAAACAACATTTTTCTACTCCAAACAATATGAAAGATGCTATTTTTTTGTAACTTATGTTTCTTGGTCCGTTTACTTTTGCCGCTAAAACTTAACACTAGGTATAATAACTAATAAGATTACCATAGCAGGAAATTTAAACTCTAAAGCTCATGTCACCAGCCTCGATAGCGCAGTCGGTAGCGCGTAAGTCTCATAATCTTAAGGTCGTGAGTTCGATCCTCACTCGGGGCAACTTTTTAAAATATCGTCCTTAATTTTTAGTTTCATAGCAGTTCTTTGGGTTTAGATATAAATACAACGAGTAGGCAGTACGGCAGCACGTATCTCTATATCACCGACTTAATTAACCAGTGTAGGTCCCTTGAAATGATCAACAACTTTTCACTATTATCGTTTCGCTGTAATTTTTGACAGTACCTAATGAAAATTATAGTAGATTGTTGTACAAGTTAAGGAAAGTGGCGTTAAAAGTAGAATCACTTTTGTTACGTGTACAACATGCTATGGTTTTGTATAGTACCTACCTAATAGGAAAATTTAGGAAAACGTGAGGTATTTTTTTGATAAATTTTTCCAAATTCGTGAAGTTTGTGTGTTAATTAAATTTTTCAAGGTTGTGTTGCCTTGGAAAAAATCGCACTTTAATTTATTAATATCTATCTACTTAGATGACTGTTTTCTGTTTTCTATTAGAGATACAAAAAAAAAACATTGCGACAGGATATTATTATTATTACCTCCTCTGCCGCAATATCTGAATTCAATACAAAAAGAATTCTTTCTACTTCTAATAAGATATTATATTTTGTAACGTATGTTTCTTCGTCGGTGTATTTTAGCATTATAGCAGGAAATTTAAACTCTAAAAGTCGGATCACCAGCCTCGATAGCGCAGTAGGTAGCGCGTAAGTCTCATAATCTTAAGGTCGTGAGTTCGATCCTCACTCGGGGCATCTTTTTGCGATGTGTCTCTTAATTTTCAATCTTCCAACAGCTATTGAGAAATCAGTGGAACATAAACAAAATACTAATTTTTTTCTATAGTAGTACCTATATGTATTGGTCGGTTTATTTTTGGTACTATAGCTTAGCACGCATTCCACGAATAAATTTACCACAAGCACAACTACAATTTATTATTAAAATCCCTGTTGTGTAGAACTTCGAATCTTTAAGGCAATCTCAGTTTAAACCACGGATTTCCTCAAGATTTTCTTTTGTATTTTGAAGTTGCAATGGGACACAGTGTTTTAAACTGAGATTGTAATCCCTACCCTTAGCAAATAGCCTCGATAGCGCAATAGGTAGCGGCGCATAAGTCTCATAATCTTAAAAGGTCGTAAGCTGGATCCTCACTCGGGGCAACTTTTTAAGTAATCTCACTAAAGTTTTAGTTTCATAGCAATTCTTTGGAATTTGATAGAAATACAAAGGGTAGGCAGAACGTATCTCTATGTCCACAGCCTTGATTAATAGTAGGTCCGGCGTCCGCTGAAATGACCAACAACCTGTCATTTGTTGCTTTCGGTTTTTAAAGAAGCACCTACAGTAATTTCTAAGAGGAAGAAGTAGTACCTACCGAGAAGAAGATAATTGGTTAGAATTTCCTAAATTCTAAGAAAATCGTAACAATAACTAAAAGTTTAATTTATTTTGGAATGGCCTCTGATCAACAACTTATAAAGTTCTAGGTAGGTACTACCTCTTCTGGTTTTGGTGAATAGTTTTATGTAACAAATCTTGTTTTGCAGAATTGCTTGTATGATCGAAAATAAATATCGTAAGCATGGAATCGAGTAACTTTGTAAACCCGAAAGATTGAACCAGCCTTCACCAGAGCACAGAGGCGCAGCGAGGGGGGGTTTTGGGGGTTAACCCCCCCCGACATATTTTGATCTAAAAAAAATGTTAATCTTATCTTGGTAAAAAAAATTCATCTTGGCAACAGCGTTACACCAAATTGTTCTGTAATATACTCTCATTTTTTAATACTCTTCTTTATTTTTTTGAAACCCCCCCCTAATACAGTATTCTGGCTGCGCCACTGCCAGAGCAGAACGTCTAAACGTCCTAGTAAACCTATGTCAATATTTTGTTATAGTCAAAGCCTACTATTGAAAACTAATTGCGAAATTGGTAGTCAGGACAAATACTATTAATACGCTTCGCTTAATACAGGACACTCCTGGATTTTCCTATATAAACGATTTGCGACATGTTTACTAGCGCCATCTATGCGGGTTGGATTATTTTCACAATGACAAAACGTCAAACTTTAATTACGAAAATTGTTTTAGGTTATGTTTTATGTCAAATCACATAAAATACTGTCCATATTTGTTTAAATAGTAAACAAAATTTTCAAAAAAGTGCCGTTGCCATGGTATATTTCCAGATGGTTCCACACCACACCGAATAGATGGCGCGCGTTACGCGTCGCTAGTTTTTTCGCGAAGTGTCCTGTATTAAGCGAAGCGTATTAATAGTATTTGGTCAGGAGCATGGTCAGGAGAGGGATTTTAAACAATTTTTTTTACTACTTTTTGGTTATGATAAGGTGACTTATTATACATCGTTGAACTCGGCAAAAACGTTTATTCATAAATCTAGTAGGCCCTGAAAATGTTCTAACTACATCACAACATAGTATTTAATGACCCATTTCGATTGACATGTCGACCCATCACAATTAAAAGCTGTATAGCCCGGGGCGGACTTTGTCATCCACCCTGTACATGATAGGTGATGCATAAGATTCACGGCGTAAAAAATGTTCAATAGGCGAATCCTGATGAATTGAACAATTCATTTTATATTGTAGAGAGCATTAGAAACTAATGCAGAAGCAGATGCATGTTAAATATTTGCGATCCCTAAATATTTACGAAATTGCTGATGGTAGACCACAGTTGGTAAAGAATTATTTAATATCTACAGTGGATATTAATATTGGATAAAATACTTAATTTTATTTTAAACGAATTAGGTACACTTATAAATGATAATTGTCAGTAAAATGAAATGTATTTTAATGTAACTCATAAGTTTCTTATTGTTATAATTTTCATAAATTATTACATCTCTTAAGAATAGGGTCACTACTTTTTTTCTGTGTAATTATATTCAAATTATGATGTAATAAATAAAAAGACTGGTGTCTAACAGCGAGGAAAGGTATACATTAGCTAGATAAATCATGTGAGGTGAGAAGAGAGAACGTTTCAATAGTGCCTCATTTCAAATTAAATTATTTTGCTCTCACAGTTTTTAGTTTATTTTTATTTTTAATTTTCAAGCAGTCCAAGTTTTCAAATTAAAATGTCTGCCTGGTAACAATTGAGGCGCGCATTCCGACACATTTCCAATTAACACCTGGTTTAAAGTTGAGATTATGCTTACAGTAGAGCGGAAAACAGTTAATGGATTTTCGGTGAGAGGAAGACCGAGGAAGACCATAACCAACAGTTTTTGTTTATTTACAAAACGATCATTAGTATGTAGAGCTACAAAGCTTATAAGAATTCAAAATAAATTTTTCAGTTAAACATAAAAAAATATTTAATTATCTTTAGTTGTTTTATTTTATTTATTTAAATCTAATGTTTAAAAAAATTAAAGTGCGTAATGATATAGATTAGAGAAGGTTGAAAGCAAATAAATATTCCAACTTCTTTATTTTATTGCGTGATGATAAGAGACACAAAAAAAAATCTTAAGCATAAACTAGAACTAAGATAAGTTATTGTTTTTGCTATTTATAGAATAATCAACTTAATAAGTAGCTCTGAATAAAATATTAACGTTAATAAAATTCTTTGTAAATATCCCGCTTAGTAAAACCGACGATTTCACAGGAAGTGGGGTCAATCACAGACAGATGGTTCAATGTTTAATACCTTTTCCTGCCTCATATAGATTAAAGCTATAATAAGAGGTTGAGTAAGAGGTCGCGAGATAATTTCATATTTAAAAAATGCCGCCTATTCAATCATATCCGATTTTTATTTTTCTCTTTATAAATCACTTTCGAACTCGTTCAGTCTAACCATAGAGATTATCTACACGTCAGTTTAGATTTCTAGAAAAGAGATTGTGTTGAAAGAGATGTTCAAAACTACGTGTTAAAAAATTAAGCTTCATATAAAATTGATTTTACAAAGAGTTTATTAATTAACAAGAAATATGAATGATGTAATTAGTATTTTTATGATTAATAATTGTTATTTAAAACATGCCGCCACTAGATTACAAAGAAGAGGTTATCAGAATAAGTTTTTAATTTTATTTCTGAATAAGTGTTTGTCTTCTATATTTAAATGTTGCAGATGGTAACCATTTATAATACTGATATAATGTCTCTTTTATTGCTTTTAAAATTACCGTCCTCATCCTTTGATAAACAGGATATTTTAGGATGTTGAAATGATGCGAAATATTGCATCACGGTGATTTAACACTTTACTTACAATTTGTTATAGTATATTTACAATAACCTACTGTATTTGTTTTTCTTAATACACGGTCAATTAAATACGGAATGTTGATAAAATATCGCACACAAATCGTAATCTTGTTATTTAATATTTTTTTTGGAAAATCACTTCAATTTTTTTTAATACTTTTTCTAATCTAAATGTGTGGTTCTGATCGGCCTTTGCCTCAGTTTTTTTCCGGATTCTGATTTCTTCACCATCACTTAAACGGTGATATGAAAATATTTGTACCACGCATAACAATTTTTTTTTAAAACACTTAAGCCCAGTTGATTAAAAGATTTGACTCCCAGTTCCGCTGAACCACGATCACGGATATGAATCTTATGAACAATCGTATCCATGACAATTGCTCGTAGATCAGCTGAACTTGGATTTGAATTTTTTCTACAATTCGACCTTAAAGTTTAAAAAACTTATTATAAATAAAAAAAAAGAACAAACAATATTAAGAACATTATGGGGAAAAATACTTAACGAAAATGTTTAAACTGTCCGCCATTAAATATTTGGTATTAGCCAGTGCGTGTATAAACATTTTCCATCGCACGCTCAATAATTTCAGGAGTAACATTTCCAATTTCTAAACGATTATACATAACTCCACAGAAAGAAATCTAACGACGTTAGGTCAGGCAATCGCGGAGCCCATTCAAATGGTCCGCGGCACCCTATCCATCTATTAGGGAAACCAAATGCTTGGATGGGTCATATCCGGATATTCATTGTTTACCGGCATTAACTAAAAATCTAAAAATGTTCTTGATTTATTTTAGTTTCGATTTAGAAATTTTGTTTCATTTATAATAAAATTTTAATAAATTAAACTTTTTTCTAAGAAAAAATTGTTATGCGTGGTTGTAATATTTTCACACTTACATAAGTGGCGAAGAGATCTATCAGGATCAGGAATAACCATTTAAAAAAAATAATTATTACGTCTCGCAGCGTAGAAACAAACGTCGGTCCACAGGTTAGGTTAGTTTTTTTTTTTTAAATAAAATTGCGTCTTTTAAAATTTTCGGAAAAAAACTTTAAATACCAAGATTACGATTTGTCTGCGATACTTTATCACCACTCTATATGTAACTTTCTAATACTACGCAATCACCAAAAAAAAAGGTTTTCAGATACTGTAATGCTGATAAAAGAAAGGTTGACTGTCAAGGGTAGATACTATCTGGGAACTTCGATTCCCGGATGTACCAAATTCAAAGCCTTTAGCAGCCAGTCACACTCCTCACCAAACAAAATATTAAATAATGAGAGATTTCCTACTTAATTTTATTTTTTTATTATAAACAGGGCGTTGTACAAACAAACGTCCACATTGGAAGAAAAGAAACTATCTGGGAACTTCGATTCCCGGATATACCAAATTCAAAGCCTTTAGCAGCCAGTCACACTCCTCACCAAACAAAATATTAAATAATGAGAGATTTCCTACTTAATTTTATTTTTTTATTATAAACAGGGCGTTGTACAAACAAACGTCCACATTGGAAGAAAAGAAACTATCTGGGAACTTCGATTCCCGGATATACCAAATTCAAAGCCTTTAGCAGCCAGTCACACTCCTCACCAAACAAAATATTAAATAATAAGAGATTTCCTACTTAATTTTATTTTTTTATTATAAACAGGGCGTTGTACAAACAAACGTCCACATTGGAAGACTAATATAATGCAATATAAATTCTTTAAAGTAATAAAAATTCTATTAGCCAGCCTCTTGGATAGCAACATTGCTTTTAATATTAGATTTCAAGTAAGCAGGTAACAACCTGTGATTTAATAGTCTTGAATTTACGGACAACGTCCAAACTACATTCAAAGGACGTATAATTATATCCTGATTGATATGTTATTATATACCTGTACATAATTACCTGCATCTCACTCCATATCAACATTAGATGTTACTGAAATAAAGCCGCCACGTAACTAATTTGGTCCATTATTAAACTGTCATTTTGGCGTGGTACGAACCAGATAAAAATTGTTTTTTAATGCGGGGTTCATTCTTAAATAATAATCACATTTTTTTGCTTTCCAGCCAACAAAAAGCCGGTTGATTGAGCTGTCAGCCAGGGGGAACAATGGCGCTTTAATCACCTAATTACATGTCTGGGGTCTTTAGTTGCCGGTGTTATGGTAACTTGTACCTTGTGGTTGTGAATTTCTATTGCTTTCTGTCATGTTCAGGACTTTAGTAGAGGTACAAATTAATGCAAATAACGTTTATAAATTTACTTGTCACCAGACGATTTTCTTCCGGTGCCGTTTATTAAATTCTTACACATCAAAATAATTGGGTAGGTTGGCAATCTAAGAGTAATTATTTTGATCGTTCTTTTGGAACTACAGCATGTATTATATTTATACCGTAATCAATTAATATTATAATTTTAGTGATGCAGTGAGTAATAACAAATGCCCGAAGAAATAATTTATGGAGGTCAAATTAAAGATTATCTATAGAAACTCAGAAACCACCAAAGATTGAGATTCGGTTAAATTAGAAAAAATACTAAAGAAACCCAATTTATCTGTCATCATTGCAATATCCTGAACATCTTTGAATTTCTCGACTTTGAAAATCAAACACACGTTACGAAAGTATTTCACTGGTGTAACTTATACCTACCGTTTAGGCGGCCCCCCAAACGCAAGATATTTTGTTGGACCCCTTATAAAACTAATTAAAGCGAAACGATACCCAGCAAACAATCATGTGACAATGATGTACTCAGTACGTCGAAAGTAGGTAACTGTTATAACATCTTTTATTTATGTACTTAGTACGTACCAAAATGGTCAGAATCGGTTACATAATAATTGTTATATACTATGTACGTAATATAAGTGACGTATTGTGTACATACTATTTTTATATACCGCGTATGTACCAATTTGGTCACAATAGTTTACATAATAATTTCTATATACCATGTACGTAATATAAGTGACGTATTGTGTACGTACTATTTTTATATACCGCGTATGTACCAATTTGGTCACAATAGTTTACGTAATAATTGTTATGTACTATGTACGTAATATAAGTGACGTATTATGTACGTACTATTTTTATATACCGCGTATGTACCAATTTGGTCACAATAGTTTACATAATAATTGTTATGTGCTATGTGCGTAATATAAGTGACGTATTATGTACGTACTATTTTTATATACCGCGTATGTACCAATTTGGTCACAATAGTTTACATAATAATTTCTATATACCATGTACGTAATATAAGTGACGTATTATGTACGTACTATTTTTATATACCGCGTATGTACCAATTTGGTCACAATAGTTTACATAATAATTTCTATATACCATGTACGTAATATAAGTGACGTATTATGTACGTACTATTTTTATATACCGCGTATGTACCAATTTGGTCACAATAGTTTACATAATAATTTCTATATACCATGTACGTAATATAAGTGACGTATTGTGTACGTACTATTTTTATATACCGCGTATGTACCAATTTGGTCACAATAGTTTACATAATAATTGTTATGTACTATGTACGTGACATAAGTGATGTATTATCTACGTACTATTTTTATATACCGCGTATGTACCAATTTGGTCAGAATAGATTACATAATAATTTTTATATACTATGCATTAGCGGTGATAAGGGAGCATCCTTAAAACTTATTTATGGCCTGTTGTGCGTTAACGTTTAACAGGACTTTCCAGTGGTATACAAAGATATTTTTCCTAAAATTCTTAAATCTTGAACTTGCACAATTCAGTGCTCAATAGCTTGTGGAAAATCCCCAGATTAAATATTTAGTCTGTTCATGGAAAACCCACCCTAGTATGGTGTAGAATGTGTAAATAGTAATAAAACAATACTTTCGCATTCCCTGGACTGGAACAATTTCTCTCAATTTTTTGAGAAGGGGGCTAGTAACAACCCTTGACAAGACAATACTGTAAGAAAACCTACTTCCAAATACTCATTACTCTTCAGTCCTCAATCAGAATTCGTGCAAAACGCTATTAATTTGTTGTGTGTATGTACTGCTACCTGTAGTAGGTACAATTTTGATTTGTGGTGTTAACGTTCTGAAGAAAACAAAACTTGCAGCTAAATAAAAGTAAGTTTGCGTATATGATTTATTTAATACTTATTAATCGTAATTGGGAGTTTAATGAAATTTATTAGGGTGGGTGGATTGTAATATAATGATGTTCCCCAGAATATTTTATTCCAATTCGAAATTTACATACTTATTTTTGCCCACGTCTAGTAAATAATCAATTATTATCAATTATTTTATGTGTTTGGTCAATATTAATGCTACCCGTAATACATTCCTGTGAATAAACGTCAAAATGAATACAAAGATAAGAACATATAACCCAACTTTGTTTCTGATTATATCTGAAATAGACACAGTATTTTAGGACTTATATATACGTCTTATATATACAAACCTATACTCTGTAAATTAGACGAAATTAATGTATTTTACTAATACACAAGAAGCATAATATAATTTTATTTATAAAGAGTAATTCAAAATTCAATTTTAAAATTTAGGTATATTGTATTTCTAAGAATCTGTACGTTCAGATATCTATATGCAACGAGTAGATGGCGCTGCGCTTAACAATCACTAGTGATGTTATAGTCGACCAAGTTTATAAGCTTGAGTAAAAGCATGCCAAAGCATACTTAGACGGCGCGCGTAGGGATTACCATGATCAACAAGGCGATTTTCCCAGAGTGAGGCCCTTTCATTGCACCTAGATTTGCGCCGACCGACCCCCTACGTTATTCCTAATGTGAATAACTCGGACCCGTAATTTGACAATTTTTACTTATCAAATACGTACCTACTGTTTATTATATACAAAGTATGTACAGTTGGTACATGCTAAATTAAAATAAATTATGTATAAAATTATTACTCACCAAATACATACTGTTTATTATATACACAGTATGTACAGTTGGTACATACTAAATACGTACTGTTTATTATATACACAGTATGTACAGTTGGTACATACTAAATACATACTGTTTATTATATACACAGTACATAGAATAGCTACTCACCAAATATATACTGTTTATTATATACAAAGTATGTACAGTTGGTACATACTAAATATATACTGTTTATTATATACAAAGTATGTACAGTTGGTATATACTAAATACATACTGCACTAAATGTACCAAAGATATCATAAAATGATGTCTACAGTACGTCACAGTAAAGTCAAACATTTGCTGACATCTGTACATTGTCGGTACATCATTATGATGTAAATGGTACATACCATGGTACGTACCAGCACTCAACTTTTATGTACTGCTTACGTACTGAGTACGTAAAATTGTTTGCTGGGTACCCTTTTTTTAGTTTAGAATTTTTGATTCTACCATAGGTAGCGTAAGTTTACAGAAGTAAAATCCAGTTTATCAATCCATAGTTAACTCCTTATTAAGTTAACCATGGATACGATTTTTGTAACAATTCGTATCCATTCATGATAATTTGCCGTTGACTAATAGCGAATTCCAATCGCTGCACTAGCCTGCACTAGTGTACACTAGTGTTGTGTACTAGAATTGTGTAATCACGTGACTGCACTGCACTGGTGTTAAAATTTAGAGGGAAACTCAAATATAGGCACATTCAAGTCACAGATGTAACACCTGCTTATTTTTGTCTGGTGCAACCACGATTTGTCAATTTTGAAATTCGAACACACTACACTAGTGTACACTAGTGCAGGCTGGTGCAGCGATTGGAATTCGCTATTAGTTAATGGGGAGTACAACATAATATTCTGTTAATTGTTAAAAAACAAAAACAAAACAAGAATACAACGTTTGCGTCTTTAAGGGATTGTACAACGCAGGGAGTGAAGGCTGACCATATCCTTGGGTAACAGGAAAGATTATTCGAATTGCGCCATTTTATATTATAGGCTTCGATATCCTAAAGGTAGGTACATCTGTTCCTTCAACACAACAACATACGCTGGTCACGTATATCGAGGCCAATTGTATCAAAACGTCTGATACAGTTGGTCTTGCGTATATCATGTACTGGCGTATTCATTAAACGCTATGAAGTCGGTTATACATATGTATATGACATTGCCCGATTTTTCAATGAGATTTACATCGAAGACAGGGACAGCCATCCCTATTCATGAGCGCCCATACACCCCAATTCAGCGGAGTGCAAGTAAAAATAAAAATAACATATAGGTACCTACGTACCTACTCAAAATTTATTTGTAGACGGTAAAGACTAATATATTATATAGAATAATATTTACAGTGTGGGTGCAGGAAAAAAACGAAGAAGAAACTCGATAAAATACAGAAAAAAAACAGAAGAAAATTATTTCTAAGAATTTCTGAACAAATATTGTTTTTCCACGACATGCCCCGAAAGCCTAACTTTCCTCCTGCAAAATAGTGAAGAAAATTAGTTTTCCCTGTCTAGTGAGAAAAATGTAACATTGTTGTGTTAAGTGCTGACGCGTGCTCCCTGCATTACCGACTGCGTTTCAAGTCGCAACTTGTTTGTGGTCGCAACAATAACCTAACTTTTCTTGTTTATAAATAAAATTCCTGTGTCCGATGTCGTGGGAAACATTTTGTGTCTAACAGGAGAAGAAAGCATTTTTTCCACTCTCACGCGACTTGCGAGTTCAAGTGGAAAAAAGGGGCGCTTTCCTCTCAAGTTTGACAAATAACTATTACACATCGTTCTGACCACCTCTAAAGTGGGAGTTTTTATTTTTCTAGGAGTACTACGTGATTTGTAAACGAACATCTCCATTAAGCAAGAAAACCAAGTGACATTTGATTTAATTTGAAAGCAAATAACTTTTGAGTTAAGGAATAATAAAGAGAATATTTTTAAAATGGGGGGGGGGGGTAAATTTCTTCCGACGGTTTTAATCCCTAGCAATTCTTCAGGAGATTTTTATTCCGGGTTTTATTAATCTATCGAGAGACGTCCATGCCATTTTCAAATCGCCAATCGAATGCATTCATTCTGAAAAAGAAAGAACAACATACATCACCAGTTCTTAGCGGCCACCTTCTAAATACACTCACCCAGATGTTGTATTAGAATGTAGACATATCACAACTCTTGACTGATCTAACCCAAAGAAGGCACCTATAATAGGGAGCGGTAGGAACATAGTAGTACCATATATTATTTAATGAAAATACAAATGTATTTTCCTGATCAATAGACAGCAGTGGAGTCTGTAGTAATCCGAAAGGTTTCCTGAACCTTCAAGGAATGCGTATCTTTTTCCAATTATTTCTGGTGTATCACAAGACAGGGTTGAGATTTCCTAATCTAGTAATTATATTCAACAGATTAATCACATTCATTTTAAATAATTGAAATAAACAACACAAGAAATTAAAACAATACAAGGGCATTTTGTTTTTTACTGATTAAGTACACTACTGGATTCGAAATAACAATAACATAAAGCAATAAATACAAGCGTAAATGAACTTTGCTGCAGTCTGCAAGATAACCGGGGTTAATAACAAAGCAAAATAATTATTTTTCATTAAACAATATAGCTGATATAAAAGGGGAGTTTGCTATTGACTCGTTATACATTAGTCTGATCTGATGCACATTAGGCGGTTATAAGTTTCTATGAAAATGGAAAAATATTTCATACTTTTCTTGTGGGTGATTTGCAGCGTGATGGTGACAGGTAATATTAAATAATTTTAATTAAATTTAAATATGCAAGATTAAGCAGAAATGTACGACTTTTTGGATGAACCGTAGTTTATGGCCGAAGGAGCGCAGCGAGTGAAGCTGATCATTAAGGCTGCTCTGAAAAGTCCGTTTCAGTTGTATCTACACTTTCTTCTGTATCTTATGTTTATGTTTCAACCAAAAAAAAAAAACAAAAACCTAACTAAACCTACTGAGGGGATGCTATTCTGGTTAATTAAAAATAATGTTTGACTATATTTAGTTACAGCAAGCAAAATGGAAATGCCATCTTTTGTTACATCAGGAGAAAAAGTTGTAATGGAATGCAAATTAGACCAAGAAAAAAGCATTATAGAGCATTTTAAGTGGTATAAAGATAACCAGCTATTTTATCATGTGGTGCCATCAAATGACCCTCCAACTACAAAAATGGACCTACAAGGAGTTCCATTTAATGTAAGCAATAACTGAGATTATTTGAAATTAAAAAAAAATAATCAATTTATGTTTTAGGTGGACGAATCTAAAATGGATAAAATTATTCTAAATTCGGTTACTGTAGAGGCATCAGGATTATATACATGCGAGTTAAAACTAGAAGATCGTTTGGTTCGAATGTCGGGAACACTGACAGTATATCCTACAAAAGAATAAATAATTCATAACAAACCGTCGTTATATTAGCATAAGGCCGTGAATGTTTATACGAGATTTCAATTTATTTTGTACCATTTAAAGTTCAATTAAAAGTATTTCTAATCTAATTTATTGATTCCACATAATCATGTCGAATATCCCAACAGATAAATTAATATATTCCTAACCTTATGGTGCAAGTCTTGGGAGATTTCTTCTTTCAATTGCTATTACTATTCACAACATCTACAATTCATTCTTATCTACCAAATATAAAAGCTCATCCAGACTGAAAGATAAATTCCCACATGTAACGGTAAAAGCAAGGATTTAAAATAATATATTGTGGTAGAAGTCTTGCATTATCTCACGGCCCCGGGCGGCGCAGAGAACCTAAAATCGTCGCTAGCTGTCATACCTAGGCCATACAGGTTACATTCCGACCTTCCACGAACTCTCTGCGCAATTCTGGGTCCATGAGATAGTACAAGACCTCTAATATCCGTTCAAGGCTGTTTGGCTCTTTAACGTTCAGGTTGGCTCCCGGTTTTCTTATTGGTTTCTTCTGGTGCTTAGAGGAGGTTGGTGTTTGCTAGATTTCGGTTTTCTTCTGTGTCTTTGTTCTTAGCTTTGAAATTGTCGGAAGGTGGTTCGTAATGGGATATAAGTTAACTCATGGCTAGGGATGCAGTTTAGAGGAACAACACCTTGATTTAGGGGTGCTTAGAGGAGGTTGGTGTTTGCTAGATTTCGGTTTTCTTCTGTGTCTTTGTTCTTAGCTTTGAAATTGTCGGAAGGTGGTGCGTAATGGGATATAAGTTAACTCATGGCTAGGGATGCAGTTTAGAGGAACAACACCTTGATTTAGGGGTTTGTAGGTTGTTTGGAGGGTTTGTTAGACTATGAGGTTTTGGACGGCGTTAAGAGTATTGGTTATGTATTTTTGTTGGAGTAAGTCGTAGCCTGTACCACTCTTCAAGTGTAGCATAGGTAAATGATTTTAACATATCCCTGTCTTCCTATGAATGTTAAATTGTATGCTACGCCAAACAACATTAAACTGTGTCAAGGGAACATTTGGTTAACACTAGGGGACCGCAAAATTTTGTGTGCAGCGATCATGATGAAATCTTCGATTAGTGGTAGCGATATTATGAAACACTGCAGTAAACTATCAATTAGGAAGCACTACCACGGAATGGGTCTAAAGCTGCAGAATATGCTACGTCCCAATCGTGATTTCACTAATAAGAGCATCAGTCCATGCTGGGGGTTTAAATGGTCCGGCGTAGCTATAGTATCAGCAGCACTTCAATTGGGGATGGCTAGGGTCATAGGCGCCGACTTTTCAAAATCATTATGGGGGCACAAATAATAGCCGAATGTTTAAAATGTTTGATCTCTGGCCATGGGGGGGGAGGTGGCACTTAAAACTTAAAGTCAAGATTGAAATTTCAAAAATACCTTTCTACAGGGTGTCTCTAAACCTAGTACCATAAATTTACCAGCTGCTTCCTGACGCAAAAATAAGTCGAAAATGTGTATAAAAATTTTTCCTAAACCGCAGCATAAGGAAGCTACATGTCTTTGAAAATGGTGTTGAAAAAATGGAAAACAATTGCATTCTAAAAACGGTTTGAGATAAGAAATCGAAATTTTGCAGTCAGCCTAACCTATAAGTACAAACTTTCTACTATTTTATTTTTGTAAATTAACCAGGGGCGGCGCGAATGGGGATTATCACCGACTTCTTGTAACCCGTTTTTCTTAACCTTTTGTTTTTTTCCATTTTAGTTTAGAGATTTGTATTCCCTGTTCCCTAGTTAACAAAAAAGGTACTCTTGTTTCAACTCGCTTGGACTAACATTTTCCTATAAAATGCAGATTTTCTGTTTTGCCAAAATCAATTTAGAATGCTAGATTTGTATGTAAATTAATTTATTGAAAAATAAATTAAAATAAAAATAGTTACAGTAAGTGTTCGTACTGTTTATACCTTCAATAGGTTAGGCTGCATACAAAATTTCGATTTTTTATCTCAAACCGTTTTTAAAATGGAATTGTTTTCCGTTTTTTCAACACCATTTTCAAAGACGTGTAGCTTCCTTATGCTGCGGTTTAGGACAAAATTTTTATTGACATTTTCGACTTATTTTTGTGTCAGGAAGCGGCTGGTAAATTTATGGTACTAGGTTTAGAGACACCCTGTATATCCTCTTGCTTTTGATCCTGCATCTGACTTTTCTTTAGAAACCGTATCAAAGAAGGTTAAAATTACCAAGTAATTTATATAAAACGTTTTTTATGCAGTTATTCTTAAAAGTCCATGGTGTTAGACAAAATGGTCTTAGTAAAGGATTTCCTTCTTCTTGCAGTAACTTAAAAATTTGCAATCTGTTTGCCAAATCTTTTATAAAGGTTTTCCAAGAAACACCGTAATATTTTAATATTCTATTGAAAGAAACGTGAAGCTCAAGACTAACAAGGGATTTGCACATTGCGGAGTACCTACTGTGTTGGGCGCCGACTGCATTAGTGGGCTAGCTACCTGGGTTACACCATAGATACAAATTCCACAAATTTCTTTAGACATAATTTCATATATTGAACATATTTTTGTAGATATAGGCAAGTACCACAAACTCTGAAAGGGAAACGTTAAATTCACTGATTTCTTTATGGGGGCACAGCCCCCATAACATTATCATTATGGGGGCACGAGCCCCGGTGCCCCCACGGAGTCGGCGCCTATGGCTAGGGTGATATACCTGCTTTAAGGAATTACTGTTTGGAGTTGGTATAAAAGGTCCACCTTTTATAGTCTATGCGTGTGTGAGCTTTCTTACAAACCAGAATATTCTACTACTTTTGATAAAGTAAGTTATACCTATAGTTAGATTGTACAAGAAAACATTTATTTCAGTACTACTGAGGAGTTGCCAAGAATCCCTATAACTATTATAATTCAAAGAACCAACTTCTGACCAACTGTGTCTACTTTTACAAGGATAAAAGTTTCGAAGTTTAATGAATAACAGTTATGTGATTTGTCTTTATCCACAACCAGTATATTATAAGGTCATAATTCCACATTTGCACGAATGTTCGTAGTACCGTCTAGATTAGAACCACACAAACAAAACAGCAAATTTGACACAGATCTTTGTTGCATAACAAGGGTCCACTCGTCAAAATGCGCGTATCTGGACGCACCTTAACGCTTGTCTCTTGGCGAATAATTAATAATTGTAGTAATAAGGGTGTAGATTTGGTTCATACTGTTCTGCATATCTAGTACTTGATCTTAAAGGTTTATAATAGATTCGTTTCTAGCAAGAATATATTATATTACCTATTGATTATATTTCTTCAGACTTGAAATTTATCATGAATATGTGTTACATAACTGATAAAAGTAACTGAAGGTCAACAACAAAATTTATGAAAAATAGTAAACAACTTGTGAAACTTTTGGAGATCATATCTACATTTTAGGGGCAAAGATTCTAATATAAATTGAACATTTGCAACATTATGACTTAGTTGTGAGTTAGTTACTGTTCCTTTAACACAATCAACAAAATGGGCAAATTTGTTTCCGTTCTGGCCGTGGTAATGCTTGCCTTATCGGTTCAAGGTAAAAAATGACATATTTTTGTAGTAACTAAACAAGTTTTGGAAATCAACATTTTACCTCTGAATAATAAATAGCGCTACTGAGCAGTTTACTGTCAGTAAGTTATATAATAACATTTCCTAAGTATACTGGGTGACTTAAAGTTGTACACCATCCTCTTTACGACATATTTCTTTAGTGAAAATAAGAAGTAAATGTTATATTAATATGAGTTGGGCCGTCCGTAGTTTTCAAAAACAAATTCATGAGTTCTGAGGAATAGAAAATAATAAATCATTGTTTTTCGCAATTTTAAAAGTCCTGTAACTCGATTAGGAAGTATATATTCTTCACGGTACAATTTTAAATCGCCCAAACGACTATTAGGCAACAATAATGTTATTGTAGTTTGTTCTGATATCTGACTGGATGGTTTCTGCGTACCTACTTATATGCTATCTAAATTTGATACCTTTAACTTTTCGGAGTAACAAATTTGTTTCTATTTTGTATCTTTAAACATTTACAGCTAGCGAATTCTCAATACCATCTTTCGCAATTGCTGGCGATAGGGCTACGTTAGAATGTAATGTTCCACATGGAGAAACTCCTATCAAATCAATAACATGGTCGAAGGATGATAAAGTATTTTACCATCAAACTGGTGATTTTGAAACTCCTACCATTTCAGAAGTTAATGGCGTCGTGGTCGATGTAAAATCAGAAAATCATGTGGCAAACGACTGAATTTTAATAATTAATTTATGTTATAGGAAGAATTATCGAGTAACGGAACTCATATCGTAATTCAATCTTTAACACCAGAAAGTGCTGGACTCTACACCTGCAAGTTTGAAATCGATCATCCTTCTTTGAATTTGGCTGAATTGTCAGGAACACTAAACATAATACAACTTGTAACTCGATCCAATAAATTGCCTCCTGGTTGGTAATCAACTGCTGTAATACTTACAGTTACTGTATAAATCAAAATTGGTTTACCAATAAAAATATGAAGTACTAGTCTGTGTTTTCATTGTTTTATTGTAGGCTGTTACATCAACATCCCTCTGAACTTTTTAAATGTAAATAGTACAAAGTGTGTTTATTTAGATAACATTCCATAATATGGTTTTTCCGCAACCATCTTAAAAGTCAATGGAAGGAAGTCAACAAGAAGTTTCTTTAGACTTCCATTGATGACTTAGTTCTGAGGTCTGTCCTCACACCGTAGTTACTTTAGATATTAGTTCAAGTTTAGTAGTTTTCCTACTGAGGACGGTAGCTTAGCTGCCGAAATACGTATAGGTTTTACTTAAATATTTTGGTGGTAGGGGTTTGTGTTCATAGTAGTTAAAGAATGAATTTTTAATATTGTAATATTTTTAAAATTACTCAAAGAGGGTCACGTGACTCCAGATCGGCACCATTTGTGGCCGTGGCAATATTTGATACTGACCGAGTATAGGCCATAAATTCGTATCTTAATGAAAATTTGTAATTAATGAGCATCATTAAAGTAGGTACAGGTAGTAATACTGTACTATTGTACTATTGTAGCTGTTAAAAAATACAGGGTGTCCCGAAAATGGCGCAAAATATTTATGGGGCGTTGTAGGTGACTGACAAGGTAGTACCTAAGGGAAAAATACAAAAAAAATTCTACCTGCCGTGTTTTTGTAGTTATTAACCGAAAAAGATGTGCACAATCTGGCACATCCACATTTTATAACTTGTTAGGAAGCTATTTATTTTGATTCTTACCTACTCCTTATTACCTGGGAAACCATACGACTGGTTTTTGAACTGAGCACAATGTTGCCAGAATCATTTTCGCGCTATCTCAATGTAAAAAATGTCTTCAGTAATAATTTAATAATTTGTAATTACGTGCTTTTTTGCCATTTTTAAAATTTGGAAACAATAAAAGACATTATTTTCTACAAATAGAGTACCCTTAGTCAGTTTCATTTTCAATTTTTAAAAAGTTACAAGTGTTAACTTTACATCTTCATATCTTACAAATTTGAGCGAAAAGATTTTTTTTAACATTTTTCTCACACTTGTTTAGCGATACTGAACAGCGTACCATATATATTTTGCGCCATTTTCTAGACACCCTGTATATCGTATCGAATAAATTATTTATATCAAAAGCTATTATAAGGAATATTTGTTGATAGTTTTAAAAAATGAAAAATTAAGACGTGTTTGCGCCCCCACCTCTCCCTCACATGGATGAGGTCTGTATTGGAGTTGGAATCAGGTTCCATGGAACTAACTTCTAGATGATAGTTTCTAAAGTTCTATTATTACAGTAATTAGGTATTAATTTATTTAGGAAGGAATTTCCGCTTTGGTCTAGATTTTTCTTTGGCCATTGCCAGTGGCGTGGCGTGACATCTTCACAAGTGTAATCGCACCGTGAAGTATCAACGGAAGTATATTAGGTATGGCGAACGAAGGGAGCTTAAAATTGCGCCCCAGGCAAATTTTTTGGAAAAGTGGGCGTGGCCTGTTTAAACCCGGATTAAGAGCACTTGCGAGTTTTAAAACATCATTGTATTACTCTTTGTTAAAGACTCGCCTTTTGGGATAATTGATTTTGTGTAAAACTTTAATCATCCAGTTTCTGCAAGTTTCGGTCGAATTATTTTTTAGGATAGGTTCATTGTTTCCTACATATTGTATTCAGCTATCCGTCTAATAATTTTTTTTGTGCCTCCGGTCGGCATCACTGTGTTTCTGCATCGCGAAATCCGTCAGAAACAGAGGTTTCTCCGACCTAGGCCGGCGAAAAGTAGAAATTGAAGGTTATTGGTTGGCAGCATCGGCTCAATCTGTCAAAGTCAAATTTGTGCATCGCGGTCGGAGACGATCAAATAAATAAATTAGCAAAATTTTACAAATACGATTACCTATTTGAGCCACTGTGGTGATTTGAATATAATCTTTAATATGCGCCGGTGTATCCATTATTAAATCAAAGATAATGAAATTTATAAATAAACGTCAATGGAAATTGTAAGAAAATAAATGAATTAAGTTTAATGAATACCAGGAAACAAGGAATCTTGATTTTAAAATTATTAAAAAAAAGCCTAATACTAAATTTTAAATGTAAATTTAATTTTTTCTATAGCAGATGTTAAAGTGTGCTTTGTTCGACTAAAAATAGTTGATCAAGTATTACTTTAACCGCAAGGGTAGATAAAGTAACACTTTAACCGCAAGGGTAGATAAAGTGGTTTAATTTTCTGGAAACTCCATGGAAACCGAATGGAAACCTTTGCTACTGAGATTTTCGGGTTTAATATAATCTAATTTTAAATTGTTTTTTTTACAAATTTTTCTTATTTTTTTAACATCTGCTATAGAAAAAAATAGAATTTTATACACGACGATAAAATTTAATTATCGACTCGTGAAAATTAATTCACGAGCGATTTCATCGCTCGTGAATTAACACTTTCCGCTTGTCGATAAAATATAATTTTATCGTCTTGTATAAAAAATAACTATTATTTAAACAAACACTGGCACAAAAAATCTTGTGTATTACACGTCCAGAAACAGTTTTGCGAGTGCTCCTACTTGCAGGACTCGGCGTTCCGCTTCGCCCTGCAGCCTAATAGGCCGCTACAGACGCTCCCGTCTTACCTTAATACTTGCCTGCACAGTTTTAGTTGTAAGGGAAGTCTCAAGACTTCAAAAGCATCCACATGTAGCGTGTTCAGTTCATACTTTTTCTCATTTTTGAAGCTCCGTGGTAGTGGGATCATGTCAAATAATCACAGTGACGATCTTTTAGTAGCGATTTATTTAGATTTAGCTTTAAGAAAGAAAAGTAAACCTAGATCAAAATGGGCAAAATCGTGGCTTTTAAAAAGGGCTCGACTCTCGCACATAAATTTGTTAAATGAAATAAGGTTAGAACCCGAAGACTGGAATAATTCTGCACTCTTGATTTTCCATAAACATGTATATTGTCTGTATAGTGATAGAAATTATCTACATAGAATAACCTCAAATCTGCCATTATTAATGCAAAAAACGGAAAACGAAACTAATCTCTCATTGTCTTGGCTAGAACTGAAGACTTTTGTTCGTCCACACGTTCCGTCTTGCTCGCAGACCGGTAGGCTCGCGCGCAAAATTTCAAGCGAACCCTGAATTCCTTCGAGCCGCACCACTGGACTGTACACGCACGAAAAGGCTTAAAGGCCGCTACAGACGCTCCGCTCCGTCTTACCTTAATACTTGCCTGCACAGTTTTAGTTGTAAGAGAAGTCTCAAGACTTCAAAAGCATCCACATGTAGCGTGTTCAGTTCATACTTTTTCTCATTTTTGAAGCTCCGTGGTAGAGGGATCATGTCAAATAATCACAGTGACGATTTTTAGTAGCGATTTCTTTAGCCTTAGCTTTAAGAAAGAAAAGTAAACCTAGATCAAAATGGGCAAAATCGTGGCTTTTAAAGAGGGCTCGGCTCGACTCTCGCACATAAATTTGTTAAATGAAATAAGGTTTGAACCCGAAGACTGGAATAATTCTGCACACTTGATTTTCCATAAACATGTATATTGTCTGTATAGTCATAGAAATTATCTAGAATAACCTCAAATCTGCCATTATTAATGCAAAAACGGAAAACGAAACTAATCTCCCATTGTCTTGGCTAGAACTGAAGACTTTTGTTCGTCCACACGTTCCGTCTTGCTCGCAGACCGGTAGGCTCGCGCGCAAAATTTCAAGCAAACCCTGAATTCCTTCGAGCCGCACCACTGGACTGTACACGCACGAAAAGTCTTAAGACTTGCTATCCACACGTACCGTCTTACCTTGAGACTTAGAACTGTGCAGGCAAGTATTAAGGTACTCGCGCTCGCAAAATAATCTGCTGTTTCTGGCCTTGTGATACAAATAACTATTGATCTTCTAATGAAAGTGCTGCCATTGGTATTTTGGGAATAATCTTAAAATATTTTGGTATAATTAACAACATTAAAATAAATACGTTTACATAAATAGAAAAAGTATACTACAAGACGTACATTTATATTTAGAAAATTTTAAACATGAGTTACTTACTTCCTGGTTTCAATTAAAATAATAGGAAGACGCTTAAAGTCCAGCTTTTATTTACAAAAATAATTGTTTCTTATGTATTTTTGTTTATAATTTTGTCATTGTATTGATATCATTAATTTGATAAAACAATTCCATCTGCCTATCTCCAATTTTTGTTATTGCTATTTATCAAACAAGAACATAAAGGCTATTCAATATTCACTTACATTAATTGCCATAAAGTATAATTATAGAAATTATCAAATTTAAGGAAGTATCTGTTAAATATCTGCACGAAAAACGGCGAACAATGTATTATACACTTAGTTGATTGACGGTTGAGCAGATTGACATTCGGTTATAGAAAAATGGCCAGTTTATATATAATTGTCGTTATGTGGTTTATATTAACTGTTGGAGGTAAGAAATTTTATTTAGTAAAGTAAAGAATATTCTCTACTTCATGTTAGTTTAAAATAATCATAGTTATAGTACTATACAAAAATAGAAATAAGTAAATCTTTCTATCTATATCTAGGTAACATGGAAGGTAATTTTTATATCGGTCAACATATAACATTGGATTGTCCCATTCGTGCGAAAGGAAAAGGATTATTTGTTAAATCTATTACATGGTCAAAGAATGGACAAGAATTTTATAAATACGATCCCGATATGTCACCTTACGCCATTATTTTACATACAGATGGTGTTCAAGTAGAAGTACGACTCTATTATAAATATAACATTAAAAAACAAATTATTTACTATTTTATTAATTTGCAGGAGGATGTATATTTTAACGGAACTAAAATTACTATCGGTCCAGCAAGTAAAGAAACCTCTGGGCTTTACACATGCAATGCTGAACTGAGCAACTCCTATTTTCCGGGTTTAAAATTCTTTTTAAATGTTGACACTAAGTTAAAATTTATAGATGTATAAATAAATTATTTTAATTTAATTTTACCTACTACTACATTTCTCTATTATTAGACGGTCCTGCTAAAACAACTCCAGAAAGTACCTAATAGTAAAACGTATGCAAAATCTGTAAATATTGAATTGTTTAATCAAAACTTGTATAGTATCATACTTTAGAGTAAATTAAAAACCATTTCTGATACTCGTCACGTATTACTATAATAATTGTACATTTATCTCATTGCTGCTTTGTGATTAAATATTATAAATACATTAAGTTCAGTATTCTTCATGTAAACAATATTTTAAATCAATTGACTTATCCAAACCACGTGGTACTAAAAATATATTATTATTGTATAAGTAAAAGAATTTTTAAAGGTCTTCAGCTATCGCAGTGCAATAATCTAATATGAAAATTTTTAAATAAATATAAGATAAAAATATTAATAAATAAACATTTTATGTCGACCAAATATCTGCGGATGTATGCTTAGACATGTTATATCTTTTTATATTTATTAACATCTGAGCAGTTCTACTGTTATGCTGTGTGTACCGATTTCAGGGAAGTAACTACCTACACTATTTTTTAAAGAATTGATGAAGCATCATTTTGTACATAAGTTTTATTAGTGACTTATAACGTCTTAACCATTGGCAGAAGTAGTGCGCGCTTAGATAGGGTTCGGGCATCTTCTATAATACCAGTACCACGGCGATCGACAACTGCGCGAACTTAATGACCCCACATGAACAAGGGAGACAACTGTGCGAGTGCTTAACGACAGGTAACTTTAAACTGGGACAACTGCGCTATCTGAATCCCCCCTTCAGTTCAGTATCTACAGGCAAAGTCGAAAAATTCACCTTGTGTTACCAAAATCAGCATTTGAACTACAGCAAATACTTCGAAATCTGGAATTGACCACAATTCTTGGCGAGTATATTTTATTGGAGAACAACACATCAATAGCTTTCTTCATCTTATAGTGCAAAACTAATTTATAATTTCTGTGCCAATCCGAGGCCATATATGGATGGGACTTTTAATTACTGCCAAAAGTTCTTCCTGTACCTAATTATTTACCATTCGCGGATATTTGAATGGACATTACACAGAGCTTCTTAAAGTAACGTTTAAAGATTTATATGGCATGTAGTACGGTCGAAAACAAGTTAAAAAATCTTAATAAACGTAGGTCCCAAAATAAACAGTTTCCGATATAACAGCGATTTTTTCTACAATATGTTCGTGTCTTTTGTTTGCTGAGCAGAGTTGGTTTTGAGTCACATTAAAGAGTCTGTTCCAAATGTAGTCCTTTTACATCTACAGAGGATCGATATCTTCGTTCAAAGGAAGCACCATCCCTTTCAAAATACCCAGGATTTGCTTGAATTAACTGGCAACACTGTTCCTTTCGTTGATGCAATTCTTGAAGATTGTTTACAGGTGTTGCGGTTGCGTAAACTAAACTTTGAATAATCAACCATAGTATTAAGTGGTTACTTCAAATTACTTCAGCTGTCTTCAAACAAGGATGACGATCATGTGTAGATGTAGAAGGACGACATTTTGAACAGACTCAAAGCCAATTCTGCTTACCAAGCAAAATCCTTAAGTTTGCCGACAAGCACATGTACAGAAAATCGCTGTTATATCGGAAACGATTAAGTTTGGAACCTGTTAGGTAGGACTTTTTCACTGGTTTTCGACCAAAAATTTTATGAAACTTTGCAAAATAACTTTTAATAAAACTAATTGAATAACAAACCAGGTACCTATATTTCCAGCTCCAGGTAAAACTATTAAAGGGCATTTTAACTATACCTCGCGCGGTTATCTACTTTTACTGCAGGTAACTTTTCGAAAAAGCAATTAGCCGAATTAAACACAGTTGTCCGCTAGTGCAGATAGTAATAAAATAATAATTATCTCTTAAGCTGATAAGCCGAACGGGATACAACTCGAACATATTTGCTTGCTCAATTTTTCAGGTAAGATACATTTGGGATACAACTCGACCGCGTGTCCGTTGCCTCATTACCTACCAAGGTCTAGGGTTTGAATTTGTATTATACAGTACCTTGGGGAGTTGGATGACCCTATAAGTAGATGCTCATTGTGTGTATAAGATATGTAGATATTTGGTTAACAGTATTTTTCCCCCAACAGGTATGATAAACTTTGAAAACAGTTGTATTGTAATGTCATTTTTTAAACGAATCGGTTTTATAATGAATACTCAATTAAAGCTCCACCCAAAGCCAGTTGATTGTCTGGCTTTGGCTCCACCAAGCTTACAAATGTCCCGGAAAATATGTCAACTAAATTTTGAAAGACAAGGCGCGACAATACGTCAACCAATAGCAAACAATCCTACTCAAAAGTATTACATTCACTAAAAAAATTTTCGTTTGAAATTTTAATAATTTCAGTGTTTGTCAGATTTTTTTAACGTTTCAAATATGTTAAATATGAATGCTAAATCGAGGAAGATAATTCATTCTGAAGCCAGAAATATCATTCGGAAGGTCATAGAATTCTTCGATTGAAAAGTATTTACAGTTATTTAAATTTGCCGCCAGTGGCGCGGCGTGACTTCTTCAGAAGTGTAATCGCACCGCGAAATATAAAAGGAAGAAAATTGCGATTTTTTTTTGGAAAAGTGGGCGTGGCCTAGTTAAAAGCGTTTTAAAAGCACTTGAGAGTTTAAGATAGCATTATAAAATTACAAAAAAAATTTTCACGAATAATTTTAATAAGAAAATGTACTACGAGTATTGCATTACACACGTCCAAAAACATTCTATCATTTTTAATCAAAGTACGCAATTTTCACCCTACTTTTTTTAGTAAAAAATATTAATCAGAATGGAGATTACAAAATTTCTATTTAAAATAAAATGTATGAATAGTTTAGTGGTTCAAACTGCACGAACCGATTACCGAATTACATAGTACAAGAGTACCAGTGTATCCGCATCAAGGTAGCGGATGCTGCGGGAGCTTTACTTACGCCTGCAGGACGTAGTGCGCGTGCGCGAACAATCTACCCGATTTCAGACTGTTTAAGTAACCTACGGTTACATAGCAACATTTAAGACGTCGTCGCGTCGGTGGCAATCGGCTATTTTAAAATTCTTGATATTACTTATAGGTACTTATTAATTATGTACCTAATGTGGGTAATTTTAATTATTATTATTTATAAATATATTACTCATATTTATTATAATTTTTTAAGGTTTTAACTGTAATCGGCGATTACAACGGTTACATACACGCTTCGCCACTGTTTGCCGCCTACATGTTTTTATTTTGACTGTAGGTAATTTGAAAAATTATTAGAGCGCCGGACACGCCCCCTTTCAACTTTGTAAGCTTGGTCGAGCTGTATGTATGCAATGATTTCCTATTGTATTTAGTTTTGTGGTAATAAGCTACTATAGTAGCACAGACTTATTAAAAAGGTATTTATGGTTCTTGTTAGCAGTGTAAGAATGATATTATATTGTATTAATGTTGAACGTTGATAATTAATTGTATCAATCTTTAAAAGATTCGGTTTGTTGTGTATTCTGAGTTGCCAAAACCATAGATCACGTGTGAATTTGAAATGATATTTGACCTGTCCGGAATGACAGAGAGTAATGATAGCCCAGAGCGCGTTCAAACTCCGGTACAATTTCCTGCTAATTCAATGTCTTTCAATCCGAAGATACGAAGTGATTGATTACTGGCGACTCCGCCTTCGTTGTAATTCGCGTCCAAGCTCACACTTCTCTAATTGGAAAATTATTTAAATATCAGCTTCGCTGCCTCAGGTTTCATTTTATTTAGTGTAGGATGAAATTCAGTTGCAACAAGCATTTTAAAATTCCAAGTAGGTGTAAATTGTAGGTTTCGTGTACGTCTACTACTTACTTTTAATGCACTTTTAATAACACAACACGATCACGAAGCATGTGTGTTACTATTTTATATCACTATGTTTTTTTATATTTACCAAACAAAACCATATCAGGTAGAACATAGAGTATTAACAACAAACAAATTTCTGTTCATACACAATAAGAAAATGTAAGACTATTTTGGCAGAAGCTACAAAATAAAAATGCATCAATAAAATACGTTTAGTGTTGACAAAATACAGTAATTCGCTAAAAGGACATCTTACATCTTATAGTATGATGTCCTTCGTTAATTTAACTCAAAATTGGCTTTATAGAAAAAAATTGATACAAGGATTAAATATAGTTGTTTAAATAGAAAACTTCTGACAACTGTACTTGACCGGTGTAACATTATAATTTAAAGAAATGCCTTTAGACTGACATCAAAATGTTTTAAATCTATCACGCATCCTCCTGCAGCGTTTCCTCCTAATAATTATAATTTATTTTCAAGTAAAATATAGGCTTGATGCACGACCACTGTTTTTATAGCGGCTAAAACAGTATTTTAATTAAATCCAAGAAGGCTAACTGACTTGTTACACAACTTCTTAAAATATTCTCATCGCGTTGAAAATAAATTTCGGAATGAAGAATGATGTACGAATTACAATTTCTTTTTGTTGCTGATTTAACAAAATTCAATCATTTACGGTTCCGGGAAAAATCATAGAAATTCTGTTGGGTAAAAGCTCGATTTCCGGAAATGCTCCCGTCATACATAATGTAAACCGCACAAAAGATTAAGTAGGTATCAGAGAGAGGTTAAATATTTTATAAGTAGTATTTTAATTTAAAATTGCAGATATAATTCAGCAGCTTTAGTTTTCCTTTAAATTTTAATTAGGAAATTAATTTTTACATTAAATACCTAAAGGCCTCACCACACAGGGTCCGGTCCGGTCCGGTCTCGGGTCCGGTGTTGCGGGCGCCCGCTCCGGATCACCGCAGCGGTCTCCTATGCCACATTAATTAGGACACGCCAAACGCACGCACGGCACAGTCTAATGGAGTCTTGTTATTCTTTAAAAGATAAGGTATTATTGTAGCGATTCTTCTGCCGACGATGAACTGCTACTATTAGCAGCGACTTTGGACGATAATGACAAAATATCAAAGAGACGAAGTTGGATACATGAAACCAACAAGCGAAGAGAGTTTTTGGGTGAATTTCATATTTATTAAAAGAATTAGAATTAACAACGATACAACTGAATGCGTAGACAAGAACTGATGCCACACTCTCTGAACAGATTGGTTATCGTATTCCGGTAGCCCGCATGAAACTGTAGGCAATGCGATCCACCGTTGCGACAATCGCAAGCGGTCTGTCGTCTGACGGAACGTGTGTGATATGTCTTTCATATGAAATGTATGTAACGAATCATTGTATACTAAGATAGTATAGTTATTTGATTCACTCTAATAAAATTTACAAAAATACATATTCTAGAGTTGAATTTTAAGATATTATTACCTATCAATAGACCTCCATATCTTCACCAAAACGATTTTATTTACTATTTTCTAAATTTTCGGGGAATGGTTCTCAATGGCGTATTATCTACCGTGTCCGTAAATTTTCGGGCACCACTCTGTAACTGAAATATCTTGTGGGCAAATCTTCTGCGGTTATAATTTATTATGTTCAACTGAATTTGTAGTGTGACATGTGAAGGTGTAAATGCAAAGGCAACCAGAATGGCAAGATACGTGCGTCGTTTGTTTTATTGCAGACTGAGTCGCAGTAAACTGTCCCAAGCGGCTGGCCGCGGCTTTCTTGATCCCTTTGACCCTGAAGATCCTTCGTAAGATTCACACAAGAAAAGAATATGTATTGAATACTATAAAGGATATATGCACCCTTATGCTATTATTATAACTAAAATGAAATGTATTAGGTTAATTCGAAGACTATGAGGTTGTCTTATTTGTATGGGGTTGGTATTATGAAAGGATACCTCAAATAGCTTTTAGAAACGCATATTTTCTGTTGGCGTTTGTGAATCTGTCTACATTCGCAGGAGACTTGTGTAGTAACAACCAAGACGTATGGAATAGGGTCTTAAACCGCGTGTCAATTGGCACGTCACAATACAATCATAGTAATTCGCTGTTCGTTTATTTTATTGTGTGTTGATCTTAGTTGGACAACCAAACCTAGCATTGGAAGTTTAGTACGACCTCGCACCTCGCATTTTTACATCAATGTTAGTGCAGATGCTGATTTTGCTACACTTCAGTCGTTTTACTATTTGTAATTTATTTGGTTTTGAAACAGTAAGATTCGGTATTAAAATAAGTAGGTGACATTTTTAATGCAACTTTGAATACTTACGAATAATTATAAACGTATTAGCTCTTCACTAATCTGAAGGTAAGCTCCCTTCACTAGGGTTTTAGACTTTTTTCTGTGCCTACAAAATGCTATTACTGTTGTTCAAACAAATACATGTTGGTGATATGATAAGAACAGCCACGGCAAGTGATAGATATTCTCATTTAGTAACAGGACTATACAATTTACTGTTAGATACCAGTAACAGGGTCGTACTAAATCCAACGGGAGAATAACTAAAATTGACATTAAATGCTCAAAGCTACAAAGTGTGCCCATCAAATTTAAAATTTTTCTCATTATAAGTTAGGTGCATAAAATCAATTTCTTAGAAGTAGGTATAATAATTAAAATTAATTAACATCTAGTTAGTTTTAATTGAAAGTTGATTCATTAGTAAAAAGTTGATATTGCCAAAGGCTTTATTTAATATTAAGGTTAACTTAAGTTTAGCTCGTAAAAAAGAATACTAATTATAGTTTATGTTGGTATACTATGTCAGTATACAGATTAATATGTTAGAATCACGGTATATTAGTTTTTTTCACAATTCGTTAGCTGTTGAGTAATTTTTCTAGTTACAAACAGTTTGTGTTTGATTAAATATTAATACACGTTGAAGGTGTTGTAATTAATCAATTACTGAAGTTATTCTTACGGCATTTACACATGATACACAATAATTAACAAATACTGTAACTTATTTGAATATTATATCTCTATAACTTAACAATTATAGGTTTTGGTATAGTTTTAGTTTCTTTTTAATTTAAATTGTGGTTCGCTAATTTCGGTTTTCCATTAAACGGATGAAATCGAAACAAACCAGAAATTTGTGTTGAAAAAACAAAACTGCGACTTTGCACAAACTTTTAGAAGACTCGAGTTGTTGAAGACTATTTGTGTTTTGTTTTTCGTGTCTCGGTCGGAAGGGATGACATTAAAAATGTTTCAACGTGCCTAGAAACCGAATCTGTTCAGTTCCTGGTTTCAGAAGCTATCATTTCTGTTTTGGTGTTTGTGTGTAGGCATATACACAGAGTGATGATAAAGTATCGCACAAAAATCATATTCTGGTTATTTAATGTTTTTGCGGAAAATCCTGAGACCCGTCGATTTTTGTTTTTAAATCTCCATTTAGACATATAATTTTCAACCCCCCACCCCTCAACCCCTAAGTGCTAGCAACCCCAACTTTAAAATTTTAAATAGAAAGATACCCTTTGTGATACCTCTTTTGATAGGTCTTTTTATTCTTAATATAAGCAAAAAAAGTTTTTCAAAATCGGTTGATAAATAACGGAGGTATTTAACAAAATGTAATCAAATGAAAATGTCAATATTCGACAAGAAACGGCTCAAACACGCCGTAAATGGTAACATTAAAAAGGACACTTCCTGACCTAAAAGTGTGGTTTTGATCGCCCATTATTTCTACGCTGTGACGTCATAATTTTTTTTTAAATGTCAACCCCATTATTTACATTGATTACATTTTGTTAAATATCTCTGTTATTTTTCAACCGATTTTGAAAAACTTTTTTTTGTTATATTAAGAATAAAAAGACCTATCAAAAGAGGTATCACAAAGGGTATCTTTCCATTAAAATTTTTAAAGTTGGGGTTGCTATCACTTAGGGGCTGAGGGGTGGGGGGATTAAAATTACCTGCCTAAATGCCAATTTAAAAACAAAAATTGACGGGTCTCAGGATTTGTGCCATTATTTCTACGCTGTGACGTCATAATTTTTTGTTGAATGTCAACCCCATTTTTTACATTGATTACAGTTTGTTAAATATCTCCGTTATTTATCAATCGATTTTGAAAAACTTTTTTTAGTTATATTAAGAATAAAAAGACCTATAAAAAGAGGTATCACAAAGGGTATCTTTCTATTTAAATTTTTAAAGTTGGGGTTGCTAGCACTTAGGGGTTGAGGGGTGGGGGGTTGAAAATTATATGTCTGAATGGCAATTTAAAAACAAAAATCGACGGGTCTCAGGATTTTCCGCAAAACCATTAACTAACCAGAATATGATTTTTGTGCGATACTTTATCATCACTCTGTATAATGTGTGTAGGCACAGCGTAGGCATAGGCGCTGACTGTATGGGTGCTACAGTGTGGAAAGGGGTCCATAACACTTCTTTCAATGTCCACAACGCCCAACGTTGTTCTCTGCCAATAACGCCCAAAAGTGTGAACACGACCACTTCGCCCAATTCTAAATGTGATCACAAAGCCCAATATGACCACAAGCCCCAACATTGTAATACGAACACAACGCCCAACGATATTTCACCGTTGTGTATACTTCGGCTCAACTCAACCTCGTCTCATGCTATTTATTATATATATATTACCTGCTAAGAGCAACTACCCTCGGCACCATGTACACACACCTACAAAAAATTTCACCAGTTCCATAGAGTACAGAGGAGATAGGGCGGTACGTTTCTTATGGGAAAAAATATGGCAACTGCCTGGGAAACGACATTCCACGAACGCTACCGACGAACCGAAACTACGTCAATTTCCCGGTTTATTCAACATGGAAAAGTAGCAGAAAGCACTGGCCCACTCAAACATATTACAAAAAAATCGGTGTAATAGTAATTAAGTTTAATATATAAAGCACTATTTCCGCGATTTTCATTCAATAATATTTACAAATAAAAGAAAAATCGCTAACTATATGTTAAAAGTATTTGTGAGCGCCATCTATTGGTAGCGGAAATGTCAAAGTCAAAAACTGCTATAACCCTACTTTTTTATTTACACTTGTAATTCCAAAGTTATAAAAGCTGAGTTTTTAATTTGTCAATAGTATTTTTGTTCGTTACAAAAAATATTGTACAAACGAGAAAGCGTCATCCGTGCATTCCCGCAATGAAGAATTCGCTCGCAAGCTCGCTCATTCTTCAAAACACGCTCATGCAGGAAATTCGTCTTCCCACATTTGGATTGTAAATAACTATTCTGTGTTAGTGTATCAAATCAAAAATGTAGATAATGGACAAATTATTTTGTGGCAAAAATCCAATATCCCCCTTAGTGGAATATATTATTACATAATACCAGTTTCCTTTGTTTCAGCCGTTACTTTAGAAAATTGCCCAATTTTCACAAACTAGTTTGAGCAAATCTAATTTACACTACAATTAAATCCCATAACACCTTTTAGACAAACTTTAAAAATTAAGCTTCCTCTCGAAAGCCTTAGAAAATCTGTATCGTTTAAAATTCAAATAGTCATTCGCCATAACCAGCATTTTCTTTCTTTCGATTTATTCTCGCTGACGTAGCTGCTTATGCGAAAGCGGAAAAGAATTTACATCTCGCTTCCTCCAACCACCTTGATATTTACATCAAAAGCGGCAATCTGTTTACCAGTACGTTCACGTTGGAAGTTCATAGCTGTCTATCTGTGGAATTGAGCTGAAATAAGGAATAAGCATTGGGGTATTTTGTATTCCTTCAAATGTGAATCAGAAACGAGGTGAATACGTAAAATTAATGATAAATTGAAACTACTTTGGGAAAATGAAATACCAAATCAGCGATAAAGCAATTTTATTTTGAGATAGTATATTTGGTAGTAAACTTGTATATAAATTATGATCAGATATGTACCCTATTATTCAATAAGATTTTTGCTTTATATCGTACATACCTACAATACCCAATTACCCAATACTGAAAATATATACGTTATAGGTAGTCAGCAATGAAAGGATGATTCGAAGGGACATGATAAATTCAGCGATTAGGTCAGAGCTGATATATCACATACATACTTTAATATTTTAATATTTTGTTGTACACAAAAGATTTATAAACTTTTGGCACTACTCCGGTCTAGTACTTGAGAGAACAAACCAATTTTAACTGTTCTCTGAAAAGAAATCATGTACCTACAACAAAATTCTGCAATTCTTTTGAATTTTCTTACCATCAATCATTTAAAATAAGGAAAGATGGGCTTTTGTTTAATATACAGTTCACCGAAACTGTGTTTCACCTTTCTCACACCAAATATAAGTAATTTAATTTAGTTTTCAGGTTAATTACAATAATTTGGTGGTTTACTTTTGTTTAACTTTTGTAGAACAAAGATCATGAAAAAATAATTCGGAGCAAATTGCAACTTACTTGTATACTAAATATCAGACCTGAAAAAAGTTAATGACATCTAGAATTCATTTAATTCAGTTTTCAGTTCTTATTTAATTTTGTTTGGATTTTCTACGTTTCACCAAATTCCAACAACTGGTATAATTGGAACGTATGATAACTTTTGAAGTAACAACAACACCAAGTTTATCTTGTAATGCTGTAATATACACGCAAAGAAAAATTTAATTATTACCTTTGCATTCACTCAGAATATTCTTTTGTAATGTAATTAAAAATAACGTGATTGATGAACTGCTTTCACTATTTGGTCCAGCTACGGGCTATAAATCAAACATTCAAAAATTCATCAACACCTTCTGAGGAACCGCTAGCAACACGCAATCAAAACAAAATTTAGTATAAATTAGCTACCTAGCTTAATTAGATACTTCTACTTAAATTGATCGCATGTTAACACTAATAGTTTGCATGTCTACGTTAGTAACTTCATAAGTTTGACTGTTATTTACAAAAATAATAATTATACGTAGTAAAACTACATTTTCGCATATCTTTAACTTTACCTTTGCTAATAAACAATCGATTAATTTTTGCATTAAGGATTAAGAATTGCACAAATTGCATAATTTTCTAATCTATTAACAATTCACACGCAGAGTTTACATTAGTGGATCTTCTCTGCAGAACAGCACAACAATTTTTCGAAGAACCATATCAGCTGAAACCACCACGTAGACTTTAATACCTCCTAGTGGGGTAGGACACTTAAGGGTGAAATCAGTAGTAAAAAGAACACTAGAACTAGGAATGAATTACCAACAAAGACTGTATAAAATGATATTCACCGTCAACAACGAAACTTCTGGAGAACCTTCGTATAGTAACTGCGGCCTCGGTGGATCTATGGTTCGAGCAAGGGGATGCCAGAACCAAATGTGACGACAAGTATGCTATTTGGAACCCATTTTCTCCAGACTTCTTACTAATCTAATTGGTACCGATCTCCGCATGGAGCGTGTTCCCCCCACACACTGAGACAAGCTTCTTACTTCTTCTTGAGGGGAGCAAGTCCTTGCGTTTACAGTGCGGAAGATACCTATGTCAAAAGTTTTAGATGAAAGGTTCTCCACCAGGCCAGGCCGCCTGTTTTTCCGCTGCTTTGGAACAGCTTCATGATACTGGTTTATGCACAATTAGGTTAGACATTATTTTCATTATACAGTGCAATGACCACAAACAATTTTTTACCGCCACTGGTCGTCTAGTGTTACATTTTCAGAACGCTGCTAACCTATACAGAACGATTGAAGCCGTTCAAGGAATTTTAAATAGCTCTGTACAGACTTTAGGTTAATAATAAATTACAAAAATCATGAATTGTGAAATTCGCTTGCCTTTAGTGGCGTTAATAATGAGTTTTCGAAAATTTGTAAGAGTGGGTTGTGCATAGAATCATCCGCTGAAGTTTGGTCTCCTAGTTTTGGGTCACCCTGTATAAAATTTAAATCAAAAAACAAGTTGGTAAATATTGCGAAAAAGATTCCGCAGCAACATGGCCCAATGACCAGTTGATTTACCGGCCACTTGACATAGCGCCAACCTGGGTTGACGATCAATCGCCTTGGCGACCAATTAGCGGTGGGATCAGATATAGATATCATTTCGACCTTCGATAGATTTCTGGTCTTACATGACCACAATCTGCAGCGTCCCAATGGCAAGATTCTAAATTTATTCAATGCTTGATAAGCTACGGGTAGTGCGGTTTAGAAGATACATTGGAGGCAGCGCAATGGTTGCTTTTTGGGGACTACGCGCGTATGAGCTTATCTCTATTCCTGACTGAATATACCAAATTATTTAATTTAAGAATAAGAACTATTTTAAATTCCTCTAGCAACCAGCGCAGAAGTTCTTACAAAATCGTGCAATTAAGTTCAATAAATTATACCCGACGTTCTATTGTTTGGAGCTTAGCAATAGTGGCAACAGTGTCATATTTTTTCTCATAAGAAACGTATAGCCCTATTACCTCTGTACTGCATGGAACCGGTGAAATCATCTATAATCAGGATGTCCAGAGTCTCGCATGTAAGATTGTAAGACCACTTCGCAGCCGAGCATGGCAGATTCATTAGTTAATTGTTTCTATAAGGAAGGAAATGTAATTACCACAAGGAAGAAGGAAACTACATAATTTTATCCGGTACATCAGAAATCATAAAGTTACTTCCATACTGTTCATGTGCCTAACTATTTATTTGATTCATTCTGTGATTAAATAATTCTTTGGTTGGTGTCATTAATCAGCTTGAAAACATAACTACGGTCATAACGTTAAGTAAACTTAATTATAACTAATTTTATTAGTTGCTTTCTAAATTAACTTTGAATTGTTTTTAGCATCCCATCTGGTATTGAGTTTTCACTGTTTCTGCGTTGTTTCGAATGGATGGATGACTCGATCTTATTTATTGCGTTCCATTACTGAAAGTTTTTTTGAATCCTTTTATGTGAATTACGACAGAAAATCTAAAGCATATAAAGCTGACACAATCTTGAAGCTTTTCGTAAGCTTTTATCCCTTAATCTGAGCCACTATATCAGAATTGCGGCAAGTTAAACCACATTCTATTTTCAGCCCTCTCTGATCCCATATATCTGAGGAACAGCTATCATTTCGCAAACAATATAACGCGTGTCAGTTTTACTGTTCCGAAATTATAAGTTATGTCTTTTATAAGGGAATTTCAGGGGCTTATTTTATCGCGACTCGGCTGCGGTGATCCGTTCTTGTTAGGATACTTCATTCCAATTCTCTTTTACGCAACTTTCCTCTCAAAATCTCGATCGTAACAAATGTTTATAAAACGTGCGTAATAATAAAGACAATAAAAATGTTATAAAAAATTTATTACCTTTATAATCCTAACTTTATTAGAAATACATAATGCAATACTAAGCATATCGTCTTGTATACTATAGGAATTAAACTGCATAGCACACAGTTTAACACTTTAATGAAAACGGTAAAATCCGATGAACTAACTGCAGATCCTTATGAATGTAAACAATATTATTGTTGTCATCGTTCCTTCGTTGGTTTCTTTTTGTCTTTAGAGCCATGTGGTTCAATTTAGGTGAATCTTGAAATACAAGGTGTCACAATAGCAATTTTACATTTCTAAGACACTGAAGGCAATAAGATCAACAGAACACGTCTGTAACAGTAGATAAGATTTAAAAATCAGAAGAATTCGATCGTTTTCAGTTTAGGGTTTATCGTGTACGATAATTATTTTACACACGCCGATAAAATTTCAGTTATTATAGACAAATGGAGAAATGTTTTACAAGCAACCGGAAATTGTAGGTATGATGCGTATAATGAAAACAGAAGAAATGAAAATCATGGTAAATGTGACATAAGTGGAGAATTCTCAAAGATGCCCAGCAACAAACATCAATCTCTGAACTAAAGGGACGGTTTATCAACTCCCTGGTAACTTAACCAACGAACGGTCGATTGTCATGGTCATGGATGCCTTATTATATTGTTACAAGACTGTATCCATGACAGTTGACCGTTTGGTTAGCTTAACAACTGACAAACCAGCCCTAATAATTTTGTGAATAGCCTAGAGTGCCAGAATAATGGACTAAAAAGTACTGAGCAAGATAAATTACAATTGGTAAACATAATCAAAAGACGCATTACTTTAGTGACACCATTGAGAAGATTCGTTAAGAAATCATGAAGGGTTATTAGAATCTAAGGTAGAGGAAGGCGGGGTCCAAAAGGATAAAAAGAAATCATGGTTAAGGAATAAACAAGAGTATGAACAAACCAGAATAAACCTTTTTCTGAGCTACGAGAGACATAGGTACATTTAATCTCTTAATTTAATTCTCCATAATGATCGCCAATCATTATTTAGATACTACGCCATAGAGAGAGTAAAATAGACTTAATAAATCCTGAATATCTTTACAAATAAATTGGCTCTTCCTTAATATAGGATTATAAAGATGAGGTTTATGCTTTGGGGATGTCGGTTCCGACCGAAATAGGGTATTTCGTATTTATATTTGGAAATAGACCAGCAATGAGCGTACCTTGAGAAATAAAAATAAGTTTACATAATAATAATAATTATTCACTATACAGGATAGGTACAAGACATGACTTTCCTATTCCCTCAAAAGTAAGGATTAAGGCTCTCAATTAATTATCACAGATTATTTCCTCACATGCGTGGCAGACAATGGGTTTTTGGGTTCTTCAGTCATCTAACTGGTAGTTGGCTAGTTCTGTTTTAGCAAAGCTATAATGGTTTAAGACTTTTTGTATTGAATTTTCCATTTTCCACTTCCTTTAACTTCCTTTAACTTTAGCACCGCTTCAAAGAATAAGTTTCGCTTCTAATTTAAACATTTTTTGACTCTCTTGGCTATTTTACATCTCTTATCTTTCTTCTCTAATTACTACTTACTCATACATTGGACAGACCTTTTCAGGAAATCTTCAAATAGCGAAGCCATATTCGAGATCTCTGTCGTTTAGTACTTCATTGTAACAATATTTTTATATTATGTTATCCATTCTCTATAAATTACTGCCGAACCACTCAATTCGCCTACTCTTATTCATTATATCGAGCGCTGTTGAGCACCTTTGACTGTAATTAATAAATTATTTATTTTACCGCTTTATACAATAAGACGTTAAAATACTTGAATCTTGAAGTTGCCTAAATTTAGTTGACCTAACTAAATAATACAGTTTGAAATGATTATTTTGACAGCAATAGCAAATAAACGGGTTTGTAAAAAATTACATGAGTTTCCCTATATTCACGAATAAAACTGTCCATAACGTATAAAAAATATCAAGTGTTACTTCTTGACAGCATTTTTAAAAATTAAAACGTTTTATTGAACAAGACGATAATCTGAGGTGTCTTTATTCCAATTAAGAGCATATTAACTCATAGCATCCGCATTTCCGTATTTACTTGCGTCACCAACACAATTCATTAGAACAAAGCAAAAATGATTTGATATGTTGTGATAAACTAATAAGCCTCGTGTAAAAAGTAAACCAATGTAAATTAAAACTAGGGTGGCACAAGCATTACCCATTCTCAAAGTTGGGTGGTCGGCTCTTCACGGATTAACAACACTATTATCGTAATCCAGACAGGGTAGGGTGCATCAGGCCGCGTGGCGGTCACGCGACGTATGCGTTCACTTAGGCACGGTGTTGTATTTATCGGATCACTTTGCGACAATCCATCTCCTATACCGATTGAAGATTGATATAGGCGTGATTTATGACTACCTTTTAAGGCCATTAAGTTTTATAAAGGATTATTTTAGGTACATTAATGTGTTCCCATACTGCAATCAAAACTGGGAAGAAAGTGGAACCAAATCAAATTTGTTTTCTAATTAAATAATAAGAAATAATATAATAGACTAGTTGAGATAATAAAGAAAGTTTTTACTTTGATCACATGCCAAGTCACGTGGAATGAAGAGACACTGGGCTCCCTCTCAGTTATCCTTGCAGGGTGCAAAGTCAGGTTGTCGGGGTAGGGAGGGATCAAGTAGCCTGTAAAACTGCCGCGCTGCTGCAAGAATACAAATCAGTGCCTGTTAACTTACAGCCAACCACTGTATCGCACGACATTTGGGAAATTTTATTGAGGTGCTTTGTACCTACTTTGTTTCCCGTGAAAAAGAACTGACGCAACGGAATAAAAATCGTAAAAGCGAAAGGATAGATTTGGAAAGAGAAATGATCAATATGTTTTATAAAATACCAGGAAACAAGTAACGATAAGTAAATGCCACAAAATATCATCATGCATTCCACACCGAATATTGTTTCCATAAAAATATTTAGAAAACGTTTACAATTTATATAAGAAAGTAGATAAAACTATAAATTTTTCTCATAAAAGCTTTTATACGATTTTCTCACACTAATATTATAAAGCAACACTAATCCCGTGTATGGGAGTGAACATCAAACAACATGCATTATGCCTAGTCTCATCTTTATAATCCCAGCACTATCTCCTCTAGGTATTGATCGCTATCATCTTATAAATCACTTGGAATTAACATAAATTAACCGATTATCTGGCGTTATACTTGGAGTTCTGTATCCTGCGAATAATATTAAACTGTTTGTTTTTAGACTAGAATAATTTCATGCTAATTTAGTTGTAGGGTGACAAAAATAAAATTTGCTTTATTTGAATTTGTTTTGGTAAGGGGTTCATTTAAAAGGGTGACTAAGAATTAATGCCAGCAATAAATATATCTAATCGAATCAGAGTTTAATTACTTTTATATTTTATTTAAAAATTCGAATAAAACAGACCAACCCAATTATTTGTAAACAAATATCTTCGTACTTAACAATTTATTCTATGTGCATATGATTGATCAAAATATTCAAAATATAGATTTCTAATAGGACACAAAGTTCAATTTACTCCCACACACTTTATTCCACAACCTTTTCACGCCAGTGCTTTATAATAAAATCCGACAAACCGTGTAATACATAATATTTAAAGTAAACGTCGCACCCTACAGTTATTTCGAGGCTGGTGTGGGGAGTCAATTTATTTTTGATGCGGTATATAATTTTTCCGGTCGTCGAGCCTCAGTCGTTGTCCTGTGGGACCCCATTCAATTTATTACGTATAAATAATAATATGCTGTGACGCATTCAAACTGCCAAGTCAATAAATTTTATAAAATACTACATAAGTAGGTAAAACAAACCTACTACGGACCTTCAGTTCCCTTATAGTTAAATTTTAGGGTTTCATTTGGTTTAGGGTAAAATATGACTGTGTCGAGATATTCAAGAAGAAAAATTTGATATTTTTGAAATAATGTTTTAAAAAGTTTTTCAAGGAAATAGATGCTCGACACTTACCAAGCTCAGAACAGAACGTTCCAGAATTTTATATTTCTCCAATAATAACAGCACTAAGTACTTAGTACATTGTACATTCGAAAGATTAAAATATTTTCAGAAAAGCAATGAAATCAAGGAATCTGTGAAAAATCGATTTTTTACAGTATAGGTAGGTACTTATCTACTTCATAATTTTTTATTTGAAATCGAAATAATTTCAGTGAATCAAATCCTTCAGGGTTCAAACAAAAGGAAACATGATAATAACTTTTTAATGTGCAAACTTTACACAATCACCCCTTTTATTGGAGGCTGTTGCATGTAAACAAACTTTGTATTCATCGACTAATAAGTAATTGAAATTTTGAAATCGGTTATGTAGAAAAGAGACTTTCCTGTAACTGAAATAATAAAATATTAAACGTATTAATCCCACATAACATAAAACTAACGAGTTTACAACTATACTTAAAGCAAGGGTGATAAAATAAGTAAAGTTAAAACATTCAATCTGTTTTAATCAACTAGGAAGCATCAACATTCCATCAAGCGTGTGCTGGAAAGAAGAAAGAAGACAACGGAGTGTCGTTTGTTCCGCTCGCACCAGGACGAGTTACGATAGCACAGTTTCACTTGTCTCTCGTTAATTGTATTAGTTACCCGCTTCCTCGGGCTCTGGAAGCGCTGTTTCCATCCGGTCACTTGCTTCTTCATCCTTCTTCCGGTAAAAACCGGAAAGCTGGCAATCTGGGCGCTTGTGTTCATTTCAAAATGGCCGCCTGGGGTGTCGTCAACGTAATTACAAAATGAATTGTCCAATGGCGGGATCTGCGTTGCCATGACAGCGTTGATTAAAACAAGCGAATGTCTCCGCGTATCGCCATGGAAACTGCTACACCACGAGATGTCTCTCGAGACGGTCTTTGATCGTAGACTAGACGTGCTTTATCGAGCTTTTTTATAGAATAAAGCTCATTTATTTCAGTTACTGAACGCTCTGTTTAAACTCGGTTTAGTTGATGGATGTTGCCTAATTAGGTTTTACTGGGCTCTTTCGTAATTTTCATTTGTTAAATGCTGATTGTAGAATGAGGTACTTAATTAAATTTTCTTCTTTTTCATTTAAAGTTTTACTTAGCTCATAAATTATTTTAATCTTTCTCTGGTTGTTATATGCAACAACTATGGCGTTTAAACATCGTGAATCTACTTTATTACCAACTCCATTAAGATATTGATTTTCGCGCTGCTAAACACACGAAAATTAATTTAAATTGAAAAATTTTGATACCGAATATTTAAACGAATTTTTGCGTATTTAGATTTTTAAGATGTCTAGAAATTTTTCGGCAAACCCTCACGTTCACACAATATTGACAGTGAATCGAATATTTTGAAATATTGGCAACACCGCCGTCAGGTAGTTGTCAATAAATTAATCGCTATGTAGTATGTTTCTTTTTTTTTTGCAATACTTGGTAACGCTTGTTTCAGTACACAACTTACAAGAATACTTAGATTTGAATGTTTCATATTTGATTCTTCCTTATTCCTTTGGACCTTTGTATTTATCTATTCTTATAAAAATGTATGCATTTTCTTTGTTAAATTTTAATAAAGCGTATCCTGAAATATGTTAGAACGCTTTTCTTCTGGAAACAGAAATAACTGAAAATATTTAGCTAAGTTTCAAACCTAAATGCCCTCTGTCCTCTCCATGTCCTTTTTATGTGGTGTCACGCGGGTTACGCGTAAACCTAGCATAATATGAACGTTCAAGAGAACAAAAATGTTGAAGCATTTTTTTAAAAAATTTCGAGGTTACACCTACACAGTTCATAGCGCCCAGTTTATAAATATCCTGTATTTTATGTATTTCATTGATGATTGTGTTATACGAACAACATATTTCTGACGTTGACTGTATATTTTGAGCCGCATATAAACTGCGGTGTTGTTAAATAAAGTGATATCGTTCTTTCTTCTTGCTAAAAACTCACTTTTTCACCGCCATCAGATATAAAGCACAGTAGTGGGGTTGCTAAGGGACGCTTTTATTCAATGCGATGTTCATTTATTTCAAGCCCCGGGCTGCTGGGACGTTTTGCGCCAGAATGCACCCGCGTCATCTGATAAACCCATGGAATAATGATGCTCTGATTTTATCGCCCGTGATACTGAATCCTGAAGTAATTTGTTTTTTGTCCGCCTTCATTATCGTACCAATATTTGATTTTAATAGTTATTTATGTTACAAGGCCGTGAAGTAGCACTTTTTTTTATTAGAATGAATATTATTTGGCGAGGCGAAGGCCGAGCCAAATAATCATTCGAATAAAAAAAAGATAGTTCACGGCCATGTGGCATACAAAATTTTGTGTGCAACTGTGAAAAATTACCAAAATTAAAGTTTCGATCGAATCTTTACATAAAATTAAAAGCTAATTTCATTCAAGATCATGACCCGTAAAAAAAAGTCTTTGTCGGCCGGTAAAAAAAAGTCTTTTTTTTACGTTGTCAGGGCTTTTTTTACGTTGTCAAGGTTTTATTTTACTATAAACAAATGTGCTACTTCACGACTCAAAATCAAACAAAAAAAGTGACCTTTTTTTGACAGTTGCACACAAATTTGTTTTGTGTAATCGGTGTGACGTACAAAAATTAATTTGGTTTATACTGCCTTCATCCTTTTAACGTAATTATGTAATTACATCGTTTATGTTATCCACAATTCAAATGTAATCAAAGCTATTTCGTAGGAATTGATATAAACAGGTACGAGTTTACGTGAAATATATTGAATATGGAATTAATTCGCAAATAAATCGAATAAGACAAGGGCAATACACGTAACTTTAATAAATCTGAGTTTCAACTATACTAATAAATATGGCTATATCAAAGGTTACAATAGTATATTATACACCAAGGTAGAGAAGACATTTTTCTCAGCCAAGCATTATTATCCTGAGATGCGGAGCATCGAAGGAAATAAGCTGCGAGGCTGATAAGTCTTCTCTACCGTGGTTTATATGCTATTTTTTCCACTACTGGCACCTTTATTCCTTTTATAATTAATCGTTTTTACGTTAATAAAAAATAAAATTACATTTCTAAATATCCACAAAAATCAAGTAGCCTTGCCTAAAAACATTTCAACTGACATTTGTAAAATTTGACGTTTATCTAAAACTTAATTATTTCTCATTTTTAACAAATAATTATAATTAAAATTAATAAGAAACAATACCTATTAGATTGAAATAAATAAGCTTTTAGAAAGTGGTTGTTGTATTATGAATTATTAGGTGAATAATATTCGATATTTGACATAATTTTAAAGGCATCAGGCTAGCCTGCTAGATATATTGTTTCTATTATTGACCAGTGGTCAATAATAAAAAGTTAGTGACCACTAGCTGAGAATAGTTATTTGTTTAACAAGGCAGAAAAGTAGCAGATTTACTGGTATTTCACAGCTGAGGCGAAGCCGAAGCTGCGAAACCAGCCAAGGCAGTAAATCTGCATTTCTGCCGTGTTGAACATATAATTTTTTCTCCGATTGTTTACATTTAACATTAATTTAATGATTATTTTTAATATTTTTTGTGCTATTAGTATCAGCAAGCATCTGTTGCTATGCAGTTCTTATTGGTTGCTATGAAAAAACATATTTCAGAAATGTCATTCTATTTGTTGTGAATAGAATAGTTTTATGCCCGGTTTCTGGAAACAAATTTATGAAACCCATAACTTATGTATTCCATAAACAGCGAATAAGGCACTCTAATGACATCAGGTCACGTGATCAAATTTCGTATAGGCCAATTAGCGCCTTCCCCGAATATCACGTGATACGTCATGGACTGCCTTATTGACTGTTTATCGAATACATAAGTTATGGGTTTCATAAATTTGTTTCCAGAAACCGGGCATTAATCTTGTTAATTCGTAAATATTAATTAATTTATAATATATTTACAATGGAAAATGACGAAGAAATGTTCACCCCATCCGAAATTAAAGAAATCGTGAAAAATGGAACTTAAATTTAATTAATAAAAATTTCAAATTTATTCGTTTTTCGAAGCAACCTGATTTTGAATGCTACTGTCAGTAAAAATGATCACTTTTGTCTAGGCAGTAAATGTGGAACTTTGGAGACAGTCAAATGTCAGTCAAAGCATGCTTTTACTGTCTATCGGAGAAAAAATCAGCTTCTTGCCCTGAAAACAAACTAAATAATGGTACCTTCTAAATCTAGTACTGGAAAAAAAATTAATCCACGTCCTATGGAATGAAAAGTCGCGTTATTACTAGATGCATGAAATGTTTATAATGTCAGCTAATAATTAGTTGCCACGGTTTTTGCAGACATTACTTTGTCACGATCACTACAAGCTAAACATAAATAGCTTTGCGGTCAAAGTAGGATATGGATGGCACAGTGATCATAATTAATTTTACTTTTTACTCTTTAATGGAAATGTCATATTAATAAATTTTGTTTATGTTTTAACAGTCACTGAATCAGTAGCGGAAATTTTTGTGATATTCAATATTCAGAAAAATTATAAATATTTCATTTTATGAGGCACTGATGACATAAAACAGTATTGGGACGGAGGTAGTTCTCAGTATTTGTTGTTTTAAAGGAAAATGGAATTATGCACGAGTAGTTTTCATTCGGGACAAAATGTTTGGATGCCGCTAATGTATCCTGTACTTCAAAACTTCATGGCTATCTTCCTAAGCACCAATCTTCAACCAACCATTTTCTCACATGTCAATTTAAGCCGCTTTTAAACAGCACCTTTTCGTATATCTTTCACTATATGTAATAATTATTTAATATTTGTTGCATATTGATTTGATAATTCCTTCAGAACATTATACGATAAATAATAACGGTTATGCAATATCTTTTACTTGAAAATATGTAGTTATTATACGTACGTAGGCAAGATTCATCTCAGAATTAAATTAATGAAGCGGTGATGCTAAATTAAAATATTAAAATCAGTTACTAATGAAATGGTAATAAATACTAGGATTATTCTATACATAATTATAATTAGTAGCAGCTTAAGTAGTTAATTTACAAAGCGACAAAATTAAATTCTCAGCACATTTATAACGTGGACTCGAACTCGAGGAATCTTAACGCGACAAGGATAAATATTTTAACAGTTAATTTTACATTCAATTCAGATTAAGCTCGGTAGTTGACAAGTTAATATAACCGGTAGTTAGCAGCCGGCCTGCTTGGATCATTGATATTTATGTAAAGCTGACCATAAATTTATATTTAATTGTCAGAAAGAAAATAACAGCTTAATGCTAACTGTACAACGATATTTCTTGTGATTACTAAAAGAATTCTCATTTCTTATTGAATTCGAATCATTAACGAATATCCCTGATAATATATGGATTCGATGTATGGGTTAACTATTTAATTTTAATCTGTATTTACGACCAAGCTTTGCATTTTTTCTGTTGTTATGTGCATGTAAATTTAATACAACTTATTAGGACTATGAGCCTTAAAGCCGCACTCATTTTAATATTCTCCACATATTTTACGAATTAGAGACGGCACTATTCAAGTCTACTTTTATATGGTTACATGAAATAGATCGCTCGCTGATTTGAGGATAAACGATAATAATTTTCGGTTCCTAAATCAGTATTTATATTTTTCAGATTAAATCTTTTATAAGATTATATTAATAAGATAACGTTGGTGAAATTTTAATTAAATTAATTTATGTCACCGAAGAGAGATGTAGCATAATTATATATAGCAGAAGCAAAGGTTTGGGCAGAAGAATTAGAGAATTTGGAACGAAAGAGAAAGAAGCTAGAGAGATTGAAGTAGGATTAAAATAATAATACTAGAAGACCTACACCTTAACATGGCATACCTATATATGAACGCAGAAACTATTTAGCTATGGCATACAAACAAAGGAGGAAACAGGCTGGCGTCTAGTGCAAATAAAAATTGGGAAAGAAATATCCACAGAATACGAAAGAATTCAGGCGGCATGAAATGATGAAAGAAGCAAAAAGAGAATCCGATGTGCAATAATTAATGTTGGTGTAACAGAATTCTGATAAACAAGCAAGAACATGTGTGTAATAAAACATCACAGGGTATAATGTAAAGGAAAAAATGGTTAAGAAAGGATCATCAACAATTAAAAAGTTGGCGACTTTGAAGAAGTTAACGAAAATGGAAAGTCAGAATAAAACAATAACAATAGAAACTTATAAGGAAAGAAGTGTAATAGCAGAATTGAAAAAAATGTATGATCAAGCGGGGGTGGTGTGACTGATAAATAAAAGGAATGGGAAGCAGACATAGTGAAAATGAACTTTCATGGAGAAACAGGAAATACCATATTGGTAAATACAGCAAAGTTGTAGTCAAATTTGGGGAAGCCAAAATAAATGATATTGGTAAGACACTACTTGTATATTGCACACAAAATAACCTGGTGATACTTATCACCAATAAAAATCAATAATTCACTACATAATAATACAAGGAACGGAGAAAAGACAAATGTAAGATGTGACATAGACACAGGAAGGAAGCGACCATTAACCACCAGCGACCAGCGTACCTACTGCAAACTGCATAATGGTCAGAAGAAATCAAGAGGTAGATTGCAGAAAGTAAGAAGAGTTTAAAAACTAACTAAACATAAACCAAGATGGGTAACACAAGTTAGAGTCAAAAGAAAGGTGATGCAAGCTAAACAAAAGAAGTTGGCGTAAATAACCCTCCTGGACTTAAAATTCCTCAAGATAAGCTAAATGATCAAGTTAGGTGTACAATATGGGTCACAGCTCGCTTAAGTGCAATAGCGTGGCAGGAATAGGCATACCGAGACTTCGCTCATTCATTACTATACAAACATACAATACCGAACGGTCTAGGACGTTTGACGCAGCCGATTGAACGCCGCCAGTTGAACGCTGCCGTTTGAACGCGGCCGTTTGAACGCAGGAACCTTTGAACGCAAGGACGGTAGAACGCAGGCATGTTTGAACGCAGGAACGTTTGAACGCAAGAACTTTTGAACGCAGGGACGCTTGAACGCAAGGACGTTTGAGCGCAGGGATGTTAGAACTCAGGGATGTTTGAACGCAGGGACGTTTGAACGCAAGGATTTTTGAACCCAGAGACGTTTGGACGCAAATACGGAATCTATTCATAAAAAATATATGTATTTATTAATAGTTTTAAAAAATAGAGTGGATTTGCGTTTATAAAATACCACAAAGAAAACATGTAAAACATATTACCATAACAAAGAGAAAAAAATCTTATTCCCATTATAAATAACCTAACCTAATTGTTACCTAACATCTACGTTATTTTCCATACTTTCCTATTCATTGATATAAAAATTTCACCAAAACAATTTTTTTAACCTATATTTTTCAGTGGAAACTTGAACTTTTAAAGTTCTCGAATCAAACTTTCTTAAGCGTCATTTTACGATAATAAACTAAACGTTTTAAATATTAATAAATATCAGGAACTTCTCTCCAACACTGAAAATTTTTAAAACAAAATATAAAAAACAGTAGTTTTTCCAAAATTTAAAGTTTTTTAGTTTTGAATTACTACAACAAGTTAAATTGTTTTTTTTTCAACGCGATTTGCGTGCAAAAGTCTCTGCGTTCAAAATGCCCTGCGTCCAACCGTTCTGCGTTCAAACGTCCCTGCGTTCAACCGGCCGCGTCCTGATGAATACAGAAGAAGACTACGATTCTTTTAGGACTTCCCATTGAGAATGGGACACATGTTCATTTGAACCTTTTAGCTCGAAGTAAATGATACTATAGCATACTAAAATATTCCTGCTGAAACACTCTGTATATCCTTCCGTATATCATTTATTTGTTGTGTAAAGTGAAACAAAAAAAAAACAAAATCAACTGCGATTAAAATGCTGTTACAATATTTGTATTCCAAAGCTTATAGTACCTATGTTAATGGTGTGTTCACAATGTTAATTGTAATCATTTTAAAACTTAAAAGAAATTACCAGCACATTGAAAAGGTGCATTATTCATTTGTTAGTGACCTTAATATAAATGTTTCTGTGATTTATATTCATGTACGTTCGACTTAAACTTCACAGAACCGTGCTCAATTGAACATCCTGCGTTAAAAACCCAGTAATTAATTCAGAAATCATGTCTACAGACTTGTTACGCTACTCCAGGAACAATTGCGAATTGCCTGGAGAATACAGAGCTAACTTGATTATAAATCTCTCGTCCTTTTTCGCACCGCTAATATTTTAGATACAAATCTCGACTTTATAGAGTTTGTAATAAGAAAAGCGGGGTTGAACACGTACGTATGATTTACTTTGACATTTATTACGATCCTTTTTTAATTGCACCGTAAAATATTACCCTTTCAGTGGCAAAAAGAGTAAAAAATTATGAGGTCTTAATTAGGGAGTACGAGGTTGAGATCGCAAAGGGATTATGAAACGGGAATGAGATAGAACGTAAGAGGAAGATTAAATGATGTAAAGGGAGAAATATTAAAGGTCAGATACAGCGCGATAATCTAATGTTATAATTGGATTTTTATCTTACTCGAATGTATAAAAGTAAATTACTCTTTCCCCGCTTGTGTTTTTTTCCAAGTGTTAATAACAACTGTGCTGCAAAAAAAACCTACAACGGATTTTTTAAGATAAGTGATAAATTTACAGGCATTTTATATTCCTGTTAAATTCGTAATAGATATGGTATTATTATTTATATTATTGAATACTTACATCAAAAATTTCATTGTTGCAAAATTTGGTTGGTACCTACCTACAATATATACATATTTAAAAAAAATTAACTTCTTCCTAATAATCATCAAAGTCATCCATCCCAGGCAATCCTTTTCTACATTTTTGAGCAATAAAGAAAGTATTACAATAAAAAGTGAAAAATTATAATAATAATAATAATAATAATAATAATAATAATAACAATAATAATAGTGACTTTTATTGTATTACATTTCAAATGGCAATTGAAATATTGCTAAACATATAATCAGAAAATAGTCTTTCCTCTGAATTATATGGACATTTTCAATTACGTAGTAGGTACTCTTAAAAATCCCAATAAAAGAAGCATCAAAGAGAATCGGGTAGGACATCGCAGATGTAACCAGTCTTCTTTCCATTATACCTTAGCAATAAACAGTTTAATAGATTGGCTTTCTTTCCTATTAGTTAGCAAAAGTTCCCTTCCCCCTGTGTATTAAAAGTCTAAGTGTTGAAAATCACATAAATAGCTGGCGATAACATGCGTAGTATATTCAGTACCTACTTTCTATGAACTACATCTCGCATACAAAACAAGAGTGGACTCAAGAAAACCATAGTAAACTAAAAACAAATGAGATAGAGGGATTAAGAAACATTAGTGGCAAGAGAATAGGAAACGAAGAAATCATAGAAGAGATGTGATACTGTGACCTAGAAGGGAAAGAAAGAAAACAAAGCACTACAGAGAATATATTAGAACATTACCACATAGAAGCAGATAAAGAGAAAATTATGAAATCACAAGAACCAACATGACCAACATTTATTGCACAAGTTGAGAAGTGCTTCTAGAAGCAGCGAAAATTGATCGGATAATCCGCGACAACCCATCTAACCAATCACAGAATAGGATGCATATCGCAATTCCCAAATATCGATGGAGATTTTGTTAGTGAAGACTCTAATGTTCTGAATTTTTTTTTTATTTAATCCCTTCCTCGTTGCCGAAACTTTTAGTAGTTCATAGGATGTTTAAAGAGGATAAAAACCATGACATCTGAACGAGAAATGAACAATTCGTGCATCGGTATGTTCAGGGCTTGAACAACACTGCTTCACTGGCTCTATGCTGTAATAGCATACCATCGACCGTGGTACTCCATTCAAAACTAGTGCAGATATCACCAAAGAACAATTAATATCTTTCACTTGAATGCAAGGACTCTCCTTCGGAAGCGAAGTCTCTACTCCCCAACACCTTGACATTACTTAGCAGAATGCCACACCAAGAGACCTTAATCCGCTCTGCAAGAACTACGACAAATTACCATTATTTTTGTTAGGTAAACTCAGCTGTTGCCAAACTTTGTCGGAATACAACTAAATATTGAGTGTAGTTTTAATCATTGATTCTGTATCCAAATTTATGGAACATCCTTAGAGGACACCTTAGATAATAATATAGTTCTGAATAAATTGGTTTATCGTTCAATTTTGCTTCTCTTAGTAAATAGTAAACAAACTCGAGTTTGTTCCTAATCCAAGATTTTTCAATATTTAGGTATAGCAAAATAAAAAATAAATTCACGAAAAATAAATATTTCCGTGTAGGTATATTTGGTGGCTAGGAATTGTATCGGCAACCAGCGTGACCTAAATGTTTGCCCAAACTCTCAATGTTTGGGAAAACATTTTAGTTACACTGTGTAATAATAATGTATCATTTTCCGAGTATGTTTTTGGAATTCTTAGCTGTTTCCAAGAATCGATTCCAGTCTAGATAACTAATACCCATTCTGCTTCACATTCTTCTAAATGCTTCTAGTGGATAGTCTGCCTCGTTTGATATTCTGTCTATTTGTATACAATCTTTGATCTTTAAGTTTTACGTGCTAATTTTTATTCTGATACTAGATTATATAGAACAATAAAAAACTACGCTTGGGCTATAATGTATATGATTGGGCCCTTTAGTCCCCTGTTAAGGTAGATAGATACGATTAATAGTACTGCTGTTTGGTTTGAGCAATAAACGAAATCCTCACCGCGTTCCCTGAATGTTTGTATTTGTAATATAAATACTTAGAGAGAAATTATAGAGAAATACTTATTAGAGAAAGTGGTAAAGTACTACAACCCAAACCGTGAACGACCACTGCGGCGAAATGTAAATTTAGAACAAAATATATTCAACAGAATCGAAAGAAGTCCAAATACTAGTGTTCGACGGATAGCCAACCGAATGGAAGTGTGGTGAACCATACACGATTTTGGATTGTATCCATATCAGGTACAAACAGTCCAGACTCTTTCACCAAATGCGGTTGCATTGCACGTGAACAGTTCTTCCACTGCACACAAACATCCCTTTTACGGATGAGGCCACGTTCAACCGGGATGGGATAACAAACACAAACAATTCATATGTTTGGCGGCGCTCGAAAAACTCCACGCATCTTCAGAGTCAAATTTCCAACACCGTTTCTCAGTGAATGTTTGGTGTGGTATACTCGAGAGCAAACTAGTAGGGCCATTTGTTTTTGAAGATCGCTCGACTTCTGCGTATTTCCTCCACTTTTTGGAACACGAACTACCAATGCTGCTAAAAGATGTACCCCTCAACATAAGGCATAATACGAGGATACAGCAGGATGGACCACCACCACACTTTGGCAGGGGGGTAATTAGACTTTTAAACGAAAATGTTCAAAACCGTTGGATAGAACCCCAGAGTCCCGTTAGTTGGCCACCCAGATCACCGGAGCTAACGCCACTGGATTACTACCTCTGGGCCATATGAAGTCGTTGGTGTATTCGGTAAAGTCAAACAGTAGAGACGACGTCATTTTGAAAATTTGAGACAGTAATAGGTACACGTGTAATGGGCCACGTTTAATACTGTACAAATTTAATAGACAATTTCTTTTTAAGATGAAGAAAGACAAGAAGCTCTTCCCTAGCGCTATCCCTTTTTATCGGGAGTACCAACAATTCAAGCTAAATGTACTAAATTATGCAATATTTTTAGGGACTTTAGTGAATAGTGCTGATTTGTAGTGGCATACCTAGTGTTTATACAACATAACCTTACCAAATCGAACTGTCTCTTCGGCTTTTCATTCGGTAAGGTTATGTTGTATAAACACTAGGTATGCCACTACAAATCAGCACTATTCACTAAAGTCCCTAAAAATATTGCATAATTTAGTACATTTAGCTTGAATTGTTGGTACTCCCGATAAAAAGGGATAGCGCTAGGGAAGAGCTTCTTGTCTTTCTTCATCTTAAAAAGAAATTGTCTATTGAAACCCTGTTTAATAAACTGTTTGATTCTTTGATTCATGTTGTGTCATTTTTCGCATGTAAAAGTGCCGATAACTTGGTGAAAATTAATTTTAGACCCTATGTTTATTGGAACTTTTCGACTTAAAATAACGTCAGGAGCACATAGTTTAGCTATGTACATCATATTGCAGTACACCCTGTATAATTAAAAAATCGAAGCAGATAAATATATTAACCACGGTATAATCAGATTTCACTTACAGTGAGGGCAACAATAGTAGAGTAGTTCTGAAACAAAGCAACCGCAAATAAGCAGTAGTATTGTAGTTGGAAGTTCGGGACCGTAGTAACAGATTTGTAATTAGCGAGGGCCGAGTCTCGAGGGTTTCAATAGTTGGTATCTGCAATCAGGTGGCCTGGAGAAATGGGGAACAGAACCCCACTGGGATGGGGCACAAATCACAAACACCGCATGTCGCAAACACCAATCACAATACGAATCAAGTTAATGAACTGTGATAAACAAGTATTGAATTTTCATTAAAATCAAATTTGCTGCATTAAATGAACAATTACAATGGTTTTCTCTTACCCAAAACAAAATTCAATTTTAAAATCACTTTACTTTTATCAATAAAAGTTTGTGTATGTCTTATCGAACTTTAAATAAGTGCAAGGAACCTGTCACTTGCAATCCTATATAGCATCAAAGAGTTAGCAAAATCTTTATACGTAAAACGCAATCCATTCACATTTCTTAAATTATGTTTCACTGTCACGATTTTGTTTTTTATTGTACGAGTAGGTACTTTATTTTACTCCAGTAAAAAAGTAATGAATGATGGATTTTCGGATATATTTTTAACCGTGGTTTTATATTTAAAGGCGGTGCTGCAGTCAGCAGTATTTTAAAAAGCTCTATCTGTATTCTTTTCATTGTTTACGACCGATGCCCTCGATAAATTGTTCGCGCCCGCATGGACGAAATGTAAAAGGAGCGTGCCAGGCTGCGTAATCCAGCACATATGTGCTTTGATCTGATTTGATCGTCCCCATTGAGAGCGAGATTATTATTGCTATCCGTCCTGTTTTGCTGTTGCGGTAGGTACTCTTGATTTGTAGCGGGGTTGCTTTTGGGACTTGGGGGAAGAACTCGGTTTCACATTGTAATGAATTGTGGTGTTAGATTTAGATTATATCTTTCGCGTTTATTATAAAAGCTTGATAATAGATAGATATAAATTTTAACAAATTGATGAAGTATCTAAATAAATGACATATATCAGTTAGTAGGTACTCTTCGTTTCTCGATCCTCAACTGCAAAACGAAAACGCTCATTATAGAGGATTTTCGTTAAGAAATGCTCATTTTACTCATTCCTTACAGCTTCATTGCCTCCTAATAAATTGAAAACAGTATACTTTGAAAATTTAGAAAATATCAAATCTTATTCCAAAACCTCATTTTCCAATAAAAATGTTTATGTTTTTTTGCGATGACTATGGTTTTGTGAATGACTTCTATATACAATGTAACTGATGATCACCACAGAGACTATTATACAAGGCTGAATATCAAGGGTACGCAATAATAATCCGCAAAGTACTTCCAAGTACTACAAAAACTCATCTCAGGGAAAGTATTACTAGAATCAGTTAAATATACAGGGTGTCCGGAAACAACGTTCCGTAACTTCGGGAGATGATTCTACATCCAAAAATATGAAGAAAAGTTCTCATGAACAGCGGTCCGGAAAAGCTTTCTAACGGAGCTACGGCTCTTTGAAGAGGGGCCTCAAAATGTGTTGTTTTATTAATTAGTTAATCAATACACCCTACCCGTTAGCCGTTACGCACGCCCCTGGCTTTTTTTTCTATTTTTAACATTACCAAACTATTTCCCGTACCAAATATACCCTGGGTACCAAATTTTATCAATCTCGTTTCAGCATTGATTAACTAATTAATAAAACAACACATTTTGAGGCCCCTCTTCAAAGAGCCGTAGCTCCGTTAGAAAGCTTTTCCGGACCGCTGTTCATGAGAACTTTTCTTCATATTTTTGGATGTAGAATCATCTCCCGAAGTTACGGAACGTTGTTTCCGGACACCCTGTATAAATATAGGTACAACCCCCTCCTGCTACTATTGAGGAATCACAATTAATAACCGATAGGTTGAGATTTAAAAAAATGCTAACAGTACTGACGTGTTTCCTCTACAGTAACAACAATTAAGAAAGCTTCCACTAATGTCTCGCTAGCGGAAACACAGTGCCAAAAAAAATGGATCAGTAAACATACACATTATGGTACAGAATTTAAAAGATTAATCTCATTTATTTGAATTTATTTTATTTTTTTCGCTTAGGTAACAGTTATAATACAGTAACAGTTGAAATTTAGTATTGTTGCACCAAACAATTGATGAATCCTTTAATTCTGCACTAGTTATCGATAATCGGAAATGCACGTTCTTCAATGTTAGTAAATAATTGTGAGTGAGGGGCAAACTAGTACACAGTTTTACCAAAAACCCAAGAAGAACATCTTCCGATTGCAAAAACCATTGTTTTGGGCATTTTTGCAGCTATCGAATACTACATACCAAATATAAAGAAACAAAAGACGGACCATTTTAAAAATACCATTGTTTGCAAAAAAGAATAGAAATTTTACGAGAAACGGGGATGTAACAAAATCACTACCCACGTTAATTTACCCAAAACTTCAAAAATAATATTCGATCTGTAAAGATCGGCAAAGATAGAAAATTGCTTCTAAACTTTTTAGAATGGTCCAGGAATAAAAAAAAAGAGTAGCAGCGCAAGGGTTGAACAGGTTTGAGGGAAAAAGACTTGCCAAGAACGAGAAACTCCGAAACGTATTCTGAATTTTCGTCGAGGTTTGTACTTTTAATTTTGAAGTATGATTTAACAAAATGTTATTGAGAAAGGAAACCTATTAGTTGAAGCTCCCCGTACTTCCTTTAATTTATGAAAAAAATTGTTAAAACTCAATCATGACAAAATATTTTCTCGAGTGCACGTGGAAAGAGAAACATGATCAAGTTGGTTATGATAAAAGTACACTAACGTGTTTTTACTTTGATCTGCTCCGTTAGGCTCGAAATACTATACAGAATTTTTCCGATTTACACGAAAATTTACAAGTACCAAACTCCGCAGGAAAGAAATTCGAATCCTACTTATCTTAAACGCATCCGCTACCTATCTAACGTGCAAAATGCACAATATACGAGGGTCGATCAAAAAAATAAAATATTCAAACTATAAAACGATAATGCATCCGCAATACTGTTACCATCACTTATACAGACACTCCCGGATACGAAAACCGAGCAAAATATTCGAACTTAAACGGAGCTTTACAATTACAAAATAAAATCTTCTACAGGGTGATAAGGATTTTTGAATTTGTATCGTGCGCGTCGTCGGTCGGTAGCGATTGTCCGGCTTCGCCAGCTGTAATTTCAAGCTGGTTACTACAGATAGATGCGTGTCTTTCTTCTGTACATATCGAATCCGTATACTCTCGTTTTTCTTGCTACGCATTCAAATGATTTCCAGGACTGCCTCGCGAACTACTGTTGAATACCAAAAACGAAATGTTTATTTTTAGTATGGAAATGTCCAGGGGAAGTTTGCACTTCCACTTTTTTGTATTTATAATATAATTGCTATTGCTGTAAACTGTGGTAATTGTAATGGTAACACACGCAAGTCTATACAAAACCGACAATATTGAAGAACATTTTGATATATAATAACATTTTCAAGCTAATCGTGGATTTTATTATTGAGATTATTGTGCCTACACATTCTTGGTACACAATGCACCACGCCTTAATTTACTTTGCGATGTTATTAAGAGAATATGACGGCAACTAAGTGGATGTCATTGTGAAGGAAAAGGAAGAAGAGGTGATCAAACAGTGATGCGGAAGTACGATAATGGGCGGAAATAGCACTTCAGTGCTACCTCATATATCGTTTTAGGAGAAGTAGAAGAGTTTCGGGTAAATATTTCTATATACACGGCGGCCTGCTATAATACTAAACCTTAAGTAATACTACAGAAATAATAATTTTAAGCAACTAGTACAATAAAATTATTTCTCATAAAAATAATTAATTTATTTTCATTGTAAAACAAAAAATTTCGTTTAAGAAACAGTAGGTACTAGGAAAAACCTTAACGGATTCAATATATCACACTTTAGTTACCTTCGCCGTATAAGTAAAGGTTCACCATTTACCTAACCCAATATATTTGCTTTGTCATTCAAAGCGTCACCACTGATATGTATTGGTTTTCCACTTAAAGGGAAACTAATACCGGAAATTAAGTCTAAAAGGTTTTATTATTATATTTGGCATTTGATCAGTCAATTTCATTCTATATACGTATACAACTGAAAATAAAATTACAGTCATATATGAAATATACCCAGCTTTGATAAAAATGTGTATTATTGTATTATTATGTGTATAATTAAGTTTGTTATTAATATTCTTTGCAGAGGAGTCAATTAAGAAATCTTTCATCTTTTAGATGTAGTAGTACAAGTAGTATACCTACATTTAAAAATTACATAATCATTACTTTACTTATATTTAATACAAGATGGAGACGATATTAAAAGAATATGGGGTAAATACTGGATGCAAAAGGCACAAAACGGAAAGGGTTGACAAGAAACGGAGTTTAGTGGTGCTTGAGAAGAACTCAATTCTGTCCATTTGTGGTGATTGATCAGAGTTAATTTTACAATATGTTAAAATAAGTTGCGTCATTATAATTTATAATTACGTTTTCTTATGCATACGTTTGCGCTCATTTAACAACATTTATGCTGAAAACATTTCAATTTTTCTGAAAGCTCTTAAGTAGACAGCGTTTTACTAGAGAGTTCATACGGTAGACCTAATTGATAGAAGAGGTGTTTAATGACTTATTTTGCAATGTACAGAAACTGTATTAAATATACATTGCTAAATAAAATTATTAAAAAATATTGTTTCTATAAAAACACGTTCTTGGAGATAATACTATTGTGGTTGTTTGGTTTTCCGTTGTCATTACCTACAAAACTGAATACGACGAGCAGGAAGCTACTATTTTGGGTCAAGGTCTTCACGCTGTTCATTTTGAATATACAGAACCAAAAGTGAAATTAGGCTTAAAACGTTTTTCATTAAAAATATCTAGTTGGTACAGAAATTTGAAATAATTCGCTTGTCATTTTCTATAAGGTATTCCAGTGGCATTTACTCACGTGACCTGCTTGGTGGGCAGTACAAACAATCTAACGTCTAACCGTATCACGTGACCCTTGTTGAGAGAAAACAAAATCAAATCAGGCCAATCCGCGCCCTCCACGAGTGTCACGTGATACGAGGATGGGGTAGTTTGTTTGTGCTGCCCTCCAAGAAATGTCATTGGAATACCTTATAGTAATTTAATTCTGGTTTATGGCAATTCAGTACTCTAAGGAATATTTAAAAGAGCGTCATAATCCAATGTACGTACACCTTTCCCTGACATGACATAATGTCAGTTTTTGTCCATCGCCAAATCATAATTACTTCTTAGCATGTAATAAATGCTGTATATAGGTATTTAATAAAACAAGAATAAAAAAATACATTTCTATAGGTATTCTCGAACCAATAAAAATGTAAATAATTGTTGTTACAAATATTACTTAAACATTTGGCTGTTATATACATAGTAATAAAAAGGATCTTTGAATAGTAATTGCTAGTACTGTATAATTATGTGGTATCAATGTAGTAATGATATAATATCCCATTTAATCCCCAAATTGGGTAGTAACCAAGACTATTTCTTGGTTATTCGTCAGAAGGATTAGGGTGCATTCGGGGATCGGGGACGGTCCTCAGCTGGAAGTAAGCACAAGGCCTCTTATTAGGGCTGACCATCAGAAGTTGAGAATTCCCCGAATGAACAGTTGAGGCACAGATTGAGGACGGCACAGCCAACTCTGTTCTATTAACATTATATGTGCAGAACACGACACGACCCAAGTCTCAGAAATCCAAAACGTCGTGGTGCAGAAACCTTAAACAGGCTGATTGATTTATTCAACCACTGATCGTAAGTTCCATGTCAGCGGTTGCATCCTTAATGAGTGTGTTCAGTTATGTTATTATGTACTGTGCCTCAACAAAGAATACTAGCCTCTTTATTAAATTTAGTTTGTTGTTTAACTACTTATAACCCTAGCAAATATCTTTCAACATACTTTACCGAAAAACTAAATATATTTACTGCATCCTGTTTAAGAGAATGAGAAACTACTCCAAAAGTGAAAATCAGATTGATATAGCATTGAGCGTACCTATATGATATAATACCTAAGTAATTCCATAGAGGTAGTTCTGAAATTATTTTGAATAAGTAATGTAGTGTTATTATATTATATTTCAAAGGATACCTTTTTCGACTTATAACGAATGTTATTTTCCCTGTGGGTTTTGATATATTACATTTATTCAATTTGGTCAACACTAACCCACCCTTGGCATGTTAGGTCGTAAGGCAGACACCCTGTATTTTATTTATCGGTATAACAATCGGCAAATGAACTGAAGTTCAAAAACAAAAACATATTTATTTAATTGTGGTTACTTTATCTTGCATGATAAACAAAGCAATATATAGGCTACTATCACGAAGTTTCCACTATAGTATATTATTAAACAGTTAACAGTATCTAGCACAACAATGTCCATCTTCATATACTTTTTCATAATATACGTTTTCCTAAACTTGTTGAAATATTCAGAGTCAGTTCAAGAAAAAGACAAAGAAGAAATAAACAAAAATTCAGGTAAATATTTTCGCTATAGAAACTATTGATGATAATATTTTTAAATTTAATTTAACATTTTTTTTATTACACATGCATTTTGTTATATGGCAATAAAAGTATAGGTACCACGCATGCAGCGTTACACACGTTTCACCCAAACCTTCTTCTATCTTGTCATCCCGTTTGCACTTTGTTGCTAAAATGCGATACCAACTGGAAATCATTCCCCACCCTTTAAGAATGCAAAATCGCCTGGTCGTTCAAAAATCGTCGAGTGTAGGGGGTCATGAGCTGCATCTCTCTTAAGAAGCATTTTCTGAAGCATATTATTTTTCTTTGTTTTCAGTTATTTAGACGAAGGAAATGATCCGGATGTTGAAACCTTTAGATATACCATCTATATTTCCAATCCATTTTCGTATTTATTTTTATTCATTTTCCAGAATACTACTGGAGAGATTATAACGGCGTTATTCCAAATGATGCGATACCAGGTGGTTTTGATAGATCTGGAAACCCCACTTATATTGGACAGATTACATACCGAGGTCCACGCTTACTTCCAGCCACAATCTACAGAGATTGCAACATTGCGTATTCCACCGTCTATGGCAAGGAAATTACTGAAGACAGTCATATAAAGGTAAGTAATAATAAGCGTTTTTTTCTTCAACTCTAGGTATAACCTTAAATTGATATAAAATAAAGTAGTATTTTTAACCATGGCTATAGGCTATACAGAGTGACCAAGGCATCACTCAGGTCTATTATTTCGTTCATTTTTAAAAATAATTCCAACAAGTCCAATGTAAAGTCCTATATAAACTTAAATAAATTTTGAAATAATGATTAAGTTATTAGACGATTTTCGTAAGAATTTGTGTAAAACATTTCCTCAAATTGTGTACAAAAAAAATTATTGTTTCCAGCTTCCTTTTTAATAATTTATTTTAACTTTCTCTATTATTTTAGATACTGTGTAGTAAAAATCTAGAGAGATACAGTTGGATTCCTACAAGATATGACGATTTACATCTACTAACGAATTGTCAATTGGTCGTGGGTGGGATGGAGAAAGGAGATACTTTGTATATCGGACGTATTTATCATGATAGAAAAACAAGAATTGGAAAAGTATTTGAACGTCATACTTCTCACGAAGGTCTGGTTATCCCTTACAAAGGAAAGGAAGTTAAATATATGTCCTTTGAAGTGTTAACGTACAATTGTACTGCAAATGACCTTTGCAGCGTAGTCCAAGTCCAAGCTATTTAATAGTTTGATATATTTTTCTTTCTATTATTCATCATGACATGTAAACGAAATATTTTCTTAAGATAATAAATAAATACTGTATTATTTTTACTATTCATCTTACAATGTTCAGGATGAGTCACCATTTCTAACGTAGGAATATATAGGGTGAGTAAAAAGTATGGAATAAATTCATTATCTCCCAAAATAATGTTCTTCCTGGAAAACGCTCGCACAGGTATAGCGATTACATTATAGCGCATATTTTAAGGTGTTTCAATTTTTTTGCAACAGTCATCTTTTTGTGGTGACGTCAGAGTAATTTTTTGTAAATGGCACCCCATACTTTTTTTGACGGATTTCAACAGAGGACATCAATCTGCATCCAAATAAGTAAGTATCGTGACCTTGAAGTTGACAGTTTCTACGATGTTCATTTTTTAAATTTGAAAAATAGAAATAGAAAATAGAAACTGTTATGTATCAGAAAGGGCAGTTAGTATGAAAGGTAAAGTTGTACACCAGTTAAGCAGGTATTATTTATAGTTTGTGTCATAGAATGATAACAGTGATAACTATAGAATAGGTTTTATACAGGGTGTCTCTAAAATATGGTGCCATAGCTTAACCACAGATTCCGGGGATCAAAATAAGACGATTTAACGCAACTTACCTCTATCCGAAATTGCTTCGTTAAAGCGCTATTCAACGCCAAAGATCTTCAAAAAATTTCTATTTTTTTAAATAACAAAAGATTGTTTTTAGCGATTAGGATGAAATTTGGGATGTGATTCTTTACTGGAAAAAGGTGTTTTTTGACATCATTTTTTTGTTCAGGAGGGTCACGTAAGTCTTGAAAGGTTGATCATCCACAGTCAAAGAAGCTCATATCTTTTTAACAGTTCGGCCAATAGTTTTAAAATTTTTTTTGCAGAGAGACATTCATTCATTTATTTCAAATATTTTTTGTCTCTTGTTTGATTTCGGTATCTGCCATAGTTTAGGCTGAAAAAATTATTTTGATTGGCTGCAGTGCATTTCTTAAAACGATGTAGTAATCTAGATGTCCCGTATGCTGAGAAATAAGTAACGAAGAGACAATTTTTTGCCTAGAATCAACTTTTTCATCCGGGAAAATGGTGGTCACATTGAGCATTTGCTGTAAATCTATTAATTTACCGGTGGTACAAAATAAGCTGAACCATTGGTTGAAAAATGGTTCGAATTATTTTGCGCTACCCTTTACATACTTGCTAGTAATAAACTTTATATCAAATTGTCTCTTCGTGATTTATTTCTCAACATACGGGACAACTAGATTACTACATCGTTTTAAGAAATGCACTGCAGCCAATCAAAATATTTTTTTCAGCCTAAACTATGGCAGATACCGAAATTAAACAAGAGAGAAAAAATATTTGAAATAAAAATATCTCTCTGTAAAAAAAATTTGAAGACTATTGGCCGAACTGTTAAAAAGATATGAGCTTCTTCGGCTATGGATGATCAACCTTTGACCACTTACGCGACACTCCTGAACAAAAAAATGATGTCAAAAAACACCTTTTTCCAGTAAAGAATCACATCCCAAATTTCATCCTAATAGCTAACAACAATCTTTTGTTATTGAAAAAAATAGACATTTTTTGAAGATCTTTGGCGTTGGATAGCGCCTTAACGAAGCAATTTCGGATAGAGGTAAGTTGCGTTAAATCGTCTTATTTTGATCCCCGGAATCTGTGGTTAAGCTATGGCACCATATTTTAGAGACACCCTGTATATTTTAAATATCGATACTTAACATAAACAGGCTAGGTACTAAATTATTAAATAGTTTAAGGTTGTTTACTTGTGGTTACGCACAATAAGTTAATACCGTATAGTCATCATGGTGTATTTCACCTCCATTGTACGGACTAATAAGACCTCCGCGATGATGTGTAGTGTCCGAAAATATTTTTCCAACGACTGTTTCTTTATTATGAGTTGCACGACCTACGTACATAGGTATTTCATCTTCATACCCAACAACAACGAAACGGCAACCTTGTGGAAACGATGCTGATGGGGAATACCATTTATATCTACTTGCAGAGTAACCATAACACAATACCTAAAATTTTAAATAGATACTAAATTAGTATTTGATACCGTGCAGAAAGTGTAAGGGTCATATTTAATTTGAATGGGACACTAGGAGGAGGAGGGCGAGTAATTAATTAAAAGTTCCTACATGAACTTAGGATTTATTTCCTCGATAGCAACAATAGAATAGAATGGACCATAAAAATCAAGAACTGCCAGCAAATGCCAAACAGTAATACTCTCTATTAAATTAAATGTTTATGCTTTACATCCATTTTTACATACTTCATTCTATTGTCTCACTCGAATGATGGTGAAGATATTATTTGCTTCTATGTGATAGATTACATAACACTATACAGTTATACACTACACAAAGAGAGATCCAGAGAGGAATTGTTACAGCAAATGGATGTTCCTATGAGCTCATACGAAGATCCATACATACAAATCGACATAAAACGTTTATTAGACCAGTATGGATATACGGAGCAGAGACTTAAGCAATGAACAAACGAGATGAAATGTTACATTCCTGATTGGACCGAAAAATACTCATATACACGTATAGGGGGATTCAAAAGTACACCGACAACTCCTAGAAGGCGATTCCTCTCATCAGAACAGGGAAAAAAATTTAAATTGCTGATCATCCGAAAATGGTTAGTTCACGATATACCAGTCGACAAAGATGGAACGAAGAATCGCTAATTTTGTTCGTAAAAATTCAACCAAATAATATATTGTTTTGGATCTTATGGGAAGTAGGTACTGCTTTGGTTGGGAGGCACTTGATATTAGTGTGTTTTCAGAGTTTTATAATTACCCAGAACATGGTAAACCTGAGGACTATTTTGCTCTTTTAAGTCATAACTGTTTTGTCGTTTCGGCTTTGGTAAGTTCAATAGTGGATTTGGGAACCTCCATGCCAGACAAAAAGAAAAGGTGTTCTTGTTGTACAATGAAAATGTCCACCGTTTTTTAAATATCGGGTTTTTTTCAAGACCGTTCGTATCACAGCACACCACTTTGGCCACCTGAAATTTCAAAGGTTCAAACCAAATAAGATAGTTGACGACTGTCACCTATTTTAAGATCAAATTTGTTTGTTTTTTTGTATTTACTTGAAGGCGACATCTTCTTTGGTTGAATTTTTGAAATTTCAGGTGTCCAAAGTACCCAAACCACGATATTTAGAAAACGGTGTACATTGTGTTGTACAACAAAAGCACCTTTTTTTGTCTAGCATGGGGGTCTCACATCCACCGTTGAATTTACCAGAAGTGAAAAGACAAAAAAGTTATGATTTAGAAAACCAAAAATGGTCCTCTGGTTTACCACTTTCAGCATAATTGTAAAATTCTGAAAGCACACTAATAAGTGTATCCCAACCCATCTTTGTCGGTTGGTAATTCAGCAACCATGCATTTTCGGACCATGCGTCATTAACTTTTTTCCTTATTTTGAGGATAGGAATCACCTCCTACGAGTTGTCGGTGAACTTTCGAATCGCCCTTTATATGGAGCCGTATATGAATAAGAATACTGGTACAGAAGATATAATTTTCGAGCTTTTCGAGAAGTATACCAGCAATGACATAACAACCACAATAAAAATATCACGACAAAAGATTGAAGTGGATAGTAAACCAGAAGCCCGAATAAAAAAAGGAAGGTGTACATTAAGATACATGAACGCATTTGTAAACGACCTGGGGACGCTTTTAGTTCAGCAATGGAGGACCAAAGCAAAAAACAGAAACTTGGGGAGGGTAAGGCTCACATGTATGATGATGTTGGAATGGAATGCATTTTCATTAAAATTATTTATAGGCGAATCTACAGTATCTTCTGACAAACTCGTAGTTTCTCACAACAATTATGCAGTGCTAACATCATTTTTGCAGCAGCCTGTTTGCGAACTGGTAAATCAGTTCGGGCAGTACTGATTAGACTATAAAAAGTATATAATTACATAATTGGTGAATATGGTGTTTGGTCAATCAATTTATCAGGTCATGTAGGTTAAAACTAAGACGGAAAGGTAAATATTCACCCTGTTTTTAATACAGTATTGATAAGTTATCGGCAACCAGTGTTTTTGCATTCACTGACTATGGAGTCCCCAAGTTTTGGGTATTTTATTTATGAGGCCTTCCTCCAGCACACCTATTATGGGAAGCAGTTGTATATGTTAAAAACAAATTTGTAGTTTTACCTTACTATTCGTGGTTTCATTGCTTCTTAAAGCTCTGCCATTGTATGCAGCCACTGCATATTGCGACCCTTTCTTAATCACTGCCGGAAGAGTGTGAATACCTGATTTTCCAATCCAGTTATATTCGGCAACTGTAGTAAACTGTGCTATATATGTTGTCTCACCATTCGCATCTGCACCACCTGCTATTGCGCTAGTAGGTACAAGACCATTAAAATCCTTCCAGTTATGGTCTGAAACAATTGCCGGAGCTATTAAAGCTTTTTACGTCTGAAATAAAACTACCACATGATGAAACTATTACAACTTTATATTAGAAATGAACCTAAAATGTTTCCACCTTCTACCAAGGTCATAATATATACAATGGAATAGATGGAAATATTATGCCACGACGCCGACGACCCCAATTAATCAAATTAAGAAACTTATACGTTACCTTCAACTGATTGGAGTATTATCAAAGAGTTACTGTGCGTCCCCAAAATATCCAAATAACCCAAAAGATACAAAAGGAACATAGTGAAAACTTTCATATTTGTAGCGCTATCTTCTCACGTTAACCGTTAATTTTTATCTGTACTACGTATACTATTCCGCTCCTATTTATAGTGATTCTACATAATATATCGAATTATACACTAGCAACTTTTTGATAATATAGAAAGTTCCAAGAAAAATTACAACATTTTATTTATTTCGTGATTGGAAAATAGAATTACAGTGAAATTTTTATCACCAAGATTGCAAGTTTTATGTATCTCGTAGTTCATGTCCTGGTTAAATACGTAATTTTACGATACTACTTCGTGTAGGTATTTGCTATATTTAGCTCTGATTCATGTTGTAAATTAATTGAATCATGCAGTTCTATAGAAATTCTGATGTATATTGATTGGGGGATTTTCGAAACTGTAAAACATTTGTAAAATCCTTTTTTTACAATTGCGTTGCGGTTTTGGAAACAAAAGTTTATTCAATGTCTCAAATTTCGTAATTTGCACAGACTATTCACTAGTGATTACAAAAACACCCTCGCTGACGCAGCTATATCTCCTCTCTATCTCTCTCTATGCCAAAAATGCAGTGTCGATGCTCGCGGTGGAGATCACGGTGGAGGTCATAGTCGAGATGGATGTCGATGATGAATGAACATACCAAAGAAGTTTATCCATTCAGTATTGCATTCAAATCCTGCGTGTTTTGACGTCCATTTGCTGTGTTTTGATAGAACCTGTTTCATTATTGAAAAGTACCTACTAAACTATGTACTCAATCGATAGCGAAAATAGTGGTTTCATATCTTTAAACACAAGGTGGTGGTTACTTTTACACTGAAACTTTGTCGTTGTCCATCTCAACATCGCGCGGCGATGGTGAATAGATTACTAGCATGTTCGTACCCTATTTTTTTTATTATTTATGACTTGTAAACGAAATATTTTATTAACATAATTAATATAATACTGCACTATTTATCTTACAATATAGGATGAGTCAACTTTGTTCTGTAATTCTGTGTAGTCGTTTTTCCGTAGTTCACTGTGGGTAGCATCCCAGACATCTTTGATTTAATTAAGAAAATAAAGATACGTGTAATATTGTTTGGCAAATTCAGATTTCTTTTTTATTCTCTCTAATATAAATCATTATATAAACATATTCTTTTTTCAAAGTTCAGCAGTATCGAAATCGATGGTGAAGCTATACTATCAGTCACTATACCTAAACTTTTTTATTGCAATTTATGCTTGTCACCTAGGCATTTTGGCACATTATAATAGACAGGCAGATTCATTTTTCCTTCTTAATATGCAGACTATAGAATTGTTTATGCAAAACAGTACTTCCACTAAGAAGATTCATTTTATTAGTTATTATGCATTAGTAGTAAGTATGAAAGATAAACTTGTACTCCAGTTCAATATTAACTTAGTACTTAGGTATGTCATACTATGATACCGGTAAGGAACCAGTCAAATGAGTCATTTGTGATTTATTTATTTTAAATATTAATACTTTATACAATATTATTAAACAGTTCTAAGTAATTTGATTGTGGTTAAACACAATGAGTTAATACCGTGTAGGCGTCATGAAAAATTTCACCTCCGTTGTACGGACTAATAAGACCTCCGCGATGATGTGTAGTGTCCGAAAATATTTTGCCAACAACTGTTTCTTTATTATGAGTTGCACGACCTACGTACATAGGTATTTCATCTTCATAACCAACAACAACGAAACGGCAACCTGGTGGAAACGATGCTGATGGGGAGTACCATTTGTATATATTTGCAGAATAACCATAACACAATACCTGAAATTTTAAGTAAATAATATATTAGTATTTGATGTCATAATAGTTAGCCTGTCATGTCCAACTTATAATGGGACACAATGGGTAGGAAGGTGGTTAAATAAATGAAAATTCCCAAAACAACTTTGGATTGGTTTCTTAGCCGACAACAATAGATTAAATATCACTAAGAAAAATAATAATACTATGAGGAGGTCCAGGGACGAATTGTTATTACTAAAATGCAAATAGATGCTAACATGACCTAAACACATAATATCAAGGTCCATAAAAACAGTATAGTACACCAAACTTCCGATGATTTTATAAACAAGACCGTTGTTAAACTAGGCAAAACATCAAGAAAACCTTTCGGTTTTGCGGTAAGGCAGGACGTATTGTCACCCTAGATATATCATATGTTTTCATCTTTCATATATTGTGAAATTGTGTAAATTTAATCGAACACATGAATTAAAAATCTCCAACTGTTACAACTCTATAGTTTTACCTTGGTATTGGTAGTTTCATTGCTTCTTAAAGCTCTGCCAGTATATGCAGCCACGGCATATTGCGAACCTTTCTTAATCACTGCTGGAAGGGTGTGTATGTCTGCTTTTCCATGCTTGTTATATTCAGCAATTGTGCTGAACTGTCCTATATATGTTGTCTCACCATTCTCATCTGTACCAGCTGCTATTGCGTTACTAGGTACAAGACCATTAAAATCCTTCCAATTATGATCTGCAACAATTGCCGGAGCTATTAAAGCTTTTTACCTCTGAAATAAAACTACCACACGATAATATTATTATAACTTGATATTAGAAATAAATGCAAAATGTGTTGATCTACCACCATATACAGGGTGTCCGTCTTTCGAAGCTAAGCATGGGCATCTCGGTTAGCTTAAGAGATACGAAGTTAGTTAAATGGAGGCAAAGTTGCGTATTTTAATGCTGTTCAATAATCTCAAAAGAAATTTGACCTACGACGTTTAGTTTAGAAAATATCTAAAAAAAATCAAAATTTCCGATTTTTGTTTTTCGCTGATAAAATGAAAACAAGTGAAAGTACGAATTTTTAATTAAGACATTTTTAAGACACTTTTTTAAGGGGAATCTAAATATTGGATTGTTTTTCTCATATCGTTTAAAATAGCCAACAATCGACTGTCAACTTTTGTTTTTCTTATGGACGCCACATTGGATTTTTGCATTTTTGAATGTAACTTTTTTTTCTGATTTCAACTGTGTATGGCACATAATACTTTAGCTTGTGTTTTTACCTACAATTTTGAGTTATCCGTTTTTACGCAGAGTGTCATAGAAACAAAAGCGACAATTTTGTTTTAAAATTTTGACAGTTCCTAGTACCTACGCTTAAGTCGTTACGTTGTACTTTCCCTAATTTTAAGATAGGTACGTAATTTTCTGAAAGAAAATGAAAAATTCTAATGAAGAACAACGTGATATGTTGGAAATTTATTATTCTTCGCATCGGAATGTAGAAATTACTTCCGAAACGTATCTGAGAGAAACCAGCCAGGTCCTAGTTATTTCTTGTGTCTTCATCGAAATCTAAGCGAATATGGCTCCTTTTGTAAACCCAGGCAGAAACACGAACTGAAAAACCGGACCTAAGGGATTACATATCTCTGTTCAAAGAAAAATACTTAAATATTTCTTACTATACCTACCGTTGTGTTTTCGATTAAAGTTTTAGTTTTTAGTATTTGCTAAAATTTTCTGTTTTTTAATTTTTATTCTATTGTTTCAACAGTAATCATAATAGTTGATAATAAATTTTGTTATATCCCATTATTCTTCTTTTAAAACTCGCATTTCTTTCATTAAACTAGCCAAACCAATAACCTTATGACTTAAAATTAAATTCATAACAGAATTAATTCTCTTTAAAACAAACTTGTCGCTTTTGTTTCCATGGCACTCTGTGTACAAATGAATAACTTGAAATTGTAGGTAAAAACACAAGCTAAAGTATTATGTGTCAGACATAGTTGAAATCAGAAAGAAAAGTTACATTCAAAAATGCAAAAATCCAATATGGCGTCCATAAGAAAAACAAAAGTTGACAGTCGATTGTTGGCTAGTTTAAACGATATGAGAAAAACAATCCAATATTTAGATTCCCCTTAAAAAAGTGTCTTAAAAATGTCTTAATTAAAAATTCGTAGTTTCACTTGTTTTCATTTTATCAGCGAAAAACAAAAATCGGGAATTTTGATTTTTTTTAGATATTTTATAAACTAAACATCGTAGGTCAAATTTCTTTTCAGATTATTGATCAGCATTAAAATACGCCACTTTGCCTCTATTTAACCGACTTCGTATCTCTTAAGCTAACCGAGATCCCCATGCTTAGCTTCGAAAGACGGACACCCTGTATAGGTATACGAGTATCACTACAACCATGGAGGAGATGGAAAAATTATCCCACGACGGCCCCCGATGAATCAAACTAATTTATAGTTTATATTATAAATTAACTAAAGATGTTACCTTCAACTGATTTGCGTATTATCAATGAACTTTCAGTTCCCAAAATATCCAAATAACCCAAAAGGTACAAAAAGAGCACAGCGAAAACTTTCATGTTTATTGATCTATCTTCTTACGTTAAACGATAATTAATATCTGTACTACATATACTATTTCGCTCCTATTTATATAGCGATACGACAAACAACGAATTATGCATTAGCAATAATTGTTTGATAAGATCTTGATAAGAATCTTCTAGGCTAGCGGTCTCCAAACTACGGCCCGCGGGCCAACACCGATCCGCGAGAACTACCAATGCTCGGTATCCGGCCCGCCACAGTTTATTTTGATTAGCTACCATGTAGTCCAGGAGCTGGCTGTATATTAGAAGACTAATTTCTGTCAAGCTGAAATTTTTTTTATGAGCTGGTATGGTTATGTCTGCCAAATGTGGGTGGTCGGCAAAATAGGACCGCGGGACATAGAGCGCTAAGAAAAAAAATTGGCCAACTAACGAACCCAGGACGTCAAATAGTGGTTCTGTCCCGCTCAAATTGTCGGACAAGGTGATTTTTGTGATTAGTTATTAAAAAAAAACAGGTTAATGGTAATCACTCAAATGTCTTAAAAAAAATTACGAACCCCAAACGGCAGACACGGATTCAGTTCCGACTCTTATGTCGGACAGTTAATTTTTTGTTGTCGGAATGTCTTAAATAACGAGCAAAAAAAGGAATTAGCTTGATGGAAACTTGTCAATTTGATCAGAAAATAATTCAAAATAGAAAAATTCTGTGCGCTCTATGTCCCGCGGTTCTATTTTGCCGACCACCCACATTTGGCAGACATAACCATACCAGCACATAGAAAAATTTCCAGCTTGACAGAAATTAGTCTTCTAATATACCTACAGCCAGCTCCTGGACTATAGTGTAAGTAAATCATACAAAATAATAATCAGATGTTTTTATTCAATAACTGACATACATAATGGACGAGATTTATGTCGCAGTTGTGGATCAAGTTTGCTAGTGGAAATTATCAGCAACGACTTCAAATGCTCATCAGTTAACTTGGATCTGTAAATACTTTTTATATATTTCATTTTGGAGAATGTTTTTCACACAGATAAGTAGTTCCGAAAACGGAAAAAAAGGCACGAGCAAATTTATGCAACTGATCAAACTGTGTGAGTGGAAGACTTTTATAAAGGTCCAGCAATGATGAGTTTAAATACTTTTCTTTGAGGACTGATACTGTTTCATTGCAAATTATACACATTGACTTATTAATTGACTCAATCACGAAATATTGACAGCCCCATTGCTCTTTAAATGTTCTGTACCCATTATCTATCTTTCGTTTGTTTTCCATATTTATACAAATCCATACAAAAGGCACGTAACTTCAAATCAAAATAATGCACCTGTCGATGTCGCTCCGAACTGAAAATTTGGAACTGCCCAACTCTTGGTTGTCTTCCGTATTCGAAATCACCAGAATTACTCGAATCTTCGAAATTCTAACGGATCGGTGTTCATCCCCGGGCCCCGCACATAAGATACCACAGTCACCGTCTAGTCCTGAAACGAAAATTTGTGTAATTCAAATCTACAGCATGTTGGTATGATGAGGTAGTCTTGGCCCTTGGCACTTAGTGAAGGAGTTAGTGTGGCCCTTAGGCTAAAAAATTTGGAGACCACTGTTTTAGGCAAATAACAATTTAGTTATTCCCTGATTATAAAATAGAATTAAAGCAAACATTTTTATCACCAAGATAACAATTTTTATGTATCTTGAAGTCATACCTATTGCAACACTACTAACTACGTGTCTTTAAATATTTAACTCAGATCCATGTTGTAATTTAAACAATCATCAACATTCATTATCAAAAACCAGATATCTAATCAGCTGCAGCAGCAACTTGTTTGGAACCCCTTCGGCAGTACTATAGCATAAAGAAAAATTAATTTAGAATATCCTTTTTGAAAAATTATTACAAAACGATTAGAGGTTTAATGTTCGATAACATTTTTGAACACCTTCAAAAACATCTTCTATTACCTATTTTTTTTCTTGGGTGTGGTTATTAAGCCCACTGCACCGCGGCCAGAATTGACCTCTTGTGACCCATGTAAAATTATTCACCTTCAAGTAACCCTGTATCTTTGATGAAGTCCAGGATGTCCTTGGGGCAGATGACCTGGAGTTTGTGTGTTTACAGAAAGGGAACTCCAAACTTCCTCAGTCTTTTCGCCGCCAGTGTCTCACATTGGCGGAATATATGTAATGGAGTTTCTACTTCCATATGTCACGCTCTGCACGTTGGGTCATTTAATATCCCCAATGTACTGAGGTGCTTTCTCATCCTACAGTGTCCTTAAAGAAGGCTAGGTAGTAGTTTTATGTTCCTCCTGTCGAGTTTCAGGATTTTCTTTGTGTAATCGCTGGATGGATTTCGAATAAACAGTTTTGACTGTCTCAATCCAAGCACTGTCCCCCTGTAGTTGCAGTATGCCTCTCGAGTTCTTGTTAAAGCCCTTTGCCCAGCTATAAGCGATGCCGCAAGTGGGTTCAGGACCGATCAATGTCAGTTCAGCTCCTCTCTTAGCCAATATGCCCGCCTTCTCGTTTCCTGCTATGTCCTGGTGCCTCGGCACCCATTCCAGAGTACCTCTGTTATACTTTTACCTTTTACAAGTTGTTTTATTTTATGTAAATATATGTATGAGTAACTTAATATCTTATTCATCGCAAGATTAAGTTTCAATTATTATTTCCAACACAGATTAATAATAGTGATAAGCACCACACAACAGGAAAAAAAAAATTCTCACGTACTATTCAACAGATTTTCTAAATAGGTACTTAGAAAAGGGACAAAGGTCATAATTTCGGCTCATATAATTTTTATTATATCTTGTAGATTAATTTTAAACTGATAAAGTTATTATTTTTTTATCTGTTTATTAAATCAGATTATCACTCTTACTTTATACTTCGAAGAAATACCAACACTTGATTATATTATAGATAAGAATCTAAATTCCCAGAAATGTTTAATTATCCTCATTTAGCTGTTCGCAGAAAATTGTAAAACTGAATATGTAAAGTGGCAGTTTTCTAGCGACTGTAATGTGGCTGCTCGTGCCGACACTTGGACTCGAGCTCGCGCTTGCTTGGCTTGCTTTAAGGCTTGAGAGATTGTCCACACTACGCGTGAGGCGAGCGTGAGGTTACTCTGGAGGCTCGGACTCGGAAAGACCCATGTGCTTATGATGGGTGACGAGGAACTCATCGTAGCTGCTGTAAGTTGTTTTGTCATCCATTCTCTACAATTAAAAAAAATAGGAGGAAGCGCCGTCACTGGTGGATGACCAATATTTTTAAAAATAGAAATAAATATAGTCAAAGTTAATAAAAAGATTTGAAAGCACGTAGTCTATAGTGGAAGTTATATGTTGTATGATTTAAGGATCGACAATCTACACTTCAAGACATTTTACAGACTGTTTCGTACAGATTTTGAGAGTTTTATTAATTTGGTTGCCCCCAAAATTTGCAAAAAAATAGAACATTTTGAAAAGCTATCCCTGTAAAGGAACGATTAGCAGTGATTTTTTGTCGCGCGTTCCTGTAAGATGCCAACAATCCACTCATTTTCCTTTTCAGTTCCACCTCCACAACATTAATGTTCATTTCTGTGGCTATAAGGCTATAACCTGCCACGCATCATTCTTTTTATTAACTGTCCCACAAAACTCTGTGTGCTTCATATAGATTTATAAATTGCACAACTAACTCGTTTGTCCACTCCATAATATAAGCTCCAGCAGTAATTTAAATGAAAAAAATATGTCAGCTACTTGCGAGTACACTGACTTGCACGTCTGGATAAGCTTTTCTTTGATGTACCGACACTGGATGAATCCTCGCCCAGCCAGTGCAAGCCACTGGTTCGTTTGGTTCATTGTACTTGTGTCTACGCTCGTGGCTACGTCCACATACGCGGTGAGCGGTCTAGGACGTTTCGGTGCCAGGCCGTTTCGGTGCTAGGCTGTTTCGACGCTGGACAGTTCGGTGTGAGGTTGTTTGGCGCGAAAGTTTCAATAAGATTTTTAAAAATATTTAGTTACAAATAAATAACTTCACTTCCCGGCCTTGTACTGCAATGTGCCATTTCCGAGATAGGAATGATACCGTAAAGTAGTACGAGTATATGATGGCCATGGGTGATACCGATATTGCGAAGCTGTTGTCTGGGGTTAGTACAATTATAGGCCCATCTACTGCGACCTAAATACTTTTAAATTGGTTCACCTCCATCTTCAAATCCAGAATCCACCCTGACTGCCCATACAAACTCATTACTCGTATTGAATCTTCTCTTCTCCGAAAGTAACTCGTCTTTGTTCTAACGTTCATGTTTTTCTTACACTTTAGTATCCTCTTTTCAGCACTTCCTTTGTGCATGGCACCGTTCACCAAATCACTACCTTATGTAATCTAGCACTCTTTTGATGATTACGGCACTACATTGTTATTACTGATATTGAACTTCCAACATTTTCATTTCATTATTTTCGCATTGCTTCCTTGTCACAGAATTAGGCACCATTCCCATTTTTATTCTTTTCATACAAGTGGTGACAAAAACTGTGGTAAGTGTAACAATCTATCTATACAGAAGTATGGTTTGGTTGAATTATTGAAATTGCAGGTGCCCAAAGTGGTGTACGCTAAGTTAATACGAACGGTCTTGCAAAAACCCCGATATTTCAAAAACGGTGCACATTTTTGTTGTACAACAAGAGCACCTTGTTTTATGTCTAGCACGGGGGTCACAAATCCGCTATTGAATTTACCAGAAGTGAAAAGACAAAAAAGGTACCTATGACTTAAAAACCAAAATCGTTCTCTGGTTTATCACCTTCTGCATTATTTTAAAATTCTTAAAACACACTAATAAGTGCCTCCCAACTAGAGAAATAGACAACAACAAATTGACAAGCCATATGATTCATTTATAATTTATTTATTTTAAATATTAATACTTTATACAATATTATTAAACAGTTGTAGGTAATTTTATTGTGGTTAATCACAATAAGTTAATACCGTATAGTCATCATGGTGAATTTCACCTCCATTATATGGACTAATAAGACCTCCGCGATGATGTGTAGTGTCCGAAAATATTTTGCCAACAACTGTTTCTTTATTCTGAGTTGCACGACCTACGTACATAGGTATTTCATCTTCATAACCAACAACAACGAAACGGCAACCTTGTGTAATGGAAGCTGATGTGGAATACCATTTATATCTAGTTGCAGAGTAACCATAACACAATACCTATAATTTAAATTAGATATTAAATTAATATTTGATACCGGGTAAATTAGACACACGGACACAGTTGAAAATGACCGGAGACCACTTGCAGTGCAGTCATGAACGATCAAAGCAAACTCCCAGAATAGAATCCTTGAAGAGGTTAAGGCTGGAATGCCATGGAAGTTGATGATTAAACCCGAATGCGTAAAGTGATACACACTGTGCCTTGGTTAGTCATTTAATTATGGTCTACTCTACTGCTGATATTATTAGATTCATAAGAAATGTATGGCGAAATACCGCGAAAAAATTGTGGCCAACTCTACTTCTATTACGGTAGTAATCATGGCCAGCTTCATCACCTAACTCTTAAAAGTTATATGGCCGTTCCAATTCGGATTTTTACAGGTCGACCCAAATCGGAATTGGGAGGGCCATATAATCGTAAGAGTTAGGAAAATGAAGCTGCCCATTGCATTAATATACCATATTATAATTCACGATACTCTGTACCGATCTATTTCTAATACCAATTGGTTGCCGACAACCATTCCTTTGCATGCATCGATTATGGAGTCGGTTCCAAAGTTTTATAATTATGGTGGTTGGGAGTTCTTACTCCCCCACAGGGATGGGAGAAGTAGTAGTGCGTTTTTCAATAACTTCCGATGATTTTTTAAACAAGGCCTTCGTTAAACTAGACAGAACATTAAGAAAACCTTCTGAAATTGAGGTTAGGCGGAAGTATTGTCACCCTACATATATCGTATCTTTTCATCTTTCATGTAATTATATTGAAATTGTGTAAATGTAATCAAACACTTCAATTTACAACCTGCAACTGTTACAACTCTATAGTTTTACCTTGGTGTTGGTAGTTTCATTGCTTCTTAAAGCTCTGCCATTATATGCAGCCACTGCATATTGCGAACCCTTCTTGATCACTGCCGGAAGGGTGTGTATCCCTGCTTTTCCAATCCAGTTATATTCAGAAATTGTGCTGAATTGCCCTATATATGTTGTCTCACCATTCTCATCGGTACCAGCTGCTATTGCGTTACTAGGTATAAGACCATTATAATCCTTCCAATTATGATCTGCAACAAATGCCGGAGCTATTAAAGCTTTTTACGTCTGAAATAAAACTACCACACGATAAAACTATTATTATATTAGAAATTCATGCAAAATGTTTCCATTTACTACCAAGGTTATATTTTTATATACACCATGCAGAAGATGGAAAAATTATGTCTCGACGGTCGCCGATTAATCAAATTAATTTATAGTTTATATTAGAAATTAACACAAAATGTTACCTTCAACTGATTTCAGTACTATCACTGAGCTTTCAGTTCCCAAAATATCCAAATAACCCAAAAGGAACAAAAAGAGCACAGCGAAAACTTTCATATTTATTGATCTATCTTCCTACGTTAAACGTTAATTGATATCTGCACTACACTATACTATTTCGCTCCTATTTATATAGCGATTCGACAAACACGAATTATGCACTAGCAATATTATAATAATATCAATATTTGATAAGATAGAAACTTCTACGTAAAAAACAATTTATTTATTTCGTGGTTATAAAGTACAATTAAAGCGAAATTTTTATCAACAAGATAACAATTTTTGTGTATCTCGAAGTTCATATCGTGTCGTGGTTATACGTATTTTTACAACACTACTAACTTCGTATCTAAGTATATTTAACTCTGACCCATGTTGTAAATTAATTGAATCATCAAGTTTCATGAAAATTATGATGCATTTCGATTCGGGGATATTTAGAACTGAAAAATATTTGTAAACTCTTTTTTCCAAAATTGTGTCAATAATAGCATGGATAAGTGTAATCTATAGCTTGTGGCCTACTTTTTTTTTAATCAAAATTATTACAAAAAAAAATGGCTTTCCGAATTTATTTAATTTTTCTACGCTTATGCAGCTTGGTATTAGATATATTATTTTCTTTTTTTGAAGAATGCTAGAATTTTACTGTGGCGCCCTCTACGAGGTTTTGAAAATTGGCAATTGATGCTCCAATAGCTCCTTTATTAGTCAAAGTATGAAAGAAGTTTAAATATAAAAGTTGTTCAAAACTGGCATTCTAGTAAATTTATATCACGTATACAGGGCGTTTGTTTTTCACAGTAAAATAAACAACTTTGTTATTTTAAATGAAACGATATTATTATAGTATAAATATAATTGAATGAAAAATGTAACTGTCTAGTATACATATAATACTGTAAGTTATTCATGTGGCTAAAATATGCAGTTGATGGGAAGCGCGCGAATTTTAACCGCGTTTTGTAAATTTTGAAGATTTAGGCTGGACTCTTAACAGAAACTGCTCGTCGGTCGGTAACGCTCATCCGGCTTGGCCATCTGTAATTTAAAGCCGATCGGCGACCTTTCTGTTTCAAGAGTCCTGTCCTGGCTGATTATTACTAAAAAGCGTGTATCTTTCTTTTGTACGTATCGAACCCCTATAGTCTCTTTTTTCTCGCTACACATTCAAGTAATTTCCAGGAATTGCCTCACGAACTGTATTACTGTTGAATACCAAACAAGGAATGTTTATTTTTAGTATGAGAAACTCCCGGGAGGTGCTAACGTCCACTTTTTTAATTTAAAAATAAAAAAATTTTGGCGGTTTAATGTTCGACAGCACTTTAACCAAACACTTTTGGATAGAGTAGCGAAAGCGTTTTGTACAGGTCTTTTAGAGACACCCTATATACCTATGTAACTATATATATATGACTAACTTATCTTATTCATGGCAAGATTCAGTTTCAATTATTATTTCCAACATAAATTAATAATAATAATAATAATTTTCTGCGTATTAAACTGATTTTCTAAATAGGTACTTAGTAAAGAATAAAGGTAGTACCTAATAAATTCGGCTGATTTAATTTTTATTATATCTTGTACGTAGTAAGTTTATTTTGAACTGATAAAGTTATTATATTTTTATCTGTTTATTAAATCAGATTATCACTCTTACAAATACCTACTTCGAAGAAATAACAACACTTGATTATATTTCTATAGATAAGAATCTAAATTCCGAGAAATGTTTAATTACTCTCATTTAGATATTTGCAGGAAATTGCAAAACTGAATACGTAAAAACAGTAGATTATTTTACAAGTTAAGGAAAGTGGCAGTTTTGTAGCGAGTGTAAATGTTCATTCAATTTAGGAGTGCGCATTAATTTTTCATGAGCACAAGAAAACAGTATTCTATGGTGCTATTTTTTCATGGGTAAAAATTTCCAAATTGTTACAATTAAAGTTTATTAATTAATTTTAAAATAATTTTGATCAAAGTAGTACATAACTCGTAACTTTTTACCATGGCAACAACCAATTATTAATAAACAGGTGGATAATATTATTTTATCCAAGTCTGTAATACAGTTTTCTTCATGTTCATTTTTAGTTAGATAATTAGTATTTACTTCCTCAGTAGAGGTACTGTTTGGTATAGAGAAAAGACGTACTTTTCCATTAAATATACGAACAATGCATTTTCAGATAAAAAAACATAAGTTATTGATTAATCTTATGTACCTACATCGGGTGATTCAGGTTATGGTATTCACACCCTTATATCTCTACTGATTTTAAAGATAAGTATAGGTACTTGATTTTTTGGTATGATTCATGATCCATACATGCCAGCAGAAAGGTAGTATTTTCAGTAAAATGCCACTTCCAGTTTAACCGGAAGTTGAGGTCTCTGAATAACTGGGGACCTTCACGCGTAGTCCCTATTTCCCTGTTAACTGTAGATCAAGAAACGTTAAGAAGCTTCAGTGTTACTGATTTATTAAATTAAGATGTGGGTCAATATTCGGAGCTGTTATGATAGGCTGTTATTTCAGCACCCTCACCGAAGACCAAATAGTACTACCTGCAGCTATCACGAATAACCTGCCACAAATGATGGGAATCTTGTTAGTCTTAATAGAACAATGCGATATTAAGATGCACGTCCACGTCGGGGGTTGCCCTACATTAATGGCAATAGCAACCAAATCTGACACCAACACCCCAATTCATTGAAAGGTTTGGATGGTCTTGGGTGATACCGACATAGTGAAGCTGTTATCTGGGGTTAGTAGGTACAGTAGACCCAGCTACTACGGCCTAAATACGTTTGAATTGTTTCATCGCAATCCTCAATTCCAGAATCCACCCTGACTGCCCATACAAGCTGCTCACTTGTATTGAATCTTCTCTTCGATAAAGTGCATCAAAGTAGGTAGTATACCTAGTTTTCGTTCATAAGGTTCAATTTTTCTTGCTCTTCAGTATCCGCCTTTCATTCAATCTTAATACTGAAATTGAACTTCCAACATTTTCATTTCATTATTTTCGCATTGCATCCTTGACACAGAATTTGGTACCATTCTCATTTTTATTTTTTTCATGTCTGTATCCCGCTTTATAAAAATGCACCTGAACTTTATGCACAATCTTATAAACTACACAAACAAAATGTGAATATTAATTGTCAAATATAAATATACAATGTCAATGTAAACCCAAATCAAGAAGGTCGTGACCGAAAGCATGGTACAGACACAGTAGGTATATTAGATAAAGTGTCGCTCCCGCGATCAAGTTTATTTTAGCTCACTCTGTATAAGATAGAATTATTCGATAAACATACTTATAAAAAGTTTCACAATTAAACAATTTTTCATACGAACACTTCTGGGTAATTCGAAAAAGTTAATTGATTTTTCGTGCATGCTTATTTATTATTTATTGCTCCCGCACAGTGCCAAACCAAACGTGAAAATATCAAAAACCAGAATCAGAAATATATTTTTTAAAAAAAGTAGATATGTAGATAGGTAGCGAAAAAATTAAACCAAATCTTATATTTTAGAACGACGAAAATAACAAACCTCATACCAACTTGATGGTGAAAAAGACGATCAGAAGAGGGACTTCGTTGACAGCTCACTTTAGTCCATGATTGATGTCACTTGTATCGCTCTGAATATTTATCCTGGTGCTAAGTCAGCGGGTCGATTTGAATCGGTGCCTGAATGCGGAATTTTATGAAGGGATTGTTACGTAGGTAGGTACCTACTTTTAAAATGGTTTTCAAGTTTTTCAACTTTTGTACACTGATCTGATACAATTGATACAAACTAAATTAATTGTGATAATTGTTTAGTAAATTAGGTAGGTGTCATTATGAACGCACTAACATACGTTCTCATTTGAAAAGCGAATTCTTTAAAACTACAAACTCGCCTTGCTGAAACATCTGGAATTCTAGAATTTCAATGGAGAGTTTACTTTAGGCTCTTCTATAAATCACAAACAATTATTAAAGGATTACAAATATTTCCAAAAAACGGAAACAATGTATTTTCATTTGTTACTTGTAGCGCTTTTATTTGAATTAATTCTTCTGATGGTCATCTTTGCTTCTGTATCTAATGCCAGCGTCAGAATTCTTATAGGACCGCTTTCAGATAAGAGCGCTTAGCTTCCAGGGTAGAGGATTTGGGTTCGACTCCCTCGCTGGACGAATCGATTTTGAACCAAGTAAAATTTTTATTATTATGTTCCTAATTTAAAAGAAAAGATATAATTTTCAAGGTATGAAACGATTTACTATTTCTTGCTGTTTGGATTTGGGAAAACAGTAGTAGGTACCTACACTATAGTAGGATCGACTATTATTTGTCGGGTCCAAAGTCCAGACTGTGGTATGAAGTAAGTTAGCTCGGCTCGCTGTAATTTGAGATCTTCTACTGTTTTGCACCAGTGGCACCAAAACAGTTTTAAGCTATCAATTTGAATATTAATAAAAATATTGGTTATAAAATCAGAACATGTTGGTAACCGCTGTGGTAGGGAATCCGAGTCGCTATCCCAACAGCAACTTTCTGTCAATCACATCTACCTGCTTCGTTCGCCACCGTACAGGACCAACTTAACCGATGTCGCCGTGACGTAAAGAAAAAATCTAGACATACGTTTCTATTGTACATGTTGGAGTTTATACTATAAAGAGAAAGTAAAGAATAAAAGGGGTATGTGTTTACTTCATTCCTACAAGCGACTAAAAATAATCTACTTTACTATACTTTGGTTTGGGTTTGTACCTATAATGATTTCAGATTTGACTTGGACTTCTTGGGCAGGCATGCCATGCCGTCCGTAAAGGAATGGACCAAGTCTTTCTGGGTAAAAATGAGAATCGAGTAATAGAAAAACGAAACAAGTACAAAAAAGAATCTTAGGTGATATGACCGAAAATGTTACTTTCTACAAATTAAGTATTATACATTTTAACAAAAAGAAGAAAAGGTGCAAAACATTTTGGATATGCAAAGGCGTAACTATCCTTGCTCTACTCATAAACTACGAACGAATAATACAAAAATGAAATATTTTGCCAAAGTTTTTCATATTTTCAGCAACGCTTCTATACGATAAATCGTAAAAAATAAGGTAGATGCCAGTATAGCTAATTTGGACTCGCTTAATTGCGAATGTGTTTTTTTAGGTTTTCATCTACATCCTGTCCTCGAGTGTTCAGTAGTACCTACATGTTGGGTACAAACAAATTGAATTGTCCCCACGTCTACAACTCTGCTTGATGAATTTAGAGAAAAACAACCGTATAATTGTGAACCACACAATTGCAGTCTGTTACTTTAGTCAATTTATTCCCCTTAGAGTTTAGACTCTTTCCAGTTAGAATTCTTGGATGTTGAATTAAAACAGTAAAATTAGATATGAAGTTAACTTACCCCAATGGTATAATATATATTGTTGAATGTTAGAATGTATTTTAAAATAAAATATTGATTCTTAATTTTTTAAGCACGTTTCTACAGTATTAGCAATCACCCAATATTTAAATCTTACTAGTCTAAGCTTTTTTTTCTTAATTAAATACCTGTATCATACAAAGAAAAAATTAATTCTATTTCATTTGTTGCAAGGACAATTCTTCTTCGCACACATGCGCCCCTGGACGGTTCGCCCCACTCACACAAAATAAATCTTCTGTAGTACTATAGTAAATACTGGCAGCAAATTCGTATGTATTATTATGTACCTAAATGGAAATAATAATAATTATTGCATAAAGCCCAATATGCACGGTGTAAACTTTTTTTCCGGCCACTATATGGGTAAACCGTAAAAGATAAAAAATCGGTTGAATTAGACAAAAATTGCCTATTTTAGGAAGCAGTTTCAAAAGTTTAAAAATATTTCAAGCTTACTAGATAACAGCAAAAAATTTAAATTTGCTGTTTTCCTATTTATCTGTAGTTCCTTTATTTATAACAAACTGTAGGTAACTGGTTTTTGCAGTTTAGTGTAACATTTTATAGGGAATGTACTAATGAGCTCAAATTTTTTCTAAGACCTCTAGATTTCGAGATACCGTAGTCAACTTCTTTTTTGCTTATGACCGCAATATTAGATTTTGACATCACTAGATACTATTTTTCATTACCTTTACATCCATGTATCACAAATTGAGTTCGTCAGTAAATTCCCTATAAAATGTAACACTAAACTGTATTCCGATTATGTATGTACCTATTTATTATTTGATTAGAGGATGAATAATTCAAGGACGAGTAATCCCTAGGAACCAAATGGTCGAGCGAAAATCGTCAGAGAGAGGTTGAATCAGTCAGAAGCAAATAATTGGAGGAAATTGTCTTAGAAGCCTGTCATTTGTCAGATGACGATGACTTGATGATGATGAGGATCACATAATTCTATTAAAAAGAATTGTGCTAGTAATATACCTATAGGTATGATCCGCATTAAGGAGGGAATGCAATTCAAGTTATCCATCAATGACTTCTGAAATATTCTAAAAAAACTGGAATTTATCGATTTTGAAACTATTACTGTAACTTCGTTGTTGTTATACAGGGTGTTTCTTAAATGGCGGACACGGAGCACAGTACTACATTCCCCTCCAGATACCAATTGGAAAAATATAATACAATAATGCCCGTTCTTCGCTAGTTCAGAGTTATCTTCAGTCAAAGATTGAGATTCAATTCCTTTATGCTTTGGAAAAAGGGGTAAATTTTAACCGTTCCGCATTGTTCATCAATCAAATATTAAATCTTGATAAATTTGGATTTTTTTATACGTTGTATTCCTTCCTCCGAAGACATTCTTTCTGATATAGTATATTATATTATTAGGAGTAGAAAGAGTTCATTTTGTTGAGCTCATATTGCGGCCGAGGCGCACGCGCCGAGGCTGTGCAAGTGAGCGAAACACAAATAAGACGTTCTACTCCGAATAATATATACTATTTTCTCTTCAAGTGTAAAAATAGTCTGTTGCTGTAAATAAATATTTCATAAAAAGTCATTTACACAGGACAACGCTCTCCCCTCTACCAACCTTGGGGGCGGAGCTATGGGCAAAATACTGCCGTTGCCATGGATACGTAAACACATTATTGTACTAGTAACATTATTTTCATTTTTTGACTGCTAACAAAATGACTTCCTTCTACATAGCCAGTTCTGTACAACAATACGGATATTATGATACGCTTGAAGAAAAAATATCTGTTGTTAAACTTTTTTTCAATATGTTGCAACAGTGCATTGTAGCTATGAGGTTATTACCTAGGAAACTATGTTCATACTGCCCATATACTGCCTTATAAAACACCAAACGTTTAAAACAAAGTCCGTGCAAGCATGCGCAATGTTGTCAAATTTAAAATTTTTAAAATGCGAATAACTCGGAAACTAAATACATTAGGACAAAATCGCCTATACTTTTTCAACTCAGTTTTAAGATGAGAATCGCGTAGTGCTCTCCGTGTCCGCCATTTAAGAAACACCCTGTATAGTCAGAAAATTGAAACTCCGTAATACTTATTACATAGCGGACATGAAAAGTTCGATGGAAACAATCGCTCATAAACAAGAAAAAAAATCACTACCTATAGTACATTTCTGAAAATATAGAACCCTTAAGAAATTCAATTATCCTGTCAGTATATCGCAAGGCAGGCATAAAATTTGCATGATCAAAAAATACAGCCCATGAGAAAACAGCTGCCTATATTGTTATTGTACCTCTGGAAACAGTAGCCTACGCTTAAAATTTTAATTAGGTGTTTCAAATTCTTCACACCTGTTAAAGTAAAATTATATTGAGTTTAAAAATCGATACATTTTAGTTTGTCTTTTGTTGTCTCCTTGTTTTGTAGTGACCATTGGAAACACAGTGACGAAAGGTATAGTTATTTTTGTATCATGGCCAAAAAGTGAATCTTTTTCGGCCGCGACTGATTTTCTGGTCGAGGCAAAACCGAGACCAGAAAACAGGGAAGGACGAAAAAGCACTTTTTGGCAGAGGTGCAAACAACATTTTTTAGGCGAATATTACAAATTTTATTAACAAATTTAAATTTTTATCTAAATATTCCAATGACATTTGGTCACGTGACCTTTATCATAGTCGACTAAAACATTATAAATCAGCGGCCGAAAAAAACCATTTGCGGCCGAAAAAAACCATTTGCGGCCGCATAATAGAAATTGACAAATGCCTACTACAAATTGACACTTTACGGCTGTCAAAAGATACGTAAAACAGCTGTTTTTATCGTAGTCGCCTAAAAAATATATTTTCCTTCTCTTCGTTATGGAATCGTTGTATGTACAGTCAGTGACAAATGTTTTCACCAGTAGCATACCACTGAACCCGCTTTTCTGGGAAGTATAAGCGGTACCATAAGTCGTTTTTATTGTTTTCCATAGGTAGGTTGGTAACGTTGTTAACAAAATGAAATGAAATAGAGAAACATGTTATACTTCTGAGTAAAGCGGGTTACAGTGGTACAAGGCTGGTGAAAACATTTGTCACTGACTGTACCTATCGTATATGGCAGTAGAGGTAGTATCCTCGCTAGACCGCCCAGATCTCCAGACCTAGCAGCACGGGATTCCTTTTCCCAAGAATAATTAAAGAGAACGTTAAAAATTTTGAAGACTATAATATGAGGTAATTTTGGAGTTTAGTAAATGTGCATTCCAAGAGAAATCTAAAATAGTGGCGTACTATATATAGGTAGTATCAAGATCAAAGAAAATTACACTGAGTTAAATCTTCGTTGTAATTTATTATTTATGTTCTTGTTAATCAATTTTGTTACTATTATTAGATACTAATAGGTAATTTATTCATGGATAATAACAATAAGAATATATCGGAATATATTGAACAACAGCGTTCCTTTTCATTAAGAAATTCTTAATACTTACCTACTTAATTTAATAAATTGATCGCATATTGTAGTAGGCTACACAGAATCAAATTTTCTATGCCCATTCAATTCCATAGCAGGCAATTTTTTATAGGGATATTATCTGATTTTTATAAATTCTAAAAAACATAGTTATTAACAAAATTTTTAAGAAGACTAATATAGGTAGGTAATGTGTGACATCTTAACAAAATTTCCTTTCAAGTTTCACTATGCATTCTGTTTAGGTCTACGTACTTACATGAATAGAATGTTTGGAAATATCTATAAATGATGATAAGTATATTAGTTACTTATACAGTTTAGGGTGAATAGTATCATCATGTCATGATCACAGTTCATAAAGTCAGGAGACTAATTATTAAACATTAATTAAGAAAGCAACCATCAGTTCATACCCATCCATCAAAAAATAATAAAATCCAAAAATCAACTACAGCTAAAGCACATAAACCAGATATAATAAATAACAAAACATATTGGCAACCACACTAAAGCCTAATAATGAGATTCAATCTGAAGGCGTGTTTAAACCAGCAGGAGTGGTTACATTCAACCAACGAGCAACTCACAAAATGGGGGGCGTAAACCACAAACCGCCCCCAACTTGGGTCACATTTGGATATGTGGTTAGTGAACCTCTAACTTGTCGAAGGATAATACACGCTTTAGTGAAGTTCTCGTGTCAAAGTTGGTGCACATGTATCTCATACTCGACTGACTTTCAAGTGTTTTTTGAATTGACACCTGTGTTTTTTTATATTAACTGTAATGTTTTATAAAAGAAATTTACGTGAAAAACAAAAACCTTAAAAATATAAATTAAAAAAAATTATATAGAAATACGATCTTATGGTGTACTAAGAAAAGGAATAATCATATTGACAAAAATACTACTGCTACTTATCTCATCTCATAATCACATTTTTCCAAAAAAAAAATACACCAAATATTACAGTAATTAATGAGTGAACAAAATGTAACATCAAAATAGTGGAAGAACCATGAACAGACTTAATTGTGTTTACAATAAAGCACAACTGCTACTTTACATTTTTGGAAATAAAATAAGTACATACCTATTACCTATACATTTGAAGAAAAATAAATATCTGAAACTGAAAAAAGGACAGTTTTAAATAAGAAGAACGAAGAACATACTAAATGAGTTCAAAATTATAAATACGGTAGTATAGTATACAGAAAAAACTGGGTTCGTGTCGATACCACTACTAACAATATGCAAGACTTAATTAATTTCTAAAGAAAGATGCAAATAAATCTTCCAGAAGACAGTTCAATGAATATTCATAGACTGCAGTGTCAAATTGATTTATTAATTGATTGGAACTTGGAACTTGGAAAGAATATTAATTGGAAATAATTACAGCTTGTACACAAGCACCCATTATTAAATAACACAACCATTTATAATAATATGCTCATATGGAACTGCAATTAGCCCCAATTAAAAATCAAGGTGAATAATAAAGTTCAAATATTTCTTCGTTTGGTTAAATATCATCATCAAAAAATACTTGTAATTAACACACTTTAATTATAAGTAATATTTATTCAGTTAGTTTCCGACGCGAACAAGTTTTAACAAACTATACAAACATGGTGTTAATAAAGCTTCGATATTTTAACAAAAAACAATAAAAAATAAAATGTGGTAACCCAGTTAATGGGTAGTGAAGGTGGAGAGAAACAAAAATAAAAGTGAACTTTCTAAGTAATATGGTGTTAGAATCGGGGGTGCTTCCGCCTCCCTTGCAATTGTATGCAGCGGCGGCGGCCCATCTAGCACCAAGACCGCCCTGGAATCCCTTGTTACAATTTCCAGGGGCTGCCACCCTGTTAGGTATGCCTGGGGCGTTTGCTCCCTTGGGTAGACCCAGGTACCCTCCAGGTGTAATACCCGGTCTTAGAGCACCCCCTGGACCTCCTTCAGAAGACAGCGGCAGCGAAACACATGCTGGTAAAGGTTAGTTTTTATTCAATTTTAAAAAAGTTTAATTAATGCACACGGTTCAATCAAATTGTAGTAAACCTACAAATAATTGCATTAAATAATCTTTCTGCCTGGTAGTCTAAGAAAATTTTATTGGTGATGTGTACGAAAAACTTTGTTTATTACATACTACCCGGGTGTCTGTTATATATACTTACTATACCGAGTACTATACTTTACGTTAACGATTTGAGTCCGATAAATGGTAACTACTTACCTAGGTATGTATGGTAAATGGTACTATACGCCATACGGAACTGTAAACATTTTACAGGGCTCAAATTATTATTAAAAACAAACATAGGTACTACTAATTATAATAGAAAACTATATTCGTTTCTAAATTCCTGACTCGCTCTTCTGTCGCCTCGTCCAGAAACATCTCGACTCGCCACTGTAAACTTTGGTTTACCGAACTTAGGTATATAACGTAAATAACTAGTTTGATTTATAAAAATGAATAGGTATCTAGTAATTAGCCCAGCTCTACTACAATTTTTTTAGAACAAACGAGCTGTAGTGCAGAAATTTTATTACATCGACGATCGACTTAATACTAAATTATATCACCAATCAAATTACGGAGAGGTACTACCTAGTAAATCCAAGAGAGAAAAACTTATAATAGCAGTACCTACTTCTTACATAATTAGTGCCCAGTAACCAGTCTCCATTTTCGCGAAGAAAAATTATAAATTATTTTAAACTAGTAGGTAGTACCTATAGGTACTAGTATACTAACTATATTTTTCAAACATTCATGAATCTGCGATACACAGTAGGACCTACGTTAATCGTGAAGTTGTGACATGAAATGCTTTCTTTATTACAATTTCTGTTTTGATTTAACCTATTAAGGTTCTCCCCGGTTCTCCCCTAGCGCTAGTATATTGGTTATGCCCATTTTTAAATTTTCTAATTCTGTTTAAAAAATGGACACTATAATGTAGAGAAGTTTTAATTATTTATGTATTCGCTGCAAATTAAAATTAAATTCTCACCACAGTAGTAAAACATGATAAAGTTATAATAGGTAGGTAGTACAATAAAACGAATCCTATAATCTATTTTCTAGTGTATTTATGAGCATGTCAGTTTCAATAGCCAAGAGGTCCTGTATTTGAGCCCCGGTTTCGTTAGGAATTATTGTATCTGGTCCTATAATAGGTATATAGGGCTGATACAACTTCAGTAGCAAACTAAGTCGATTTCCAGTAACTCAGGTTATATCATGTTGTAATAAATTATGAAAATTCTTGCAGGAATTGTCAAGCCCTCAACATCTTCACAATGAAAATTATTGTTATTTCATTCGATATTCACTGCTTTTCATAAACTGTCCAAATATATAGTTATTTAGCAAAATCCTGTTTCCTTAGTAGGATTCTTAACTATTACGCAGATACCTTATTAGTTTTAAAGTTTTATACACAAAATGTAGGTATTAGAAACAGAAAAATCAAAATAAAGTTTGAGTACTATTTTTGAAAATATACTATCGCTAATTTCGATCGTGTGGTTAGTTTGTTAACTGTTTTGGTAGTACGCTGAATTAGTTGACCAGTAATTGTTTCTTATAATTAATAGCTGCAGCATTAATGCTGCGATCGAGTAGTGCCTCCCTCGTTTTCAATCTCATTGCAAGATTACATAAACCAATGATTTCATCCAACCCCAAAGACAGTTATCAAAGAGGTTTGTAATACTTTTTATACTTTTTTCACTATTAAATTATTCAATAGGGAGGTTAGTGTATGAAACAGAAACACTCTGTATAGTACATAATATAGTTTTTAGTACCTACACACCACCGTGCTACACACTATCTCCAAAGTGGCTACCTACTTTGGAAACTGTTCTGGTTCGCAAAATGCTACGTTGCGGACTGATCCCATAAAAATTACTTAGCAACACTATAAATATAGAGGCCTGAATTTGTTTACTGAAGAAATGATCACATCTTTATTTACAAGTCTGGTAATGTTTCTTCTTTTTCTCTTTGAATACCTACTGTTTCTTGTATTGTCTCAGAGACGTTTCTTCTGCAATTTCCGAAATTGAGACCGGAATGTCAGGCATTGTTTTTTGTTTTGATTAAAAAATTACATAAACAAACTGGTTGTCATAGTGATGACAGTGTAACCGAATACTAGATTTTCAATAAATGTCGCAAGTTATAATAAAATAATGATTTTACTAATTTCCGTTTTGGAGAATTTATACGTACTTATACGTATATACACAAAACGGTTTAGCGGCCTTATCTGATACTATACGGACTCGGCTAAACGCCTGATCTGTAAACATCTGAATTCGTCGGTTAAACTCTGTTTTGGGTACCTACTTATAACTATGAAAAGTGTTTTTTACAATAAATATAAAAAATGTAAGGAATATTGTAATAATTATTTATGCTACAAGGGTTGTAAGTATTATTCATAAGTTGAGAACTAGCTTAGGCCCGAGCGTTAGCCTTTAGCCAGGGCAACAAAAGTCCGAGAATGTGCAAATTTACTTTCATCCCGAGTTGCATATAACATTTTTACCACTCCTACAATCCATAGTATAACTAATACAAAAAGAATTTTAACCAAATTTTGTTAATTGTCATTTTAACAATTGACGTATAAATATATATTCGAAAAGAAATTCCCTTCAACAACAATAACAAAGCGAAGTATAAGTTAACTTACTTTCCTGTTGTTATAGAGACCAAGACGCATTCAGTAACATATACCGATTTCCAACAAATCAATGCCATAATAGTGACTTACAAATTTACAATGCAGGGAGTGGAAAAATTATATTAACATAATCTGTATCAAATATGTTTTAGAAAAATATGTAGTTTAGCACTGGTGGTTTACCTATAGACGTATCTGCTGATCAACCATGTACGGTCAAACTTTTTTTGCATACTACCTTATAGCGACAATATTCCAGAAAAATTTGATTGTCTTGTTCTCCTTATATTCGTATGTCCTTTAGGGCGTGTCGGTCGGATTGGGTTCCTTACTCCACATTTCCTGAAAAAACTTCTTCCATTTCTTCCGGTTTTGCATGCAATTTTTTTTATTTCATTTAAAGTGTTTCCTATTTTATACCCATTTCTTCTATTCTTTCTACCCATGTTTTCCTCGGCTTGTCTCTCTTTTCGTTTCTTTCGCTATCTTCATTACTCTCCTCACTCTTATTTCCGATTCCATTCTATAATGTATGTGACCAGTTCAATTTATATTTGCTAGTTTTGTCATCATATTATGTTCTTGTGTAATTTCACCTTTTGTTTCTATAATACTTACTCTATGGAATTTTTGTCCTGCTATTCTTCTGAGATACCATTTCATTTCCATCGCGTTTATGGGATTCGTGTTTTTTTCAATGGTATATATCCAAGATTCACTAGCGTATAGTATCGTAGGTAAAACAATTTATTACTAGCTTATATTTCCTTCTTTTTATTTGCGAATTTTCTTATTATTATATCTATTATAAATATTTAGATGTGGTTTCTTCTGCAGTACGTTTGGCATGATTTTAACAAACAACTGAATATCACAAGCTGTTACTGATGATGAAGAATATCATTGCCTTTAATTAATCACATGTGAGGAATTACTGCTAGAAAAATATTTGGTATTAATTATTTAAATTTCGCAGAGAATCAATTTAATTTTTACCATACCTATAGTGAAATATATATTCGATTCGAACACCTGTTATATTATTATAACAACCGATAACAACGTTTGATTTTTCAAGATTTTTCACAACATTGGAATACATGATACACTCCGTGTATCAAATGGGTTTGTTCTAAGAATTAAAAATTCTGTTATAAGTCTCATTCGGCCATATGGTTCGTACTTAGTTATCATATTACTCTTAAACGTGCTATAAATGTCATCAAACCTTTTAATGTGACGTTTATGCTCACCTAGGTACTAGTATCGTATGAAGAATGTAGCTTGCAAAGAAATCGGTAGCTGCTATTGCAAAGGCAGTGTTTAATAAACAAAAACTATACGCCAACTAACTGCAACGAATATCCAAGTCGTATCCTGTCTGTTATCAAATTTATATATCAGTGGATTCTGGTTTTTAGGAAAGGGGTGAGAAAATTTCACAAGTACTTAGTAGTACTTAAGCCACAATCTATCAATTCAAAATTGATTGATTTAAGTTTTGATCAACTAAAATAAAACTGTTCATGTAACCTTCGTGTAACCTACTCTTTTCAAAATGGATAGATCGCAAATATTTTAAATCATACTTCAATTTTTTTGAGAATACGAACTAGGTATGATACGGTGGTAAGAAGGTAAGTACTATATCTTTCTAAATCAAAGCAAATCCGAGTTAGTTCTTCTTCTTTTTAGCCCTAAGCCTAACAAAAATCTGTCCCAAATCGTATTGAATTGTCACAAGTTTGTGCGTTTCTCAATATTAGATCTGTTGATATCATCCGTCAATCTTTGTGTACGACTATCCAGTCTTCAGAACTGCATTCGTTCATTCGATTTTCAGTTTCCTTGATTGTAAAACTACAGAAACTCTATTTGAGTAAAGTTAAATATTTAGAAATACATGTTATATAATTTCCTTTTCTGTCTAACCTTTTTTACCTTTTTATGGGTTCTCTTCCAAACAGTCAGTTTAATGTTTAATTGTTTACCCGTGTTTACCATTCTCCTTTCCATTGTTCTTTACTTATACTATTTTTTCTCATTCCCTTTCTGTCCACTGTATAGGTTAGTACCAAGGGGATGCATTGACTAATTACATGGCTGTGTAGTTATCATGGTATATTTTACTTCTTTAATATATGATCCGTTTACCACATAGTTTTGCGATTTTTGATTAATGTTCTTGGTTTGTATGTTTTATCTTTTTCATCTAAAATTAATTCCAGTCAAACTCAATACATAGCTAATTGATATTCAAAGTTTAATAATCTACTGGTTTATTAAAATTCGACAAGGAAGAATTAACAGGTTGTCTACCATCATCGAAATTCTCGGAAATGCCTGGAAGTTCAAATTGGTTTCTTGATTTTTTTGCTATCCTAAAATTTCGTTATAGTTATCTACGTATATCTACCTATCTATTTCGTATAATCTTATTGTGTAAACGAGTTAATGATTGTCATACAGTTTATTTTAAAGAGGCAGCTATAAGTACTAGGTAGGTACTTTTATTGAAGCCAATATTAGACAAGCGGAATTTTTAATTTAGCAGACACCCCGATTATTTAATTTCATCCTAGTATAGCCTACAAACTAAATCAAATGCTTAAAAATCCTTTAAAATAATTCGTTTACTGCAGAAGTTTTTGTAACAGCATCGGTATTGGTATACTATCTAGGTTCAGATTTGAATGAAATTATTTTTATTTTTATTATTATTATTATTATTATTATTATTATCTATTATAAATTATTATTCAAAGAAAGTTTTAAAACTGTCTTGTAGATATAATACGCAAGCATGTGGTTTTGAACAATATAAATATTTGAAATCTTGTCTTATGGCTAATATACTCTACACAAGTTACAATCTCCCTCCTGCGAATTGAATTTCCTCCAGGTAGGCAGTATTCTTGTTTAGGATGTAGAATACCTAGTCACAAGTGGCAGTAATGCAGTGAGGTGCCAGAGATCTGCGTACCGAGACCTCCCCGGTTATAATTCAAATACAATCAACGTAAGCATCTCCAACGTTTATATTAAAAACCTTTTTATTAATTAATTATTATAATTTCATTATCTTTTAATGTAGAAAATAACTAACATTGCAGACATAATTTTTATCTATAAACCACCTTAAACTTTTATCTATAGTGACCACCACCGAAAAATGACATACACAACCCGATGTTTGTGTTCGTAAACATAAAACAGACTGTTTGGTCTCACATGTAATTAAAATATAAAATATATTACTGTTATTGCATCCGCTACCAGCCTCAACATGAAAATAATATAGGTGAAAGTAATTAAAATATTATTTGAAAGTCAAACTTTTTTTAATAACAATTTTGTGGACAATGATTATGTGGCTATAAATGGGCAGAACCTCATTATTCTCGTTAAACGAATCTATTACTATTGATGTATTGTGTTAATTAACTTTTTAGTCATTTAGACAAACCTAACTATAATAGCATTGAACATATAATTAGGAAAGTTTTCTATTAGAAATAATCACAATCCGTTTTATACAATTATTTTTTTCTTTATGTCACCATTAAGCATTGTTTCTATTTGATTAACTATAACTACGCAAGTTATAAATTGTTGAATACAAATTCTACCAAAAAAAAATATAAACGATATAGTTCCAAAGCCATGGATACGGATGGTAGGAAGTGTACAACCAGAAAAATGTAACCAACTTTTCTACAGATATTGTTGAACCAATTCAAGTTTTAAAAAATTTTGTGACTAGATAAACGTTCAAATGGTTAATGAAATAATTTGTTTTTGCTGTTATGACTTAACACCGATACAAAGCAATAATCTCATTATCGGAATTGCTTTAATTTTCCTTCCCAAATTGTCCTTTTGAACCGTTTTGAACTATCTCTCGTTGATTATCATTTATCATGACTTTCCGTCCCTCTACATATTTCATTGAAGGTTTTCTGGTTCGTTTTCTGACACAACAAATATTGGTATCATAGCGGACCATTTTGTACAGTTTTTGTCGTAGAATATACAACACTGAATTCGTATCGACGAATTTAGTTCCTCCTTGTATAGGTATACTTATAACACTGTTCCTTATTTCAGTCAGACGTTTTATATAAAATATAAAATATAAAATATTTCATTTGCATCGCTTAAAAAATAAATGAAGCTATATCCCTACCACCCTGTATAAAAGAAAAGTAATTACTGGTAGTCAGGTGGGTTTGCTACTACAACCAAAAGTAATTTAGTAATGATACACAAATTGTTGGGTAATTAACATAAACTTTTCCTTCTAAAACATTCCGTACTCGACGTTTATTAAAGTTATGATGATTAACATATGGATATGATATTAATTACAGCCTCGTTATAATGTAAGATCTGAGATATTAGTGTTTCCGTTTGTATAAAAAGGTTTGTTCGCGCATTTATATTGCTTACTTAGCGACGAGATTTTTTAGTCCAGGGTTTATAAGGATTAATCCTGTTTTATGATATGATGAGATTATATTATCCAAGTTGATGTCGACAACTTTCTATCCTTAATTATGGAATATAATTTAACAATACAACTTAATTCTAAAAATATGCATACCTACGGATTTAAACCTGCGCATGTTAAAGCATTTAGCTTCCAGTTTTATTTATTATACTTTACATTCTAGAGATGTTTGGAAAGATTGAAAGCAATAGGCTATTAAGCACCACAATTTAATTTAATACACCAGTCATTTCTTAACATGTAATTTAACTAACTGAATAAAAATCTCTCGTGACTTCCAAACTTAAAAATCAGAAAGACTTGAAGATGACATAAAATTACAAAAATTCCTGAAAGCGGCATTTAAAACACATCAGGCCGAGTTGTATAAAAGATATGACTTCCAGTTCAGCTGAACCACAATCCATTGTCACCCATTGATCGTGGATTAGTTAAACTGGGAGTTAAATCTTTTGTACAACTGGGCCTAGGTTTTTTAGTTCGGGTTTCAGGAATTTAAGATTGAATTAAGATTGGGCTTGCCACGTATTTAATACCTATAGGTACATATTATTTCTATAAAACTATGCGCCGTTATAAAGTTAGCAAAAATATTCCCAAAGGAAGTAGATCACTATAATAAAGACCAAAATTAATAATTATTGTGTTTGAAATAAAGCGACGGTATTTTTTGGAAAGCTGCACGAGAATTTCAGATTTACGTAACGTCATAATAAATAATCATAATTTACTTTCAGTTTATACCATGTTACTCACGCCAAGAGAGTCAAGACTCGCGAAGTAATTTCAGTTCTTAATTTCGTTTAACCTGTAATGACTTAAGAAACTAATTTAATCTACTGGCACTTTAACGTCTTTAACATGTACCTCATTAACCTACACAACCTAGCACAATGTCACGACCGAATACTTATTAGTGCTTCTTGTTTTAATTTGTCAGCAAATTTTCCCATCTTGAAAATTATGCCTTAATTACATAAATACCTATACTTACGTACAAAAAATATGATACTATACTAATATATTATACCTCCGTGTGGAATATATGTTTATATTATGTTGCTCATTTATCTTTACAAAATTAAAGCTTAATCTTAGAGAATAATAAAATCATACATAAGTATGAAGCTCGCTATTAAAAGTTATTTAATTCATAACATTCACCCACCAAGATAATCTAAAAACTGCCATTTAAAAAACATTTTTTCACTACCTCGCATTTGCTTCATTTCATCAACTTGAGGTTTAGTCTGATTAAATGGATTTTTAAAAAAATGTTTTTAGATAGCTACGTGCGTCGTCGTATAAATTATTATTATTTAGTAACTAATAATCTTATATTTTACCCCCATAAGGTAAAGTTTACGAAACAGCGGTGGATGAGGATTAAATAAATAATCCTAATGAATAATCATTATTCATGCTTGTTAAATAATATACGATTACCTTGCCGTTCAAACAGAAGTTATAGTAAATTCCAAAACTTTATGTACTTCAAGGTCAGACAACTGAAGTGTACAACGACGTACGAAGAACTGTCAAATTGACAATTACAGCGGCGTAACATGAATTATACATCTTAATAAGTGTAGCAATCATTAAAAATTGTAAATTGAGGGTAAAGCGAACAACTTAGAACATTAAAAGGAACGAAAAAATATATATCTCCTGACTGATCTGGACCAGCTACATCGGCGCACGTCATGTCCTAACTTAGTTCGTATGACCTTGAAGTACATAAAGTTTTGGAATTTACTATAGTTAATAGTATATTAAGTATTAAGAACGGTAAGGACATTTTACCGATCGAAGACAATAGTTTGGAGGAAGAGCGCAGCGACGACTCCAATTATTGTCTGAGATCGGTAGTCCTTAAAACGTTCGTGATGCTTATGACGTTTTTTGCGCTACTGAACTCGATAAAAAGAATTTTTAATAAATTAATAATTAATACAGATTCAAATGCGATAATTGTCAGTCCCCACATCACGTTGCCGTATTGTCGATTGATATATTGCGTTTCTATAGCAATCTGTAAACAGTTACCGCCATTGCAGTTTTTTGTGAAAATTATTTTGAGTTCCGTGCTAAAAATTAATGAAAATGATTCCGAAAACGAAATAGAAGAAGCTTGGAATGTGGGGTGTTCGGTTCTCATTGCTGATAAGTCTAGAGAGACGCTACGAAGGTACCTACAATCATTTTAAAATTTGGTGTACCAAGAAAAGTACAAATATTGATGAAAAATCGTTGCTGGCGTACTTTGTTACAAGAAATGAGAAATTAAAAGCTCCAGGATTTGTTTTAACTAACATTGGAAATTGCATTCATTTTATTTAACTAAAATGACTTTTGTGACTGACATTAATTTATCAAATTACATGGCACATTCGTTTTGAATAAATTTACTTACCGTTCTAGCACCCCAAAGTATTTTACCGACGACTTTATCCTTAGCAACTAGTAAACATAACTTACTGTCTTGGAAACAGCCGCGGTAAACAATGAAATACAGCTCAGTAGCGCAAAAAAGATATTTTTAAAAAATGTAACGAACCTGAATACGGTAGGTACCTATCTAGGTTTTTGATAATGAAACAAATTTTAATGCACCATTTGGGGTTCAAACTGCAGATTATTTATTACGGCTGGTGTTGAGAATAAGCTCTGTTGTTCGTACCTTCATTTTATTTTTTTCATATTATTTTGAGAGACTGCAGGAACAATCACTAAATACACTATAAAGCATCTGAGGTTCGATTCCCGGTATCCCCACAAATTCTAAGTGATTTTTATATTTAAAAAGTCATTGCTTTGTTGTTCCACTCAGGTTCATCTACCAAAGCAATGTACCTACTGCAAAACCACCAGGCCCTACTAAAATAAGAAGCTATAACTGTTATTCTTAGAATGCGATTTAACACTAGAAAAGGAAAATTAAAAGTACTAACAAGTTTTGTATCTTGTAGAAAGGTTTTGCCTGAATAATGTAAATTTCTAGGCATTTATTATTATTTTAAAAAACCGAAACGCTTCTGTAAATCGTAAAACATAACCCTGCGAAACTGTGATAAGACAATTTATTACCATTCAAATAAAAGTTTTGCAATTTACATAAAGTAAAATAACGAATCTATTCGCATAACTGTGTAACCCGTTCTACAATCATGAAGCGAGTTGTTTGACGTGAATGTATATATCTAATCGCTTAATGAACTAATAACATTTTCTGTAATTGGTTTTATACATTACACATCTACAACGCTCGTATGCAAACAAAAAATTCCAACAAGCAATCTAGAGAGAGCTGTGCCTTCTGGCTATTGCAATTTTTTAAAACAAAAATTCTAGAATGTAACACTTAAAAATGTTAATTTAATTTTCAATTATTGAATACCTACTATTACTATAATTATTGATTCTATTAAATTAATAGTTGCTAAACAGAATAATTATCTTAAAAAATATAATTGAACCAATGAAGGTAAAATATAGTATAGATGCGAGATATAACATGGGGCGCTGCGAGTAACAAAGTGCAACAATATTATGAGCAGTCAATTTCTATTAACACACGAGTATGATAATTACGATACGAGTCGTAGGCGAATGTAATAATGAGTGTGAGTATCTTAATAGCCATTAAATATGAGTTGCATACACTACTTTTCTATGACTAGTTATAATAATGACAAAATATGCACTTTATTTTTTAAATTTTAAATCTATCAGATGGTCATGGCAATATTTGATTTTAAGGTACTACCTAAATATCTGTAGAGTAGAAAAACATAATTTTAGGTAATTACAGATAAATGCACTGTAACAAATTATATTAAAAATAAAGTCTTGCAGGAAATATTCCTAAAATAAATTTAAAAACAAATTCCAGCCTGTTAGAGATAGGGATTCGCTTGAATTTCCAAGTTTGATAGGCCTATTCTCTGACGTCGGTGTTGATCCATACCAGCAGAAATTGGTCGACATTAAAAAAATACGAAAAACCTCCTTGTAATTGGCGTCCTTTTTTTACAACCCTTGGTTCTTGATCCACATTCATGCGTATTTTATGTGGGCATCCAGAATATACATTTGTCTTATTGTCGTTATAATACCTACATGAACAAACAAATAATTTATAAACGCTAATTATGTTACATCCAAGAACAACATTTTTACTTCCACAATGTGGTAATAATATTATAAAGTAAAAATAGCACCAGTTTGTTACCTTCCATAATTTATGTAGGTACTACTTCTTTATTTTTTAAAACAAAAATTGTTTGGTTTCTCACACTTGCACTGACTAATTAATTAATAGTATTCCGCCCTTGAGAACAGGTTGCTATTAATAATTTGTTGCTTACGTAATATTTCACAAAAAAAGGTTCATTCAATGTCTTCAGTCTTCAATTCAGGTAATTAAATTAAGCTGTAATAATTATTATCTTTTAATAATAACGAAAGGTGATTATTTATGATTACCGGCAGCCTAATGTTACCCGGAAACGGTATACAGCAGAACAGTAAATATAGGTACCTACTTTTGCAACTTTTAGCTGCTTTATTCATATCTATTCAAAGAATTTGTTACAGACATTGAACATTTAAAATTTTTAGATCTGTTAGAATGCACTTAGACTAACCTTCTACCGTCATATACACTACAGTGCCTTCGTTAAATACTGATACCCACGTGACCACAAAATATAGGCAACCCAACCTACACAGTTGGTAAACCTTCATCCAATAATTCCCTAACTGATTGTATTAAAGTCGCCAACAATTATTTTGAAAAGTAGGTACCTAATTATTTTTACACAACATTCATGACCAATTGCCAAAATTCGGAGCGAAACATCCTTTGCCTAAACAAACTATGAGATACATCGCAACATATTACTTAGGCCCGGTTTATTCACCTACCAGTAAAGTCCCGAGTAGCTACTTGACAATTAACTTTATAGGTTACCCGGGTAACAGGACTATATTAGTCCTGTTACCCGGGTAACCTATAGAGTTAATTGTCAAGTAGTTACTGGGCACTTTACTGGTAGGTGAATAAACCGGGCCTTAATATAATAAAAGTGGTCGTAAGGGCCAGTCTTTCAATTCCAATTCGGATTTAACTTCCAGTTAAGCTAACAAACGGTCAATTGTCATGGATACCATTGTTACAAGAATTGTTTCCATGACAATTAATTGTGGGTTAGCTTAACACGGAGTGAAATCCAAATTGACAGACCGGTCCTTAAAGTACAAACAACCATTCAACTGCAAAATATTTAAAATTGGGCAAGAAACAACTGAAGGTAGTAACAAGACACCGCGATCTCAAGAAGCAATTTCATTAGAGGAACATAATATAATAATTCTTTGATAGTAGGCGAATATATGCAACATTAATTCGTATTCTACATGAATGCTCAGTTCGTGGAGATAAAAGATATCGGCACAAATAACGGAAGCACCCTTCAATAGTATCCCAGCTAACACACCATTCGTTTCAAAACGGTTTTTAAAAAACGGTTTATTGCAAACGTTAGACTAACGTTTGTAAAATGTTAAATTAATTGTTATGTGTTTTATAAACGTTTGTTAAATGTTATCTTCAAACGATTGTAGGAGTAACGTTCGGAGTACGTTTGGACAACGTTATATTTCAAACGTTTCAGGGTACACGTTTCTAAACGGTTTATTTTCCGTAGCGATTGAAATTGTTTTAACACATGCGTTTGGCGAACGTTTATGAAACCATATAAATATTACGGTTTGTTCCCTACATTTTTTAAACGTTTCTCGAACGTGCATCAAATAACCATATTTCCTTATACATTCTGAGATGGTTTGTTGCACATTTCAAAAATGACGTTGTCAGAGATACGTTTCTCAGAGGTTCAGAAAACGTTCCATTTCAAACGTTTCCAGTCATACGTTTCTAAAAGGTTTATATTACGTAGAGATTAAAACCGTTTCAACACATACGTTCGGAAAAGGTTTATGAAACCATATAAATATTACGGTTTGTTTCCTACATTTTTTAAACGTTTCTCGAACGTGCATCAAATAACCATATTTCCTTATACATTCTGAGATGGTTTGTTGCACATTTCAAAAATGACGTTGTCAGAGATACGTTTCTCAGAGGTTCAGAAAACGTTCCATTTCAAACGTTTCCAGTCATACGTTTCTAAAAGGTTTATATTACGTAGAGATTAAAACCGTTTCAACACATACGTTCGGAAAAGGTTTATGAAACCATATAAATATTACGGTTTGTTTCCTACATTTTTTAAACGTTTCTCGAACGTGCATCAAATAACCATATTTCCTTATACATTCTGAGATGGTTTGTTGCACATTTCAAAAATGACGTTGTCAGAGATACGTTTCTCAGAGGTTCAGAGAATGTTCCATTTCAAACGGTTACAGTCATACGTTTCTAAAAGGTTTATATTACGTAGAGATTAAAACCGTTTCAACACATACGTTCGGGAAAGGTTTATGAAACCATATAAATATTACGGTTTGTTTCCTACATTTTTTAAACGTTTCTCGAACGTGCATCAAGTAACCATATTTCCTGATACATTCAGAGATGGTTTGTTGCACATTTCAAAAATGACGTTGTCAGAAATATGTTTCTCAGAGGTTCAGAAAACGTTCCATTTCAAACGGTTCCAGTCATACGTTTCTAAAAGGTTTATATTACGTAGAGATTAAAACCGTTTCAACACATACGTTCGGAAAAGGTTTATGAATCCATATAAATATTACGGTTTGTTTCCTACATTTTTTAAATGTTTCTCGAACGTGCATCAAGTAACCATATTTCCTGATACATTCAGAGATGATTTGTTGCACATTTCAAAAATGACGTTGTCAGAAATATGTTTCTCAGAGGTTCAGAAAACGTTCCATTTCAAACGGTTCCAGTCATACGTTTCTAAAAGGTTTATATTACGTAGAGATTAAAACCGTTTCAACACATACGTTCGGAAAAGGTTTATGAAACCATATAAATATTACGGTTTGTTTCCTACATTTTTTAAACGTTTCTCGAACGTGCATCAAGTAACCATATTTCCTGATACATTCAGAGATGGTTTGTTGCACATTTCAAAAATGACGTTGTCAGAAATATGTTTCTCAGAGGTTCAGAAAACGTTCCATTTCAAACGGTTCCAGTCATACGTTTCTAAAAGGTTTATATTACGTAGAGATTAAAACCGTTTCAACACATACGTTCGGAAAAGGTTTATGAAACCATATAAATATTACGGTTTGTTTCCTACATTGTTTAAACGTTTCTCGAACGTGCATCAAGTAACCATATTTCCTGATACATTCAGAGATGGTTTGTTGCACATTTCAAAAATGACGTTGTCAGAGATACGTTTCTCAGAGGTTCAGAAAACGTTCCATTTCAAACGGTTCCAGTCATACGTTTCTAAAAGGTTTATATTACGTAGAGATTAAAACCGTTTCAACACATACGTTCGGAAAAGGTTTATGAAACCATATAAATATTACGGTTTGTTTCCTACATTTTTTAAACGTTTCTCGAACGTGCATCAAGTAACCATATTTCCTGATACATTCAGAGATGGTTTGTTGCACATTTCAAAAATGACGTTGTCAGAAATATGTTTCTCAGAGGTTCAGAAAACGTTCCATTTCAAACGGTTCCAGTCATACGTTTCTAAAAGGTTTATATTACGTAGAGATTAAAACCGTTTCAACACATACGTTCGGAAAAGGTTTATGAAACCATATAAATATTACGGTTTGTTTCCTACATTTTTTAAACGTTTCTCGAACGTGGATCAAGTAACCATATTTCCTGATACATTCTGAGATGGTTTGTTTGCACATTTCAAAAATGACGTTGTCAGAAATATGTTTCTCAGAGGTTCAGAAAACGTTCCATTTCAAACGTTTCCAGTCATACGTTTCTAAAAGGTTTATATTACGTAGAGATTAAAACCGTTTCAACACATACGTTCGGGAAAGGTTCATAAAACCATATAAATATTACGGTTTGTTTCCTACATTTTTTAAAAGTTTCTCGAACGTGGATCAAGTAACCATATTTCCTGATACATTCAGAGATGGTTTGTTGCACATTTCAAAAATGACGTTGTCAGAGATACGTTTCTCAGAGGTTCAGAGAATGTTCCATTTCAAACGGTTACAGTCATACGTTTCTAAAAGGTTTATATTACGTAGAGTTTAAAACCGTTTCTACACATACGTTCGGGAAATGTTTATGAAACCATATAAATATTGCGGTTTGTTAGAAAAATTGTTTATTTTACGCTTCCATAATGTTTGTTAGGTGTATGTCCACACTTGTTGATACAGTAACATGTTTTTTATTATTGTATTTTTAAAAACACCGAAATAATATTCAGAAATGATATTTATCAAATAATATGCTGGTTCTATAAATTACATTGACGAGTACAAAACAAGAAATGCTAGGTATAATTGGTATAATAATAAGTTGTAATTTTACTTTCGATTTTTAGTTTAATGGTGGCGGGTGCAATATAAAGTCAAATTATATACAGGCGTTGGTGAAAGCTAGAAGGCTATTATACTAGAATCACCGAAGTTAAGTAAATTAATGATTAGGCAAATAAATATACAAATTTTATAAATTTAATATTCCCCTTAATCAATAACACTCAAATAAATTTGTTATAATTTTATAAAACAGATATTAACACAAGATAGTGAGGTACCGTATGCCTTAAGGGTTGCGGTTGGTACAATGGTCAAGCGGACCGTTGACGATCCCTAAGCAGGTAGTCGTAGTCGGGCAAGAGACACGGTCGGTTTCAAACACGGGGATGCTGACGCACATACGTTTAAATATTAATTTGTAATACTTATTTGAATATAATCATTAACGTTTTATCAATCTGTATTTCTTCATTCCTGACAATATAAATTGCTACAGTTTTCAGAAGTGGGATTATTATCAAAATTACGACTTTTGTGTGTGTTGCGTGTGATCGGAAAACGTGTGGAAATTGATCCGAAACAGTTGTTTTTATTGTGCGAAGCTTTACGGAACATCAAGCGAAATTTTCAAGTATTTTGTCCTCGATTTGTAACGGTTATTACAATTGGACCGAGAAATACGGAAAATAGAGATGGATGGTTCAGATAAAGGCAGATTTCCAACAAGCATGGCTTCAGATATAGATGATGCCCAGGGTGACTCATCGTGGATGGTAACGAACGCAAGCGGAAGCGGAGATGCTTCATGTAACGTAGCTAATGGCGGAACAGAAGCCCAACCGCGGTATTTTCAAAATATGCTACAAGTTTTACCAGACTTCGATCCGGTAAAGGAGGATATTTCCACAGAAGCATGGATATCGAAGATAGAAGAATATGGAGAACTTTACGACTGGGACGTAATAGCGATTAAACATTTTGGCGTCTGATGCCGATATCAAGAAATCGAGGACATTGTTTTTAACAACCGCAAATCGGGGCATTCCGAAAAATTTGAACAGTGCCAAGTAAGTTTGGAAACTATCAATTATACTATTATTAGTTTTTGTTTGCATTTTTGAATAAACGTGAAACTCAGACTTGAGAACCAAAGTTCACCTTTAAAAATGTGTTCCATTTAAAATATCAAGTAGTAGTTAGTATTTTTATAGTCTGTTGTACTTTTAAAATAATGGATTTTTTTCTTATCTTTTTCAGAAAATTCTACGGAGAACAGGAGTATGTATAGGACTATAGGTACTTACATAATTTTAGTTTAGTTCAGGTAATGCCTACGTATAATCGATATAGTATAAAAATAACATAGGCTCATTATTTTTCATATTTTTCTTTATTTTTGTTATATATTATTATATTATATTTATTATTAATATTATTAATGAGCTATTAATTTGTTTCTTTTTGTTGTTAACAAACATTATTATTATTATAACTGTAAATTTAATGGATCCATACTGGAGGTAGGTATTAGAAGAAAACCCATTGTTGAAGAGACCAACAATGGAGGACATGAAAAAATACTTCCAGCAATGGATGTAAAACACCAAGTTCAGGAATGCAAAAAAAACAAACATAGTGTATCTGTTAAGTAGAACTGTATATAAATTTTTATTATTATTGTACAATATGATCAACAAATTTTCTGATCAGGCTTGGCCATGAAATATATATTGTGTGATTGATCTATTCCTGGTTATATTCTTGACAACTGTCAAAATCAGTTTTTGTTAAAACAGATTTTGACAGTTGTCAAAATAGCTCAAATACTACGTTTTGTTGTAGTTAGAACATTTTCAGGGCCTGCTAAATTTTATCAGCGATAGTCATTGTTATTATAAATTAAACTCCCTGTATATTTTTACATATTTGGATTCAGGGTGAAATTCTGCATATAGTAGTGCTTCATTTGTTTTTTTTGATACCCATGATTTTAAAATAATTTTGTTTTTGTTGCCTCTAGACGGCCGTGCGCTACTATAAAATTAAACGATACAGTTGTGTTATCAACCAGGTGACAACAAATTTGAGCAATAGCTTTTGTAGTTGTATTTAAATAATTATGTTTTCCAATAAAATTTTAACATTTCGGTTGTTTTTCACGGCACACCTGAAAATATTATAAGAAATTTAAAATTTTCTGAGTATCAAGAAACAAATGAAGCACACTACTATTATATGCAGAATTTCACCCTGAATCCAAATATGTAAAAATGTACTTAGTGTTTCATTTAAAGTATCAAAGTTGACTATCTCGCTTCTAAAATCTGGTAGGCCCTGAAAATCTTCAAACTACCTACATCAAAACGTAGTATTTAATGCGCCATTTTGATGGGTATACTGACCGTCACAATGCGATCTAGAACAACAATTATTTGTGTATTATTTATTATTGTTATATTATTATAAAAAACAAACTATTTGTTTTAATATATTATCTTTTTTTTATTACTTTTTTTGTTTTTAGTCTATTGTAATATATATTATTTAGTTTTGAGGGTAATAAAATATAAATTGAATTAATAACTGTACCTATAAATAAATATTTTCGAACCTTTTTCAAATGTTTCAATTAAACCATTATAAAACATTCCCAAAGAAACCGTAAATAAACGTATATTCGGAAACGTTTTATATACGATTACAGCAAACGTTTAAAATATGTAATTTTCAAACCTTTTACAAACGTTTATATTAAACCTTTATAAAACGTTCCTTAAGGTTAAGGAATAAACGTATAGTCGGAAACGTTTCCTATACGTTTAAAGCAAACGTTTAAAATATGTAATTGTCAAACCTTTTACAAAGGTTTAAATTAAACCATTATAAAGCGTTCCCCAGGTACCTAACCGTAAATAAACGTATATTGGGAAACGTTTTCTATACGTGCTAAGCGAACGTTTAAAATATGTAATTTTTAAACCTTTGTGAAACCTTTTTTACAATCGGTTTACAAATCCTTTTGGACAGTTGATACACGCTTTATAAACGGTTTGGACAAACCTATCTCAACCGTTCGGCAATTAATTTGTCAAAGATTTGGCGTAAACGTTTAGAAAACGTTTACTATTTTGTCGAAACGGTCTATAAACTGCTTGTGAACGGTTTCAATACCGTTTACAAATGGTTTATATTTAACCTATATCAAAGCTTTTCCGAACGTTTGCGGAACACTCCAAAGCGTTTATTTTATAACGTTCGACACACTTGCCTCAAACGGTCACCTTTACATTTGTCAAAGCTTTGAGGTAAACGTTTGACAAACGTATGTTGGTTTCTTTAAACGGTTTATAAATTGTTATCAAACCGTTTCATTCGTGTGTGTGTTAGCTGGGATATCATAATGAAGTGATGCATTGGAGAAATCGGGTTACTGAAATAAATAATTATCGTTGGAACAGCTTTATTTTACCGAAATGATCCTAATCACTGAACTATTACCAATTTTCACCCGGAAGAATTCAACCACCACCATTTTTTTTAAATGTACGGAAACGCGAAGCTACACATCGTTTGGAAACTCATTTTAAGAAGAATAAAATGCACGTGCACCATTTCCTTCTTTCTTGGTAAAAATCTTCCTTACATTTTGTAACATTTCCGGAAAGAATTTCTTAATTTCATGTCTGACAGGTTGTTCATTCTCGATGTTTGTTTTATAATATAAACTTTACCCTTGAGATATCTCCAAAACATAAATCGAGTGCAGTAAGGGTCGGGGATCTTGCCAGAATGTACCTACCTACATTTTGAACACTTTTACGTGTTTACTTAAAATATTTGTGTTTAATAATTTTAACCTCTTGGAATAATTTGAAGCATTTTATTTCCCATCCGATGATTTTTCAAAGGATGTGTAACTTAAACATACCCTTACATTTGAAAAAATAGTTTGCGGCTGAACCTTTCTAGGGTGAACATGATCGTTGAAATGTAACCCATGGCAAACTAAAATTCGTTTATTGTAGAAATATTTCTTCTCCTTTCGGACCATTACCATACTTTATTTTATTTATGTTTCGAAACAAATTAAGACGGCATCGTTTCAGTACTAACTTCGAAAACTCATGTAATTTGCGGTCTGTTTCGTGCTAATTAGCAGAAAGCGAACTTAATAGCACCAGAATGACCGAAAAAATTAATTAGTTACTGTCTATAATTAGGTGTATGTCCCACCTGCAGTCCTTCTTTATGGAAAAACATTTATTACACTTCGATCAAATTTAGCGTTCTTTAGTAATACCTGTATTAACTACTACACCTGCTAGAAATGCGACGTTATAATAAAACCCGTATTCCGCATTAAAGTAATAAATAAGCATAAGGATTAAGCAATAGTTTTGCATCATGTACTGCAAGTAGTTATTATTTCCATGTTTAAAACCATTTGTACAAAATGTCAGTTGATATTACAAACGCTAATTTCACAATTAGTATTAATTTATTAGTTCATGGTGTACCCCCAGCATCAGTTTCATGACGTGCTTTAACTATATGTACTGCTTAGTATTCAATATTGTAATCATCTTAATGACTATTATTAAGTTATGAAAAATGCTACAGTATTTTATGCTGAGTGATAAAGCGGAATTATATGCCGTTGTAAAACCATTGCATTTTAAAACATCAAAATTCAAATATAAAATTATTTTACCGTAAAATACGAAACTATTCGCTTGAATGTTAAATTAATTTTCCCGACATGTAAATCATTACTAGCAACAACTGAGGCGACTTGAACAATTACTTTTTATGCAGTTTATAATATATTTTTTTTGTGCAACCGTACGCGAAGTGGGCGTTTCGCGTCCGCTATACAGGACGCGAAATCTAATTTCGCGGCCGCTGCTATTAGCGGCCGCTAAAGTAAAAATCATTGTAATTTATACAAAACTAATTGTTTTATTTACTCCATATCCATAGTAACGCGCTAACTGAAAGCCGTTTTTCTATTTACAATGAATTAAGCTGTAGGTTTTCTAAAAGCAATAACATTTACAATTACACATTTTTTACGGTTGCACAAAAAATATTGTGTATACCTTGTCCGCGAAATTCTTTAGCGCCCTCGAGATTGTCTTTCCTCGGCCGCAAGCGTCCTCGGCGACAATTTTCTCTCGGTACGATAAAGACACATTTCGCGTCCTTGGTATACAAATAACTATTCTGCAACCGTACGGGAAGTAAACGTTTCGCGTACGCAATACAGGACGCGAAATCCAATTTCGCGGCCGCTGTAAGGCAACAGCCGCTAAAGTAAAATTCATTGTACCGTTGTTAAGGTAACGGCCGCTAAAATAAAAGTAATTGTTTTATTTACCCTATTTCCATAGTAACGCACCAACTGATGGCCGTCTTTCTATTTAGAATGAATTAAGCTGTTCGTCATTTGTGATTACACATTTTTTACGGTTGTACAAAAAATGTTGTATATACCTTGTCCGCGAAATTCTTCAGCGCCCTCGAGCTTGTCTTTCCTCAGTCGCAATCGGCCTCGGCGACAATTTTCTTTCGGTACGATAAAGACACATTTCGCGGTCTTGGTACACAAATAACTAATTTTTTAACAGTAGTTAGGAATTCTAATCCATAACAAATTGCAGGTTTGTAGTTATTATGTATATTTATTATAATGACGTAACTATTGTAACCCCAGCAAGTGTACGGAAATATCTTCGATCTACCATCAAAAATTTCTTTACCAAAGAATACCAAACTGCAAAATTTCCTTGGGTTTCGTGGGTCTGTCGTTTCCTCTAAAATCCGACCTAAAAGTTGATCATTGGAATCACATTTTTATTTTTCTGAACCTAAAAGACCATCCTAGATGTAAAATGGAGAAATTCAATCTTAAGATAATTACAATAGAACGACCTGAACAGATTTTTTGTTTTAGAAGATAGTGAAAGTAAAACTAGCTGGATATACAGGGTGATTCATTGTTAAACCAACAAACATTCAGGGCTGATTTTTCAGGTTAAAATAAGACTTTTTTCGTCTATAGGTACATTTATTTCCAAAAATGCACTCCCTCCGACCTAGAGTGAAAAAAAGAAAATTGAAGAAAATGAGTCTTGTTTCATTATATTTATTACAAAACTGATAAGTTTTGAAAATTCCCAAAAACTGCTCGAAATGACTGCCACCACAATGCAAAGCCGCTTGAACAACAATCCTTTCTCGGAGGCAGTTTCGTCGTTGATGGGCCCCGCATAGACCGTTTCCTTCATTGTACCCCATACAAAAAAGTCCAAAGCAGCCATGTCCGGAGAGCACGGAGACCAAGGGCGGGGGTAGTCTCAACCGCGTCCGATACATCTTCCCGGAAAATTGTCGTGCAACCATTTCTGAACTGGTAGAGTGTAGAGGGCTGGACATCCATCTAATTGGAACCATCTGTTTCCTCTATCATTTCAACTTCAACGCATGTCGTCTAAGATTGCTTAAGAATCATTTTCCAAAGAATTAAAAAAATTTGGACCATTTAAGCGTGGAGGCAGAAAAATTGGACCGATATCTAAATCGTTGCACAATCCCAAATCCCATCCAAACGTTGATATTGATATTGAAATTGATATTGATAATGGCAATCTCCTAAGGAATAAGGATTTTCGTGCTCCCAAATGTGAGCGTTATGCTGATTAAAGATACCAGCGCGGGTGAAAGTTGCTTCGTCGGTCCAAATCACCCGTCCGAGGAAAAAAAGCATTTTTTATAGTTTGCTGCAAGAACCACTCTGGCTCGGAGGGGTGCATTTTTTGAAATATATAGTTATAGACGAAAAAAATCTTATTTTAACCTAAAAAATAAGAAATAATGTTTGGCGGTTTAATGATGCATAATACATTGCATAATACATTACATATACAGGGTGTAAACAAAATAACCATAAAAAAGAAATGAAGTTACCTTAGATTTTTAAGAAGTGACAAATAATGGAAGGCAAAGATAGATTAATATTCGTTGACACGATAGAAAATTTTATCATGGCAAATCATCAACATCTGTTTTGTTCACAAGCCTTTTTTCTAAGAACTAAAGGATGGAAATTTCCTATTTTCAATTACCTATTATTTACACAGTGGTTCTAAAACACTGCAGTTTACTTTTTTATGTGTATTTTATATGCACCCTCTTTATAAAATTGCACTTGATAACATTTGGTTGGGAGGTTCCGGATTTATAAATATACCAGTAAATATTATGTTTTGCATTGTTAGTAAGAAAATAAATTTGTGAAAATGTGAATGTGAAAATAATATTGTCATTATTACATATCATCAGTTTCGTTTGTTTAAAATAATTTTTACTTTCAAAATGAAACAGAAATTAAGAACTTAAATACTTCCTTAATCTTCATTTCTTATTTATTTACTTCATTGAACGGTTTTTATTTTACTCCAATAATAATAATATGGTTTAAATATTATATTGTTAATCAACAAATTAATAGAAGGGTACGAAAAGGGAGTCTACACAGAAGTTGTTTTTTGTGATTTGCAAAAAGCGTTCGACTGTGTTTCACATCGTGTGCTTCTTGAGAAGTTAAAATATTACAATTTCTGCGAGCGAAGTCTGCACCTACTAAAATCATATCTTGAGAATAGAACACAATATACTTGTGTTAATAATAAGTTGTCTACCCCTAAACAGATTTCATGTGGGGTACCTCAAGGCTCGGTGCTGGGGCCTATCCTTTTCCTTATTTATATAAATGATTTGCGACAAGCGATATCAAACGCCGACCTATTGTTGTTTGCAGACGACACAACGTTGTTGTATTCGGATTTTCATCTACAGATGCTCAGACAGCGGTTACATGGAGCGCGAACGGACGCGGAAAGCTGGTTTACAGCAAACTATTTAAAATTAAATGCGACTAAAACTAACAGTATGACATTCACTCTCAGGAGATCAGATGACATCGTCAATAGTACTTTGCAATCAGCGAAATTCTTGGGCATTCATCTTGATTCCACCCTAACGTGGAATCAACATGTTGATATGCTCTCGAATAAACTGTCCAAAAATATTTTTGTAATAAGAAACCTTAAAGAACTATTACCACAAAAAACAGTACTTGTTGCATATCATGCTTTATTTATGTCAATTTGTTCATACGGTCTGATAGTCTGGGGCCACTCGCCGCATGCTATGCGAATATTTGGCCTCCAGAGAAAAGTTGTAAGAATAATTGCGAGCTTGAGTTACCGCGCAGATGTCAGAAAAAATTTTGTTGAGTTAAATCTACTAACGTTACCTTCGCTATATATTTTGGTGTGTTTAATTTACGTTAAAAATAATTTCAACAAGTATCACACCCACAACGCCGTACACCAACATCAAACCAGAGGGGCTGTACAAATACGCTTGCAATTTTTAAGACTACAAACATGTAGGAACGGGGAAAACTACTATGGTCCTACTTTTTACAATAAATTACCTAGTAGTGTCAGAGACTTACCCATTAAAAATTATAAGACCGCCGTAAAGAGGTTTTTGATTTCCAAGGCATTCTATGATATCAAAGAATTTCTAAAATATAATATTAGTGAACTTGATTTTTTTTAATTATACATGTAAAATTGTGTTTTATATTCTATTTATACTAGGTGTATTATGTATTGTATTATTTTGATATTGACAAGTGTAAAACAAGTTTTGTTATTACACAGAAATAAAATCTTATCTTATCTTATCTTATCTAAATTATTAGCGAAAATATTCTGCAGGCATATATCCGGGAAAAGATGATTTTGTAAATATTTAGAAGTTCCATTGGGAAACTTTTGTAAAGATGCATTTACAATATTACTGTTCTTACTTTACTACGGTCACTACGGAAGTTTTCGCAATCACTCTGTATACCGAACTATTATTATTAGAGACCAATAAAAGTACACTTAATAGATCCAAAACATATTAAAATCACATTCTGTGACTTTACGTATAACTACACCAATTTTATCCAGATGATACTTTAGTTACTTCTCTGGCCGGAACTTGATATTGTTATAAGTAGTAGTAAGAAGTTTCAGAAATAACGATTATATGAATATTACATTTTTCTTCATGGTTCAACACGTTATATTATACAACTATAACAAAATTACTTTTGCTCATAATGCTTAACTCAACTGACGTGGGTCGACGATATCAACATGGGTAGCAAAACTTGATGACATTTTGCTCTATCGATGCGTACTATACTGTACAGTATCGATGTCTTTCAACTATCCTTTTGCTAAAAAATTTTAACAAATTAAGTATTTTATTCTATTGTTCAATGTTTGTAGATATTGACATTAGAAAATTACAAAATTGTAAAATCAAATACAAAGAATTCATCCAACCCCTTCCCCCAAACGAAAATTATCTTGAAAGATATTTACATATATTGATTCTTAACACCCCATTCCAAACGTTAGAATTCTTAGTGTTCATAATAATATTTGTAGCAATGAAAGCTAAAGCAAATAAGCTTATACATATAAAGAGGGTGCAAATCCAAACCACAATAAATAAAATTAAAAGGTGACACGCGTAACAAATGAAGTATTTACCACCAAAAATGAGCTTAATTTCTATTCCACCATCGTCCACGGGCCAGAAAATCACGACGCCCCCTTAACACTGCTTGCAGTGCTAAGCCTACTATAACAATTCAAACATAATCACCCACTCGTGACATGCCGTCTCTGTCTACTTTGTTGTGGTTAGCCAAGAAGAGCGAAAGACGTAAACTGGGGAGGAAACTCAATGTTTAGACGAAATATTAGATTAACAGTAATCCTAAGCTAATATTCTTTGATACGCGTTGAAAGTCGGGTGTAGAGGGCGCTGTAGCTTAACCAACGCGCCACTATAATGTAGCGGTAAATTGAGTAAGGGCTGCTCCCCTGTTTGAGATATTACCCCCTTGAGCCCCATTTACCAGCCAGACTCTATTATTATTGTATAGAACAAATCAGAAGGTTAGCGTGGAGTGGCCTAATACCAATATAAATCATCGCGAAATAAAAATGTAACTAGGGATTAGTGAAAGCTTAGGGGGATTGCTTCTGTTAAGGGATGCTGGCGTTCTGTTCGGATGTTCTGCGGTTAAATATAGTACTTCAGGTGGTTAATTTAGAGAATATTTAACATAAATGAATTTTCCATTTAAAATTTAGGAACATAAAAATAAATTACAATAAAAATATTTTTAAAAAATCTAATTTTAACAAAGAACCAAATAAATCTAAAAAATGAATTCGATTATTGAAAGGCTATTTTTCCTTAGTATCAATCTAAAAGCTCAGAATCCCTAATTAAATTCAGAATATCGTTGATCGCTGTTGGACTATTTCGTCAACTTTAACAAATATAAGTCGGGAGTTTTCTAGAAGCAGATATTCACTTCTTCTCAGCCCTTTATGGACCGATCGTTAGCATCCAGCATATTTTTACGGTTAAATGTACAAATACATGGAAAAAATAAAAGGGTTTAGTTGTGTATTTATTATTTTGCAAATTATATTGCTGTTAGTTGTAAAAAAATTATACAGTATGCAACTACTAGCAAGAATTAGTCATTTTCATACATAGTATATGATTCCAGCATTCCCCTGCGGATTGTGTCGGTAACAACATACGCAAAAGGGAGCTTTATTTTAGGCTGGTTACATTAACATCATAACCAAGCCAGTGCTCCTCAACAATTATAATTTTTTTTTATTAAAAAACATTCACGAATTTTGCAAACTGGTACTTTGGTTTTTTCATTTCTTCATGATTCAAATTTTTAAGACTCACTCTCCACTCTGTATGGAGCTTTCCATATTCACTTGTGAATTTTTTTATTAAAGTCAGGTTGTTGTTCATGCCGCTGGTTGACGATGTAAACTTTTAAAAGGATTTTTATTTAATTTGGTGTCCGAAGGAAGTAGTACTTCGCTGATGTGAAAGGGTCGTGTTCATATACATATAAGTCTATCAGGTGTAGTGAGTAGTGAGTAGGTCTCCATTATCATTCTGTGTCTACATTATCTGTCTGCTATATTTTTGCAATAGCAATTCAATAGCAGTCCCTAGTATGCCCTCTCTTCGTAGCTTTTTACAAAAGTTTCTTTTGTACAAGTATGACGTAGATGCTAAAAATATTTGTTGATATTTATTTCCATCAATATTCTTCTTTCATTAATGAAGATCAGGTTTTATGTATTTTAGTAAAAAAAAAATTAATAATCATTGACAATTTCCATTTTTTAGTTTTTAGTTTTTATCTAGAGTGAACAAAACTTTACCATAGAATATCAATATCAATTTTTTACACCCTTCGGTTTCCAGATTAAGGCCGGGCATTTACCTGAAATAAATTTCTACTTTCTGTACAAGTTGCATACTACCTACTACTATACAAGAATAATTTAATGTAGGTAATCCAATCTTACTGTAACACTATCTAATAATACCTGACAGAAAGTTGTAAGTCCCTTGCCTGTTATCTGATAAAGATTAAAAGTGCCAAAAGGTGTACTGTGCTATTTGTGTTGTCTACACACAAAACTATAAATGCGGAATTATTTGATTTTTCAAAAAAATTAGGTCTATTATTTCAGAACTAATTATCATTTTGGAAGAAAAATTGCAGTGCATTTGAAAGAGGGTGGTTATAGCTATCTACTGACGTGGAGATATTTAAAAAATATATCCCGTCGTTTCCATGCTTAAAATTGGGAAAAAGGGAGTACATTTCGAGGTGTAGTAGACAAACGTTAAGAATACTACTAATTATTTATCCCATTGCATACAGACAACGTTCTACTTTGTTCGTTAATAATACTTAAAACATATTTGAGCAGCTTTTATTGTATCTGCATTGCTATGTTCTAGTCACTCATAGATACTAATAAATAATATTTCTGATTTGTACTTAATTGATAATTAATTTTTCCGGCGAATGTTTCTTTATACTGTTACAGTGCTGTTAAATATATATAAATAAATTGTTAAAAAAAATGCAATGTAGGTACTACTTACATCAATATTATAATTGTTAATCGATTCCTGTCCGATTCGCTTACCATTATGTTGAAACGGCAAAAGACATAGGTATTCATAATTACATTGTAACTCGATTAATTTAAAACAGCTCTAGGAAGCTGTAAATCATAGATTAATTGTTTTGTTTTCTGAGCATCGCCGTACAGTGTAAAGAAATTCAATTATAGACACCTTTGAATAAGGTATTCTGAGTCATTAATAATTCAAAAGTATAATAAAAAAATCGAGAAAACTGTTTTCGAACTCCATAAATATTTAAATAAATTTGCATATTTTTTAATTTTAGGTCACGATATCCGATATCAATTTATAGGTTACTTCATTTATATAATTAGCATTCAAAGCATGCGCAACGCGATTATACATGTTTATGTTAAGAAGAAGCTGATGCATAACCACTTTTGATAATGTTTAATTGACCAAGAATGTATTTTTTATTTTTCTGGATTTCAACAGTAATCAGCAAATGCATTTCATCGTTGTTGCTTTTTTTTGCAACACAGTGGTTGTGTAAAGTTTAAGAACTCTCATACTAGGTACTTGCAATTTCAATTAAATTTACCAAAGCTATTAAATGCAAACTAAATTAAATTATTTAATCATATGTAAATGGTGCGTTATAAATAGTTCATCATCACAGTATCATAATTTTTCATAACGTGTATTTTAATTTGAGGCATTTTCAAATAGCCCGTGATCATGCTAAAATTACACATCTTGAGCAAAATACATAAAAAGTTTAAAAACTGTTATTAACGAAACTACACGGTTAGTTTATATCAATTTAGTGAATCTCAGTTGCTTAATAACAAGAAAGTGAACTGCGAGTGTATTATTACCATAACATCTCTATTATATGACGCTGCACTCAAATGGTTTAGGCGTAGCAGGGGCGTATTCAAAAAATAAACATAGTTTACAATATTCTCTGTAAGTGTTAAGTAAGCACTTAAACGTGTTTAAAATATGTTGCAGAGATTACCCGCATTACTTGAATGCAAGATGCTAATTTAAACGTTCCATCTCGAATGCGATTACTGCGAGACGTGTATTATTCACGATTGAAATATTTTTGAGGCAAATAAGCGCTTAGCTCTAATACGGCGGATAAATACAGTAAATAAAGATATTTCTCAATCTAATTACAGGAAGTAGGATATGAGATGTCAGATTCAGATTGGTGGTTATTTTATTACACCCAATATAAATATTTTAAAACTCTAAAGTATGAGGTATACCTATATCGAAGTAGGTACTGTTTGTTTTTTAAAGCGGTATTCAAGATTGAGAAAAAAATTATTTTTATCGATTTGATGTGCATAGGTACTTTTGAACGTAACCCCCACCAAAATTGACGCATTTATCAGGACACTAATTTAAAAATACCCTATTCATAGACATTGGTTACCTGTAGCCAGTTGGGGTTGGTGACAAGGGGCACGTGCCCCCAGCAAAAAATGAAAATCTCACCTTTTTTTTCTCTTTAATATAGGTTTTAAATTTTAAAATATCCTCCATCCACTGTGTAGCATTAGCAATTTACATTTTCGAAATCGTATACTTCCATGTCGTCATAGCGCGCTACAGCATGAAACGGGCACAGCTTTCTTGTGACCCTTACGACGCGCCGCGACGTGTTCAATTTGTATAGCTCATGTCAAATTTACAAGGAGTTTTAACTAAGAAACTGGACACGCTTCCCGGCAGTTCTCGTCATTTTTCAGCAGCAAAGACAATCTCGGAATGTGCGGAATGTGCTTCGCCGGGTTGCTTTCAATAAAATTGCTGAATATTTTTTTAAAATTATATCGTTTGGTTATTACAAACTTTAATTTTTCATTGTAAAAATGTTGACATTTTCAGGTTTTTTAATTTCATCCTAAACCTTGCTCTTAAATCGCGTCTAATATACCTAAACCATGCCCAGTTGCCCACTTCGAAAAAAAATTTCGCCTGCAGCGCCATTATTGCTACTGTGCACTCCAAATATTTTGGTAACGGGCCGCCACTGCTGCTAACGTTAGTATTTTCATCATTATCAACTTGTTTACATTTTAATACATATTCGTGGGATCAGACTTGGTGTTTTTCTTATTTCGTTACTGAGGACAATCATACCGGACATGAGACAACAGGTTGAGTGAAACTCAGTACGTTAAGAAACTTTTCAGTAACGGGGAGGGGGTACCAAAGCACTCTTCTGGAATATCCCATTGAGAGCCTAGCATGGAGGACAGGAGCCATGACGACGTAACTCTCCAAGAATTACAAAAGTGTAATGGCAGCTACACTATACCAAAGACTAAAGACCATCAGTAGTTGTTCTGGTTGTACCAGTAATAACTAATAAAGTTTTTGTTACTCTGGGTGTAGTTTTGTAAGCTAAAAGCACAATCCCAAGTACGAAAAACTATTTATACGTCTTTAATTTTTTTGAATATCGTTTATTATTAGTAATAATGGTCACATATACCCAACTATTATAAAATTACTTAATAAACTGTACCATATACTTTGAAGTTTGATTAGTTTGAACGTATTTCTGCCTGAAATTCTTTATCGAAGTAGTAACTTTTTAATCCCGGCCTGAACTGCTATACTCTATAATTTTAAACACAAAAAATAATGAGCACTTTCATGGTTGACTTATGACACACGTTCTTAATTCTGTAATTACATTAAAGTGTGTAAATTTTAATAGACTCATAAATTAATTTTTATTTCTTTCAATTACTGGCTTTTATGCAAAATACTCTCTGATAATTTCGAATTACATGCCTCATCGTAAAGTTATTCTACTCAATTTAGTGTTGTCAAGGAACGGCCAATTTATGGCGAAGTATTAAGTTATTAGGATTGCATATCCTGTCTTTAGTTATGAAGTTATAAATAATAAGACGTGAGCAATTAAAAATTGAATATCTTGTGCCAATGATCTTGAATGGCGTGCAAATTGAGACGTCCTTTGTTGGATACTGAATAACATTTTCCAGTTTCTGCCAATTAAAAAAAATTAATACTATTCAATTAAATAGAAAAGTTGATTAATTGCAAACATGTTTAACTAGGGTGCCTAAAATATGAATAAACCAAGATACTTTAACTTTATTAATTAATCATTATAAATACGATCCTAGATTTGTATTTAATGACAATAACATAAATCTAAACATTGTTCATTTTCTTTTTTTCATCCATATTCCTTAAATTTGGCAGTGCACGTTTTCATTGAAAATTATTTATTGCCATATTATTTATAAACTTCCAACACCGGCTTCAACTGATACAAATGGAATAAGGATTATGCATGTATAGGTACCAAAAGTCACAGACACAAGACTCAAGTCCAATGTACTTTTACGACTCGTTAGAGCCACTGTACCCGTTTCTAGATATATTCCTTCCGTCTAGCTTGATAATGTCTCCATCCTCTAAGAGAATGAAAATTTGGGATCTGATGACCTGGAGTTTACACCTTGAAATATACTCCATTTTATGCACATTTTGTTCCAATTTTTCAGAGCCAATTTTAAAGTAGGAAGGGCGGGCGAAATTTTTTTCTTATTATTGGTGTTTTATCTGTCTACCCATAGAACGTTTTTGTTTAATTTCTAAAAAATAACTTTTCAGCATTAAAAAATGTACAACTCTATTTTACTTTAAAATTTTCAAGTAGTATTTACAAAAATATGGATATCGAAAAATTCTCTCTATCAATAGATAGATATAACCACGCTCTTTCAAATGCCACAAGAATTTTTTTCTAAAATGCAAATTAATTCGGAAATAATGGAAATAAAATTTTAGAAATATCAATATAATTCACCTTTTGCAATTTAGCATGTAGGCAACACAACTAACAGGACCTTAACTCACAATGGAGCCAATACACAAAAGACGGATTATAACGGATTACAACTTTCTACTAGGTATTGTTGTTTGACAAAAAAAAATTAAAATAATATAACGACAAAATCTATATTCAATACAGTAAATTCATTATTCTTTATTGCATTTATCAATTTTGGTAACGTCAGAAGAATCTGAAATATTTAAAAATATGAAACAAAATTCCAAGGCAAGCATTATTCTTGTTATTGAAGGTATGCAACTTTCTATACATCAAATTGGATTTTGCTTTAAGTAAATGCCAGCCTTAAATAAAAAGATTCCCCTTTTGTTCCAACTCCATTTCGATATTTGATTTAAATTCATAACCTAATACAGATTGGCAGTAGTGGCCATATTCTCCAGTACTCTCCTCAGAAATCTGACAGACATAATCAAGGCACTCTAGTTGAAGCCAGCCCTGGCGTTTATGCTTCTTGTTTATGAAATTCACAGCGGTTACCTAGGAAACGAATACAGATGACATTTTGTACCCGCAAAAGTAAAGGGAATCAAGGTACCTATCATTTACGAAAAATCGTTTGGTTTCATATTTTTTAACACTTTATTCTATATATAATGTGATTGATAACAAAGCTGAGGCTATTCAAAAGAACTGTTCTGAGGGTTCAGAATATTCTTAGCACAAAACGTTAGTAATTCGTTATGCCCATGCAAAAAATGCGTGATTTATTTAAATTTATTCAGAAACGGTATTAGTTTGTCCTTATGTTCTAGAAAATAGAAATCCATTCGTCTATTATATGGGATAAAAACACAATACAGATTCCACATACTCGTAATTCAGAATTGTTGACTATTTCTGCGCATTGTAACATGATATATAGATTCAATTCGTCGCAACAAATAGAATTTTCCTGATAAGTATAGCGGAACGACTTTCTGCGAATATGGTCTTTGTGTGCTTCGTTATTAAAGTCTGCAGATCGCATATTTGATTTGATTTATTCAATTTTTGGAATTGCCGTCCCGCTAGACGCAGATATATGGTGTAGATAAAGTTATATTTCATAAATAAAATAGAAATGCTGGAATCTCTAGGGAATACAACAGATAGAAGCGAAGTTATAGAATTATGAGATGTCCAGACGTTCGCAAACTAAATTAAAACTTAGTTTGTATATTTCCAGTTTTGTTTTTGACGTCTTTCAGGAAATTAATGTGTCTTGTTCTTGTTTTCCATGCTGAAACAATCATACAACCCACACAATTTTCTTCCAACCGCAAAAGGCAAACTTTGCCAGACACTTTAATTCTGTACTGTCGAGGATCCTGTAAATTTTATTTTCTGATGTTGTGGTGAAATATTTATGAAAATAACCACACAGAAGCTTCTTGCAAATTGAATTGATAAAAATATTTTTTAGGCAGTCCTTATTTTAAGATATCCAAAAAACATAAACGTTAATAACTTTTTTTATTATATTCAATGAAAATTTTATTTTATATTTTTTGAGGTGTATAAGTTTAAAGCACCAGGCCGATTTTTTTCAGGAGGGAGTAAGGATAACGGAAAAGTATTGTGTGTTGTGTTTATTCTTCTGTTGCAAAAAGTTAAATTATTCTTTTAAGGTGGGTTTCCTTTTTAATTTATTACGAAATCTGAATCCCATTTTAATAAAACATTTAGTTTGTACCTACCTGTAAGTGAAACATAAAAGTTTCAGAGAAACGTTCGCAGTCACGCATTTATTTGAAGTGGCTACGACAATCTGCATATAATTTACGGAATAATTGCGGCTTGTTATAAACACACCTTCATCGTTTGTAATTAACTAGACATAGCTGAATTGGTTTCAATTGTCGCTTGATTTATAGGATTTTCTAGCAACGAACGTTGCTGTTGGCTGAATGCATTAGCAGTAACGTCAGCTCGATGGTTAAACTGCCATCGCGTTTAATTGTTAGTGCCCAGACTTTATTTATTTGTCAGCATTACAAAAGTTGACTATATCCCTAGCATGTGCAAATACCTCGTAGTTATCTCATCTTAAATTATAGCGCAGGTTCAAACGAGAAGTTTATTATACGCAGTAGATGTTGAAAATTAACTACACGTTTATTACAATTTGATTATCATACAATTTGAATAATTTATGTGCCGATTACGTCTAAGCATGGAATGAATATTTTTTTGAAATAAAAGCTCACAACTGTAATTAATTTTCTGTTTACAATATAATATATCTTAACTGATATTCGATCAGTTTAAAAATGTTAAAGAGATCTTCCGGGAGATCTTCTTAATAATATTCTATAAACATAATGTTTGCTTCTATTTACCTATTATAATTGATATAGAATAGAACTGTTACGAAGATAGGGATTTTTCGTGAAGATTGCAATAAAATTTTATAAACATTTATTACTTACTTTTTTAAAATAACATCTGTGGGAACATCAATTTTTATATTTTTAAATAAACACCTGCAGGGCTATCTTCAACACCTTGGGCCCTACCTAAGCAGTAACAACTTCAGCTTTAAAACTTCTTCTTTCGTATGGATGCTTAGAAAAGCATCTTTTGATGAATTTTATTTATTACATTAGTATGTCGAAATGGCTATTTTCATATACAGGGTGAGTAAAAAGTATGGAATAAATTCATTATCTATCTCCCAAAATAATGTTTTTTTCTGGAAAACGCTCGCACATGTATAACGATTTAAATTATGACGCATATTTTAACCTGTTTCATTTTTTTCGCGACAGTCATTTTTTTGTAGTGACGTCAGAGTAATTTTTTTAAATGGCACCCCATACTTTTTTGACAGATTTCGACAGAGGACGTCATTCTACACCTGAACAAGTAAGTATCGTGACCTTGAAGTTGAAAGTTTCTGCGATGTTCATTTTTTAAATTTGAAAAATTGTTAAACAAAAATTTAATGGGAGACAATTCGATACCTAATTTAGCTTTTATTTGGTTGTATGAGTTTACCAGTTTCATAGGTTGATTGTTTTTCATGTTAATAATGGTTGGTTCTTAATAAATAAATTGCTGTTATGACGTAATATTAATGTTTTTTAAAATAACAATTTTTAAAATTTAAAAAATGAACATCGCCGAAACTTATTTATTCGGATGCAGAATGACGTCCCCTGTCGAAATCCGTCAAAAAAAGTAAGGGGTGCCATTTAGAGAAAATACCCTGACGTCACCACAGAAAAATGACTGTCGCAAAAAAAAATTGAAACACGTTAAAATATGCGCCATAATTTAAATCGCTATACATGTGCGAGCGTTTTCCAGAAAAAAACATTGTTTTGGGAGATAATGCGAATTTATTCCATACTTTTTACTCACCCTGTATAACAAGAGGGCTTTGAGTTTTTAGCCGACAATATTTTTGTCATTCCGAATACGAGTTGCTGCTGTGACAAAAATAATTACGAGTGGTACGCGTGTAATTATTTTCCAAAAACGGCAGCAACGAATAATGAATCAATGACAAATATTTAAAAAAACACCTGAGAGTAAGAGTTGTATTCGGATGACAATTCAATGAAACGAGAATTTTTAAAATAAAATATTTTTGACGTTTGTTTGACGTTTATCTCGCATAAATATGGTCGATGGGCCTGGAAACTGCTTTTCAGTTGTCATAAAAATATTTTTTCTATAGCAGATGTTAAAGTGTGCTTTGTTCGACTAAAAATACTTGATCAAGTATTACTTTAACCGCAAGGGTAGATAAAGTAACACTTTAACCGCAAGGATAGATAAAGTACTTTAATTTTCTGGAAACTCCATGGAAACAGAATGGAAACCTTTGCTACTGAGATTTTCGGGTTTAATATTTAATCTAATTTTAAATTGTTTTTTTTTTTTAATTTTTCTTATTTTTTTAACATCTGCTATAGAAAAAAATTGAATTTTATACACGACGATAAAATTTAATTATCGACTCGCGAAAATTAATTCACTCGCGATTATTGTTCACGGAGACGATCCGTGACTAGTTCGTAATCTGTACGAGATAATTTATCCTGAACCCTTATGCGCATGTGCTATTCGAAACCGATCAGGAATTGTCATATATCTGCGAACATGCTTACTTGTCCAGAACATCCTATGAGAACATCCGCGAAGTGTTCAAGATCTTCGTCACTTGAATTAAAATGATCACTCATCTAAAAACCCGATATATTATTAATAAAATTGCCACAAAAGGAAATCATATTACAGGATATTTTAAAAATCAGAATAAATAATAATATTGATAATCAATTACACGCATATTATCGCGTTTAAAACCTACCTTTATGAAATTTGCGCAGCAGATGAAACGATATATGAAACTGTAAAACGTATTCGTAGTAAAACCAAGGCACGCGAATTTAAAGTCAATTTCTAAGTAAATTTCACATTGCGATTGCGCGGACAAATAATTCTTGCTATAATCCTCGGATCGTTTTGACTAGTTATGGATCGGTCATGAACTTATTCGGCCTTCACCGCGAACAAATAATTTATTGTCGTAATCCAGGATTATCCGCTCCGCGAACACCAATAATCACGGTGCGCAAGCGCAATTGTCAAAAACTAGTCACGGATCGTCTCCGCGAACAAAGCTAATGTTAGTAAAATAGTCTTCTATTTTCAAAAAAGGACGCTTCTGATTGGCTGGCGGGCGGAATATGAATTGAATTGTCAGCAAAAACATTGTTTCTAATAAATTAAACGAGAACTGTATTTAATAATTATAAAAACGATTGGTTATAGAACTCTACGATAGAACTCTCTAGATTCCACCTATTTTTGAAATATAGTAGTAGTAGTAGTAGTAGTAGTAGTAGTAGTAGTAGTAGTAGTAGTATCTAGTAGTAGTAAATGAAATTAAATTACTAAGAGGTAATTCCTCAATTAAATATGCCATTTTTGTATGCAACCATTTCTTTCGTTTCTTATAATTTGCAGATTCACTAAATGAAGGTCAAAAAAATTAACTCAAAGATAATGTCAATCTGTCTCATTTCGTCTAACTTCTAACTTTATTGTTTCTAAAATTCCCATGTACCTATTACCCATTATACTATAACCCTATTACCTATGTCATGTTTAACAGTTCGACAAAAGAATACCGTGTATGTCGAATATTGTTGAACTAAAAATAAAAATTTCTTATTTCAATCCCAAACCCAATAATCAGAATTAACACAATCATTATTTATTGCAGGAGGCGCAAGTAGTAGCGGAGAAGGAGCTGATTCTGAAAATGCAGCATCTAAAAGAAGACGTAGCAGAACCAATTTTAATAGTTGGCAATTAGAAGAACTTGAAAGAGCGTTCTTGGCTAGTCATTACCCCGACGTCTTCATGAGGGAGGCATTAGCCATGCGATTAGATCTTAAAGAAAGTAGAGTAGCGGTAAGTAATTTAAACTATACATACTCATATAATATTATTATAAAGTAAAACAACTAAATGTTATATATTATACCCAGCGTCTTTGAAAATAATATCAAAATAGAACGATTGTACCAAATACATGACGAGCAGGTACAATGCATATCCCATCTACAAGGCAGTGAATAAATAAAACGTAAAAATGCAGAGGGGATAAAAATGCCTAATACAATGTATAAAATATTTGCCATGTGTGTACGAAAGTTAGGCTCTTTTATTCAAAGTTTTTGAACTCTTTATGATACCATAGGTATCTAAATTTTTGTTTTTTGTCGAATATTTTCGAAACCTAATCAGATATAACCGCTTTCTTGATGGCATATTACTTAGGCATTAGTTAACTTCACCCAAATTTAATTGTTCTTCTATACGTTTTGAGGTTTCCCAAATTTCTCTATTCAGACATGAAAACGTAACGGCCTGAATTCTTCATCAAGGAAAAAAAATTGTAAAACAGAACAGCCTCATACAAAATAGAATTCAAGATTGATTGCAGGATAATTATAGTTATGGCACGTGCATAATCATTTTACTTAAGCGGTAATAAAATAAAGTCGTTACAGCTTACAAGCATGCTTAACGGCGAAATAATAACTCATTTAAAGTCGATTTGTAGCACTGCACATGAAAACTTGCGATAAAAATGCAAATTCGGTTAGCTCCATCGAATATAATGCGTTAATTATTTTGTTTCCGAAGGAAACTTTTAATAAATTACATAGGCGATTTAAAAACCAGCGAGGTGATGTCTAAAATAGGCAGGCAATTTTTCAAAGAACCAACATTAGGGAAACTGCTTCATGGTAATTTGGATGATAATAGTAGGACGTCGCTTTAAAAGATTTCGAGTTAGAATAAAAAGATATCTTTATTTACTTGGCTGGTCAGGACCATAGTTAACAAGATAAAACCAATTATCTAAAGGTTATTAATTGAAGTGTCGTGCAGAAAATAATTTTAACAAATTATGGATTTTTTACTTATAAAATAATTATGCATTCCATTGAAGCAAGGTCATTGAGAATCGTATGTTTAAATAATGTGCAGGTAATTGGACGGTTTCTTCTCAAAAGAAACTGTCAAAAAAAATTCTTCAGTAGACAGTAGTACTTGAATGTGGAGGAATAGAAAATTAATTAATACTTGAAAACTTAGTTGTTGGAAACGAAATGGTAGACATTGATCTGAATTTTGAGAGGTCTAGTACTTTTCTCACGCCTTCCATCCAAAGAAAGTAAGTAAACCTATACGGTGTGCAATAACTTTATTTGCAAATATATAAAACAAATTCAATCCGTCACGGTCTATCCAAATAGCATTTGTTTTACGATAAATAACACTAAAGAAAAATTGATTTTCTACCTTGCAACAGTTTTCTTCATATAAATCTTCATAGTACCAACGACAACGTTTTTTGTTCCGGTATTTTTTGTTACCATCTAATCCACTCGCTTCGCTCCGCTAGATCGTGCATTAAACATTTACACTCGATGGAAAACACTCACTTTTCTTAACTTATAATATGATCAACAAAATTTCCGTAATGATTGGCCATGGAATATAAACTGTGTTTCTTTAATTTAGTCACATGATTGGCTTATTCTTGGTTATATTCTTATATATATTCTTTTTCGGAGTGATTGTGGCTTATTAGCCGCAATTTAAGAGTATCTGGCAAGGTTCGTTCGAGATAAAATTAAAAAACCTAAAAATGTCAACATTTTTTTACTGACAAATTAAATTAATTAATTAATTAAATTTTGTAATAACCAAGCGATATAATTTAAAAAAATATTCGTGAAACGTTCACTTTTACAGTTCAGTAATTTATACGCAAAAATGTGGTTACAGGAATTTTGTTGAAATCAACCCGGCGAAGCGCTTTAAGAGGACGTGGCACGCCGCACATTCGCAGTTTGTCTATGCTGCCAAATATTGACGAGGGCTGTCGGGATACGTGCCCAGTTTCTTAGTTGTTAAAATTCCTTGTAAATTTGACATGCGCTATACAAATTGAATAGGTATGTCATAAGGATCATAACAAAGCTATGTCCGTTTCATATTAAAGCGCGCTATGACAACATGGAAGTATACTATTTCGAAGATGTAAATTTGCTAATGCTATACACTGGATTTCGGATATTTTAAAATTTTAACTACAATCTATATTAGAATACAACTATGATTTAGAAAAAAGTGAGATTCCCTTTTTTTTTGCTGTGGACACGTGCCTATGTGCCCCTTGGCAATTTGAAGGTGAATAGGTGAACAGAAGTCAACAAAAATGTTTCAAACGATATTAAATTCCTACGTCCGAGTTTCAGAACGCACACATGGTAGCAGCTAGCGTGCTTTAAAACTGCACCGCTCTACTATCGCTTTACGAATACAACTGCACAAATTAATTACGAACATAAAGTTGCAGCGTAGTAGCGACTACTGCTTTGGGGAATTGCACTACCATTTCATAGACGTTTCAATTTTTTCGTGTATTTGTTGGTACGCGTAATTTTTGTTGAATTATTAGTAGTGAATCGTAAATGTAAACAAGTGTCTATAATAAATAGCGAAACCCAAGAAATTATTGCTAAATTTGTTCGAGTCTTTTTAAGTTGTCATTATGATTTACCATAAGACAAAGAACTGCGCCTATTGTAGGTACATTATTTAGGTATTAAAGGTATTAAAATTACCTACATGTATCCCATTTAAGTGATGTAATAGAGTAGCGAAACCCAATTACTATTTAATGTTAAAAAAATGTATCATACCTACTTCTAATTACAATGATTTATATTCTTCGCTGTTATTATTCATCATTTATATAATGAGTATGGTACTCAAATTTTATCGAACATCTCAAAATTTCAATTCAACAAAGTTTTTAATTTGCTCTATTTCAAGCTATTTGCAGATAAAATGGGAAAACAAAGGAAGCAACATAGATATCCCTCAAGTCTGGCCACCCCTATAAAATCTCCAATTCAAACTAAACAATCTAAAATTTGATTATCAGAATTCCCTCGTCCACACTTTGGAAGCGATTTGAATAAAACTCTCAACACACAAACTCCCTTAAACTTAAAATTCAACACCACCAATCCCACCCGCAATCAATTTAAAAGACTCTTCAAACCGGTCAGCTTAGAGCAGCTGATGTAGCGGTCAAAACAACGAGTTAGTGTATATCAAGGCGTAATCTTGCGGGTATCGGATCGATCCCCGGGGAAGTAAACCTCTTCTTTTCCCCTTCTTGACCCGAGGTCTAAACGTATTGGCTGTCGATACGTATGGATAGTTGCGTTAGGGTTTTTATATTCCCGGCATATGAAACTGTCGTCCAGGGTTACTGCTTGGGAAGAAATTTTTGTAGTGAATCAGTTCACTTTTAAAGGTCGAGTCCAACTAAAAAGAAATAGATAAAGATACCCTAACTGGAGGGAAAGTTGAACTAGAAGAGATAAATTACAATTGGCGAAAGTTTGTAGATAAGGATATTTCTTGAAAATAGAGTTTCAGTGTTTAAGATGAGATCGCTACTCCTTTTAGATTGATTTTGTCTTCGGAACTTGTCCGTGGTAGTTATTTTTATTACATACAAGTATTTGGTAGACAGGTACTAGTACATGTATTTTTTGGCATTTAGAAAGATATAGGTATCTACTAATTACGTACTACACAATTTTTTATTAATAACTAGTACAGTATCTGTAACACCATCTGTATAAACAGTTTTAAAAAAATTCATAATCCATCAAACACTACTCGTACTTTAGCGAAATGTATTCTAAAAATTTTAAAATCTTCTGCAACTGCTTTTGTGTGAATACGTGATCCATTTTAAGCAAATAAAACTAAAGTGTAACGTTTGGCATCATATAAACTCTTGCTAAATCACTGTTAAATGTTGTCAGTAAAACTTAAATATCTTTCAGGAACGAACAGGCGAATGTACAGCTGCCAGTTCGTAAAATACAGCTCTATTCCAATCAAACTATCATCATGTGAAATAGTAGTATCTTCATTCTCTTTAAGTTCTATGAAGGTTGAAATAGGATAGAAAATCGTTTTAGGCATAACTAGAACAAAACCTAATGAATAACAGACCCTGTTTTCCCAAATATTACTCACCAGCACGCTAGCTAGCACCCCAACGGTATAACACTATAATTAACATGGTAATTTGGGGGCGTGATGTTGGCAGTATGTCTTAGTGGCGTGTAGTGGCCAGCCTGATACAGCATGTATCCGTTACCGGTGCTATAAACCGTATTTACTAGGCCCTAGGGCTTATTTTAGCGCTATGAAGCGCGTATCGCGGCAGTAGTTTGTTATAATTGCATGATATACATGCAAATTGATTGTGTTAAGGTTGATGACTTTATATATCTGGTGATGTGGTGTATAAAACTGGCGATTAGATAGATATTGGCTGTTCATTTATGTGAGAAGTTGTAAACTCGGGGTTGTTTAACGATTAACCATTAAATTATGTTTACTGATTTCAACCAGTTGCCATCATTTTAGCATTACATGCATGTCATACTTGTCACGTAGGTACAAGTATACATATCGCTTTCGAGCAGTTAATAATAAAACTATAAAAATTACCTTCATAAGATTTAGATTAGATTTTATTTCTGTGTTATAACAAAACTTGTTTTACACTTGTCAAGATCAAAATAATACAATACATAATATACCTAGTATAAATAGAATATAAAACACACTTTTACATGTATAATTAAAAAAAATCAAGTTCACTAATATTATATTTTAGAAATTCTTTGATATCATAGAATGCCTTGGAAATCAAAAACTTCTTTACGGCGGTCTTATAATTTTTAATGGGTAGGTCTCTGACATATACAGTACCTGTATTCAAGTAATTTTCATTATTAATTTATAAAAATCCATTTGAATGCCAACACGGATTAGCGATGAAAACGCTAGAATTCCATGCTAATCGTCGAGAGTTCTACTCGTTCCATTATGTACTACGCTAATTAGCAGGGAAGGGGTAGCAAACAATCTTAGATATAAAAGTTAAAAGTAGTTAGTAGATCTAATTAGAAAAATATCCATTTTATTTACAACATTCACAGGGACAGAGAAGAAAATATAATAACAATTAATAAAGTGACTAAAACTTGCAATAAGGGCACATTCATTCTTCTAGCAGGAGTAACTCGCAAACCTCTTAGAGGCTCGATGTCAACACTTAGAGTTAGGTATTAAATAAAAATAAGGGTCCGCACCTCCCCTGGACTTTCCCATACTAAAAATAAACATTTCATTTTTGGTTTTCAACAGTATAGTTCTCGACCTCGAGGCACTTTCTGGAAATCACTTGAATGCGTAACGCGACAAACGAGACTATACGGGTTCGGTACATACAGAAGAGAAACTGCCTAATACTATGTGATAGACAATTAAATTTTGCATTCAATTATATAATAATATATAGGGTGTTTCATTTAAAATAACAAAGTTGCTTATTGGACTGTGATAAGCAAACACTCTGTATACGTGATATAAATTTAGGAGAATGCAAATCTATATACTGAACAACTTTTATATTTAAACTTCTTTCATGTTTTGATTAATAAAGGAGCTATAATAGGAGCACCAATTTTCAATTTTCAAAACCTTGTAGAGGGCGCCACAGCGAAATTCTGGCATTCATCAAAAAATGAAAACATATTTATACCAAGCTTTTGTAAGCTGTTTTGTTTTTTGTAATAATTTTTAAAAAATGCCACAATGTTTGAAAGAGCGCCATTGCGACCATTTTTGGATTTACTAAATAATTTTTTCTTCATGGTATAGGTAGTAGTACCTACCGCCAAAGTGCTTTCAAACAATTTGTTGCTGAACCTGATCAGATAATCGGTTTTTGAGTTGATTAAAAATTTTGAAAAATTCATAGCGGTCGCCATTTTGAAGTTAAAGAGTCCGTTAAAAAACTATTTCCCTTGAATTATGGTCTTCTTCCATATCCGCTTCTCAAATTTTCAAAATTCTGCTTTTGAAAAAAATGCTACCAAAAAATGTCTATACTTAACTTCCGTTCCGGTTTCGGATTTTTTGAAAAGTTTATTTTATCGATGAATTTTCGATAGGTATACCCCTTCATTTCAAATTTCATCAAAATCGGATCACTATAGTTTTTGCGTTAGAAGGGTCACATACACACCCACAGACAGACATTTTTTCTAATCCACTATTTTGGGTTCTTGGAGGTTCAAAACACGTATTTCCGCGAAAATACCAATTTCGAACATTTTCACCATGTCAATACTACTTCCCATATACTACCAATGGTAGTATGGGAAAGTAATAAAAACGTAGAAATAGTAATTGTATCAGTGGAAATTGGGGGAATGGAACAGATGATTACAATATGTATACAGTTAAACACATATAGCTCTGCGGTCGCGTAGGCCATGAAAGGCTTGTGTTCATAATTAATTTTACTTTTTAATTTGGTGGCTGTCGATAAATCAGTAGCGGCGATTTCTGTGATGTTAAACTTTCATGAAAAACTATAAAACTTTCATTTTATGAGGCAGGGTATGAGGGTACGCATTGATTACATAAAACAGTATTGGAGCGGAGGTAGTTTTGGTCCGTTTTTGTTGTTGTAAAGACAAAAGCAATTATACACAAAGTGCTGGGACGCCCCCGATGTATTCTGTAGATATGAAAAGGTGTCACCAATATGAAACTTAGAAATAATTGGCAGATTCTAACAAAATCTGTTTTTTTGCCGCTCTCAAAGCTACTTTTGTTTAACTGTAAACAGAAATCAATTGACGGGTAGAACTGATTGTTAACGACTTTAATATTGAGCTACTAAATTGATTTCAACCTGTTAGATCGTACAATGCTGCTGTAGGTGCAACAGCATACACTTTTGCTACGGACTGCCTCTAAAGGATTCAGTATTCTGAATCTAAATGTGATGTAGCAAACAGTATTACACATCAAATCATATCAGTAAGAAGGATAGAAGGATTGGAAGCATTAAAAACGTTACTAAAATAAAATAGTAAACCATTTAACCTACCTACCTTCGATCATTCAACTGAATGAATTCATTGAATTGTCATCCAAATACAACTCTTACTCTGAGTTTTCCTTCAATATTTGTCGTTCGTTCATTATTCGTTACTGCTGCTTTTGGCAATTATTTTCGTCACAGCAGCAACTCCTATTCAAAATGACTTAAAACTCAGAGCACTCGTTGTATTATTATATATGACAATATGTTAGACAGTAATGTCGACGTCACAAAAATCCACTTATTTCTTATAGTAATCAATAACAGTTTTTTAAATTATTTGTAAATGTTAATATTGTGACTGTGAATAAAATAGTACCTAGAAAAATACTTGAATCAATAGCTCTAGTCATCCCACTGATAAGCGTAATGGAACATCTGGAAATTAAAATTAATTCATTGACATGCAGATTGCATTAATAGAAACTTTAATAACCATAATGATCGATCTGTTTCTCCTAAATTATTATTGTAGCTGTAGCTATAGCAACAGCTAGTCACCTCATAACTGCTTGCTTGCTATCACGAATATAACATTGCTAATAATTTAACCCGACCGACCCCTACAAAGATGTGGAATAAGATTCAACCAGTACCTAGATCTTAGCAGCGAATTAAAGATTAAAGGGAAAAAGAAGAAATCGAGTACCACAGCGTGAGATCGAAAAAGTGATGTAAATATCATAGATATTGCAAAATGAATATGAAATTGTGGGACAATTATTTTTTGTAATCGTTATGAAAGAATAATTTTTTAATATAAGAATATAAAGTCAACGCCTAACATTTCATCGTTACACAAAACTTCCCATAATTTCATGGAATGAAAAATAAAGAGGTAGACATTCAATTTCTTCAAAAGGGCTGTACATAACGTTACCACATATTTCTGAGCTTAAAATAACACAATCATACCTCGATCCAAAAGTGCTTCGCCAAGACACTAGCGCTCGCGAAAATATCCAATATTCTCGGCGTTGCCTCAACCAGAAAGCTCAGACTCGAGCAAAAAACATTCACTTGTTAACCTTGATACCAAAGTAACAATTTTCAGCATAAACTTTGGCAAAATTAAACGACAAAAAGGAAACTTGTTTGTAAGAGAGAATGCCTCTGTAAGCTTCAAAAATATTGGCGAAGCCGTTAAAAATATGAGCTTCCTTGCATTTAACTTTTGACCACCTACGTAACACCCTCCAATGAAAGAATGATGTCACAATTTTCTAGTACAGATTCGCATTCCAAAGTTTATCCCCATCACTGCATGATGCACGTTCGATATCGAACTATCTTTGATGTTTGATATCGTCTTAAAGAAGCATGTTTGGATAAAGGTAAATTTGGTTAAATCGTCCTCTTTTAGTTTCAGGAATACGACTAAACCTTTTAAAGACACCTTGTATAGTACATATTGTGGAAGCAAATTGTACTTATGTTGGCGTGTATATTTCGTATGCTAAAAGCATTTTGCTTTTGATAACCGTTTTTTATTTTACATTTCGTTTACAGTTCATCCATGTCACGCTAAGTTTTTTTGTGTCTTAAGGGTTCATTTTGTTCCATAATATATCAACTGGTATATACCCCATAATTAAAAATATAAAAAACGAAGATAAACTAGTTGTGGTAATTACAAAACAATTGTTAATTCCACAGAAACACTTCAAACGGAAAATAATGTGTTTCATTACTATGGCACTAATTTGAAAATATATCCCCCATTAATAATGGTGTTAAAGAGGAGCAGACATATTCTATACTGCAAAGATATTCTAATACCTAGTCACATAGAACATATTTTCAAAAGCTCTTTCCCGATCTTTTCCTTCATTTACTATAAATGTATTGTAATATATAATTTTATTTCAGGTTTGGTTTCAAAACAGAAGAGCAAAATGGCGTAAAAAAGAGCATACGAAGAAAGGTCCTGGCCGGCCGGCGCATAACGCGCATCCCCAGTCTTGTTCCGGAGAACCAATTCCACCTCATGAGCTGAAAGCTCGTGAACGGGCCCGACGACGGAAGAAACTTCAGAAAGCTTTAGAAAGACAAGCCAGGAAGCTGCGTGCTAAGGGTATAGCGGTCGACTTGGTGGCCCTAAAACGGGAGTATTTGAGTCAGAGAGGCGGCGGTGAAACAGTAGACAGTGATAGTGATATAGATGTAGTGGGAGACTCGGGGGCGGAAACTGAAAGCTTAAAGGGTGCTGAACTCGGGTATGTTATTCCGGTTACGGAAGCTGGGGTGGATCTCACTGCAGGACCACCCGATGAGAAAACGAGAAGGCCGAATCCTTTTAGTATAGAGTCCTTGCTGAACACTTGAAGTTACGTGCGTCGGTAAAGTGTGCAATAATTTGTATAATATTTTCAAGAATTGTCGGTTTATTTAGACGCAGGTAAAATTTTCATGGTTTTGTATACCTACTACCTGTATGTGTCCTTAATACCACAGAAATTTACATAATTTTTTATATCTGTGATCATGATTACGATTACCATTTTGTTATTTAATTTGTTTCTTCTTACACTTAAATTATTTTCAACATACAGAAACTCTGGACATGTAATAACGAAACAAAACTAATAAAATGTGTGAAGTATAAATTTACCTTCAAAATTGGTTGTGAAGTTATGTTATTCAAATGTTGCAAATGCACTGCGTTATATATGCATATAAATAACCTAGAAAAATTCAAAAATTGTACAATAATAAGGCTGAAAACAATATTACAATGATAGCAGTATTTAATGTAAAAATAGAAAGAAAATAAAAACATTCTTGTTATGGCATTATATTCAGTTATGTCATGGAACCACTGCTACTAATTTTTAAAGGTTTGCTAAAACTCAGTTATACACTAATATAGGGCGTTTAGAAAATCGTGCACACGGACCGTGGGATGATGTTATGTGACAAAAGCTGAACAAAATATTCATTTATCCAAAAGACCGCTCTTTTGCTCGAAGAATAAACGATAACTCGGAAAGTGCCGGTCTAATAAAAAAATCGTGGAGGAACTTTTTTTTCAGGATTTGTCGCATAACATCATCCCACACATGCGTGGATCTACGGGGAAGTAGTAGGGGTAATCACCCCCCCCCCCCTCCCAGAGGCCAGGTATTAACATTATTATACAATTTTTTGTCGTTGAACATCATCGCATGGGGTTCTCCGTTCCTCCCGAATCATTTACCCCACCAGAGAATTTTTCTTGGTCCGCGCTTGATTCCACAATTCGTGTGAGCGAATTTCGAAACACCCTGTATAATAATTTGCAATTTTAGTACAACTACTTATAGTTTTTATTTGAAAAACAATTAAATGGTTAACCTTTGCACCAAAACAAGTACTTATTAGAGTAAACACAACTTTTGTAACTAATCTTGATTATTGATCGACCACATCGCATCCTCACATGTAAACCCCAGACCAAGTAAACTATTTATCCATCATCAAATTCTTCCTGGCTATACTAACAACCTATTATTAACCCGCAATATCTAAACTAGTGTTGCGTGTTGCTTCTGATACAACAAATTAATAATTTTAATTTTAAAATTTCACCTGTGTCCGAACAAGATTCTTGACATAAACTGAATTTGTAATGTTTTAAATCACAGTTGTACATATAAAAAAAGAACCTTGTGTATAAACATCCTATCAGCATTCTAGTAATATATTTATTGTTTTAGGTATTTAAAGAAAAATAAAACTAGTTCAGCAATACAAGTTCAAGTTTGTTAGACTAGCATTATCTAACTGTATGTGCATGTACCTACTACGTACTATTTTAGTTAAGTCTTTGCATTTCCAGTGTAATAACAGTATTATGTATTAGAATACGGTTTGTAATTGAAAACATATTTTTCTAATAGGTATCAAAAAATTTTAAATGCTGAAAATTTAATGAAATTTCTATAGGTACCTACTATAATTTCATCCTTGCACCTGCACTTTTGACAAGTACAATTATATGTTTAGGCGCTGATTTAATAATAAATATCTTACCTAGTTGTTTCTAAAAATATTGTTATTACACTAAAATCTTCCCATCAGTGATTTACTTATTATATCAGAATAACTAATTAAGTACATAGTAATAAATATATTATTTATTCAAAGTGCTAAAGTATTTTATTTAAACCCATACTTATTATTAAATATATTTGTTGAATATTAAATAAATAATTTTTCATTAACCATAAAGTGCAAAGGAAGAAACATTTTATAGAATTATGAGGTAAGTAGGTGTAGTACTATATTTTTTTTATGCGTAAACACCTTTACTTTTTTTTATTTCATGTAAACTACATTTGCATAAATTCCTTAACAATATAATAATTCGTATAACATCACACGCTACTTTATTATAAGCAAAGAGGTCAAATATACTGAACACAAATTAAATAACCATAAGTTTCCAGGAACTGGCCTATAAGCATTAAAATCGTTTCAACTTCTCTTACAAAACACAGAAGTTTGCGTGCACTTCCCCTGTACTTCCTTCACTATATCAGATTTCTACAAGTTCCGACTGCAAAGCTAATGACTCAATTGCGGGCGTCATTTCCATTCATTTCAAACTTGGGTCATTGTTTAGTGTTGACGGCGCCCTGAGCTAAATCCATAAGCCCGCTATCCGCTACTTGCACGCAATCGACCACATTACTTCTTTCCTATGGCAAACGCACTCATACGAAATTTTTGGAATTGTGTTGCTAAAAAGGATTAAGAGTTTCTCCGACATCCTTTTCATATCTGGTAAAGGATACTAAATGCAAATATTTATTACTATTACTATATTATTCTTATGGCAGGAACCTTCGAGATAATTCATTTTTGTGAAAAATCTAGTTACTATGAATAAAAGTGACAAAAAAATCAGATGAGCATACAGGGTGATTCAAAAGTACACCGACAACTCGTAGGAGGTGATTCCACTCGCCACAATAAGGAAAAACGTTGAAATGACCCATGGTCCGAAAATGTCTGGTAGCTGAGATACCAGCCGACAAAATTCTAACCCAACAAAATGTTGTTTTAGTTCTTAGGGGAAGTATTCCTCTGGTAGGGGGCATTTTAGTCATAACTGTTTTGTAAATTTGAGACCCCCCATGCTAGACAAAAAGAAAAGGGGCTCTTGTTATATAACGAAAATGTGCACCGTTTTTGGTTGAATTTTTACGAACAAAATTAGTGCTTCTTCGTTCCATCTTTGTCGGCTGGTATCTCGGCAACCAAACATTTTCGGACCATAGATCACTTAAACTTTTTTCCTTATTTTGACGAAAAAAATCTACATTTGTTTTGTGCATGATATCGTATTTTTTTTAGTTGCAGGGAGCCTTGATATATCTTCTTATCTTCGAAATACTTAAAAATCAAATACTAACTGATTTCCTCAACGTTATAAAGCAGTTTGGTGGATATACTTGGTTGTGTGGCACCTTCTTGCTGTACACTGTATATTAAAAAAAAATTACCTAACTAAAGGAATTACAATTCCGAAGAGACGAATGCGTACTAGGTAGTATACAGCGCGCTACTATAAAAACCTAAATATTATTATTATATTATTATTATGGACGTAGTTTATGAACACGACTGCGCCTTCTTTAACGTTACTAAATGGCAACATTAACATAAAACAAAGCATATTCTATTAATCGATTGATATTTTAACCAAAATTAAATAAACACTTTTTATAAAAAATTCATTGCACTTTGTCTGTTTACATTGACGTGTTTTATTAAACGACTGTAGAAAAGAAAAGTCCGAAGGAGACAAATAGGGAGATCTACCAAGTAAGTCATTTAACTATTTTTCTTCACCCAATCCGTCTTCAAGAAAACATCTTATTTGAATAATCAGGAGTCCTAACGTACATAGTCGAGAGACAACACCATCCTGTTGAAACCAGAGGGGTGAATTTTTTTTCCTTTCAACATTTAACATCCACAGAGTGCTGTAAGAGCTTTTGGGTTTATCAAGCACTACGTCAAAGATTTTATCAGAAGCAAGGTATAGTTTTACTGATTTCTTTTTTTCTTTATTTTCTTGCAGTATTTCCTTATTCAACACTATTCGTAATAAATTTAGTTAGACAGAGAAGAAATAACCTTTACTTTATAATCATTAAAATTATGAATATCCAAAATATGCGAAGCAGTTTCTAAATCAGGACTTCCAATTTACAAATCTGTAGGTATTGAATTGGTTTCATCTTTAATAGTTCACATTTTGTGTACACTACATACAGACACCAATCCTTTTGTAAAATGAGTTTGCCCCACATACCTACTTACAATATAAAATTTGAGTTACTGGATTTCATTACACAGTACCTATTAATACATCACGCTTTTTTGTCGAATTTTTGAGGAGTTCTTGTAACAGTAGTATCATAACAAACTCATATAGAGAAAACTGCATGCCAAACACAAAACACCATCCAGTCCCTAGTGAACTTAAGGAACAAAGTAGATGTGCCCCCAACGTCCATTGGTTGCAATAGTTTCCATTAAACTTAAGCAAATTCTTCTGATTTTAAAAATATTCAATGGAATATAGATATTACTCAAGAATTATCTCAATTTCTTTGACTGTGTAATGGGATGTATATAGTGGGACCAAGTGCGGATCTACGGGGGGGTGTTAATAGGGGTAATTAACCCTCCTCGCCCAGGCCAGGTGTTAACACTATCACACAAAATTTTTTGGCGTTTAACCTCATCGCATGGGGTTCTCCGTATCTCTCAGATTATTTACCCCCCCCCCCCAGAGAATTTCTGTAGATTCGCGCTTAAGTGGAACCCGTCTGTACTTTAAGCAGTTTAAATAAAGATATCAAAACTACCAAAATTCCACCACTGCTACTATTATAGTATTTTTCAGTTACAAAACAATTTGTAAATTTCGGATTTGTGTAAGTTAAATTGAATCAATAGCTACAAAAAATTGTACAACAACCCTGATTTTAATGACAGTAAACCTAAACTCACCTTTCTTTCTATACGTTTTTTTTATTCAAGGTTATCAAAAACAAATAAATTCTAAATACGGTAAACGTATTCCCTGACACTGGCCTTCAACAATATCGGTACTGTTATTAAATATACATAGGTACAGGTAAATTTAATTTTGTTTTTTAAAAAAATATGCTTTTAAGAACGGGTGCAGTTTAACAGTAGATTGGGTAATTGGATAGCAAACGCAGTAAGTTCGAATATTACGGGAAATTAAAGTTGTCGTATTTGTGCCCCTTGTAGTGCATGGGTAATTAATAAATAAAAAATAAATAAACAAAATTTAAAATTAATCAATGTTTCCTAAAAAATTACGAATAGGTACCTACTGTGTAGACGATATACGTTTTTAATGGGATTCGCGGGTAAATGTTCAAGACACATAAATAAATTGGGAAATGCCTCAAACTATTACAAAATCTGACATTTAATTATATACTTGTTTGTATTTACAAATTAAATATAAAACATGATTTGTTAGACATATTAGTTTATATCAAACTAACAATACGGATACCCCGGCAAAAATGGAAACTAATTAAATCTATATTTATTACTTTTCTTGAGTGCTAATTAAAATAAATAAACAGACCTACTTACTGTAAAGTCATCAAGTTAAGGTTTCCTTTCATAAACAAATTTATAATAACATGAAAGTAGTTGAATGTTAAAAATCCGTTTTCGTTGACAGAATTTCAAAAATATTAACAAGATTCGCACATATTAATTATATAAGTAGGTATAACTAAGAAAATTTTAACATGTCATCATGTCGCTAGTTAATTCTACATTTGAAATCACATTTAAAAATTTAAATTAGGTATTTCCTCCAAAAGAAGGTTATAATTATCTAGGCATTTTATAAATATTTTTAAAAGGAAACGAGAACAAATAAGAGTATCACGCACAAATATAAGATCCAACACTAAAATATTGCATGACTGGTCACAAAATTCTTTTGCTTCATTTTTCAGAAAATTAACTCGTATCATGCTAGTACAATAGACTTAGTATACCTTATGATGGTGATTAAGCGGTGGGGTTCCATTTCAAAAAGGACTATTGTGCAGCTGCTATCAAAATGGACAATAACCGCTCTATATAGATAGTGATCTCCCGGTAGCACTATAATAAAGTCTTAAGGTTGAAAATTAACTATAATTTAATCTCCCAACATGTTTTTTATTTGGAATTTTTTTAATTTCTCGAACATAACTAGGTGTCAGGCACGCTATGTTAAAAATAATCACTCAATAAAAGTCAGAATGTTCAGGTGGACTCGTAAAGAAAATGAGTTTATTGCTACTCGCGTAAATTGATAATCAAGCACCCGTAAAAAGTATGTTTATCCCTAAAATTATGAAATGCATGCCACTTAACCTGATAAAATCTCGGTTATTAAGTAAATGTAGATCTAGTTATTAAATCTACTAAACACATACTAAATTGTATACCATATTTAATATTAAAGTCACATACTCGTATAATTCCTGTTACTGTTTTGCACAAAAACTAAATATCAGTAATGTAAGGCAATGATACTAAAATAGTATAGTGTACACCAAGGTAGAGAAGACATTTCTCTCAGTCGAGCAGTATTATTTCCTGAGATGCGGAGCATCGAAGGAAATAAGCCGCGAGGCTGATAAGTCTTTTCTACCGTGGTTTATACAGGGTGTCCGGAAACAACGTTCCGTAACTTCGGGAGATGATTCTCCATCCAAAAATATGAAGAAAAGTTCTCATGAACAGGGGTCCGGAAAAGCTTTCTAACGGAGCTACGGCTCTTTGAAGAGGGGCCTCAAAATGTGTTGTTTTATTAATTAGTTAATCAATACTGAAACGAGATTGATAAAATTTGGTACCCAGGGTATATTTGGTACGGGAAATAGTTTGGTAATGTTAAAAATAGAAAAAAAAGCCAGGGGCGTGCGTAACGGGTAGGGTGTATTGATTAACTAATTAATAAAACAACACATTTTGAGGCCCCTCTTCAAAGAGCCGTAGCTCCGTTAGAAAGCTTTTCCGGACCCCTGTTCATGAGAACTTTTCTTCATATTTTTGGATGTAGAATCATCTCCCGAAGTTACGGAACGTTGTTTCCGGACACCCTGTATACTATTTTTTCCACTACTAGCACCTTTATTCCTTTTATAATTAATTGTTTTTATGCTAATAAAAAATAAAATTACATTTATAAATATCCATAAAAATTAAGTAGCCTTGCCTGAAAATATTTCAACTGACATTTGTGTCCAATTTCACGTTTATCTAACATATAACGACGTCGACGCTTCCACCAAATAAAAATACAAAGCACTCGTGGATCATTTAAAAAAATTACCATTGTAAGATTCCTATGGTTCGTCTTCCCAGGGACACAACACGCTATAAGTTTATTGTAAATGTAAAAATTAAATAAATAATAAATAGATTTGATCTTTCCGACAATTGACACAAACGTCACTTTCAGACCATGGGGTGCAAGTAGTGTGGAACTGTCATCTTCCAATCTAGAGAAATGTTTTCCAACAAGGAATAACGTATTTTCAAACCTCATAAAGGTTAGAAACAGTCACATTGCTATAATTGCGAATAATAGTATATTATATTATTTTGTGTTGAGCTCATATTGCGCCCGAGGCGCACACGCCGAAGCTGTGCAAGTGAGCGAAACACAAACATAAGACGTTCTACTCCGAATAATATATACTACTATTTTTTCTTCAAGTGTAAAAATATTCTGATGCTCTAAATAAATATTTCCTAAAAAGTCATTTACACAGGACAACGCTCTCCCCTCTACCAACCTTGGGGGCGGAGCTATGGGCAAAATACTGCCGTTGCCATGGATACGTAAACACATTATTGTACTAGTAACATTATTTTCATTTTTTGACTATTAACAAAATGACTTCCTTCTACATAGCCAGTTCTGTACAACAATACGGATATTATGATACGCTTGAAGAAAAAAGTATTTTATTTTTCGCCCCAGGACGAGAAATATTTTTCGTCCGATAAAAAATTAGAAACAATCTTTTCTATGCTCTTTTATAAATTTCTTTAGATTCTTTAGATTTCTTTAGATTTGGTGGCACTAACTTTAATGAAACCTGAATCTAAATATGTTAAAATATACAGGGTGTTCCATTTAAAGTAAAAAGTTCTTGTTTAGCTTGTTCTGCACCTCCTGCTCCTGCAATCTTGGCAGGAACAAGATCTTCAATGGAATTTCGTCCAGAATTCGAATTACAAATTCAAAAACCCGCAAAATCGTAACAAATCGACTTTTTTAACTCTTGTCTATTGTTTACAACGTTACCTTAGTTACTCATCTACATTTTCAAAGCCATCCATTTTTCCGAATCGAACATATAAATTTCAAAACCAGCAAAATCAGATTTATTTCATGATTTAGGCTCCGGAAGTGCAAAAAATAGCATATACACCTGCGGACCAAAGTGCCTTTGATCCCTTGGTAGGTACCTATATTATATACCTACTATAATTATTATTTTCGCCATTTTTTTTAATGCCTACTATTTTATATTCTTATGTATTATTTTGTACCTACCTATATGTACAAAATTTATTACTAAATCAAAACAATGTTAATTTTAAAACATAACTCACACATGAGAATCATTATAACATTTTTTAGTGCTTTCCCTCGCCCTTTGCTATATTTCATTTAACAGCTAAATTAAAATATATGGCCGTTATGAGTTAAACAAGCAGTTCGCTACAAGCAGGCTGTTTTCCCCTAGACGATATTATTTACATTGTTACACAGCTCTTCAATTTGTCGCAATGAAAGTAAAAATTATATTTTTATTTCCACTTCCTTTGTGTCACTACATTTACAAAATACCTTCCATATTTCAAGTAATTTTGCTACGCTGATATTCGTTAGAATCTTTTTGAAAGATAAGTTCCATTAGTTTTAGAACTATTGAATACTTATTATAGTCCTATACAGCATAGGATATGTATTTAAAAATAATTTAGTCTGAAATTCTGAATATTATACAGCAAAGATCTGTAAGTCTCCTAAAAGAAATACTTTTTAATCTTTACGTCATCATTTTAATGAAACTCCTTAAATTAGCACAAAGATAAAATAATCCAATTACAAATATAAATTTGATATTCATTAAAGTACGCCCAATTTTCCTTTGTAAACAAATCCGGCTTAATCATAAAATATGTTTTGGTACAAAATCCATTAAAGCCAATCTTCGCGGGTTGGATACGGTAGGAAGGGTCGCAGTAATTAATTGGGGCAGGAGTAAGATGGCTATTTACGCTCATCTCTGTCCCGCTAATTGGTTTTCGGAGGGCAGGAGGGTGGCAACAAAGGGTTGCGCGGTTATACCGCCAAAATTATTACGATGCAGTATAAATAATATCCGTTTGGGTGAAACAAAATTAACTGGGGCTTTTTATTTTAATCTCCGCCCAATATTTATAATTGAGAATCTATTGAACTTCTGTAACTCATTTGTCGGTTAAAATAATATTCTAGAATGAATTTCATTTTATAACGCTATAGTTTTACAACCACATTAAGATATATAAACGATTTAATCAAATCATATTTATAGCATTAACTTACTAGTTTTATGAAGATATGTACCTACAAGGTATTTCTAAATAGCCTGTAATAAGTTGCTATGCAGTAAAATGTTTCGTTACTAAAGTACGATTTTGAATGCCTACCAGGTCTATTACGTATCAAAATCGACACTATTAGTTATGGTTTATTTTTTGCCAAAAATGACATACTTACCAAATGCTTAGAAAACAATTAGTCGTAGTCCACATTTTTGCTATTAATTTTCATAAGAAAAACATAAATAATCTGTTACCACATACTACATACATTTATTTCGTGTTTTTATTTCATAAAATTTTTCCATTTTCAATTTGACGTGACTTTATATCAACAGCCCTTGTACAAATGCTGTCAACGCTTTTTTTTGTGAGGTATCAATTTAAATAGTCATTGACAACTAATATACAATTTAATTAATGTTTTTCCTATGTAATATCGAGTACGCCATCTAAACACGCTACCAAATACGAAGTTCGCTTAAAACAGTAGTTAATTACAAAGCATGTGCGCAATCAATCAAAATTCGATTAAAATTTCGTTCTACACCATCAAACAAAAATCCAAAATTTGAATACATAATCTAAATTAATATCTAATACAAAATAACCCTATATTTAAAAACGCATAAACAATCTTCAAAACCATGAACCAAAAAATAACTTGAAAATTACATAAAATTAAAACGGCCCACCTTAAGTTGGAAGTAAAAAATTATTACCTCATAACTATACTTGGCTTGATTAAATTTGAATGGGCAGTGTAATTAGGATTGGAATGACTCGCTCCTCCTACCTAGAAACCCCACTACCACCTGCCTAAATTGGCTACAACTTCCAACACCTGATATCTTAATAACTTCGTTTGACAGGTAAATTGCGCGTACACGTAGCACTAATTTTAAACATTTCAAGCAAGGCATATTTGCTACTACTATAACACGATTTTTGATTTCTGATTTTAGAATTACCATTTAAATATTAATTACAATTTATATCAGACGTGTACCACTATAAAAACATTAGTTTTCGTATACTTAAACGCCTTTTCTCGGTAATGAACGGTAAAGAAAAGTACCTACTACTTTTTACCTGGCAACACGTTTCTTCATACAAACAGTTGCTGATGTGTTTACTTCTCATTTTAATAGTAGCTAACAACATTTATGTGTCTTTTTTGATCAAATTTTAGTTTTGTTATTTAATTTTTTTCATTAAATACTCAAAAAAAATACCACGTGAAACTCGTTAGCAATTCCATGCTCGTATAAAATTAATATGCTCGCTCATCAATTAAACATTTAGAATCTAATGTTTATTATACTATACTATTATTTAAAAAAATCTTATGCAGAACTACTAAAAAACTGATAAATAAAGGTAATCAATCAAAAAGGAAAGTTAAGAAGGGTTCGGATTATTATCCTCGATTGCAGAGTAGACCGTGGACACAATAAGAAACACTTTCTGTTATAAATTTCCCAAAATTCAAGAAAAATATAATCAAGCACAAATATAAATGGAAATCAAAACTTCAGAAGCTCAGAAGTTTTTCAAAATTTAGAAGAAGCACAAGCAATCAATTACTCAGCAGCCTGAAACATAATTCGCCCTCCATGATTTTACTTTACATCTACAAGCAATTATCGTACAAAAAAATAAAAACCAAAAGATATATTATAATATAATTCAAAATGAAATGATTATCGCCATTCTAGGATTCTCCGTTAACATGATTACCACATTTAAATAAAGAAATCAAGAACGGTTTACAGTTTCTAGAAAAGTATAACATGTTTACGATTTTTGCTGCAGTGGGTAGATAATAAATTAAGATGTCTTCATCTAACGCTGATAATCATTCCATCGCTGTCTCTTAAAATATTTCAGTTCGTTTGGTGCATTTATTAGTTCAGTAAAGTAATAGTAATGTAGTAGTGTGTACATTTGTTTGCATGGTTTGATAGTATACTTAACTCAAACAGTAATAGTAACCCAAACGAATAGAATTCGCAGGTGTTTACAAGTCGGATTAGGACGTTTGTACGCGGCCGTTTGAACGGTGCCGTTTTAACGCAGGGACCTTTGAACGTAGGGACGTTTGAATGCAGGAGCTTTTGAACGCAGGGACGTTTGAACGCAAAACGGTTGGACGAAGGGCCTTTTGAATGCAGAGACGTTTGAACGCAAATCGAGTTGAAGAAAACAAATTCAATTTAGTGTAATTCAAAACTCAAAAACTTTAAATGGTGGAAAAACTACTGTTCAAAGTTTTTTATATTTTGTTTAAACATTTGCAGTGTTGGAGAAATTCCTTATTTATATTAGCTTTTATAACGTTCAGTTTATTATCGCAAAATGAAGTATTAAGAAAGTTAAATTTGAGAACTTTAAAAGTTCCCACTGAAAAATGCAGGTTTCTAAAAAGAATTATTATTTTGAAAATTTTATATCAATTAATTAATAGGCAAGTATTGAAAAAGGTAGATGTTAGGTTAGGTTAGGTTAAGGAATAAGATTTTTTCTCATTGTTATGGTATTTTTTTTATGAAGAGATTCCGCATTTGCTCCAAACATCTCTGCGTTCAAAAGTCCTTGCGTTTAAGCATCCCTGCGTTCAAACGTCCGGTCCCTGCGTTCAAAGGTTCTTGCGTTTAAACAGCCGCATTCAAACGGCGGCGGCGTTCAACCGGCTGCGTCCAAATGTCTTAGACCATTATCAAATTGTTAAATTGTGACTAAACGGCGAGCGCTTAGTAATTCCCTGAGGATCAGTTAATAAGCAACAATAGCCAACTTGACAAATCAGACAAATAGGACCATTTTAAAATAGGTTCCTTAAATTTACTTTCTGTTGGTTGATGTGAAAATATTAAAAATAAATTACAAAAGTGTATTTTTGAATCTACTTATACTCGTATTTTATTGATTTGTAATAATATAATATAGGGTATTTCTCTTTTTTTCGATATTGCTATTACATGATGCAGTTTTCTTCCAAGAACTTTGAAAGTGAATAGCGCCTTAACAAAACACATTTGTATATAGATATATAAGTTGGCTTAAACCGTCATAATTTGACCTGAAGAATGTGAGGTTTCAGTTTAGTTACATAGTTTAGGTATACCCATCAGGCCCGTCTTTACGCATGGGCTCGCTGGGCTTGAGCCCAGGGCCCCGCGATCCAAGGGGCCCCCTAGCCCCTGTCACCATCTTTACATATTTTTGTAAAAAAAACAGCTGTTGGTTTTGAAATCGCATCTTTTACGTCAGCTCATAGGCACACAGGCTACTGCAAGGGCTGATGCGCTTAAAACGGTGTTTAGATTTGTTATGTTGGTAATACATCCGCTCGATGCTTACATACAATCACGGAACGCGACCCAACATCCAAGTAAACCGACTCGCACGAATGCACGATCGGGACTTTCCCTTTACGTTAAATACGATATTCGGGATTCCCCTTAGCGCGTCAATAAACGTCAATGAAATTGCAGCTTTAGTTTCTCACAACTACATGGCAAAGAAAAATTCAAAGTAGAAACTTTTCTTCCTATAATTGATACCTTGACCTTGCATCTTAAACAGCGGTTGGATTCATACAAGGAAATCAGTCAACGGTTTGGTTTTTTATCTCACTTGAAAACTTTGAATTCCGAACAGTTGAGACATAGTTGCATAGAATTTGCTAAAAATCTATCACAATGACGTTGCGCAAAAGAGTTGGAGATGGAATGTCTGCATTTAACAGAATATTTGAAAATTGACCGGACTAGTGAAAATTCAGAAACTATTACAATTTCAGAAATATATCATCTTATAAAAGAAGACAACATCGAAGACACGTTTCCGAATGTAGAGATAGCGATGAGAATCTTTTTATGCATGATGGTCACTAACTGCAGTGGGGAACGGTCCTTCTCAAAATTGAAAAGAATAAAAAACGAACTGAGAAATACAATACTTCAGGAGAGATTGAACAGTTTGTCGGTAATGTCCATAGAAAGTGATGGCTTAAAGAGATAGACTTTGAAGAAGTGATTCATGAGTTTGGCAATCTAAAATCAAGAAAAGTACCTCTTATATCAATATAGATTTTGTAAGTATGTACGCGTTAGTTTGTAACTTTTAAATATAAAAATAATAATTATAACTAGAATGTTGTTTATTCCTGTTGATAACTCAAATGTCTGTTAAGGGGCCCCATATATCCTAAAGTGCCCTGGGCCCCCACTTGGCGTAAGACGGCCCTGTATACCCTGTACAGTGTACTACTCCAGAACAGTTTAAATGACATGACATCTTGCATTATTCTGGTGGAAATATCTATATTGTTATTTGTTGTTCGATTGATCCTTCAAGGATATTATTTTGGTACCATTCTGCGGTTACCGTGCCTTCGAAACATTGCACCATAATCCTTCGTCATAGAGTAACCAAACTAGGTCTTTTAGTAGAATGTGAAGATGTTTCTGCGAAAAAATGCGTCCTGTTGCTACCACTAGCAGCAATCCTTCCATAATCGATCACTGTATAATACATACTATTTAGTGATTCTCGACAAGGGTAGTATAACAGCAGCCCCAGCTCTTCATTTCAACCGATTCTCTTATGAAGCTATTTAAGATGTCTGAGCGTAGTACATATAACTTAATATAATATTTAGGGAGACACAGATTGCAAGTTCCCACAGTGTTTGTTCATAGGTCACCATCGCAGTCTCATCAGCCCTCTCATGAACACTAACGTTGCCATGTCCATTCACCGTGTAACAAGTACCGTAACAAGTAATTGTCACTAGCGACACCTAGGGATATCTTCAAGGGTTTCATGGTAGTTAGATACCTTGGTCTTGTATAAATACAACAAGTACACTTACAATGTTTGTTGGTCCAGAAAAGCTAACTGCCGAATCTCTTCAGATCATTCGCAAACAATTTAAATCGTTACCTTTTTCCAACTGTCAGTGTAGGTATATGCTAAAGACGCGAATAAAAAGAAAGTGCCTTAGGGCCGGTATTACAATCTAAACACGACATCAGCTAAACCAAGCTTAGTGGTATTTACACATTACTGCTTTACATTATAAGATTCGTAGCTTATTATACCGAATTTGCTATTCAAGAGGTTATCAATTAACTTATGGCCACTAATGCCATCTCTAGCTCTTGGTTCCCGTTAGCCCTATTAAGCATCAAAGTATTTGGGTAGACGTGAAAAGACTTTTAGGGAATATACGGTTTGACTCATCGGGAATGTAAGACAGCATGCGATAATTAAGGATCCGTTTGTTTCCCAAATGTATCAGAGCGTTTCTTTGAAAGATGCCGCACATATTCAATGGAGAAACAGACTACGTAAAATTAGTATTTTGCAGCTTAAGATTTAGATAACTATTGTATAAGATTGCATTCGGATATTCCCCATTTAAGTGAATTCTAGAACAACTTTCGACATGTTTCGTGTGCTACTGGGACTTCCAAATGTCTGTATACCTAAAGCTATAGCTATACTATTTTACTACCTAACTTAGAAATTATATTTCTCTAAACTTTGAAATATTCTGAAAACGCGTATTAAAGTCAAAAGCAACCCTATTAAAGTAACAACATAAATTTCAATCATTCGAAATTACTTTAGATGTCGATTATGTTGTATTGCTTAATAAGAGTTACCTTCCAATAATGAAGTTGCAGCCTTCACACGCATATATTTCGAAGATTCATGCTAATAGCTGCATGTCGTACAAGATATCCCAGCTTCATCTGTGCGCCCATATAAAGTGTTATGGAGTTACGCTGTAATAAATTTAAATAAGCATCCTATTAATAATTAGCAACGCGCTCTCGTGTTGCTTAATTACTGCTTCATCCGCAGCTCGATTTAATCTGCAGAGATTAGCACGCCGATGGTATTCAGATTAATTTACCTGCTTTTTGTTGATGGTGTTGTTTTTTTAATAACGTTTGCTGTTCACAACACAAGGTGGGTGCCTGTTAATTTGTTTCTCAGCGTCTTTTATTAAATATATAGTTTTAGTAATAAATCATCACTATTTTTATTTAATAACTCTGTCGTGAATAAGATTTGTAACTGGCTAATTAGAAAATTAAAAATAATAAATATCTCAAATATTAATCTCATACAGCACAATGTTTTCGTTTATAATACTGCAGTCTCGTGTGTTCTTATATTGAAGGCACTTACATTTACTAGACGAAAAGAAATATCGTCTATAATATTAAAACTTATCCTTATCTTAGTATAACACGGTTATTTAGTCTTTCATTTGACTTGGTTTGATTAAAATTAATACTGAAAGTTCACATATCATACTAAAACCAAGAAACTTTAACATGCTATGACATCCGCCCATTGTTTTGTCTCGTTTGGGAGAGATAAATATTTACGTCTGTATTACAGCTCCATAGCCTAATCCTTGATAATTTTTGATCAAACGGCCACCAGTAAATTGAAAAATAAATTGCATTAGGTTGAAGCTTAGACCAATAAAAAGATTCTATAGAGTACGTTTATCCGATGTCAGGCGGTTTCTCTCTCCACGCAAAAATCTTCAGAATTAAATACGGACACGGTATTTTCTGAATAAAACCATGGATGTGGATCTGTTCATGTTTAGACGTGGGTGGGGGCATATTACCTTAACATTCCATGTTTTATTATTTTAATGTTCTTGGTTTATAGAATAAAATAGTATGGACGTTAGCGTGGTACTGCCAGATTAAAATTTCACTTTAAATCCGTTTAGACAGTTCGAATAACTCTTTCAATAAGAATGACGTTGCATGAAGCTATAAGCTGTCTGGCCAATATTTCAAAGGTGCTGGATCAAAACAACACAAAACGACCGACGGGTCGGCAAATTGAAATATCAGCACGCGATACTAAAACGGGTCGGACGCCGTTACCTGTACTGCAGGGGTGCCAACCTTCAGACACGAAGGTGTGAACTCATAATATAATAGTCAAGGTTGCTAACATAATATTTCAACTAGTACTGTGTTAACAAAAAAGGTGCCTTTATCTTTTGTGTTTCCCGATACTGCTATAGGGTTAGTCCCACAAGTTGGAGTAATAAAAAACATCGTAAATGTCAGAGCTTATTTCTGGAAAGCTTGTACAGAAATCATTAGTTCAACATAATTGAATTCTATTAAAAGTGACTAACATAAAGAAGAGTTATGGAATTTTAATTATAATATGAATACTGCAGCATTAACCTCCCAAAGAAAAAGGAGTTGTTCTTGAATGGGTTACATCACAATCTACTAAAACTTTTTGAAATTATACATCATCCTAAATTAATATGTCTTCGTTTTGTTGATTATAATTAAGATTTACCATTTATTCCTGCAGCCCTACTATTGTATAGTTTTCGTCAAGATAATTATACCGTTATCCGCTTAAACTTTTTTCCTAGTAAACTCCAGTAAACCCTCATTAGAAGCAGATACAATTTCCAAATCCGGCTTTGCAAATTTTTGCTATTAATATTGAAATATAATATTATACAGGCTAGCTGATATAATTTATGAAAACACTGTGCGTTGTTAATTGCAGTTTGCAAAAAAAATTGTATTCCAATATAATGATTTTATAGTCAACATACTCGATAATATTATTTCAAATCTGGTAGTGCAGCAAGAAAAAAAAACTTGTACACTAAACAGTGGGCTCTTTGAAAATGTAATAAACGGTAATAAAAATAACTGATACTCCCACATCCGTTGGTGTCTTATCAGCACAATAAGTTGACCTTTTAAACCCAACCAGCAGAACTACATTAAAAATAAATCTGCACATGTTTCCATATCAAATGATTGTCATGCAGGAACTGTTTCTATAGAATTTTGCAAAAACACATTAATCAAAATATTGCGTTGGTGTTCGAACGAGATTAATAGCCCGACTTTTTTAATAATAAATTTTAACCACAGCAAGGCATAGATAGAGCAGAAATTTCACCAGTTGCAGGAGGACGACAAGTTGCACGCACTAGAGCTATTTTTAACATAAACTTATACATTTCTTATACTACAACAGCAACAGCCAACGCACGTTAATTTTTCTTTAGTCGCCCTTTTGGGCATACAGTGAAGTCCATTTATTATGCAATATAGGCATGTTGCAAGTTAATTGGTGTACGCACTTTACCATTGGAATATAGGCAACCCATTATACACTGCTAAGCACTCTTGCCCCTGCCTACTGATGAATTTAAATTTTCAATTATCAGGAATGTATTATTATTATTGTTTTGTTACCTATAAAATTTTTTTTAAACTAAGAACATGTTTTATTTTGAGGTTAAACTTTCATGTGTTGCTGATTTCGGTTAGATCATAGATGGTTAGATAAAAAAAAAACTAGCTAACTGTATAATGGGTTGCCTATATTCCAATGGTAAAGTGCGTACACCAATTAACTTGCAACATGCCTATATTGCATAATAAATGGACTTCACTGTATAATTAACTTAAAATACCCCCAATCATATGGCCTGCGAGAACAAGTGATTTGACACTCCCCTAGGTAATACAAAAGAAGTGCACAACATATCATGAGATGTTTGCATAGTTCGAAGTCTTGAGGAAAGTTTCCGATATGCATAAAAATATACAGGGTAGCTATTAAAGATTGGACCAAAGTCGTAGCGCCCAAACGCTTTGAGATATTAATTTGAAATTTGGAACACTTCAATACGACATTACTTCGCATATTTTGTAGTACTGAAAAATGTTCTTTGACACATAGTTTCGGAGCCCGGTCGCCATCTTGAATTTTCTTAAATGGTAATAGGGGTAGTGCAATAGATCATTAGAAAGCTTAATGTTTTCTCTTTCTAATTGTGGTAAATTATTATGGGGTTACATAAGAAAATAATTGAGGAAAATTAGAAAACAATTTGTCGTACGCTTAGGTAGCTATTTATGGTATATGGTTTAATTCTAGGTGGCTTTGCTTTAACAGAGCTTCAAAATTAAACAAAAAAACAATCAATAATTGTTTAGCAGATGACAGTAGGTACATTGTCATACTTTTCGTAGAAATTAGACAATCCGAATTTTGTTAAACATGGATTGGTTGACAGAAACTGATTAGGTATAGTGGCAGAAACCAGTTTTAACATCTTCGTGAATTTAAGCAGTTTTTTGATACCATACTTTTAACAATCACAATATGGTATTTGTTTTTCAACTTTTAGAATTGTTTGTTTAATTTTAGTAGGTACCTTGTTTCTTCATTGTTTGTTTATTTTGTTTTTTGTTTAATTTAACGTTGTGTTAATGCAGAGCTACCTAGATTTAAAGCATACAATAAATAGCCGTCTGAGCATACGGCAAATTGTTTTCTAATTTTTTTGCATTATTTTATTATGTAACCCCATATTAATTTACCATGGTTAGAAAGAAAAATAATCAAGCTTTGTAATGATGTATTGCATTACCCCTATTACCATTTAAGAAAATTCAAGATGGCGACCGGGCTCCGAAAGTACGAGTCAAAGAAAATTTTTCTATACTGTAAAATATGCGAAGTGATGTCGTATTGTAGCGTTCCAAATTTCAAATTCAAATCTCAAAGCGTTTGAGCGCCATGGCTTTGGTCCAATCTTTAATAGCTACCCTGTATAATACGTTCGGTATCCACAGCCAACTCCAATTAACATAGTATATTATTATACAAATGTAATAAGGGGGTCCATTGTATCATGAATTCATGAGTGAGTTTGGAGCACGACGAGCGTAGCAATGAGTGCTCCAATGGAGCGAATGCTACAGTCATAATGGAGCTATTGTGAACGCGAAGTAGAAAAATTAAATTATCCAACAAGTGCGTCACGGTGGCTTTCTTACGCGACTTTGGAACAGGCGGCTTAAGGCCAACGCTCACTTGTCGGCAGCGCGCCGCGGCGCGCCGGACGGAAGATTTTATAATACATGGATTCTTATGGGAAACCGTGGCGTGGCGCGCCGTGGACAAGTGCGCGTACGCCCATAAGAATCCATGTATTATAAAATCTTCCGTCCGGCGCGCCGCGGCGCGCTGCCGACAAGTATGTCGCAATGTAAAAAACGCTTCATGCATGTGCTGCACACTATACCTATTGTATGCCCTTAAATTTGAAATAATTAATAGACGTACGGGGCCGTACGGCCTCAGTCGTTTGAGGCAAACATTCGGAAACTTCAAACGCAGCTCGCCACAACAATGTTTACCGGTGCCAAAAGGTGTATGGGTTCTATGGCCATAATGCGTGAAATAAACTTCATGAGAAATATGTAGGGGTCGATGTTAAATGTCAAATTTCACGGCTGCGATCGGTGTATGAACCCACTACTTCACGTATGGTAGTAGAAAAACCATGTTCATCTATCGTACAACAGGGTGTTACAAAAATCTACCGCGTCACTTTTGGAAGACAATGGCAATGAAAAATGCTAGCGAAAACTTCTCATCCATTTAGGCCTTAGAAACGCAGATTTCGCAAGAAAGGGTGCTAAAAATAAACAAAAAATGTTGGAAATTGTTGATTCATGGTGATGGTTTTTATCAACATTTAACTACTACGCTATACGTTTTGAAAAGAAAAGAGTACCTATATGACTGTATGGGGCTGCATAAATGAGCAACCAACCACTGATTGTTCTATTGGAGATGAAAGCAACGTCTAGTCATTTTGTATTTTTTTTTTGAACCGACGAAAGTGTAACTAGTTGGTACTTAGATCAATGATCACCTATGATTTGAAATCTTTCGCTAGATAAATATTATACATTACATCGAATCTTTCCAAACAACCAATATGACTAGACATACAGAAATATTTCAGTACAATATTCAATATAGGCTATTCTATTGCAAATATTCATTTGAGTACGGAAGAAAAAACCAATTCCTTTTACTTAGTCGATTATAGAACAGTAATAAACTAACAACTATAATAAATAATATCTCAAACAAAGTGATGTTATTGTGTGTCTTAGGGCATCTTATTTATGGATGTAAATAAGTTACTCGACATTCATCGGGTTTTTTAGAATTCTCCGCCTTTGATGATAATTTTATAATTTAATGAATAACTATAAAGCAAATTAAGTTCTTTCTGACCTCTAACCCCATTTATCACATTGTTTTATACTCTAAGCTTAATAATATTGTTGGAATACGCATTAATTGATGTATTTTTGCGAATTAATTTTAATCATACTTGATATTGAATTAACAATAATCGTTTGTAATAATTGTGTTATTTTAAGCTTATTATTGTTTTATCAACGGTGGATATTATAGTCATTATTCTCTGTCAAATTGATAATTATAAGTAATTTTATGTAATAATAAATGGAATTATTTAATAGCAGAAAAAGTAATGGTTTGTTAACCGCACTAGTCTATAACAACCTCATTGTAAAGTGTGGTAATTTTAAACAATAACTAATTATATCTCTAAATGCAGAACGTATTCATAATAATACAACAGCGATACTGACTACAGTAGCTGTCTATATTAATGACATCCGTAAACAATCATAACTGCAGTATTTCACTTTGATCTCCCTTTTATAAAACACAAACAACACAGCTTACTTGATAAGGAATTGTAATTTAATGATATTCAAACAAAATACAAATTTAGAAGGATTCGAAACAGATAACGTTCAGACGGGATAAAATGAGATAAGGCCATACAGCATATGCCCTGCAGAATCCCGTTAATACCCTTATCTTTAACTAGGGCGGCACCCGCTATGCAATTTATGCGCCTGCCCTTAGGCAACTGCAGTCGATGCAACACTGATTTCCGAAATTCACTAGGGCCCAACACAGAACAGTACACTAATGACAGTTTGCAACTAAATTGTAGACCTATGCATTTTTAAAATCTTTACTTAAAAGCGACCGTTTATTTTAGAATTTCAATTCTCATGTGTGTGCTATTCTAGCGGTGCAAATAGTTTGGTACAACTTTTAAAAGCTTACTACTGTGGGATATTACCTATCTATGTATTAAGATGAACGCATTGTTAGGTTTAGATTTCTATAAATATTAATACTAATAATAATAATTTAAAAAAACCAAATAGTACCTACAAGGTTCAACAAGTCCGTGAATTTTATACAAATTTGTAGTTGGGTAGTAATTGAGAACAATATGAAAAGAGAAGAACAACCAGAGAATCAACAAAAAATTAAGAAAGAACAAGTTGAAGAGGCAATAAAAAAACTTAAAATTGGAAAAGCATGTGGAGAAGACTGGTTGGCACCGGAAATGATTAATTGGCTGGGGGAAAAAAAATAGATATGATATGGAAAAAATGTAAAGGCATATGGGGAAAAAATACCAGGGAATGGGAAAATAACCTATAATATCAATAGACAGGAAAAGAGATTAAAATTCGGAGCCAATCTGAAAACTACAGATCAATATCCTTAACCCAAACCAGTTCCAACACCAAATAAAAAACCTGGGAAAAGTGAGGGTAAACGAAGACTCACAACTAGGCCAAGAACAGGCAACATTTAGACAAAATAGATAGACAAATGACAATATTTTTATAATAGGAAGTATAATAGAAAGAAAAAGGGAAGTGAAAGGAATAATATTTAACATTTATCGATTTAAAAGCAGCTTTTGATACAGTAGACAAGAGGGTAATATGGAAAACCCTAAGAAAAACGGAAGTATACCCAACAATTTAATAAATACAGTATAATTATGAATACAAATGGAAGGTCAAAGATCAGACGAATTTAAAATTATGAAGAAAATAAAACAAGGGAATATTTGGTAGGTAATTATTGGAAAATTATAAAATTAAGCAGCCTCCTGTATGCTGATGGGATGCAAAAGTTCATGAACACCTTGTCTAAAGAAACCGAAAACATGAAAAAATGAAACGTATTACGCATGTGATACCTGGACAATACGAAAGAAAGAAGAAAACAAAATAAATGTCATTGAAATGAAGCACCTAAGGAAAATGGAAGGAAAAATTAAATGAGACAGAGAACACGGAATGGAAATCAGAGAAATGACAGAACAAGAACTAATAATGGAAAAAATAAAAAAGAAGCAATTAAGCTGATATGCGCATATGGTGAGAATGGGGCCTGATAGAATCACAGGAAAACTCATGGAGATCGGAGAATCAACGAAGAAGCAAAAGGAAAGACCAAGAAGAAAATAATTGGACCAAGTTCGGGAGATAGGTTTGGAGAATGTGAAGACATTGGATGAAATGAAAACACTAGCAAGGGACAGGAAAATGGAGGATGTCATGGTCGGTACAGCACCTGGAGCCCACATCCGACGCCTGAAAGAGTAAAAGGAGTCGAGAAGAATAAGGTTTATCTAACAAAATCGGATAACATCGAGAATCTGCAGCAACGTATCTTTACATTAAACTGTGTTTTTATTTTCTTAACAATTAACCTCTTGGATTAATTAGAAAATAAAACATACATTTTATTCCTCTTGTAATGAGCTTTTAAATGGGTGTTCGGGTGTGTCACTTGGCAAACCATTACATTCGAAACAACACAGTTAGGGTGGTTACATCCCCCCCCCTCCTTCGAGTGAAGATAAACTAAGAACATAACTATTAAAATGCAATCAGTGACAAACTAAAATCGACGTGGCTTTAGAAATGTTTGCAAAATACTGTAGTACATCCGAGTTACAGAATTTATTCGAGTTTCCAGCCTATACAATTATCGGAGTATATCCATAGAATATTTAAGAATGATTTGTTTTAAAAGAAAGTATTACTAATATTGCAATTTTAAGAAAAAAGTTGAATAGAAAAGACTCTTTTGGCAAAGATGTTAATAAACATTTAAGCTCCCCTATTCTCTGGGGACTTTCAGCTGATATAAAAATGTATAACATTTAGGGCCGGTTTATCAATCAGTAGTTAACTTCTTGTTAGCTAACCAACGATCAATTATGGATACGAATTGTTACAAGAATTGTATCCATGACATTTGACTGTTGTTTAGATTGATAAACCAGGCCTTGTTAAGCGAACCAAACGGGCAACTATCATGGATACGAATCTTGTAACAATTTTTATCAGGGAATTCATAATCTGTCCCTTAGTATAGATTTATTTTAAAAAATAAGCATTATATTCAACCTGGGAATGATCCGAGACCCTCTGTATAGAACATGATGATGTATTATAAATTCTCAGGACCGAAAATAAAACAGTAACACAGAAACTAAAAAATTAAAACATGCTTACCTACTTTGTTTAATTGTAAATCTAATTTATCTAAATGATAGGTATCTCTAGCTAGTAATAGCTGAATCCTAATACATATTCCCTTAAAGAAATTCATATTTAGCAAACATCTTAACATTCAACTACCTAAATATATTTAAGCGATGGTGCATATTCTGAGGCATCTACGTTTTAAATAAAACAGCAATAATAATAACGTAGGTACTTCTCAAACGAACGAGGTCTTACAATATACATAATTACTTAGAGCCTAGAGTATCGCAGAAGAAATATAACATTTCGGCGTAAATAAGCTTCTCAATCGCATGTTTAACTAAATTATATTCTTGAAAAAGAAGTACGAACAAGAGTAATTTTTCACAAAAGGTTTGAAAAACTTGCCTTGTTATTTATAGTTTGCCGCACCGGCAATTTTGCTAGTTCAATAAGGCGTAAAGCAATTTACGATGTTTTATTGAACCCGTAATTTCTTTACTATTACATTAAAATGCCTTTTCAATAAATCATATTTATTTCATCGCCTAACAACCACTTTTCTTATGAAAAACTGACGTAACTTTCCAATCGAATCAAATAAGCCATCATTTTAAATGTATTCAGGCAGAATCATTCGTTGCTTCTTATATGCTGTTCGTAACCATATATTTACTAAAAGCCGCGAAGAAATACAGCAGAATGCTTAAGACTTGAATTTTCTCTCCGAATTTATTAAATACACAATCAATCACTTTATAGAGAGGTGTAAATTACAAAATGATTAATAAATATCGGCAATGATAATAACGTTATATAATAACTATGAATTGACCTCTTTGTATAGCGTTTGGCCACGCTAGATAGTCAGAAAAATAAGAAAAATACAAAACTGGTAATCTCACTTGTCCTCAGTAGCTGCGATATACATGTTACCAACCAAATTTGTTTTTTTACTGCTTATGAGAAAATAAAATTTAGATATTTAGGATATATGTTTTGAACTATGAATGTGAGACCCGTAGATGATAGATTGTCAGACCTACAAATTCCCCAACATTGCAGTACGTCTGGGAAAAAACACCAATGTAATTTTAAAGCGACCGCTACGATATCTGTTAATGTTGTGAATTCCCTGATCGATATCACATTATTTGCTATTATAGGAACTCTAAGTCTAAAAGAATACAATATCGTTACTTGTTATACATACAGGGTGTGCCCCATCCCATGATTTTATATCATAACTTCAAATTCAGAGAACGGAAATTTGAAATTGAAATGCATGCGACAGAAGCACCTCTTGCGGCAAGTCGATCTTTATTGTTGCCTTCGATAGACTTGAAAAGTGGATTAGTGAGGGTGTGTTTAAGCAACCGGTGAGACGTTCCATTGCAAGTAAGCGTTGAACGTAACGAGGCCAGTTTGTCCGATTTAACGCAACATGTGCTTATTATACAGGGTATTTCAAACCCACCGGACAAAAACAGTGGTATCGTAAAGTAAAGAATGGTGGTACGTTGTTCTATAACGTACCTACTAGGATTGCATAAGTTAAGTAATTCTTTTTACAGTGGATACTTTTCTTGTAATAATCTTCCAAATGCGAAAATTAATATCTACAACTTTTTTTTTATTAATTACGTTATGAAAAGAATTGCCTTAGTTCAATATTAGAATTAACAACCTTTGTCGTACATGACCCTTTATTATTTTCTTGTGCATTGAAAGTTGGTTAAATTTGGTCTGAAAATATGTAGCATGGGCACGACCTTCTTGATTTTCGAGTCTGACGCTCGTCAGACTCGAAAATCAAGAAGGTCGTGAGCATGGGAATCCGTAGTTGTTTCCATGGAAACAGCATCAAGATAATGTAAGCTCCACCAAGCTTACAAATGCCCCGCAAAATATGTCAACTAAATTTTAAAAGACAAGGCGCGACAATACGTCAACCAATAGCAAACAATTAACTCAAAAGTACATTCACTGAAAAAATTCAATTGACGTTTGAAATTTTAATAATTTCAGTGTTTGTCAGGTTGTTTTGACGTTTAAAGTCTGTTAAGTATTAATGCTAAATCGAAGAAGATAATTCATTCTGAAACCACAAATATCAGTCGGAAGGTGATGGAATTCTTCGAATGAAAAGTATTTACAATTATTTAAATTTGCCGCCTAAATGTTTTTATTTTTACCGTACTTTGAAAAACTATAACAGCTCCGGACACGCCCCCTTTCAACTTTGTAAGCTTGGTCGAACTGTAGAGGTTTCATTTAATATAGAAATTAAATTTAGGTTTGTGTACAGCGTTGCCACATTAACAGTTCGTCAGGGGCAATTTCCTGTGTGCAGGGAAATGTTTTAAGAAAACAGAAAGTGGTTTTAATATTAAAATGTATGAAAATTTCGTGTGCTACAATTTTTGTCCGGTGAGTTTGGGTATGGGTTTGGTATAGGGATGATGATCATTAAAGCCATTCTGTTCTTGGAATATTATGTATTCAACGCAAGAACAGCGTAGCCAGATTAACAAATCTTCAGGACCAGGGAAATATTTAAAAAAATAGAAAGTATTTTAGTATTAAAATTTGTCAAACTTTCATGCACTACACTTTTTGTGCGGTCAATTTGAAACGACCTGTATATTTCAGAAGATTATAACATAGCTTGTTCAATAGTGTATTAATACTGCCTGTTGAGATAGTTGTAGTTGAGTAGTATTCAGCAAAACGATTTGGCGTAGTATCATCTGATGTCGATAGAATCTAAAAATGAGAAATTGCAGATTAAAGCGCTCGTGGAATAGGGAAATGCAAAAGCAAGAAGTATTGGTCTGTATGATAAATAACAGAAAAATATGTACCTATATGAGAATAAAGAAGAATGATAAAAGGGCCTTATAAAACGACCGTCATGAAATCGCAAATATAAATCTTATTATAAAGAACCTCTTTGTAGTAAAAATTGATTAAATGAGATAGTTATAAACCAAACAAAAGCAAAACTGCAAAAATAATTAACAACAAAGAAGGGGAAACAATTAAAATGAAGAAGAAAAAACGATGTCTTGGCGGTAAAATAAGTTATCGACTATGGTTCATCTTCACAAAGGTAGCGGCATCAGTTCTACTTTAGATCTTTGTTGTTTTAGTTTTAATTTGAAGGCTAATAAGTACAGCATTTCATATTCCCGTAGTGCATGACAGATTAAATAAGAAAAACAGAGCTCTATATTTATTTGTCCTCATCTTAAAAGATCCTCAGGCAAAGAAATTTATAAATGACGACCCTAAGCAATATTTGTGGTTTAATTAAATTCCAATTAAATAAAACTACACTACCAAAATAGGTTAATTGGAATTAAGTCACCAGCGTTCAAATAAATTTGCATAAAGAACCAATTTTAATTTGTAGTTATAACAGAGTTTTTGATAAATTATTCCTAAATTAAGCAAACGTTAGGGTAGGGAGCAGGTGTCTGATGTTATAAATTAAAACCTTATTAATACTGTTTTCAATAAAACGTGTAAACTATTTTGGGATACCTGGATCTTTCTGCCATGCAACAGAACACATGGCTCTGTCGGTTACGCGGATGTAATTAATAGGTAGTATTAATTTTCTACTTAAATAGCTTTCAAACATGCATCATCATGAGTTAGATAAATTCTGAAAAAGATACCACAACCACAATTTGAATTATAACGTAGCTGTACATTATAAAATATATTTTCTGGCCTCACCACTGCAATACAAAAATAATTTTTCCTGGAGATCCAGTGACAAAGGGTCAGCCTTATAATGCATGCGATTTTCATAAGACGAAGACTTTTCTTCTGTAATTCTATCGGTTTCTCATTCAGTAAACTATTTGACGTAGGGTTACAATTAACGAACCTTGCCCTGATTACTGGCTGAACAGGATAAGCAACAAACCCACAATAGTGGAACAAAGAAATAAACGCAGTTATAGGAGCGTAGTGGTTTAGGGGGTCAAACAAGGTACATCTTATTACACAATGATGAACCTGTATGAACCAACCTGAATTAACCAACCAGCCAACGAGGTTGTTCTGATTTGCCGAACGAAAATTGGAGTCCGAGTGTAGCGAGGGGTATGAACCATGCTAGGGAAACAGATACTGTGAGCCAGAGACTATGTCTCTTGGTTGGAAATTAACTATATTAAACAGGCATTTTCCAAAAATAAATCTTATCAAATAAATATTTAATTCCATGACAACAATGTAAAATAACTTTGACATCCTTGGGCTACCGCTACAAGATACATTTTGCAACCATCAGTGAAGGCCAAAATATTTATTTTTGCACTGGTTATGCATAAACATAATTTTCCGAATATAAAATCATAAGATCGGATGGAGTGGGAATCTTATAGACACATTTTATTCATTTATTTATGTATTTTGTAAAAAGTGTTTAGTTAACTAGAGAAAGCCGAGTGGCCGAATTTCAGGTCAAGGAGAAGCCGGACTATTTATATGAGAACTGCCAACGGAGAACACCAACTGCAGGAACCAACCCTGGACCAGACCAAGCTACGAATAACGAAAATAACCGCAATGAGGAAGGTCAATGTGGAATTGTGGACTCTATCAAAAAACGAATCCAAAATTAGATTAACCAATAGGTGGTGTATATAGATATAGTGCCTTCTATGGAAGCCCAAAGATGCGCAGAGACTAAGGTAGCGAGAGCATATTCCGCAGATGGGAATTGACTACGGAAGAGCCAGACGCAGACCGCAGGAGAAATGGCTGGATGGTATCCAACAGGGTGGGGTCTTAAGAAAATTGAGAGTATACTTATAGAAAACCGGAGCCCGATAGAGAAAGAGCAGGTAAAATCCACAGAGGATTATCTAAGCCATGTACTTATTTTAATTAAATTTCAAATTTGGGAGAGTTCAATTGCGTAGTATGGAAACTCGTTAGCCATAATGTTAGTATACCTAAAATAATAATCGGTTTATGCTTATACGTATTATACATATCCTATAAATTTTTCAAAATTGTCGTTGCAACGATACTAAATTTCTGCCATAATTCGTTAATTTATATTAATTAATAATTAAAGCGTTTGAGGTCTAGTAGAATTGTTATGCGCCTGGCGTTTTGTATAGTTGCAGAGAGAACATATATCTGACAGTACTCAAAAGTAAAACTAAGGCGTTGCGTATAAAACATCAAAACTGGATCCGCAATTAAGGCGTCACGCGGCATGCGGCACACGGTAAATCGCATCTAACCAATCACAGACTAGTATTACTATTACTTGTCTGTGCTTGGTTAGATGTGGTTTACCGCATGTCGCATGCAGCATAACGCATCAATTGCCCACCTTTAACGCTATGATATACGGGTGCATTTATATACGGAGTGATTCAAAAGTACACCGACAACTCGTAGGATGACTTGATTAAGATCCATGGTGCTCCAAGTGGGTGAAAGGGTAATCGAAGAAAATAAAACAAGAAAAACCTTGTCTAACCCACGTATATATAATTATTATACGTGGGTTAGACAAGGTTTTTCTTGTTTTATTTTCTTCGATAACTCGTAGGAGGTGATTCCTCTCGTCAAAATAAGGAAAACAGCCTTCAATGACCCATGGTCCGAAAATTCCGGGTTACGGAGATATCACCCGACAAAGATAAAACGAAGAATCATTAATTTTGTTCGTAAAAATTCAACCAAATAAGATTTTGTTTTGGTTCTTAGAGGAAGTATTGAGTATTCCCCAGGTTGAGGGGCACTTATTAGTGTGTTTCCAGAGTTTAAAAATTATCCAGAACATGACCAAAACAATATCTGATTTGGTTGAATTTCTAGGAATAAAATTAGTGATTCTTCGTTCCATCTTTGTCCACGGGTATCTCGGGAACGGACGATGGGTCATTTAAACTTTTTTCCTTATTTTGACGAGAGGAATCACCTCCCACGACACGAGTTGTTGGTGTACTTTTGAATAACCCTGTAGTGAGGACGTTTGCAATGTTTTTCCAAGAACTACTTGACCAGGTGTTTTTTTAGAACACCGCAGTTAATACACGCTACTAACGATAAAAATGTATAAAAGAGATTGCTAAGTACACAACTTTTCAAAATAGATTTTGTAAATAACCTAAATTATGGAATTACACGAAATTATACTTTCTGTTTTTCATTAAAAAGAAGTAACATACACTAAACTGATTATTAAACGTAACACTAACTTTTTATGAAACCTTTTCCACTTAAAAGCCGCTCTGTTTCTAAGACACCCCAACCATTGTAATGAATGACTTCGCGCATCCACAAAATATATTGCTAATAAAAAATATTTTTCACTCTGTAATAGAGTTGTTCCTTTTGGCGGACAGTGTGGGGGAGGTGCAGGGTAAAAACTCCCGCTGCCTACACCTGGCCCCCTCGCGGATAATAACAAGAATGATTTATGAAGCTGAATGTGTCGCCCCCCGGGGCTCAGCACCTTAGCTGCGGGCTCTGTCGGCCCCGATTATACACAGTGACGGCTTTATTAACGCCACGAAAAAAATTGGACGAGTTATTATCCTAAGATATGGAGGTATTTTGTAATACTGCATTCAGCATTGTTGAACTTTTACGATACTAACATGTCTGCCATAACTTCGAATTTTTCCCGTGGGAGGGTTTCAACTGTTCATTCGTTTTGAGACCTATTTGATAGTTTCGTAGTTCAGTTCTTCTACTTTGAAATGATAGTATTTCATTGTTACTACTTTTATGAAAGCATTGATTTTCCAATTAAATAGGTACCTATACGAATTATTTAAGAACTTTTTTACATGAATCTTATATTCTCGAACTTACAAAATAAAATCCACATGCGATAAACGTCATACCTCGCAGGAGAATTGATCGATTGATAGGAAACCCGTTTTCTAATTTGCACAATTTTTTTTATCGCCTACGAATTTTTTCGTGCAAGTTCGAGAATAGGTAACCTGGTGTAGACCACCGAGGTCTCGAAATGCAGGACGCTGGCACCATCGACTTTAGCGTACCACACATTGTATCAACACGAACCTTACTGTTCCAATTCTTGGCTTTAGTCCAGTCCTTAAAATTAATTCCAAATTTACAAAAATCTTACCGGGGCACAGCAGGTTTGAACCCATGTCCACAATCATCTAGGGACATTTCCAAGAATGCATTTGTAATTCAAAAAAATATCTTCTTAAAAGAAACGTCAAAACTTTTTCAAACATGAAAACTGGTTTTATGTTTAAAAAAACAATTATTTTCTAGAAAACTAATTTCTGAGTAATATTGTACACGTAATAGGAATAATCGAATGTTTATGGGTAGATGATCACTGGTATTACAAATTCCAAGCGTGATATAAAAAAGTAGAACTGAATATATACTCTTTATGAACTTATGTGAATATTTCATGTTAGTATTTTATAAACCCGTAAATAATGGACGTAATGTTTCGGTCCGCTGAATTATGCCTCTATAAAGTACAAAATACAAGGCAACCACTGCAAAATAAAAATTGATTTAAAATCAAAATTACGAGCTGAGCTCTTTTGCCGAGGCCACAAAACCTTAATTTACAATGCACTGTAAACCATAATGCCATATTTAATATAACACTGCTTTTTAGTTGAACAGTGCATGTAAATAATTCAGGAATAAGAAAGTTTATTGGTCACTTTTAGGAATTGGGCAGAGTTAATATGATATAGATGACTTTTTGTAATTGCATAAAGATATAAACTCTTAGTCCAGATCTACTACTGGGTGTTCCAGTAATAAATAAGTGTAATATATTTAATATAGAGATACATTACAAACAATGTAGGTACTTACACGGATCTGCAGTAAAGTAACTTACCGGGTTGGGGAGGTTGACAGTAGAGAAAGAGGTAAAAATCCCACAAACTGGGGGTGGGCAAGGAACCAGCAGGGACTAACACCGGTAACCTCAACTAAGGAACCAACTCCGCTAACCCTTCTGAAATTCCTGTCATGCAGATGCCAGAACGAGTGCGGAGGAGGGAGCTAATCCTGCCAGAGAGTAGGACTGAAATGCTCTGCTCTCTGCAAAGTTTGTCAGGGAAAGACCTGCCTGAATATTCCTCCCTTGAACATGACTGATGAGTAGGAAAAAGAAGACGACGTCTACGACTCTTTACCATTAGATCCGACAACACAGGAGTTTCCGGAGTCCCAAGAAAACCTGTAGGTACAACGAACCTGGGCCTTCAGAACACGACTGTCTCGGTAAGTGCGTAAAGGTAAGCCTACTATTACATACCTATCCCTTCAGTGTAATTTATTATAAAATTGATTACGCATTTAATAAATACTAATTTACAGCTATACCAAGCTTACAAAGTTGAAAGGGGGCGTGTCCGGTGCTGATACAGTTTTTCAAAGTACAGTCAAAATAAATCATTTGGGCGGAAAATTTAAATAATTGTAAATACTTTTCATTCGAAGAATTCGATGACATTCCGAATAATATTTCTGTCTTCAGAATGATTTTAAACGTCAAAATAATCTGACAAACACAGGAATTATTAAAATTTCAAACCCAAACGTCAATTGAATTTTTTCAGTGAATGTACTTTGGAGTCGGATTGTTTGCTATTGGTTGACGTATTGTCGCGCTTTGTCTTTTAAATTTTAGTCGACATATTTTCCGGGGCATTTGTAAGCTTGGTGGTGCTATACATTGTGTTGTGTATTTCTGTCGCAGGAATCATATCAGCTGAGGTCCAGCCATCCATCACTTCACGTTCAACATTTCACAACCCAGGTCCCCCAAACTATCAAAATAATTTGTATACAATTTTGATAAAGTTACTTATACCTTATTATTATTAATTGTACTCCATTTAATTTTGCATGATATTCCATTTTCCACTGAGTTATGTTTGTCTTATCCTTTACAAAAGTCCTACAATTCGTCTGGCTCCAATTCGATTTCCTTAACGTTTCGTTTTTTCCTGATACCAAGGAAAGTATTGGTTCTACAGGGTTCCACTTGTGATTAAATTAACGCTAAATAACTGGTCTACAACTGCATTTCTGCACGACTTTCCTCGTTTAGGATGAGTATTTTAGTCGATATTCTGCTAGGAAGACGCCTAAAACTACAATTTCGAACTTTTTGGAAAAAATTGGCAATCTTTAAAGTGCTGTACCTCGGAACCTATTAAACCTACTGAGCTGCAGTTGTCCTCACAGTTTAGAAAATTTCGTTTGCTTTAAAAGTGTACGGGATGACTTTTTTCGTAAAATCCACCTTTTAGAAATTATAAGCCAAAAATTGGAAAACGTTCGAAAATTTCGAATTCGCAGAAGATTGTGTTCAAATTATTTCCTTCGTCGGCCATTTTTATTTGCTTCAAAATTTACAGTTACCGCTTTTAAGTTTGAATGTTCGCTTTGACTTTCGTTTTTTCTATTAAAAGAATTAGGAGGAATTTGTGATTTATTCAAGTAGACATTGTGTTCATCTCCCACACCAAATTGCCAGTACTCTCTCTATAATAAATAACGTGTCAGAAAATTTCCACTAGTTTCAAAAACTATAAAAGCAATCGAACAATTTCTAAATCTTGCTGCAGCACATACGTATTAATTAACATTAGTTCCAAATAGTTCTTAACTCACATAAAAAGATTCTTCGGGGTAATACCAATACCGCAACTTTTATCGACACAAAGGGCTTGTTTTAATTACTAAGTAGATTACGAAATAATTAATTATTCTGTATTCTAACAGATTCCTGTAGCTCCATAAAGGAACATCTCACGTTAGTGCAAGTTACAGAGAATGCTGATCGCCATAAAACTATAGTGGATAGAACACCTAAAATTTCTTTTTAAACTCTATATTATCAAAAACAATGCCTTTTACATCAAAAACACTAAAAAAACGGTTCTATTAGACATGGCTACCATAAATGCTATCAACGGATTAAGAAATGAGAATCAATGTTATTCCTATTACCACACCTATTACTACTACCACTACATATATCTAAATTCCATCCATAATCGAGAAAAGCAACCTCATCAATAGTAATAATAAGTCAACACTCGTGCATTCGTAATGAAATTTTATTTGTTCGTTAACCATTATGGTAGCCCTTTAGTTGCCATTATATTTTTGCATCATAAAATCCTATTTATGTTCTTAGAAACTATAAAATTTATAACGTATACGTGATGACGTATACGATTTAGTAATAAGCTATATAACATTGCCAATGCCAGACATTTTACGATGACAATTCAATTATTAAATTAAGCAATTACATGAGTGAGACGATAATAAGGGTTTGTCTAAGATAAATTATTTAGTTCATTTTGTCATGATCTGTGCTTGGCGTTCTATTCTTTCCCCCTCGCCTTATCTTCGTTTATTTCATTTAATAGCTCCTTCTTCTTTCAACTCTCCATTTCAGATCTTCTTCATCTTATTGTATCTACAATTGGCATTGCTTGTCTTTTCAATCATCAATGTTTCTAATTTTGAATTCGGTCTCTTCGCCTCTTTTTTTACACGATTCTAATATTAGTAAGAATCGTTTCATATGTGAAATTTTTATTTAACATCGTTTTTATAAAAAAAAATTCACAGATTTCGCAATCCTTGCAACCATCGGAGGCATTGGAAATGATAACACTGACTATTACCATGGAAATACAGAATTAGACGTACAACCCTCGGGCTAAAGCCCTCGGGTTGTAGTTGTACACCATCGGCCTCGGCTGGACAGGAGCACGGCGCACACGCCAATTTGTATGCCCACCGTGCTATGCTGTCGGCCCGGACCGGCCAGCTAGCGGCGAAACCCGATCGCGCGACACTTTTGTCTTCTTTGGCCTTGAGTAAAAACTCGTAACTTGGCCCCATATACGAATTCACAGGCAGTGGAAAAGGCGCAGGATTTTATAATTTTGTAGGAAAACAATCAACCGGATATCTATGCAACCCAATTTACACCTCTTGTGGATTTCAGCAACTTTTCAATTATTCCCCACTATCATCAACTAATAAACTAAACCTAAACTTTAATATAAAAAATCTATGCTTCAAAAACACAGTAAAACATATACTATGCTTTTTCTGAATGGATCCAGTACCTTGCATCAAAACAAATCTCGCCAAACAGAAAATTACATGAACTCATAAAAGGGTTGCCGCATCGTTGAGATCTTTAAGAAGACTACAGGTGGGTAAGATTATGTTATTATATTATGTTATTAGACCCCATGACAGTTTAATGTAGTGTGAAATATGACCGAAACACCTAACACCAATACCATTATATGTTTACATCCTGTAATCTTCGCAAGATGTACGTAAATACAGCGTTTAACGTTGCAACGTGATGTTGGTATGGCTAGACCAAACGCTTTGTGTTCGGACAGCCGTAAGTCAAGCTTAATAATTGAAATATCCGTGACTTATGAGACGGGAAACATGCGGTTTAAAACTTTTACAAAATATTAACACGTCTTTTAAAACTTTCAACTGAAGTAAGTCATCAGTCATTGCTATGCACGAATAATGAGCAACTTATATTTTTGATATCTTAATTAAGCTAACCATGACAAGTTAATTTTTTTCCTAAACCCTGAAAAGATTCTCGTAGCTTAGTTGATTTGAGACAAAAAATACAGGTACCGTGACAAAATTAATACATGTACCAAATTATACACGGTAGAAGGAACCACTTTAATAATTAAATTGTCTAGGCAGAAACTTTACACAAATATTTTAATAAATTTTTGAATTTCATCTGAAACAAAATTCGAAAAGACTTACAACAGAAGAATTGTGGAAGTGTGGAAACTTTTTTTATGTAACCACACCCTTTTCCATAATTCCATTACTCTAAAATTTAGCAAAAAATCAGTTACGGTTAATAATAATTCATATAAAAAAAATTCTGTGAACAATTGTGAATAAAGTTCTGTGTAACAATTTCCTTAAGTTAGTCTAAATTTACTTCTTCAGCATTACTACTACTTGAATGTTCCCAATTGTAATCCAGAAAAGGCATGTCCTAACAATATACAGAGTGATGATAAAGTATCGCACAAAAATCATATTCTGGTTATTTAATGGTTTAGCGGAAAATCCTGAGACCCGTCGATTTTTGTTTTTAAATTGCCATTCAGACATATAATTTTCAACCCCCCACGCCTCAACCCCTAAGTGCTAGCAACCCCAACTTTAAAAATTTAAATAGAAAGATACCCTTTGTGATACCTCTTTGTATAGGTCTTTTTATTCTTAATATAACTAAAAAAAGTTTTTCAAAATCGATTGATAAATAACGGAGATATTTAACAAAATGTAATCAATGTAAAAAATGGGGTTGATATTCAACAAAAAATTATGACGTCACAGCGTAGAAATAATGGCACAAATCCTGAGACCCGTCAATTTTTGTTTTTAAATTGGCATTTAGGCAGGTAATTTTAATCCCCCCACCCCTCAGCCCCTAAGTGACAGCAACCCCAACTTTAAAAATTTTAATGGAAAGATACCCTTTGTGATACCTCTTTTGATAGGTCTTTTTATTCTTAATATAACAAAAAAAAGTTTTTCAAAATCGGTTGAAAAATAACAGAGATATTTAACAAAATGTAATCAATGTAAATAATGGGGTTGACATTTAAAAAAAAATTATGACGTCACAGCGTAGAAATAATGGGCGATCAAAACCACACTTTTAGGTCAGGAAGTGCCCTTTTTAATGTTACTATTTACGACGTGTTTGAGCCGTTTCTTGTCGAATATTGACATTTCCATTTGATTACATTTTGTTAAATATCTACGTTATTTATCAACCGATTTTGAAAAACTTTTTTTGCTTATATTAAGAATAAAAAGACCTATCAAAAGAGGTATCACAAAGGGTATCTTTCTATTTAAAATTTTAAAGTTGGGGTTGCTAGCACTTAGGGGATGAGGGGTGGGGGGTTGAAAATTATATGTCTAAATGGAGATTTAAAAACAAAAATCGACGGGTCTCAGGATTTTCCGCAAAAAAATTAAATAACCAGAATATGATTTTTGTGCGATACTTTATCATCACTCTGTATGCACGGTGGTAATTTATTTTAAACAATGGCATTTGCTAACTCTTGCGACTGTAAATCTATTCGCTCTTGACTTTTAGTGCATTTCAAAAACATGACTATACAGTGAAGGTTTTTCGATGGAATTAAAAATACCTTTCTGTAATATATTATTTATAATTACATGTAACATTTAATTTAGGGGCCGGCATGTGACATCAACACATAGCAACGGTGGATACTTCGATGGGTAAATAGCTACACACTCATAGGTTGTTTTAAAATACAATACATATTATACAGTTACTGCTTCCAAGAATCGAAAAAAGCAGATAACTTGCTGAGCGGTCCCGCGGTTAACATAGATATTGCGCTTACCCACCGAGGTAGACCCCGTGATCAGCGGTCTCAATGACAACCCATGAACGTGATGATCGGTTCCTCATAATATAATATGTAGTAGGTATATTACGCAACAAGTTTTATAAATGGTAGTACTCTAGTCGCGAGTTTTATTAAACACTCGCTCCGCTACGCTTCGCTCATGCCCAATCAAACTCATAACTAAAATGCCATTTATAAAACTTTTTGTGTAATATAGTACATTTTTCATTTATTCCTCTTCTCTTATATGTTTTATTGACCTCTAATAAAATACGCCTTTAAAAAAAATGGATGTTTCATGGTGACCTTTTCTTCTGCTTCTCAGTATTATCATTCGTTGTCGCAACAATCCATTCTAGGTATAGATTGTACAATTTTTTCTTTTCTTCGTCAGTTCTGCAATTTATCTACGTCTGTCATCAACTGTATTCTAGTAGGGGTCTCTTATCGATTATCTTTCCATTCACTTGTCCGTGCTATTTTTAAAAGTTTTTCCCCATCCGAAAAATTGCTCTCTTCATATTCTTATGTAATTCAATATTTCTGCATTCATTCGTTTGGAATCAGATACCATATATTTTTGATATAACTACGAAATGGAACGTGGCTTGATGAACAATAGAGAAGAATACCAGCACCTAGTTGAGTTTCCTTATATGGTGATTACGCCCGTAGTAAAAATTCATTTTAATATTAATCATAGATATTATGTACTGCATAGAATAAGCTTTTTCTATTCCTAGAGCTTTTAACACTTTTTTATAATCAGATAATGTCTATATTTCGATGCTCTGGACTCACGAAGTCGATAGAGTTATTGCATTTCATTGTTATTAAATCTTTGAGGTTCGTGCGCGATTGGAGTTGGGGTTTAGCGGCCTGCGGCTGACCACTATTATTAGCTATAATATAATGATTGATGTCCCACTGCGACCTTTGACACCCAAGAATGTAACATATTTAACACCTAGCTTTAAGTAACGGTCCAGGATTCGTACGATGCGGAATCTCTAAAAAATATTTTTTCGAGAGCAAATACACAGATCGCTACGAAATCAAAGGAATCGTAGAAATTTCAAAAAATTGCAGTGAAGCTATGAAGAAGATACAGAAACTAACAATTCAAAGATCTAACTCTGATCGTAAATACCTATAAACCTATTGGGCAAACTAAACATAACATTGAAATTAAATTTAACGAACACTTCAAAAATCGGAGATTTGGTAAATCAAAAGTTGGCCAACATCTTTGTTTTTTTTTTGGATTAAAATAGAAGATTTAAAATTATTAAAGGGAGTGTCTTCAACTAAAGAAGTATATTGTCACCAGAGCATTTTCATTTTCACAAATAGAAGGATTCTGTTACATTCAGATAATGGGACAATTCCGAACTCAGATTTAGTTCATTTGTTGTACTCATTAATTACATCGATTTAGGCTTCGATTGGTTGTTTAGCTATCCAAACATCAATATAAAATTTTTGACTTGGTATCAGCTCTGAATCTAGGGCTAGGTGAATGGGGCCTTTGCCTCAACCTTATAAAGTACGCGGGGTGCAAATCTCAAAACATTGTCACTGTCACTACTTTTATTAAAAGTTTTTTTTTAAATTGCACATTTTTGCAATGTTTCCTGATAATTTTTAAAAATCAGACCTAACTAACCCTGTCAATTGTCATACAAATACTATCATCCTCTCTATCTGTTAACCAATTCTAAAGTGGAATGACTGGAAGAATACTAACATCTCTTTACAAAAGAATGTTGAAACTAGTTCAAAATTTAAACTTTCCTAATTATAACGAGTAGGTACATACCATAAATGGTATTTCGTCAATGGTAGATTTTACCATTGACCAAATATTGCATTTATTCATTTAAAAAATAGGAACTAAGCTGAGTTACGATCTGTCAATTTGGGTTTAACTCCTTTTTAAGTTAATCCATGGTCAATTGTCATGGAAACAAATCATTTAACAATGGTATCCATGACAGTTGACCTGTAGTTATAGCTTAACTGAGAGTTTAATTCGAGTTGAAAGACGGTCCCTTCGACAGAATAAGAATGCAGGTAACTTTTAGAGTGCAGGGCTCGAGAACTCAAAGGAAATTTTAATTCGAAGACTTTAGGCGGAAGAAGTCTAATCAGAACAAATCACGTCTCTTGCTTCATAGATACTGATTCGTTTTACTGTGCTCTAATTTAGAAGTCGTCTTTTGCATTCGATAATATTATCTCAGAAAAAAAAGGAGACTGAACGTTTAGGCGTGGCCGGTTTGGCGTGGCCGGTTTGGCGTGGACGTTTAGTGCAGGGACGGTATGACGCAGGGGCGATTTGGCGCAGGAACGATTTGGCACAGAGACACCCAGTATATATTGATTTTGATTATCGCTCTCTGTGTATATGGTACCAAGGCCTGTGTAACATGGGATCCAGCTTAGTTGCTCTTAGCAAGTAATACATAGCGGGTGTCCCTGAGACAAAACTTTGTACAGCGTGTTTATTTGAAAAGGATATCAAAATTACGCAACCCAACATAATAGTTTAATATTTTTTTTTATTTATTATTTAATTATTTTTATTTAATTATTCTGAGGGATGATAATGTGGTAATGTGTTAATGTGGTTTATTTTACGCGCCGAACCATCTCTGCGCTACAATGCCCCTGTGCCAAACCGTCCGTGCGCTAAACTGTTCCTGCACCAAATCGCCGCTGCGCCAAACCATCTCTGCACAAACAAGATAAGCGAAAAAATGCACAACTGCTAGAAAAAGGAATAATCATTTGTATCTCCCAAACCGTCCAATTGCGAACCCACATTAATTAAAACTTTTCGTCTTATTTTGGGTCATACTTTCAGTGGTCAAAGTTTGTGACACTCTGTATAGTAAAATATTTAACGAACAATTGTGTACCTACTCAAAATTCTTTTTCTTTTATCCTCTACCGTCTTTTACAGTTATTGCATAAATATTAGCTATTAAAGTTTAGTTACAGTAAATAATTATTAATTTATTGACATTTTCAAGCGTAACTTTGTTAAAATCCATGATTAATAAATATTAAATAAAATATCGATTTCAACGGGAAATAACAAGATTTATTCGCTTTATACGTATTTCGGCATCAATGTGCCATTGTCAAAAGCAATATAAGATATTATCAGATATTATAACAAATGCAAAATATAGTAACTCCTTGATTCTATTATTTTAACACTGCCTGAAGCAGCTGGCCCCAGTCAACCCGTCGGAGGTCAGTAGCTTATCAGTGTGTTTTAAAAAGATATTTATTCCAAAATCTTCAGTAAAGGAGAATTATTAAATAAAAATTACTGACTATGATTTTACTTTTATTCGTAGTTGTAGTAAAACATTATAAAGTGCTCTACCTTATTTTAAAAACAATATACAGGCTGTTGTGTAACATTATGTAACAACAATTTCCTAATGGGTAATTCTGGAGCATAAAGTAAGTCATATTACTTTTTTGTCGCGCCTTCGTTGAAGAACTAGAGGACTCTAAAGTTGATCATTAAGAAAATTTCTAGCAATTTAATTTAAAATCATGTATCAAGTAAACATGCTTTTTTAAACGTCAAAATAAATGAAAATAGAAGTGACCAAGTAGTAACATCTGAAACAGTGTCTTACAACTGCAACTAAACTAATGTCCATTTAATTTTGTTAATAAGACTAGGTACATTGTAGTCCACCTTCCAAAAGCATGCAAGTATGTATTTGACTTATGGTAAAATTTATGAAACTAATTTGATAGACTACAGACGTTTTTGAATTTTGATTTCGACTTTAATAAATAGTTAGTTTGTTTAAATTTCGTACCTCTTTTCAAATTTATTTGATGCAACTATATCCAGACTTCAAATTTTACTTAACCTATTAATTATGTTACATTGTAACTTGATTTTCTGTTGTATCATATTTTTTTTATTAACTTGAACCTCTTCTAAAGTTCATCAACGAAAATGATTAACAAAAAAGTAGCAGGATAATAGGACTTACTTTAATGCTCCAGAATCGCCGATTAAGAGATTGTCGTTACATTACATAATCATAATACCCCGTATAACATTAATCTGCTATTTAAAAATATTAGGTCAAAGCAATCTTTCCGATTGAAAACTTCTTGTATAACGAAATAATACGTAGGTATAGGTCCATAATTGGAAACCTTTATTTTTAATTCTGGATCGGATTGAATTAAAAAGAAAGCAATAAAATTAACTTAATATATATTACTAAGAAATTTCTTGCGGCATAAATAACAAACTGGGAGTCTCTTAAACACCTTTTTGAAAATGAAATTCGATTATAGCTTAGTAATTTACAGACGGGGGCGTGCGAGAATGGTTAATATTACACCCAGCTGAACATCCAAGTCACTAACGTTAGGCATGGTTTAACAAGACGAGATTTAATATGGATTACTCTATCCTACGGCAAGATGCATAGAGAGATAATCCTTATCCTCGGCTGGCCAACTGCAATATGATTTTATTATAAATTGATGGTACATAATAAAATTAAATACGTGCCGCGCTTTTACTTGCTAAAATAAATCTACATCCTCGATAAACTTGTCCCGGAAATAAAAGTTTATAACAACATTATGTAACAGACTTTGAAATTTTGAATTTTCCAACACTTTTAATTACTCGACCTAAATTATCACATACAAAAATGTAATTCGTTTCGCACACTTGGGTTAAATGCACTTTTAAACGAAATCTTTTTAGTTTCAGCATAATTCAATTAATCTTTCCGATAGTATAAAATTTTAGATAAAGTATTAATTTAATATTCCTTTAAAGAAATTAATTATGTATTGATTAATTTCTGTAACAGTATTTACATATATTGTTGGTATTCAACAAATTGTATATCAGTCTTATTAATAACCAGTAATGAATGTTAATATTAGTTATTTAATAAATAAGATGAATAATAAATAGCTAACGGTTAATTAATAATTTTAAGCACGATTTCTCACGTTCACCTTTATTATTCATTTACACAGCTCTATAATTAACACTTTCAAATAATTTATGGTTAATATTTATTGCACAACGTTATGAACAAACAAGATATTTATTTGCTTATCTTAATCTTTTAAAAACAATACTCAACATTTAGAATACCTACCATTTATAATATAATCCGACTAGTGAGGCCTCCAGAAATAAATTCTTAACATAATAAATATTATTTCCTAACTTAAATATAAATTGATACAGAGAAGGAAATTGGTATAAATATACATTTCCTTAAAAACCGAATTTTTGTCCTTCCTATATAATTTCTATGTATCATTGAATCCTGCTTTGTGTGACAAACATAACAGAAAAATTAAGAGAAAAGCAGAACACAAACGAACGATGGGATAGGTTTCAAAGTTTACCAAAATATTCGATTCTAGATAGAAAAGCTTCTATACCTATCTTGGTCGTCTATATCCACTGACAAGAACAAAAAATTGCAATCAAAATTTAGTTATGGAATCTACAAAAAAAAACTACAGCTGATATGAGGTTAAATTAAATCATCGTAAAACAGGTCGGGGCATTATAACGACACAATTTGTAATATTGTTGATAATAGTTTTAGTAAGGAACGTGAAAATTGTATCGAAACCGTATAGAACTGCAGGACTCTCTTTGATATTATTAAAAATACAAATTCAGTTAAATGGGCAATTTTGGGAAGTTTCTCATCATGCTCGTTTAGATGCTGGTTATAAAGATCAAACATTTCAAATAAGGGTATTATAAATTATTATTTAATAATATTATTCAAGGAAATTCCTTAGGAAAATACCAACCAACATGATAATCAGTTAAAAATAATTTAATCTATTAAAGATAACTATACATAAGCTATAATAGAAAAAACTATAGTACTACGTTCCCTGAAACAGGCGGTTAATGGATAAATATCAGTGATCTAATGTGGATGATAGGGCACGCATAATCAGACATACTCGAGTAATTGCACCGCTATGAGCCAAGGAAAATTAATTGTTAAGGTTTCCTCCTCCCCAGCTCAATCGCCGTTTCAGGTTAAGCAGCTGTGAGATGCTGATCCTATATCTTGCTAATTATTTTATTTTGCCTAGAGACCATCCGTTTTATGTGAAAACAGTTCTCAAAATTTTATTGTAGTTGCAAATATTAAAAAAAATTATACAATATGATCAACAAAATTTTTGATAAAGGTTCATGGAATATAAATTGTGTGTCTTTACGACAGACCTCGTTAATTCTCGACAGCAAAGACAAGCTCCGAATGTGCGCCAGCGTGCCACATGCTCTTCGCCGGGTTGATTTCAACAAAATTGCTCTAACGACATTTTTACATATTAAATTACTGAACTCTAAAAGTGAACGTTTCACGAATATTTTGTTAAATTGTCTCACTTGGTTATTACAAACTTTAATTTTTCATTATAAAAATTTTGACATTTTCAGTTTTTTTTTATTTCATCCCAAACCTTACCAGATGCTCTTAAATCCTGTCTAATAAGCCACGGTCACTCCTAAAAAAATTTCTTCTGCGGCGCCATTTTATTCCCTTCGTTTATTTATTTGTAACCTACTGTGCCCTCCAAATATTTTGGGTCACAGGTCACAGGCCGCCAGTGTATTGTACCTACTAATACTGTAATAATGTGATAAAACATTTTTTTTCAAGCTCCACGGAGATCACTTACTCGATTAAATCCTTCACTAATAGTTAATCCCAAATTTTTCGTCTGCTATTACAAATTTGACCTTCTTTTTAATTCGCTGTCAAACTAACAAAACAGCTCCTTGGTAGAACTATAGAAGTAGACGGAAGGGAAGCTCCTCTGTAGCAATGCTTGATTGATTGATATTCAATTTTGTTAATAATTCATATACCCCAAACACTTTTATAATACTGTTTTTACAATTCCAGAGCTTGAATTTGTTCTATACGTGGACTGACTTTTTTCGTAGAAAAATTCACATTCGATTTTGTAACACCCTGTATAAACGACGACTTGGAAAAGCAACTAATTTACATTCTGTTAAAGCTATCATTAGAAAATTCTTCAATTTTACGGTGTCTTTTTTCAATACTTGACTCACGGGGTCTCAGCCCACTTGTTGAGAAACACTGAGATAAGACGTTCATAACGGATTAACACCGATGGTGATGCCCTTTAATAACAAGTTCAGGTCATTTATTAATGTTTAACATTTACCTCTGAGGCAATATCTACTTAAACACTGAAACAATGATAAATAGTGCTCTTACAATGAGACAAACGTGTAATGTAAATCCTTAAAAGTTAATTTACCAGCCTTAGAAATATGTCTTCAAAGTTCGTTAATAGATAAAAATAAATAACACATAGGAAATAGAGTGATTACATAAACTAAAACCATATGGTGTAATTCTCTCATATGTTAGTATAAGTGTATAGTTTTAAATTAATTCATGAAAATTGTGCAGCGAATGCCGGATTCGAACTCACTGCTATTATGTACAAAAAATCGCAATCAGAAATACACAACCCATTAGGTCACGGACCCTCCATATATTAAGATATTATTTTAAAACCGCTGGTTTTAATTCTTCATATAATATTATATTGGTAAGTATTCTACAACTCTACGTAGTACTCAACAGATATAGCCAAGCACCTCTTCACAAAACGTGCATTATTTGAATTAAAAATTTTCTATTGGTCGTATTTCAAAAACCTGATAAAACTTGATATCCTGTTTTTTTATTTGTAATTTGTAACTTGTAAAATGGTTTTTGTGTTCTATAAATTCGAGAGGAGGAACTAAACTATACTTATCTGATGGATACGTAGAGTATACTAAGTAGTACCTATGATAAATGTATTTGGATAGTGGTTGCTGTGGAATTCAGTCATCTATTATGAAATTATGGTTCCAAATCCGCTAGCCAGTACCTACGAATAATTTTAATTATTTATGTAAGCACAACTAGTAAGGTTGTTTGCAAATTTTATTCGATAGACTAAAATCATTAATTCTAACCGCCTTGAACTTTATTACACAGAGCCTGAATTGTATATTCTGACATCCACAATTAAAATGCATTCTTGTTGTACTTGAATTTTCTTTAACATCCGCACAGTCTAAAAGTGTCATTTGAAACCAACTGTTACCTATACCGAGTGTTAACCACCAAACCTGGCCATAGGACCTATGCAGTATGCAATTCTATGCATGTTTCAAAAAAATATGAATTGCCTTGAAATATTTTTGTTTAACGTCATGTTGCCAGCTTATTTTTTTTAATGAAATTGCGTTATAAGTCGTGCTGTAATTTGTGTTATAAACATGAACTATTCAATTGAAGAAAGGGTGTTCATGTTCAAACCTTTTATTCTGGAAATAGTCAAAAATGAAGCCCTCAAAATGATAACAAACAAAAATATTTCAAGGCAACTCATATATTGTTTGTGAAACATGCGTAAGTACTATGGCCAGGTTTGGTGGTTAACACTCGGTATAAGGTAGGTGTACCTATAGTAACATTTATTACATATTTCGTCGTTGATGTTTCACTTACACAACGGATTTTCACTACAGATGAAGGCATAATTATTCAACCTATCAGTACTTTTTATCCCAGATGAATAATAACCATTAAACAAAGAAAAAAAAATTAAATAACAAACAAAGCACAACTTTCATCCATAGGTTCCATTTCGCGTTTTTATAAATCCATCCAGAAATTTAATTTCGCTTAATTTCAAATTCTATTACAGCCAAATTTTAAATCAAGTTTTAATAGTCGTGCTTTAGTGAACTGGTTAAGTCCCCAAGTTTCCCAGCTCGATATAAACACGGGTTCACAAGTACGAGATAAAATGGTTGAACACAAAATCGTGTGTTGGATAGGATCTCGCGGTTGAGTATAAAGATGCTGGCTTTGTTTTATTTTAAATTCTTATATTCATTTTTCATTGCCAAGGTGTTTTTCACTTCTTCACTTTGGAAACAATTTATAGAAGTTATCAGATCACGGCATCATCTTCAAAGTTCAAATACAGATAAATCATAATATGTATAACAGAAATCTTAAATAGGTTTAAAGGGCGGTTCACTCTAAATTTTTAATTAGAAATTAATATCTATAAAATTCATGCGAGCGCGTGAGTGTTGCCTGTGAATAGATAATATCACATCATGTGGTTATGAAATTGTCGCCATATGGAAGAGAAACTCAAGACGAAGGCGATACTGTCAATGGGGCAAAATCCAAAAATTGTTTATTCCATAAAACTTAACGCAGATTGGTGAAATTTTTTTTACTCTCACATGCTCTCCGGAACTGCCATATGTACTAAAGTCATAGATATATCCTCCCTTCTAGCAGTTAATCCAGTGGCGCAGCGAGTGGGGGTTTCAGGGGTTCAAACCCCCCCCCAGACCTATTTAGATCTAAAAAAAATGTTAATCTTATCTTGGTAAAAAAATTCATCTTGGCAACAGCGTTACCAAATTGTTCTATAATATATTCTCATTTTTTAATACTCTTCTTAATTTTTTTGAACCCCCCCCCCCCCAATACAGAATTCTGGCTGCGCCACTGAGTTAATCATCTACCACTGAGCTACGCCCGCCCCTTAAAAAAAATTTAATAACACTACAATATACTACTGCATCAGCCTAAATATCAATATTTTTCATTTTAAAAAGAGGGGCATTTCTTAAACTTAAACAATATTTTTAAAACGGGCGTAGCTCGGCGGTAGAGTTAACTAAATGTTAATGTTAAGCTAAATTACAAACGAAAAGTTCGAATCTTACACCTAACCTAACAGTTAAACCTGTTTCGTCAATCAATGTGTGTGATTTTGTCTGGCAGTAAGCGTTAGATGGATATAATGACCTCAGTATATACCACCCCCTTAGAGCATTTTCAAATAAAAAAAACAATATGTTTGGTTGCGAAACTCAACTGACTCGACTAAATATTTTGTAATTTATTATCCTAAATTCAAATATTATTTGCAAGTTTTTGAAATATGTGTCCGTTTAATGTTTCACTATCATAATCTACTTCATTCCATTCCACCACAACTTGGTTCATTGCAACGCAATTATTTATTATCAGCTATAGTAAGCCATAAATATTCCGAAACACCTTTAAAATTTCTCATTACACTGTTATGTACTTAGTGCATTATGTGATGATCGCATTCCAAAGATACTGTTAAATTAAATTGCAATTTACTGATAATTTACAACAGCTGTAAGTGTAACACACAAAAAAGTTATGAAAACATCTTTTTCTACTCTGATATTTTAATTGATGTACCTATTAGATATTTACTACATCCTACTTTAATGATATATTCATTATGATACATTTTTTTTATTTAGATACAAGTTTATAGCCAATACTCGGTCAGTGTCAAATATTGCCACGCCCAGAATAGGTGGGGGTTTCGTGGCTCGACCAATCCTCGAACCGGTCTTGAATCAGGTGACCCTTCAATACAATTTTAAAAGAAACTGTTTATTTTTGATTACTGTGTCTAGTCGCAAAAAATAGGGTATGCAACTCACATTTAACACGGGTACGAGAATTACATCACGAGTTTGTTTTCTGCAATGTTGCTTCCTTTCTTTCTTAATTTAAATTTGCCGTTAATAGATTCTCCTCATGTTTTTGTTTGAAATTACTGAAAAGCTTTTTTGCACTATACGGGTATAAATACTTTTAGATAAATTTAAGATTAAAATTTTTTAATTTAATTTGAAAAATAATAAAATTGTTTATCATGTGATCTTACTAACAAGATTATGCCAAAGAAAGTAGATACACCTATCTATATTATGATTATGACAGCGGTTCTAATTTATTTTATGCAATTTTTTATATTCGTGATAATAACACGAAACTTTATACGCCCAAAATATTGAATCCTATAATAATAGCTCTATAAGTCATAAGTTAACCGCAGCAAAAAGATAATAGGCAGTTTACGAGAACACTGGAATCACTTTATTCTCTGTCCTAACGTGTTGTGCGGCGTAATTGAACTTTGAAATATTGCTTTTAGTCCCGCCTAGCCTTATGTCGCTGCTCTTTCTGAACAAGGCTTTCCCACCTACAATAAGCGCAATCTTCCTGCTCATAAAATTATGGTAACTTCCATGTAATTTTTTTTAAACATGAATAATTTGTGTTTATGATTATTGTTTAATATTCACTTCATTATAAATAGATTACTGCATACTTAAAAAAGCTTTTGACTGTCTTATATCTAATTATAGGAACAAAATCAGGTTAAATAGATTACTTAATTTTAAGGTTGTTATCCTTCAGGTTCGTGTTTTGAGTTTTGTTAATAGTTTTTATACATAAACATACCTAAGACAAAACTTATGCCGGGGGAAATCCAACCGCAGACCTATTATTTTTGTATTCTATGGTGTCTTTTTTCCCCATAGATTGATTATTAAAACATAAGTGGTATTAATACTAGACAGTTTGTTTAGCTTCTTGTTTTTCTTCTTACCGTTTTACCAAAAAAGAAGAATATAACATATTCACATGCTACCTCATTATTTGTGATATAAAATTCCGAACACACTGAAAAACATCACATTATTACTAGATAAATAACTTAGCTACTGAAACACTCAAAAATTTGTTTAATCTTCGCATAATAAGAAAAAAACATGCTAATAAACTTGTGCCCATTCGTATAATCACGAAGTATTTTGTTATAAATACATATCTACTACCTATAATACATTCAGAAAACTCCCGTGACATTTAATGTGTTAAATGAAAAATTCAGTTGGTTAACAAAAAAAATCCCTATTAGCTATTAGTAATCAAAATCCTATTTTCAAAAATTTATAGTGATTTTTATACTAGCCAACTAAAGTTTCTATTTGACATATTAAACGTCACGGTAATTTTCTGAATTGATTATAATATATTTATTTTACATATTCTAGATGAAAAATAATAAATTTCAGCTATTGGAGATAACAAAAAAATTTTTTATAAATGTTTGTTAATTTCTTATAGCTTTGGAGTTACAAGAAATTCTTTTTTACTCATCTTTAATTTCATACATTTTTTACTAGTAGTACCAAAGACTCTTTGCTAGTACCTAGGTACCTAATCAATACAACTTTCTGATTTTTATTTGGCAGCAAGACCTGTGCCCGAAGAGTTTAAAAATAGGTGGACGCAGGACAGAATATAATATGTATTTAATGTGCAATAATAAATTAAAACAAATTTTTCTTGCTAAAAATCTAGTCGCTTTCGTATTGCTTTCGAAACAAAAAAAGTTTTCACCAATTTGATAAATTTATTAAATTTGACAGTTAAAAAATACTTTTTGTATTAATCAAGTGAGTTCTGATAAGATTAGAATTGTAAAAAATGTAATATAGGGTGAGTCTGCTAAGAAGAATCGATTGAATATCTGCGTTACCTGAAGCAATAGAATAATTCAACTCTCTCTATGTATAGGCACAGTCAAATTTTTTTTAGTCTGAATGATTCTTTTAGTTACCTCGAACAAATTATTTTTGTTAATTCTGATGATAGTTAAGTTAGCATGTTTTTTTCTTTGTATTTGTTTTTTTTTCTTTTTCTTCTCAATAAAGGTATTACTATTATTATTATTATATCGTTTGCCAATTTTTTTCTTTAACGCTCTATTTTTAAAAAAAGTGATTTCTGAAGCCATTACTTAATAAAATTGCATTGTCCATTCCGTAAGACATAACGACTCGTTAAATACTCGTTCACCAATGGTTGTCAGTATTTGAAGGTTTGACCGCGGTGTACGAGACCTCCTTTACAAAATTTCTTTCGTAGACTGATGTTTAAATTGTCGTTACGAGAGTTGTTGACGATTGTCATTATCATTTGATTAATATCCATAATTCTCTAAAATAGGTTTAATAATCATAACAAAAAAATGTAATAAAAATCCATGACTATGTAGGTACTTTAACATTTTCGCCCCAACTTCGGGGCATCAGATGGAAAATATTTAAAATGTATATATCTATATTAAGTTTGAAAAATTTAAAAACACATAAAAATAGAAACGCATAAAGATTACAAAATGATCATAGCCTAACGATTGAAAATATTAAAATGAAAAATGATTGTCGTTATCTAACGAGTCGTTCATGAACGATTTTATAATAGGAATACTAGTAGGTATCTTATAACACTACAGAAACGTATCTAGCGTGTTAAGGGGGCTTCATATGGGCGCGAACTTTTGATGTTGTTTCCATTGCTTAAATTTGGCGGCAAATTCAAATTTAACCAATGAAAACAAAAAGAAAATAACGCAAGAAAAATATCACCCCTATGTGAATGAGATTTTATACGACTATACGAGGAGTATAAACCAGATACAAAAATTAAATTTATTATATTCGTATTTAACGATTTGCTTGCTCCGGTTATCGTCCAACATTCTTCAATACCTACTACGTTTGTAATAGTAATTTACGTTATAAGTACGGTAAACTCAGTTTTACAGTAACGAGTCGAAATGTTTAAGGACGAGGCGACGAAGGAGCCGAGTCAGGAATTTTGAGACGAGTTTACCGAACGTATGTCGTAATGCGTTTTATTTCATACTGCAGGCACTAAATCTTTGTTTAAAATTGAAAAAATTCAAAATAAAAATTTGTACATAATATTACGATAAACAACAGAATATTTAAGTTTATTGCTATTTTTAAAATCCGCTACTTAATTTACAAATTCAAAATTGAACTTGCTTTAGAAATATATTGTTGATTAATTTTATGGACGTTTTAATCCAACCTCCACAAGTCAATGCTGCAACCGTTGTTACGGACCTGTATGTCGACCGTATCGTTTATTTTATAATGGAAACATAATTTAGAATCGCCGCTTAATAAAATGATGGTACCAACTAATAGCCATTTAAAACGGCTAGTGATCAAAAGGTGGCTACCCGTTCCCTAACACCAACACCTTATATAAAAATTTTAAAACAGCGCCACCGGATATGACTGAACTAATTACAACCGGTATTTTGATTACAGGTACGATTTCATGTAAAAACTGAACACTTTCGTATTGGTCCGAAAGTAGCGCAAACAGCCGAGTAGATTAATGTTTGTGCCAGGTGGTCAACATTGGTGCAAGATATCAGGTGTACCTCTTATCTGGATTAATTGAAGTGGTTTTTGTATTCAGAGACACTTATCAGACTGATAGCAAGGAAAATGTGTTGTTTTGTGAGCTCTGTGCAATTTATACAATTTTTAGTGAAGAGTTTCATTTACCACTAACTTTAATAAAAGTTTCAAACAAACTTAATAGTGTCGTGGCAAGTGGAACGTGTAAACAAACATAATGTCAACGGATAGATTTCATAAGTAGGTATTATTTCTAAATGAAACATTATTTTGTTTTGCACAATCACTTTCAAAATAAAAACAAACATGCAATGTTCATAGTCAAAATGTACCTAATATCTAAGAACATACACAAATATTTTCTCTAAGGTACTTTACACTAGATCATCAAGATTAGGCATTCAAGCAGTGATTTGGTTTGAATTAAAATAATTAAATATTTTCCGATAAAATGTGTAGGGTGAATCATCTAAAATTCTAAAGCTAATAGCATTCTCCCACTCCTGACAATTTCTGATTAAATGAATTTCCTGAAAACAGTTTTTTTATTTTATTGTTGATATTATTATCTTCCATAAAAAAAATTATAAGTTGTAATATTTACTAGAACTATCTATTCATTATTTATCGTTACTGTAAGTAGATACACTCAAGTGCGATTTAAGTTTGCGGCTGGTTCGAACCACTACACGCGTTTCTCGTTTTACTACTTTCTTTCTAGCTTCATAGGACGTTAGAGCGAGCGCAAAACTCTAACGTTTATGAAATTCACAACGGTTGCCTAGGAAACGAAAACAAATGTACCCGCAAAAAACGCATTTGAGGTACCACCCCATACATCCATACATGTCAAGATAGGTGAGGGTTTGTTATAGAGGAAATAGTACTCTACTCTTCATTAGCCCCGGCATAAAATAAAAAAAGACAGGCTAGATCTAGAGGCGAAATATTATTAAAATAAAGTATGATCAAAAATTATTTTCGTCTAGTATGGCTATGAAAGAACAAATTGATGCCATTAAGATTCACTGACCTACAAATCCGACAGTTGTCCAACAATAATTATTTTGACGTAACAATAAAATATTAACCTCAATATTAACCAATTGTAAAGGCAGCGATTTATTCTATAGCCATACATACTAGTAGATGAAAATAATTTTTGATCATACTTTATATTGTCTCAATAATGTAATCTATTGTCCTTTAATTATCAATGTGTAGGGTACGTCATGTACTACCTATTTCCCGTAAATTAATATTTAATAGATAAAATAGTAGAGTGATTGATAAAACGTTTATTTTTTAAATAAAAGCTTAAGCTTAGATTTGGAACAGATAACTAATGAAGATATTTTATTGTGTAATAGTGAAACTATTATTAAATAACGAGATCGGTAGAATCTAGTCAAGTTATTGTTAAATCATTATGAATTAAATATTATTCCTTTCGAAATAATTCCGCCTTGATTATACCGCTCCATACGCCGCGCCGCTGCCACTATTTTGGAAGCATTGTTGTAGATCTTCATCTGTCAAGGTTTTTAGAAACTCTGTCGTTTGCCTTTTCACATCTTATACTGATTTAAATGAGTCCTTTTCAATATACTATTAATTTTAGGAAATAAATAAAAGTCGCAGGGGGCTAAATCTGACGAGTAGAGAGGCTGTGTGAACTTCCTCTGTTGCTGATTGAGATTTTTGGGAACCATTTTAGCACATACTTGTGCCATATTCAAAATATTGTTTAAATTTGCCGAACATACCCCTTATCGATTTTCATCATATTTGCTACAGTTTGAAATTTTGAATAGTATTCAAACGTTTGTCTTTCCGTATGATTTTGTTGATTTTCTCAACATTTTCATCTGTTTTTGATGAACAGAAACGACCTGAACATTCATCCTCCTTCACGTCTTTCCTTCCATCACAAAACCGTTTTCCCATCCAAACACTCAACGTCGAGACATGTAGTCTTCTTCATACACCTTACTTAGCAAACTAATGGTTTTCGTAAGAGTTTTCTAATTTTACGAAAAATTTATATTAACTCGTTTGATTTTCGTATTTAACATTTTTTCGGCAAAATTTTAAAATATGTTACCGCGCAACAGCTACCGTACAAACACTTAAAATTGATCTAAAGAGTTATGCGAGCTATTAGATTCCACAATGGCTTAAACAATAACATAAACGCGTATCGCTTTTTAGCGTCAACCAATAGGATTGCTCGATTTTTGAAAACGTCGCATTCTATTGGTCGGCACTAAAATACGTTACGGGTTTGTGTTGGGTTGCTGACTCAATTGAACGCAACTATTGATGAGATGTTTCATCTGTCCCTTCACAAAAACTTTCCAGAAGACATTCGTCTGTCGCTATATAAAGTCTGGTTGACCGACGGTTGACTCAACCACGATAAATTGTCATGGATACTATTCTTAAAAGCAATTGTATCCATGACAATTGCTCGTGGTTGAACCATCCGTCTGTCAACCAGACTTGAGTACTAATACTAACCTACTTTTTCATGGCACAGTCTCCTGTAAAGTGTAAGGATTCTTGTCGTATTCATTATTGTCTCTATTTAGTGTGAGGAGTTTCTTTTTTGAAGACAACATTGTAACAAGAATTTAAAGTGTTCCGGGGTGTTCAATCCTATACTTACGGTGCAGTGATGCGTCTTATATTCCTATGTGTCCTGGTACCCAACTCGAGCAAAGCCTACTGTATTTACTCAGTTTCAGCAATTTTATGGTACATTCCATGACCAACTTGGATTTTATCTGGCAAGAACTGCCTGTCATGATGTAGATTCTCCTATTTCTATAGGAATCAGGATTTGAACACCGATTCTGATTTCTATCTTTCTGTATAGCACCGGACATCTCCCTTTGGCTCTGCGAATACTACTTCTTCTATTTCTTTTCAAATGACCCGTTTTGGTATTACTACTGCTACTACCTGAAACTGAAACTGTTTCCGAAAATCAAAAGTTGTTTTTACCAGATTCCGCCCGATTCCATCCTGAGGATTTCTATGCATGTCATTTATTACTTTACAGATTTCGATATAATCTTCAGGATATCTATAGACTCTATAGTATAGAGTATCCTTAGACGGTATCCTCCTAATCTCGGCTCTGCTTGCAGTTTTAAGGTGTAGGTGTAGCAAGGGCAGATCGGTATATATCTGTATAATACACAGTTGAAGGCGTGCTGATTCTTGGATGTATTTCTGTCGCAAACATTGGAACGTTTTGTTTAGGTTACGTTTGAAGATGACTGTCTTCTAATGAAACGCCATAAGTTGTAACTATTTCATCAATACTAATTCAATATTGTATCAGTTAAAATCATTCATGACGTAGAACAGTGTGACAGCTAACAGTACAATAAAATATGTAATTTACATTAAGATCTGTACAGAGTATCGATACTTACTCAAACCATCGATTCATATGTTTATCAACATATCATACGTTGAATCTGAGAATTATAGCCGTTTAATAAAATTAACATGCCTTAAAGTTTTGACCTGCATTCAAATATTCGGCACTTTTGAGAAGGGATATATCTATTTCTATTGGAGCCTGTGGTATGGATATACAACACATTGCGAAACTTAACCCTTAAACCTTTAACTTATTGTGGTAAGAAGCTTTTGAAATTTGTTAAATAAACGCAGTACTATAACATTCACTCAATGCCAAGGAAATATTCAGATCTATCCTTTGATCTTGATTTCTAGAAGAGAAAAAATTACATTGTCCTTTGTCGAAGCGTTTCTCTTATTATTATATGGTTGCCAACATGCATTCGGTATTCTTTTCTCTACAAAAAATCAGCTTAGCTGGACAGCATGAATAGAAACATAAACATTTTTGCATTAAAATCCCTATGGTACGTGAAGTAATATAGTAGGTACTTTACGTTTACTAATAGTAATTTACGTTATAAGTACGGTAAACTCAGTTTTACAGTAACGAGTCGAAATGTTTAAGGACGAGGCGACGAAGGAGCCGAGTCAGGAATTTTGAGACGAGTTACTGTAAGAGTTTACCGGACGTATGTCGTAATGCGTTTTATTTCATACTGCAGGCACTAAATCTTTGTTTAAAATTGAAAAAATTAAAAATAAAAATTTGAATTCATAATATGGACATCTATGAAATGGAAGTGTTTGTTTTTTGATTGTTTGCCTTGTCAAAACGGGAGAAAATTATAACATTTTTGACGAAGTTCTTAGTAAATCTATTGCACAATTAATGTCAATTTTAATATTTAGTTTCTTTTTAATTGTCATATTTATTAATTTTGTAGTTTTTTAGTAATAAATAGTTTGATTATCGATTTATTTCATTTGAGTCCGGTAAAAGTTTTTACCGGACCTGATACCGTAAAGTCTTATTTACCGGACTCAAATCGTTAACTTAAACATGGGTGTTACGATGCAGTATGAAATAAAAGAATATTCGTGATTGTCAGCAAAAACAATTGACATACATAAATAATTGAATTCATTCTCAGTTAACCTTCACTATCCAAATTTTTTCAGGAATCACGGTTTTCTAATCAACTAATTATTGCATAGCTTGTTAATATGCATGAGCTGTACTTTTCCTGTCATTTAGAACACAGGATCGTGAAAATAACAAACTTCCTAGTCTAAATAAATATTTGTTCTTTTAGCAGTCAGGTTGCGATAAATTAGTTCCTGAAATCATTTTCGCATCGATTTTAAACGTTCTCATTAATTTTTTGGTTCAAGAACATTCTTTAACTAAAAGCTTATGCATGGTTAATCATAATAGTATGAATATTTTTTGCGATTTTTTCTAAATTCTTATCATTTTGGATCTAAAAGCACTCATAAAACTATCGCATTTCGGGGGTTCACAATTTGAAAATTGCAAAAGACTCGATGAATACATCAAGTAGGTACAAGTTGTTCTTTTAAATATTTCGTGTCCAGTAATTTCGCATTGTACACGTTCGCATAATTTTCTACTTTTTCCATATAAGCTTGTTTCGAAAATCACTTATCAAATGTTTCAAGTATTTTTCATTTTGTTATTGGCCATGGTTTTAAAAAATTGTTCTAATTTTAAGTGTTTATGATAACCTGGAAATTTTGTTTATTATTAAACAGAAGAATAAAAGTATGCCACGGAAACGCGACCGTGAAGTAGTAGCGGCCGTAAATAAATGCGTTCGTGAAGTCAGCGGCCGAAGAAGTAGCGATTGAGGATTGACAAACGTCAAAATATCTACCTTAAAAAAATTATATTTATCAATAAAATTTGTAATAATCCCCTAAACTAAAAAAAGTTGTTTGCACCTCTGCCAAAATAGTTATTTGTATACCAAGGACGCGAAATGTGTCTTTATCGTACCGAGAGAAAATTGTCGCCGAGGACGCTTGCGGCCGAGGAAAGACAATCTCGAGGGCGCTAAAGAATTTCGCGGACAAGGTATACACAATATTTTTTGTGCAACCGTAAAAAATGTGTAATTGTAAATGTTATTGCTTTTAGAAAACCTACAGCTTAATTCATTGTAAATAGAAAAACGGCTTTCAGTTAGCGCGTTACTATGGATATGGAGTAAATAAAACAATTAGTTTTGTATAAATTACAATGATTTTTACTTTAGCGGATGCTACCATAGCAGCGGCCGCGAAATTAGATTTCGCGTCCTGAACAGCGGACGCGAAACGCCCACTTCGCGTACGGTTACACAAAAAGTGCTTTTTCGTCCTGGATACAAATAGTATAAGTGTTTTGTTTCCCATTGTAATTTCTACGAGGTACTTCAAGGTACTATCAATTATTCTCTCTTTCCACCATTTCTTGTCATTTCCACGTCGTTTTTACATCCATTCTATAATCTCTCTGAAATATAGTATACCGATAGCATTTTTACCTTCTACTCTTTCTTCGATTGTTATGCTGAGTGGCCCCTTCCTTCGTAGTAGATGTCGTATCAGAGAGTTCCTCTTTCTTATATTTGTTTCTACAGTTTGTTTACCTCATCAGCTCGCTATAACACTTCGCAGCTTAAGGTTCAAATAATATTGTGTAATATTTTATTTGGATATGTGATAATTTCGGTGGATTCTAGACAACAGTCGCAACTTACGCTATTACGAAGAATATAAAGGTACATATTAGAATAGTTTCAAATTACTTGCGATAAATAGTAGATTTGATTGTTATTCGGGTCGTATTAAAATCAAACAAACATGTTTGTATTATTTGTCAATAATTAATAACCACCCTGTATCTACATGTAAAATTCTACAATCTGAGAATAGGTATAGTTCGTAGTACCTGCTGTATTAAATTGAAGAGAAATTCATTCTTACAGCATTTACACGCACTTGAAATAAAATTCTGAGAAATAATGTACTACGAAATGTTCACAATATGTTTAAAATTTTTGGCCTTTATAGCATTTGTCAATTTTTAATTTTTTTTTAATCCTTGATTTTATGGCTTTGCAAATTATTATGGAAATGTTATATTTTTCAAACAAGAAAGAATTTCATTTTAATTTGTGTAGAGTAGGTACTACCATGTACTACGTAAAAACTGAAGTTTTACTTCAATGTTCTTGTATGGTTTACATAAATTTTTGAGCACCCTTTGAAAAAAAGCGTTACGTCGGGTACTGCAGGCATCTGTGTTTGGACGACTATGGCCAGCTTCATTCTCCTAATTCTATTAGGGGATGAAGCTGGACATGGGACCACTCGAATATTTCATTTTGTACTGTTACATTATCAAATTTTTCTTCCTAAATTGTCACAGTAAAGTTCTTTGGTTATCCAATTGAATCGATCGTACTTTGATTGACGTCCCTAAATTAGCTGCACTAACACATTTGCCACTAGTGTCAATAAGATCGGAATTGAGAATTATCTTTTTTTCAGTCTCAGGAAAAAACGAGAAAAATTAATAATAAAAATAGTATGCGACTTTTTATTCGAACAGTAGAAATAATAATTTTATTACCTATTAGAAATTTAATTCTAACGGTTTTTAAAAAGTTTAATTTAAAAAATTCCACAACATAATACAAATTTAACGGGGCCAATGCACCTAACAAAACCTCCTGACCTTTAAACTTGACCTCACATTGTCACATATACATACATTTACTGCTTTACCTAGATTAACCTTTTACACAGGGCATGCTGAAGTGCCTGCAGCGAGATCTGAAGTGTTCAACAAAACGATGCCTTACATTTTCTACTTACACACTTAGAAAATAATTGTCATACTACTTTATTCACGTAGAACGCACTAAAAAATTCCTTCTTTATCAAGTTTTACAATTCTCAGTTCGTATCACAAACTTCATCAATTCTCATTTTTCTAATAATTCGGATTACGAGGATTGCGAGAGTTTTTTCGCCGGATGTGGCCTTCATGGTTTGCAAGGTCCTAGGCATGCGTTTAATTGTGATAAATTTCGGACTGCGAGAGAAATTTACCATCGCATTGAAAAATTGATGATGATGATGCGATGATTGATTTTTGTTTTCTGTTCCTACATAAACATGTCTAATTACATTTTTTTTATTAGAGCCGCCAAGGATGGCCTCATTGAGGTCTTAAAAGAAACCACAAGAAGAGACTGCAATGGTAGAGATGAACAAGGAATGACACCAACGCTCTATGCTGCATTTTATGGGCACCTGGAAGCACTACGACTTCTATGTGGAAGAGGGTAAACTTCTTTAACATATCACCTGTTCCGAGTTTACACAAATTTCTATTTTCTCCGCATATTTATACATCCTCTTTTTCCTGTAGGTTGATATCATTTAGCTATTCTTAGTTATATTTCATCCTTTTTATTTCCAGCGTTTCCTTTATGTCTTCATTGCGAATCCAACGTCTATACATCTTTTTATCCTACGCAGAAATCTTTTCTTTTATTTTGTGTTGCATTACATGGTTTTATTTTGGTTTTATGCATCTTTATTCTTTATTCCGGGATATTTTCTTGTTTCCGTCCCTAATGTTCTATTTATTGTGCCGCATATTGTTTGTTTATAAATTTTAATAGTTTAATTCTCGTTCGATATCTAAAATGTGAAGCTTGTATAAGAGTTTCTCTTTATTAAAAAGATAATTTTGGAACTTGTAAGAAATTTCCCAAGGACGCCTGTTAATTTTGTTTTCCAGGTTGATATCTCGCTAAGTCCATTCCTATGCTCGTCCGATTAAGTTTTATGGATGGCTCTTGAAAATTGAAGCCAGAATAGTGACCCGTTTATCAGTTCGTACAATATTTTCAACTCCTTATATAAAAAGTGGAGGTGCAAACCTCCCCTGTACTTTCCTATACTAAAAATAAACATTTCGTTTTTGGTATTCAACAGTAGTTCACGAGGCAACATTGGAAATCATTTGAATGCCTAGCGAGAAAAACGAGACTATACGGGTTCGATGTGTAACAAAAATGTAGCTAATACCAAGCTGCATAGGTATAGAAAATGAATACAGAATCGTGTGGCCAGTTTTTTTGTAATAATTTTTCAAAATTTCAAAATTTTTGGAAGCGGGCTGTTGCGACCGTTTTCGAATTTACGAAATAAATTTTTCTTCGTCGCCAAAGGGCTTTCAAACAAGTTGTTGCACTGATTTTTGAGTTATGGGGCGTTAAAGTCGACATTTTGAAAAATTCATAGCGGCCGCCATATTGAAGCTAGAGAGTTCGGTAAAAAACTGTTTCCTTGAATTGTGGTCTTCTTTCATATCCCTTACTCAGATTTTCAAAATTACGCTTCTGAAAAAAATGCTACCGAAAAAACATGAAAAGCTTATTTGTCGATGAATTTTCGATATACCCCTTCATTTCAAATTTCATCAAAATCGGTTCAGTAGTTTTTGCGTTAGAGGCGTCACATACATACACACCCAACCACCCACCCACCCACAGACAGACATTATTTCTAGACCACTTTTTTGGGTTCCTGGGGTCCAAAACACGTATTTCCGCGAAAAACTCAACTTCGAAAATTTTCATGGATATCAATACTACCTACTTCCCATATATAGGGTGAGTCGGGAGGAAACTGACAAACGCCGGGTGTGTGTTCTACACGTAAATATAAGACAAAAAAACCCAAAAGTTGTTATCCGATTTTTGTTTTTTTTTTCATCAGATAACTGCAGATTTATTTACATTTTAACTAGCACAACTTGGAACTTTGAAGACCCTGTATCTTGGAATAGAACAAAAATCGGATAACAACTTATATAACTTATGTTTACGTGTAGAACACACATCCGACGTTTGTCAGTTTCCTCCCGACTCACCCTGTATATCTACCAGAGTGGTGGTATGGAAAAGTAAAAATGATTAATCAATACAACTACACCGACTTTAATCAAGTGATCTAAAAACAACAAAGAGATACCTAGTGTCTCTTATTGTATTTTTTCCTACTTGATGTAAATATCTATTTTCTATATCACGCTATAAAATTTGATACCTACACAATAATTTATTGCCGCTTTTTAATAAAACACGCTGAAATTCTACATGATGTGAATTTGTAATCAATAATGCATCGTTGCACCATTATACAAAGACAACAATAAACAAAACATGCATAACTTATTACCTAGTAATGTATCGTAAAAGAGAACTAACTAATATATATTGTCAAAAAAGTCCTGCCCCGGGTGAGGATCGAACTCACGACCTTAAGATTATGAGACTTACGCGCTACCTACTGCGCTACCGAGGCTGGTGCTAACAACGGCCTTCCAATAGCAGAATATGGTGGAATTGGATACCTAATATACATCATATTTTTAATTTATAAAACTTTTGAAAAACTAACATCAGATCACTTGAAATATAATATTTAGGTACTACGTCTTTAGAATGTTTAGGACTTTGGGTATAGACTTACCAACAGCAAAACCATGTTTTTCGTATATTTAAAAGATATTTAATGGAAAAGAACGCGTCTTTTTGGGATAGAAAACAGTGAAGAAAAGTTTCTACGCCTTTCGTCATAGAAACAACCCGGAACATCCAAACTTATTCAAATATAAGATTAGGTACCTTATATTGCGATGTTTTGAGATAGACGCGTTTTTACTTTCCCATACCACCACCACTGGTATAGGGGAAGTAGGTAGCTATTGGTATCATGAAAATTTTCGAAATTGATATTTTCACGGAAATGAGTGTTTTGGACCCCCAGGAAACCAAAAAAATGTCTGTCTGTGGGTGTGTGGGTGGGTGGGTGTGTGTGTTTGTAACGCCTCTAACGCAAAAACTAGTGAACCGATTTTGATGAAATTTTAAATGAAGGGGTATATCGAAAATTCATCGACAAAATAAGCTTTTCAAAAAATTCGAAAACGGAAGCGGAAGTTAGACATGTTTTTCGTACCATTTTTTTCAGAAGCAGAATTTTGAGAATCTGAGTAAGGAATATAAAAGAAGACCATAATTCAAGAGAAACAGTTTTTTGGCGGACTTTCTAACTTCAAAATGGCGGCCGCTATGAATTTTTTTAAATTTCGAATTTAACGTCCCATAACTCAAAAACCAGTTATCTGATCAGGTTCTGCAACAACTTGTTTGAAAGGCCTTTGGCGGTACTACGCCATAAAAAAAAAATTATTTCGTAAATCCAAAAATGGTTGCAAAGGCGCTCTTCCAAAAATTTTGAAATTTTTGAAAAATTATTCCCACAAAACTGGCCACACGATTTTGTTTAAATTTTCTATAGTACTTATGCAGCTTGGTATTAGCTACATTTTTGTTTTAGGATGAATGCTAGAATTTCAATGTGGCGCCCTCTACGAGATTTTGAAAATCGGAAATTGATGCTCCTATAGCGCCTTTATTAGTCGAAATATGAAAGTTATTATACGATTACACTAAACACCCGAAACCCGACCCGAGAAATATAAACCAAGTAAAACCGTAAAACCAAAAACAAACGCCGAAATAAAAAAATCATCCGCATAATTGTACGCTTGCTATACACAAACATGTAATAATAAAATAGTTTCCCACTAGATATACAGGATAAGTATTACTAGAGTACATACTGTCCCACAATTTGCTATAGTGCTTGTAAAAAAAAAGCTTAAAAACAACACTGACACTCTCACACTCCGCGAAAATGAGGCAGTGCCTCCCAAAAAATTCGATATATTGCGTTTAAAAACATGTGCGCAAAAATATTCCGCATTATGCGCAAGAATAACACGCCTGGTGCGCAAAATTATTACGCAGTATACGCAAAAGTAGTCCCAATCCACATTGTACACAATAATATTTCGCAGTACGTAAAAGTAATATCAAGTGTACGTAATAATAATCCGCAAAGTACTTCCAAGTACTACAAAAACTCATCTCAGGGAGAGTATTACTAGAATCAGTTAAAATAAAAATATACAACCCCTCCTGCTACTATTGAGGAATCACAATTAATAACCGATAGGCTGAGATTGAAAAAAATGTTAATAGCACTGACGTGTTTCCTCTACAGTAACAACAATTCAGAAAGCTTGCACTAATGTCTCGCTAGCGGAAACACAGTGTCAAAAAATGGATCAGTAAACATACACATTATGATACAGAATTTAAAAGATTAATCTCATTTATTTGAACTTATTTTTATTTTTTTGACTTAGGTATTAACAGTTATAATACAGTTACAGTTGAAATTTAGTATTGTTGCACCAAACAATTGATGAATCTTTTAATTCTGCACTAGTTATCGATAATCGGAAATGTACGTTCCTCAATGTTAGTAAATAATTAGAGTGAGGGGGAAACTAGTACAAAGTTTTACCAAAAACCCAAGAAGAAGAACATCTTCCGATTGCAAAAAGATTGCTTTGGGCATTTTTGCAGCTTATCCAATACTACACACCAAATATAAAGAAACAAAAGACGGACCACTTTAAAAATATCATTGTTTTCAAAAAAGAATAGAAATTTTACGAGAAACGGGTATGTAACAAAATCACTCCCACGTTAATTTACCCAAAACGAGAAACTCCGAAACGTATTCTGAATTTTCGTCAAGGTTTGTGCTTTTAATTTTGAAGTATGATTTAACAAAATGTTATTGAGAAAGGAAACCTATTCGGTTAAAATTCACCGTACCCGTACTTCCTTTAATTTATGAAAAAAAAATTTACAACTCAATCATGAATAAATATTTTCTCGAGTGTACGTGGAAAGAGAAACATGATCAAGTTGGTTATGATAGAAGTACACCAACGTGTTTTTACTGTGATCTGCTCCGTTAGGCTCGAAATACTATACATAATTTTTCCGATTTACTCGAAAATTTACAAGTACCTAACTCCGCAGAAAAGAATCCGAATCCTATTCCTAATAAAAATTTTCGTAAAACGTTCAAAAGCGAAAATCTCGCTCTTAAACGCATCCGCTACCTATCTAACGTGCAAAATGCACAATATACGAGGGTCGATCATAAAAATAAAATATTCAAACTGTAAAACGACCATGCATCCGCAATATTGTTATCATCACTTACACAGACACTCCCGGATACGAAAACGAGTATAATATTCGAACTTAAACAGAGCTTTACAATTACCTACAAAATAAAATCTGCTACAGGGTGATAAGGATTTTTGAATTTATATTAAAAATTATTTATTTATAAAAAAATGGTTCTAGATTGTATCTGTTAATCATCTAGAAACCTGCAAATTTGTATGGTATGGGTGGATGTGCGACAATATCCATTAGGGAAAACTATGGGGCTTCGGCGCATGAACCTGTGCAACATATTTATTCAAGTTTGAATTTCTTAATAACAACCGCAAAAAATAAAAAATGACACACACCTAACGTTCTTAACAGGGTTGGGGGTAGCGGAAAGAGATTGGCGAAATAATTCTAATTTAAAGTACCCTCATAATAAAATATTGAAAGATTATTCTTTGGGTAGGGGTTGGAGGGCAATTCTTCTTCTTGTTGGATACATTGTCGAATTCTTCAGTTCTTATTTTGCAAATTGTCATGAAAAAGGAAGTCGTAATGAGTTTTAACTACTGGCTGTGCTGCTCTAAAATAATATTTTCAGACCTTGGATCCTGTATCCTGAGAGAAGTCCTTCCAACGTTGGTAGTCGGAACAAACCTTTTTACACTGCGATGGTGTCCTTTCCCTCGGTGTCCCCGTCCCTCGACGTTCATTGCACTTTCACTTCACTTTAATGTCCACTTCACTTCAGTTTAATGTCCACTTCAAGTCTCTTGCACTTTCATATTCTTTTACCAAACTGATTAAACATTAAAAAATCTTACCATAAACGTTTCTATTTGTTCTTCGTCCCATCAGTAAAATATAATGGATGGGGTTCCTAATGCCTTGAAATAAAACGATTTAGATTCTTCACCGCAGAATCTGTAAGAAAATAAAAATGTTGTATCACTATCAATAATTAAACCAATAATTGTTTAAAAGATCTCAAGACTCAACCTCGATAATTGTAACTTTAATAATTATTACCTTTTATTTAAACATTATCCAGGGATAATTTGGAAATGCCCACAAACTTAAAAACATTAGCAGTACCTACAAACACTATAGACTATTCAATGACCATTCCTGTTCGAGTAGAGTAGTTTGCAAGAACTAACCCAAAATCGTTTTCTGATAAAGGCAGATAAAAGAATAAACGAGCAGAGTGTGTTAAAGTTAATGCCATGTAACACCTGCAAAAATCTGAAATGCACATGTGAAGTTTATTTGTCCATCCGAACAATCACGTAACTTTCAATTCTAATCTGCTATACAAAGTGATGATAAAGTGCACAAAAATCATATTCTAGTTATTTAATGTTTTTGCGGAAAATCCTGAGACCCGTCGATTTTTGTTTTTAAATCGCCATTTAGACATATAATTTTCAACCCCCCACCCCTCAACCCCTAAAGTGCTAGCAACCCCAACTTTAAAAATTCAAATAGAAAGATGCCCTTTGTGATATCTCTTTTGATAGGTCTTTTTATTCTTAATATACTTAACCAAAAAAAGTTTTTCAAAATAGGTTGATAAATAACGGAGATATTTAACAAAATGTTATCAAATGAAAATGTCAATATTCGACAAGAAACGGCTCAAAGTCAAACACGCCGTAAATGGTAAATGGTAGACATTAAAAAGGGCACTTTCAGACTTAAAAGTGTGGTTTTGATCGGCCATTATTTCTACGCTGTAACGTCATAATTTTTTTAAATGTCAACCCCATTTTTTACATTGATTACATTTTGTTAAATATTTCTGTTATTTATCAACCGATTTTGAAAAACTTGTTTTTGTTATATTAAGAATAAAAAGACCTATCAAAAGAGGTATCACAAAAGGTATCTTTCCATTTAAATTTTTAAAGTTGGGGTTGCTATCACTTAGGGGCTGAGGGGTGGGGGGATTAAAATTACCTGACTAAATGGCAATTTAAAAACAAAAATTGGCGGATCTCTGGATTTGTGCCATTATTTCTACGCTGTGACCTCATAATTTTTTTTAAATGTCAACCCCATTTTTTACGTTGATTACATTTTGTTAAATATCTCCGTTATTTATCAACCGATTTTGAAAAACTTTCTTTGGTTATATTAAGAATAAAAAGACCTATCAAAAGAGGTATCACAAAAGGTAACTTTCCATTTAAATTTTTAAAGTTGGGGTTGCTATCACTTAGGGGCTGAGGGGTGGGGGGATTAAAATTACCTGACTAAATGGCAATTTAAAAACAAAAATTGGCGGATCTCTGGATTTGTGCCATTATTTCTACGCTGTGACCTCATAATTTTTTTTAAATGTCAACCCCATTTTTTACGTTGATTACATTTTGTTAAATATCTCCGTTATTTATCAACCGATTTTGAAAAACTTTCTTTGGTTATATTAAGAATAAAAAGACCTATCAAAAGAGGTATCACAAAGGGTATCTTTCCATTTACATTTTTAAAGTTGGGGTTGCTAGCAGTTAGGGGATGAGGGGTGGAGGGTTGAAAATTACATGTCTGAATGGCAATTTAAAAACAAAAATCGACGGGTCTCAGGATTTTTCGCAAAAACATTAAATTTCAAGCTGGTTACTACAGATAGATGCGTGTCTTTCTTCTGTACATATCAAAACCACATAGTCTCGTTTTTCTCGCTACGCATTCAAATGATTTCCAGCGTTTGCCTCGCGAACTATACTCTTGAATACCAAAAACGAAATCTTTATTTTTAGTATGGGAAAGTCCAGGGAAGGTTTGCACCTCCACTTTTTTCACGTTCTTTCCCAGTAGACCTATCAATGTTTTATTTAAAAAAATAAAAAAACATTAAGACTTATCTATCGTGTTCATCTTCTATCGCTGGTAGTTTTTCCTATTCTACATCTCCTTCAATCGGGTTCACCATCACATTCCACCGACATAGCAATCTGCTGTCATACAATCGATATGGGCCATTTTATCATTTTCAGCTTCTTCTATGTCGATTTCCACAGAAGTATCAGCGGAATCAGGATTGCTTTTCTATTTTTACTACGATCGTTGTATCCGTCGAATACAACTATCAGGTTGGATCTAAATTTTTTTTGTAGGTAATCAATATAATGTGTTTATGTATAGACCAAAAATACAACTGAAGGTATCATCTTCGTGCTATATAACACGATTCAGGAAAAATCTACCATCAATTATATAGTACCTACGTAATACCTAAACTATAGACGCAAATAAAATCGGAGCATTTATTATAATGAAAATGAAATCAATAGAAAATTACGTGTTGCCAGGTTCCCGAAACAAAAAATTATTTAAAGCTCACTGTGATGTAGTGTCGTCGAAATTTTAGTTGATTTTTGAAGAAGCTGGTTATTGATCTTGAGAAAATTTCTTTTTAATCAAAAAACCAGTGTTGAGTCTCTGAATTTCTACCTCTTTTCTTTAAGGATTTCATAATAATCATTTTAAATGTTTTACCACTTACCATTTACCACTCTCCTCCTATTCAGCGATAGTAAGAAGACGCATATCACAGCTTACCAGCTGTGAGGAACATAGTTTGTGTCTCTGATTATACATCTGTGTGCATTTAAATGAGTTCTTTCTTTCTCATACCTCGTTTATTGTTTCGTTCATTTAATTGCCGAAATTTTGACTATTTTGCCTTTATCTTTTATTATATCTATACAGGGTGTCCTATATAAGATGATGAGAAAAGTTGACTATCGTATAACTGATGATAGTTTACTTAGAAAATTTCAATTGTCGGAATGACTCATGGGTGTTTAGGTACAAATACTGAGCTTCAATTGCACAACTTTAACAGATTAATTCGAGATTTTCGAAAAAGACAAATTTCAGTTTCTTGCAGGATATTTGAGAAGTGCTTGCAAATATCTTGAAAATCAATTAATTTTCGCAATGCATGCATTTGTGCATCTTTTCTGTAATTTAACCCATTTTGCCAACCGACTACAATTTAATGTATGGTACCTATAGATTATTCTCTCTCTTTCTCTTATAATTCCTTTGTACAACAGTAACTGTGATAACCACCATCCTGTTCATATTTGCTATAATTACAAAGAATATTTATTTTCATAGTACATACATTCCAACATTTACTAGTTTGAGGTAACATTTTAGGGGTGATCCAGATAAAGCAGATTATTTTGGAAACACGGCTATACATTTAGCGGCAGCTCAAGGGCATAAAGCTGTTGTAACATTTCTTGTCAATTTTGGAGCTAACATTTATGCAATGGATATTGATGAACATACCCCTCAAGAATTAGCTGGTATAAACAACAGAGAAGATATTCTTAGATTTCTAGATGGTGTCACTGCCAAATTGGAAGCTGGTGACAAGAAAAAAGCTAAAGCCATGAAAGATAAAGCAAAAAAGGATGCCGAAAAACGAATTAGAGTGAGTTACTTTTATAGTTTTAGGGCATCTGATTAAAATTAAATAAAAAAAATCTGTAGGAATTTAACAAACGACAAGCAAAAGCGGATGCACAAGCACAAAAATACCAAAAACGTGTAATGAATGAGTATAAATCATCTTCTGTTATTAACACTTTAAAACTAAGAATAAAGAAAAGTGGTTCCATGTCCGATCTTACCGCACCTGGTCCTCAAGCGCCCAGGCACACGTTTAGTACCATTGTCAGTGGCGGAACAGTTTCTGGTATGAAAGGAATAACAGGAACAGTTCAACGGAGAGTGCTGGCTAATAAGAACAAACTGGCTTCTGCTGATGATGATTTTAAGGTAGGTACCTATATGAAAGATATTAATCTTGAAAATCTGAAATATTTTTAACAATACTTCAAAGATTAGTGAAATAGAAGATGGGAAGAGATCTGTCAGGTCGCTTACTGGTCTTCGAAGAGATTCAGAAGTAATGTATGGTGGAGCTTTAGAAAATGCTAGACGGGGGCGTTTGGACAACGTTTTTAACGAAAATGACTATACTGATGGATCAGTTACTTCCTCCGTAACTCCTGCTCCAATTACTACCACTACTAACGGTGGAGGACTTACAAGGTCCATTTCTCAACCAGATTTTATGCAAGAATTGGGTAATAGCGAACCCATTCATCAGGAACCTGCCAGTATATTTATAAGACCAGGAATCGGTAGTTTGGCTTTTAGGTAAGATGGTCTGAAAAAATAATTATATTAAATCAGGTGTTTTCGGGAAGACGGACCAAAGACGCTAGAAACAAAAAATTCACTGACTTTGGAAAGAAAATACACGAAACGCACCCTAGCAGCTCGGGTGGACATTTACGCAATCGGATCATGGCCAGCTTCATTCCTTAACTCTTACGTCCAAATTCCGATTTTGACAGATCCTCTATGTGGTGCCATCTATTAGATTTAAAATACGTAGTAGTTACACATGCACTCCAAGAAGGCACCACATACAGGACACTTTGGACACTAGAGGTCACATAGAGGATTCAAAATCTGAATTTGGACGACCATATACTCCTAAGAGTTGAGAGAATGAAGCTAGCCGTGTACGGATAGAGTCTGCTCTTTCGATTGGCGTAAACTGTGCTCCGCTAGCTCGTTTACTTTCCGAAATATTAATTTTTTCAACATTTTTCCTAAATTTTTCTACAAACTTTGGGAAAAAAGTGAAAAAATTAATATCTCAGAAAGTAAACAAGCTAGCGGAGCGGGGTTTGCGCCAATCGAAAGAGAACGTTGAACTAATATATACGATTGCGTAAATGTGCACCACGTCTGAATATCAGCCGAGTCGCTAGGGAATGTTTCGTGTTTTTCCCTTCTAACGCCTATGTTCCTCCTTTTCGAGAACGCCTGGTATGTTTATAACAATTGTTTTTACAGAAAAAGTATTTCCAATACGTTACAAGCACTCTCAGTAAATGAAGGAATGGCAGAAGAAAGTTCTATAGGGTCGGCCGGTAGTTTGGCTGCGAGACAACGGCAGTTTACTTCACCGCCCTTTGACGATGAATTATCAGGTAAAACAACGCTTATGATTGTGTCAATTATCGAAAACAAAACACAATTCCAAAAGTATTTTAAAACGCTGATAAAAAGCTGCCATTTTTTATTTATAAACAATTCAGGCCCGTACGCTTGGAACTTGATTCAGGGGGTTAAAATAAATCGAAAGTCAATACGTTTTTCAGATTATTTCAGAAATTTGGCAACATTTGTCGAAACGAGAACTGCGTTAAGATTTGCTTTGTACTAATTTTACCCAACTTTGTTAATTTAACCTAAGTACCTTGTAAGTCTTACAATATCAAAGTATAACTCCGTAGATTATTGTCACCCTGTATATTTTATAACAACAGGGTACACCTGTATCAAACTTTTGAAAAACCCTACCCACGCTATATTTTTTAATCACTATCTATCATATTAACTTTTCTTACAATTACAGATCCGGAATCGAGTGATGATGAAAATCCAAACAGTCCGCTTGAGCGTTTTCTAACTGCATGGGGACTTGGTGAATACATGACCCGTTTTGAAGAACAAAAAATAGACCTTGATACACTGATGTTGCTAACAGATAGCGATCTTAAGTCACTTAACTTGCCATTAGGACCTTATAGAAAATTGGTAACGGCCATTTCAGAACGTAAAGGAGCTTTGGAAAATCCTGGGGAGGTAACAGACGGACAACTTTAATGTTAAACTCTAACATAGGTATCTATTGTAAGTGTATGTAAAATTATAAGATAATGTGATGATTATATTGAGTGTTCGATAAATAATTTACAAAGGGAATTAAACATATATATTACTTTAAAATGTTTTATTTTTGATAAATGTGCTTCATGAATTAAGTAAATTTGGTGAGTAATTCTAACCACAACCTAAAGAAGAAGAAGAACCGTAACCGTTTCGTAAAACAATTACACCCATAAGAAAATAGCAAATAGTAGGTAGGTACATTTTGATACAAGTGACGAAACTATTTTTTACAACCGAGACTCGAGAGGAAAATTTATCACGAAACAAGTTAGAATTAAATGGTAAACGTCAAACCACCGTCAAACTTCAAACAAAGAACCGACACCCGGGAACAACTTTCGTCACTACAGACGAAAATTAACGCTATCGAGTATTCTTGAAACGAAAACTTTGGGGCACTAAAACTGTTGCTGTAATATAGCTGGAATTGGAAACCAAAATCCGCTACGGTGCCTTAGCAAAATGGAAGGAATGTCTGAAGAAATGCATAACCAATTGAGATATCATCCCTCTTGAATGAATTCAGTAATGTTACTATACCTTCGTACCCCACCAATAATTAAAGTAGGTAAAGGCCCCAATGAATCAACATTTTGCTTAAAATTCTATTTCTGAAGAGGAAAGAATCATTAACCAAGAGGATCGTGAATGTTGTGTAGGTAGGTACGCCTTCAATATACAGAAAATCTGGATCACCCCTAGCAGGTCTTTTGAATCCTTTGGTTTAGATCGACAGTGGCGGTGGCGGATCCAGCAACTCCCTGTGGTGGAGGGAGCGAATAACAAATTAAAAAAAATATATTCTCATTATTTTTGAAAAATGTACCTACTACTGGCGCTAAGTCGAAATCACGTCGAAATCGAAAATCTCAAATTTTACAGACTATAATAGAGTTTTTTTGTATAATAACTACCTATAAGGAATTATGAATTAAGAAAAAAATGGTCACCATCCTATGGCTATGCTTGTATTCCATGAACATAAGTTCTACTTACATTACATTACAGGTAAATAGCGGAGAAAAGAAGTTTAATAATTACAAGGCCAATAATAATATTAAGATTTGAATTTCCCGCTATATTTCGAAACTATTTCCTGTTCGTGACGTCACTCGTTAACTTGAATGGTGGTGTGTGGTTGTCAAGAGGTTAAACATATTGCTGGGTATAATTTTGATTGAATTGTTCTAAATGACGATGACGGACGGAAAAACAGGGGAAGAAGTTCCCCATTTTTCGGCTCCTGTTATCCAAGACAATCCTCATGGCTGGGGCCCATGCGAAATGCCGGACCAATTCCGGGACATGCCATACCAGCCTTTCAGTAAAGGCGACCGTTTAGGAAAAATCAGTGATTGGACTGGTGCTGCATTTCAGGATAAGAAATATGCAAGTTAGTATTTTAATTAACAAATCTTTCAGTTTCTATGAAACAAGCAACAATAACACCAACAGTAGAAAACAATTTTAAGGTTATGTTTGAACCTTACTTTTGGGGCTCGATACTTTATTTATGATTTTTCAAATTGAACTTATTAATGTACAGGTAAATATGCATCGCAGTTTGGATCAGGAAGCCAATATGCTTATTATCACGATGAAGATGAAAGCACTTTCCATTTGGTGGATACTACTCGTGTGCAGAAACCTCCATACCAGCGTGGTCGTTTCAAAGCTAATCAACGTAATCTACGAGGAAGAGGAGGCCGTGGTGGTCTTCAATCGGGCATGCAGGCTCTTGGCAAAGGGCTAAAAGCACGTGAACGTGACAGAAAGAATCAAATCAAGAAATGGGGTCAAGGAAGGGTAGGTTACATTTAATAAATGTAAAGATTTTTTTTAAACCCAACTGGTAATTATATATTTGCAGCCCCAAATTAAAATTCGAGATGCTTCAGTTACGGTACGCCCTGACTGGGTCACTATTGAAGAAATGGATTTCCCTCGACTTGGAAAATTATCTTTACCTGGTATTAAGGATGGTAAGTTTTTGTTAATTATTACACTGTAATGTGGTTCACTAAAAATATGTTCTATTTCTTATATCTAGGTGAAGATATACTGTGTTGTGGAGAATTAGAATATTATGATAAATCATATGATCGTGTTAATGTGAAAAATGAGAAGCCATTACAACGTATTGATCGTATCTTCCATACGGTATGTAAAATCTTGTTTTTTAATTACACATTTTATGGTGGAACATCCAAATAGTATCTTTCCACTTTCCTTGTCTGCTGTTTCAAGTGTTAATGCTTTCTTATACATTTTTACAGGTTACAACTACTGATGATCCTACAATTCGTAAATTATCGAAAACTGAGGGAAATGTTTACACCACGGATGCAATTTTAGCAACAATCATGTGCTGTACTCGTTCCAACTATTCTTGGGATATAGTTATTGAAAAAATTGGTGAGTAAAAGGATTCATACTTTTTATTGCTAAACTTAGTTATGTATTATTTAGTTTTGTAAAAACAAAACCATATTTTATTCAAAACTTTCTCTAACTTAAATATTAATTGCAGGAGATAAACTGTTCCTTGACAAACGTGACAATACTGAATTTGATTTGCTTACTGTCAATGAAACATCTGTAGAACCTCCTCAAGATGATGGTAGTTCACTGAATTCTCCTCGCAATCTTGCACTTGAAGCTACTTTTATTAATCATAATTTCAGCCAACAGGTAAGAATTGTACATTTCATGACTTTTTTGATTAATGATTCATAAAGAAAGAGGACAAAAAAAGGAATCGGTAGGTGTTAAAAAATATAGGCATATCATTTAAAAAAATTCGAGATGGCGGTAATATGCAATGGAAAAAGAAACTACTACACAGACAGTCCAGCCCGTCTCATTAAAGTGTTATTAACAACATTTTTTCGTATGACATTTGCTTTTCAAAGTATATGCTGGAATTACAAGTGTTGACTCACCCTGTATATTCATTACTTTTTATTATAGGTAATTTTATTACCCTTGTCTGCATTGACATGTCAAACCACCACAGACAATGATTAATACATCACATCCTCTATTGTATTTTGAAATAATAAACCACTCAAATTTCAGGTATTACGCACAGGACAAAATGAACCCCGTTTTAAATTTGAAAACCCTAACCCATTTGTTTCTGAAGAAGAAGAGGGAGAGGTAGCCAGTGTCGCCTATCGTTACCGAAAATGGGATCTTGGTGGTGGCATTGTAAGTTAAAATAAATTACAAATTTAACAAATGTTCACATTAAATTATCTATAAGGTGCTTGTGGCTCGATGTGAACATGATGCTGTAGTCCAATCTCCAAGTGGGGAACTGCAATACCATACAATTAAGGCACTTAATGAATGGGATTCCAAACTAGCAAACGGTGTGGAATGGCGTCAAAAATTGGATACCCAACGAGGTGCAGTTTTGGCCAATGAATTGAGGAATAACGCATGCAAATTAGCCAAGTGGACTGTACAAGCGTTACTAGCTGGAAGTGACCAAATTAAATTTGGTTATGTTTCTCGTTCACATGTTCGTGATAATAGCAAGCATGTAATACTGGGAACACAACAATATAAGCCTCATGAGTTTGCAACTCAAATTAATTTGAACATGGATAATGCTTGGGGTATTCTAAGATGTATTGTGGATATTGTTATGAAACAAAAGGATGGAAAATATTTAATCATGAAGGATCCTAATAAACCCATGATTAGATTGTATGATATTCCTGACAATACTTTCGAATCAGATGGAGAATCGGAGTCCGATGATGATGGTCCACCTGATGCTAATACTTTCCAGCCACTTTATCCTTACACCAGCAGCGTTAAACGTGTGTGATTTGATAATAAATTGGAGGATTTTTGTATAATTATTGTCCAAGTATTGTAATAAAATAATTTTAAAAAAATTTGCTGTTACAAATTTTTTACTTTTATGAAGTCTTAACAATTTAATTTTTAATTAAAATTTAACATGCATTAACACCGATGAGGACGAAGTTCTACTAAATTCTCTTTCCTGACTGGGGTTTTTAATCTGCATTAACAATTACTTATATCATCGTTGCGCATGTAACACCTTAACTTTTTACCGGGTAATATCTTATGAACATTTGCTATTCTACCATGGGTCAGTGCACCACCATCTGTATGGTAACCAGTATAGTGGCATATGATACGCTACTGAACCTGGTTTTAGACCCAGCAGGCTGCCATGGAAGCATCATGCCGGAGGTACCTACTGGTACACACAAGCGGATAGGTCTCACCATGGGGCTCCCAACAGCTGAGCGTATGTATACACAAGTCCACTGGTGAAAAATAATTCCCAAACTGCAACTAACCTAAAGCAAAGACTAGTGGGGCGCCCCACTGACTTAGGTTAGTTGCAGTTTGAGAATTATTTTTCACAAACCCAGTGGACTTGTGTATACAGCTGTTGGGAGCTCCATGGTGAGACCTATTCGCTTGTCTGGAACTTAACTCATCTTATCCTATGATGGAACTGTTCTTCTCCGGCAAACTCGCGTCTATATCCCAACCATAATCCTGTCAAGTGCGCATGCGTATCTAAACCGCGCGAACTTGCGAGTGTTTGAAATACGAGTGTGTCGCGTCTGTTGGTGTATTTAATTACCGGAGTTAGGAATGTTTGAAAATTTGATAAGATTTTCGGGCGCATGCGTATCATGCGTCAGCTTTCCTTATCTGTGCAGGTTACCTACCTTGTTGCTTGTAATGGACGACTGATGGTTGATTAAAAAATACTGAAATAATTGTTCAGGAACAAGAAGAGGATTCAAATGAAAATAATTTGTTAGCCATTGATGAAAACAATAATTCAGATGATGCAGAACAAGACATTATTTCCAGTCATCTTCAGCAAGCCGCAAGTGGCAATACACTTGAATCAGCAGTTACATACGCATCAAAAAATGTTTCATCCATTATTGCTGGAATACGTGCAATAGAAAGTAACAATGATGGTGATAGTATGGTTCCTACACAAAAGTATCAACATAACAAAATTGTTGAACATCAAAAAAGTTGGTTACCTTCATTAAAAAAATTAAAACGGAAGAAAAAGAAGTCTGACGTTGCAACTAATGATGAAGAACCTTTACTTTTGATTTTAGAGCAAAACCAAAAAAATAATACCTATTTCTATATTATTTTGTATATTATTATAAACATTTTTAAATAAAAATATATGTTCTATCTATTTCAAACACTCGCAATTGTTCGCGCGGTTTAGATACGCATGCGCATTTGACAGGATTAGGGTTGGGATATAGACGCGAGTAAGAGGGTCTGAAATTGCAGTGGACTTGTGGGGACCTGGACACAATGCCGACCGTGGACACAGCGCCGACCGTTCGCTGCGGACACTACGCCGACCGTCGTCTGTGGACACTATGCCGACCGTGGAAACTACGCCGACCGTGGACACAACGCCGAACGTTGGCTTGCCCTAGGGGTGACCCACCCGCTTAGACTAGTGTGGGGCGCCCCTCGAACTTTAGGTTAGTTGCAGTTTGAGAATTAATTTTTACGAAAACCCAGTGGACTTGTGTATATACATACGTTGCGCATGCGCGTAAAGCGGTGGCTATTTCAATACTCGCGCCATTTTGTTCATGGTCGGTGTAATGCACAGGCCACTGTGCTAGGAAGATGGCCAAGGTTAACGTTAAACTTTAAAAAACTATCTCCGACAGCGCCTCTACGGTAGACTTACAGTACTGGCGCGGCGCGGCGGGAATTTTAAATAGGTTATGGTAGGTCAGGGCAGGTTGAAATTGAGGTAATATTTGCAAAACTAGAAAAAATGCACTGTAACAATTAGTCAACATTTATTAGAACAAATTAGAACAAAATCACACATCGACACCTAATAATACAATTAAATTTTTACACTTTTCTGATAACAAACAAAAATTACATATTTTGGAAGCTTTTGAAATTTATAAACACACAAAAAACAATAACCTTGGCAGCCATAACCTTTAATGAATGAGCAAATTGAGCTCTTAGATTCTCCTTTACTGGCAATTTTGGAACTAAAAACACTGCTTACGATTTCTTGTCCGATGAACAATTTGAGCAGTTACAAGTTTAAAAACAGTTAACGACACAATAAATAAAAACTCAGAACATGTGGAAAATTATTAGATTATTATATTAAAGTATTGCAACAGGAAAAACACTTTTATTTTGCTTTTATTAGAGAGAACCACAAAACACCTGACTGTCAACTAATGTATTTAATTATTTAGTACTAAAGTAGAACTAAACCAACTATAAAAACTTGTTTACATAAAACAAAACATTAACACATCAGAAAATAATCAGAGCTCACTAAACAGACATAAATGTGAAATGCATGTTAGAATAATTAATAAATTCAACAAAAATGACAGGGGAATCACACATGGGAATCACAAATCTGTGAGGTGAAACGGTGACAAACGTCAAAATTTTCGTTCAAAGTTTTCGCCTGCGCGTTCGCGTTTTAATGACGTCACAACTATACCAGCGCCTCTACGGTAGACTCACACACTAATTGTACTGCTTTTAGGTGGGTAATACAAGTCGGATCCCCGTGGTGTAATGTTTAAAGCGGGAGGGTCACCCCTAGGGCAAGCCAACGTTCGGCGTTGTGTCCACGGTCGGCGTAGTGTCCATAAACGACGGTCGGCGTTGTGTCCACGGTCGGCGTAGTGTCCACAGACGACGGTCGGCGTTGTGTCCACGGTCGGCGCTGTGTCCACGGTCGGCGTTGTGTCCACGGTCGGCGTTGTGTCCAGTCGGCGTTGTGTCCTATGCCCGACTTGTGAATGAAGTCGATTTATTTGGTTGAAGTAGGCGTGGTTATCACTAAAAGATTCAAACTTAAAACGTCGTGGCTACCTATTGTATGTCAATTATTGTCTCTACTAATTATTTCAGAGCTAAATACCACAGAAATGATTTCAGGGGGTTCCCAGCCACTATCAATTTCCCGGAGTTTTCCAGGTAAACCACGTGATAACCGATCCCTATATCCCTGTAAAGATACACAAACACACACTTTTACCAAGAACCAATCACAGTAGCTCATTTTCAAGTCCATCTGTAATTACAAATCTCAAGTTAACAGACCAAGAAGATGTTTTAATAATAATTTATTATATATACAATAAACAATACATAACTAACAAAAACTAAACTTTTTATACAGATCAACTTAAAATAACATAACATAGGATTAGTACGGGGTGGAACCCTTTTCTGAGAATATCACTAATATTTTATCATATTTATCGTATACATAGCATGTATTTAATTTATAGCATTTAGTAACTAACATTATTTTAGGTGGGATACTTCAAATGATTTACAACGCAAATGACAAACCCCATATTTGTAACTTGTTTCTTTACAGAACTCCATAATTTAGAGGTATTTTCATTATATTAAATATAAATTTTCTGGATATTGCTTACGCACTCCAAAAGCTATAAAAAGTTGTAAGGATTCTAGAATCAATCTGGTGTAGTTTCCTTATAAAGCTAAAATTTTGTAACACCATAAGAAGTTTCAAAGAAATATTCAAAAATGTATCCTGCACAATATGAAATAATTCCTTCCAGACATTCTTTCCACATAGGAAATCGCTTACTATCAACTGTATCTTATTTTATGGTAGCAACTTCATATGTGTTACAAGCTATACTGTAATCATTTAATCAATATTTATAAACATTAAGTTCCCGATAAACTCAGTACCCGTTCGTCTTGAACTGAGAATGAACTTCACGGATTGCTAAGCGTATTTTGTCAATTGCTGCTGTAACATCTTTGTCAGTGATCTCCCAATGTAAAACAAAACGAATACACGCTGGATTACGGCAACCCCCGCGAACACTAACTTTAACACTGTCTGTCTCTCCCACTGTAGCAAGCCGTTGCAAAAACTTCTTTGCTGTTACCTTGTTTTGGTCAAGGTACACCATTAATATGTTTGTTTGTACGGTTGATAATTCCACTCGAAATATATCCGAATCGATATCATCGATAGCTGTAAATAATAAATAAATTTAAGTTTAATGATTAAATATTTGAAATAAGATAGTGTGTTTGACTGAGCTGCTATATTTGCAGATACAACTGAATTTTCAATACAAAAGTTAGTTAGCGTTGGTCAACTGGAGACTGAGAAAATTATTAAAAATTCCCAACTTTCTTTGTACTTCCACTTACCTTTGGCAATCCTATATGTATGATCATGATCTATTTGCAAACGATCAATCATAGTATCAAGTGCTACCAAACCAGCTGCAGCAACAATACCAGACTGTCTCATTCCTCCTCCTAATACTTTTCGTGTGCGTCTTGCTCTATAGAGAAAAGTTTGTTATTATTTTCAATAAATAATATTTTACTTTAATTTAATCAATTTAAAATATTTTCTTTTCAACCAAATTAAGTTTGAAAATACCAAACATTTCTTAAGCTAGAAAATTTGTTTTATGAAACCAGTATTTCGGATTTATTGTACAAATTTCTCAAAATATGTCTATTTAAAAATTAAAACAATCTTTCAGTCAGTATCTACACATAAAAGTAATGTTGCAACAGCCGAGCTGAGCGCACGTACCCAGTCCGCTGTCCGCATAAAACTTAGCGAAGTAAATTAGCGTTCTCATAGAAACCAAAATGCCTGCTGATACAAGAGCGAATAAAGAACAAATTAAAGAAACTATCAACAGTGTCTTTGATGATGCATGGAAAGCCATGCTAGTGAAGTCAATAAGTGAAGTGGTGGAGAAAGCGGTTAATTCTAGAATAGATGAACAGGAAGCTAGGATATCTAAAACGGAGACTGAGTTGGACAAGGTAAAAGCAGATATAGCCATACTTCAACAGGAAAACAATGGGCTGAAAAAAGAAAATGAAAAAGCGGAGCAATATTCCAGACGAAACAATTTGTGCATTTTTGGTGTGCGCGAACTACCAAATGAAGACACAGAGGTAGTAATACTTAAGATATTTGAAGAAAAAATGGGAGTTACACTTAATCCAGGCAGTATCGATAGAACCCACCGTGTGGGAATCAAGCGGGGAAATTATCCCAGGCCAATTATTATTAAATTCACCTCCTATAAGTTTAGGTCTATAATCTTTAGAAGTAAAAGTCATTTAAAGAACACCGGTATCACTATAAAGGAAGATTTGACCAAGGAACGCCTCAAACTAGTTAATCAAGCATACGAAAAATTTTCGAAGAAGAATGTCTGGACATCTGATGGAAAAGTTTTTGTGAAACACGGCGAAGATAATAAAGTTAGCGTCATAAACAGTATCGAAGATATGAACAAAGTTACAATAGCTACGCAAGCATAATTTAATAATATAATAGTCTGTTAGTTTATTAGTGGGAGTTAATGTGATTAGTGATATGGTTTTTGGTTTTGTTTATGATACGGACATCGGACGGGGAGAGGCAGTATCAGTAAGACTACATCAATTTTTCATTTCTTTTTATTGTGTGTATTTAATTTTCTTCCCCTGTTCTTATAGTTAGTAAATTAGAATAAATTCATCAATTATAAGCAACTTGAACTTAATTAATAATTTCTTAGTATGAAATTTAAGGAACATCTGTATTTACTACCAAAATGTTCGCGGTCTCAGAACGAAAACAAATAATTTCTTTAAAAGTCTGCTTGCGGTAGATTACGATATCATCGCAATAACAGAGACCTGGCTAGATTCCGATATCTACAATAGTGAACTATTTGATACCCGCTACAATGTCTACAGGTGTGATAGAAATAAATTGCTGGCAAATAAAAGCCGAGGTGGAGGTGTAATGATAGCGGTCAACAAACGTCATCAATCAAAAATAATTTTAACTAAAAGAATAATGGAAGCCGTAGCAGTACAATGTAAGGTGTATGGAAAAGAAATTATAGTAAGCGTGGTGTATTTTCCTCCGAGATCTCTCAAGGTTAAGTATTTGGAATTTTTTGAGGAATTCGAAAACAATGAGCAGTATTTGGGAAAGGACCTAATAGTCGTAGGTGACTTTAATATGCCTGATGTTGACGGTAGAGATTATGCATTTGCTAACGGTAATGAGTTAACAAAAGCACTGCAAACATTCATGAATATCTTTAATATGAGTTCATACAATAATATTAAAAACATGCAAAACAAAACATTAGATCTTGTCCTTAGTAATATTAACATTCAGGTAGATTGGGAAATTCAGCCAATGGTGTCGGCTGACATTTATCACCCTGCAATAATTATAAATAGCGTAAAACACTGCAGTAGTACGAGTTGTTCACCGACTGAAGTAAATTATAACTACAATTTCAAGAAATCAAATTTTTTGGAGATGTATAACTTATTGAGAGAAACAGATTGGAACATTCTCAAAAACTACACTGATGTAAACGAAGCTACAAATAAATTCTATGAATTACTCTACACTGTTATAGATAAAAGTGTTCCTAAATTTCAACAAAAAAAGAGATATAAGCAATACCCGACTTGGTTTACATGCGAAATTATACATGATATCAAACATAAAAGATACTTTCATAAACATAGAAACAAATCAGACTACCATCTACAAGAATTTAAAAGGCTGAGACAATTATGTAAAAGCAATATCTCAATAGCTTATAAAAATTACATCGCATCCCTAGAATTGCACATTAATGACAATGTTAATAACTTCTGGAACTATATTAAGAATAAAAGGAAGGACACAAATATTCAGCAAAACTACTATTATCAGAATGAGAAAACATCAGAAATAAAAGATGCTGTTGGATTATTTGCAAACTACTTTTCATCTGTATATAACAATAATTCAAGTTACAACACTCAGAAACTAGAGTCAGAGGCCGAATGTAGTGTCATGAATACACTTGTGGTGCAGGTTGTAGAGATGAATGATGTAGATAAGGCACTCGAGCAATTGAAAGGGAAAAAGTCCGCTGGTCCTGACTTAATACCAACTTACATTTACAAAGCATGTCATGAACTATTTAAAAATCCTTTGTGTATCCTCTACAATTTAGCTTTGCGAACCTGTACATTTCCTGACAAGTGGAAAGTCTCGAGGGTAACGCCAATACACAAATCTGGATGTAAATCAGATGTTGCGAATTACAGACCTATTTCAATATTATCAGTTCCAGCTCAAATCTTAGAAAAGATTATTTGTCAAAAACTTTCGTTCTACTTAAAAAATTGGATATCGGTGAAACAACACGGTTTCATGAAAGGTCGCTCGGTGGATAGTAACCTGATAACTTTTGTAGATTTTATTAGTAAAACGCTAGACAGAGGCGTACAATCAGATATCACCTATACTGACTTCGCTAAGGCCTTCGATAAGGTTAACCACGACTTACTTCTTCAAAAACTTTTTGAATCGGGATGTAACATAAACTTGGTGAAATTCTTTAGCTCTTATCTACGAAATAGATATCAATATGTTCAGTTATATGGAACTACTTCAGAAAAATACTTAACGGCGTCGGGAGTACCTCAAGGGAGTAATTTAGGACCTTTATTGTTTTTGGTGTTTATAAACGATCTGCCCAACCATATAAATTATTCTGAAGTATTACTATTTGCAGATGATCTCAAACTATTCAAAGAAATTGAAACTGAATACGATTGTGAATTATTACAGAAAGATATAGATGCCATTGTAAATTGGAGCAACACAAATGATTTGAAGCTTAACGTTAGCAAATGCAAAATTATGACACTCTCCTTAAAAAAAAACTATATACTCACAGACTACACAATGAACCATGAACTACTAGCACGTGTCCAAACTCATAAAGATCTAGGAGTAATTTTTAATTCTCAGTTAAAATGGGATGACCATGCGAATTACATAGTGAATAGTGCTACAAAAAATCTAGGCTTTCTGATACGCAATACTATGGATTTTACGAATATAAATTGCATTAAACTACTGTTCAATAGCATAGTTAAATCAAAATTAGAATTCGCTAATAAGGTATGGAATCCCAGTATTGCTTTATATCAACAAAAAATTGAAACAGTCCAAAATAAATATCTTAAATACTTACATTATAAAATCCATAATCGCTACCCTGAATATGACGAATATGAAAATGTTAGACGTCAGGTAAAAATTCTGAAGTTAAGTGAAACACGGGAAATATCTGCGATATTGTTTATGCATAAGTTAATTAACAATAGAATTGATTGTCCAACACTACTAGAACTGGTTAAATTGTACACTCCAACTTTTAGATGCCGACCTCGTGATGTATTTTATATACCATTTTGCAGAACTGATCTCAGGAGAAATTCATCGTTGGTAAAAATTTTATCTATTACAAACTCAATTCTAGCTAGGTCGGATATAAATATTTTTGACACTTCAGCAATTAGATTCAAAAATCAGATTTATAAACATTTCATCGCTAGACATATATAATTATAGGTTGAGGAAGGGTTGCTTATAACTTATAACTTATAATTTCTAACATTTTTAATTTTAATTACTGATACAGTAGTAACTTAATTCCTTTTAAATTTAATTATATTATGTAGAACATAATATTGTTTGCAGGCATTACTTATTTATGTTATTTTTTGTTATATTTCTTAGTGGAGACACAGGTGTTATAATAGGGCTAGTGCCCGTTACACTTGTAAATAAATAAATAAATAAATAAATAAATAAATAAATAAATAAAATAACTTACTTTGCAACAAAACTTTTGGTACCACAAAGCAATGAGCCAATTGGGCAGCCCAAACCTTTGCTAAGGCAAAAACAAACAGATTCCATATCCCTGACAATTCTGTTAACAGGTATTTTGCTTTGTACTGCAGCATTCATTAAACGGGCACCATCCATATGAATGGGAATTTTATATGCAGATGCTAGTTTGTATAAATCGTCCAACCATTCTAAAGGAAGAACCTTAAAAAAAAACAGTTTAACTGTAACTTACATATAAATTAAAATGTAGACATATATTTTGATACAGTAGGTATTAGCTTTTTTATTATTATGCTCTATACATAGTTCTTCTGTGTTGTTAATAAGTTTTGTATATGTAAGTATAAGTACATAGGATGTAGAATTGGATTACGGATCACACAAATTTCAATGCAAAAATTTTTATGTTCATTTATTTTCTTCCCTAATTATTGTAGAGGTAAACTGTTCAGAAATTTTTTGTAGAAAAACAAATACTGAATCGAGACGTTCTATTGGTTTTGTATATTAGTTTTACAAAAAGAAACAAAATTGCAAAAATTGAGCGATATTCAAGTTCAGACCCTCAATTTTTGCAATTTTATTCTTTCTGTAGAACTAAAATACAAAACCAATGGAGCATCCCAATTCAGTATTTCCTTCTCCATAAAACATTTTTGCATTGAAATCCCTGTGGTCCGTAATCCAATTCTACACCCTGTATGTATTATTGTGTCAAAGTGTCTTCCTATGCTTCAAAAATATTTGAAATAGTTTTGCTGAAAATTACTATAGGCTAGGGTGTTACTGTGACATCATACGTTAAATGAAAACAGAACCAACTTGATGAGTTTTTTTTTATTGACCACTCATTAAAAAACAAATGAGCAGTTTATAAAACTTTCAAGTTTCATTTTTTTGTTCAGTACCTGGAGTATATTCAGACTATTTCCTCATTTCAACTAAGCTTAGAATACATTCACAAACATAAGTAGATACCTAGGAGCAAGAATTGAAAGTTACATGTGATCATGAAGCAAGTATTGCAGAACTCTACGATGCAGATATTAATTGCAGCTAATACTATACAGAGCATGTTTACATGCATTAACTTTTTTGTCAGTTATTACATGAATTAATAATAAATAAAACATTAGGATAAAAAGGTTAACTACCAAGAAAAAATATTTTAGTAAAAAAATTAATCAATTGTGAAAGTAGGCCTTGTAATAAAACCACTGTGCACATACCTACTAAGGAATGTGGTTGTAAAGTCCTGTACAAAAAAGTAAAGAGAAAAGATAATTTGCAGCTATTAGCAAAATCCAGAACATTCATTTCAGCCTCCAGCTACTCATATTAGCAAATTTCCAACGTCATGTGCAAAATTACAAGGTATTCTACTGCTTAAAAAAGAAAGTCAAGATACCTACCTAGACGGAGTTAAAAAAAAGAGCCGGTAGTAAAATGGAAATCCATTTTATCCTTTCACTTAATAATCAACGTGAAGTGCATTTAAAGCAGTTATTATGATAATACCTCATATGCCATAAACAAACGTAAAAATTAATAACAATAAATGTTTACAACTTTACATAAAGAACAATATAACTTCCTGATACTCGGTGGTAGGTACCTATGTATATGTATCACGAATTTCCAGTAGAAATAGAAGCATAGGTAGTAGGCTATGTTAGAAGATTAAGTACCTATACAAATATTTTATAAAATTCTTAATATTTCAAAAGTACTACAACCAAGTACGTACTAGAAAAAAATTGTCAATAACTTTAGTAATTAATTGAACTACGTAATTTGTTTTAAAATTCTACACAATACTTGATAGAATGATGATAAAAAAACATGTTAGCAATTAAAAGATAACAGGAAGCAAATACTTATTTAGATACTGATACTATCTTAAATTTGCCATATCATTTTAATTTCATAATGAAATGAATTTATTACTCCTTTAAAATATTTGTAGAATTAATTGCCACCCAGGTAAATTATTTAATCTTATGCCATTAGTATAACTGCTACGGTTTCTATACTTGTGTCTTGTGTGTAAAAATGCAATATTAATATTCTTGTAAAAGGCAAAGGTATTATCTTTTCATCAAAGTCATTAGAAGTTTACCTCTGTATCAAAATTTGAAACAATAAATTATAACATATACCAACCTTGCCACCACACATATTCTGAGTGTTTTCCACAACAATCAGTTGTGTCTCTGGTTCATGGCAATCTGGATCAATTCGAATCTTCCGCTGAACTTCATCCAAAGAAAATGTACCATCATCGTTATTGTGAACCAATGCCGCATGGACACCTGCTATTTGTGCTGGACCACCTTATAATAAATTAAATGTTTAAGTTAAAATTCGCTTTTCAAAATTTATAATATCTAATGTGATGTTCAAGAAATAAACTAAAATAACAAAGAATATATTCAGATTATTATGTTTATGTTTTGATTCTCCAGATATTTCATAATATTAATATTTTTGTGTTAAAATCTGATAATGTTAACATATTGCTATTAATTCTCTAACATTTTATTCAGTTTATGATAAGCAATGTATTTCCTGAATAACAAATAAACAGACTGCAATCATAACAGACTAATCTCTCCAAAGAATATATAAAATATTACAATAAAATTTAACTCATGACCAGACTTGAAAATATTAGGTAGGTATACCTAAAGTGGCATTTTCTATAGAGACTCTACTAGACCTTTTTTTTAAATGCTGAACAGAAAATATTAGAGTGGAAAAAATAAAGTAAAATATTATTGTTTGTTTTATACAAAATTAAAGTCTTGAAGTAAAAGATTCCATTGAGTTACTTTATTTAGCTAATATACTGTTTTAAAATTAAACTGAAATAGAAAACTGAAACTGGTAAATAATCAATGACATAGTATCAGCCAATCACGAGTCTCTAGAAGGGTAATAATAATAACAGTGTTGCTAACTTAACTAAGTTGTTAAAAAAGTTACACAGTAAAGCCACTTTTTGCTTTGAAAAAGATTGGTGAAGGATTTTGCGATTTGAAAGTTGAAGGCGATATTAAAAAAAACAACAACGCAGATTAAATTGCAGCAAAGTTATTCAAACCTGCCATTTAACCAATAAACCAGATAAACAATTGAAAATCAAATACAGAATAATGCAAGATCCTATACCGGGTGTAGAATTGAATTACGCGCCAATTTTTTCCCCTAATTATTATAGAGCTAAACTGTTTTGAAATTTTTTGTAGAGAAGGAAATACAGAATCGGGACGTTCGATTAGTTTTGTATTTTAGTTTTATAGAAATCAAACATTGCAAAAATTGCGCGCTGTTTTTAATTGCGCTATAATACGCTGGCTTTTATGTTTCAATATAAACTGCAAATAAATTTATAATTTAGACAACTACAGGAGACCATTCTTTTAATATAGATTACATTTGCAAAATGTGTTAGAAAATTGTTTAATTCATCAATCTCACAGACTGATATTCTTTTAATTAGCCGCGCGATTTTCAAATTCAGACGCTCAATTTCTGAATGTTTTTTCTTTCTGTAGAACTAAAATACAAATAGCAATAGAATTTCTTTCTCCACAAATAATTTCCGAACAGTTTAGCTCCAGTAGAATTAGCGGGGAAAATAAATGAACATAAAATGTTTTGCACTGAGATCCCTATGATGCGTAATTCAATTTATTCTACTTCATACTATACAATCGTACTTTATGATCAAAAATTATTTTCGTCTAGTATGGCTATGAAAAAACAAATTGGTGCCATTAAAATTGACTGACATGCAAATCTGACAGGAATATATACAGGGTGATTTACACCACGAGGCGAAAAATGAAGATTCGTGTTCAAAATTTTATTCTAAGCAAAAAATGTGAAATAACTTTTTTTCCGATCGGCATGGCCTACTGTTAGTTTTTTGTGAAATTTGAAATTATAAAAGTTTGAAGCTCGATATCTCCAAAACAAAGGCCGATCGGAAAAAAAGTTATTTCGCATTTTTTGCTTAGAATCAAATTTTGAACACGAATCTTCATTTTTCGCCTCGTGGTGTAAATCACCCTGTATACTACAGGGTGATTCAAAAATGGCGCATAAGCTCTTCAGTACGTTGTTGGGAATAATAATTGAAGTGTAGGAAAAATAGTAAAAAAATTCTTAGCCGCTAATTTGCTGAGAAATGAAGAAGTTAAGTTGAGAACTCAACTTTGAATTCATGTGGATTTTGAAACTTCTCATCATTTCATATAAATAATTTAAGTATTTTTAATAGTGGGTAATAAATAAAATGCTCATAACACCTCATTATCCTGAAATATTAGCTTTCAAAATTGATATTTTCCTATCAAGTTGTTTTAAAAAAATATGTGGCAACGATGTTTGAAACTTTTAATAAGCTCACTATGTAAATGAAACGAAATAAAAGCCACTCATATACTACATAGCTGCACCCGTGTTGCCAAATCTACAACTTACTTCTTCGTTGTTAACTACAAAAATGTAGCAGCTAAATTTTTTTTATGATTTTTCCACAGTTCAAATAACCGTCCCCTACAACGTACTGAAGAGCTTATGCGCCATTTTTGAATCACCCTGTATATTAGCCAATTGTAAAAGCAGCGATTTGTTCTTTATTTAACATTTCTGATAGATATTGAAATATTCTTTATAACGATAGGTACTATCACACAAGTAACTATCTATTTATAATTTCTTTAGAAGAGTTTTAAAATTATAAAAATGCGAATCTAGATCAATTCAACAATTTCTGCCAGAATACGGAATCATGTTTCTAAAATGTATAATAATTTCCAAACCATTTTTGAGTGTCTCAAGAAGATCCATGGATATGAAATGCAATTTATGGCTATAGATTAATTTTTATTTGTTGTTCTTAATTCTTAAGTAAATCTACTAAAGAAAATGCAAATAGGTACGAAGTACTATCAATCAAAAGAGAATTTCGATACCTTCCAACATTGTCATAATGATTCTACCTGTTCTTCACTTGTATCACAAAGAAAATTCTAAACATACCTATCAAATTTAGTAGGTACTTGTATCTGTAAACTCTTTATACTTAGAAGAAATAAAATTATTGCAAATATCATAATAAAAATTTCTATGAACTTTACGCATGATAGTTATCTACGTCATTTTTTTTTAAATAATAACAATTAATAATTCTGTCAGGTCACTATATAGATTACTTAGTGAAAATATTTTATATAAAATTGTTTTGCTTTTATAAAACGTTTGTAAACCAGTTATATCCTATCTTTGGCTTTTCATATCAAGTGACAATGGGGGTCATTTTTTTTATCATTATTTGTTCATCTTAAAAGTGGTCTTTCAAGTATACCGAATTAATCTTACTTGCTAACGTAATTTGTCAGATACATAACAGATATACGCAATCTAAAGATACAGAAGTGTGAAATCAAATGTATACTGAAATAAGCGTCTTTCGCAATCAAGAAACAAAACGCCATTGAGTTCAATTCTTATTTCAAGTATTTTGCAAGGGCCTGATAAATAAAAATATACACAGCATCCATAAATATGTTGAAGTATTTCATCATATAAATGCTTCTTGTGCAACTTTGAAAAAGGACTGTTGAATATTGTTGCTATCAATGATAACACTCAGGGTTAACAAATCGGTAAACTGTATATTAAGTAATAATAAAACAACATGGTCAATACACTGAATGATGATAACCTTAACTTGCACATATGAATATATTAATCGTAAATATTTTACAATCATCATAATTCCAAGACAATCAAGTACTCCTTTGTAATAATAAATAATGGCCTATCTAATGTATGATCTAAGATGAATGTAGGTACCTATAGTTCTTTATGTACTAAGTACCTAGGGTAGGGGATATGTTTATACCTGCCGAGGGCGATAAGCTAGGAACCCCGACGACTTGAGGGTTAGCATCTCGCCCAAGGGCATAAATATCAACTAATGTCCGTGGTACATACGTTTTATTTTTCACTTTGAATATGTAAATAATTTGAAAAGCTTGAACGGGGATTTATAAAATAGACTATGGGGTGATGTTTCTTTATGTATCTATGACGATGAGTTTATAAGAGGGCATGATGACCGGTACCTATATTCATACCGCATGTTCATAACGTCCTAGGGCGTTATGAACTGCTTAATATACCTCGTTTAACAGATATAAACAAATAATTTAAATGATAAGCGAAAAATACAAATATTTGCTTACCTTGTTCAAATAAGAATGTGTGGCTATTGTCTCCAGCGATCATTTCACTGCCACGATTATTGCAATGGACCATTACTACATGGAAAAAATAAATTAATATTGTTAATACCAACGAATGCAACTTTGCTACACTTACTATTATTTTATTAATTAAATACTTGCTTATTTCAGTATAAAGTATCCCCTTCTAGATAGTTATTGGGATTATTACGTTTATTTGATTTTCTTCCACTTTAACAATGTGCAACATAAAATAATTAATAAATGCACAAAATTAATCAGTTACTAATATGATATTTTTTTATAGCAAGGTAATAAACGAAAAAGCAGAAAAAATACTATCTTGTTCTTGTTTTATTATATTAAATATGACTTAAGTCGGTACCTATATTTCTCTTTCTGTGTTAATAGCACAGGGTGGCTTAACCAAAGACGGTCGTACCGTCATAAAGACATAGTAATATTTGTATTATATGATTTTATTTGGTGCTTCAAAGCTAGAAGACCACCAGAAAACGACTCTATTCTCTATTAAGAAAGAACTGTGGGGACCCATGGTTTCAAAATTTGACTCAAAATAAAATTGTGGTGTGTTGTATCAATCTCTGCAGGCAATTATTCTATTGGCAAGAATTTTGGCCTTGTATATACAAATTAATTATAAATTTTGGAAATATTAAAATATAATATTTAGCAGAGGTCCATAAATTAGATATCCATTCCAAAACATTTATTATCAAAGTAATTTTTTTACTGAACTATATTTCCGTTTATCGAATTAACTGATTTTTTAAGATTATTTAATCCTCTACAGGTACCTAATATGTAGTACCGATTAGCATTACAGGCTATTTAGGATTAAAGGCTTAGTTCAATATTCCCCTCCACTTCTTTTTATCATTTGCCTACCTTTTAGTTATTTAACATTGAATTTTTTAACAAAAATGAAGAAAATCCGAGAAAACCTTAATTAATAAAATTTTAAAAAAATACCTAATACTTAAAGCAAACAAATTCTACGAATTTATCAATAATTAATTTAAAATTTCGTATAATTTCAGGCCATTAATAAAATTTGAATGTATAACGAAACTAATCAAACTTTTTATGACAACAGATAAGTAAGAGATTATAAATATCGCGTGCGATGATTTTATGTAAACTAGGCCATTTGCCTTTCTTTTATTTTCTCTTATCATATTTTTGTTACTATTTCATAAATTTGCGTATGAACATAATATTTCTTAATATGTTTCTGGTAAGAAATCAAATTTACTGTACATAGTTCTTGAAAAGACTTACACAAGATTTACTTTGATATAAGTTTGTTCTGCAACGCAAAACTGAAGAAAAATAATATGCATTTATATTTCATGATAAAATTAAATGATTACAGAAAGAATATGAAATACGAAAACTGACCATTGTTTTAATAGAAACGCTGCAGAAGAAATCAATTGTTTTTTCGAACTATTCAGAAGGTGATAACAAAAGATTTATTAATACCAAGAGACTTTAATATTAATATGGACTGTTTTTGTTTTTTTTAATATACATGGGTTTCCTAAGTAGGTACGTGTAGAAAATGCAGGATATAAATTTATACTTTTTCTGATAAACTGGAATTCTAATATAATATGCTTGCTTCCCTGGAGAGTTAGGCCTCTTCAAAAATGAAGTAAAAATTTGGTTTTACTTTTCATCTCAAATACAAAAATAGAACAAAAATTGAAAAATACAAATCATAAGAGACATTTTAACGAGGCACACGAACCAAGAATTCACCTCCTGTATTTTCTACAAGTACTTAGGAAACACCCTGTATAACACCACTAAAATAGAATAGAGATTTGCTTTTGGGAATATTTTCTTTGGGCAGGGTAGGTATGACAAATTTTGATAAAGATGAAATTTAAGAAAGTGAGATATCATATACAATGTCTTAAGAAATTTGTAGGTCTTAAAAATAAATTTGCTACACTACTCAGATGTAATATATTTCTACCTAAGCAGCATCCCATACTATTTCAGCTAGGTACTTTTTTAAATAAAAAATAAATTTAGATTTAAGTAATAAATAGGGAAAAGAGAATTGAAGAATAAATAAGAAAGTTTCAAACCCAACTTAGGTTTTCTTTAATGTAACACCCTGTACATTTTTAGTAATTTTGGTGGATTGATTTTGAAACTTTCTTTACAATATGTAACACATCTTTTCACCTTCATTTACAGAATTATTTAATTCATAAAATCATTTTGTGCTACTATGGCTTAATACCGACCATTGACAATAAGCCTAATCGCTGTTTTTCACAAGGTATTCTTGACAGGGTATGCATCTTTAATGTGCATTTTATTTAAATTTAATAAATATTCTAAAAGTAACAGCATTGATTTTGTAATACCAAAAATTAATTTTAAATTGAAGTAAACTGTCATATAACGATATCAAAACAGGAAGATTTAATTTAGAGAATAATAACTTTCTTATCCTTTTATTAAATAAATAAACGATACTAACTTGCAATCAAATTAGCCATTGTGCCACTGGGTAGAAAAGCTGCAGCTTCCTTCCCTAAGAGTGCAGCAGCCCTTTTTTCTAATTTAGCAACAGTAGGATCTTCCCCAAAGACATCATCCCCAACTTCAGCAACAGCCATAACCTTTCGCATTTCTGCAGTTGGTCGAGTAATAGTGTCACTTCGTAAATCAACGATATGTGTCTTGCTGTTAATACAGCCATCACCATTAATTACCTCGTAAGGCATTTTTGCGGTATACAAATTATTAGTTTAACTTTATAAGAACGAACGCACGGTAGTGAAATGTCTTCAGAGAAAATCCTACTTATATGCCTACCCACACCAAAATCATGCAAATTCATTGCGCGAATCTACTGGCAAGGTCGCTGTTTAAGTATCTGGGAGAGATAAATAAAAATATATAAACTATTTAATACATTCATTGCTCTCAGTTTGATTGATTAGGTAAGGTTATGTTCGATAACGAACACGTGACATCTTGCAAAACCGGGTTGGTTACTTTTTTAAAATAAACTTTTGAGTAGGGGATTTCTATTTTATAATATTTTGTAGTGGTACGTGTTACTGCAATTTGACAAGTCAATAAAATATGCATTTTAAGAGCATTTCTTTTAAATAAATAGATTATTTTTTTAAATATATACGTGATTAATCCGAAATGACCCAAAATAGGTAAGCTGAAATATTCCACAACATGAAAATCTAGTCTGAGCCTTAAAAATGGCAAATACATTAAGGTCGAAAATCGCCTGTACTTGTCATTAACTGTGCTACAGCTGATTTTAAAGAGTTTTATTTACTTTTTTTCCTTAGGAAAAGAGGAAGAAATATCAATGAAGACGAGGTGGAATTTATGCCATTATCTAAACGAATAAATAATCTACACATCAATGGTAGTTTATTACTTGAAAATCCAAATATAGCTTCGCAACCTACTCAACCTAATGCTGCCGAATGGGGCCCAGGGCCTCCTTACTATTCTAACATTGGATCTCTATCGTATAATGCTCCAGAGACACCACCAGAATCGTCACAAAGCTTAAACTTTAATAATACAACATCCCAGTACAATCCAGTATTAAATGAATCCGAAAATCCACATTATTTTTATAAGAATAAACTGCTGTTTGAAATGCACATAGAACGTATGCAACGAAATGGACAAACTTATTGAAAATGTAATATTTCTAGATGTTAAGTATTCTTTATAATTAATTCATTTCTATATTTAAATTATTAGTATTACTGCCGATTTTACTTTTCTACCTTATTTTTTTGAAACTTATTTGGTACCTACCTTTGATTTAAGGTTTTACTTATTGCAGTCATTTTTAAATAAAAATTATTTTAGAGTAGCTATTGCAATAAAAGTCATTTCAAAACTCAAACTTAATAGCTGTTAATCTTTGATCGTCCTTAATTAATTTATTGTGTGATCTATCTACTATGGAATAATGTGACTGGTGACTCAACCATAAGTAATTTTTTGGTTTGTGATTTATTTGCAATTATATCCTGAATTGAACATCTACTTATTCACTCCCTACTTACTAAAATTTTTTTGAAAAGAAACCGTAATTAAAATATGCAGTCAACTAATGAAGTGTGTTTGACTGAGCAGGCCCCAACCATGAGCAAGCTTCAATCTATATTGCAGCTGTCTTTGCAGAAGCAATGCAGGCATAATTTATGTTTTTAATAAGGAACAGGGTTCAGTTTTAGTACATTTGGGAACCATTTAAATATTCTCTTTACACTAATTGCATATAAGTGCACTTTCTTTACCATAATAATTTTTGAAGAAATATACAAAAAATGATTTGTCTGTCATGAATTGCATTTATTTGTGCTGACTAATAATGGCCACTTATTTTGACTAAAGCTTGTTACTTGCCACATTATTCTTTTATATGATCAACAACCCTTGTTGTACTATGCTCAAACTGACTACCATTATTTGTACTAAAACATTTTTTAAATCTTCAGTGTCGATCCATGATAAATGCAATTCATGGCTACTAGGTTGATTTTTTTCCTTTTGATTATAATTTATTCTTAAGTAATCTGCCAAAGGAAATTTACTTATATGGTGTCATGGTAAAGAGAATTTCAATATCTACTGGAAACTAAATGGAGAAGAACCCACTTAGGAACCCAGAGGTCCCAGGATCGAATAAAAGTTATGGCTGCAACTTTTATATTCAGTCTGGAGTGGTTATTTATGATATACAAGGAAATTTTATGAAACTTTTTTTGTATTTAAAAATTATTTGTAGGTATCTACAAAAATTAACTGAAACATTGGTGGGGATTGCTTTCAAGACTATAATTTATGCAATCATTTGAAGGAGGCTCATTTAATGCTTTGTTCTTTAATTAATGTTTAAAATTAGACCTCCATCATTTACTTATTAAAAGGGAAAAATATACAGGGTGTTCCATTAAAAAAAAGATGTCTTGGAAATGTGATGTGTTGCAATTGTTTTTTTCGATTTCACTATCATAATCAGCATAAAAAATTCTACTAGTTTGCCTATTTATCCAACATCATAGCTTCTATAATAACAAAGTTGGTGATAGTGCAGACTTTGGAACAGCCTGCATAGTCGTCCAAATTGGGCCACTCTGTACAATTTTTCTGTTAATCATAACAAAAATCTATTACTATTATATTCTGTTCCCTTTTATTGTGTGATGTGTTAAATGTTCCTAATTATAAAATTTAACAATGGTTCCCAAAGAACGAATTAAAAATTATTATCTTGTACAGTCAGTGACAAATGTTTTCACCAGTCTTGTACCACTGTAACCCGCTTTACTGAGACGTATAACACATTTCTCCCTTTGATTTTCATCTTATTAACGGCGTTGTTACCTCTTATATTTCTCAGAAACGCGGGTTCAGTGATAATAATGGTGAAAACATTTGTCACTGACTGTACAACCTATCTTGTTTGGATTTATAATCGAAATGTAATGTAAATGAGGGTAATTGTACCACATTGACTGTAGGTGAAAGAATGTAAAAACTTCCTAAATTACAAAAAAAAGATTCTAATATTTTCTTATGATTTTCATAGTTGCAAGTACCTATAGATAAAATGTAGATAAAGACGATGCTTGATTATATTTAGTACTACTTACTTTGATGGTGTATGACGTCAAATATTGAAAAACATTGCAATCAGAGGTTGAGCTAATAATTTAATATCATTTTATTTGGCAAATAGGAAACAAATACTTAAAATAAATTGAAGAGGTACAGACCAAGGTTGTGAATTAGAACGTGTTATCAATGCAAAAATAAATTTGCTCACAGCCCCAGTAGTTGTTTGCTGCATCGAGTATTGAAAGTAATATGATTTCATATTAATCCATCCGAAATTAATATTTTTCCAGCAAATATTTTAACTGGTTCCTGATTAGGCTTTAGTATTATTAAATGTTTATACAGGGTGTTTCAGAAGTCTATTGCCATTCTTTCCACGAACCAATTCTGAGCAAAAAATAATATGATTGTGTAGCCTATTTGTCATTATTGTTGAGATATAAAGAATTATAATTTGCTGTTATAACAAAACTTACTTTCAACTCAGATTTTATCTAAACTCGTTTGTTAAAAACTTGCCTAGTTTGACTAGCAGGAAAAATTTGTTTAAAATTTATTAAAGTTCATAAAAATGATTTAATTGCAATAGACTAAATGCTACCAGGAAAGTCTAAATCTATAATAAATGTACACTTACGACATGGTGGTGTAAAATTTAAAAAAATGTTGCATCACATCTAGGTATTAATTTATAGTAATAATCTCCGTAACCCTTAAATGGGAATGAACACTTGATTTTCATGCAAAACAGCAATAATCACTCCTCTTGTAGGTATTTATACCCCAACAGAAAATTAATAGGTACTTTTACAAATCGTATCATTGATTGATCCCCAATCCCAGGGCAACATTTATTTGCTAGGGGTGAACAAGCAGATGTTTGGGGCTATCTACCTTAAAGAAAATATTTTAACTATCCAGTACCTAACGAAAACATGTAATTGCAAACGACTGATCATTATTAAAGTCAAGCTAATTACTAATTAGAAATGTTATTCATACTCTACAAGAACAACTGTTGGAGGTAGTACCTGTTACAGTACAAATGGGGCTGAATAATGGATAGGTAGGTACCTACCTATACTATCTTTACACTACTTTTATTACTTAATAATACTGGTGTAGTGAGATCTCAGTATTGCAGGGGGGTGGCTAAGATAGCGGGCCTATGCATGGGGATCTTGTAAACAGTAAAAAATAGAGGTTCCGATAAATGAGGAGCCTACTGATGGCTGCTATGAGCACTATTTTAAGTCACTTTTTAATGCAGCAAACCCACCTTATTTATCTAACATTCCTAACTTACACCTCTATTCTGTAAAAAGTAGTTCATGGACGACTAGCTAGCTAACGACAATCGTTAGTGACTCTCAGAATAACTTTAGAGCGAAAAATCGTTTACAAACACCGACAATCAAGTCGCCAAATGAATCGTTACGCCTTACAGACTAGGTGATAATTTAATTTTTATTTGTAGAGGGTTACATGAATGAAAACGTATACACCACATGACTCGTTAGCAACTGCTTTACCGATGTTTGTCGGTATTTGAACGATATTTCGCACTAAAGTTAATCTACGGGTTATACGATTGTCGTTCGTAAACGACTCTTTACATAACAGGGCTGTTATTGTTGTTAGAGGCTACACCCCATCTCTATTATTTTTTGGAATGCATATAGTGCTTATTTCAAGTACCTAGTAGTAAACCTTTAAATATTATATTACTGTAGTTTTGTACCTACTAATTTTTAATTTTTTAATAATTTTTCATCGTTTCAAATATTTTCTTCAAATAAAATTTGGATTTTTTTTGTTTTTCTGTTAATCGACTCAAAAAACAGGTCTGAATTTCTATTTTGTTTAGTAAGTAGACAATGCCCCCTAAAATTTGCTACATCGTGTTTGCAAAAATAATTTGGTTGATTTATAACAGAGATAGTTTGAGTAGCCCACTTAAAATAATTATCTTGATTCTGGAGATAAATTTAGAACTAGTGCGTATAAGTTGATCCCCTTATAAAAATTAATTTATTTCAACCATAATCTATACAATTTGTTGTTTAATTCAAACTTAATATTCCGCTTTATGCGGTCATTTTCAGTATAAAACAAGCAACTGAATGTTTGCAATTTGTCTGTCGTCGATGATCAATACATAATTTTGTATGCTTGTTAAGATTAGATATAAATGTTTAATTTAGAAACTAAGTAAACTAAGCCTACATTATCAGTTCAAGCAAAACTGTACTTTACTATTCTGGAAATTTCGAATAAACTATGTAAAAAAAAGTAGTTCTGCTTGGTTATACGCTAGAAAATTCAAATTTTGCGCTAAATCAAAATGGCGTATGAAACCATGTGCCATCTATGAATAAACAGGCATAAGTTGTTGGCAGGTGAACGGATCTGGGCATCATTGCTTGCGTTGTGAACTCAATTGCTGACGACGTGCTGTTTTTCGCTCGGGGAAGACGTTGCTCGAACCTCCAGGGTGTTATTCTGCAGGTAAGATTTTTACTAGAAGTCTTTTGAAGCATTTTCAAGTTCTGCAAGTCGTTCGCGACTACTCCAGACGATTTCTCGTACCTTTTCGCGGGCCGCGGGTGTTTTAGGGTAGGGAGCTTCGCCGCTGTGATGTAGAATTTGTGGAAGGGGTGCTCACAGTGTATTCTGGTAGGATATATTCATCCCCACATTCTTCCTAAACCACCACCACTTCCCTCCACCACGTTACACGACGTCATCGCCATAGATACGTCTTGCGTCGTTGGGTTACGATTTATTTCAGTCCAAGGTCGTTAACCTAACTTGCAGTTGAGCGAAAAAGGTCGCCTAAATTTTGTTAGATATGTGTGTTTTGATACGTCCTGTGCGCATAATGATAATAGATATGTTGTCTTGTGTTATGGCTTTTTTTCTTACTCCGCACTTCAAACCTACGCTTCCTTAACACAAGTTCATCATGACCTATTTTCAAACCTTGTGGAGCGTCAAGTTACACATAATTATGTCTTGTTTAGAAGCTCCTGGTATCGAAGGATTTGAGAATATGTACCTGAATGTATTGTAACTGTATCCGTTACAGGGGTAAACAGCTGCCAGCTGTTGCAGGTTTCTGACCCACGATTTGACTTTGACCTTTTATTAATAACATTGAAAGAATGGGGGTGTTTTCTAAAGTTACGTACGTAGTGAAACCGCAGAAATATTAAATAATATTCATTTCAAGATATAATTTAAAAAATAAAAAAGATAATTATTCGGAAAAATTTGTCGTATTTTTTTGTTTATAAAAACAGGACTGGGGGGGACATTCTAGTACAATAAAACGCATATTAGCATAGGATGCGAATGAGGTAATGTGCATAGATAAATAATGTGATAACTGTAAATAGAGTTTAAAATCCGTTGCCGCGTCAAGCTATCACACCGTTACTATAGTTACCTAACAACAGCTAGTGGCACGCCTTCACCCTCTGCTTATTATTTCTTATATACAGGGTGTCTCATGGAAAATAAATCCGTATCTTGCACAGGGACACCATGGCGGTTAGCCAGTTCACTTGTTCAGTAAAATGAAGAAAGGTGTGTAAATTTTAAACTTTACAGTAGCTTATTTGATATTTTAAAATAAACTATCTAAGCGAACTACTTTTTTTTACGACCACATACGAAAATACCAATTTCGGTTAACCGAAAACGCTAATTCCGTTTCTAGTGAGAGAATATTTCATTAATTTTCGTCTCTAGTCGGCGTTTTGAACGTTTTCGGTACAACGGTCATTACATAGCAGTCGGCGTTATGGACCCATTCGGCGTTTTGAACTTTCAAAATATAAAGTCGTCGTTTTGGATATTCAGCAGTAGTAATATCATAAGAGCGCTTTCGTATATTCGAATATACTTTCCGCAATTTCTATTCGAAATTGATGTTGCCATGGAAATTTCGTAATGGTAACATCAATTGAAAATAGAATGAGGGAAAAGTATTTAGAATATACGGAAGTGCTCGAGTGATATTTGTCACGATTATATCACGAATTTTTAAGTTCATTTTGCTCAAAATGTCAGTCTGACTTTTGAAAAAAATTATTTATAAAAAAAGCAATTATTGTTGTGTATGGTTGCTACAGATACCATCGTATCACAGCCAATAGGAAGCCGAAACACCAAATCGAATATACCGATGGACCGAGAAGGTATATCCGAGAATTCCCGCCGTGATTTGATTGGTTCATTTTTAAAAATTTCTTAAATCATATTGGTGTATAATATATGAGTGATATAATCGGCGAAATATCCAAGCCTGGTCACATTACTATTTTATTAGTCGCTATCAGATCACTATACCTACTATCTATTATTTTATTAACATTTATAAGATAGTGCTGCATTTTCATGAAAATATGTACCTCGTTTACTTTTTGTAAATAAAAATGCTGTTACAATTTTTACTTTTTGATTTTGGGGGAATTTAGAATGCCTGTCCTTCATTTAATTACCCGTCACCGATAATTATAAACTTTCCCATTACGTGCATAAAATGTTCAATTTTAAGTATCATTTAGTTTACATGTAGGTAGGTTGTTTCTTCAAAATTAAATGTATTGTAACAGTAAACCAAAACAATAACAGCTACTCGGTAGCTACCTACCTATAGATAGGTACTATTTTTGTTTACAACAAGGTACTGATAACATCGTTCATTTGTTTTGAAATTGAAATTTCTGTCCTCTTTTATTCTTACTTACCTATTATGGCATGAAATGAACAAATCTATGCTGGATGCACTTAAACACAACTTAACACGAAAATAAAAACAAAATTATAGAAACAGGAATGATTATCCGGTACGATTGCAGAAAGTGTGTAATTTTTCCTTTATTTTTAAATTAAGTTGTTTTGCATCAAGGATCAAGCATTTCATACTTCAAATTCAAATAAAGGTTACAAGGGACAAATATTTCATAACCAGTTTGTTGATTCTCCTAGAGATCAATCCCAGGTTGAATGAGTCGGGCATATTTAAAAATGAATAAACCTTATATAATATTTAAAGTAAAATCTTCACAAATGGCGGTTTTAAAACTTTAGAAGTGCTCGTACCGCTCGTTATTCCAAAGGGAGACTATTTTATTTTTTCAAATAGCACCAGCTATATAGAGGGTTATCTTTTATTGAAAAAATATTAGTCAACTGGAATTTTTACATTTTTTTCGTTAAAATATGAAAGAGCATTCGTAATTTTGTTCTTAAAAAAGCCCTCCCACAATTTAGTTTTAATTTCATGTAGCATTTGCTGAAGTCCTGGTCCTGCTACAAAAAACTTACTCACCCTGTATATTCTGTTATCCAAATGTTATAGAGATTTGTGAATTATTTTTTAATTTTAATTTAAAACTATAGTTGAATGCCTGCACGCTCTAGAAATTCTATTGACACCAAGCAATTAATACTATTGTAGTTATGATAGTTAATTGTTGTGTTTTTCTGTAAAATCTTTGTGAATAAATTATGTATTTGATTTACATATTAATTTAATTGGTCCACCGGAGTTGGCAACATATAAATATTGAAATATTGTGTAGTATTTATTAACCGATTTTTATGATCATCTGATTATTATCATTTATTCTCCTTTAAAATTATATTAGATTTTATAAAATAATAATAATGGATATTAAATAAAAATCCCGACAAAAAATGTGGATGAAGGTATATGTTTATACTATAACCGTATAAAAAATATTACGCTGTAAATAAAAGGAGGTGGATTGAGTTGATGAAAATGTCCACCTTAATCTTGATTTCATTGCCCAACGGTTTTCTGTTTTAACGAAACTTTACGAAAATCAATCACATGATCATATTTAGATGTTGGTTCCAAAAGGAAGTGGTTATGCAGAGAAAAAGGAAAACGTGCAAAAACAATTCCTTTTTGGAATTTTGAACTGCTCCTTTTTTGGAGTTTGTCTCACCTTTTTTGGCAACGTATGAAACACACGAGCACAACGAAAACTGAGGATGAAAGATGAAGAAATGATTTAGAGTTTATTTCGACGGGTAACTCACGATGGAATTTTGGTGTAGGGAGTTGTTTGGGAATTTTCTGGAATTGTTGGAATTTTTGTGAAATTATTTAGGAATTGTGGGAATTATTTAACTTTTGTTTGAATTTGAGTTGTTGGAATTATTTGGGAATTGTTGGAATTATTTGGGGATTTGGAATGTAAGTGTAGGTACGCAATTTAGGTTCGTGGTTTACTTCTCGGTTTATGTATAAACTACATGTAATGTCATTGCCTAGATTGTCTATTAGGTATTTGCAAATTAAGTTTTATAATAACTTTTACAGACGGTTTTTGCTCTAGAATCCGGGTCTTACACATTCCTCTAAAATGATTAGGAACCAGAAAACCGATATTAGAATTTACCATCTAGCTCCACTATCTAGTATCTAGCTGTTTCATGGTCTTCTTCCACGCTACGTAATATTTTTTATAATTTACCTTTTAAATCTGGTCGTTCATATCCATGATCTGTTTTTTTTTTAAATTAGGGTTCCGCACATGTGCAATGGTGTTGCCCTGCTATTATTCATGTCTACACTAATTGCAAAAGTATGGAATTGTACTCATACAGTTATTTTGATTTTCGATTACAGTCATTCAAGGACACCTACTCACAAGAAGTTTTAAATCGCCATGTCAGTGCAATTATTATACACCTCATTTTAATCGTCGAATCCTAATCCTATACACACCTGACCATGATGAACTTTTTAATTTCGTTTTCAATATATACTCTACTCTTATATACAAACTTATTGCCATATAAATGTTCTCGGCCCAAATGTGTCTTATTATTATTATTATGTACTATTTATTTTAAAACTGCCTATTTTCATCTTACCCGCCATATTATTTATAACCGCATTGATAAGCTTGGTCTTTATTTTCATACAGTTAATTGCGGTTTACGTATTTCTTACCAGGAATAAAATAAAAAAATTTAATTGTTGTAGTACATACGGTTTTGTTTGCAAGCGACATTAGAAGTAAATTACTACTTTCGGTAGAATTTCTATTTTTTGCAATAATAGGTTTTTATATAAAATATTTAGATAAACAATAGACATATGTTATATTTTAAATTTTAATCTATAACCGTTTGAAAAAACGTAACCATTACTTTCAGCGATGGGCAGGCGCAGCGCAGCGATCGGCGCCGGGGTACTCCTTTTATATTTAAAAATATAATAATTGCAAGTTGAAAGTTATCAACGGTTATGCGCCAGGTCAACGTGTTACAGGGATGCGTTTGTGGTCAGTACGGTTTATTGCATCAGTGCTACAAACTTTTTGAAACCTTACTTACTAAAATTAGGAATTCTTCATACGCAATTTATTTATTTATCTTTCATGCTTTGTCCACTATGAGTCGAAACTATGAATATTGATGACTTACATTTTTTTTGTTAATTAAAACGCTTGCAGAAAAAAAGTAGTACAAGGAGCACATCACGAAAGTGTATTTTTTCAGGACTGGTATAAATTAAAAATAGTCTAATATCTATTTACGCAGTGTTAAAAAAATACTTCGTAATGAAAATTATACATCACTATTACCAATAGAATAAAAATTTTGTTTTATAACTAAAACGTTGAGTTTGTTAAACCCCTAAAGCTTGTTGCTCACTTGTCCGTCACGTTCCGGTACAGCGCCGTCCGTTGCGTATCAGCAACTGACGCTACCATCGCCCACTGCTGTCTATGACGGGCCGCGACGGAACGGAAAAGTGAGCGATTCTCCATTTAATAAGCGCATTTTGGCGGTACGTGCCGTGCTGAAACGTGACGGACAAGTGGGCAACAAGCTTTACACCCTTTTTTTTTCCTAAACATTTGTGAAATTGGTGCTCTGATATGAAAATTTTTATATTGGAAGTTTTCTAATTATTTTATCAGTTCACAGCTCATTTATTAAATGCGCGCCTCTTGTTAATCTAAAATTCTTATAAATAAATAATTACTAATTCACAGACAACAACACAATAAGTTTTTTAGTGATTTCCTATAATAATACAAATAAACATGCCTATCACGCAAGGCCATCCACAGTCGTTTTTTTATGCTTTCTCAAAAAAATTCTTATTTCATATAACCTATTTACACTTTCAAAATCTACTCAAAAATTAAAAGGCTGTGTAATGTTTAAATCGATTAAACTAAAATGTATTTCTCTGGTTTATACCGTTCGGTTCTTCAATAGGATTTCTAAATGCTTTGGAGTTTTTGAACAATTTAATGTTTTCAAGGATTTACCGGTTTTGTTTAATTATAACAGTATAAACTTTTTATAGGTAGTTTTTAAATTACCATGAATAAAAGTTTTTAATTTTATTCACCTATTAGGATATTACTGCGTTGATGCATATTATTTCAATCTAGAAAGTATAAATTATTCATTGTATTAAACGTTTTTATCTCGTAGACGCATACATTCACGTAACGGTGCGGTGTTTCCTTGACAGTGGAAATTAGACGCTTCCTGTTTTAGTCATTCCTATCTTTATTATTAAATATCCTTTTACGTCTGTTGTTAGTTTATATCGAGTAGTTAGTAAATACGAAAATTAATGTCAGATTAAACTGAAGCAATGTTTGAATGGGCAGCCGGTCTAGTCCAGTGGACCAGGTTCGACTTGGCAGGCCCGAGCCAAGGGTATCTGCCGCCCGGGTGCAAGATATAATTTGCCGCCCCTACATAACTCCTTAGACATAAATAGTGTTGATTCTAAAAATCTAAAAAAATTCTAAAAAAATGCTCTCTAATCTTTATATTTTTTGAAATATCATTAACGAAAACAAATCTGACAACTACAGTTATCAGGAGCGGCTCAGTAATTTTTTCACCCGAGCGGGTTAGCTTTTGGCGCCCCCTTCAGGGGTGTAGTCAAGAATTAGTGTCGGAGGGGGTTGGTATTGGTATATGGAAATGCGAGGGAATCGATTAAAAAAATGCGCCGCAGGCGATTTTTTTTTCAAAAGTGGGCGTGGCCAATTTTTAACGCGTTGTACGAGCATCTGAGAATTTGAATGCCAAATATTCCACCCCAGCATCCTCAGCAGCAGCTTCGGTTGGTGTTCGTGGAAGTATTAAGTTTCATTTTTTCATAATGTAAGCATAATATATCTTAAATTTTTGATTTTGCCGCCCCTAGTAAGTTGCCGCCCGGGTGCTGTGCACCCCTTGCACCCCCGGCACGGCTCGGTCCTGCGACTTGGGGGCTAAGCCACAATAGCGCCAATAGTAGTGGATTTGAGTCCCACACGGGGCGCAAATTTTTCTGAACAAGTTAAATCCATCCCATCCATGGATATTGTGTATGTTAGATGGGGGGTCATATAACCTCAGTAGAGTGTAAGGGAATTTCAAAGGGGGTCAAGAAGTCGGGGAAATCGGGAATTATACTTAATTAATTATACTTCATTCGATGTGCATTCTTTATTTTAAAAGTTACCTTCGATATTTTTAAATACTTAAAATTATTCAGGGATAATTTTAATTTACCTATTTAAAAATATCGGTTGAGGTGTTTTTCGAAATTTTCAATATGGTTTGAGATAAATATACCTCTTCTTTATATGTTAAGCAAGGTGCATTCATTTAAAATGACCAACAGATATTTTTAAATGTCTGTTTAATTCTAATTTAATATTTAAAATATCTTATGAATATTTTAAATTCAATAAAGCATTGTGTACATTTAAATATATCCTCTAAACGAATTAAAAATATCATTTGATATTTTTAATTGAATTGTAAATATCGATTGATAATTTTAATTGAATTAAAAATATCAAATGATATTAGAAATTACCGCCATCTATAGATTCTGTACCAAACAACCGCATCGGTTTGTGTCTGTGATACATTACACACATCTGGCAACGTCGCTTTCCGCGCACATGTTGCGAGTGTCTGCTTATTTTTTGTGATTTATTTTTTATTTTTAATTCAACTGTTTCCTTGTTTTCCCCGTTAATGATGGGTGTGTATAAAAAAATTATAGGTAAATGTTACCTACTATTATATACCCGAACATTATCGAAATCCATTCAAATTTTCAGATACAAGTTACATCGTTGCCGGTTGTAGCTTTATCGAGCGCACGAACCTTGTAGATGGCGTTAATTTCCAATATCGAATGAATTTCCAATATCGAATGAATTTAAAATATCGATTGCATTTTTAATATCGATTGAATTTAAAATATCAAATGAATTTCCAATATCGATTGCATTTCTAATATCGATTGAATTTCCAATATCGATTGAATTTCAAATATCGTTTGAATTTCTAATATCGATTGAATTTAAAATATCTACTGATAGTTTTAATTACAAGATTAGTTAATTTACACATTAAGATACATTTAATATAATGAAATAATCCCACACGTCCCTAAATAATTTTTTTTAAACATCTTAGAGGTAATAGGAATTAATTTAAAGTATCACTGTGACAATTTTAATTATTTCGAAATTTAGGGAAAGCTTTCAAAACTTTAATACATTTTAAGATTAAAAATTAATTCTAAATGTGGATAGCATATTTTTAAATTCATACATATAGTTTAAACGTTTTATTAGCAAAAATAAAATCCACAACAAACATTTATATTAATTTATTGAAAAACATTCGGATGTCATAGTATGAACCAAACAAATATTTTAGGTATTAATATTAATAATAATATCTAACTTTTAAGATAATTGTAATGCAACTATTTAATAATTCAAACAGATATTCGTATGTCAATTGAAAATATCTGTTGGTCATTTTAAATGAATGCACCTTGCTTAACATATGAAGAAGAGGTATATTTATCTCAAACCATATTGAAAAATGCGAAAAACATCTCAACCGATATTTTTAAATAGATAAATTAAAATTATCCCTGAATAAATTTAAGTATTTAAAAATATCGAAGGTAACTTTTAAAATAAAGAATGCACATCGAATTAAAAATTACACGTAGATATTTTTAATTGGTGTTCAAACATATTTCTGTTCTGATGAAAATCGTAGACTTTAAAAAGTAAAACGGCGTTCCATAGATACCTGTTATACTTCTCAGTAAAGCGGGTTACAGTGGTACAAGACTGGTGAAATCATTTGTCACTGACTGTACACAATGTTCTACCGTGGTTTATTTCTTGATCGTTATCCTCTCGGTATGGCACCTACCAAGGCACCTACTTCGTAATCCATACTTGAGTTTAAATAAGAGAATCAAGTACTAGTAATTAGAGCTGACTTCTTGAATTTCATTTGAAAGTTTAACAAAGCGTTCTTTATTATGACATGGAAAAGTGGCATGTGAAAATTTATTTGGTACTTTTATGGTTGAATGTAAAGTGTTCATTTCGTGATTAGTAACAATTCTTATCAAATCAAATGTAATGAATAATAGGAAATTAATTTCACAAAGTATTTATTTTGTCTAAGCACAGGAAATTATCATTAATGTGCTGACTAATATCTTTTAACATTTCCATTGGTCAAGGTTCTGAAGATGCACGAACACAGGTGTTGGTTGATATTTACCAAAACAAAAAATATAGAAATGTAAGCGTATTTTATCCTGGAAACTATGCCTATGCCCATATTATTCTAGAATTATTTTGGGATATTTCATTATTTGTATAAAACCCTTAATTCCTCCTGGTGTAGTGGTCTTTACCTCTTATTAAAGTTTAGGGCATCCTCCTCGGCACATACTTTACGTATGTGATTCGTGTAAATCTATTTTATTGGTACGTAGCAGAAGGTTTAATTTAATTGCAAAAAAATGCCTTTTACTATGCAGGACACATTAAGATTTGTTTCCAAGAGAGATCATATAACAGCTGGCTGACCGAAGGACTTTATTCTCTGGTTTAGTTAAACATAATTTGAAAATCTTCTACAAATAAATTTAGTTAATTCTGTAGATTTCTTAAAAGTTTTAAAATATTTTTCGTACATCAAAACAATTTTTATAATACTTTTTAAATGTGATATAATAAAACAGAAGGAATTATTTGCCAGACAATTGGGAATAGCTTGGAAATAATTAGTAACTGTTGCAAGAAAAAAAATGTACAGTTATAAGAACTGATTCACCTTGAGCTTATTTTACGTGATCGATGGCCACCATCCCACTCGTGGAAAAGCGAAAATTCTATCAAATGAAACCGATCACGAACATAATTATGAGTCTAAGAGGATTTAAGTAAAAGTACATTTCTTTTTTACCACCAAAAGGCTTTGTATTCCACATCTCTTTCAACCCATGCACCTTGTAGTTTAAGAGAACCTATTACAAGACAGAGATAACAGAATAGACAACAAGTCGTCAAGTACACATTCAACAGGTGAAAGTAGACTGCAAGTAGGTAAATAGGTTGTGATATCCCCACATTCGGATTTCTCTATAGACGTCTCTCTCGAACTCATTGGTTTTTCTGACGAATTCCGTGTGAATGGCAAAGACAGATGCAGTCACGTGGTCGTTTTCTAACTGTGTACCCCACTTTCAAAATCCTTACTTTTGCCACTATAGTAGTTCCACTCTGCTATGTTCGCTTTTAACTCTTTTGCACCACTCTACTTTACGCCGTGTTTATTCATCCCCTCTTGAGTTTTGGGGGTATCCCCAAGGACGCCTGTATCAAGAGGTGGTTTGTTTTTGTTTTTGTTTTTTTAAACGTGGCTACGAGTTTTCAAATTGTGATTTTTCTGTGTTTAGTGCAATTTTTTATAACTACGTGCAATATTTTTGTGATTTTTTGTTACATTCCGTAATTATTACGAAAAAGGTGTGTAATATAGGGAAGCTGATATTTTAAGGAATACTTTTGTTAGGTAACTTTTATAATTAGTATTCATAGGTGTTGGTACTGTAGGATGAATAGAATATATCTCCTTCAAGGTTCTGCTCTCTTACATCGCTTTCATAAAAAAAATAAAACAAAGATTAATAAGAAACACGCAAAATAGAAACAATCCTTATGGTTGCTTAAAATGAGGGGAATACATACGTGCATGTCCTTCCTCACTTGGAGGGGGGAGGAGAGGATTTTCAAATAATTCTACCCATGTTACATTTGGATTTTTTGCCCATGGGTGTATGAATTCGATTTAGATATTATGGTTGACGTCAATTCAACTGCTTTTCTGGAGATGAAAGTAGAAAGTAGCAATAAAACCCAAACATGTTTGAGAATTTACATTAATTACCATTCATTCCACAACTTATGTGGGAAATAACTTATCATACGAATTGTAGCATGATCTTATTTAATTTTTTTTTCTGCTCCGGTTATGACGGATACCAACTACCAAACCCATATGGGGTTCTCCATGTAATGTTCACGTATGAGACGGCTTTACCTTATTCTGAGTTCTTTGCGTGTACGACTCGAACCCACAGCCATTGTGGTCCAGCTTTAGAGTCTCAATGGATCTTCCACCTTTTTTTAAAGTTCACGTTGTATATTTTATGATTTGGTGAATTTTTAAAGTATCTTCATAATCACTCTCAGTAAAAACCCTGCACTTACGGGGGCTCCTCCCCCATCTAACATACACAAACGGTTATGGTTGGGGCGCTTTTAGCTTACTCAGAAAAATATCGCCTCATGTTGGATTTGAACCAACAATCGCTGTGTGAAATGTGATGCGCTTGGAGATTGTAAGCATTACGACCGCTCAGCTACGGTGACCCTAACGAATATTGGAAAATGTAATAAAAGAACTTTGTTTGGTATTTACACTAGATATTCAGCATTATTGCGGAAGAGTATACAGGCCGATTTAAATTCGACCCGCACCAGGGGAAATCTCCCTTATGAGCAGAGGTAGAGGTAGACACAGTTGCTATTGTTTGTTCTTTCTAAGAATCCGCCGACAAAATTGACCTGCGAGAATTGGCAATCGAAATATTTTGGAAAATAGAAAAAAGTGGGAATTAGTTTTTTTTTTGCTTCTGACGCTCTTATTTGAATTTATAATTAAAAACTAAAAACACATTTTCATAGCTGTTTTTCCTCCTTTATCTGATGGTCTAATTATAATTTTATAACACTTTTCGACTCTTTCAGACCATCACCTTTCTTATTTCTTGTGGGTGCCATTTTGTTTGTTTACAAATTCAGATGGAGTTCAGATGTCACTTTTTCTCTGATTACAACGATAGATAATATGTAGGGAAAATATGCTAAATGTGGTGCTTAATTCTCAAAAAAATGTATGTAACTTATAATCATGTTTGCCATGGATTGGATTTCAAAATAATGGAGCACCTATTGTCTGTACCAGAGATCAAAGTCAGCGTTGGTCTTATGGAAACAGGTATTGCCAAATCTACTTCTCACTTAGGCTCTCAGCATCCAAGAGAAGTTTCACTTTTATGAATTTTAAGCGTCTTAACTCAAGCATTATGAGGGATTACATCTACTGTTTACCTGTACCTTTGCAATATACCAAGTTGGTCCAACAAGAGTCCCAGAGTAAAGAAACGTGGCAACACCGTGTAAGATTTCTCCATAAGAATTAAATTGCTCTATGCTCCCCATACTGACTTTAATCTCTGGTACGGACTATAGTTGGATCGTGTTTATTTACTTGTTTGATTGTTTTTCAAAATATTTCGATTGTCAATTTTCGCAGGTCAATTTTGCCGGCGGATTCTTAAAGACAAAGAATAGCAACTTTGCTGAATTTAAAAATTTCCATTTCCTCTGCCTCTGCTTATAGCGGAGATCCGCATGGTGAGGGTCGAATTTGAATTTTTGAATTACTTGTTATAGAACAATACACAATTGCAAAGGAATATGCAGAGTAGGTGTTCTAAAATCAAGCTTTTCAGCCTAAAATTAAATTTAACTCAATTATTGACTGTAAAGCTATTTGGAAGAAAGGTATAAAAATGGATTACATTTTTTATTTTTAAGAGAATTTTTATTTATACATATGTATTCTATTATAGTATTATTTTATCAATTAAAATAATTTAACTGAATAAATATTATTTTCAGATCTCGAAATGAATTTTACTCCATTTGCTGGAGTACCGCTTTCGGCTGCTCTCCCAGTCGCTCAGTTTACACAAGGTAAATTGCCACAAGGTGTCGCTACTGCAAATGGGCAAGTTGTAGGAGTCCTTCAAGGTGGAGAAAATGGTGTACACTACATTCGTCCACTTGATCCATCTGCATTTGCTACAAGTTCTTCACCTACACATTCAAATGGACAGCAAACTCAGATCATTACTTTACCGATCACTATGCCTGGTGCCAAACCTGGTGATCCCCAACAGACTGTTCAGATACAGGTTGTAAATCCCATTCAAGCAGCTGTGTCTATGCCACAAACAAGTCACTCACAGTCACCAAAATACCAAATTTCACAGATACCAGTTCAAACATTTGGGCAAGGTGCTACCGTGCTCACAGTGGCGTACAATCCAAATCAAGAGGGAATACAAATTGTAAGTAACAAAAAATTAAACAAAATATAAAAAATATTGAGCAATATTTTATTTCTTAATTTATTATCTTTTTTACACACAGGAAAGATGTAATCCATGAATTGTTTATTTTTTATATTTTCCCAATCATACTTTGTTCAGAATTATTTTAAACTGTTATTAAAAATGATATGGTTATCATTTTCGTCAACAACCGTTTTTTTTTTTAAGTAATTTATGTTGGGTCATTTTGGACTGTTGATTAGTATCTTTTCTTTTTATTTTGATGCCTCAAGAAATCAGGTCAGATTTTTTATTTCAAAAACATTAAAATAAAGTATAAGTAAACACTATGTGTTTATAAATCGAAATAAAATTATCTGTATATGTTGGTATAAGTGCAAAACTTTTTTATCTTGCTCATGTTTCTCTCCGAAATGATAATAATCTTTTTCTTCAAGCGTATAATAATTACTGTATTGTTGTACAGAACTGGCTATGTAGAAGGAAGTCATTTTGTTAATAGTCAAAAAATGAAAATAATGTTACTAGTACAATAATGTGTTGACGTATACATGGCAACGGCAGTATTTTGCCCATAGCTCCGCCCCGAAGGTTGGTAGAGGGGAGAGCGTTGTCCTGTCGAAATGACTTTTTAGGAAATATTTATTTACAGCAACAGAATATTTTTACACTTGAAGAAAAAATAGTATATATTATTCGGAGTAGAACGTCTTATTTGTGTTTCGCTCACTTGCACAGCCTCGGCGCGCGCGCCTCGGCCGCAATATGAGCTCAACACAAAAAGAACTCTTTCTACTCCTAATAATATAATATACTATTATCCACAACCGGACGCAAAAGCTCCTTTTGCATAAACATAATTATGCAGGCGCAAAGTGCTAGCCCTCTGGCGGTAAAGTTCTTTAAATAAAGAAAACAAAGACTTGTTTTTATTGGATTAATCTACAGGGAGTCCCATTGAAGAGAGTAACTTTGGTTTCAACTTTTTGAGCAATTATGAACAACTTTTATTAGTAAAAATTTCCGATAAAAAAATGTCTAATATATGATTATTTTTTTAAATTTATTTTGGTATCACTTTGCTTTGGATTTGAAGATGGCGAATGGTTATTTGACCACAAGTAGACCATAATGCATTCTATCATTGAGGAAAATTTGGTTCAAATCGAAAAAATAAGAAAGATATAAGGGTATTACACTTTTAATTAGGACACCGTGTATAATAGGCAGTGTTGTAAGTACAAAACCTTTTAAATTGCATATCAATATCTGTAGGCGCTTTTCAATTGCGCGCGGGAGTAACTCGAGTAGCTCCCGAACTGCACCAGTACGTTCCAATTGGCCAGAGATTGTTGCACCTAAATTGATCTTTTTACCTTCCCCGTCCCGTCAAGAACCTACCGATTTCTGGGGTAGCAAGGGTACCTAGTACTTGTTACACATCACATGACATTAAAGTTGTTATAGCATTCAAATTGAATCAACACCAGGGTAGCTTATAGTACATCACTACAGAATCAGATCAATTCATTTGTAATTGGAAAGCGCTTTATGATATGGGTATTGTTTTAATGTACATCAATGCTCAACTGCTTTAATTTTTTTTCTTGTTTCTAAATAGGTAGTCCTAAGAACATAATTTCCTAGGCTCTAGCAATCCCCTTTCACATCTCTTATCCCATATTATTATTAAGTTCCCCTTCTTTATTAGTAGAGCCTGGAAGTTCAGGCACTAAAAAATACAAAAATAGGCAGGCATTTTGCCTGAACTTCCTGGCACTACTTATTAGTGGTTCCTTATCTTTTTTAATTTGTTTCTATGACCAGGTACTGGTTTATTAATAGCCCCATTTTCCTTTCATCCATTACAGCTCATATTTGAACCTAACTAGCAATATGCATCATCTGTGTAGTCGATGGATCCAACGCCCTTGCATTTGCCAAAATATTGGTTAAAGCCTACTATGTCAAATACATTGTATAGTGTATCTACAAGACCAATGTCTCTAGTTTCTTCATGGCAGGTTTCAAAAAACATTTAATATAGATATCTAATTTTTTTAAATTATGTGCTATAGGTAGTAGGTACCTATTAGAAATACTTTTTTTCTTAGGGTGTGGTTTAATCTTTAAATAACATTTTGAAGTAACACTAATTTCACAAACTGTGTTAATTTTTGTTTCTGAATTATTTACAGGTAGATGGTCAAAATGGCATACCGGAAGGTATGACGGTCGTAGCAGCGTTACAACCTCAAGATATCCAACTTATTCAACATCATAGTGAAAATGACAAATCTGATAAAGATATGGTGGCAACCCCAGTTGCTATCATAAAAAATGAGGCTGCAAAAGATGACAGTAGTTCAGAAGCAGGGTCATCAATAGCTACGGCAAATTATTTACAAAATTCAGCAGTGCAAGAATATTTACAGCGGATACAAAATGCAACTTTACCGCTGAGCCTACAGCAATTTTTAAAATTCAATACTGATTCAGTAATAAAACGCGAACAAATAACTGAAGATGGTGTTATTGAAACTGTAGTGGATGTACGAGAACATGACCACGAACATGACACTTTAATAATGAATGACCTTGACGGAGAACTGGAAAATGAGGAAAGTGTAGATGACCCGGATAAGGCAAAGAAAAAAAAGAAGTATAAAAAGAAACCACCAAAACCAAAAAAACCTAAACCAGGGCAAGTTCATATAGCAACAGCATTAGATGGAACAACATTATTCTGTTGTCCGGAATGTCATATGGCATATCCAGAAAAAGAACTTCTGGAGCAACATCTTGTTGGTCATAAAATAGAGCGACGATTTATTTGTGATATTTGTGGTGCTGGTTTAAAACGTAAAGAGCACTTAGAAAGACACAAGTTGGGACATAATCCGGAACGACCGTTTGTTTGTTCGGTTTGCATGAAAGGGTTTAAGCGCAAGGAACATTTGAATCTGCATTTTGTCATTCACTCGGGTGAAAAAACAGAAATCTGTGCTGAGTGTGGTAAAGGATTTTATAGAAAGGATCATTTGAGGAAACATGCGCGATCTCATATTACTAGAAGAGCCAAGGAACAACAACAGCAAACCCAAACGCTTATCAACAAAGATGCTACTACACAAGTGACTATTCAGGTAAATGTAAGAATATTTTTCTTTAGTAGTAGGTACTTATAGTACATGCTTTACAAGACTTTAAATTGAACTTCTCTTATACCTAGCTAACTCTAATTTAAAATAACTTCTTAATACTCGCAAGATGTTAATGCAGAATTCTTTTATACCTACCTCCTTTAATATTCAAAATATAGAAAGAATATTATTATTATTATTATTATTATTATTTTGCCATTATTGGCAATATACAGTGTGTTTAAAAAAGAATTACATCTAGTTACCTGTGAAATTTGTTTGCGTTTAAATTATTATGTGCCACTATATTGGAATTGCATTATCCAGAGCTTTCATCAATTAATTGAGGTTATGCAGTACGCGAGAGCGGCACGTTTTACTTTTCTATGGAATATTCAAAGCACAGTAGATGTAATTCTTTTTTAGACACCCTGTATGAACCTATCCTCTATCTCTTATAATAAGCGAGATCCCCATGGTTATCATCGAATTTGAAACATCCCGTATAGGTCAAACCAAGCAAGCGCGGATCTACGCGGGGTGGGGGTAATTAATTTACACTTGCAGTTGAAATTGATATTTTAATTAATATTTATTATTTATCTAATTATTATTTAAAGGTTTTGATAACTTGTAGAACCTAAATTATTAACTATCCTGACTACTCATGATTTTTAGATTTTGCTCTGCAGGGTTTCCTATGCATACAATAAATCTTTGAAAGATACATTCATCTTTTCAAAATTTTTGTTTATATAAGTTTCCAACTAACTTTTTGAATTCCTCCTCTAGGAGTTTAATTAAAGTAGGTATGAAGCATAAGTTTTAAGGAACATGTAACCCATCAAAATTATTTTAATAATTTTTTAATTACAAATAAAAATAAAATATCACAATCAAAAGTAAACAATGAATGATAAACAATTCAAAATTAACAAAAGTAATGAGGAATACCAATTTGATAGAAAATATTAATTCACTTGAATTATTTTCTACATGTTATTTATTTTTGTTCATTGGATTTTTTACACAGAGTGGACAATATTTTGCACATAAACTGAATTATACTTTAAAATAAGTTGGTAAGTTGTTGCTTTCCATTTCCTGTTTATTATTTGTTTATTCTTAATTGTTGACTGATGTTGGTTGATTACTACTTTTAATTATATTTTGCAATGAAAATTAGTTAATGTCAAATAAAAAATAAAAAAACTGTTTAGTACCTATTAGTATTATCAAAATAAATAAATATTTTAATTTGATATTATAGCAATGGTTTATTGTAGATATTACTAACCCCTACATAATAAAGTACTTAAAATATTTCTTAGAGTACAACTCATCCAAGAAAATTTGTTAATAGGTACCACTTTTTATAAATTTTGAAAAAATCCCAGGAATGTTCTAATCGAATTCTGCACTAAATGAACTGACTATACATCCGTCCAGTATAGCGCCCAATAAAAGACAGATTTTTTTTAAAAGTTGAATCTTTGATTCTGATACTACTACAGGGTTGTTTCATGTGCTTGCATAAGAAAATCTGTGATAAAATAGAAATATTTGTTGGCTGTAAAAGAAAGCAAAAATAATTTCCTATCTTCTCTTAAAACATCTTTCTTGTAATCTTAAAGTAAATTTCTGCTTGTAGATTTTGCAGTAGGTACTATGTATTCTTAATCTAATTAAAATATTTCCTAGTTCTTCAGTGATGAAGTAGGATCAAGGTTATCATGGCAACTTAACTAGGCATGAAACTTCTAGAATTTTGGTGGTATCATGTGAAAACATACACTTTTTAGCAGGTTAGTTGGGAAAAAAATTTAAATGTACGGTTTATACAGTCTCCAAGATAAGGAGCCCATGCATAGGGATCTCGTAAATGGCAAGAGATAGAGATTCGGTTAAATGAAAAGAAATGTTCAGCATGTTAAGGACTACTATGATCACCATTTAAATTCTATAAAATTTGCGCAGTTTTCAGTACAGGCTGAAAGATCTTAATTTTTCAGTTTTCTATTTCCCAGTAGCGCAAAATGATTTTGATTTCATTAAGGCACTTTTTAATGCAGATTTCAAATCTGTATTGAGTTTTTTTGTAAGTCACTAACTTCAGGATATTGACATTAATTTTGCTTTTACAAATGTGTGTCAGAGACGGGCAAGCCATCAATGTAAAGAGCTCTTTCCATTGATCGATTTGGTTGGTTTGTAAAGAGCTCTTTGCCATGGTGACGTGGTCGCCTTGAGACATATTTTAAAAACCAAAGTTGATGACTTACAAAAAATCTAAATACAGATTTGAAATCTGTATTAAAAAGTGCCTTAATAATCTCAAATGTCAGAACCATTTTTCGCTACAGCCTATAATAATCAAATTACACAGAGAAATAGAAAACTGAAAATTTAAGATCTTTCAGCCTGTACTGAAAACTTCTCAAAATTTATAGAATTTGAATGATTCTCTTTGTAGGTAGTCCACAGTAAGCAGAACATTTCTTCTCATTTAATCGAATCTTTATCTGTTGCCCTTTACAAAATCCCCATACATGCACGTCTTATCTTGGACATCCTCTACACAAAAATACGCTGCCAGCCTGATTAAAAATAATGGTATGGGATTCAATGAGCTACGTCCTCTTTTAGAACCGTGGATTTTATATATTCTATAGGGCAATCCAAATTCTTTGTATTTCCAGGATTCCAATCTCCATTGTTGTTAAAGGTTCAAGAAAAGGGCTAACCATTTTATTTATTTATTAGGAATCAAAATATTATAAATAATTACATTACATACTAGGACATAGCATTGCAATAACCTTATTTTGGTGTTTAGTGGATATCCTGACTGCAAAATACTTTCATCTTTGCAAAAAGATTCTCTCGATTTTGCAATTTTGCACTTTATTTTCCTTGAATAATCACACTACTCATTGATTATACCCCCTAATTATTATTTATGATTGCTTCAATTCGTTGATCATCTATTAATTATGCAGTTGTGTAGGTATTAGTTGTGTATGCTGTGTATACTTTGTCTATTTCATATTAACTTGTTCGTATTTGTTACTACTACATGGAACTACAAAAGGTTAATTTATGGTGTTGTTGAAAATTGTGTATTATTATTATTTGACTGACTTCTTCAGAAAAAATCAATCGAGGTCTCAGTCTGAAAATAGGAGGCATTTTTTATGCTTAGCTGGCTAATAATAATAATTACATTATTTTATTATAGGTACCAACATCACAAATTCAAATCCCAGTTCAAATACAAGTTGCACAACATCACATCCAGGTAAACACAGGTGGAGAAGAAGATAATAACCAAGTCAGCACTGTTGTCTTACCAACAGCAACCGAGAGCATGACAATATTGCCTCAGTAAAATAAATAAGACAAGATAGCTATAATTTGCTACAAACTTGGAAAAAATTTTAAGTGCAGTTACAACAGAAGTTGAAAGTTAGTAAAAATTTTATAATATATTTTAATTTTTCAATATAACAGTTCAGGTTCATACATCAACGACATATGTATATGAAGTACTATGTAAATTGACAACGTTTTTTATTTAACGGTAAAGATTTTTAATATAAATTGTTGCAACTTGTAAAGATAATTATAATACCATGCAATTCCAGACAGGAAAAAACTGACTAAATGTAAAATCTTTTTAAATACTAGTTTATACGTAGAAATATACATATAATTATATTTATATAAACATATTTATCAATAATTATTAAATATTCTAAACCGTACCTACACATATTATGTACTAACGTCATGTTTATCCCATTTCAGTATACTACACATAGTCATATGGTTTTGGGTGTCATTAGTTTTGTATAACAAGATCTGCATTTAAAATATACAGGGTGTTATTTATAAAATATAAAAAATATTAAGAGAACTTTACAATTTGTTTTTGGTTTAAGATTTGTATAGTTTATCTAAACGGCCAACCATAAAACATGTAAGCAATAACTTACAAAACTTTTCTTGTACAATGTTGTTATTACCTCTTAAATGTAAAGAAGCATCCTGTATTTTACAATCACATTAAATAGAATGATAGGTTTACCATATAATGCATACACACCAACAAAAATGGAGGATATTAAAGGCTTAACTAGAGCAGAGGAAGTAGAAAATGCATGTTTGTTTTTGGACCGCCCTTGTGTGTACACATAGTCTTTATCTTCTGTTGGTTTATAAAATACCTACATTGTAAATTCTTTATTAACGGATTAATGTATTTATTTTATATCAGGACCAATGTCTACAATGTGATGAACTCAAAGAAAGCCTTGACTGTGCAGCTATAAAGGTTTTTATAATTTATCACGTTTATGTACTACCCAACCTTGGTAATAATTTGAGGCAATTTATTAGTTGTAATATTATGTTCCAATTAGTTTTTATTTATTTATTTTTATGAATTGATGTAAAATTTACTTATATTTAGTATTAGTTCTTAAATCGTGATTAAAATAGAAAATTTATAATTTAGGATTAATTTTTAATAATAATCATGCTGATAGTATTCTAATTTTATTCTATGTAGAATGAGTTTGTATTCTGGCTAGAGTTAAAATGGTAAATTCTCAAATTAAATCTCTTCTTTTATACGTAATTAGGAATTGTAAGTTGCTTTTGTCTTGTTTTCTTTTTAGAAAAATGTTAATTATCAACCCATAATCGAAATTTAATTTAATAAGTGACTTTATCACAAATTTAAAAGTGTATTTTTTATTTAATGTTAGAATGTGTTAAACCCATATTTATAACTTTATGCCTTTTGTTTAAATAAACTATTTTTTAAACAAATTATTTCGTAATATTTCATCTTGGTAGAAATTTTTCAACTTCCTGATCCTCGAATTCTGCATCAGGGAAAGTAAAGCCTGATTCACATTATAGGTCGGAACATAGTGCGATCACGGTCCAGTCAAATATTGTAGCATGTATTTTGTATTGCCCAATGCAGATTCATGATCATAGGCAAGACGTGGTATGCTCAACAGACTGCAGCATCTCTTTGCAACAATATTTTGACTAGACCGAGACCTCACCCAGATCTGACCAGTAGAGGGAATCTGGGGCTTAAGAGTGACAATGAAACCTAAAAACATGCGATATTCGGGAAATTTGCAATTAGTTTTAGGTTGATTAGTACTAGACATGTGTCGGCTAACTACAGATGCTATTTTATTTGGATTATCACGTAAATATTCCATTTGCTTGTTTTGCTACACTGAACATGAATTATCTAGACCTACTCTAGAGGAGGTGCAGGTACTGTACAGATGATGTCACTTCAGTTCAGTTAGTGCGGTTTACTGCAGCACAAATGAAATTTGAATTTGTCTGTACCTAATACTAATAAAGAATGTTCAATGTAAAACATGGTCAGGTTGGCTACAGATAAGTTAAATTGAAAAGTACCATGGCGCTTCATTCTTTTAATTCTTATGAGGGGATGGAACTGGTTATGAAAAGTACCTACTACAGCCAATCAAACCAGGTTTTTTTTATTAAACATTTGTAATTACAATTAATAACTTATACCAAAATAGTTTACGGAAGATGATCTTACCATATGACTTGGGAACTTTTAATATAATTCAGTAGGTACTTGGAATTTTTATTATGGAAATGCTGCTACTAATATTCGATTTTTTTTTATATTTGCAAATTAAAAATTGGCTAAGTAGTTCATACCATAGCGCCAGGGTGTTTTTTAGAATTATTTTAAGTAGAAAAGTTCTAATAAAACTTGTCTAGAGGCTACAGAAATAAAATCTGTTGTCTTTAAGTTTCCCTCTTAGATTTCTTTTGTTATTAGTACGTCACTTGTTTTTATTTGGTAAATCATTGGTGCAGGTCATGTGTTTCCCCGCCTTCATATAGGTAATCTCTTTTAATATTAATTGCAATTTTGCTTTTGCATACTTAGAAATAGAAAATTAATCTTTGATAATTGCAATATAACTTATCGTCTACAAAGGGGTAAGTTTGCCGCCAAAATTTAAATAAATATATTCACCCCATTCCCCTAAAATGGCGAACTAACTAGATTTTGCAGGTGTTTGGTGGTGTTTTTAGTAAATTTGCAGTTTTTTAATTATAAAAACGCATTACCACGGTAAGGAAACCTGCTTTTACTCTTGACGAAATTATTAACAATATTACTAATTCATTTACACATTTTAGGGGTTCATGTTATTGATAATGGCGCGTAATGATTTGTTTTATATAATATTTTTTCTCTTGGTGTAGCTTTGTTGATTAATTTATTTAGTAGGGACTAGTACACAATAAATATTTGAATTTACTTCAAGCTATTTTCATGTTTCACTAAATAGTTTTAGCAGACTCATGTTTATACATTATCCATTAGTACCTTCTAAATGAAATATTAGGTTCCTACCTATTTAATTTGCTTTCATTAAAGATAACATGAGTATCATTTTATAAAGCTTATCTTAAGATTACCTACAGATTTGTATATTTACCTATGTTTCATTCCAGAGGGTCTAAATCCACCACCATGAATTTCTCGCCATTTGGGGGTCATTTTCCTTCAACCATACCAACGATACATCAGTTTGCAGCAAAATTTAGTCATGACAGTACACCAGGTAATTTATGTGCTTCCCAAGATACTGGAACGAATAGATACACTGCAAATGGGGTTCCGTCGTTCACTCAACATCATCCACCACCACAACAGCAACATCTTATAAATACTTCCAAATACCAAAGTGGAACTTATATGAATCAGAATGCCATATACACACATCAAGCAAATATTCGTCAAGATAAACGCCAGGGGTATGATCAACAAGAATTAGCTCAAGAGTTATATGCTGCTATGCTACAACAAAGTCAGCAAACAATTACTAATCAACAGCAGCAGCATCAAAATAAACAACAGAATAGTGAAAAGGTAATTTAGGTGTATCCCTTAGGTTGTATATTGTAGCAATGTTAGAATGTAGGTAGGTGTCTACAGGGTTTAGATTTGGATTACACACCATAGGGATTTCAATGCAAAAATCTTTATGTTTACTTATTTATTTTCTCCCCTAATTATTTTAGAGATAAACTGTTTTAAAGTTTTTTGTAGAGAAGGAAATACTGAATCGGGACGTTCTATTTGTTTTGTATTTCACATTTACAGAAAGAAAAAAATTGAAATAGGTAATTGAATGTCTGAATTTGAATATCGCGCGTTTTATTTAAAAGAATTGCTGCGCTTATTGATGAATTAAAGGATTTGATAATATTAAAAGAATGATCTCATGTTTTTGTGTAAATTAAGGGCCAGCATAACTGACAATTCTGCAATTAAAAAAAGCGCGCAGACGCTCAATTTTTGCAATTTTTTCCTCGTGTAAAACTAAAAACCAATAGACTATTCCAATTCAGTATTTCTTTCTCTACAAAAAACTTAGGAACAGTTTAGATCTAAAATAATTAGGGGACAGTTTTTGTTCAAACAACTGTCGGGTTATTATTTGTTTTTGGGAGATAGTGGGTGTGTCTGCACTTGCTCTATGTCCTATGAGATGTTGGACCATAGATGTTGGCACAAATGCATACCTTAATATGTGCAGCTCAAACATGAATTAAATTTTCCACTTCAAAAATTGACCCTGAATCGTTAAAGAGCAGGATCCAAAAAATATTTATAAAACAATAAATAGTAATCAGAACGTCAAACAGATAGGCTGTCTCTTAAGATACTAGTAAACTATTTCTTTATTTACAGTCTAAGCAAGAACGGCACCAAGAAGAGCATGGGGTACAGCAGTCACAGCAGCAGCAACAACAGCAACAACAACAACAGCAGCAACAAAATCAACAAACTCATCAGTCACAGCAGCAACCTCAAACATCGCAACAGCAAACTCAAACTAATCAAAACAACCAAAATATTAACAGCTCTTCTACAATGCCTACAAGTTGGCAGTCATTGGCAACTCCTGGTTCAACAGTAGCAGATTATTTATCACATTTGCCTGCTTCAACATTACCTCTTAGTTTACATCATTTTTTAAAATACTCGGCTGAAAATATGAAAAAAGAGACTCCACAACAGCTTAATCCCCAAACAACAGAGCCAAATTTAAATTTGTTACATGTAAATGTTGGTAGTAACACGCTTACTACAAATGGATTGAACACCAATGTTTTAAATACTAGTACGTTAAATGGTAATGCTAATATGCTCAGTGCAAATGCATTAACCACTTTAAACACTTTATCAACGATAAATACAGCTCAATTACAAAATGGTACTTCTGTAAAAAAGAAAAAAAAGAAAAAACCAGAGAAGGAAAAGAAACCAAGACCAAAACCCGGTGAAATTCGTTTAACTACAGCTTTAGATGGTTCTACTTTATACTGTTGTCCAGAATGTCATATGGCTTATCCTGAAAAAGAACTACTTGAACAACATTTAGTTGGGCATACTTTGGAGCGTCGTTTTGTTTGTGATATTTGTGGCGCTGGATTGAAACGCAAAGATCACTTAACTCGTCACAAACAGTCACATAATCCTGAAAGACCATATGTTTGTACTGTTTGTTTAAAAGCATTTAAACGTAAAGAACAACTTACATTACATTTTGTTATACATTCCGGTGAGAAACGTCACGTGTGTACAGAATGTGGAAAAGGATTTTACAGAAAAGATCATTTACGAAAACATACAAGGTCGCACATTGCAAGGAGAGTTAAAGCCGAGTTGTCACAACAAAGTAGTAACACGACACAGAGCTTACAAGCTCAAGTGGCAGCACCCATTCCTACTTCCAGTAACAGTGCAACACAAGGTATAATGTCTTGAAATGAATGGTTCGACGTTTTTTGTTTTTAAGGTATGTACCTATCTATTACAATCACAAACACCTTAAAACACTAAAATTTAATGATAATAAATTTTAAGGGTGAATAATTTTCTTTAGAATTGTGAGAAGTTTGTAGAAATTTCATGAAATATTTTGTGCTTGTACGTACTCTTATAGGATGTGATAAGATCTGCAGCATTTAGTGAGAACAATTAAAAAATACATACCTATAGGTAGGTATCTGTTGAAATTATTTTAAAAGAAATTGGTAGCATCTACTGGTACCCATATTATATTAATTTTTATTTGTATAGGGGTGTGTAAGATTACTCTGGGTGCAAGGGGATAAATGAGGCCTCTTTATGAATTTCCAAGATTTTGATACGGTTCTTGAATTTTGACGTATGGTCCACTGCGTTTTTGAAATCTCAGTGCCTACCTAATTTGTTGAAACGAAAAAATTATTTGATGGAAATTGTTTGATACAATTTTTCAATTCGGGCAAAGGAAATCTGCATATACTAGGTACAAATAAAACAAAGGAAAGATGTTATAGTATAGGCATCAAAATTTATAAGTCGGTAATAATTGCAGTAGACTTGGAAAAAGAAAGTGCTATGTGATATGTCTTAGCTATTTAGACTGTTGAGAAAGAAAAAATAAAAAAGGCTATTTTAATCATAAATTTGTTTAGTCGCCATCTACTAAGGTCATATAATCCCCCCATCTAACACTTAATATAAGACAAAATACAAACACCCATGAGGAAATCAGGATACAAACCATGAACTTCTTGGTTGCTGAGTCAAATCCTATTCATTTCTTGTACAGTTTATTAAAACTATTATGCAGTTAGAATTAAAAAAAATATTTAAAAAACTCACATAAAGTAGTAAATCACAAATACCTACCTACGTATGATAGTGTTTTAAGGTGTTAAAGAAGCTGTTTTAGAATTATTTTCCTTTTACATTTGTTTCTGGTTGAACACTTCTACTGTTTGGTTAAGTAGAGAAGTTCTTTAACATTTTACTGGTGTTACATAAATTATTATGCAAATTTAAAGAAAAGATCAGTACCTGCTTTGCTCATAATTCTTAATTAAAATAATTAAAGTCAACTTCCCACTTTTTAAAATATTTATTGAAAAAATAAACATAACAAAAACAGGAACAATTTAAAGAGAATAATTTATTATTCTTCCCCATAAATTCTTCTCATTCTTTTGATTACGTTTAGGCAAGCTAGTCACATGGTATTAAACTATAGTTTTTATATTAAATGTGTCATACAAATTATAATGAGTGCTGTTTTATAAATTTAATACAAGATATAAATAAAGAAAAGGAAATTACTTCTGAAACAGATGATTGAATGATTATATAAACACTAAAAGTAAAGTATTATTTAGGTACCATTTGAAAAATTATAAGCAATGAAAAAGTCTGCATTTGATATATTTTTAATTAGGGCTTCTAAATTACATGCAAAAATAAATCTAAAAGTCTGTTAGGATTAGCTTTCATTGTGATTTATTGTTGAAATTTGTTTATTTTTTTGTACCATTGTTATTATTTTTTAATCCTACTTTTTAAATTGGAAATGATACAGAGTGTAGAATTAAATTACACACCATAGGGATTTCAATGCAAAAATCTTATGTTCATTTATTTTCTCCCCTAATTAGTTCAGAACTAAACTGCACTGATTTTTTTTATAAAGAAGGAAATACTCAATCAGGACGTTCTATTGATTTGTTAATTTAGTTTTACAGAAAGAAAACAATTGCAAAAGTTGTGCATCTGAATTTGAATATCGCGCGCTTTATTTAAAAAACACATCTAACACATTTTGCAAATGTAATTGATATTAAAAGAATGATCTTATGTATTTGTATAAATTATACATTTATTTACAGTTTACAATCAAACATAAAGGTTCGTTAGCATAACTAGTGACAGTTCTGAAATAAAAAAAGCGCGCGATTTTCAAATTTAAACGCTCAATGTTTGCAATTTTTTCTTTCTGTAAAATTAAACCAATAGAACGTCCTGATGCAGTATTTCTTTTTCTACAAAAAATTTTGGAACAGCTTAGCTCTAAAATGATTTAAGGAAAAAAATATATGAACATAAAGTTTTTTGCATTAAAATCCCTACGGTGTGTATCCAATTCTACACCCTACTATAATTATAGCAAAAAGTGTTGGCAATAATATGTCTATAATTTGATTGAATTTTATACTTTTTAGAATTTACAGTAGGTTACTTATTATTTTTTTGGTGATTTTACAGTGGTAGCTTGTTAATCACCTTAATAAGTTTTAGCTGCCATTGATTGATAAAATATTTTTACTTTACCAAAGCTTTTTTGTTTACTGGTACTACTTTCACTTTCTAACTATGATGAATTATTTATTCTAAATAAATTTGAAGTATAGGTATACTTAAATATATTATGGGAAAATTATAATAAGAGATGATTGTGAGAGAAGATTTTGACAAAAAAAAAAGATAACAGTTCAGAAGGTGAAAGGTTCTAGTACAAAGTATTATATTATCTTCCTTTTAATTGTTTTATAGTATGATTTACATGAAAAACAAGAAAAAAGACTTCCCCATATTTAATTGTTCTTATTTTGAAATATAAATTAAAAGAGCTGGTATATATTAGGGACATTTTGTTTTCAAAATTCTACCTGCTGGACTAACCCCTGGTTAAATCTTAAAAGGTGTAAGCACAGCCTTGTGTAAGGTATTCATTACAAATTTTGGGTCATAGTTTGGGGGTTTCAGAATATCTATGGGCCAACGACCAACTATACCTACTTTTTGTTCATTTTTATTGTCGTATACAAATTTGCTTCTAAATCTTCGTATTTAAATATTTGAAGTATAATTTAATATATGAGGGAGGTGATTTTTTCTATTTTTCCATGAATGTATTTAATAATACAAATTTTTATAGTAATTATAAGATTTTCAGTGCCATATTAAGTTTTTTATTGTTATTGTTCATGTTCGCCTTCCAAAGGTGAGTCACTTCTTTTTAATTTCATATTAATTTAGGTGTTAACAGCATCTTTGATAACAAAATTGTGATTTAAAAATAATTTTTAGATGTTTATTTTTTTTATAAAATTAAAATATTAGAAATGTGTAAAAGTGATATTATTTCTGTTACTTTGTATAAGTAGATGTAGAAATTCATAGTTTGTAGCAAACAAAAAAGTACCTATATATTCATATATTTAATATAAGATAGTATATATGCATTCCAAGAATACCCCAAAAACTTGTCAAGAAAAGATTCACTTAATTGGATTTCAAGTACAATCCACGTACAATCAAATAGTGTAAGTGCTTGCTGCTGAGGTATGGATACGATGTTGCTGGTCCTAATCACAAATCTATTCTTGGCAAGTTATTTTTTGTTATTTCTATTTATTATTCAAAATGACTTCCATTGTGCAAAAGTTCGTATTTAATTGACTTAATTTGGATATTTTTATTTATTTTTCATTAATTTCTTAAAATGTTGACATAAGTCATAAACTAATGTAAGGAACTTTTATTTAGCTAAATGTGCAGGGTGTTATCTAAAAAACACCTCAAGCCATAACTTCGATATTTTAAATTTGTTTGGACTCCACAAACTATGGGTATATAATTCTAAATGGTAAGGCAAAAGCTAGCTTCAACTTTTTTATTTTAAATGGAATACCTTGTATATTTTTACATATTTGGATTCAGGGTGAAATTCTGCATAGAGTACCTAGTGTGTTTTATTTGTCTTTTTGGTGAGCGGTCGCTGCTTAATGTTCTCGATCCTGTTTAAAACAAGCGAACGTCCCGCTTTAATCCCGCTTCTGACGTCACACGGTTAGTTACTATTCTAGCCACCAGACGGCGTATCGTTAATATTTATTCCCTATGGCTTGAGGCGTTTTTTAGGTAACTGCCTTACCTATAGGCTGTTACCTAAAAATTAATTTGAAACAAAGAAACTGGTTGTGTAAAATAATTGGAAAAATATTTTTATGTAACCCCAGAATGTGTGGGAATGTTAAACATTCCTTTATTTTATTAATTGATAAATTTTGGAAAGGTATCTACCTATCTGGTATTTGATCAACTGACCATTAACAGTAGAGGAGAATATAATATTATCTACAAGGAAAATTTGTATTTTTTCCTCTACTATTTTTGATGTAGAACCAGTTCTTTTATTATCAATTTTATCCCTGTGTTCTGTATACCTAATAACAAGTTTGAATTAAGTCTTTTGTTCTGGTAGTATAAACGGGAAAAGAGGCTGTGGGCGTGCAGATTATAAGTTTTGCAGAGAAAATTTTAATGGGGCGTTGAAGATTTGCAAAAAATTAGATTTGTAAACTTTAAGAAAATACTTAACTGACTCTACTACTTCCTTTTCTAGTCTTAAAGAATAAGCAAACTAAATTAGTTAAAAGTACTACATTAGTATACCTACCTACCGCTAATAACGTGTGAAGTATTGAAAACAATAAAATACATAGTACAAAATGAACGCCATATTACTACTCTAAATACCGTGATTATGTTACAATAAATACTTCTATGCCCTATAAAATATAGAATAGATGTAGAGATAAAAGCATCGGAAAAATTAAGTACCATTTTACAATCTAAATTAATCTATGACAATCCACTTTATATTTTTATGGAAAACGTAATTTTAAAATATAAATTGGTGATGGAGCTAATGTTTCAAAAGTTTTTTATTATTTCAAATACGTTTTTCTGATGCATTCTTCTCTTACCAATATTGCTTGTAGTCGAGAGCTTCCCATGTATTTGCTTTATGTATACTTAACAAATGTAATACAGCACAATCTTTCTAAACTATCTCTACTTATTATGAATTGGTATAAAACCAATTAGTATACCTACCTAAGAAATACATTTTTCGAATGCATCACGCATATAAGATTTCAGTAAATGGAGTTGTAAACTTTTTGAACATGCAGCAGTGCACATTATGTCTATGCAATCACATACAATGGGGTTCGGTCATCACATGGTTTCCCTGGTGGGTAAGCACCATATCTATGGTAACCACCGGATTGCTTATCATGGTGATCTGCGTTTCGCGATTGTTGGAAGCGTGCTTTCTCCCGTCGCTATAGCTACTCTTCGCATTAACACGATGTCATCCACATTGTACCTATATGCATTGTATTTGACTCCTGTAAATCGTTTCTGATCATAACGTTTTTTATACTTTGCTTGTTCTTGCTCTATTGTAGCTCGAACTTCTGCTTGTATATCTCTGGTGGTAGTCTTCATACTGCATCCTCTTCGTCTTGTATCAACGCGGCTAATGGATCATCATTAAAACGAGGCATAAATCCATATAGTAGTCTACCTCAAATAAAGATTTACTTGTGGTTTTATTAATAGCAATATTCAGATTGCGTTCCACTTCACTTAATTGCTCGTCTCACGAAACTTCCTCTTCCATTGCCGTTATTATCGTAGGAATTAACGTTTAATGGACACGCTCCACTTCACCATTTCCCCGCGGCCATTGGGAAGAATTCAAAGTAGGATGTCTTACATTCGCCGGATGTAAAACATGTTCCACGATCTGTCACAACCCTATCAGGTATATACCAAATTGACTTACTTATAGACAATTCAAGTGCTCATAATTATGGTTTCTTCCGACTTTGTACTTTGAACTGGGTAAATTTTCACGTATTTCGAAACAGCATCAATAACGACTAGAATTACTAATAAGCAATATTGCTTTTTTCGCTTTTCACAAGCGGCCCTACATGATCCAAATTTATCCGCCCAAACGGTGGTATTAGGTACCTGATTAAATTTTTTATTCGATCCCAATTTGGGTAATTCTTGCAATGCACCTCCAGCTCCTCCGTTTTTAACTCCTTACTCCTACCGTTGAGCTGCCATCCACTATTATTACCTGTAACATACGTTTCACTTTTTAGATGTACTACCTATAGGAACCTACTCTTAAATAGTTCGTTCAAGTGCTTTCAAACAAAAACCATACAAATGTAGGTACTGCATGCACTACTAACATGACTAAGACATAATAGGTACTTGGTATAGTCGACGCCGTGACCGAACCCAACGAAAGTAGGTATTAGCAGCTATAGAATATAGATCTACTTAACGATGTTTACAACTGGCAGAACTGAAATTTCATTTAAATTGTCTGTACAAGTACAAGGTATTATCCTCTGTAGAACCCTTATAAGTTGAATGTTTGGATTGTCTGGGGCAAGTACATCGGTTCACATACAACGGATCTCACGCATATCTGTATAATAGCATAATAAACGAAGAGATTATGTAAACACACAAAAAAGAAAAAAAGTGTCCTACATGCACAACAAACATTGTTAAATTTCGCGACCTTCTTGATTTCCAAGACAGTCTTGGAAATTAAGAAGGTCGTGTTCAATTGTAATGGAATTTTGTCATTTTCTACCCAATTTTAAAATCGTTCCTCACTAAAAAAAGTCATCTCATTTTTAGAACCTGTATCTTAATGTAAACATTATGTGTGCTTTAGGAAAATCTAAGGAGCTTCTTAAGATATTTCTAGGGAAAAAGTTTAGACCTGGCAACACTGTTTAGTCAACGTCTGGCAACCCGCTTGGATATTTTGAACAAACTGTCAAAGCCATGTCAAAGCTGTGGTCAAAGCATAGGTCAAAGCCAGTCAAAGCGTGGTTTATCATCTTGGTTTATCCTTCCCTTTACCTTTTTATAACCTGTGAAGAGCTTTCTACTGCTGTGTGTGTGTTTCTTTGTTAAATATAAATAATTTCATCAACAGAAGAACTTATCATAATTATTTCCTTAACTTTCTAGAATTTCTTGCTTGTATATTTTTTGTAATTCACTGTAGTAATAAATAACGTAAGTAATGTGTAATCTTTTATGGCATCAAATTAAAACTGTTAAGTATGTTCAAGAAGGTTGTAGTAAGCTGAAGACCTCTTGCACTGACATGGATTTTGTGCTCTACATAAACGATGTCGCAGTTCATTCGGAAGTTGTAGATGAGGGATTAGTGATAAATTCAGACGATCCTACTCTGAATAGCAACAACATCAAGGAGAACCTTTCTCAAGCAGAGTTGCAAGGAAATGGTAAGTGTTTAAAATCAATTTTACCCTGACAAATTTTCTCTACATAAATAACGTTGCAGTAAAATCAGAAATTGTACGTGATGGGTTCGTGATGGATACCGAGATTCCTATGTTGGATGTTTGGAATGGGAAAGACATTAAGGGAAACCTTTCTCAACCTGAGTTGCAAACGGGGGGTAAGTAGGAAAATCATTGACAAATATCCTTTCTCTTTCTTTTTGATATACAGGGTGATTTAAAAGTACACTGAAAACTCGTAGGAGGTGATTTCTCTTGTCAGAATAAGGAAAAAAGTTAATATGACCCATGGTCTGAAAATGCTTGGTTACTGAGTTACCAGACGACAAAAATGGAACGAAGAATCACTAGATTTATTAAATTTGTAAAAATTTAACCAAATAAGATAATGTTTCGGTTCTTACGAAAAGTATTTTTCTGATTGGGTAGTGTGTTTTCAGAATTTTAAAAACATCCAGAAGGTGGTAAACCACAGGACCATTTTGGTTTTTAAGTCATAACTTTTTTGTCTTTTCACTTCTGGTAAAGTCAATTAGTGAATTTGACGCCCCCATGCTAGACAAAAAAAGGTACTTGTTGTACAACGAAGATGTGCACAGTTTTTGAAAAATCGCGGTTTTTACAGGACTGTATCACCGCACACTACTTTGGGTACCTGAATTTCAACTATTGAACCAAATAAGATATTGGCTCAAACAAATGGAAAGGAAACATCTTATTTGGTTGAATTTTTGAAATTCGGGGACCCAAAATGGTGTGTGATTATAAAAACAATCCTGTAAAATCCGCCATATTTAAAAAAACTGTGCAAGAGTACCTTTTCTTTTGTTTAGCATGGGAGGCCTAAAATCCGCTATTGACGATACTGAAAAGACAAAAAAGATGACATAAAAAACTAAAATGGTTCTCTGGTTTACCACCGTTTGAATAATTTAAAGATTCTGAAAACATACTCATAAGTGCCTCCAAACCAGAGAAATACTTTTCGTAAGAACCAAAACAATACCTTTTTTGGTTGAAATGGTTGAATTCTTACAAGCAAAATTAGTGATTCTTCGTTCCATCTCTGTCGGCTGGTAACTCAGCAACCAGGTATTTGCGGACCATGGGTCATATTAACTTTTTTCCTTGTTCTAACAAGGGGAATCACCCTGTATATTTAAAAAATAAGTAGAAGTTGTGTCTTATTATTCTAAAAAATCAATATCTAAATAAACTGTTAATTATTTCAGTAAAACATCAAAATACCAGCACCCATTTGCATGCCCAATTAAAATCGGAAACTCCTGATGTGAAATTTAATATTAAGAGTGATGATGATGATATCTATATGAAGATTGAGCCTTTGGTGGCCGAGGAACTGGATATAAAAGAAGAAATTGACGAAACTGAATCAGAAATCCGGCAAGGCTCTCAAGTTGAACACTTAGATTCTGCACTGTCCAACACCTTATATCCAATTGAAGAAAAATTCAATAATGCAATAGGTAATTTAGAACCATATACAAGAACTGAAAGTGATTATGGGTATAAACGGAGAAGTAATTTTGAGACTTGTGGTAAGATAGCTACAAGAGAGAGACCCTTTCAATGCAATATATGTGAGTATAGAAGTTCACACAAATCTCACTTACAACGACATTTGAGAACCCATACGGGCGAAAAACCATTTAAATGCAATATATGTGATTATGCAAGTACAGTAAGGACTAACTTACAACAACATATGAAAATCCATACGGGTGAAAAACCATTTAAATGCAATATATGTGAATATAGATGTTCACAGAAGAATAGTTTACAAGGACATATGAAAACCCATGCGGGTGAAAAACCATTTAAATGCAATGTATGTGATTATGCAAGTACAGTAAGGACTAACTTACAACAACATATGAAAATCCATACGGGTGAAAAACCATTTAAATGCAATATATGTGAATATAGATGTTTACGGAAGAATAGTTTACAAGAACATATGAAAACCCATACGGATGAAAAACCATTTAAATGCAATGTATGTGATTATACAAGTTCACAAAAGAGGAACTTACAACACCATATGAAAACACATACAGGTGAAAAACCATTTAAATGCAATATATGCGATTATACAAGTTCACTAAGGGGTAACTTACAACAGCATATGAAAACCCACACGGGTGAAAAACCATTTAAATGCAATATATGTGAATATAGATGTTTACGGAAGAATAGTTTACAAGAACATATGAAAACCCATACGGGTGAAAAACCATTTACATGCAATATATGTGATTATACAAGTTCACTAAGGGGTAACTTACAACAGCATATGAAAACCCACACGGGTGAAAAACCATTTAAATGCAATATATGTGAATATAGATGTTTACGGAAGAATAGTTTACAAGAACATATGAAAACCCATACGGGTGAAAAACCATTTAAATGCAATATATGTGATTATACAAGTTCACAAAGGGGTAACTTACAACAACATATGAAAACCCATACGGGCGAAAAACCATTTAAATGCAATATATGTGAATATAGATGTTTGCGGAAGAATAGTTTACAAAAACATATGAAAACCCATACGGGTTAGAAACCATTTAAATAAGATATATGTGATTTTAGAAGTTCACGAAAGAGTAAGCAACTTACCTAAACATATCACAACCCATGTTGTCACAGTCTACTTCAGCGATAACAAACCACCCATATAAGTGAAAAACCATTTTAATGCAATATCATATACGAATATGAAAGTTAGAAAGTGTAAGAATTATTAATAATTAAAGTTTAGATTGGTCATCCATAACAGTGTTAGTAGTAATAGTAGTGAAGTAAAACCATATTGTGTAGGTATCTGAATCGTTTACTTAACAAAATATATTGCCAGTATATCGACGTTTTCAAGCGTTACTTTGTTATTTCCATGTAAAATCGATATTTTCGTTAATATTTATTATTTCTATATATTTTCAGTAATTTACCCAATATTGTAATAGCTGTTATGTTTATACTTGTTATAATTAATAAACTAATAAAGAAACGCAACTTGGTTATATCATTTGTTAAACACTTGGTAACTTAGGTAGTCGGTGGCTGAGGTGGCGATATATATAAGTGAGGGTTGAGCATCGAAAGATGCATAGACGCATACACTAGTGCAGCGTTTCAACCTCGAGATAAAATCGAGATACTGAATTTGGTTTTTACCTACTTAAGGTATATTACATATGTTGACAGTTGGTAACACAGAATTTGAAGCTACCCTACAATTTCGTGTTTTTTTTTGTCTTGTTATTTTGTGTGTATTATTATTAAAAATATGGACACTGGGTTATGAACTGAAAGATAAAGGATGCAGAATGTGCCGATACCAACTTAAATGAACATTGGTATTACCAAAAAGTACCCCAGAAGTTGCAGCATGCAAATGCACAAATCAAAATGGGGCCACAGTATTCTGTGACGGGGCTTTACTTGGTCAATCGAGCCAGACCAGCTAGAACATGTTCTGATTGCATCTAGAGTAAGTTAGAGCTACAAACAAACGTATTCAAAATTTACTCTACCTTGCTCTAAAACACAAACAAAAATTAAAGTTGTCAGAGCAGATTGAAGCAGACAAACAAACAAATCTAAAAAGCTGTTGAAAATTCGAAGTCCGAAATGTCGACATTGCGCACGCGCATGATCATGCGCAATAACATAAATAAATCTACAAACCTCGACCACTAGTCGCACGTGTGTCGCTCTCGCTATCCGCTTGTTTCAAGGGAAGCACAATGGATGGCGAGAATTCATATAACCAAGAGCAACAGCATAGGACACTAGACAACCAATCAGACCATGTCATTTTTTGTTAAGGATATTTGAAGATAAAGTCAAATTTAATTTAGAAGTCCGATATCCACTTAAAAGATAAAAAGTGTGAAAGAGAGAAACAGACGCTGTTTTCTCTTTCTGTACCATTACTTAAATGAGCAATTTCGCCCGCCTCTCAAAATCGTAACTGATTCACATACTGCAACGGTATAACGCCGTTTCTTGACGTAAGAGAGAGATGTTGCTATCGAACTGAAACGTGAAGTTCGAGACCACAACACAACACGTTTCAGTTCGATAGCAACATCTCTCTCTTACGTCAAGAAACGGCGTTATACCGTTGCAGTATGTGAATCAGTTACGATTTTGAGAGGCGGGGCGAAATTGCTCATTTAAGTAATGGTACAGAAAGAGAAAACAGCGTCTGTTTCTCTATAATTTATTGACATTCTCAAGCGTCACTTTGTTTCTCTCTTTCACACTTTTTATCTTTTAATTGGATATCGGACTTCTAAAATAAATTTGACTCCATCCGCTTGTTTCAAGGGAAGCACAATGGATGGCGAGAATTCATATAACCAAGAGCGACAGCATAAGACACTAGACAACCAATCAGACCATGCCATTTTTTGTTAAGGATATTTGAAGATATTAGCATGGTATATATTAGTAATACATTCGGTTTTTAAATTAATTGCACAAATGTTCATGATCCATCAAGTATAATTATTCAAGACCAGTGCAATACAATGCAATTAACCAATAATTTATTGAATATTTTTAAAGTAAAGTAACTTAAAACACTTTATTAGAATATTATAACAGAATAATTATAAAAAAAAACATTTAAAAAACTGAAGATTAAAGTTAAAAAAATAAGACGCAATCAAACCAGCGCTGCGTTAAAATGCCAGTCGAGTTGAGGTAGGTCACGTTGCGGCCCGTTCCTTATTGGTAGCCTAACGTCCCATGCTATCAGACTTGGTTATACAGTGCCTTCATTAATGATTGATACCCACGTGACCTTTGATCCGTGGTGTCCTTGGGAGTTTCAGATTTAAATGTTGAAGTCAGGTAGGATTGGTACTCGTTGTAACTAATAAGTAACTAAAGTCACTAAAGTTACTGTCAATTTACGTACATACAATCAGTTAGGGAATTATTAGATAAAGATTTGCCAACTGTGAAAGTTGGGTTGCCTATATATCTATCTACATTCGGTCGCGAGGGCCGTAAATTGCCTATGGCGACGCAGATGTCGTAGATACTCCCTAGACAATTTAAAAATGTGATTACGCTAAAATTGATAAAATCGTAAATTACACTTTTGTAGGAGTACATTTGGTATAATATTGTATCATTATTGTATGTGTGCCAAATTTGAAATAATTGAAGCATTTATAGATAGTAGAATCCACGACCTTCTTTCAAGAAGGTAAAATTTTTTTTTTAATGAATTATTTTCCAAATACCCTGTATATTGAATATTTAAACGTGCTATTCAGTTCTTTTACAATCCTAACTGTTGGTGGTAGTGGTAACTACATATAGTGTATTTTTTGTCATTTTACGCGCGTAGAAGTTTAGTGAAGTTTATTGAAGTACTGAAGAAGTTTGGAAAACATTTAATTATAAATTTCGGTACATTATTAGTTTGATTGTTGTTTGCCAGTTTCCTTTTATACTTATTGTTCCAATTTGTGTTATTTTAGCAGCGTAAAAGAAGGTAAGTGTAAATTATTCTCTAGGTTAGAAACCACCGCTAATGTAATAGAATTTTTATTTTGCAAAATATATACATTTAAAGCTTTTACTTATTTAGCAAAAAACCTTAGCAGCAAATAACGTATATTAAAAATACATTAGAATAAATACAAGCGTAAAAAGGCAACCTTGAATAAATTCTTTTTTTTAGGTTAACTGTAATATCCTTTCAGTTATTGCTCCCTTGTTCGTTACAGCATTAAACGTACATAGTTCCAACAATACAACAATATATTGCGTTAGATTTATGTTATAATAATTAATATTACCTATTGGTAAAATATGAGCATGCAAAGATTATTGGCAGAGCTGTTAGCTTTGGACTGCCGTTGACCCTGGTGGTTTTTTAAAGCCTACAATTCTTTTGCGAATTAATTTTATTCTTAGCTGTAAGTTTACATGGACGGCATTGCGTTTTGCTAATTAAATACATAAATAAAATACGAGCCATACAAGCACTTATGTACATGCTGGTAGCTGCTTTGCTTTATAAAGCTACTTTTAAATTACAGACTATCTACATTTTGATTTTGATCATTTGATGACTGTAAGACTACGTTTGTAATCGTCTCTAATTTAATTAAAACTACCAATTCTGGAAATCACATTCGAACAGATACCTACAATTAGATGTTGATCTCATATATCTACAGTGTGTTTGACGGAGTAGACTCCATTTAATATTGTAGTAGCTACAGATAAACTTTAAATATAACAATTTCTTGTGAATTAACAAATCATTCAGAACAATCCTAAGATCAAATAAGTTGACAGTCATCAAACACACTATAAATAAATAATGTAAGTAAGTAGGTACCACTCTTGTATTATAAATTTTAGTGGGTAAAAATAAAATCAATGAGTAAGAATATCATTTGGAAAACATTACTCAGAAATAAATTAAAGCTTTGCATACCACTAACAACTATATCCAAAATCTGGTCCAGTGTCTGCAAAAGTAACTATTTACAGCTCATTACAAAAACGTGTTTCACATATCAGGTTGCATTTCTCTAAATTAATTTTTTTATTATACCTACTCTACTGTAACTATATAAAAATTCAGACTCATATTTAACATCAACATGACTGAAGACTTAACAGAACTAAGCCTTTAGCTCAAAGGGTAAACCACGGTAAAAAAATTGTGTACATTAAACTACGTAATGTGAATGATTACCCAGACTTCCCAGGGATTACCCGGACTTCTCGAAGGCTACCCGGACTTCCTAAAGACTTCCAAGGGACTTCCCGGATTTCCCTGAGGCTACCTGAACTTCCTAGAGACTACCCGAACTTGCCAAAGATTTCCCAAAGACTACCTGGACTTACCAAAGATTTCTCAAAGACTATCCTGGTTTCCCAGAGACTAACCGGACTTACCAAAGATTTCCCAAAGACTACCTGGACTTCCCAGAGACTACAAGGACTTCCCAAAGACTACCCAATCTTCCCAGAGGCTATTCGGACTTACCAACGACTGCCCAAACACAATCTGGACTTCCCAGACACCACCTGGACTTACCAAAGACTACCCAGCCTTCCCAGGGACATCCCAAAGACTACTCGGACATCTCAGCGACTACCCGGACTTACCAAAGATTTCCCAAAGACTATTCGGACTTTCAAAGATTCCCCAAAGACTACTCGGACGTCCCAGAGACTACCTGGACTTACCAAAGATTCCCAAAGACTGTCCGGACTCCTCAGAGACTACCCGCACTTACTAAAGATTTCCCAAAGACTACCCAGATTTCTCAAGGACTATCCAGACTTCCCAGGAGCTACTCGGACTTCCCGAAGGCTACCTGGACTTCGCCTCAAACATTTCCTAAAAACTACCCAGACTTCCCAGGGACTACCCAGACTTTCCAGAGACTATCCAGATTTCCGGGACTACCCACTGCACGTGTACACGTGGTGTACACTAAACTTCCTACGTGATTTACCCTTTATTTTTGCTCGTTTCATTATTCTTATTTGATGCAATCAATTTTCTTTGCGCTACCAAGGTACTTAATTTCATTCTAATTTCGAAAATCATTGCAGATAAACATTATGGTATTCGCAAAATTCTTTGTAAAATAAAAATGTGACGACGGTTTTAAATCCAATTGATTTACTACTCAAAATCAATTCAAATTGGCTATTTTTAGTTGAACGATACAGTTAGAACAGTCACTTATTTATATTGAACAAATTTTCACTGATATTGGTACCTAATTAATGATATCGATCTTAAAATATCATTTCATGTTAGCAGTCACAGGTTTATATTGTAATGTAAACATTATTAGAAGTACTGCCTTTTGAGTACTCATACTATACTTTTACAGGCGCCGCTATGTCTTAGTAGGTTTACGAATACCATAAATTATTTTTCAGTTCACTGCATATATTTGTTTTGAGCTTCTAATTACCTTTTAGTAATTAATCATACTAGAAATGGGGTTGAATCTCATAATCTTAGATAATAATATCCACAGTATGGAAGTCATAACGCATAACATAACTCCACCCCAGCCTAAATCCAAAGACCAGGAAGTGGTGAACACCCGGGCCTCGAGTAGTTCGTTGGCTCCTTTACCCCCTGGTGGGGTCACTACCCCATCCACAGTCCCGTCGGGGTCGATACCCATGCGTGGTTTTTCGTGTACTCTCTTCAAGTGGATTATCATTAGCGTAAAAATGGCGAATGAGGCTGAAAAGAACAACGGTCGTTAATGTTTTGCTTCAGCAATATAATTATATTAACAATTATTACACGATACGGAATGCTATAAAGTTCCCAGGGAATTTAATATATCAAGCCTTAATTTAGCAGAGCAGCGGGTAAGGGATCTTAATTAACTTAAAAGCAGTCAGGGATGATCTTTTATTCGTGTTGGAATTCGTTGGAAATCAAGTAATCATAGGATATTTTATTTCATAAGCGTGTAACAAACGATACTTGTACAGATGTTCCTGATAAGCATAATTTGTATGTACCTATGTCTGTTAAAGTAATCTCTGAAATCTCATTCACTTTTGAAAATTCTAATATTGAAATTATTTTGATATGGATCTAGAACAAATTCATATTGAATTAGTAGCGGGAGGTTTTTATTGTGTGCAACGAGATAGCCCACCAACTACTATACAGGGTGAAGACTGCAGTCTATATGAGTCGCAGTTAAATGAATCTAACGCCGTTCTAGTTTTTGATCAATGTTGCCAACGTTATGAAATACGTTGAAAAACGCTTTAATAATCAATCCAAAATAAAGTATGATCAAAAATTTGACTATGGGTTACATTAAAAAAAAAAAAGAAACTGTATGTTATATTTTATAAACACGAGGGTGAAAATATTTTTTTCTAATACTACGTAAACATTTCTGTCAGTTATTTCTCCTGAACTTCTCTTCTATCTGCAACGGTTACGACAATATTCTGAATTGAATATTAACGCGTTTTTCAGGTTTTTTTTTCAGAATATTAACAGCATTGTTCAAAAACTAGAATAGCATTGAATTTGTCATGTAATTCTGCCCAACTGTGGTAATTTAACCGACTCTGTCTTAACTAGCCCTCTGCATTTCTATCGATAATTCGAATAAGTTATCGAATAATTCGATATATCGAATAACAATATTAAAAAATATTTTTATTCGATATATCGAATAAATTTTTATTCGAATAATTTTATTCGAATAATTTTAGTCGAATAATTTTATTCCCCTTGAAAAAGTAGGGTTATAACAATTTAGACTGTTGTACTTGTACTGTACTTTTGCATACTGTGTGTCCCTGGGAAGACGGAACATAGGGATCTTACAATGGTAATTTTTTAAAATGATCCACGAGTGCTTTGAATTTCTATTTGGTGGAAGCGTCGACGTCGTTATGTCAGCTGTTTAACGCGCTTGCTAATACAGATGTAATACATGCGTAGGTTATACTAACAAACGATTCAACAATTATTTACAATACCTACGAATTGACAGCCGCGCTCTTGAAAATCAGTTAGAAATAAAATTATTAATTATTTGCTCAAATTGGTTCATGTAAATGTAGATAGTGTTTTAATTAAATTAAATGAGACTGGGTATCATTATAAAGGTAATAAATACAAAATAATTTGTTTGCAGTTGACGTTTGGTTCTAAGATCTTTTTTCAGATTATGATGGATTAGGTGAACAATTAAGGCTTTTCGCAAGTTACACATTATTAGAAACTGAAAATGAAATTACGAAAATTATACTAGTAGGTATACAATAAAATAATGCTGTGGACCTGTGTTAGAAAACTTTCCTTTGTGCTATGCAAGAACCCGGCTCCTTAAAAATCAAATACTTTTAATGTAACAATTATTTGATCACATTAAATTGCCGTAGAAATAAAGATTTCATATTCGTACACACTAACTGATATTCATATTCGCTTTTTCTTTGATTTCATCTTAATACAGTCTTATGCTATTAGCATTGTAGCATCAAATTCTTCAGTTCATACATCAAGATCATCCTATTAAAGTAAATTTTCACATTTCACATGTAATTTAACTGGAATTACTGATTGTCAGCTCTAAACTGTACTTAATTTAAGGTAGGACCCCATTTAAAAAAAAATAACATGAACATAACCTTTAATTGTCTTTGGTTTTAGTAAATTGACATTTAAAACACAAACAAAAATTTGATCTGAAGACGATCATACATGATCGGCATGGAAATCGTTAACGATCGGTGAGATTCGTATAATTGTTTCAAGACGAATGCTTTAAAGCACTCGTGGATCATTTTAAAAAATTAGCATTATAAAATCCCTATGTTCCGTCTTCCCAGGGACACACGGTATACACATACAAGGTTGTGACGTCATCAAATTTCTTCATAACGTGCATTACTTGACTGATAAGATCAATTCGAATAAGTTACATTCGATATATCGAATAACGATATTGAAAATATTTTTATTCGAATAAATTTATTCGAATAGTTCACTCTGAAAAAAGAAATTGTTGTGCCAACAAAAACGAATTTGCTGGCCAAATATTAGTTGATGTAACATAAAACAAGTTGCACCTACAAATATTTTTTTCCAGTGTGTTGTCGAAACAAAGACGAATTAGTTGCAGTAAATAATACGAAGTTGTTTCTTAAAATAAAATAGTCTGTTCTAGCGACATACATTTTTGTTGCCCTTACAAATATTATTTTCTTGTTTGTTGTCAGAGCAAAACGCATTTGTTGCAGGAAATAATACAATTCAATTTTTGCCATGGTTACATATTTCCTGTGTTGACCCAACAAATATTTCGCAACAAATTCGTATTTGCTATGACAACCAATAACTTTGTTAAGGCTATAGCCACAAAAATTATTTGTTGGAAGAACTAAATTTTTGTTACGGCAACAAGTTTTTTTTCAGAGTGTTTTATTCGAATAAATTATTCGAATTATTCGATAGTTATTCGTTATTCGATATATAAAATTTATTCGTTATTCGATACCTATAATCTCGGATATCGAACAGGGCTAGTGTCACCCTGTATACTACAGAGTGTTCAATAATAGAGAATCAAGTTTTTGGAATTGTGTTAACGTTGTTCTAACTTTACTTTATGTGCAAGGCTCTACTGCCTAATCGGTTTTGAAGTTTAAAAATTGTCAAATACTTTATTACCAATAAGCAGTAAACAATATTTATTTCGATTTATTGAGTGTGATTTCATTGTAATATGTGCTTTTCCGTGTAACTCATCGGAAAAACTAATTTTGAAACTGATCTTCTGATTTAATTTCCCAAATGGTGTTTACGTTAGAACAGAAACCATTATTTTATAATGGAATATTATTTGTGTTGGTTGAAGTATTTACATTATTTGCGAATTCGAACTGATAATTTAGCCGTACCTATCCAATACAAAGTTGCTTCGAAAATAGGGTAGTGGTGAACAGTTTCATCACTCATCAGCTTATTTGATAATAATTCATCTCATATTATGTACTAGCATTGATTATAAATAGGTACTAGCTTAATGTTTATAATGGCTATATTTACGCATGATTAAGTTAGGACATGCGTTTAGGCTAACAAAATGTTTCCATTGCTTGAGCAGTTTTTTTTTCACTAGAACATAGTACCTACCTATACTTGTGAATAATTTGTGCCATTACAGCAATTTCCAACATCCCAATTTCTAACTCCCAGTAGTCGTACCTTTTTATGCAAAAGGATAAAAAGTAAGTACTAGCAATTATTGTTAAAATTCGTGAATTTCCAACTATTCTGTTATTTCTAAAATTGTATTCGACAACCCCTTTTGGGAAATTACGTTTTAGACGTGCGTACCTATATTTGAATATTTAATGATTAACATTTTTGATTGAGAATTAAATTAATAACGAAGGCTGGGAAGTTTTATATCTTTACATATAAATTTTCTGAGGAATCGATAGATAGTTTGACGACTTTACTGACTATTAGGTACTGGTCCTGTTATGTTAAACTATCTCTTTTTGTAGAGTTTACTTTTAAATCGGGAGATAAAATCATCCACTAGTTAATTAATCGATTCTTCAGCCTGCCTAGTTCTCGAGAAACTCTCATTTGTATTTCCTCCTTTTCTGTGTTTCCGACATAATATCAGATTATACCGAAAACAAGATCTTGATTATAAACAATCCTTGCTGAAGTTTTGTCAGATAGGAGGGGTTGTTTTATCAATCGACTGTGGTGTCTGTCTGGAAAATTATTTCTAGTTTTTTTTCAGCCTATCACTTTCGTTATTTTCCTAAATACCCACATAGTAATCTCGGGCATAGGACACAACGCCGACTGGACACAACGCCGACCGTGGACACAATGCCGACCGTGGACACAGCGCCGACCGTTCGCTGTGGACACTACGCCGACCGTGGACACAACGCCGACCGTCGTCTGTGGACACAACGCCGAACGTTGGCTTGCCCTAGGGGTGACCCACCCGCTTTAAACATTACACCGACCATGAACAAACGTTCGGCGTTGTGTCCGCGGTCGGCGTAGTGTCCACAGACGACGGTCGGCGTTGTGTCCACGGTCGGCATAGTGTCCACAGACGACGGTCGGCGTTGTGTCCACGGTCGGCGTAGTGTCCACAGCGAACGGTCGGCGCTGTGTCCACGGTCGGCATTGTGTCCACGGTCGGCGTTGTGTCCAGTCGGCGTTGTGTCCAGGTCCCGTAATCTCCTTGATATTGACTTTCAAGTCGTGTATTTGTTAAATACTGCCCCCCATTTAGATATTCATTTCGCATCTTCTCGCACATCCGCTTTCTTTTGTGTTACGAGTTACTATACTAGTATAAACAATTTTTTTGGCCATGCTTTTTCTGCACATTTATAAAAACTAGATTTCGTTTCGCTTTGTAATCAACCAGTCCCTATGAACTGATGTTAATAGAAGCAAATGGAAAAATTATCTGTCAAAGAAGGTACCTACCTATATTAGGCAGACCATACTGCCCTAGGGCGTTATGTAAGAACTTCATATTATAACGCCTACACATTATGTCCTCTCATTATATTCATACTGACATTGTTCTATGAACTCATAGATACATAAACAAACATTACCTACAAAGCTATGCCATGGCTATATCCATTTTATAAATCCATATACAAGCTTTTCAATTTATTTATGTATCGAAAGTGAAAAATAAAATGTTGTGTGTACCACGGACATTACTTGATGTTATACCCTCGGGTTTGCTAGTTGTCGGTTTCGGCAGGCAAAAACATCTTCATAATGACCTTGGTACATAAACGACTGTTACATTTCGAAAATAATTTTACTTAACATAAATTATACAGTAACCGAAAACACTAACGGTCATTTATTTTGCTTGTCGTTATTTGTTTCTCGCATGGACACCTGCGCGGTTTCAATATATTCTACCGTTTTCTAGAGCGTATAAGCCGCAGTTTTTGAATTTTGCGAGAGCCCCTACCAGTTTATTATATCCTATTTGATTAGTTTAATGTTTTAATATTGGTAACAACAAATAAATTCTGTCCATTTATTTTTACTTACCTGCTAGTAAGTACATAACTCCTGTAACTAAAACGGCGCTGATTTGATGTTGGCAAACTCCAAAAGCCCCAACTAGTGCTGCGCTTCCTAATACTATTAAGCATACTAGTGAACATGATATGGAGAGATTCTGCATTCCTGAAACAATAATTAACGTACGTTAATTTTCGGTAAACGATATCTACTAATGGTGTAGGACTGAAATATTTTCCCTAAAACATTCCTAACTAAAAGAGCACGGCAACACTGAAATAACTTTTCGGTTCTTCAATGTTTCGTAAAATGTACTACTTATAGGTAGGTACTAATATTTGAAAAACGGGAGAGAAGAAATATACCACTAAAATCATGAATAGATATTTCTAAAAATCTTTAATTGTGAAGAGCGATAAATTAAATTGAATTTTAGATTCTAGAATTTTATGATGAATTTAATATTCATTTCACGGAGTGCAGGCTACAGGGATTCATCATCCAATTTTCAGGATCGACGTAGTTGTACAGTACGCCCGTTTCTAGAATTCCTCGGCTGTGGGTGCGCATTTGTCCAAAATTTATGGTGGGAGTGACCTTCACACTCGTCCTACCACTTTTGCGTGGTACCAGTGGCGCAGAAATTATCAGTTGCAACAGGTAGTTAGACTTATTGAGTTCTAAAGTGGGAAAAAGCGGCCAAATATTAAGAGAACAATCGCGAGAAATAATTTATAATGTTTATAAATATTTTCGTGACAATAAAATATGTGTTGCGATTACATGAAAACCGTTCTATTTTATACCTAAAAGCATGAACGTGACGCCACTGCTTGAATTTAAAATTTTTAAACGCCGCGCTTCCCGATTCGCCTTCGGGTTGCGCGACCCGAGGAATTCTAGAAACGGGCGTACTGTATATACATGATTTTTTTGATGCTAATAAGCCTGCGTTATGATTTTTATCGACGTGCCAGATTAGCTCAGCTTTTAAGTACTGACCTACCAATCTAAAAGGTAGCGAGCTCCATACTCGCGCGAACTCTTTATTTTTTTAAAATTTAATTCAAGACGTTGGATGGACAATAAATTTAAAATTAAAGTCATACAGCATTGAGCAAACGTATGAAACAAGAAAATATAGAGTAAAAAAGCTGCACGTGTCGTAAAAATGTTAGCCAAAAATCTTTATACTAAAATGTTGTACTTAGAATACATCTTGGTTCAATTCAGCTCCGTTAGTTTCCATGAAAGTTGATTTAAACCGTTTACGTGGTATACGTTTCCGGATCGAAGGATCGATATATTTTGTTAAGGAAGTCGATTAAATATTGTTTTATGCTAAACTTCAACCGGCGCACAGTGGGGTATTTTTGAGAAAACCTGGCCAAAAGGCAAATGTTAAATTTGAAAATTGGGGTCTAATTATTTCTTAGCTATATCATCAGATAACCAGAGCAACAGAAAACAATGGACACGCGTTACTAATGCAAATGTTTTGGTTCCTATGCTACTCTAAATATAACAATTGTAGGTGTTGCAACTATCACTCATCAGTAACATTTCGAATTTCTATTACAATAAAGTCGTTTGTGTGTTTGTATATCTAGAGCTTGTACGTTAATTGTGGATAGTATGGAGCCTCTTCCTGGAGATACGTATATTTTTTAGTCTATTTTCATGTTCACTATATTTTATTATTCGGTTTTTAATGCCTAATATCAAGTTTTTTTTACATTAACACTTTTAACGGGTGATTTAGTTAGGTGCCGGGTTTTGTCCAATTAAATTACTAGTATGCTTGTTTAGCTATACTATTTAATACCTTAAAACCGTTGAAACATTTTGCCCATATCTGCCCCCACCTAAAAATATTAATTCTTTTAGCAAGTACTGCCGTTCTACTATTTGCACCTATATCCTGGTTATTTTTATATCTATTTGAAGGTGATGAGTTAATATAATATTTCCTGCAGGTTCACGCGAGGAGCAGGTTATTTTGACTAGAAGGTACTTATTTGATATCATGCAAGAAGAACCTCCTACTCGAAATTATATATATTGCTAAAAAGTCCGCCATATTGAATCCGCCATTTTGAATTTTACAATTTTGAAATCAGATTTGGAATCAACGACCCCGAGAACACCCGGAAACGAAATTTCATCTAAATCTGCTAAAATATTGCTAAAACGTCCGCCATATTGAATCCGCCATTTTGAATTTTACAAATTTGAAATCAGATTTGGAATCAGTGACCCTCAAAACCAGAATGTAAGAAGTTTCATACTAATCCGAAGATCTTTTGAGTTTTGGCCAGGTTTTTGTAAAAATACCCCACTGTGCGGCGTTTAATTCTGTCCTGCACTTTTTCCTTCTTTTCTATTTGAGTGCTTAGAATTCGTTTAGAGTTATCAAGTAAAAAGTTAGTTAGTCATAAAAATTCTAAAGTAATCTGAATCAAGATACCTACTTCTGTAACTGAAATATCTTTAAGAAACTATTATTTGTATGTAGAAATCTATCTAGAGAGATATATTCTAGAAACGGATATTTTATTGTAGAATTGGAATTGGGGTTTCTAGATGACGTATTTCCATATTCCGACAGTCGACTCGGCATTTCATGTCGTATCAGGTACAAACATATGGAATTGAAATTGGACATGCAGTCAGAAGATTGTTTTTCAGATATGATGTTGAAATTGCACGAAATGCGATCTTGGTACGAACATTTTTTTAATGTTACTAGTATAAAGAATGTAATGACGATATTTTCCTACTTTTTCTCCAAGATATAAAAACTTCGAGGTATATTACATGTTTAGGTAGTTTAGTATTTCGTAACTTTTTGGACGAATACGTTTTTAGGTTATTTTTACCCAGTTTACTTATACAATTTTTTTGCGATAAAAAATAGAATCGAGTAAAAGTTTGTATTAAATCTTTGTTATAAAAGAAGTGTTTGAAAACTCAATCGTCTGAAATTGGTCACAACTTGATGTTGTCAGTTTCTCTCTCTCTCTCTCTCTTCGTGGTTTTGGAGTCCCACCTGGGCTTGGACCTCCTCTATTTTCTGCTTCCAAACATCTCGCTGTCTTGGTATCATTTTCCAGTTTCGAACTTTTAGTATCAGCATCTTCAGTGCTATTTTTATCCATCTACGTTGTCTATGAAAAATGTCACAAGTAACAAGACAGATGATAATAATTATCAATCATAATTATTATGACGATTCAGAATCAGAATATAATTAAATTAAAATCAAGGAGCTTGTGAAAGTTCCTTTAGTATTTAATTATTCCAAGAAAACTGTTAGGAAATGAGAAGGGAAATTTTCAATTATGACGTGTATACGCCCTATTAATGGTTCATTAGAAATTAATATATCTTGGCATTATCAGCAAAATATCGCAATGGTTTTACGTCTTATTTAAAGGTTTATTGATTTTCCAACAGCTTTTCTCTCCATGCTACACATAAATCGGATGTATTTAGGGTTGGGTTGTGTATATTACATTCATACAATCTTTAAATGTTTTCGGATGACTGGGTGTTACCTTATAAATTGCAGAAAGAAAACCTAGAATTGCCGTTTCGCGTGTTTGTTGTGTTTGTTTTTTTAAAGAAATTAGATGAAATACAAAATACTTGCTTTTTGTATTAATTCAATTTTTATCGATCTTATGATTCGTAGACATGTTGTCTTATCCGCGATAGTCACGCCAAAGGCTCCGTTTTTGAGAAATCAACTAATAGATAGATTAGTAAAATTAATTCCTTAAAAATAGTATTTGTTGGTATATGTATTCATAAAAATTGTTATTCGCTACGTAAATTTTTCTATTCATGTACGGGTGTCCAAGATAGTGAACGCATGCATGGGGGGATCTCGTAAACGGTAAGAGAGAGATTCGATTCATATTCAAATTTTATAAATTTTGCTCAGTTTTCAGTATAGCCTGTAAAATTTTTTATTTTCAAGTTTCCATTTCCTTGTGTAATTTCATTATTATAGACAATAGCGCAAAATGGTTTTGACATTATTAAGACACTTTTGAATGCAGATTTAAAATCTGTAATTACATTTTTTGTCAGCTCTGTCAGTTGTTAGTGGAGACGAACCAACCAAACCAACCAGTGGAAAGAGAACTCTCGAACCCTTTGCAGTGGTGGCATGGCCGCCTCTGATGCATAGTTGAAAAGCCAAAGTTAATTCTTGAAAAGTTGGTTACTTATAAGATTCCATTCGCAAGAAGCAAATAGGTCAGATAGTCACGACGCATTGCAGCGAGAGAAGTTGTCGCTCATGGAACAATTTTGAATATCCTTCACGAATATTTTATACCATCATCACATGCGACGCGTTCAAGGTCTTCAAGAGACCGTCTTTCCACATCGACTTTTCGAAAATGCAGTGAAGAATCTTATTTTTATCATCATTTTGAACAAGTACTGCTCCTTTATAGAAGGAGCATATCCCTATGCTGCACTACACAACCGATGGTTTAAAGAAGATCGACAGAAACGAAAATATTATTGTGCAACAAGGATAAACAGATAACAGATAACTAATGCATTGTTGTGTTGTTACCCCTTTTTTGTTTTGACGTAGTAAGTTTCTGGTACTCGATCGTGTAGGTCGCTTTTTGGTTGACGTTCCTGGATTAGCTGAACACGTCAGCAACACGATTGATGTTCTCCTTGTAAGGGGCTTGTTGGGGCAGTTCATGCAATCTTCCAAAGTATTCATAATACTCCATTAATCATCCAGTTGTTGTGGGATTTGATAAAGTTTGGACAATAAAAAATTTAATGTTTTTCTAGTTTAGATAACCGCCGGTTTTGGTTTTTATTATAAAATTGGGATTCACGTACGACCAGTCGTAAAGTTATCCATATAGCAAATCTCCATAGAATTATTTATAAACCGGGAAAACATAACAGAACAATCAGTGACCTAAAAGCAGCACTGAGCAAAAGTATGGAACATCCTGAATATCTAGTTATATTTCAATTTTAATAATACTCGACGGGTTGTGAAATAAAAAATTGCTTACCTATAAATTACTATAGATTCAGGATTACATTCATGGCTACGGGGACTGTAAGTGACTGACAAGGATAACATTCTTGTACTAGTTATCCTTGACGACGAACCCTAATGGCCACTTACATTCGATTACCATCGTTACCAACAATTGTATTATATCTCCAGGACTGTGACAGTTATTATTTTCCTAGGGCTATAAGCATGGTCAACTTCATTCCAATTCTTACGAGTTATATAATTGTTCCAATTCGATTTTGACAGGTCAGAAAAAACAATCAACTGGCTTTGGACAGGTCCTCTCTGTGGTGCCCTCTCGGGGTGTATATGAAACTACTATGTATTTTAAATCTGAATTATCTAGTAGATGGCACCACAGAGATGACCTGTCAAAATCAAAATTGGAACGGTCATATAACTCGTAAGAGTTGGAATTTCAAGTTGGCCATGCTACACGGGATGCTATTAAATTATACTATTTACAGATAATATTTTCTTGTTCTTTTGAGCTAGTTATTACCAGTAGCGGGAAAAGTATAATAAGTAACACCGAATGTATTTTCTATTAACATTCTGAGCAAGCCACAAGCTTCGGCTCCTTCCTTTATCTCGAATGTTAATAGGTTTCTACTTTTCTTGTTGCTTAAATAACTAATAATTAAAATCAGTGAATTATTTTGCTATAGCAGAATAAATTATGAGAATATAATAATTCAACACGCATAGAATGAAATAAATTAAACAGTAGTTGTGAACATAGTCGTTAAAAGTTTGGGGCCAACAATTTCAGTCTCACAGAAACACAATACCATATTCTAGATAGAAATTAGGAATATATTTATACACTTTCGGGAGTTTTCCTTTTTTTTTTGATGCCCATTCTTTCCTATTCCTTTTTGATTTACATACTATAGCATCTTTATACAGATATTTATCGGACATTGTATTCTCGCCAGTAAAATTGTTATTGGAAAACCATTTCGAGCTTAACTGACATATCGTAGGTTTAGATATAAATTCTGACAGTCTTTCTTAGAACGAAGAAAAATATACTTACTATGCTGCCAGTCGCCTCTCGGTTCATAACCTTTCACTCCGTCAATCCCATCAGCCAAGTAGTTGACGCATGGCTGAACTCCAGGAAATCCTACTTGCTGTAAAAGTATCATGTCGTCAGCTGCAATATAGAAATGTTTCGTTTTAGATTAAGTACTGCCCCTTTCAACTTTTCAGAACATACATGCTTTTAGGGAATTTGTAACTCTATCACTTGGAGTTCGGATCCTAACAGAGCTTATGGATTTTTATAATCTCGCGTGTATGTTAGCCGGGGTGGGGAAAATGACATTGGCGGGAAGTACCAAATTATCAACAATTGTAATTGCAGGAAAAAAAAAATTTGATACACTGTTAGGAGTTTTCATTTTGTCCGTCCAATCTAGATTTGTTAAAACAGAAATAACAAATATGAAGGAATTTGTGATAACCTCATTACATAAATAGAATGGAAATTTTAAGCCGGGGTAATTACAGGGTTCATAAAAACCCTTCTCATATTATACGCTGGCGTATATTAAAACATTTTGTCACGTGATGGTTGTGTTTTGTTGAATTTACAATTACGTTTTCATTACAGCATTAACTGAGCTTTTTAAATGCCATACAAATGGTCATTTTAATTACCATTTACTTTCTCATGAATTTACATTATTAAAACAAAATTATGTAATATTTATAATGGACTAACCTTTTGACCTTTATTTTGATTCTTTTTGTTTGTTTATCAGACAAAAACAATGTCTACTATAATACCGTCTATTGATGAATAAAATTCAACCACCTTCGGAAGACAAACAAATAATTGGATTATACAGCGTGTCTAAAATGAAATTAATCTTACGCACGCCTTCTACTCGGATGTGGGACAAAGTGGTAGGATGAATGTTAATGTTTTATCTGGTCTCTGATAGGGTGTTGGGCACGATGAAGGTCCCTTCTTGGGGTTGAATTTCCTACAGGTAGACAAAATTTTCAATTACGGTGTACAATATAGGCCATGGATGACCGCAGTACTACTATGAGGTGTCAAAGATCCGTATGTCGAGACCGCACCTGTTATAATAAAAAGCAAAAAGATTTTGTAATATTCGTGAGATACCTATTTGGAATATGCCAGGGTTATAGGTCATAGGAGTTAGTAGCGTTACCGTAGTACAAGAAGGGGTTCTTCACATTTACACCCGGGTAAAAATCTGTTGATTACCACGGCCGGCGTCTTGTCTGTCTTAACTCTTTGGTGGACGAATATACTTGAAGGAGTTCGCAGTAAAAGTACTGCTTTAAGACTGCCCCTCAGGAGTGTAAGTAAGAGTGGTGGGCATGGGCATACTCTAAATGAGGCAGTCTATAAGATTTATTTTCTTGATACGGTTGGCTCCATCTCCACTAAAGGTAGTGGTAATACTGCGGTGTAGGTACGAAATAACTACTGTCTTTGTCATATGGGGGTGGGGGGGTACTTTAACACCAAATAGAATGAGAATGCAGTTGTGGAATGACTCATCCAGAACTAAATACCTAGACGACTGCAAAATTACGTTTGGGGTATTACTGTGTATAGAACTCTAATATATCTCAGAAAAAATGGGTGGTTAGATTAAAAAGGACATTCTAGCAATGACGAAAATACGTATATTGACGGGATTGACAAACTTTGTTAAGCAAGTGTTTCGTATGAAAGTAGTGCCGTAATATAGCCAACGTAATGTTATGGTAAATGACGTCACAATAACTAGGTCCGTGCGTTTAAAATTGCTGTGGTTTTCTCGAGAGGGGTTTATACTAATCTATTAATTCAAGATGTCTGGTACATATGATCGTCATAATTACGTCCGCTATATTACGGCACCGTTTTCTTAAGAAAACAAAAGGGAACCGAACCCAAATCTATCTTCCTCCTCAAAGACAATCGCAGCTGCGTGCAGCAAATTTTAACAGGACTTACAACTCTTAAGAAGCACGTGCATATAATGCTATGGATGCAACAGAACATAGTAAATTATATTTGTTGGAAGCTTCTTTAGAATCAGCAACACCTTAATTGTGAATGTTATCGTTCACCCCGTTCCGGAGTTAGTAGAAGTTATTATACTTTTTATCAATCCACAATTTAAACTAGGAATATGTTTTGCATATCCTAAAAATACTACTAGTACTAGTTTTGTATTTTTTGATCAAATTTTCACGTACCTGTTAAACTATAACACAGTGTCCATATTCCTCCGTGCATGGGGACTAAGAACGCCAAAGCTGCATCTCGAGCGTCATTCGACGATACTCTTGCTACTGTGCCATCCAAGAACCATTGCATTCTAATACTGCTGTTTGTCATATTCTCCAGATCGTCTTTATTCCACGTTACTTCCTCCCAGTGGTCGGTCATAATGGACCCACACAGCATTGCAGTTGCACACGTTGTGAGTACAAGAGTTCCTAATAAAAAAAAGACGCTAGGATGAACGCTACAATTCCATCCGGACTCATCTTCTCCTTCGGTTGTGGTCTCCATTAATCCGTCGTGATCGACGATTAGGAGATCGTACTCTTGATCGTGCTTCAGTTTGATAATGTTACGTCCAATTTTTAGAAAGTTTAGCAAACTTTATTTTATTTGCTGCGATTGGGTTATTTATTTTCTAACTTTCCTCTGTTAGGTGTTTGGAAGTTACATTTTTTGATCAAATTTTATTTCTTTTAGTTTTTTTTTATGTAATGTGCGTGTGTTTATGTGTTAACTGTTGTTTTGTTGTTTTTGAAGAAGATGATGTGCTTTATTAAAATGTTTAGGTTATTTAAAAATACGTTTTATAATTTCAATTGTAAAATTGATTATAGATGTAAAAATAACATTTAAGTTGTTTTTTCAGTTTGTGCTGTGTTATTGGCATTGAATAAAAGTTATTTTTTTTATTTACTACCGGTAAAAAGTTGAGATAGTATCGCGTTTTGCTGGTTAGTTACATCAATATAAGCCTGGATTTAAACTCATTAATTTTAGATTTTAAATGTTATTGTGCGTCAAAAACCTTGCATTGATTGAATTTTATAGATTTTATTAATGTCTTCTTATTATTCTTTGACGAGCGTGTACGCCAGTGATCGATTTTCTGTTATTAGTAAATGGCTATTGTACGTTAGCATCACCATTGTATCAAACCGTTTATTGTTGACAATTCTGGCACACCATGTCAAGGTTCTTGTGAACGTGATCAGGAATGATAAGGGACGATTATCAGATGAACAAATCTTCTTTAAGTGAGATTAGTTATCCTTGGTTTTGATTTTAGCTGCAGCTTCGTATATTTCTGTAAGAAAAAAGGACTTTATTATTTAAATCGTAACAGTCTTATTTTTGTACGCTCTAACTTCTAAAATACTTCGAATATAGTTTTTAGAACTTTCTATATAGATCGTCCTCGATGGCGTAGTTGATCTGTCGTTTGAGATCCTCGCGTTAGGAAAAATTAGCTGCGTGCAATGTGCAATATTTTTGGAAGACATTGTCTCGAGTACGATGATATTGCCTGTTATTCGAAACTGATTTAGGAGGTTTAATAGTCTTATTCTTTGGAAAGTTAAAAAGTGTTAGAACACATAGCCCAAAAGGCGCTTTCCAATTGGGAATGAACTGGATCTGATCCTGATCTACAACGTTACATCGAACTTAATGTCACGTAATGAGTAGCAAGTTCTCTAACTATCCCTGCTGCCCCAGAAAAATGTTGGAGTTTGAGGGGGTGGGGGAAGGTAAAATGATCAGTTCATGTGCAACAGGCTCCAGTCAATTGGAACGCACAAGTGCAGTTTGGCAACTACTCTGTACTAACATAGAGATATTTTAACCTGCAAAGACATTGGTTAGGTAGGACAACGTAGTACCTACCCTCTATAAATAGATAACAAATTTCATGTCTCATTTCCTTCGAAATTAAAATTTGTTTTTGACGGATAATTACATTGCTAGCTCTTTTTAACGTTGACGATATTTTATATCCGTTGTAAGCGATTTAATTTATATTTTCATCGGTAACCACTGTGCCTGTCTCGGAAAAATAATATATTATGCACGTTGCTTTTGTTGTAATAACTGATATACTGAAACAAAATATACATCAGGTGAAGGCTATCGATTTAGGTTTTCAGGTCAAAATCGAATTGCCGCACAACGAAATTTTTAGGCGTTTTCTATTTGTGGGCAGAAGAATGCTTGTTATTTTTATTAAAAGGGAAAAATGAATAAATTATGTTTATATTGATCGCAGGGTTTGACTTGTTGGGTATTTTTAAACAGAAAATATTTGTTTTTAAAGTACTTTATCTACTAAATTATGAATATGATACTATGCAGAATACTTTTTACAAAACTTGATATAAACAGTGTAACTTACTTCTAATGATAATTTTAGATTTGTCTTCATTGCTTCTAAGATTTTTACTTTCCCATACCACCACTGGTATAGGGGAAGTATTGATATCATGAAAATTTTCGAAATCGAGATTTTCGCGGAAATACATGTTTTGGGCCCTCAGGAACCCAAAAAAGTGGTCTAGAAAAAATGTCTGTCTGGGTGTGTGGTTGGGTGTGTCTGGGTGTATGTGTGTATGTAAAGCTTCTAACGCAAAAACTACTGGACAGATTTTGATGAAATTTGAAATGAAGGGGTATATCGAAAATTCATCGCCAAAATAAGCTTTTCAAAAAAATCCGAAACCGGAAGCGGAAGTTAGACATGTTTTTTTTGTAGCATTTTTTTCAGAAGCAGAATTTTGAAAATCTGGGTAGGGTATATGAAAGAAGGGCATAATTCAAGAAAAATAGTTTTTTACCGGACTCTCTAACTTCAAAATGGCGGTCGCTATGAATTTTTCAAAATTTCGATTTTAACGCCCCGTAACTCAAAAACCAGTTATCTGATCAGGTTCCGTAACAACTTGTTTGAAAGCCCTTTGGCTGTACTACACCAAGAAAAAAAATTATTCACTAAATCCAAAAACGGTCGCAACGGCGGCGCTCTTCCAAAGATTTTAAAATTTTTGAAAAATTATTACAAAAAAACTGGTCTAAGGATTTTGTTCAAATTTTCTATACTTATGCAGCTTGGTATTAGCTACATTTTTGTTTTTTGATGAACGCCAGAATTCCACTGTGGCGCCCTCTACGAGATTTTGAAAATCGGAAATTGATGCTCCTATAGCGCCTTTATTAGTCAAAATATGAAAAAAGTTTAAATATAAAAGTTATTTAGTATATAATTCTGCATTCTCTTAAATGTATATCACTTATACAAGGCGTTTGCCTTTGCTTTCCACAGTACAATAAGCAACTTGGTTATTTTAAATGAAACACCCTATATATTATTATATAATTGAATGCAAAATTTAATTGTCTATCACATAGTATAAGGTGTTCATATGGCTAAAATGTACGGTTAATGAGAAATTCGTGAATTTTGAATTCACGTTTCTGACGGAAACGGATCGTCAGTCGGTAGCGACCGTCCGGCTTCGCCATTCGTAATTTCTAGCCGATACCTACCACAGAGTACAGATAGATGCGTATCTTGGTGTCTTTCTTTTGTTCATATCGAACCCGTATAGTCTCGTTTTTCTCGCGAGGTATTCAAATGATTTCCAATGCTGCCTCGCGAACTACTGTTGAATAGCAAAAACAAAATGTTTATTTTTAGTATGGGAAAGTCCAGGGGAGGTTTGCACCTCCAATTTTTTGTATTTGTTTCTTTCCTCTTTTTACATTTTCATTATAATTCTGTTTATTTCCTCCGTTTTTGCTTTGGGTGGGTCTTTCCGTGTGTGCACCGCGGTGTGTAACTTCTATTGTTTCCCCAGTATTTATTGAGTTTTACATTGACAATCCCAGTACTCTAAAGAACCCAAGGACTGTAGCAACGGAAGCTTCTGTTTCTTTTTTCTAGTTCCAGATCTGATTTCCCGAAATGTCGCATTCTGCTGACCATCGTGGCCTCACAGTTATGTAAGAAATGTGTAGGAGTTTTCAGTTTTCTTCTTAGAAACTCTACAGAGTGAGTTATCCGATAATTTTCGGTGATCGGTGAGGATAGTTATTAAAACACTAAGGATTCTTATTTTCTTCCAGCAGAAACTTGCGATTCAAAGCAGTTATGAAGTAATCGATTTCTATAGGTTTCTGGATATTTAACGTTTAATATAGTTTTTCTTCAACCGTATCATAATATCCGTATTGTTGTACAGAACTGGCTATGTAGGTTAGGTAGGTTTCGCTCACTTGCATACCCTCGGCGCGTGCGCCTCGGCCGCAATATGAGCTCAACACAAAAAGAACTCTTTCTACTCCTAATAATATAATATACTATTTTAGATTTGTAGTTTATTAGGTTTGTAGTTTACTTAGATTTATATTATTGTCGGTTATAAAACAGCTGGAATTTAAAGTGACTCCCCTTCCCTAGTTCAAGACGTATTTAGTTGAAATAATTTGACTTGGATCCCCTTACTAGTAGTAAACCTTATACCAAATTTCATTATAGTCATGAAAGTGATGCTTTACTGACGAGACCAGACGACGGGATGACATATCAAATACGAGGGCGTGCAGCGGTCGAGTACTTTAGCCGTCGACATCGGTCGCGTCGGCTAAAAACACTTTCCTGACGTGTATTGTATACTATTTTTTCTGAAATCATATTACAGAGCAAACTTTTACATGTTTTAAAAGTTTAATGTCATAGCACCAAGGAAAGTTTATTTTCCTGATCTTAAATCATCCAGTAATGGACAAAATACGCACGATTTCAGAAAATAGTTATTTGTTTAACAAGGCAGAAAAGTAGCAGGTTTACTGACGCAGCTGGTATTTCACAGCTTCGGCTTCGCCTCAGCTGTGAAACCAGCCAAGGCAGTAAATCTGCATTTCTGCCGTGTTGAACATATAATTTTTTCTCCGATTGTTTACATTTAACATTAATTTAATGATTATTTTTAATATTTTTTGTGCTATTAGTATCAGCAAGCATCTGTTGCTATACAGTTTTTATTGGTTGCTATGAAAAAACATACTTGAGAAATGTCATTCTATTTGTTGCGGATATAAAATAGTTTAATCTTGTTAATTCGTAAATATTAATTAATTTATAATATATTTACAATGGAAAATGACGAAGAAATGTTCACCCCATCCGAAATTAAAGAAATCGTGAAAAATATGGAACTTAAATTTAATTAATAAAAATTTCAAATTTATTTGTTTTTCGAAGCAACCTGATTTTGAATGCTACTGTCAGCAAAAATGATCACTTTTGCGTGCTTTTGCCTAGGGAGCAAATGTGGAACTTTGGAGACAGTCAAATGTCAGTCAAAGCATGCTTTTACTGTCTATCGGAGAAAAAGTACTTTTTTCATAGTCTCCCTTGATCCCCTTCATTTTTAAACGCACGATATAATAAAGGCAATCCCGATAAAGAATAATTAAAACAAACCTCGGCTCAATATACCCTAAATATGCCCTACCTTCCTCTTCGTCTTGGTACTTTGGTAACCACCTGCTTCCCTTGCCTGCGTGTTTTATTGTTTCTCAATATTCTTTTTGCAAGATTGAATTTAAATGCGTTGTTTATTGTTCAATTTTCTGGAAAGCAATTCTTCGCGCTGTTTATCATTCCTGTCGTTAGGTCAGCACTTCGAGAAAGATTGCATTCGTTTAGGTCAGAAACTGGGTAAGAAAATAAATCGATGAACCATTCCATTTCATTTGATTCCGCAGTACAACGAAGATTGATAAGGGGTCGGTTTAATACGCACAGTGTAGACTGAAATATCTTGCAGGTCACCTGGTGGACGGAGTTTTTTAAAATTATTTTCCTGTCATTTAGCCTCGATGTACGTAGTGGAACTCCATATCGTACATAGATGAACTCCCTCCGGAGTTATATTGAGCGAGGAATGTACATCAGCCGCATTACTCGTACATAGACAAGGTTTATGGTGTTGGTAGATTCTTAATTTTTCAGTTGTCTCGTTGTTAATCGAATCCGTTTGAGGTCTGATATTGTCGTTATGGAATAGTAGACCTTTTGTTAGTAGGCCTGTACATTTTCTGCGAACTGCATTTCAGAGCTTTAACAAAATTTTGCAGTACACTTGAACATTCACATTTTCGCTTTACTTCTGGTAGTGGGCTAACAGTTAGTACTACTCTCCGAGAAACGTAAGCCACTGTAAATATAACCTTCCCTGCTGATGGCTTAACCTTTAGTTGGTTGATGATGGGGAATAGGTTGCTTGTTTTCATTACATAGACTTGGGTTGGTAGTGAAGCACTTTAAGAGAATGTATGAATCCAGCTGTGAATTATTTTACGCTATTCCTCATAAACAGGAACCATTTCAAGGCGTTTTGCCCTAAACACACGCAACAGCACAGTCATCTATAGTAGACTCTTTAATCCCGGCGAACATATAAATTAAAATAACTAAAAAAGATTTTTATTTCAATTTATGTACCTACTTATTATTTTACCTAGAAATACCTCGTATGTAACAACGTCTATGAATTTATTGTTCCCATTGTACCCGTAGCAGGTGGAAACCACATGATGCCTACGTACAAATTTATGTATATAGTCGGATTTTTTTTAGATGTCTGCTCTCGATTTACAAATTTTTGTTTGTTTGTAAGATATAGAAACAAGCGCTTTCCTAATACGACAAAAAGAGATAGGGAGGCTGAAAGGAAGAAACAGATCTCCCTATTTTTTTTGTACCATTAGAGAAACGTATGTTTCTATCTTTCAAACAAACAAAAATTTGTAAATCGAGAGCGGACATCTAAAAAAAATCCGACTATAGCTACGTCATGTTTGTAACAGCGAAAATGGCACAATCGGTGTTGCGTGTTTCGAACATTACTTTGATCAGTTTGATTTGTTAATAACAGGAATTTCAAAACATAATTGAGGAGATGGATGTAGGGAAATGTGTGTTCGCTTTATTGTTGAGGGTGGGCGTAATAGTTAGTTGAAGTGGCATAATTTCGTGTAACCTGCAGTTAATGCAATTAGGTTAAATAAACTGTATTCCAAAGAGTTCATACCAAAATAATGTTAATTACGAAAATTGTTGTTTTGAAGAGTGTACGACAGTTTTTTCAATTTTACACGAATTAAAAGTCTACCCATTTTTTGTCGTCGTAGATATTCGATTTCCCAAGGAATTTATTATTTTAATAAAGTCTGTGTTTCGACACGGGGACATTGCAACGACCTCTTCGACATTGTTTTTAATGATTTTTTAGAATTGCACATTTTCAAGGAAGGCGCCAGCCGCTAAGGTCGTATATTGTCCTATCCAATACTCAATCTAAATCTAAATTGCAACACCCATGAACGATGCAGCTTGTAAATCTTTCGGAAGACGTTTCGCACAAGACGTTGTTTTGTAGGTCAGCTTAATTGTCCAACCCCTTTACTATTGAGTTATGCCAACCCCTTGGGTGTGTGTGTATGTAACGCCTGTAACGCAAAAACTAGTGAACCGATTTTGATGAAATTTTAAATGAAGGGGTATATCGAAAATTCATCGACAAAATAAGCTTTTCAAAAAAATCCGAAACCGGAAGCGGAAGTTAGACATGTTTTTTTGGTATCATTTTTTTCAGACGCGGAATTTTGAAAATCTGAGTAGGGGATATGAAAGAAGGGCATAATTCAAGGGAAACAGTTTTTTACCGGACTCTCTAACTTCAAAATGGCGGTCGCTATGAATTTTTCAAAATTTCGACTTTAACGCCCCGTAACTCAAAAACCAGTTATCTGATCAGGTTCCGCAACAACTTGTTTGAAAGCCCTTTGGCTGTACTACACCACGAAAAAAAATTATTTACTAAATCCAAAAACGGTCGCAACGGCGCTCTTCCAAAAATTTTGAAATTTTTGAAAAATTATTACAAAAAAACTGGTCTAAGGAATTTGTTTAAATTTTCTATACTTATGCAGCTTGGTATTAGCTACATTTTTGTTTTTTGATGAACGCCAGAATTGCACTGTGGCGCCCTCTACGAGATTTTGAAAATCGGAAATTGATGCTCCTATAGCGCCTTTATTAGTCAAAGTATGAAAGAAGTTTAAATACAAAAGTTGTTCAGTATATAGATTTGCATTTTTCTAAATTTATATTACGTTTACAGGGTGTTTGGTTTTCACAGTACAATAAGCAACTTTGTTATTTTAAATGAAACACCCTATATATTATTATATAATTGAATGCAAAATTAACTTATCTATCACATAGTATTAGGTGTTCATATGGCTAAAATGTACGGTTAATGAGAAATTCGTGAATTTTGAATATTTAGGTTGGACTCGGATCGTCGGTCGGTAGCGATCGTCCGACTTCGCCAGTTGTAACTTCTAGCCGCGATAGATGCGTATCTTGGTGTCTTTCTTTTGTTCATATCGAACCCGTACTCGTTTTTCTCGAGAGGCATTCAAATGATTTCCAATGCTGCCTCGCGAACTACTGTTGAATAGCAAAAACAAAATGTTTATTTTTAGTATGGGAAAGTCCAGGGGAGGTTTGCACCTCCACTTTTTAATCTTACAACAGTTTGAGAAAATTAATAGTTAATTGTATACCAAGGACGCGAAATGTGTCTATCGTACCGAGATAAAATTGTCGCCGAGGACGCTTGCGGCTGAGGAAAGACAATCTCGAGGGCGCTAAAGAATTTCGCGGACAAGGTATACAGGGTGATTCAAAAATGGCACATAAGCTCTTCAGTACGTTGTAGGGAACAATAATTGAAGTGTAGGAAAAATAGTAAAATAATTCTTAGCCGCTAATTTTCTGAGAAATGAAGAAATTAAGTTGAGAACTCAACTTTGAATTCATGTGGATTTTGAAACTTCTCATCATTTCATATAAATAATTAAGTATTTTTTCATAGTGGATAATAAATAAAATGCTCATAACACCTCATTATCCTGAAATATCAGCTTTCAAAATTGATATTTTTGTATCAACTTGTTTGAAAAAAATATGTGGCAGCGATGTTTGAAACTTTTAATAAGCTCACTATGTAAATGAAAGGAAATAAAAGCCACTCATATACTACATAGCTGCACCCGTGTTGCCAAATCTACAACTTACTTCTTCGTTGTTAACTACAAAAATGTAGCAGCTAAAATTTTTTTATGATTTTTCCACAGTTGAAATAACCGTCCCCTACAACGTACTGAAGAGCTTATGCGCCATTTTTGAATCACCCTGTATACAATATTTTTTGTGCAACCGTAAAAAATGTTTAATTGTAAATGTTATTGCTTTTAGAAAACCTACAGCTTAATTCATTGTAAATAGAAAAACGGCTTTCAGTTAGCGCGTTACTGTGGATATGGAGTAAATAAAACAATTAGTTTTGTATAAATTACAATGATTTTTACTTTAGTGGACGCTACCATAGCAGCGGCCGCGAAATTAGATTTCGCGTCCTGAACAGCGGACGCGAAACGCCCACTTCGCGTACGGTTGTACAAAAAATAAAATATGATTCAGTAGGCAGTGAGTCCGAAATATTACATCACTTCGTGTTTTGTCCAGACAAAAAGCGTTGTGTTTGTGTTAAGGTAGACAGAAGACGTTCAGACTATTAAAATCTATACCGTAACCTCACTTTTACGAGTGTTCGTGACGAATTGAGTTCGGATTGTCTGTGTGTTCTCACTAAACTTATCCTATGTTATAACTAAATATGTTCTGAATTAATAAATTAACAAAAAAGTTCTATTATGAGTTTATAAAATAATTTGACTATGCCTTTTGTCTGGCGTTGTTTAGACAGAATGTGTTTGCTCCAGACAAAGCTCGAAATAATACAAATATGGATGCGGTTCGCCTATTGTCTAAACGTCTTGGACATTTCGGATATTGTCTGGACAAAACGCGAATTGTCTACGTTTCGTGTTTTGTCTATAACATACATAATCAAAAGACATCACATATAATACGAATACCATTCTTATAAATTCATAATCACGCTTACAAACATTTTATCCAATCATCGATTTTTCTATTTTAATCATTGTTGAGGAAGGACATGATTGGCATGCGTTATCTTATAACACCGATTTTTATTATTTGAATTTGGATATGTTTTCTTTATTTATTGAGACCGAAGGTTTTGTACAGAGATAGTATCTCATAGCTTTCAAGTAAATCTGAAACAGTTATTTCACATACAACCAGTCGTGAAATGTAACCAAATTCGCTTTTGTTTATGGCATTCTGAATATTTGCAATTTATCGTAATAGGGAGCTTCAGGATGTTTTATATTACGTATCTACTACTAGGCAATATTTAAAGTGTTTAAGGGTGTTCGTAATTATAGTACTACCTAACAACGTTAATAGTTACAACAAAGAAAATTTCTCTTCAAAGCTTTGTAAAAATGGAGAACATTGCAATTTCTTAATTATTTTCTTACCCCTAAAATGAAGAATTCCTCTATGCTAAAAGGCTCATTGGCATGCGAAATTAAAATGTTCCTCACGAAGCTCTTGTCATTTGCATAAAAAACGGCACTTGCGTTAAAAATAGGTTAGGCACTGCAAATTTAACGAAATTGCTGAAATTATCAAAGCACAGCAATTTTTAATTGACTCGACTCGAAAAATATATTTTGAACAAAACGTTCATTATTATTTACTGGCAAGGAAATTTTATTTTAATTGTAAAAGTTTTTCCTTCTCCTATTTTACTATAGATCAAGGAGGTTAGGATACAATATTTATAATTTGATACAGAAAATGTGTATACCGACGTACAATTTGGAATGTTTACTTTATTCTTGTACTAATTTCAAATTATTTTTTACTTCTAGTATATTGGTTCTACGTGTTTTTTGCATTGTACCGACCGTTCACATTTAATGTATCAGCTCTCGGTGCGACCGAGCTTTACTAATTTGCCGCGTTGCGTATTTCTGTGCCAACGCTTTTCTTAGTCGATACGGCGGCGTCGCGGCGCATGTTCCTTTTGTCTGCAGCTCCACTTGTGATTTTTAATTTTTATTATTTACCGTGCTATTTTGTACAGTTCATTTTATTACGTGCACAGTAATTTTCACGATTACCAGTGTCAGGTGATGATTTATTTATAAATTAATTCGCTATACAATGAGAATTCCGTGTCCTAACCCCTGTAATTCAAATTTATTGCGGTGACGTCAGTTTTACTAGGTCTTGCTACAGTAGAAATTAATTTTGTCGATGTTATTTTAGCTTTATATCCAGACTGGTCGTATAAAATTTGAGAAAAAGCTGAAGAGACTTTAGATTATGGTTGGTAGGTAAGTTGCGTGTTGTAGAGTAGTAATTTTTAAGAATGTTTTGGCGCGAAACTATAATATTTTAGTTTGTTATTAAATTTGAAACTTGCAGCTTGTTATCCATAGAATGCTATTTTAAAATACCGATTTTGTATTTTCTTTACAAGTGCGACTGTTCGATCCCTTAAAGTTTAGTAATAGTATTAGAAATATTCATTCCTTCTTTATTTATTCAAATAAATTTACCTACTTATCATAAACATTAACAGAGTGTTTAAAAAGGGGCGTCCGTAGGCGAACCTGGAAGTATCCCCAAGTAGTAAACAAAAACAAGACCGCTGCCAACTTAGCTCTACTTTTTCTGAACACCCTTTATAGCCACATTCTCCTGTAAATAAAGTTAATTTCTCTAATATACGGGGTGTCTCAAAAAGTAACGACATCCCGTTAAGGGGATGTTCCTTTCATGAAAATAAGAGGAAACGTTCCTATTAGCATGGGTGTCCAAATTTCAGACAATCAGAACTAGTTCAGGAATATTTCAACGTGTTCGTCAAAATTTTATTAGAAGAATAGAAGCTTGTCTTGAAGCCAATGGCAGTCATTTTGAACATTATTTGTAAAATTATTTAGTAAGCGGATTTGTAAATTTATTTATTTTTGAAGTGTGATTTCCACGAAAACGGTTAATGGTAGGAAACAAACTCATGAGACCCTTTGAACCGTAAATTAGTTGACCATTTTGGAAATTGTGTCAAAACCAACAGTAGCGTACCATTTTTTCCTCCAGAAATATCCGCATACACACCTATGGCTACGCCACTGAAGAATGGAAAAACTGACTAATATGGGCCACTTATAGCAAAAGTTACTATGTAATGCTTACTTTTTACTTTCCCATACCACTACTGGTATAGGGAAGTATTGATATCATGAAAATTTTCGAAATCGAGATTTTCACGGAAATACGTCTTTTGGACCTCCAGGATCCCAAAAAAGTGGTCTAGAAAAAATGTCTGTCTGTGGGTGGGTGCGTGGGTGGGTATGTAACGCCTCTAACGCAAAAACTAGTGAACCGATTTTGATGAAATTTTAAATGAAGGGGTATATCGAAAATTCATCGACAAAATAAGCTTTTCAAAAAAATCCGAAACCGGAAGCGGAAGTTAGACATGTTTTTTTGGTATCATTTTTTTCAGAAGCGGAATTTTGAAAATCTGAGTAGGGGATATGAAAGAAGGGCATAATTCAAGGGAAACAGTTTTTTACCGGACTCTCTAACTTGAAAATGGCGGTCGCTATGAATTTTTCAAAATTTCGACTTTAACGCCCCGTAACTCAAAAACCAGTTATCTGATCAGGTTCCGCAACAACTTGTTTGAAAGCCCTTTGGCTGTACTACACCAAGAAAAAAAATTATTTACTAAATCCAAAAACGGTCGCAACGGCGCTCTTCCAAAAATTTTGAAATTTTTGAAAAATTATTACAAAAAAACTGGTCTAAGGAATTTGTTTAAATTTTCTATACTTATACAGCTTGGTATTAGCTACATTTTTGTTTTTTGATGAACGCCAGAATTCCACTGTGGCGCCCTCTACGAGATTTTGAAAATCGGAAATTGATGCTCCTATAGCGCCGTTATTAGTCAAAATATGAAAGAAGTTTAAATACAAAAGTTGTTCAGTATATAGATTTGCATTTTTCTAAGTTTATATCACGTATACAGGGTGTTTGGTTTTCACAGTACAATAAGCAACTTTGTTATTTTAAATGAAACACCCTATATATTATTATATAATTGAATGCAAAATTGAATTATCTATCACATAGTATAAGGTATTCATATGGCTAAAATGTACGGTTAATGAGAAATTCGTGAATATTGAACTTTAAAACAGTGTAGGGTGAAATTTATAAGTGCCGATATGTTCAAGTGACCATGCGCGGGACGGGAATTCCTTGTCGCCGGCTAATCCTAGCAGCCTATGAATATAAATAATCACACATGCGCAGATGAACACAATCGGCACTTGTGTTAATTTTCCATATACTAATTTTCAAGTTAAGTTTATCGGTTGTGGCGAACAATACTGTTGAATACCAAAAACGAATGTTTATTTTTAGTATGGGAAAGTCCAGGGGAGGTTTGCACCTCCACTTTTTAAAATTTAATTCCTGGTCATTTCCGAATAAATGAAAAAAGAATCGATATTTTTTACAACTTTCAACACCCTGTATCTCGGTAACGAAACATTTGCGGATCCAGGTTAATAGGAACTTTTTCTCGTATTTTCACGAAAGGAACATGCGTTTAACTGAATGCCTTTTCTTTTTGAGACACCGTGTATTATGTTTCTCTGAAGAACTTAATAATTAATACTATTATAGTAAACATGCTGGGTGTTTTTCCAAAAACGCCTCCTCTTATTATTTCGATATTTTAAATTTTAAACCCCACAAACTATACTGGGGTTTTCAACGAAAAGTAGCTACCCTAAGCATCTGCCAACTATTGTTGGCTTGAAAATCGCCAAGACACGGCAACAAAGACACCAAGAGGGACATCTTTTTACGTAAAATTCGGACGGCTGTCGTCAACCCCTTAGCCGTCACCTCCACCCTTTCTAAAATTTAAAATTGCACCATACTTTATGTGTGGCACATATCGTTGAAAGGTAATTTCATAAAGAATTCATTCTACTATTTATTTCGATAAACCGATAAAGCGAATATATCGATATATCGATATTTTCCAAATTCGATATCGATATAAGTAAATATCGATATATCGAAAAAAATTCCCAGCTCTAATCAGAAGACCCTTGCTATGGTTTTTATTTTTTCATCCGATAAGAATGAATTTTTGTATGTGTGCTGTTGTTTTCACGGCTTTATTCCATTTACCAATCAAAATTGAACAAATAAAAGAAATTATTATTTAAATCTGCAATATTTTTAAATTATGGTACTTACGTACAATTAGGTGCTGTCTCGAGGCAAAATATACAAAAATATACAAGTGTTCGATTTAAAATAAGAAAGTTGTGAGCAGTTCCGGCGAAACTGAAAGTAGAAAATTGTTAACAAGTAGTTCCAAGTATGAATTTTTCCATGTGAAAAACACACCAAAATTAATTCAAATCTATTAAAACATTAGCAGTGGTGTAACGATGTCTTGTGTCACTCTGTATAGCTTGTGGCACGAGGCCAGTTTTAGGAACAGCCTGTATGGCTGTATGTTTATCCAAACTACCGTGCCTTCATTAAAGATTGATACCCACGTGACCTTTGATCCGTGGTGTCCTTGGGAGTTTCAGATTTAAATGTTGAAGTCAGGTAGGATTGGTACTCGTTGTAACTAAACTAAGTAACTAAAGTGTCAATGGGCGCATTCAGGGATGGTCAGCAGCTGCAAAACAGCAGAAATACGCTGTTTTATGCTAACCTGCAGCAATTCAAATTTCCCTGAATGCATAAGCTGGATGCAAATACGATTTATCTGTTAATAATGTCAATTGTCAAAATAGCTACAACATAACCTAGTTAATTGATTCTTTAAAATTAAAACAACTAGTTCACGACAAGGTTGGGTTATGTTTTGGTGCTGCGCAACCGCTGCTAATAAACAGCATACTTTAAACTTGCTGACTGATTTTTCCAGCTGCTGCGATCCAGCGGTTGCTCAGCGTGTACGTTCAGGGAAATAGCGGTAACCGCTTCTTAGCTGCTGACCGTCCCTGAATGCGCCCAATGTCTGCCCTAATTTACGTACATACAATCAGTTAGGGAATTATTGGATGAAGGTTTACCAACTATGTAAGTTGAGTTGCCTATATTTTGTGGTCACGTGGGTATCAATCATTAATGAAGGCACTGTATATAAATTAGTTGTTTTACCATCATTTTTTGTTTTAGATGGCAGACGTAACAGTTAATCCGCAAAATAGTAATCCGGATGAATTAGTAAATGCTGGAACCAAAGCTTATGTTCTACATGATTACAATGCTGCCATTACTGCACTCAGTAAAGCTATTGAATTGATTGTGGCTGAACACGGTGAGAAACATGATTCTTTGGGCACTGTTTATTTACACTATGGAAAGGCATTATTGGAAGTATCCCGTGAAGAGGCTGAACCATTAGGAGATGCCGTTGCTCGAGAACTTAACTCTGACTCGGAGGAAGAAGCAACTGAAAATGCTGCATCTGATAATGGACATGAAAATAAAACACCAGAAGGGGAGATAGAAAAGCCCCAAGACGACAAAATGAATGGATCAGGTGGAGAAAAACCCGATTCTGCTGAACCATTAAAGAAACCTGCGGAAGAACCAAGTGATAAATTAGTCACCGACGCTGAAAACGGTGAAGTTAAGAATAAAGAAGGCCCTTCTGATGAACCTTCTAGTTCTGGTACTGCTGTTCAAGGCAAGTCTGAGGAATCAAAACCACAGTCTGCAGATGGGGAATCTACTGAAGATAAAGTTGAAGAAGAGCCAACAGATCTCCAACTAGCATGGGAAATATTAGAACTAGCCAAATTAATATTTGAACAACGTGCTGATGTTGGAAAGAAAGAATTGGCAGAAACCCTTGTAACATTAGGTGAAGTGTCTATGGAAAGTGAAAACTTTGAAAGTGCTATTGCAGACATTAAACAAGGGTTAGAAATTCAAAAGCAGATACTAAAACCTGATAGTCGCAACCTTGCAGAAACATACTATAAACTGGCAATTGCACTTTCCACTAATAATCAAATAGATGAGGCCATAGAAAATTTTAATACCTCTTTAAATGTATTAAATAGTAGAATTAACAAATTAAAGCAAAGTGAAGACCATGAGAAAGATGAAATCAAGGAAATTGAATGTTTAATTCCAGAAATCGAAGAAAAAATTGCGGATTTGAAAAGTTACAAGGAAGAGGTATGTTTGATTTATAGTGAGATGAATGAAATTATTAGTGGTGCTGCTAAGTGCTTAAATAAGTAGTACAAGCGTTATTTAAGAGAGGGTTGTATTTATTTTTTGAAGGAAGTATATTAGGATTCTTTTTTATTTATTTTTGAATCTTTAAATTAATCCAGCTAAATTTTTAATTATAACAAGTTACCTACCTGCAAACTAAATGCAACCTGCATGTTGGCTTTTGCTTAGATATTCGTTGTTTAATTATATTAGAGATAATATTTTGTTTTCTATTTTTTGTAGGTTTAAAAATGTAGTTGCTCTTAAAATGTAGTATTTTTGCATGATTATTGCTTTGCTTATATTTTTTAATAATGCATGATTGAAAATTTTCAATGGAATAAATTTAATTTAAAATTATTAATTATGTTCTCTAGTAAATTTCCTGCCTGATTTAATTTGTTTGTTAGAACTAACAGATATTGTTATTGCAACAGTATCCTTCCTTTTAAATTACTCTATGCGTTCTATGGATGCTTGGGGTATACAGGCTGTTCCAACTTGAGTCTGGACTATTGCAACTTTGATGTCTATAATGGGCAAACTAGTAGAATATTTTATGCTGATGAAAAAAAAACAACAATTGAGCATCGCATTTTCGAGATATTTACCAAAACATCTTTTTTTTTTAATGGAACACCTATTGACAAACTTTTTCAAAACAGCAGTTTACAAATATAATTACCAATAATTAAAAATTTTCAACTTTATAATTGTTTCAAGTGCTTTAACAGGAGTGATTAGTGATATTTTTGAAGTCATACTCCTGAAGTATAGCTTGAACTTTCCCTTGTAAACTGTATCACCTTTCTTCAATCTACATTTCATATGTTATATGTCTAATAGGAACAATTTTTTTTAAGGTCAAATGGTCTAAAATCGTAAGTTGGAAATTCGTGTTGAAAAACTATTTTATCAAAATTGATTTCGTCAAACAATTTTTTTTCTGAGAGAAATATATTACTTCAACATTTTTTGGTTCAAGATCCAACTTTAAACAATAAGAAATAAGTAATAAAATAAATAAAGTAAACAGATTTATTTTACAGACATATCTTATACATTTACGTTATACCTACTTATAAATTGTAAATATAAGAACAAGTAATGGATCGATAATATTCTCGCTCGTATTTGTTCCTTGACTCTTGTATTGAAATTATGAATCAGAATGTCCACTTCAACTCCAACAGAATTATTCCATAGTAAATTTATTTCTTTTCTGGTATAAATTCATCAGCAATATCATTTAAGTTTAAGCCATTGCTTTCAGCCCTATGTTTTAGTCGGGTGTCTATCATTGTTGGCCTGGATAAGTTTAATGGTGCATATACAGTGCTTCCCGAAAGTAACAGATAAATTCAATAAAATCGTTGAGAAAAATATTTCAAATAAATGCTCGGACACGTCGATTTTTATTTTTAAATTATGATTTAGAGATGTAATTTTCAACCCCCCCACCACCCAACCCCTAAGCGCTGCCAACTCCAACTTTAAAAATTCAAATAGCAAGGAACCATTTCTGATACCTCATCTGATAGCTTTTTTTATGCTCAATACAATAAAAAAAAGTTTTTCAAAATCGGTTGATAAATAACAGAGATATTTACCAAAATGTATTCAAATGAAAGTGCCAATATTCGAGCAGGCGTTGGTACTGCTCTACAATGGGTGGTAAAAAACAATTGCAACTTGTTTGTAATTGAATGTAAACAAAATGTATCTATCTATCTCCAACCCCAATCATCATTAAAACTTCGATTATTTCGGCTTCAGTAAATCTCATTTTTGTTATCTTATTTTTCAATCGTTAATAATAAGTAACACACATTCCACTAAGTAATGTCAATACATTTTGTTTACATTCAATTACAAACAAGTTGCAATTGTTTTTTACCACCGCCTGCTCGAATATTGGCACTTTCATTTGAATACATTTTGGTAAATATCTCTGTTATTTATCAACCGATTTTGAAAAACTTTTTTTTATTGTATTGAGCATAAAAAAAGCTATCAGATGAGGTTTCAGAAAGGGTTCCTTGCTATTTGAATTTTTAAAGTTGGAGCCACTGCATGGATAAGATTATTTTTAAAAATTGTATCCATAACAAATCCTGGTTGAGTCAATGGTTGGTCAACCAGACTTCATAAATTTCTACAAGCATTTAGATCACTGGGTACAGTTAGGAGGCGCCAGTGGCTGGCGTACTAATATGTATGTGTAGACTTAACAAAAATGTGGCGCCAATCACATTGGTGCACTGATTAAAAAGTTGCAATCAGCTCAAAACATCGAGTGGTATGTCTAAAAAGTGGATGTCAATAGACTTGTAGCCTTTGGATATTTTCTGAAAACTTTTTGAATTTTTTTAACCAAATGGAAGTGGATGAGGGAAGATAAGAACATAATATTTGCATACCTACGTAGCTGCTAGTTGTAGCTGCAAAATTGTTTTTGTAAAATCTAAGATAAAAAAAAGTTTGCATGTTCATTCGTTTGTTGAAGAACAACTTGGTTTTGCGAAGATGTTGATACTGCTGCACTGATTTGTCCTCTCCTATATTAATACTGATCGTTGAATATAAAAATTTACAACTTGTTATGATGGATGTATTTTTTTATGTTGATTTGTATCAGATGCTGGAAATATGCAAATGTAAGATAATTTATTCGCTTGGTTAAAACACATTCCTATACTTTATGGAACAGAATTGTTTTTGTAATGGTTTTACATGAAAAAAGGGAATGGATTTAGTTAATGGAATGGATAAGTCATTTTGTAGGTTTTTTTTCTACCTCACTTTATGAATTCTCCTTTTTTATAATATTAGCTTCTAGGGATTTTTCTTAATTTTCGTATTTAATTTATTTTTAATTAATGTCTTGCTTATTTTCTAGGCAGCAAATAAACTATACTCAGCTATCGCCATCCAACAAGCATTTTCTGAAACAAAATCTGAAGCTGGTTCTTCTGCCTCTGGCAAGCAAGCTAGTGACATAACACATCTTGTTAAGCGTAAACGTAAACTAGATGAAGTTGTAGAGGAGTGTGAAGAGAATCCAGCTAAGAAGCAGTCTAGTACTTAAGATTACTATTTAACAATGTTTGAAGTTGCTAGTCTGGTAGTGATGGATTGATTAAGTGTTGGAGAATACTTCTAAATTAATTTTAATTTTTTTTAATCCCTATTTTTTGATGAATTACAATTGTTTTCTTTATTATTATAAATTTCGCAGAGTTTAGTTATTTACAAAAGCAATTTAAAATTAAGACTGTGTTTGGTTCTTGTTAAGAGTGAAACTAAGAAAGTGTTCAAAATTCTACAATTATGAATCCTTCAAACCTCATAGCTTTTTGTAAGTAAGCGAAATAAATGTTCAAATCTATAATTATTTATCAGGAGGCTTAATATAAAGACTAATATTTTTGTTATGGTATTTATGTTATGAGCATACAGGGAGTTTCATGGAGTGCAGGTCCATAGGGATTCCACCATCCAATTTTTCGTTAAGTTTATTAAGAATAGCATAGTAGAATACTAAAAGAATTTTAAAAAAAGGAAAGCATCTGTGTGAGTATAGAACTCACTACCTATAGATAGGTACTTAATAGCTAAGCTAGTCTGACACATTTGAACAAATCGTACAACAGATTTATTAACATAACAAAAAATCATGTGCACAAGCTACATTAATCCTTAACAAAATATTGCATCGTGGGATCTCTATGACGTGCACACCATGAAATTCCCTGTATAGCATTGGCAAGATTATGTAATACTGTGTATGTTGGTCCTCCTTAATCTAAAATGTAACTTAAGTGTTGCATCTGAATTAATAGATAAGACTATTTATTTTTTGTATTAGGAATTAACTAGTTACTTTTTTGTAAGTTTTTTTTAATTAAATAAATAGTTAAAATGGATTTTATATTTATCTTAATGCGTGCAAAAAAGACGCATCAATAAGTAATGTCGCTAGAAATAACTTTTTACTAATTTTTATAAGTTGCTAGAACACAAAGATTCTTATTTCCAATTTAGAGTTTTCCCACGGTTTCACATTGAAGTTTTCTTTGATACCACAAGTTAATGGAAAGCTGCACAATCCGAAAGATCAATAGAACTTTAGTAACTGTAAATGAAAAAATGTTAGGTAGTGATTTTTTGGAGATTGCAAATTTAAACAAACTCATTCCTATCGCGTCGATTCCAAAAACAACGCAAGCCAATATGGAAACTTTTTTGCTCTGTTGAAGTTTAGCTAACATTCTTATTAAACTTGGGTATTGGCAATAATAAACATTCCATGAAGATATTGCCAGCCATGGGCAAACTAAATAAGGATTGCCCTGAAATTAGTATAATAGAGATTATTTTCAGGTTCATGGTCAAAAATGACCGGATTTACTTGTATCACTATAAACATCTTAAACAAAGTTTCGCGCAATGGGTACTACTTATACTGAACAATGAACATGAAAATGTAGCCCAAGGCCTACTTTTCTAGTTGCAACCCAAATGAAATAGATTTTTCAAATGGATATAGTAATAACTCCAGAAACCTATCACTTTCAATCGACTTTCAATATAAAACCTTAAAAAGTTACAGCAGAAGAAATATCGTAGCTGTGCCATAATTGAACAGACATTTTTCTTTTGTTTGTTGATACAGCAAAGTGTATTTATTATTTCCTTTGTAGTGGCGGTAAATGATCCGGGAGGTACGGAGAACCCCCAGGCGATGATGTTAAACGCGAAAAATTTTGTGTAGTAATGTTAATATCTGAAGGGTATAATTGCCCGCCCCCTCCCGTAGATCCACGCTTGGGAAGAGCTTCTTGTCTCTTTTCAACTTAAAAGGAAGTCATCTATTAAGACATTGTTAAGACAATTTTTTATGAGGAATCTAAATATGCTATTATATTTCTCATATCCTTTAAAATAGCCAACAATCGACTGGTAACTTTTGTATTTCTTATGGACGTCATATTGGATTTTGCATTTTTGAATGTAACTTTTTTTTTCTGATTTCAATTATACAGGGTGTCCCGAAAATGGCGCATAATATTTATGGGGCGTTGTAGGTGCACAATCTGGCACATCCACATATTATAACTTGTTAGGAAGCTATTTATTTTGATTGTTACCTACTCATTATTACCTGGGAAACCATACGACTGAGTTTTGAACAGAGCACAATGTTGCCACTCATTTTCGCGCTATCTCGATGTAAAAATGTCTTCAGTAATAATTTAATAATTTGTAATTACGTGCTTTTTTCCAATTTTTAAAATTTGAAAACAATAAAAGACATTATTTTCTACAAATAGACTATCCTTAGTCAGTTTCATTTTCAATTTTTAAAAAGTTACAAGTGTTAACTTTACATCTTCATATCTTACAAATTTGAGCGAAAAGATTTTTTTTTACATTTTTCTCACACTTGTTTAGCGGTACTGAACAGCATACCATATATATTATGCGCCATTTTCGGGACACCCTGTATATGACACATAATACTTTAGCTTTCGTTTAAGGTCCGCGCGCACTTGTTCGGTTCCGTTCCGTTCGGTTCGGAACTGTCCGATCGGCAAAAATCAAATAAAGCTCCACCAAGCTTACAAAAGCCGCGAAAATACATGGAAATTACTGCCATTACGTTGATTTGGTACGGCACCATCCTTTTCGTCCCGTTCTTACCTAGACTGATCGGACTTTCGGAATTTTTTGACATCTGTAGTATAGTTGGACTGAACCGAACGGGACGAAACCGAACAAGTGCGCGCGGACCTTTAATACCGACAATTTCAAGTTATCCATTTTTACGCAGAGTGCGATGGAAACAAAAGCTCTCTGGTAATCTTTGCAGATACTGATACTAACTTCATTGCTGTTAATGTTTTTAAAGTACAAGAGTGTACATTCGCATTTGTTAAATAGAAAAGTTACCAATAAGAATTTGAAAAAAATCTTAATATTTGGATTTTTCCTTGTAGGTAACTAGAAAAGTCGGTAGCCTATAGGTGTGGACTTTCCAAACGTAGAAAATTACTGAACAACAGGTGTTAGCAGATTATAATGTACCTTTCTCACATTTCTAACTATGTTTAAGCCCTGCAACAACAACAGACATGATGGGCGGTACTGTTCAATAGGTACCTAACATCTACCTAGCGTTAAGCGAATATTTGAGGTTTGGAAAGTCCACGACTATACCTATATCTTGGACTACACATAATAAAATTTGAAAAGTACTTACACCACTGAGACCGCGAACGAGCATGCATGTTGTCAATAGCATCGTCAAGACATCTTGTACTTTAAATGTTAGAGAAAGACCTGCAAAATTATAAATTAATAGTTTAGTAATTTTCCCTGTACAGGGTGGGCAAAATTGGATGCTTTCATAAGGTAACTCGTTAACCATAAGAGATATTGAAAAATAAACCGCGCATCCTCGATTGATTTTTTTGAGAAAAAGTCGGTGGTGAAAACCGAAATTAATTATCGTCTTTAGTTTTTGAGTTATGGCCAAAAGTTCGCTATTTCAAGTTTTCGATTAGAGCCGATATTTCGCTTGTTTCTGAAATTAGAGAAAACATTTGTTAGAACAAAATCACACATTAACATCTAATAATACAATTAAATTTTTACACTTTTCTGATAACAAAAATAAATTAAACATTTTAGAAGCTTTTGAAATTTATAAACACACAAAAAACAACATACCTTTAATGAATGAGCAAATTGAACTCTTAGATTCTCCTTTACTGAAGATTTTGGAATAAATATCTTTTTAAAACACTGATAAGCGACTGACCTCCGACGGGTTGACTGGGGCCAGCTGCTTCACGCAGTGTTAAAATAATAGAATCAAGGAGTTACTATATTTTTGCATTTGTTATAATATTTTATAATAACTTTTGACAATGGCACAATGATGCCGAAATACGTATAAAGCGAATAAATCTTGATATTTCCCGTTGAAATCGATATTTTATTTAATATTTATTATTTATATAGAGAAAACTAATTTGCATGTTCTTATAGCACTTTTTTGAGTAGAATACAATGGTCTTAACCGATTTTCAAAAAAAAGCTATCGAGGATGCACGGTCCATTTTTCAATATCTCTTATGGTTACCTAACAAGATACCCTATGAATAAAGCATTCAATTTTGCCCACCCCGGCGACGGCGAATTGGCAACGACCAATCGGTGACGGCGAATTATTGTCCTAGAAGCCTATAACCTGCTTTCACTTTGTTAATAATTGCCGGTAGTTTGTAGAGGTGCGTCCACATCTAAAGAACGCACACGAACGAACGCGACGCTATGTGCGAACGAACACCTTCAAATCCCAACAAACAGCGTTTACATCGCAAGTACTACTCGGTACTTCAAAAGAAAAGAATTGTTCTTGCGTGTTCGTACGTGTACTGATAGTTGGAATATTAACGAACGTGAAATTTCAATTGATTCCTTGTACTTATGCAATGTTTGTTCGTGATTGTTTATGCGCGTTCGTTTGTGTTCATTTTTGTGTGGTCCCGTCCGTTCCTTTGCGCTTATCAGGTGTACACGCACCTTTAGAGAGGTTATAGTTTCTTTCAGTCCTGAGGCGATTTTCAATTGCAAATCAACTGGTGTGGAACGATTCTATAGTGATCTACTCTAAATTGTCCCGGTCTTAATTCAGCTGGAACCCTACACTGAAGCTGAACTTAATGTTACGTGACGCGTAACAAGTGCATGCTACCCCTGCTACCCATCTGATAAGTGATAACCCAGAAAAAAGGTAAGTCCTTGGCGTACGGGGGAAGGTAAAAAGATCGGTTCAGGTGCAACAAGCTTCAGTGAATTGGAACCAACAAATGCAGTTTGCTTAGTGTGCTCCGAAAGTCATCATCGTTATTGACTTGTTCTTGTTGTAGTATTGGAGAGCAAATCCTACTCTAAGTTCTTTATGGTCTTCAGTTAAAAAGTTTTCTTAACCGACCATCGCATGTTACACATCATCTTGGGCTTCCACCATTGCGGAAAAGAATGTTTGCGTAATATAATTTACCAAAGCAGTATCTTCCTCTTCACTAAATAAGTAATACCTACCTGCTTTAGGACGTTCCGATCCAAAACAACGCGCAATATCATGTTGCTGATATCTTTTTTAATTTTGCGTACTACTGAATATACTTTTGTAAAATTTACTTACCAGTTACATTAGCACTCGTTTCTGTAGTAGCAGCTGCAATGATAGCTGCGAATGTCCATAAACACCAAGAAATAAATCCCACACGATAACGTGCTTTTTGGTATAAAGCCTTGTTATCCTGAATTTTTTCAGAATTCCTGAAAACTAATGTACTGATAGAACTCATTGTGAAATTTTGTGTTTTTGAAAAAAGTATTGACAAGTAATTTATTTTAATGGCAATGTTTCATTTCTTTTTGTAAATTTCATAGCAAACTTGTGACTTATAACGGTGGAATTTTTGGTTTTCTTTTACAAAGATGTGTTGTAAATTCTTAGTATTGTGCAGAGATAATGACATAATAATGCCGTTCTATAACATTTTGGGGCCACTTATAAAAAGAAATTATGATTCACTTACTAACATCTGCGCTTTTCCTTTCCTTAACATTGGTTGTGTCTATACTGGTTTGCTGGGATTAGTAGGATCGGTAAGAGTACCTACATATTATTATTATGTCATTTCAAAATATATTTAGGCTATACTTAAATGCATTAGATTTTGGCATAGATTTTTAATAATTTTAGAAAATATCTTGTATTGTCAATTTGACATTTGTATAGTTTGGCAGGGATACGGTGGCATCTGGCTTGTGGATGTGCAGTGGTAAAAAAAAGAGGGTAGGTACACAGCTACCGGTCGTGTCTCTGACTGTTTAAACACTCCAGTTTTCTCTTGCTCGTTTACGTAATTTGCGTGCCATCATATCCCTGTCACACTGAATGATTTATCGTCGTCTGCGTGGATTTGTGACAATGACAGACATAAAACATATAATCCTACATTATATATTTTATGATGACATATCAGTCACCAATTTTTCAAAATATGTATTGGCATTAACTTTACTTTTCGAACTATGCGTCAAAGGTGGCCATACTACCACTGCAAACAAGCGGATCTAGAGAAACTATCTGGGGGGGGGGGGGGATTTTTTGAGGGTACTACAAGAGGCGAGCGAAAGGAAGAAAAATGACGTCGCAGGCGAAATTTTTTTCCAAAACGGACGTGGATTATTAGACGCGATTTAAGCAAATTTTGAGATGAAACCCCCCTGGTTCGCCAGACCAACCGCCACACACAACCCTTCATTTTCAAATTATTTATGTATGTGCTCTGACCTCTGGGGGAAGGGGGAATTACTCCTATTACCCCCTCCCCCGTACATACACGCTTGACTGCAAATAGCTCTTTTTCTCATGCGCTGGCTTGGTTGATCGGATAAATCCATCACACTTGGAAAGAAAAAGATGCAGTGGTTACATGACCTTCCTGTGGCGTATTTTAAAAAGCAAAGTTAATGTCAATATCTTGAAAAGTTGGAGACTATTATTCAGCCTGCATTGAAAACTGCGAAAATTTTATAAAATTTGAATATTGATCAAAGTAGTTCTCAATTCGTTGAAAATTCCTTCTCATTTAATACCATCGGTTACGAGATCCCCATGCATGCGCTCCTTATCTTGAACACCCTGCGTATTATCGTCCAAAACTCTATGATTTTAGGGTTTTAGTCTCTTTGACATAGTAAGAGTAGTAAAATATGGAGCGGTTCTACCCTGTTCGCTCTGGAGACCCCGGATAAAAGTTAGAAAAATTGTGACAGCAGAATGTGAAAGAGATTTAAAGTTAATAAGCTTAGTATTATCCTTGGAATATTATTTACTTCTAATTTTTGGAACACTCACGGTAAGCATTATACAAACGACCTGCTTTGTACCAATTCTTATTAAAGTATTATTTCTTATTTTTTTTTAGCGAAATCCCATGTTATACTTGCCCTGGCTAATACTTTATGCTTTTATAATATTTATAGAATTTTTGGTTTTTGTAATGCGGCTTTTTGTAGAAGGGTTCGAATGTAGTAAACATGGATTAATATTGAGTATGTTTGTGATTTATAATTGGTTATCTGTATTCTGCGATTTCTTTCATATGGCTGATGACAACAATTTTTTTTAATGTAAAATTTTGTTTTCCCTGTATAACTTTTAATTGTGTAACTGTTATTAAATTTGTCTAAAATAAATGTTTAAGATTCGTTTTATGAATTTTAATTCACTTTAACGTAGCCAGGCGAATGTGATACCTGGGTGTATTGTCAAGCATCGCAAAGCGAGACAAAGCGGCTGCTGCTTCAAATTTAACACTGGATAATATTTTTTGGGTATATATGGATGTTAGATGTGGAGCCATATAATCCTGGTAGATGAACGAAAAACAGCAGCGTGTGGCGGAAAAATACCTCAGGAAAAGAATCCCCGAAAAATTTTCCCCGGGAAAAATATCCACGGAAAAAATACGGCGGGGAAAAAATATACGGTGGTAAAAATAATTCAAAGGAAAAAAAAATATAATCTAACGCAAATAAAAATGGATTCAGGCAGTGAAGATAGTACTAAGTAGTTGGAGAAGAATTTATCGTATCTGGCTGTTTTTATCACTTGTGCCAGAGCACCCATAGAAAAATTCAGAACCTGGATCTTCAGCAACGATAGAGGACGCAGTTTTGAAAAAAATCTGCGGAATGATGGATGGTTTGGCCTTCTCACCACTCAAAGACGTGCGTAGGAGTATGGAATTTCTAAAGGAAAATGTTCCTGCTGGAGCTGAAGAGCTTCTGAACTATTTTGATAGCACATATGTTTCTGACACCTACAGAAGGGTTGAAAATGACAATGATGTTATACGTATCCGCCACATTCCTACAATGTTTACACCTGAAACTTGGAATGTTTATCTAACGACATTAGAAGACGGGGAACGTACCAACAAACCGACGAGGGTTGGATTAACCGTTTTTCTAATTTAGTGGGTCAGATGCACGGATGCACCCCGCCATTTGGTTATTAATGAATAAAATGAGGTAGGAACTTGCCTCTAACACAAGGAAGATGCAGCAATAACAAATTTAAAGGTTGGCTACGCAGAAGAAAAGGAGTGTTCATGAAACACTACAAATTCTGTTAAAGGGTTTCTGTAAGGATTATGTTACGGGCACCAGAGATTTACAAAATTTTCTGAATACTGTAAGTCATAATATAAGATATTAAATAAAATATAAAATGTTTTTGGTGTTTAGAAAGAGGTTGTTTTGTTTTCAGAACGAATAGTTTTAAGGGGTTCTCCCTTTGAATTTTTTTTCGGGACATGTTTTCCCGTGGTATTTTTCCCCGGGATGTTTTTTCTTGGGGTTTCTTTCCTGGGGAATTTTTACGGTTGAATTTTTTTGAGGGTATTCCTAGATTCGTCTCCAGCATGCCTGCTTTGGTAAGATTTTTATAAATGTGGTAGGTATAATACCTATCACTTCTGGATCAGAGGATTGCAAATGAAATTTAACCAAAAATAAACCAACATTCTATACAAAATGTAAATATATTTTATGTAAAAAATTACAATGTTTTAATAATACAATTATTTTTACGATAACATCTCACTGTTCATGATTCTTTACTTGAAATAGGTAACATCTCTTAAAAAATCTTTACATGATGGATGTTTATTTTGTAAGGAGCAAATTTATTTCAACGCATTATTTTTTTACAATACTCCCCATCTACTGCACCGCGTTTACAAAATGCTCGTAGTGCTTTTTTGATAACGTCCTTAGGCATGCTATTAACTGTTGCCATTTTAAGGTTGATTAAGATTTCTCCAAAATATGCATGGCACACTGTTTTCGTTTCCATGTGAAAACCTTCATCGTCGACCGTTACTAATCCTTCAGGTAAATTTTCGTACGCAGAAAGTCCGACCGTTATTAACTTTTTATATTTTCCAAAATTATCCGCAAGTAATTGTTGAATGGAAAAACTGTTTTCTGTAGTTGCGGGTTCGTTATTTGTAACTTTTATATCATCTGGCGGAAGTTTGGTGATAGATGCGGATTTAGAAGTTGTGGGCATATCGAAGGTGATTCCTGCGCTATTCCACATTTCTAGAACTCTAATGGCAAACAATTTAGTTACTTGGTTCAAATTTTGCCAAGTTAGATAAAGGGGTGATTGTTTGAAAATTCTCTCGTAAGTTGAATTTATTATACGGACATTTGGGTAGAGTTTAAGTAAATCTTGAATATTTGTTATTTTTGGAATTGTTGTCGATTTTGCTTCCGAGGTATCTTTGAGGAATGGATCGGTTAACAAGAAAGGCTTTCTTAAATCCCTTTGGTTCAATAGCATTTTTAAAAGTTTCTTGGTTCCAATGTTGATATTTAATTGAAAGTTTTCCCAGGGATGAGAACGTTTCTTACGTCCAGATGTTACACTTTTATGTTTTAAAAACCTCTTGATTCGTTTTACCCTTTTCAAACTCTTTAGAGGACTTGTTTTTGCAAATGATTGTGAATTTGCTTGCGTCTCTTCCATGGGAACTACAGTTACATTTATGATATTTTGATCGTCATTTATTATAGTGGTAGTTACTAAGTTATTCTCTTCACTCTCCGGAATACTGAAGTTGACTATCTGCATGTTATTATTTTCAATATTAATATTATTATCTATAAAATTGATTTCACTCTGAATAACAATCACTTCGATGTTAGATTTGTGGTAATTTTGTGCTATTTGTTCTAACGAATCCAACTCACTTTGAAACCACGCATTGGGACCATGGACCAAGTGAATCGTCGCTGTTTTATTTTCCTTGTCGTAGATATGATTTTGTTTACATCTTGTAGTTAACATGTAGGCGCCTGGGTGTAATGAAATGGCGAACGTCATCATGGAGACCAAAATTATTGCCAAACCAATTACGATTGCTGTTAACCAACATGCAGTTAGGTGTCCTGGAATAAAATAAAAACATTGATGTGATTTATAATTTTATTAAAAAAAATATTACTAAATATCAATTAATAAATTGACATCAAAAATATAGATAATAGTTTTTTTTATTGTTTATCACATCTATCTTAAAAGTCAACATTCCAGTTCTTTATTGCACAAAGCGAATCTAAATTTTATTGCGATATGAAATATTAAAATAAACTTTTCAACAATAATACGTTTCGTTACAGTCGGGGATGCAATATTAAAAAATTAGCCGTCATTACTAAACTTTCATATTATAATCAGCGGCGGGTCGTCCGTAGGGGTACGAGACCCACTAAAAACACCAAAGAAAGAAGCCTCCATTTTTGCCATTGAATATGAATTTACTGGGTCCAGTTGTTTTACCAAACCGATTAACAGGCGTTGGTTACCTAAAATTTCTGCAGAATACACTAGGCAATCTTTTAAATGACATTCCTTTGAACTAAAGGCAACAAAAATGTGGTTCCACTGTTCCAGTATGATGGTGCTCCACCGCATTTTTGTTGTTCGAGAGCATTTACACGGAACTTTATGGACGAAGATGGGTAGAAAGAGGGCTGCAAGATTGCCCGATTTAAACCCTCTTGATTTCTTTCTTTGGTGAAATTTGAAAGCGTTAGTGCACTCTATGTCTGTAAACGACCTCGAATGAGCTGCAACAACGCGTAGATCAGTAGGAACTAGGGATGCCACCGAATCCGAGCCACGGTGGGGGTTTTCGAAAGAGTTCAAATGTCCATGCGGCTCAGATATCATGTCTGCCTTGAAATGGATGGAGGGCATTTTGAACATCTTTGACTACATTACATTATTCGTAACTCCGAAACCGCCCATTTGCGGACTCACGTTAATTAAAACTTTTCGTCATATTTTCACTCCTCAAAGTTTGTGACACTTTTGTTTAGCACCTTGCTATACAAATTGAACACGTCGCGTCGGCGTCGTACGGATCACAACAAAGCTATGCCCGTTTCATGCTATATGCATAGCTATGACGACATGGATTTCAAAACACCTTTTATTATAATAAATTAATATAATATTTATTCTAATTCTAATCTATGGCTATATGTGTTTATAAAGTAACATACCTACTTTTGTCGGCTCCCGAATCACTAACTTTAGACATACCGAACGTTTGTGATTGTAGTATACCAACAGTAGACGACCGTGGCAGCTTTTAACGAAAAGGAGCAATCAACTTATGCAATGCCAATAGTTTTGTAACTAAATAATGCAGACTGATATCACAATGCTTAATCAAGTGTAAAAGCCCTACATCACTAGGAAGTAAAAGCAAAGCAATTAATTTATAATTAGTTTATTATCATGTGGGTGCATGCAATTATTCAGTAGAGCGTCAATCGCTGATGATTTTTAAACGACAAATTTTATAGACGCAACCTACACGTCAACAAATAATGTTGCTTCTACAATAAAAAATATGCAAAGAACAACGCGATAATACAATGGTTACAAATGGTTACAAAAATGATGTTGTAAGTACAAGTAGGCACATTATTTTACAATACAACGGGCCAACCAACGGGGGAGATCAGTTTGTAAAAAGGGACACCCTTTGTCTAATAATCTTTCTATGGAGTTCTAAAACGTCTGCTTTGTCTGACGTTTGAAGAAAAATGTGTTTATTATGAAATTTTTATACAATCATTGTAATTCACGCACATATAGGTATTAAGGAAAAAATTACTTAACAAAACTTTAACCTAACATCTTCGATTGATTTAAATAACGTCTATATATTATTTTACATATTCTTATTTCCTTTTCGTTCTATTTATGAATCATTAAGCACACATGGCCATAGACAGGATATTGTTTTGGTAAAATGTAAAAACCTCTTGTGATCGATGTTAGTATAAGTACAGCTGCTATCACAGCAGAGCCGAAGTCAGGGAAACTTTTCTGAATCAATTGGTGCAATAATAGTTTCAGTTATTAGATCAATTACTGCCATAAAAACGCCTAGGCATTTCGAAGTTCATGGTATAGTTTGACCACAAAACACCTGACTGTCAGCGTATATATTTAATATAAGCACAGAACGGACACTTCCGTTTTGAACGTTTGAACATGGTTGCGCCATCCCATTAACTTGGGGTGGACTATTATATTTATTTTATTTCTGTTAGATGGAGCAAAATTCAGTATTTGATACAGTAACCTTCTTTAAAATAGCGCGAATACTTTTTTCAAATAAAACTTACATTAAATAATAGTAATATTTATTATTAACTGAAATTACAAATATTTTAATTAATTAGATTTGTTATAAATTGAATCTAGTATTAATTAATATAATAAGATTCCTACGGTTAGTAATATCATTAATAAAAGTGCGATAGGTACACACTTTTACCGTTGATTGAAGGAAGGAACTCCTTCAATCAACGCTTTTACGCATTCTAAAATCCTTGGTGTCCTGACAATATTTCGTATCTTTCACTACGGAGGTATTTTTAAAAGGGTGGTAAGAAAGACTCGATAATTTAACGCATTTTGCAGATTAAAAAAATACTAAATTAACGATAAAAAAATAAAAGATGCAGGATAAAATAATAGAAAATGCCTTGTTTTTAAAGTAATTTACAATATAAAATATACCATTTGCACACTAAGTTTTGGTCGGTATTTTAATCAAATCTGCACCATAAAAAAATATAAACGTTCGATAACTCAAGCTCACTGTTAAATCAAAGGTTGTATGATAAATAATATAATAATATGAAATGCTCGAGGAGGAAAAAGACGTGGAAAAATGAATAGGTATTCAGTAGCGAAGTCTTAGTTCTAAAATCAGTGGAGGACTAACAAAATTTAACAACTCCACCCAAGCATGATTGGGTATTCCATTTTTGAGGAAGGATCATGCTTGGGTGGGGTAGTTAAATTTTGTTAGATTATCCATGAGGATGATTAAACCAGGGTAGTCAATTTTTGAGAAAGGGTCATGCTTGGGTGGGGTTGTTAAATTTTTGAATATCGAGCATTTAATTTGTATCGTTCAACACGATGCTCGCTCTTCCGATAGGAGGCATTTCTTTCGGCAATTTGGTAACATAAGCAATTTTTTAGTAGAATAGGAGGTAGTATTGTCAGGTCACTAACGAAATTACAGTTTAAGATTGTTATTTAATTATTTAAATGATTGTTGTATACTTTACGCTTAAAAAGAGATCCTTTGAGCTAACTATAATTTTGACTCCCGACATCTTTTACTGTCTGTTCTATGAATTGTATTCTTCGACTTCCTCTCACGGTTTACCCCTCTATTCTTCCTTCAAGTTTGGTTTGTAATATTCCTTGTCTCCCGTGTCTCATGATATGCCCCCCAACTCGTCTTGCTTTTTTGTATTTGCATCCATAAACTTCTGTTTTCTTTCTCTTCATTTGATATCATGTCTTCTATAGTCTCCGCCTTTAATGTTTTCCTCACCTTCGGTTTCACCCATGTTTCGCATCTCACATCTGTACAATAATGAATTCCAAACATATGTTTCTTCTTTCTAATTGACTAATGCTATTTTATGTCAGCAGATAGTACTACTTCACTTTATTGAAAGCCGTTTTCTGTTTGTCAGCTAGTATATATGGTGTTCATATCTTCTGTGCGTTGTTATACCCTAATGCTCCCTAGATAGCAGAATTCCCTTACTTCTTCTACCACCCCCCTCATTTTCTATACTTATTTCAGTATTCAGTCTGTCCATGCCCATGCTTCCCACATACCAACGTCTCTATCTTTGATTTATTCATACATTTTAACTATTATCACTGAATGTACCTACGTATCCAGTAACTTAATTTTGAAATAGCAACTTTCTTTACTGTTACAAATTTTTAACTTTGAGGGTTTCGTGTAAGTGCAGGAAGCCTTTTGGGTGGAGTAGTACATGGAGTCGTAGACGTTGGAATAGGCAGTTCAGCAGCTAATGGTAAATCCACAGCAACCTTAACTTCATTCACCGTGTCAACCACATTACCTTGTTTAACATCTTGTATATTTTGCTTCAATCAATCTACAATTACATTATATTATTTAAACTCCTTAATTTATTGATATAGCAATCTAACCAGATGTAAATAGCATTGCTAGCGTCGGATACTGTTGCTGGATATCAGGTACAGCTGTACGCAATAGACTATTATTCCTTCCAAAGTCAGTATCTTTAAAATGATAGCCGCAGACACGATAATTATCAAACACTGCTGCTGCCGGTTTAATAAATAATTCTTTATTATCCCAAACTTCCAGCCACTTCATAAAAATACCTAAATCTTTTGCGGGGTTTGGAAATCTATGCATGCCAGCTTTGCTGTTGTAACAATCTCTAAAGCAACATATACTTGGCATGTTAAAGGCTAAGAAGAAATCAAAAAAGAATGAAACTGAAGTGAATTACAGGAAAAGTTCGTGACGGTACATACCTATTTCTGACAAAATTTCCACGAACACCAAAGACCAACCAACACTTTTAATACCTATACGTTAACTAGTAGGTATTTAACAAAGAACTTTTCAAATAATAACAACGAAACACAAAGAAAAATTAATTATTACTGTAATTGAGTAAAAATTGAATTTCCAGTGAAAAGAAACGTCAGAAATTTAAATTTAAACAAAGTCAGTCGATGTTTAAGAAACAATCGACAGGTTTTGAACTAAGATAAGGTTTTGAATTTAAAATACTACACTACAGCCCTCTGGGCGGTTTGGGGTGAAACAAAATCATGAATCAAATGGGCCAACCCCAGTGTCCGTTCTATCCTATTTATTAATAAAGAGGTTAAGTTATCTCTGAGTTTGACCATCCAAATCTCGTTTTTTATTTTTAAGGCTATCTGTCAATTTTGTTTATCTCTATGCACTCTTCGTGGAAATGTATATGAAGCATCAGACAACCCTACGGTAATTATCAGGTATGTATTGGTTAAAAATTGCAAAAAGTGACGTTTAAAATAATTCAAAATTATTAACGATTGTAATACATCCCAGTAACGCCTTTTTGTAATTAATCTGTTTCTGTTTTCCGTTTGTGTTTTCAAAGCTGTATAAGACATGTGATTGCCGAAGAAAACAATAGTTGCTTAACTAAAGACCCTACCAAAATAATAATATCCTTAGGAGATAGCACTGATGACAGTGATAGCTTAAATGATACTGACGATACTAATTGAATTTATTCGTGTTTGTTTATTCTTAAATTTTGTTCTTAGAATTCATTGGTTTTGTATATTTATTGATTAAAAATTGTTGTATAAAATATTTGAGTGAGTATATTAATGTACTAATAATTATTAAAATATGCATTTGTGTTTTCTTATGAATAAATTTAAGCATTTCAATATTCTACATTTTAACAAAATGTAATGTAATACGTGCCTGATCAATTTACAGTGACCAGTTGATTTCGTTTTTACATTTCCACGAAGAGTGCATAGGGATAAACAAAATTGACAGATAGCCTTAAAAATAAAAAACGAGATTTGGATGGTCAAACTATAATGTATTTGTTTCTTCTAGCACAGGAACACTCAGAAAAAGTGTCTATAGAATGTTTTCATACCTTTGAGATATCAAATAAAATAAAAAAAGTTATAGGTACAACAAAATAGGAATAAGCGAATAAGGAAATTTCCGATAATTGCTTTTCTGTGAAAATGAGAAATGACAGCAAAAATTTCGACTGTCGCTAAATTTGTTTAACACGATCAGCAAGACGGCATGCCCTCAATTGTCTCCTGACAATAGTTACTGTCGTACCTTGGGTACCCTATATTATGGAGATCGAAATACCGTGCCTTCATTAATGATTGATACCCACGTGACCTTTGTACCGTGGTGTCCTTGGGAGTTTCAGATTTAAATGTTGAAGTCAGGTAGGATTGATACTCGTTGTAACTAAACTAAGTAACTAAAGTTACTAAAGTTTCTGTCAATTTACGTACAAACAATCAGTTAGGGAATTATTGGATAAAGGTTTACCAATTGTGTAAGTTGGGTTGCCTATATTTTGTGGTCACGTGGGTATCAATCATTAATGAAGGCACTGTAGTAATTAGGATTCTGTGCACTAGGATTGGGTCTCGCGCCCCGTTTTGTTGCAAATATCCTTCTCGTAATTGCCGATAGCATGTCAAAGCCCTCGTCTCTTCGATCCTACGGTTTTAATCATGTCGTGGGCTACAAATGCCTACTTTACGCCCTTGATACGTAAGTAACTATTAATTTATTTTTTAAATCCGAAAACAAGAACGTTTATTACGTAGGTACGTGTTTATTGGTGTATTACTTATTACTATTTGATAATAATACATGTGATGCACAATTTTCTTTTCGATAACATGAGTGATTGTGCACCGGACAAAAACACTGATACGTTGATCTATAGCTTACTAGAAATGTAAAACCAGTGAATATTTTTCTTGTAATAATCCTCCAAATACAAGAATGAACATCTACAAAATCTTCTTTGTTAATTACGTTCTGGAAAAACTGCCTTAGCTCAATAATTGCGATATTGTTTTTTGATATTGCACTATCCGTATCTTTTTCTTAGGGCCGGTACTTCAGTTCGGGGTTAAGCATCAGCTTGGCTCAGCCTCGAATATTGCCGTAGATACATGCGGCAATGATCGAGGCTTGGCCAAGCTGAAGCTTAAACCCAAACTGAAATACCGGTCCTTAGGCATTTAAACTTTGCTGATAATGGGCTGAAAAATATGTGACAACGTATGAGCATACGTAATTTTGAAGTAACTGACAATTAATAATGGTTTCTCATAAAAGTACAGGGTGGCCCAAATTGGTTGTCCATATAGGGTATATCAGCAACTATTGTCGTAAGGAGAAAACTAAGGGCACATTCTCTAGCTCGTTTTTAGAGACAAATTTAATGGCGCAGACGAAATTTTGCTATCGTTTCACATTTTCAAGGAAAACGCGATTTTACGAAATTTCCTTGTTCCTATTATGTTGAATAACTTTTTTATTTTATAAGCCATCGCAAAACTATAAAAACATTCTAATGGCACTTTTTTGGGTAGAACTCAGTGGCGTACTCAAATTTTTAATTAGGGTTCAAATTTCGGAAATATTAAATATAGTTGTATTTTTTTAAATAGAAACCATAGTTGGCAATGTCCTTATTAAAAGAGGTATTTTTTTCTTATTTTAAAAATATATACCTTAATGGGTATATTTTTTATAGTTTTTCAGCAAAATTAGAATTTATGTCTTTTACTTACATTTATTCAGGTAAAGTAAGTTTTCTGTATTAATTGTGGCAAAAGGTCATTTAGAAAAGTTGTTCAGAATGTAAAATCACCACCCCATGGAAAATTTCAGAAATATCGGTTTACTTTTTTGAAATCGTGCCAGCATATTTTTTATTCAAAAAATTTTGAAATAAATAAGCTGCCAATATTTCTGAAATCTTGTATGGGGTGATGATTTCACATTCTGAAAAACTTTTCTAAATGGAGTTTTGCCACAGTTAGTTCAGAAAACCTACTTTATCTGAATATCCATGTAACTGAAACACAAAAATTCCACTTTTGCTGAAAAACTATTAGAAATATACCCATTAAAGTATATATTTTTAAAATCAGAAAAACACACTTGTTTAAATAGGGGCATAGCCAACTATGGTTTCTATTTAAATAAACACAACTATATTTAATATCTCCGAAATTTGAACCCTAGTTAAAAAATCGAGTACAAAGTGCCTGTAGAATGTTTTTATAGTTTTCAGATAGCTAATACAGCAAAATATTTATTCAGCATAATAAGAATTAGGAAATTTCGGAAAATCGCGTTTTCCTTGAAAATGAGAAACAATAGAAAAATTACGTTCGCGCCATTAAATTTGTCTCAAAAAACGAGCTCGAGAATGTGCCCTCAGTTTTCTCTTTACGACAATAGCTACTGAGATACCCTATATGGACAACCAATTTGGGCCACCCTGTACATTCGTTTTGGTTAGTAATCCCAAGTTTTCATTTCGTTCGTTGGTTAGTAAAAGTTAATGTTAAATAAGTTTCCTGTTGTTACTTTTTCTTGTGTGTGTTTTTTACATTTTGTAGGATTTTCTATTTAATTTATTTAAAATTAAAAAATAATAGATGTTTTATTTTTAGTATCATGTTTTATATTAAAACTTTAAAAAGCACGTATTAACGTATTTAGAAGGGGCTTCAAAATCAGGTTGCGCTTGTTGCCCTCTAAATGGTTAATCCGCCACTGAATGAACTTAAAAAGATTAATGTTCTGTTTCCAGTAGTTAAACTAAACACTATGAAGCAGTAGTAACACCAAACAGCATTTAGAATAAAAATTGTGGGCTATAAAGAAAAAAAAGTATTCAGGTTCAGGTTTGGGCGGTTAATATTGATTAGGTATAACTTTTTAAAATTGTCTACCTACTTTAAGTTATGTCTAAATTAAAAATTAGCATTTATAATTTTATTTTTAATGTGGGCTAATTGCAGAAAGGTTGAATAGGAGGAATTTGTCACGGTTATTATAAAATACTTTACTAACAAATAAAAAATGTCATTTTATCGCAAAATAAAAATTGTATCTCTTCTTGAAAATTAACTTTTTAAATAGCGCATTTTAAACAGTTGTTCCTTTTAAAGTGTTTCTTTTATTTTTGAAATAACAAAAATGAGCATATTTTGCATTTGCATTTTGTTTTTATTTAATAAGGAATTATTATCGGTACCTACCCCAGTTTAATTATAGAGTCTTCTAAACGTTTGTTTATGTTAGGTAAAATACGTACCAAATATTATGCAGTTTATTTTACAAACAATTAGTCCTTCGGAAAATTGTTTAAAGCGAGGCCATTGCGAATTTTAATATACTACACTAGCAGCGAGCACGTAATGCGGACCACCACTACAGCTATGAATATAATTTTAATGTAACAAACACATTTTGTATTCAAAATTAAAAAAAAGTCTTTACAGTAAGTTATGCAATGGAAACGAACAAAATAATCTAAAACGAACTATTCCAAGGTTTTAATAATTTTCATGTACAATGAATAAAAGTATTAAATCATCATTATTGTGGATACTAATTTGTAGAAATTAAGATAATTGTAGATTTATACCAGTGGTAGTGGCTAGGTGGCTGGATTAAAACGAATTTAAAATGAAATACTAAAGAACGATAAACCAGAATTAAAACCTAACGTATCCTAAACGTAAAGTTTTAGTAGTGTACTTTGCTTATTTTTCACTCTGGTTACTAGTGTTTGTAATTTCTTTCGCTACTGGCAAGTATACGGTGTCATATCAAAAATTGTTTTACTTTATCTGTTATTCAAGTTGGAGATAACTTTGGACAGATGTTCAATAAAATGATTAAACGCACCCACCCCCTACTCCCCAGTTAATCGGTAATAGTAATTTAGGTTATTATAAGTCTGGGCAGTGACTTATTAAAGTAGTATAAGTTTAGAGGTTTATGGATGAGGCGACGAAGGAGCCGAATTCAGAATTTCTGAACGAATACTTGTGTGCAGTGGTCAAAAACTCTTTATTTACTCTTTATTTTGATAAAATGTCGACCCCAAAAATTTCAATTCCTTTCAAATTAAACATCATCTGTTGGCGTTTCATTTTAAATCACATCATCACATCATTTTATATTATTTACTGAGTTACAAATAAATAAGAAGAATTCTCGGATTTGTACAATAATATGCCATTTCCCGGACGAAATGAATACCACAGTATGAATAGACAGTATGAAATAAATAATGCATGTACGAGTATCGTGTTATTTTTGCACTACTTTTAGGATTTGTAGGCAAGACCTAGTTGCAGTCTAGGATGTTTAGGCTCGGTAGATTTGGCGCAGAGAATAGTATATTATATTATTAGGAGTAGAAAGAGTTCTTTTTGTGTTGAGCTCATATTGCGGCCGAGGCGCACGCGCTGAGGCTGTGCAAGTGAGTGAAGCACAAATAAGACGTTCTACTCCGAAAAATATATACTATTTTTTTTTCAAGTGTAAAAATATTCTGTTGCTGTAAATAAATATTTCCTAAAAAGTCATTTACACAGGACAACGCTCTCCCCTCTACCAACCTTGGGGGCGGAGCTATGGGCAAAATACTGCCGTTGCCATGGATACGTAAACACATTATTGTACTAGGAACATTATTTTCATTTTTTGACTATTAACAAAATGACTTCCTTCTACATAGCCAGTTCTGTACAACAATACGGATATTATGATACGCTTGAAGAAAATCAATATTATTTTCTGTACGAAAAAGTAACTTAGAATTTAGCTCTAAAATAATTAGGGGAGTAGATAATTATTGTTTACTCATTGGTCCAAGAATACAGCAACTACCTGGGTACCGATTCTCGAGTTTATACGCTCCCAAGTCGTGTACGCTATGAGTCGGATAGCGAGCGTTGCCAACTTTAACATTGCTTATTCTAGAACAACTAACAACAGGGGCAAAATACTAGTACAATGAAAAAGATTGACAAAACATTGGATTTCTGTCTACTATTCTTCAATAATAGTACAATTCGCTTACTATTATTTTTCAAAAAAATTGTGGAACGCGGTTTTAAAATAATAGTACGCTTGGCAACACCGGGATAGCGTATACGACTTGCAGGCGTATGAACTCGAGAATCGGTACCCTGATTTACAGCGTACGGTATTTCCGCAGTAGTGGCTCAAAATGATCTGATTCAACTGATCGCAAAAAAGTTTTATAATAATGTGTCTAAAAAAATACAGCTCTTTTAATTTTTAATATGGAAGTATTAACATAACCTTGGATATGAAAATGTATTCAGTATTCATTGTTCTGGATGCTGTTGATTTTTAATTTTCCTTGCCTTGTTATGCCACACTTGTGTTATTTATTTAATACATTAATTAGCTATTATTTCACCGATTTGTTTTCTAAATAAAATTAATCATTTCTCCAAGGCTGAAATGGCCCATGTTCACTTTAAATAGTGTTTTTACAATTATTACTATAAATATGTATAAAGCGTAAATTAGTTTGGTAAAAGTGGATTTGCAGACCTCCATGATCTCGATAGATTGCCATTCTTCAAAATTATTTAAAATGGAGGCCTATTAGGTAGTAATTATTTTTCATATTCTCTGTTCGTAAACGATAATTACATGTGGATATATGATTAACACAAGAAACTTGAATTGGGCAAAGACAGGGGGAGTAGGTAGGTACTGTTTGAATGTAGGAGAAATAAATTGTTGCTGATAATTATTAGAATTGAACAATTGTGTATTACTCACTTAATTTGATAAGTCAGTGCAAGTTGCAAGTATTAAAAATTTGTTACCCACCCAAATCAAATTTGCAGCTTGCAATTAAAACAGCCAGCAGGCGACAAATATTACGTTGAATTTCAAATATTTATATTACCTACTTATGTTTTTAAATATTTTCCCTCGTGATGATTATAAAAAGGAGAACTTGCATGCTTTTATTCCTTCATATTTTATAAAACAACATGAATAAACCAGAACTGGCTCGCACAACGCACTGTAGTTATTACAGCCTGATTCAATCAAATTCGCGGTTTGCCATGGAAAAGTAACGATTATTTTAAATTCGAGAAAGGGGTTATTTGCAAACAATAAAAAAACGAAATGTCGTGCTACAATATAAAATTCAAAAAATATATTAGGTGGGTATTTTTTATCGGAAAACTTTATTTATAAAAGTTGTGCATACTTAATGTTTAAAACGCATGAAACTGAAAGTTGATCAAAGTTATTAAAATAAAATATTAATCATTAATTTATTTTTAATTATATTTTAATTTAACAAGAACAAATGACTTGACAACTATTTGACTTGACGATTTATTTTAAACAAAAATGCCAAACGCGTTTTAAAACAAAAATGCATTAAAAATGATTTATAATTTTTTATGTAAAATTGCTCGAATGACAATTGTTCGAATGCAATTGCTCGAATAATAATTGCTCGAATGGAATTGCTCGGATGACAATTGCTCGAATAATATAGCAAGTATCCTGACATAAAAAGTTACTAATCAATCAATTACACACATTTAACTTAACGAAACATAAGTTATTATAAATCATATAATAATAGGTAATTGTAGCCGGTTATAAATCAGAATAAATTCATAGGTAGGTAAAATAAAAAAACATTTATTTGGAGAGTATCAATTACACAATTACATAATGTACTTTATCTCATTCTCATTCTCAAAATTTTACGCCATACGTACACAATACGGTTTTCAAAAATTTAAATAAAATATTGTTTATTTAAATGTATCCAATATTTGTTGTTATACAGGGTGTCTCTAAACCTAGTACCATAAATTTACCAGCCGCTTCCTGACGCAAAAATAAGTCGAAAATGTCTATAAAAAATTTGCAGCATAAGGAAGCTACACGTCTTTGAAAATGGTGTTGAAAAAACGGAAAACAATTGCATTTTAAAAACGATTTGAGATAAAAAAAAAATCGAAATTTTGCATGCAGCCTAACCTATTTTTTTTTTTTTTTTTTTTTTTAATTTAAAGGTTTAGCTAGTTCAGCAACTCTTTGCTATTCATAGCTGTGGGTACACGAGTAACTGAGGTTATTCACTAATGGGATTTATATCACCGTCACTATTTAAGACTTAATCACTAATTTCAGTTTCAGATAACATTATATCCTGGGGTAGTTTACGCTTCAAGCGCTGATGAATATTTCTTCTTCCCAGTGGGTAGGTTCTCGTTGCAGGGCAAAATTTTAGTGTTTCGTAGTATCGTCTATAGAGTGTAGCTGCGAATTCTTTGATCGTGGGTATTGAAAGTTCATTATGTATCTGAGAATTCCTTATGAACCACGGAGCATCAAGAATTATTCTGAGAACTTTATTTTGGATTATTTGAATTTTGTTCATTTGTGTGGCACTGGCATTGCACCAAACTGGGCTACCATAGGTTAGGATGGGTCGGATAATGGAAGTATATATAAGCGTTCCACATTCGGTTTTTAGGGGAGATTTTTTATTGAGTAGTGGGTATAATTTTACCAATCGCACATGAGCCTCGTTGATTTTTTTGTTTATATGATATCCCCACGTCAGTTTTTTATCGAGGAATACACCTAGATATTTGACCGCACTATCGGCACTATTCCAAGGGATGTCTTGGCTGTTTATTCGTAAGTTACGAGCGTTAGACGATCGGCGAAGTGTAAATATTTTAGCTTCAGATTTTAGTGGGTTAAGCTGGAGATTCCACTTGTTGAACCACTGGGTTATGATATCTATACTTTGTTGAAGTTGGTTAATTGTAGTGTCTATGTCATCACTCTGGCTTAGTATGGCCGTATCGTCAGCAAACATTGCTAGTGTTGTGTTTGGTGGCTCGGGAATGTCATGGACGAATATATTAAACAACAGGGGACCCAGTATTGAGCCCTGAGGTACTCCTGCATTTATTGGCTTAATTTCAGAAGTTGCCGAGTTTACCACTGCGGAGAAGGATCGGTTATGTAGAAAGGATTTAATTATGTGAACCAGGTATCTGGGAGTTTTACTTTTAATTAGTTTAAAGATTATTCCTTTGTGCCATACACTGTCAAAGGCTTGTTTAACGTCAATAAAGATGGCTGCAGTAAATTTTTTATGTTCAAAGCCGTTCTCGATGTATTCTGTAATTCTGTTAAGCTGATGAATAGTGGAGTGGTGACTTCGAAATCCGAATTGGAAATGAGGTATAAGGTTTATACTGTTGACATGTGTTGAGAGTCTTTTGTTTATGACTTTTTCGAGAACTTTTGAGACTGTTGGCAGTAAGCTTATCGGTCTATAACTGGAAGCATCTGTGGTTTTCTTTCCAGGTTTATGGAACAGTAGGACTTTTGCGTATTTCCACTCATTAGGGAAATAGCCACATCTAAGGCATGCATTGAATATGGACACTATAAGCATGAGGGCTTTCTTTGGTAGATTTTTCAGGACTACATTTGGGATTAAATCATGACCAGGGGCTTTATTATTTGGCAGCCTGTTCACTATGCCTTTAATTTCCTCTGGGGTGACGGGTTCAATATCCTCTGAAGTGGCTGCACGAAAATTATTAAGTTCCTGTTCAATTTGTTGAATATTGTTTTCGTCCCGGTGTTCGTTAGGAGTGGAAAATGCTTGTGCTAGTTGAGATGCAAATAATTCGCATTTTTCGGTGTCCGTTGAATACAGCTTGTTGTCTTGCTTTAAGGTTGGAATAATATTTTGTTGCTTTAGGATGCGTTTCGTGGCTCTCCACATCGTGGGGTCCCTTGGTTGTAGTTCTCTAATATAATCCGCGTATCTGGATATTCTGAGTTGCTCAAGGTCTCTTTGAATTTGATGTATTAGATAATTCAGGCGAGTTTTTACTGTGGGATTTCTGGTCAGAATCCATTGTCTTCTCGTTTTATGTTTCTCCTTTATTAGTTGTTGAATGGCCTGCGGAGGCGATAGATAATTGGATGGGCGTTTAGGTTTTTGCACTGTAGTAGACAATACAACTGCATTTTTAATACTCTGAGTTAATTCCACTATGGCCTGGTCGATTTCTTCGTAGTTACGCAATATTGTTGGTATCCGTAGGTTAGATTGAATTGTGTCACTAAATATCTTCCAATCAATTCGTCCATTGATGAGTCGGGGCGGTGTGGGATTAAGTTGCGGTTGTTTACCGAGTACCATCAGGACGGGTAGATGATCCGAGTCCAGTTCTGGGAGGACCTCTTGATATATCGCACTGGTGACGTTTTTGTGTAATGCTATATCCAAAATATCAGATTGATGGTTGACTCGATATGGAGAATAGGTGTGCTCCGGGGGTGGAGAAATTTGAATACCATGTGCTTCAAGGACCAAGTGAAGCCGATTTCCATTCGGATTATTTGTCCTACAACCCCAGGTTGTACTTTTGCAATTTAAGTCCCCTGCTAATAAGGTTGGAGTATTATCACAAAACATGTTTCGTATATCATCTTCTATTAGCCTCTTATTCGGTTGTTTGTAGGCGCATATTATTGTTAAGTTTTGTTTATTTTGTAAGGTAACCATTTGTATTGCTATGGACTCAATGTTAGTAATAGTGGGCAGCGGGTGATGGCTTGTGTTGATTGACTTTTTGACTATGATAGCAACACCCCCCGAAGCCTTTTGAGCGATTCTATCTTCACGGTATATGTTATAACCCGGGATTTTAAAATTCTGTTCAGGGATTAAGTGGGTTTCGGTAACACACATAATGTCGACATTGTGTCTTGCTAAAAATGCTTTGACTACTTGTTGTTGTCGAGCTATACCATCGGCATTCCAATTTATGATAACCAAGTTGGAGTAAGTTTTGCAGTTATTTGGTAACATTTTGAAGGATTGTGGGGATTAACGATAAGATGAGATCTTTCATAGACCCCAGGTGAGGCACGATTAATTGAATAACTTTTTGTATAATTTCATTCAGCAATGAAGACTGGTCATTTGTTGCGGTGTTAGAGTTGGTATCGCGTTGGAACTTGTTCCAGGGTGATTTGGTTTGAGTTGTGTTTGTATGGGTAAGTTTCGGGAATGTATGGTTGTGAATGTTAAATGATTTAGTGGTAGTGGCTTGAGAGTTTGGTTGAACAAATTCTTGTCGGTTTGATGGTCGGTTCTTAATTAGGGTTTGATAGTAAGGACACCCTTTATAGTTGGCGGTGTGTTCACCGTTGCAATTGACGCACAGTGGTTTAACTTGATCAGATTTAGGCTGTGGGCATTGAGAGTAGTGGTGTTCCCCTAGGCATCTTACACACCTCGGATTTAGCTTGCAAAAATTCTTTGTGTGAGCGTACCGCTGACAGCGTGTACATTGTGGTAGGTCCCCACTTTTTCGCCGTTGTTCGACATTTATTTTACAATAGAACAGAAAGTTAAGTTTATATATTTGTTTAGCGTTGTCGGATTTATCAAGTAGGACTGCGCATATTGGAATAGGTTTCTTTTCTCTGTTAAGGAGGCGTGTGACGCTTATTGCTGGATATTTCAGATTTTTTAGTTCGTCGAGGATTTCCGTAGTCGTTAACGAGATAGGTAGATTTCTTATAATTACAGAAATGTTGGCAGATTCAGGGTCACGATATGTGTGATATTTGACGGTTTTTTCTTTATCAAAGTATGCTGTAAGTGCCCGAAAGTCTTCTATTTTACTCAGCGCTATTTTAATTTGTGTGCCTCTAATTCCGGTAACGAATTCACCACTGACTTTTGATTTAATATCTGTAATTAGTTTTTGATAATTTAAAGCATCGTGTACAAATATGGGTGGTATTCTAGGTTGTTTGGGTTCACTGGTATTGGATGTATCAATGTGGCTTTCGTTATCGAGTAATTTTTGTTCACTTGATAATGGAAGAAAGTATTTATTTTGTTTGAGCAAGGCTTCGCTATCGAAAACGTAGCGTTTGTTGCTATCTTGTGCAAGTGGAGAATTATTGGGGCGTTTGGAATGTAGAGAATTATTATTCTGGGAGGACTGGGATAGGTCGCCGTGGTTAACTACTATAACCCGTGGCTCAATATGCACATTATCAGCCATTATGACGTCGGTTGCATTATCTTCAGCTAACATAGTTAGTTGATTACTTTTAGTACGTCTAAATTCTGTTAGCTCTTTAGTAAGGCCGCGAAGGTAAGAAATGATAAATTGTTGTTAGTTTGCGGCAATCGCAACGCCCACAGGCGTGCGGCCAAAACTATCACACTAGCCAATACTGATGGGATTGAATGGCTCAATCGACTTATGATAAACAATGTATAAAAACGGAGCGTAAATCGGTTAATGAGTAACAATTTACCTACTAACTGTTCACTAGCCCGTCGCTACACAACCGTCCCGGCCGACATACTTCGCGGGACTTCCCTAACCTATTGAAGGTATAAACAGTACGAATACGAACACTTACTGTAACTATTTTTATTTTTATTTATTTTTCAATAAATTAATTTACATACAAATCCAGCATTCTAAATTGATTTTGGCTAAACAGAAAACCTGCATTTTATAGGAAACGGTTAGTCCAGGCGAGTTGAAACAAGAGTACCTTTTTTGTTAATTAGGCAACAGGGAATACAAATCTCTAAACTAAAATGGAAAAAAACAAAAGGTTAAGAAAAACGGGTTACAAGAAAAAGGTGCTAACTCCCATTCGCGCCGCCCCTGGATGATTTACAAAAAAAATTGTAGAATGTTTATACCTTTAATAGGTTAAGCTGCCTGCAAAAATTCGATTTTTTATTTCAAACCGTTTTTAAAATGCAATTGTTTTCCGTTTTTTCAACACCATTTTCAAAGACTTGTAGCTTCCTTATGCTGCGGTTTGGGACAAAATTTTTATAGACATTTTCGACTTATGTTTGAGTCAGGAAGCGGCTGGTAAATTTATGGTACTAGGTTTAGAGACACCCTGTATTTGAGCAATTTTCCATTCGAGTAATTTTCCATTCGAGCAATTTTCTGCATACCGTTATTTGTGCATCTAGTGCAAAAACACCTGTTTGGTACCACACAGACTTGTAGTACACGAGGTGCACACAACATTTTTCCTACAACCCAAATTATTACAACATTAAAAACATAAATATTATGAATTTTCTGCAAAAAAACCCAAATTCCATTTTAAAACAATGTATTCGTTTGGTAACCAAGGAAATGGCCACGAATATTAAAATCTGTACGGCATATGTGTGACAAAACTTTTGCCGCGTGCTGCTATGGATAACGACAATGGCAACTTTTCGGCAAAAAATTTAAGACACCAATATTCAAAATGTCGATTCCCGATGAAAGAAGTATGATAAGATAAATAAACAAATTGAGTACGAAAACCTTATAATTAATTTAATTAAATAGCTGCTCGCTTTTATGTATCTACAGGTAAAACAAATAACGATGATGCGGATTTGACCCCCGCGCCCTGTCGAAAAATAAGCGCGTTGTAACAAATCGTGGTAACTGGTTAGTACCATCCATAAATTTCAAATTTCCGTTATTAAAGATTAACAATAAACTTAAAATATTGAATTTTTCTATTGTTTACGTGTTACGTTATTATTTTTCGCAAAACTTGTATTTGTAGTAAATATGAATATTATAATAGATTTACAGTTATTAGATTTAGCATTTAGGTATTCAACTTTCAGAACAAGCTGTGTATTATATAGTATTAGGAAAGTCTATTACAACATTTTTAATGGATTTCTTATCTATCGTTATAATTTATTTGTCAGATTGTATAATTTTTGATAATCTATAAGACAATGCAGTGTTTTCAGAATCAATATAATTGATGCGAAACGTAGTACAACGGATAGTTTACTCATCTATGAAGTATATTTAGAAAACCGTGCATTTCTAAAACTATAATGTTACCTATACAGTATGCACTCCTAACGAAGACAACTACTTCGATGTATTTTTTTTAACATCCCAAGAGGAAGTCGCCAGTAAAAAATTGTTATAGTAAATCAACGCCCAACGGTAACCTTTCAACTGACAATTTTGCTGACTAGAAGAAACACACCCCTGTTGTTCTTCTTGTCTAAGACTGCTTCGCCTCAATTAATAAATGTATCAAGTTGTCATTTTCAATAGCAAATTCTCTTTGTGTTTATTATTCATCTGGAAAACCAATTTCATAAATCGCATTAAACAATTTTGTTCCGGATTATTGCACAGTAGAATTTACGATACACGCCTTCAATAATAAAAGTAAAACTGATGCTATCAACTGTTTAATTTAGTCAATCGAATATTGTAGGAAATTTTATGCAAGAATAGGTTGTTCTGAGACGGCAAACGAGTTCATGTTTTGTCAGTTTTTATTGAATATTATCCGTATAGTTAATAGAAATTTGAAATGCAAATAAATTTTGCGGTAGCTTCTTCGACATTTCTACCACTCTCAGAAAAGTTTAGGGAATGTTTAGGAGGTAGGTATATTCACTTACTTTGAGGAAATATATTTTAAATAATATGAAAAGCGTCGGAATTCTTCGCTGTTACAAGTACATAGCTAACAAGTAAGTTTGGTGTGCTGAATTTAATTATTTGTTCATCATCGTGACAGTGAGTATCAATCTATATTAAGTAAATAGCAGGTGTTAACGTTAAAAGTTCGGGTTCATGAATTAAAATTTAAAAAGTAAAGTTTAGATGTGCTTACCAGGCCACTGAGTAATAACTGCCGTAGCTCCTGAAGCAATTCCTTGATAGCGGCTTTTGTCAATTAAGATTCGTCTGCTTTTAGATGTATGTTGACCATCTTCAAGGAACAGAAGAAGCAAAGGAAATCGTTCTTCTGATGGAGACGAGTTCGGCATGTTGGTAATGTTGCTAGTACATACTACTCTATTTAGTTAGTTTTGTACCAGTGCACATTTACATACTACGTAATACACACGGCACTCCAGAATGTTTTATTAAAATTAGTAATCGTTTAATGGTACAACCATCACCGTCAGTGGAAAAGGTTTAAAAACATTGACGTACAACAAGGAAATTGTTTTGAAAATGCCCACTTGATCGAACAACAGCTCTGTGTAGTAGTACGTCAACCAATTTGTTAGGTATACGAATCGAATTTTCAATCAGAACTCGTCATTATAATTTATATATCGCGCATTAACTACATTTAATATTGCATACGCTTTTTTCTAAACTAATAAAAATTACTTTTTCTTACACTTTCATCTTACATTGACTAACATCAAACACCGAACACCGAGTGTATTCACAATTATTTTACTCGAGCATCTTCCACAACATTGATAGTATCGTCGATTACCGAATGTAATAATTATTATTGGAGCAGCATACGCACCAATGCGCTTTACAACTTCAGTTGCTACTAAAAACAAAGCAGTGTTCTTTTTAATTACTTTTTGTTTTGTTCTTCATAGTGAGTCACTTGTGTAGGTATGGCGAAATATGTAAATATTAATATTTATCAAACTTGCATTATGATTACACATTCCAGAATATAAACTGCGAAATAAGGTCAGATAAATAACCTTATTGGCGTAAGATTTGCAATTACTTACATTAAATTTAATTATTGTCACTGCCAAACTTGGTTTAAAATTCGTGTTAGTTGTATATTCCGTGTATGATTTTTTTCATGAAAAAATATAGGTTTCGTTTAATTTAAATGTATATCGTTCTCAACAGGGTGAAGCCTGAATAGCAAGGGAAGTGGGTCCAAAGAGAATCTAGAACAAACCAAGAATAAAATGGATAGAGTACAGTAGGAGACAGATCAGAGACTGAAAGGGACCGACCAAGGACAGAAGAGAACAGAATAGAAAATAAGCACATTCCGAGCTTGTCTTTGCTGTTGGCAATTGGCGAGGACTGTCGGGAATTGTGCCCAGTTTCTTAGTTAAAACTTCTTTCAAATTTGACATGCGCTATACAAATTGAACACGTCGTAAGGGTCACAACACAGGTATGTCCGTTTCATGCTATATTGCTACAAAAATTATGTGCATGAAAAAAAAAACAAAAATTTTCATGCACATAATTTTTGAAGCAGTTTTTTTCGGACACGGTTGCTTCTACGGGTCTCTAACAAGAGGACCTTTTTTATGTAATTTTGTCTAAATAATAGATTCCTAATTTCAAAAATTCGGAATAGTTGCTAATAAAAAAATGGGGGGCGGAAATTGTCGCCCTCCACCCTATTTTCGCACGTCTCTGGCAGATTTTCGTTTTGGTTGTTAGCAGGTTATAATATCGCTTTTAATGATAGAACGTCCAAGGGCCCTACCAGCAGGACTTTTTGTCCTGCTGGTAGGACGCATTTTTAAAATGACGATTTGGCCACTTTTGCGTCCTGCTAGCAGTACGCTACCCCTTCCATCGGAATCTATGTATAAAATTGCCTATTTGAACCGCAAATTTCAATCCGCTATCTTCAGTAGGAGAAAAGTTAGCAAATAATTATGTTATTTTGCACGACGGTGTAATAATCCATAGGCGTACCATGTCTTCCCTATTAAAAGTAGGTGATAGAGTTTGTGCAAGCGCAATTTTGTTCGACAAAAAGGGCTCTAAAAATTTCTGGAGCAAATCTGTATTCGGTAAAGATTACAAAAAACAACAAAAGGCTATAGCTATTTCTGTAGTTCATGTGGTAACAGAGCTGTATTGTGTTCGCCTACTACAGGCAGAGATTGTTTTGCATATCATATCATTAAAGGCATTCCAAAGTTTCGTTAATTTTGTTCATACCAAATGTATTATTAAATTTTTTATATGATACCTCAATTATTTTTCTAAAATAAAAGTGTTTTAGTTATTAGGTATACAAATAAAATGTAGCTACTTTCCATAATTAATAAAAATAAAAAACAAAGAATTAAATTAAATTAAATGCGAAATCACGAGATTTCTATTTTAATAACCATTCTACGGCACTGTAAAAATCATTCGTACTGCAGGAAGATTTTGTGTCCTGCTGGCAGGCCATACTCGTAAATAATTTTGATCCTACTGGCAGGACTTTTGCTCATGTCCAATCGTCCTTCTGGAAGATTCTACCAGCAGGACAAACAGCTGGACGTTCTATCATTAACACTAACTCACATGCCAAAGCTCATCGGTGTATCTCGAACACTTTCTGAGATATTAAATAAAAACAAAGTTTTGGATAGTATCTTCACAGGGCTCCAGCTCCTTTAGGAAGCATTTACGGACCCATGTTTATAGGACCTTTTTTTCATATTTTCTGACGTAGAATGGCCTCCAGAAATTAATGACTGTAGTTTAAAAACACCCTGTATAGGTATACTTTTACCGGGTCTGCTGCCTGAAACTCAAATAAACTCTAACTAACGCAAATCAAAATACTCCATTTCATTTCATAGAATTGCTTTATTTTTTATTAAATGCAATAGTTTTATAATTTTCTAATTGGAGAAAGACACATTTGAATATTAGAGATCATAGTCATTAAAAATTATAGCATAGAAAGTCCTCCCCAACTTCGTACTATTTTTACTAATAGTAATTTGTACAGACAAAAAATAAAAACATTTAATAGTACAATAGAAGTTTCAGAAAAATGACACTTATAAGTATATTAAGTTGAAAATTATAAATCATACCACTTCACTTCTTTATCAGCAATATTATTAGTAACATTTGCGATAAAATGTATAATAAATAAGAAAAATAAATAGAGACAAAAGTACCCTTAACCCCCCTTTGCATTGTCGCAATTAATTAAGAAATTGTGGCAATGCAATCATGTTATTTTACTCTGAACTGCATATAGGTACGTACAAAAGTTCAAAGAAAATGCTGCATATAAATAAAATTATACTTTCACGTTTGGTCATAAACTGAAAATTGTCTTTCTTATAAATATCACTAGCAGTTAATTTAATCAGTCTGTCTTCGCTTCTTAAAAGATAAGTTGAGTGTATCAACCGGTATTTCCCATCTGGTGCTGTATAGATCGATTCCACGGCATTGGAGTAACCGAGAAGTGCGTTCACATCGTTTACTTATTGACCAGTAAGCATAACCTTGTGGGCACTGATAAAGATAACCATCCATGTTACCTCCGGATGCAATAGATCTCTGACATTTCAAAAAAGTCGTGCCACATTTACCGATATCAAGATCGAAATGACCTTCTTCAGGGCACAAAGGGCGTTCATCGACTGGGATCTGCAAAAAAATATATAATTTTATATTTTCATAAAATTGCCGTTTCTCTAGCAATATTTACCGGTGGTAAGGAATTATCATCTAGTCGTCTATAAAGTGCGTTTGGCGCAATTTGACCCGTACACTTGTCTGCTTCATGGGGTGGAAGACATTGTATTTTTTTATCATCGTATATAGTTCCATTTGGACAACTGAGAACGAGCACTTTTACGTCGTAGTTGATTGTGTTAGTTGTGCACTGATAAAATAAATTACAGTACTTAGGATGTCTTCTGAAGCCAGTTGGACACACCAAAGCAATTTGATCACCATTTAGTTGACCAATTGGACAAGCCGTTGTTTGCTCACCGTTACCACCGGAATTACTTCCCTATAAAATTAGAAAGTAATTAAATAATTATCAACAAAAGTTTCTTATATTACTAACTTGCTGAACAGTTTGATTTTCAGGAGGTATAGGAGATCCTCCATTTGAGCCATTGCCACAACGTCGAGGCGGATATACAGAATGTTCATGGTTACAAATACTAAGAGACGGGTCAAATATTGTTCCCACTGGGCATTCAAAGTAATACACAGAAAATCTACGGCCCAGATTTTCATCCCAGTCTACACAGCGGTAAAACTTTTTACAATCACTTTCGTGAGGATAAAACCCTGCTTTAATACACGTAACGGGATAGGGAGGGCGTTGTGGTTGGCCTGGCTGACCAGGTTGTCCGGGTTGACTTGGTTGGCCTGGTTGTCCTGGTTGACCAGGTTGGCCGGGTTGACTTGGCTGGCCTGGTTGTCCTGGTTGACCAGGTTGGCCGGGTTGACTTGGCTGACCTGGTTGTCCTGGTTGACTTGGTTGGCCTGGTTGTCCTGGTTGACCAGGTTGTCCGGGTTGACTTGGCTGGCCTGGTTGTCCTGGTTGACCAGGTTGTCCGGGTTGACTTGGCTGGCCTGGTTGTCCTGGTTGACCAGGTTGTCCGGGTTGACTTGGTTGGCCTGGTTGTCCTGGTTGACCAGGTTGTCCGGGTTGACTTGGCTGACTTGGTTGTCCTGGCTGACCAGGTTGGCCGGGTTGACTTGGCTGACCTGGTTGTCCTGGTTGACCTGGTTGTCCTGGTTGACCAGGTTGGCCTGGCTGACCAGGTTGTCCGGGTTGACTTGGATGGCCTGGTTGTCCTGGCTGACTTGGTTGTCCTGGTTGTCCTGGTTGACCTGGCTGACCTGGTTGCCCGGGTTGACTTGGTTGGCCTGGTTGTCCTGGTTGACCAGGTTGACCGGGCTGACTTGGTTGGCCTGGCGGACCAGGTTGTCCTGGCTGACTTGGCTGGGCTGGTTGTCCGGGTTGGCCTGGCTGTCCTGGTTGGCCGGGTTGACTTGGTTGGCCTGGCTGACCAGGTTGTCCGGGTTGACTTGGCTGAGCTGGTTGTCCATGTTGACCTGGCTGACCTGGTTGTCCAGGTTGAGTTGTGGGTGGTTCCTTTGCAGTTCCACATTGACCGTATACAGCCCAAGGATAATTACATGTGAGAGAGTACTGATCCCAAACGGTTCCCTCACCGCATGTGAATTCGTAGGCGATAAATCCATTTTGCCCATTATTAACGCATCTATAGAATTTTGAGCAATTAGTAGAATCACCAAAGAAGCCCTCTGAATGGCAACGTCTTGGCGATTGACCAACTTGTCCAGGTTGACTTGGATGTCCAGGTTGTCCTGGCTGAGCAGGTTGTCCAGGTTGGCCTGGCTGACCTGGTTGCCCGGGTTGACTTGGTTGGCCTGGTTGCCCGGGTAGACTTGGTTGGCCTGGTTGTCCTGGTTGACCAGGTTGGCCAGGTTGACTTGGCTGGCCTGGCTGACCAGGTTGTCCGGGTTGGCCTGGCTGACCTGGTTGACTTGGTTGGCCTGGTTGCCCAGGTTGTCCGGGTTGAATTGGCTGGCCTGGTTGTCCTGGCTGACCAGGTTGGCCGGGTTGAATTGGCTGACCTGGTTGTCCTGGTTGACCAGGTTGGCCTGGCTGACCAGGTTGTCCGGGTTGACTTGGCTGGCCTGGTTGTCCAGGCTGACTTGGCTGACCTGGTTGTCCTGGTTGACCAGGTTGGCCTGGTTGCCCAGGTTGTCCGGGTTGACTTGGCTGGCCTGGTTGTCCTGGCTGGCCAGGTTGGCCGGGTTGACTTGGCTGACCTGGTTGTCCTGGTTGACCTGGTTGTCCTGGTTGACCAGGTTGGCCTGGCTGACCAGGTTGTCCGGGTTGACTTGGCTGGCCTGGTTGTACTGGCTGACTTGGTTGTCCTGGTTGTCCTGGTTGACCTGGCTGACCTGGTTGCCCGGGTTGACTTGGTTGGCCTGGTTGTCCTGGTTCACCAGGTTGACCGGGCTGACTTGGTTGGCCTGGCTGACCAGGTTGTCCTGGCTGACTTGGCTGGGCTGGTTGTCCGGGTTGGCCTGGCTGTCCTGGTTGGCCGGGTTGACTTGGTTGGCCTGGCTGACCAGGTTGTCCGGGTAGACTTGGCTGAGCTGGTTGTCCAGGTTGACCTGGCTGACCTGGTTGTCCAGGTTGAGTTGTGGGTGGTTCCTTTGCAGTTCCACATTGACCGTATACAGCCCAAGGATAATTACATGTGAGAGAGTACTGATCCCAAACGGTTCCCTCACCGCATGTGAATTCGTAGGCGATAAATCCATTTTGCCCATTATTAACGCATCTATAGAATTTTGAGCAATTAGTAGAATCACCAAAGAAGCCCTCTGCATGGCAACGTCTTGGCGATTGACCAACTTGTCCAGGTTGACTTGGTTGTCCAGGTTGGCCTTGCTGACCTGGTTGCCCGGGTTGACTTGGTTGGCCTGGTTGCCCGGGTAGACTTGGTTGGCCTGGTTGTCCTGGTTGACCAGGTTGGCCAGGTTGACTTGGCTGGCCTGGCTGACCAGGTTGTCCGGGTTGGCCTGGCTGACCTGGTTGACTTGGTTGGCCTGGTTGCCCAGGTTGTCCGGGTTGAATTGGCTGGCCTGGTTGTCCTGGCTGACCAGGTTGGCCGGGTTGACTTGGCTGACCTGGTTGTCCTGGTTGACCAGGTTGGCCTGGCTGACCAGGTTGTCCGGGTTGACTTGGCTGGCCTGGTTGTCCAGGCTGACTTGGTTGTCCTGGTTGTCCTGGCTGACCTGGTTGCCCGGATTGACTTGGTTGGCCTGGTTGTCCTGGCTGACCAGGTTGGCCGGGTTGACTTGGCTGACCTGGTTGACCAGGCTGTCCGGGTTGGCCTGGCTGACCTGGTTGCGCTGGTTGACTTGGTTGGCCTGGTTGCCCAGGTTGTCCGGGTTGACCTGGCTGGCCTGGTTGTCCTGGCTGGCCAGGTTGGCCGGGTTGACTTGGCTGACCTGGTTGTCCTGGTTGACCTGGTTGTCCTGGTTGACCAGGTTGGCCTGGCTGACCAGGTTGTCCGGGTTGACTTGGCTGGCCTGGTTGTCCTGGCTGACTTGGTTGTCCTGGTTGTCCTGGTTGACCTGGCTGACCTGGTTGCCCGGGTTGACTTGGTTGGCCTGGTTGTCCTGGTTGACCAGGTTGACCGGGCTGACTTGGTTGGCCCGGCTGACCAGGTTGTCCTGGCTGACTTGGCTGGGCTGGTTGTCCGGGTTGGCCTGGCTGTCCTGGTTGGCCGGGTTGACTTGGTTGGCCTGGCTGACCAGGTTGTCCGGGTTGACTTGGCTGAGCTGGTTGTCCAGGTTGACCTGGCTGACCTGGTTGTCCAGGTTGAGTTGTGGGTGGTTCCTTTGCAGTTCCACATTGACCGTATACAGCCCAAGGATAATTACATGTGAGAGAGTACTGATCCCAAACGGTTCCCTCACCGCATGTGAATTCGTAGGCGATAAATCCATTTTGCCCATTATTAACGCATCTATAGAATTTTGAGCAATTAGTAGAATCACCAAGGAAGCCCTCTGCATGGCAACGTCTTGGCGATTGACCAACTTGTCCAGGTTGACTTGGTTGTCCAGGTTGGCCTGGCTGACCTGGTTGCCCGGGTTGACTTGGTTGGCCTGGTTGCCCGGGTAGACTTGGTTGGCCTGGTTGTCCTGGTTGACCAGGTTGGCCAGGTTGACTTGGCTGGCCTGGCTGACCAGGTTGTCCGGGTTGGCCTGGCTGACCTGGTTGACTTGGTTGGCCTGGTTGTCCTGGCTGACCAGGTTGGCCGGGTTGACTTGGCTGTCCTGGTTGACCAGGTTGGCCTGGCTGACCAGGTTGTCCGGGTTGACTTGGCTGGCCTGGTTGTCCAGGCTGACTTGGTTGTCCTGGTTGTCCTGGCTGACCTGGTTGCCCGGGTTGACTTGGTTGGCCTGGTTGTCCTGGCTGACCGGGTTGGCCGGGTTGACTTGGCTGACCTGGTTGACCAGGCTGTCCGGGTTGGCCTGGCTGACCTGGTTGCGCTGGTTGACTTGGTTGACCTGGTTGCCCAGGTTGTCCGGGTTGACTTGGCTGGCCTGGTTGTCCTGGCTGGCCAGGTTGGCCGGGTTGACTTGGCTGACCTGGTTGTCCTGGTTGTCCTGGTTGACCAGGTTGGCCTGGCTGACCAGGTTGTCCGGGTTGACTTGGCTGACCTGGTTGTCCTGGCTGACTTGGTTGTCCTGGTTGTCCTGGTTGACCTGGCTGACCTGGTTGCCCGGGTTGACTTGGTTGGCCTGGTTGTCCTGGTTGACCAGGTTGGCCGGGTTGACTTGGTTGGCCTGGCTGACCAGGTTGGCCGGGTTGACTTGGCTGACCTGGTTGTCCTGGTTGACCTGGTTGTCCTGGTTGACCAGGTTGGCCTGGCTGACCAGGTTGTCCGGGTTGACTTGGCTGGCCTGGTTGTCCTGGTTGTCCTGGCTGACTTGGTTGTCCTGGTTGTCCTGGTTGACCTGGCTGACCTGGTTGCACGGGTTGACTTGGTTGGCCTGGTTGTCCTGGTTGGCCAGGTTGACTTGGCTGGCCTGGTTGTCCTGGTTGACCAGGTTGACCGGGCTGACTTGGTTGGCCTGGCTGACTAGGTTGTCCTGGCTGACTTGGCTGGGCTGGTTGTCCGGGTTGGCCTGGCTGACCTGGTTGTCCGGGTTGAGTTGTGGGTGGTTCCTTTGCAGTTCCACATTGACCGTATACAGCCCAAGGATAATTACATGTGAGAGAGTACTGATCCCAAACGGTTCCCTCACCGCACGTGAATTCGTAGGCGACAAATCCATTTTGCCCATTATTAACGCATCTATAGAATTTTGAACAATTGGTAGAATCACCAAAGAAGCCCTCTGCATGGCAACGTCTTGGCGATTGACCAACCTGTCCAGGTTGACTTGGTTGTCCAGGTTGTCCTGGCTGACCAGGTTGTCCGGGTTGTCCTGGCTGACCTGGTTGCCCGGGTTGGCTTGGTTGGCCTGGTTGTCCTGGCTGACCAGGTTGGCCGGGTTGACTTGGCTGGCCTGGCTGACCAGGTTGGCCGGGTTGACTTGGCTGACCTGGCTGCCCGGGTTGACTTGGCTTGCCTGGTTGTCCTGGCTGACCAGGTTGGCCGGGTTGACTTGGCTGGCCTGGCTGACCAGGTTGTCCGGGTTGACTTGGCTGACCTGGCTGCCCGGGTTGACTTGGCTTGCCTGGTTGTCCTGGCTGACCAGGTTGGCCGGGTTGACTTGGCTGGCCTGGCTGACCAGGTTGGCCGGGTTGACTTGGCTGACCTGGTTGACTTGGTTGGCCTGGTTGACCAGGTTGGCCGGGTTGACTTGGCTGACCTGGTTGACCTGGCTGACCAGGTTGTCCGGGTTGACTTGGCTGACCTGGTTGACCAGGCTGTCCGGGTTGACTTGGCTGACTTGGTTGTCCAGGTTGACTTGGCTGACCTGGTTGCCCGGGTTGAGTTGTGGGTGGTTCCTTTGCAGTTCCACATTGACCGTATACAGCCCAAGGATAATTACATGTGAGAGAGTACTGATCCCAAACGGTTCCCTCACCGCATGTGAATTCGTAGGCGATAAATCCATTTTGCCCATTATTAACGCATCTATAGAATTTTGAGCAATTAGTAGAATCACCAAAGAAGCCCTCTGCATGGCAACGTCTTGGCGATTGACCAACTTGTCCAGGTTGACTTGGTTGTCCAGGTTGTCCTGGCTGACCAGGTTGGCCGGGTTGGCCTGGCTGACCTGGTTGCCCGGGTTGGCTTGGTTGGCTTGGTTGCCCAGGTTGTCCGGGTTGACTTGGCTGGCCTGGTTGTCCTGGCTGACCAGGTTGTCCGGGTTGGCCTGGCTGACCTGGTTGCCCTGGTTGACTTGGTTGACCTGGTTGACCAGGTTGGCCTGGCTGACCAGGTTGTCCGGGTTGACTTGGCTGGCCTGGTTGTCCTGGTTGTCCTGGCTGACTTGGTTGTCCTGGTTGTCCTGGTTGACCTGGCTGACCTGGTTGCACGGGTTGACTTGGTTGGCCTGGTTGTCCTGGTTGACCAGGTTGGCCAGGTTGACTTGGCTGGCCTGGTTGTCCTGGTTGACCAGGTTGACCGGGCTGAGTTGGTTGGCCTGGCGGACTAGGTTGTCCTGGCTGACTTGGCTGGGCTGGTTGTCCGGGTTGGCCAGGCTGACCTGGCTGTCCTGGTTGGCTGGGTTGACTTGGTTGGCCTGGCTGACCAGGTTGTCCGGGTTGACTTGGCTGACCTGGTTGTCCAGGTTGACCTGGCTGACCTGGTTGTCCGGGTTGAGTTGTGGGTGGTTCCTTTGCAGTTCCACATTGACCGTATACAGCCCAAGGATAATTACATGTGAGAGAGTACTGATCCCAAACAGTTCCCTGGCCACATGTGAATTCGTAGGCAATAAATCCATTCTGCCCATTATTAACGCATCTATAGAATTTTGAGCAATTGGCAGAATCTCCAAAGAAGCCCTCTGCAAGGCAACGTCTTGGCGATTGACCAGCTTGTCCAGGTTGACTTGGTTGTCCAGGTTGTCCTGGTTGACCAGGTTGGCCTGGCTGACCTGGCTGACCAGGTTGACCGGGTTGGCTTGGTTGGCCTGGTTGTCCTGGCTGACCAGGTTGTCCGGGTTGGGCTGGCTGACCTGGTTGCCCGGGTTGACTTGTTTGGCCTGGTTGCCCAGGTTGTCCGGGTTGACTTGGTTGGCCTGGTTGCCCAGGTTGTCCGGGTTGACTTGGCTGGCCTGGTTGTCCTGGTTGACCAGGTTGTCCTGGTTGACCAGGTTGTCCTGGTTGACTTGGCTGACCTGGTTGTCCTGGTTGCCCGGGTTGGCTTGGCTGACCTGGTTGTCCAGGCTGACCTGGTTGGCCTGGCTCTCCAGGTTGTCCGGGATGACCAGGTTGGCCTGGTTGTCCGGGCTGACCTGACTGGCCTGGTTGTCCTGGCTGATTTGGTTGACCTGGTTGCCCAGGTTGACCTGGCTGACTTGGCTGGCCTGGTTGTCCGGGTTGGCCTGGCTGACCTGGTTGCTCGGGTTGAGTTGTGGGTGGTTCCTTAGCAGTTCCACATTGACCGTATACAGCCCAAGGATAATTACATGTGAGGGCGTACTGATCCCAAACGGTTCCATCGCCACATGTGAATTCATAAGTGATGAATCCATTTTGCCCATTATTAACGCATCTATAGAATTTGGAGCAGTTCTTAGAATCACCGAAGAAGCCTTCTGAGTGGCACCGTCTTGGTGGTTGACCAGCTTGTCCGGGTTCGTTTGGTTGTCCGGGTTGACTTGGCTGGCCTGGTTGTCCTGGCTGACCAGGTTGCCCGGGTTGATTTGGCTGACCTGGTTGTCCTGGTTGACCAGGTTGGCCGGGTTGACTCGGTTGGCCTGGTTGACCAGGTTGTCCGGGTTGACTTGGCTGACCTGGTTGTCCTGGTTGACTAGGTTGTCCTGGTTGGTTTGGCTGGCCTGGTTGTCCTGGTTGACCAGGTTGTCCGGGTTGATTTGGCTGACCAGGTTGACCTGGTTGACCAGGTTGACCTGGTTGACCAGGTTGGCCGGATTGACTTGGTTGTCCTGGCTGACCAGGTTGTCCGGGTTGACTTGGCTGACCTGGTTGTCCTGGTTGACCAGGTTGTCCAGGTTGCCCAGGTTGTCCTGGTTGAGTTGAAGGGGGTTCCTTAGCAGTTCCACATTGACCGTATACAGCCCAAGGATAATTACATGTAAGGGCGTACTGATCCCAAACGGTTCCATCACCACAGGTGAAATCATAGGTGTTGAATCCATTTTGCCCATTATTAACGCATCTATAGAATTTGGAACAGTTCTTAGAATCACCAAAGAAACCCTCTTTGTGACAGTTTCTTTGAGATTGTCCAGTACCACTTCCTGCACTTGCGCCAGTTCCTGTGCCAGAGCCACTCCCACTCCCTGTGACACTCCCACTGCCTGTGCCACTTCCACTGCCTGTGCCACTTCCACTACCTATGCCGCTTCCACCCCCTACTCCATTTCCATTACCAGTACCACTTCCATTACCAGTACCACTTCCATTACCAGTACCACTTCCATTACCAGTACCACTTCCATTACCAGTACCACTTCCAGTGCCAGTACCACTTCCCGCACCTGCTCCAACTCCCGTGCCACCACCTCCCACTCCGTTTCCAACTCCTACTCCATTTCCATTACCAGTACCACTTCCATTACCAGTACCACTTCCATTACCAGTACCACTTCCAGTGCCAGTACCACTTCCCGCACCTGCTCCAACTCCCGTGCCACCACCTCCTACTCCGTTTCCAACTCCTACCCCATTTCCATTACCAGTACCACTTCCATTACCAGTACCACTTCCATTACCAGTACCACTTCCAGTGCCAGTACCACTTCCCGCACCTGCTCCAACTCCCGTGCCACCACCTCCTACCCCGTTTCCAGCTCCTACTCCATTTCCATTACCAGTACCACTTCCATTACCAGTACCACTTCCATTACCAGTACCACTTCCAGTGCCAGTACCACTTCCCGCACCTGCTCCAATTCCCGTGCCACCACCTCCTACTCCGTTTCCAACTCCTACTCCATTTCCATTACCAGTACCACTTCCATTACCAGTACCACTTCCATTACCAGTACCACTTCCCGTACCTGCTCCAACTCCCGTGCCGGTACCAGTCCCACTGCTACTCCCACTGCCTGTACCACTTCCACCTCCTACTCCATTTCCAGTACCAGTGCCGCTTCCACTGCCTGCCCCATTTCCGCCCCCAATTCCACTTCCGGCCCCAGTTCCACTCCCACTTCCTCCACCCCCACCGGTTCCAGTTCCTGCACCGTTTCCGTGTCCTCCCCCAGTGCCTGTTCCGGTTGCTGTACCACTACCATTTCCTCCTCCACTACCTGTTCCGGTGCCCGTACCACTGCCCGTTCCTGTACCTGTCCCACTTCCTGTTCCAGATCCATTGCCTGCACCATTTCCATGCCCCCCACCACTACCTGAACCTATTCCACTGCCTGTTCCAGATCCAGTCCCTCCTCCACTACCTATTCCGTTTCCGCCACTGCCAACACTACTTCCTGTACCAGTTACGCTTCCAGCTGATGCGGCACTTCCAGCAGATGCTGCGCTTCCAGCCGATGCTGCACTTCCAGCTGATGATGCGCTTCCAGCTGATGCTGCACTTCCAGCCGATGCTGCACTTCCAGCGGATGCCGCACTTCCAGCGGATGCCGCACTTCCAGCGGATGCCGCGCTTCCAGCCGATGCTGCGCTTCCAGCCGATGCTGCACTTCCAGCGGATGCTGCGCTTCCAGTCGATGCTGCGCTTCCAGTGGATGCCGCGCTTCCAGCGGATGCCGCGCTTCCAGCGGATGTCGCGCTTCCAGCGGATGCCGCGCTTCCAGCGGATGCCGCACTTCCAGCAGATGCTGCACTTCCAGCTGATGCAGCGCTTCCTGCTGATGATGCACTTCCAGCTGAGGCAGCACTTGCAGACGATGATGCACTTCCAGACGTCGTTGCACCACTTTCATCAGCAGCTAGGTTTCCGCTTTGGTTTACACCTCCAACTGTGTTTGTTAGAGTTCCACATTTACCATACACAGCTCGTGGATAATTACAAGTCAAAGAATTCTGATCCCAAACAGTATTTGTTCCACAGCTAAATTCATAAGTTGTATATCCACTTTGGCTGTTTCGAACACATCTATAGAATTTGCTACAATTTTTACTATCAGGTATAAAGCCTTCACCAACACATTTCGAATATTTATTTCCATCAGTATGTATTGGTTTATTGTCAATTAAATATTGTGGTGTTGTGGTTGTGTACCATGCCTGCGTAGTCGTGTAATGTGGTCTTGTAACCGGAGACTGTGTCGGAATCGAGGTTGATATTACTTGTCCGAAATTTCCATCCACTTCATTTTCGGCCCCTACTCCTCCGCACTCGGCCCTTCCACTAGCGTATGGATAATTACAAATATTACTTGAAGGGTCAAAAACTGTTCCTGGTCCACACTCAAATTTTATTGCATTATAGCTATCCCCATTTTTTATACACCGATAAAAAATTTGACAATTTTTGCGGTCAGCATAAAAGCCTTCATTTGGACACTGAAAAACTGCCCGGTCTTCTACTTGTCTTGCTTGGCGAAATATTGCCAAATCTGAAAATAACCAGAATATTTAATAATAAGGTAATAATGGTAAGTAAAATGTAAAATGAACATTGGCCCGACGGGGAATACAGTATCTCCTGCTGTATCTGTTTATTTATTTGAATTTTGACATAGGACAACCTTATTCTTTAATGAATAAAATTTACAAAACTCCTTAAAGTATAAATTATTAATTAAATGACTTGTTTTTATAGCAATTCGCACTACAGTGTTAGGCATGGACAAGGCACGGGCACGGCAAGGTCTCGGCAAATTATTTTTTACAAAATCTGGCAGCGCATGGTGATCGTGCCCCAATAGATTTTATGAAAAATAATTTCCCGAGCACATTAGATTTATGGTTGGGAGCAAAATTCGGTATGCATTTTTGGAGTAAACTTAATTCTTTGGCTAAAAACGCCCTCGGCTCCCTTCTGTCGCTTCAGTATTATTTTCAGTCCCAAGGATTAAACAGTCATTTACTCTTTTAATGCATAATAATATCGATTATCAACCTGGAAGGTTATACAATCAACAATGCGTATGAAGAGTGCCGTCGGACGAAAATCTGAAGATGGAACTGCCAGGTCCCTTGATGAAATAGCTAACTTTCCTCCCTGAGAAATAAGGTCATGAAACTCTTTACGTAAGCAATAGTTAGAGGAGTATTATAAAAGCGCAATTACAAGATATAGTAGGTAATAGCACTGAGGACAAAACTATGCATCTCACAATGGAAGTCAAAACAAAAATATTATTTATACCAACGCAGCATGGGGACGAGAGACTTAAGACTAGATGAAATCCTTTAGGACTATGTGTTTGACCCATTGTTTCCCTAAAATGAATAGATGGCATGTAATGAGTCATTAGTAAAATTTAAACGACGTTCTACAATATGCTTTCCAAACGGGGAAGTTATCATACGAATTCGCCATCTATTTTCTGGCAAGAGCAGAAAAATCTATAAACAATCGAGAGATTGCGGTGGCTGTTTTCTTGGATATCGAAGCAGCCCTCGATAACAAATCCTTCAACTTGGTAAATAATGCCATGATAAACTGTAGAGTCGTCTGACTAACCAGGTGGATAGAATACGTACTAAGCTGAAGAATCTGCACAATAAGAGTTTGGAGTTCCTTTCCTGGAAACACACAGTTCATAAATGCAGTTAGAATAACAGACCCAGCTTTATAAATTTTGTGACAGTTCCAGGTTTTCCAAGATATAATTGAATGTCCTGTGTTCTCAATCAGTTTGATAACATGTCGGCTGATTATTACATAACTGTGCAAAAAATATTTTTAACACATCATACACGATGGGTGGCGCCAACTACTAAGATCGCGTTTCTCCATCTAAAACGAAATAAAAATACGCAAGAACGAAATGGTTTTACCCGTTCCATGGCCGGATTTGAACCACTAACCCTTGTAATCCCAGTTTAAGTCTCTCCAGTTTACCTCCATGCTACGCCCGCTATACAAACAATATTTGATATTGAAAAAAGAAGACCTCTGGCGTACTATAAAAAATGTAGATACTGGAACCTAGCTACCTTGGTTATTATACAAAAGTAATAATTTCTTGGGAACCCGTAGATAAATAAGATATGCATCAGTTGCCCGGTATGAACAAGATCATATAATACTCGTATATCTATATAACTGGGTTTAAATTATTATACCTACCTACTAACTTGTTGTACAAAGTTGTTTGGTATTTTTTTGTCTGTATTTGCAGTTCTATGTACTTTGAAATACTTCGGTTAAAATCATGATACTACGAACTTCTTCCTAGTATCATGGGTTAAAGAAAGTTTAAAATGACGTCCAAGAGTACCTAAATCAAACGAGATGACAGCCGAATGCAGTCTTTTAGCGGTAGACAAGTTACTAACGCTTTGTTTTTTGGAATGTTTGGGGAAACAGAAATGTGATTCCAAAATTCTATTTTCCTACAAATAATATTATTTAGCTTGCTAATGTATTTTACAAAATTTACTTATAGGAGTTTGAAAATGTGTTTAAAGTTCAAAATATTCTTTTCAACTAAGCAACTGACAAAGTGCCATTAATATGAAGGCCTATTTTTATATACTACCAAGTCCCACGTATTTAGAAAACAGGTTGCAGTACTGGAAGCACGAACTTATATTTAAAATGGACTGCTGTTTGTTTGACTGCGTTACTAAGAAAATAACTCCACCATTGAGGCCGCCATGATGTGCACTTTCTAGGGAATTTTGCTTTACACAGTTCGTGTGCATGATATTCTAGTAACATATTTGACGTAAATTCAGATATGACAGATCTGAAAAGTGTGGTTAAGCGAAACTTTTAGTAGCCTAAATAATTGTAATATGAATATGGCTGATTTTATTTTGAATTTCCCTCTATGGAAGAGTGCATCTCATGGCGGCCCCCAGGGAAGGAGTCATTTTTTAACCACTAATGGCAGTCCATTTTAAATATAAGTTCGTGACTGGAAGTTATTCGAAATTAAATTTTCACCATATTTTTTAGTAATCTTGCTTTTATTTTGGTGCCCGTTTTAATGGGCCTACAAAAATAATATATTCTAGCTTAGTCCAGGACGAGGATTGTGTCTAGCAGTCAACTTTAAACTAAAAATAAAAATGGGATCCAAAAGTTAAAATAAGAATTATCAAATATTTGTAACTGACTTTTTTTAAGCTATTCAAGAAATTTAAAAGTTGGCTTTTTAAATGTAGCCTCTTCTTAAGTCTAAAAAAATTATCTACATAAAAGTTGCATTCAATCGATAAGTGTTTTATTACCCTTTTCAACCACATTTTTCTCCAACATATAGAACAAACAAGAGAACCAGAAGTTAGCCTCATAACGAATAAAACCTAAAACCGGTGATTGACTTATTTACCAGTAAATAAGTCAATCAACGCTAAAACTAACAGACAGCGGACCTAAAATGTAGGCATGTTTATAATATTGGATATTGTTTTATTTTATGAAATCAAAAAAATCATTTAAAACAGTAGACGTAGCCTAAACTAACAAAAGAAAATCAATCCGTGTAATATAAGTGAGTAAATTTAAATTGTTGATGATGTAATAAGTTGAAAATGCAAATTGCGGCGGGTCCAGCATGCGACGTAGTGGACCCTCAAAAGATGAGACGTAACGGTACTATTATAGCAAGAAATGCTAAAATCCACCAAACGTATCCTTACTGCTGAAATTCCACACCCGAAACAAGTTTTAACCATTTGCTGTAGGAAAATAAATAGTGGCGTTTATTGATGTTCCTGTTTTGCTAATGAGTTTATTAAACCCTTTTTTTTGCAAACATTTGATCACACGTTTACGTGATCAAGACAAGGACAAAATGCCGATTGAATTAAATGGAAACTATTGATTTAATTGTTTTGCAGTTTAAAGATATTCGAAGATATTTAACTATCAGTAATGAAGTTTTATGGTGTTAGATAGCTTTATCTATTAGCGTTTTATTACGATGGACGTAGCAGATATTTTAATCTATGTTCCTACCTGAATCAGTTGCTAAGACGCAACTTAATGCGCAAAGCGTGAGGATACTGTGTACTATCATGATGCAAGTAGACGATATTCAGTTGTGAAGTAACATCTGAAACAAAAATTATTATTTAAATACATTTAGTCATTCAATATCACATAAGTAAAACAATTTAAGAATACAAACATTCTGTAATAGGTACAGTTCAGTATTAAAACAGTGGGTGCAGGTCTTAATACTTTTTTTGCACTTCCGGTACTGAAGTGGCTTCTGGAATCCATCTCCCTAGGGACTGAAGTAACCTATTTGATCCTTAGGGAATATATTCAATCCCTAGGGATTAAATTTGAAAAAATTACAAATTGTCACGTTACCAAATTGTTCTTGTCATTTTAGATATGTAGTGGGATTTATGAATAATTTTGTGGTTGCCGATTCTCACTTTGGCAAGAACAAATTTAAAATAATTTAATATTTAAATGAATTATCCGGAAGTGCAAAAAGATAGCGTATAGTATAATATACCACGGGACTGGGTGATTATTCATTTCCCTCGTTCGCTCCGCTCTCTCGTGAAATAATTTAGAGATTATAATATAATGTTGACCCTTGCTATACAATATACTATTGTCTATTTTCTACTATTAAATATTTACTAATAGTGAATATGTATTAAATAAACAATTGAAATAATCGATCACGTTCCACCGTACGTTGACATGACAACACATTACACGAATCATTATACAATAATTAATTCCATCGATGCAAGTGGAATTATTTATTAACTTGTTTGAGATTATTTATATCGTAATATTAAAAAGAAGCTTTTCAAGTTCGTGGAATAATTTAGTCGTTTATTTTTAGTCTGCAAAACGCTAAGAATTGCTGGAAATGTTTGTATGAAAAATTACAAACTATTTATCGACTTGTTGCTAAAACGAAGTGGTTTTATATTAAACGCTACTCAATTAATGTAATGTTCTTAAACGTAATTTAAATGGTATTGCTAAGTATCATACATATAAGCTATAAATATTTGCGGAATTCCTTTCAAACAACAGATTCCTACAAATTTTTGTAATATTGTAAATTAATTTTATGTTCAAGGGATTTTGATACATTTTAATATTAAAACCATTTTCTGTTTTAAAATAGTTCTCTGCAACTAGGAAATTGGCCCCGAAAAACTGTTAATGTGGTGGTAAAGCTGCATACAAACCTAAGTTTAATTTCTATATGAAATCATCAAATCAAAGCATACAATATTTTGATGCTGGTTTCATGGAAACAACTATGTATTCTCCTGCGTTATTGTCACAGATTTTCAGACCAAATTAAACTTTCAATGCCCAAGAAAATAATAACGGGTCTTGTAATAGTTGTAATAGTAACAGTTTTTCTGTAAAGTAATTAATAAAACAAATTTTGTAGATGTTAATTATTGCCTCTGGAGGATTATTACAAGAAAAGTATCCACTGTACAAAAAAATTACTTAAGTTATGTATTGCTAGTAAGTTATAGAGGTAGACCAACGTACCATCGGTTTAGTCCGGTGGGTTTGAAGCACCCTGTATACTACTACAATGTAGGGAAATATAAAAATAAATGTAAGCTCCCACTAGGATGTCCATATTGTCCATCTCAAGGAAAATACTTGTTTGGGAGTAGAGCAGATTGGCGATAAAACATTCATTATATTAACATACCTAAAGTGGAGGTAAAAACCTTTACTTTACCAAACTTTACACTAATCCACGTTTGTACTAAAATTTATATTTAATTTTACATACTAGTATATATAAACTTATGAAATTAGTCAACTTACTTAAAGCTAAAATAGTCATTATTTCTCTTGGTGGGTTTCAGATTTTCGGTCATTTTCATTTGAAATCTTGTATAACTGCATGGAACTTTTGAGAAACACTAATTTCAACATTATTTTCCAAAATAGATTAAAAGCTGCAGGCAAAGAACTGCAAGTATGTAGAACCAAATCTAGGAACTCATATTTCACAAAAGCCAAAGCCACTACTGTATTCTAATGAGAGAGTTGTTAATTTTTTTCCTAAATTTTATAACCTTCTAATTTAATTTTAAAAAATAGTTATGATAGTGTGAAAAATTTGAAGGTTAAAAACTTGAGAATAGCATCGTTATAGTGTGTTGCATTGTAATCGAGGGTATCATTTTTTTAACGGCCTTTAAATCCTTAAAATTGCAACAAACTCGATATTTTATTTAAATATAATCAGTAAAAACTGAATAAATTTAGATTACATTAGGTATTGTAAGAAGTTATTTTTATCTCACAAAAGTTTCTCAAATAGGTTTAGTATTGTGTTGTATTGATGTTGAAAAGTATTAGAATATCCAACATTTTATTTTCTGCCAAATCTTTCTTCTAAAAAATTCATCAGTTTATTTAAGTGTTTCTTAATTTTTAAGTTAACAAATTTATTTTGTTTCTTGTTATACTTCGTAAAGGTATAAATTTTTTAAAATTTAGCCTAAAATACTGTCTTATGTAGGTACCTAAATAATTTGTCTAATTATTATAAAATTCGATAAATAAATCGTTTACAGTGTGAGGGAGATGAATCAGTTACATATCGTGTGGTCCACAAAATGTTCCTTCTCAGATGGCGTGAAGGAGAAATATAGAAATATAGTCGGATTTTTTTTAGATGTCTGCTCTCGATTTACAAATATTTGTTTGTTTGAAAGATATAGAAACAGACGCTTCCCTAATACGACAAAAAGAGATAGGGAGGCTGAACGGAAGAAACAGAGCTCCCTATTTTTTTTGTACTATTAGAGAAACGTATGTTTCTATCTTTCAAACAAACAAAAATTTGTAAATCGAGAGCAGACATCTAAAAAAAATCCGACTATAGCAGTTATGTCTCAGTAACATTCATGTTTATTTTGATGCGAACTGTTCATCAAACTCACAAGTATTTTTTATAAATTTATTAATTCCAATGAAAGAAGAGTCTACTTTACAAAAGATAAGTCGGCTTAAAATTCAAATTTTGATATAAGACATAGGTACGTGATTTATCTTACCGCCAACTGAGAAGAACGATTTTGTAGATCACATAATACGACGTATATGCCATCGTTTCGGATAATATTTAACACAGGGGGTGCATTAAGTGCAATGCTAATGCATGGAAAACATAATGTAGAGACCTTCTCCCTTCTCCAAAACTGGGGACTCGTAAGAAATTTTAGGGGAGGTAGATTTATTTCCTGATTATTAAATTATCCTAGTAGACGTTTACAGATTAAATAAATATGTATAATAGTATACAGGGTGTTAGGGAAATCGGCCATCTAAATTTCAGGACTGAATCAACACGCAAAATAAAATCGATAAGTTCCTATTAACATGGGTCCAAAAATGCTTCGTTATCGAGATGCAGGATGTTTAAAAAAATTTTTTTACATACCTATTCCGAAATGATTATTATTATTACTATTTTATAAATAATTTTCAAAATGACCACCATTACCTTCAAGAAAAGTTTTTATTCTTCGAACAAAATTTTGAGGCTAAACGCGGTCGTTATTAAAAAAAAGGATTTCAGAGTTATTTTTTTATTCGCATTTTTTATCTTTGAAGTGTGATTTACACGAAAACGGTTAATGGTAGGAAAAAATCTCAAGAGACTGTTTCAACCGTAAATTAGTTGAGCATTTTGGAAATTGAATCAAAAACAGAAACAGTGGCGTACCATTTTTTCATCCCGAAATATGCACCTTCGCAACTGACTGACATGGTCCACTGTAGCCACATGAACACAGATACATATTGCGTTATTTTTAAAATTTAATTCCGGAATAAATGAAAAAAAATGTTGTTTTTTTAACAATTTTCAACACCCTGTATCTCGATAACGAAGCATTTGCGGGCCAAGTTAATATAGGAACGTTTCGATTTTATTTTGCGTGTTGATTCACTCCTGAGGTTTACACGGTCGACTTCCCTAACACCTTGTATAGTACTAGTCGTTGGATTGATATGGTTTATAAATTAATAGATTGGGCCCAGAATGACCCATTGTACTGCTTTAACAGAAAACATTGCTAAATTAGAGGAATTTCAAACTTGAGAAGGTATTTCTATAGACTTAAGATTAAATTTGCACAAATCTACCTGTTTTGTAATGGGCGAGATGCCGAGGTCTCGTAATGCGAATTCCTGACACCTCATTGAACTATTCTAAAGCTCCTTACACAATAAATCGAAATTTATTCCTAATTAATAGGATTAATGGCTTTATCTCGGGCTTCAGCAATGGTGAAAACAAGTCATGAAAGATTATTACTTTTAAGAGTTTCAGATTCAGGCTTACGAGGTCAATATTTTTATTAATTTAGGCTCTAAGTACTAGACTTGACTCCAATGGTTTATCCTTCAACTATAAAGATTTTTTTTATTGCTTTACTTCTTCAGAAATTCTATCAATTGTACACGTAGGTAGGTACTGCTGGTTTCCTTTATGTTGCAATGATAAGCATGCGTTTACATTTCGTTTCGCAATTAACCAAATGAAAATTTTAGCTGCGTCTAAGGATAAATTTTAATAAAATAAACATTAAAAATGTCTGTGTTCAACTGTTACTCCGTACCTATATATTAGGCTGACATTTAATACGGCAGTAAATAAACAACAATTATTAAGAAATTCTATGTAGGAAATATATTTCCTTTTCAGTAAAGTGAGTCATTCCACTTTACAACTATGATTTTTTTTTCTAAGTTCAAATATTACTATTCTCTGTCGTTTAGAAAGAAAAAGTACTATTTTGGAAATCAGGACGGCTAACAATTGTAACAGATTAAGAATGTGTTTTTACAAAATTGTGTTATATTGTATAATTTCAACGCTTATGGAAATGGATAGTAGGTACTAATCCGATTAATGTGTAAGTCAGTTAAAAGAAGATTATTTCAGTTTATTTTTATTGACTTACTAATTGACTCTTAATTAAATTCTTTAAATCCTATCAAAATACGTTACACTGCAACTTTCTTAAGACAGCAAACTAGTTAATTTTTTATAACAACCAGGCTATAAACTATTACTTTTTAAAATTTTTTGTAAACGGACATTTTACTTTCCACGAAGTTTTGACGTGAATTTTCCAAAAGAAAAAATGACAAACCCTCTAGCAAATTAATAGAAACACAATGTCAAAGACCTTATACTTGTTTACCACTTTTCAGCGCTTTAACCTTACGTTGATTACGCGTTACATAACCGTGATATTCGATTGGAACTTAAAAGGTGAAGTTCAAAATACCCACTAACATTTTCTTTTAGTTCATTAGTTTATTCAACAAACAATCTGCAAATATGTATGAATACACTACGGAACCGAAATCTAGGTTTGCAAACCGAGTTGAATTGTTTCCCATTACCTTAAATACGTGATGTGTGTAAACATTGATGTAAGATTGGCAATGGCCTTTATAATTACAAACCGCTATTTTCTGGACCTGCTTGAAATATTCAAGCCTGCTATTTTTTTTAAAGGTGCTGATTTTATTTTGGCACTCCTTGAGTAACTGTATTAACTGTTGATTATTGTTTATTATAAGAATGTTAAAGAATTTAAAAATACTACCGATCATGTATGTATATGCTACCTGAATTAATATTTAAAATCATTTAGATTTTAATATTATAATGTATCCATTTAATTGTGAAGAATGTTTTAATGGTTTTCATTTGTGAAAAAACAGGTTATTCTTATTCACATATTTCTGCAGCTTTATTTGTATTGGGATTTTTCCAGCTATTAATGTAATTGATGCATGAATTAATTTTAAGAGTTATGTGTCTATATGTGTAATCTTTTCTTAATCTAAAAATTTTAATTAATTTGAGGACGATTAACAAAAGTAACAATTATATTTTATTATTTTATATATCTATTATTATTATATTTAATATTATTGAAGGTTATTGTTGGTAGCAAGTCAAACATCTTTATTTTTTTGACACATAAGTAGGGGTCTAAAGATTTTTTTTATTACCTCCTGAATACGTTGAATCTTTCGCGCCGAAGTAGCGGCGCCGAAACGTTCCATTTCGTGAAAAATTTCTGATTGTTTGTTGGAAGGCGAACGCCTTCAAATAATTGACAGATTTTGAAATATATATTTTGATGAAGAAGGTAAAGCAGGTTTTCTTCTTTTCTACAGGGTGTCCACGATAAGGAGCGCATGCATGGGGATCTCGTAAACGGTAAGAGAGAGATTCGGTTAAATGAGAAGAAATGAACACATGGAAATAGACAACTGAAAATTTAATATTTTTCAGCCTGAACTGAAAACCGCGCAAAATTTATAGAATTTGAATGGTAGGTAATCGTAGTAGTCCTCAATACGCTGAACATTTCTTCTCATTTAACCGAATCTCTATCTCTTACCGAGATCTCCATGCATGCACTCCTTATCTTGGACACCCTGTATAACAAACTTATTTGTTTGTCAACGAATTTTTAGTAATGCATTGCTATGTACTAAATATCTGTACAGATTCCAGGTGATATGTGGATGTTTAGAAGAAAATCTTAGACAATTTTATTAAAATATCTACTTTCTGTTGCTCCCCTAGCATTTATTACGATACCGATTGTTTTTTACCAGGTAGTGCAGGGTAAGGAGTTATTTAAAATAATAACAGTCATTTATCAATTCCATAATTATATTTAAATTGGACAGTAACAATAATAAGCTATAATTACTTCTGACTGTTTTATTTTAAATTACGTAAAAATTATTTACATTGTCGTTTAGAAATTAACTGGTTAGTGAATAACTGCCACTGTTAACACCGTAAAAGGGGCTTAAATATTACACACTCTATCATTAGTAGGTATTATACTATTATAGTAGTATCTACTGCTACAGTACGCACGACAATGCAAATAACTAAATTACTCTACAAAATCGTAGTTAGCCTTGGTTATATATTACCGACCACCTCTATTTAAAACAAAAGTAAAATACAATTATATAAGTTCCTAAATCTATTTTTAAGTAACACAAAATTTATGTATATCCTGTAGTTAATTAGACGTTTTTTGTGTGAGATTATGTGCTAGGTACTTATTTTCCCTGCATATTTGTCATTAGCATTTTGAATCCACCGTTTCAGTGATCCTCACATTTTTACTAAATTGTGTTATAAATTCCTTTTAAATACTGGTCCGTTTTTTAATGGTAAGTTCCAATGCCAAGTAAGATCTTCTCGCGACAAATGTGCTTACTGACATTATTATTTTCTATGGTACTGCCTCTTATAATTTTTATAGTACTTTATAGGCATTTCAGAAAATGCCCAGCTATATATATGGTAATTCTTCAGACAAGCTGTGTTATAAGGAGCTGGTTAAGTACCTAACCATTTTCACAGCAGTTACAAGTTAATTATTTATCAAAGTCCATGTTATGTTTTAACGCGTCTGGAGTTAACAACCGCAAAAGCACGAGACACTTGCTAGAAAAAGTTGCATATTAAAACAAGGTCGCTCATGAGATGCTTCGCGATATTGTGGTTAGCAGAATGACGTTACTGAGCTGAAGTATATTGTTACCATTCTAATCAACGTGAAAATGAAATATTAGGATAAACTTAATTTGATTGATTTAAAGTAACTTTCTTTTTTCCACATTTTTGTTATGAAAAAAATGTAAATAAACAGATGAAAACATTTTCTGCTCGGTTAGATTTTACTTCAATTCATTTAATTATTTTTTCCAGAGGAAATGTTTGTTACTTTTCAACTTATCAAAGCTTTGTGCTTTTTAAAATTTGGTAGTAGGTTTTAATTAAATCTTTTATTTTATTTGTTGTAAACGATATTTTCTTATAACAACTACGACATGGAAACATTCGATCTGGTTTCCATAAAAGTCGGTTTCATCTGAACTTGTTTGTACTGTGGTAATCTGCTTTACCTCAAAACTGAACCAAGGAATGGTGATTCGTGCGCATTATTTTTTCCATTTTCAAGCAGTCTTACCAGTACGTCTGCAAAAATACAACAATTGCTCAAAGAAAATCCCAGAGATGCTGCTGACAAGTTTACTAGACTGACTAAAGATCAAGTTCACTGTTACTACTTTTATGTTTCAACTCTTTCAAGTTCTAGTTTTAACCTTCCCATATTACGTTGAGTGAAAGCTATTTTGTAACTGATTATGCCGACTCATTTAACAGATCCTTTGTTGAGGTTGCGTGCTTAATTATTCGTAGTGTAAATAGACATATAAGTACTGTAATTTATCCTGTATTTTGCTCGGCATAATTTATGTAATAATTATAATACTCAGTTTATAATCTGTAATCTTTGTAAACCTTCTTAGTAATGAAGCCTACAGGTGTTTGAATTATTAATCGACTTTAAACAACTAAGTACTAATTTATTGAGATTTAATAACCAAAGAAGATTAAATAGAACTAAGGCAATATCTAGAATTAACATCATATTTTTATATTTTTAACAGAAAATTTTTTTTGCAAATTTAAATGTTTTGTCCTGAAAATAAAAAAAATTAAAATCCATTGTAAATTCTTGTATCAAAGGGATGCATAATTTATTTTGAATTCTCTACAGAGAAGATTGATGTTCTTGTTAGAAAATTTCCCAGTAGTTTAAGAATGCCGAAAACGAAGCCCTAGCTCAAGTTAAATGAACTCCGGCACCATTGGAGCTTTGAATTTTGGTTGCTACGTTTCAAGATCCAATCTGGTAATTTATTGGCAACGCTAAAATTGCTGGAGCCCTGAGCAATCTATTTGCAAATGTGGCTAACGACCTTAATGTTTATTTCGGGTTAGTTATTAAGTAACATTTTTTATTTCCTTTCCCGTGTAGATATTTTTATGAATATTCCGAATTATAAGAAATACTACAGCAATAAAAACTTATTCTTCTCTTTGCCCCTTTGTATAGAACTAGGAGCGGTTTATTAACAATAAAAATGTATATAAATAATACAATTGCAATAAAATATTAATATTGAATAGTATTCGCCTAGTAGGCCATGTTATAGAAAATCGGGTTTGTCGTCTAGCGCAGCGTAGAAATCACTAGACGCTTTAGGAACGCTACACGTTTTTTAAAATACATTTGGTAATTTTTAGATAATGTTTCGATAAAATTTTTCAGAAGAGTCCAACTCACTATAGAATACATATTTAATTTTATCTACGCGGATATCCCTCAACCTCTTTTAGACTTGTGTGCTTTTTGCATGTACCTTTCATTATCAAATAACATTAGAAACATAGCGGGATTAGGTACTAATTTTCAGTACACAAATGTAATTACGATGTGTACACAAACTGTGTGTTATGTTCTTAAGGGCCATTTAAAACTGAAACATTTTGTTTACATTTCGACATTAAAACTTTAATTTAGCCAGCAAGCAAATTGTAAGCATAACACCAAAATTAAACTATGAACATTGTAAACAAATTTGATAATTAAATACCTTCTTTAATTTAGACTAAACATTTTTTCTAATATTTTTAGTTTTACACTTAAATTGAAAACAGTTTATGAGAGCGTTCCTAAAAAAATCTCTTTTTTCCATAAAACAAAAAAATTGTTCCTATCCATTTTATATTTTCTTTAACCTCTGTAGAATATTTCATTATTAACTATGAGAATAAACAAACAACACTTGCTGCAATCAAAGTCTTAAACTATTTTTTATTACCTGACGTTGTTTATATTTCTCGTTAACAAAAAGATAATTATACAAGATGCAGAAGCCGGTACGTTTTTCAACGTTAATTAACAAAATAAATAACAAAAAATATAAAGCAATAAAAAATCAGCTTACCTCCTTTCCGTAATTACAACAGTTTAAACCTCGCGTTTGCTCAACTCTTCAACGCACTTCTTTTGCACTCGAGGATGGCACTCCAAGAAGTTTTCGCACGTGATCCAGATTCCCTCAAGTTTTAAGATGTCACAATACGTTTTAGTGACTCGCGGGCTTTAGGTGGTCGCAATACTTATAGAGCCCCCTCCTTCAGATTTCTTGCATCCCGGTATTCGCAAATCGCAACACTTGACACCCAAATGATGATGCCCTGTGTGCGTAATTGCGTGGGGCTTCATCTGAGAATGCAGTTGGATCCATTAGCTTCTTTGGTTTGCATGGTTCATTTTCAGTACCTACGTGATCCAAAATTAATATTTTAATATGATTTCATTTCCTTTGCTGGTTTGTTTCCCACGAAACTGTATTGTTTTGTCGATGTTACCAATCTTTTTTCGATCAAAAAAAAAAAATAAAAAGCTTTGCCATTGTGAGAACGGTTAAGCGAATAAACAACACATTTTAATTAGCTACGTTGTTTAGATTAATACTGGAATTAAAGAAAACTAACAAAATTTAAAACTTATCATTAATAATAATTGTTATTAATTTATTTTAGGTGATACACATGCTGGTATATTTTCCAAGTTTTTCATTTATAAAATTTTTAAAACAATATAATTTTATTTTATGACTAAAATTTAATAATGCATGCATTAGTTTAGATGTATACAGTGAGAAAATATTTTACAATCAGTAGTTATAGAATATCGAAAAACTTTGTCTACAACTAGTAAATAATTTATCAATTATTTGTGGTTTGATCAAGGATAATGGTATCCATAATAAATAATCCTTATTCACTAGTGAATAATAAAAATATTAAATTTAATGTTTCACAAAAAAACAAGTTGTTGCTTTAACATAAAAAGTCATGGTTTAGTGAATGATTTTTTTTAAACTTTCTGTCTATAGGTACGTCGTCGTCAGTCATGGACAAATTATAGCATTTTACTCGTACGTATATGTAATGGTTATTACGGGCTCCTTGAATAATATAGTATACAGGGTGATTCCTAAGTACGTGTAGAAAATTAAGGCTACTTTTTCCTATAAACGTGTATCCTAATATGCTTCCCTGAAGAGTTACCCCTCTTTAAAAATGGAGTAAAAATTTGGTTTTTAATTTTTATCTCAAATTTGGACAAAGATAGAAAAATAAAAATAAATGGACGTGTTCTACTAACAGGAAGGCCCTTTATGGATATTTTCTTTATTCACCTGTATTGTTAGAAGGGGATGAAACTTACAACCCCTGTTCATTTTTTATTATTAGAACTTTTTAATGCACCGGAATTTTTAATTTAAAAAAAAGTTGTAGTAAATTTCTGAAAAAAAAGTCTAGGTAGGCGGATTTCATTTTTTGTGTTTGTTGTTTTTGATAATAATAATAATTGTTAGTAAGTTTGCATACATTATTGATGAAAAAATCCGCCTACCTAGACTTTTTTTCAGAAATTTACTACAACTTCTCACGAAACTGAGGCGCACATTACAATCGATTTTAATTTTTTACTCGAAAACTATTTGTCTCACGATAAAAATAAAAGAGACAAATAATTTTCTAAATGAATAAGGCTTTCTCATGTCTATTTTTTAAATTAAAAATTCCGGTGCATTAAAAAGTTCTAATAAAAAAATGAACAGGGGTTGTAAGTTTCATCCCCTTCTAACAATACAGGTGAATAAAGAAAATATCCATAAAGGGCCTTCCTGTTAGTAGAACACGTCCATTTATTTTTATTTTTCTATCTTTGTCCAAATTTGAGATAAAAATTAAAAACCAAATTTTTCCTCCTACTTTGAAGAGGGACAACTCTTCAGGGAAGCATATTAGGATACACGTTTATAGGAAAAAGTAGCCTTAATTTTCGCCCAGGAATCACCCCCTTCATTTTCTACACGTACTTAGGAATCACCCTGTATAATAGGATGCCTTATATCAATGAATAAAGTTTATATAACTAGTTAGGCTCCAGATACTCTTGCTACCATAACCCTGAAGATGTCTTGTCTAACTGAAGACGAAATCTCCGCTGTGCCTTTTCTGAGGATACGGTTCTAACCCGAACGTCCAGATCAATATCAAATATCACTATAGAATGGAAGTAAAGCTTAAACCAAACCCTGCAATTTAGAATAAGTTTCGTAAAGTCCGGTTTGGACTCTCTGAAGCTGACAGATCCTTTCAGTCAATATAATTACAGAAATGAAACAAAAAAGAAAAACTTTATTTCCGTTTTTGGTACCTAGTTCGAATAATGCTGCAACGTTAGGACATTTTTTTAACTACAGCTTTAAATAGATTTGAGAGGTTTATACAGGGTATCCCAAAAAGAAACGGCATCCAGCTAAGGGCAGGTTCCATTCATGAAAATATGAGGAAAAGTTCCTATTAACATGGGTCCCCAAATGCTTCGTTACCGAGATACAGGGTGTTGAAAATTGTAAAAAATATAGATTTTTTTAATTTATTCAGAAATGACTAGGAATTAAAATCTCAAAAGTAAGCAATTCGTATGTATGTAAATTTGCTATAAGTGGACAATATTTGTCAGTTTTTCCTTCTCCAGTGGCGTAACTACAGGTGCGTATGTGGATATTTCCGGAGAAAAAATGGTACGCCACTGTTTTTTTTTGCTTTTGACACAATTTTCAAATTTCTCAACTAATTTACGGTTGAAATAGTCTCTTGAGATTTTTTCCTACCATTAACCGTTTTCGTGTAAATCACACTTCAAAGATGAAAAATGGGAATAAAAAAATAACTCTGCAAATTCGTTTTTTGCATAATGACCGCCTTTAGCCTCAAAATTTTGTTCGAAGAATAGAAGCTTGTCTTGAAGCTAATGGCGGTCATTTTGAACATTATTTGTAAAATAATAATACTAATAGATAATAATTATTATTTCGGAAAATAAGAAAATAATTTTCAACGCCAGCTGTATCTCGATAACGAAGAATTTGCGGACCCATGTTAATAGGAACTTTTCCGCTTATTTTCATGAAAGGAACATGACCTTAATGTCATTTCTTTTTGGGACACCTTGTATATGATTATTGTAGTGTAGAAACTCATATTGATAAACAAAAAAAATATTTATTTTGTAAGAAACTACTTTAATTTAGAGAGATACCTAATGATTTTTTGGTTTACTAAATTGACAGTATTCTGAAATACAATAATTTATTTTTTATTTTATAACAAATCTAATTAATCTGATTGATGTAGTTTATAATTTTTTAGTAGAAGACATAAGTTATACTACTTAGTAAGAATATTAAACTGGGAAAATATTTCTCATACTATAACTGAGTGATTTTTAATGTAAGTAAATGTGTTTCATTCAATATTTGTCACGGTTATCTTGCTTTTTTACTAACACTGATGAATTGCACAACAGTAGGAACTTGATTATGATAATTCATTGTTATTCAGACCAAAGAGCCTTATTTACATACATGCGAATTCTTCTCACACTCGCCTTTAAATTTTAAATTACGTTTAACATGGGTCACTGGGTTTTTTAGACGAGTATATTTATCAAACATTTATTTTTTCCTTTACTGTACTTACTAAACGGGTAAAAATTACTAATACATTATTGTCGTGATATTCTTTTTAGCTTCAGTATAATTTAAGTCTCCTCTGTTTTGTATTGGAATTTGGTATACCAATTAAAGCAACCCATTCATTTGCTCTCCAGTAGTATTATAAATCATATTCGTGGGTACTTTCAACGTCCTACGCTTTGTATATATCATTTTTTACTTAGTATATTATTTTTTAATGATCCACATGAAGAAGTTAATAAGCTCTTGAAAGAAAAAGATTTGGTTTTGTTTTATTGAATACCTATTACTTGAAACCAGGGACGGTTACCTATCACTATAATTTGAAATTGGAAACTTCTTAATTATAATGTAAATTTTAGGTAAATCGATCTTAAATCTTATTATTTTAATACATTACAAGCATGCTGAAATTGCTAGGCATACCTGAAGAATTTAATTATAGCACAGCATTTAAGGATAATCATCTCCACTATATTTTTTGACACAAGCAACATAATACTACGAATTATAACTAACACTTTTCATAATCATACATAATCATATTGCTTTAAATTTAATCAAAATGATAACTACCTACAACAAGTATTTACTTCTTTAAATTTAGTTCAGTCCGAAGTTGTAGAGCCCCAAAGGCGACACCTAAATTATGATTTGACTTTTATTATTGGCACAAAAATTGTGTGAGAAGAAAACTGAAAAACATTTTTTCTACTTTCTACAATTACAGACAATTCAAAATTTTAATCTTTGATAATAATTTATTACAACTTGAAATTTATCAGGGGTGGCGCGCTAGGTTAGATTATAAAGCGATGGGTCTGAAGATATACAGTGTGTGGATAAAGTTTGGAATATATTCAATATCTCCCGAAATATTTTTTTTTCTGGAAAACGCTCGGACAGGTATAGCGATTTGCATTACGGCGCATATTTTAAGATGCTTCAAAATTTTTTTGCGTTAGTCATTTTTTTGTAGTGACGTCATCGACTTTTTTTTAAATAGAAACATGTATATTTGATTGTCACATTGGATAGACATTGTTTTTCTCTTTTTAAGCTTCTAATATTTTTTACCCTTACATAAGAAAACTTTTGAGAAAATTACTGAAATAGTTTTACGTCTCAGTAGGCCGATCTGGAACAGCGGGTGCAACTCCAACTCGAAGCAATTGTTTAATTGTTCAACAAGAGTTTATTTTTCGTCTTTGACACTGTCGAGCTGTAAACGGATATGAATTTGAACATCTACTATAACATTTTATTCATCATTTCTTTGTGTGTCATTTAAAGCTATCAACATTTTTTTTCAATTTCTTGTTAATTTAATTTATTTAATTTATCTTTTTTTATAATCGTATGTACTTTTATACTCACATTTCTGTTCACCTTAAGCATAAGCTTAAATAAACAATTGCTTTGAGTTGGAGCTGCACCCGCTGTTCCAGATCGGCCTACTGAGACGTAAAACTATTTTAGCAATTTTCTCAAAAATTTTCTTATGTAAGGGTATGAAAATATTAGAAGCTTAAAAAGAGAAAAACAATGTCTATCCAATGCGATAATCAAATATACATGTTTCCATTAAAAAAAAAGTCGATGACGTCACTATAAAAAAATGATTGACAAAAAATTTTTGAAGCATCTTAAAATATGCGCCGTAATGTAAATCGCTATACCTGTCCGAGCGTTTTCCAGAAAAACCAATATTTCGGGAGATATTGAATTTGTTCCAAACTTTATCCACACACTGTATAGTACGCTTTTTTGAACCACGATCAATATTCCGTTTCCGGATCGAATTGCTTAAACTTTTAGCTACCCAATTTATTTATTTATCTTATCATACTTTCTTCACTGTTGATCGAAATTATGAGTATTGATGACTTAATTTTTTTTGTTTTACTAAAGCGCCTACAAAACGGAAAGTATGACGAAAATGTCATAAATAACGATTGTGCCATCTTCTGCTTCCGTTTCTGAAGGTTGGTTGTCTATTTTAAATGCTTCCAGATTGTCTAAAATTCTAAGTGGTCCTTCAGTTGCTTTCGTTCGTTTCTTGATATTGTTCAACCATGATAATTATCTTCTTCTGACTTCTCTATTCTCCTTTATTCTTCTTCGGATTTCCTATACCTACTGTGTCTCAAATAAATAACTTTTTCACAGAAATTTCCAGTAATAACTAGTACCTTAAATTCAAGTAAGAATTTAACCAAGAACACCTACCCTGTTACCTGCTAAGACGTGGTATGACAGTACCATTAAAAATAAATTTAGCCCTGGAACTCATTATAATGCCACACACACCCAACGATTTATTGCACCGAAAGGAGGATAAATCCTGAAAACCGTGGATCTCAAGATTATTTTTTTTATCTAGAGTTCAACCAGCGTTTCTATCTTTACCTTTAGGATATAAAATTACGTTGTTAATGGTTGATTTCCGCAAATTTTTATTCCTGCATAGAAATCTCACACATAATTGACTTCTGTGTTGTGAAAGATTTACCCAGGAATTATTGGATAGCTGAATCGAGTCTAGATTTGTCATTTGACCAGCTTATTCTTTTTTTTAATCCATCAAAGATTCCTCTCGTTGGATAAAGCGGTATCACCGATTATTTCCTTGAATCTGAATCTGAGACAACTTGACTTGATTGGATGGACCTGTGGGGTTTAAGTTATTAGTGTTGAACTAGTTATTCTAATATAAATGTAAATGTTGGAACCTGTTTCCAATCCAAAGTGTTGCGATACATTGTGATCGCTCCATATCTTCTAAGGATACCTAAGCTGAATAAGCTGTATACAAAAACTGTACCAAGGTAAGGTAGGCTGTTATATTTGTCAAGCTTTTAACGCGGTCTTTGATACATATTCGTGAGATATCTTGTCTTCAAATATTCAATATTCCCTTTTTTCATTATGAACCAGAAATATTTTCTCTCTTGCTTAACAAATACATTTCTATATCTGAACTGTTCTCGACATTCTTCATGAAGGCTTTTGCAATAAAAATTGCTGGCCCCAACTCTTACGATTAACCGTTTTCGAAAAAAAAAAACGACTGGTACGGGTGGTCTGACTCACCCGGTATAATATGTCATACATTATAAAGAACTTCCTTATTTTACTGCCTGTACCATAGGATGATGGAGATGTCCTATGTATCTTATGCAGCTCGTTCAACTCCAAGGTGCCGCTCTTGTTTTTTTTAATTCTTTTGTTAAAATAACATGGACCACCCAAAGCAACAATTACCTCAGAATAGAATAACACTATCATCCCACAAATTTCCTGTTCACTACAAAACTGAGTGATGACCTGTTTGATGATAAGGATAACGGTCAGTAAATTGTTTGGTTACTTCCCGTGTATTATTTGAATATACCTACAGGCTAAAGCTGATGACAAAATTATTATATTATAAATTATAATCAATTTCACACTCTTAAAATCAGTGTACAAATATATGAAGCAGCTAGGCTCGTAACAACAAAATGTAAATAAGAAATTTAAATAAAATATCATCTCTGAACACAGACACTGTTTAAATCGGTTTGGAAGTCGTTGTCTTTGCTGATATGTAGCCCTAACCCTCCCACGCTAACTTGCACCTTTAATTAGAAGAAAATAAAAATAGAAATATAAGGAGTTTTTCTATGTTAACAAAAAACAAAAAAAAGGAAACATTTTTTAGGTTACTCTTGTAACTTTGAATTTGATGAAGTTTTGATTACAACGTTCGGTAGTCTTACAATTTTATTATATCCTGTTGTGTTAGAATATTTTTGAAATAACTGTCCTGAATACCTGCAGAAGATGTGTTGAATTTAGTTAATATAACAAACGATAATCCAGTTAAGTACACTAAAACATAAGGATAAGGAATATTTCCAAATAAATTACAAATCGTAGACTTATAGACATGTCTTGTCAAATTTTAATAATATAGTATTTTGTACTACACCTTTTCATTGCTAATTATTTCATTTCATAATGTTTCAGTTATTCTTATTACCAAATACCTACCAATTACAAATTAACTGTTTAACATGCAATGCACTGCACGCAGCTGCAAAAAAATGCATGTCGTTGATATTTTGCACCTACCGGAATATAGTATCTTGTCATAATAAAATGGACGTACATTCTTTATGAATATAATAACTGTATATTCAAAGTGACCCTTAAACACGGAAGAGGATACCATGAAATTCTTTTTGTATTCTTTGGGGGATTGTAGTTGTAGTGTAAAACCTGTTTAAAATGATTTGATGGATTCATGTGCAGTTAAATAATTTTTACAGTAATCCAGAATGAATGACCAGCTTAATATTTTTGATATATTTTCAACCTTCTTGAAATGATTTGTAGTGTCCACCATATCTGTATTTTGCAAGATCATTTACATTCTCTGAAATAAAGATGAGAAGATTTTATAATTTGTAAATTTAAACTAGGTAGTAGTACACATTAATTTTCTTTAAACTTACCATCTTAAAGATAAACGGTACCTACATATGAAAATTAGAATGGTTGTGAATTTAAAAAAAACCCAGATTTAGTAATTATTCCACCCAGCCCTAAACTTCATTCATAATTTTTTAATGTATTATTCGTAATATAATTTTTCCTTAAATCGGGCAATCTTGCAGGGGATGATACAGGTCCGCCTCTTCCTACCCATCTTCGTCCATAAGTTTCGTGTAAATGCTCTCGAACATCAATCGAAAAATGCGCTGGAGCACCATCATGCTCGAACCACATTTGATGCCTTTGATTCAAAGGGATGTCCTCTAAAAAATTACCCAGTGTGTTCTGCAGAAAGTTTTTAGGTAACCAGCGCCTGTTTAGTCTAAAGCCGCCGCTACACGATGCTACCAACGTTTGACTCAAATGTTGACCTCCAATCTTTGAGTCAAACGTTGGACCATTGACATGGCGAGTCCCCTGCTACACGGTGGAACGAACGTTTGATCCAATGTACATTTGTTCCAACTACCCAGCGTTGGCTATAGTTTGTGTATAAAGTCCTTAAATTTGTTTAAATTTTAATTATTTATTAATTATTTAAAAAATAGAGGATGATGAATATGATGAGGATATTCTGGCTGCTGCCGCAACAGTAATGTTGTTGTCTTGTTGCAAATTACAACTTAAAATGAATAAAAAAAGACATAAAAAAAGGAGGTGGTGGATGGTGTCTCTTAATAGGAACAGAGAAAGCTACCTATCTACTTTTGCTATTACTTTTTATTACTATTTATTAAAATTCATGCATATTTTAATTAAATTAAAAATAAATAAATAAAAAAAGTTTAAAAACATAGCTGTAGTCACAATGTCAACTATTCTGGGTTTGGACGGAATCGTGTAGCAGTGTGTCAAATGTCTTCCAATTGTACCGTCGAATGAAACAAAAACACTTTGAAGCGGGTCAAAAGACCGACAACAGGCCGAACACCTTCCAGCACGAACGTTGGACGCTTGACACTGGACACTCGTAGTTCGAGAATCGGCCACACGATGCGTCCAACCATCAGGCGTCCAACGTTGGAGGGTGTTAGTAGCATCGTGTAGCGCCGGCTTAATACTAGGTCGCATACCTGTGCTTTAACAGAACGAACAAACTCAATTTTATCTTTGCAACATTTGATAGAATATTAATAGGTAAGTAAGGGTAAAACGGTATGTGGAGGCATCAAGCATCATCAAAATATAAACCTCCGAGACATACCGCTACAATACAAGAGTATAAACTACTAGTAACGTTCTTTACGTTAGGTATGTTACTAAGATCGAATATTAAATGGACGGTTTCCATTTTAATGTAAAGTCACTTTTAATGTAGAATCGGGTCAAGTTCCTCTACGGTACTTGCCAAACAAAAAGCTATTAAAAAACTGAGCTATAAATAACTACACAATTAATTATCATAACAATTTATTTTGTTATACAATATACAGAATAAAATGCGGATTGTAATTAAAACGTGATTGTGTTTTGATTGCAACTAGTTACAATATGAAAAGCGAGTTTAAAAATTGACATATCTGTAAGTATAAAGTGTGACAATAAATCAATTACCTCTATCTGAATTCAGAATGACTCAGAGTTCACAACCTTGGCTTTGACCGAAGTCCACCGAAAATTAAGCATGTTTATAAATAAATTTAACCTAAGATATCGATGTAGGTATTTTACCAATATTACCATTTTGATCTACAGTTTTCTTGTTTGTCCAGTTCGATAAAGAAAATTGGTTTCTGTAGTCATTCCTACACATTACCAGGAAGTCAATGAGCCTTGATTGTTGATTTAAAATCTAGTTACCAGAGTCATTACCATTTTGATGCTTTTCGCACATTCATTAAATTTTTGTGTAATATGCTAAATGGTACAAGAAAATATACTACGTGAATATTTTTTATGGTAATGTTATAGTGACAATTAACTATTAAATTATAATAGAATGTTTCCGCAAATTATTGTTGAAGATGCTTCCGTTGTTAAAAACCTTGGATCTTAACAAGGGATTTAGAATGCAATGTTCCAAATCATTTAATGTTAAAAATTCAGCAATACATTTACCTATTTAGTTTTGGTCTGATGGTTTCACAAACGCCGCTGTAAAAAAATAGCTGAACAATGACGTAATACGTAGGTACCTACCTATTCGTTTTTCTGTATAAATTTTGTTAGTTGTAATTTGAAAAATAATTTCAAGTTTAGATCAATTACTACTAAACAATGGAAGGATTTTTAAATGATGTAATTAAACGCATGAAATAGAAAATGTAAGATATCAGTAAGATATAAATCAGATTTACTTCCTATCCCAGAAGAAGGCTTGCGTAACATTAATTCTGTATTTATAAAAATTTATCAACGTGAGCCGAATTTGAACCCAAGATCGAAGATCCAAAGATAGACAGGAAAATCTCTGGACCATCCACGTCACGCTACGCTTGCCGCCGGGATTAAATCCCTGTGACCTGAGCTGACACAGAATCCACAGTTCTACATATTTTCCCTAAAGATGACATTTTTATCGTATATGTAGCCCACCATATTTTAATGTGATGGCAATATTGATAGTAGTATACAATGTGTAAACTTTAATTCCCGCTATTGGTATCTCGGAAACCGTAAGGGATGGAAGATCGGTTAAAGTAGACAAAAGTTAAAAACCTGTATTCAATTTCAAAACTTTAAAAATCTTTAAAGCGTACCCAGATAACATCAACAATTTGAAATGTGTTCCCCCTTTTCTTGATCTGTGGATCCCTTATTTATAATTGTAATTGATTTAATTTCCTTAGTGTGTAATATTTTATAGGGAATTTATTAATGTAGGTAATCCAAATTTCTAGTTTTGGAGATATGGCAGTCAACTTTTTTTCTTATGACAAAGAATTGTATCATTGCTTTGTGGCTTAGTTCGAAAAATATCATATATTTCTATCTTCCGTTTTAGGGCCATTCTTCCACCCACTTCCTTTCCAATTTTGTTCCATCTTTATCTATGTCTGACATCGCTCATTCGAAGGGGTTATTATGGGCAAAACAAAGATAATATCAAGAATTATCCTTTGGCCTAGACATCTCACTCTCACAGCCGCGTGGTCGATCTCGTTATGCCAAGCAACTTTGCCACCTTGTGGTGAAATCATCCTGAGAATGTACAAGATCGGCAAAAAAAACATCAAAAATCCCCCCGGTGGTGCTAAAGTGAATATAAGTATTATTTATTAAGTCAAGTGCAAAATTCCAAATACTGCATCAAACGTCAATGAATACGCAAGAAAAGAAAATATAAAGGCCCTCAGTCTTCGACTGACTTGTACACCATAGTCAAGGCACAGACCAACAAGGTAACAACTCAGAGGGTGCTACCATTATAAGACGATGTAGGTAGCAAGATTTAATCAGATTCTTATTTTGCGACTTGTCCTTCGTAGTGTAAACAATGCTTCTATAGTTATACTTCAGTCTTTTCGGCTTCGTTCGCTGCGCCAATTTTGTAGATAACCGCTCTGAAGTTTACGAAATACACTGCGTGAATCGCTAAACGATAAAAGATGGCACTCAGATGCAAGTTCTCTTGCGATACAAGACAGAATTGGCGAACTGCTAGAGGAACTGAACAGGAACACTTTTCCAAGGTTGCAGTAACGACCTTGTACAGCTGCTGTAGAGTAAATACGCCATTTTGGAATCACTTTATGTACGCTGGAGCCTTCTTGGTGCTAGTGAAACCAAACACAGCGTATCAATAATTGCTGCTGTGAGTTGAACGATCCTTCGTTGATCCAAACCGGTAGTCATGTAAAACTGCTGCCAGCTTTTTCCAGCGTAAGAAATGTAGGTACGTTAAGTCAGTTTCTCAGCGCAACTCAGCAAATAGGGAATTCTAGGTAACTCAGCGAGAAACCGCTGAGCGCTCAATAACAATTCCTGAGTCCACTGAACGCAACTATTATCATAGACTGGGGGCTGTCAGAAAGCCGCATAACTGATAACCTATGATATTGTTGAATAGAGGATGTCCCTGGCGCAAAGATTTATACGGCATTGTAGATGACAGACAGCGGAGTAAGGGAAAAGTAAATTTTACCTGCCGTGCTTCTGAAGTTATTAACCAAAAAAGATTTGCACAATCTGGCACATGCACATTTTATAACTTGTTAGGAAGCTATTTTGATTGTTACTTACTCATTATTACATTGGAAACCAACGACTGATTTTAGAACGGAGCACAATGTTGGCAATTTATTTGCGCGTTATCTCGATCTCGTCAAAATTGTCTTCAGTAGGTAATAATAATAATTTAATAATTTGTAATTACGTGCTTTTTATAGTTTTCTTGTTATTTAACATTGGTTACGAGGAAAATCAAGATTTCTTCCTACAGCTACAGGGCGCACCAACAAGCAAGGCCAGGATCCAGTATTGGATTCGAACCAATAAACGTGAGCCTCGTTTTGTGATACTTGACAATGAGTTCACTAAAATGGAAGTACGCTTGATTTGTTAAGAGGATCATTATGATGATTTGAGACACCTACTTTTTCAGGACCATCTGGTTTGAATATCTCCTTGAATGGAAAATCCTGTAGCCTGGCTATCTATCGATCAACATAAAGTGTAGAGTATTCAGATCGTCTTTTTTATTTTGCTTCGTTCGCCGCAAAAGGTAATTTAAGATATCTTTTATGAATTGATAGAAGTAAACAAAAATATAATTTCTTATATAAAGTTGCTACAGGGCGGAAAAAAATAAAAAAGATTGACTGTATCCCCGATTAGGGGTTAACATTGTTACCATGTTGTTATTATTTCCATACTACATCAATAAATATCTAATTATTTTACAAAATTAATAATTTAATTAGTTTTGGTCAAGAAATTAACAATTCTTTTATTTTAATTATTTTAAACTAGTAGGTAGGTACCTATTTTAAAATAAAAATGTCATCTTTAATCTTAATTCAAGTTGATATCATTACCTTTTCTGTAATCAAATCAACAAAAACGTTCAATACAGAGTGTTATGTAATGTAACGGCAATCTCTAAATGGGTGATTTTGGGGCATAAAGTAAGTTATATTAGTCTGTTACTTCTTTGTTAAACACCTTTGGTGAACAGTTAGAGGGGACATATTAATCTATTTTCGTTAGAATGGAATAAATCTCAACATTTCATAAGACAGATATGAACCTTTCTTGCTTCTCATATTCTCATTATATAAAAATCTTTCACCAGTGTTTCAAACGCTTCACTGAATAGTTGTGGATTCTATTCAGGGGTTTAGTTAATTTTAATTATACCAACCGCATCTTGAATTCTACGAATGTCAAAATGTACAGACTTGAGCAAAAAACTAATTTATTTCACGGATGCTTTAGAAGCTGGAGTTTGAATGAATTAATTCTTTTTTTCCATGGTATTGCCCTTTGTTTGTTTGCATTACCATTGTGCCAAAAAATGTTTGCAAATAAAATTCCCAGGGATAATGTTAATATTATATTGTAATCTAAGAATCACTTCATTGGTTTTTATAAGCAAATCACGGATAGGATACAATAATTACACGTGCTACTAGGTGACCGCAGCCCGGTAGCTGGCCAACCTTCACCTTGCTCTAAGCACTACTTTATTATTTAGCAAAGAGTTATTGTATAAAGACCCATGTCGCGATTTCCGTTAAAAATTGATTGGCAACAAAAAAAAAAGTAGAAGTTGAGGAGTGGAGGAGAAACAGCCACTAAATATTAATGTAATCCAAAAATAAACTTATAGCTAGTTGTATTCTAATCTATGCGGAAACCAGTTTAAGTCAAACAGCGAGTTTATATTTTCTTTGATTTATTTGATAAAATTTTTTGTATAAATTGCCGCAAGATATCAATGAAAGTGTTTGAGGAAACGTGAAACTTCAGTTATCAGAATGTATCTAAAATTAACCAAAAATGTTCATATACATATATAGTTACGGATATACCAGCCCAGATAAATTAGTTGACAAGTACTTATAGGTGGCTTCTATACTTATTCCACGATTTAAATCCACTTGACTTTTCTTGTGGGCTTTTATGGTTGATGCTAAACGTTTCAGCGCCGTCCCAAAATATACATTTTACGCGAAACCTTTTAGAAACGCTCCAGATACATTCACGGCAAAATGTTCCAAAAACGTTCTATTTGGAAGCTTTTTGGAACATAGCAGGCGCTAGAGTCTGAAATATTTCTTATTATGCACACGCGTTTTTAATGCCACGAGGTTGTACTATTGTGTTTTTCTTCGCAATTTATTGTTAATGTTAAAACATCGCATGAATCATAATTATGAGTCATGTTTTAAAAATATCCCAAGTAAAACGTCCCAAAGTACATCTTTGGGACAATTTGTCAATTTTGGAACGTTTCAGGGGCGTTTTTGGAATAAGTCTGGAACGTTCCTTAGGTGAGACATTAAATCTGTAGGTGCATATAAAAAACAAAATGTCATACATTTAAATTTTATTTATGAATATTATTTGAAATATAGCTTTTAGAACGAAAGAACAAATTTACGAGCCATCTTTCTTTACAATAGATTTTATAAATTTGATTTGTGATTTTAGTTTATAAAATATTCTTAGAATATGTTTGAAGAAGAAGCAAAGTAGAAGAATCGAAGAACGGTTTTAAATTATTAGACAAACAAGTTATTAAATCATTTGAAAACAAGAAAGTCTACCTGCAAATTTGATGTCCAACCAGAGGGTCAACTTTCTGCATTAGCTAAGAACATGAAAACAAGAATACGAATCAGTATAACAAAGCCTACCTCCTATTGCTAAATATAGGACTACAGCAGTATATAGTTGAAAATTGCAATGATAATAGCTCTCTCTACTTTAACGCAGTTGCAGATAGAAATAAATATATGTATGAATTTTTAATAATTCCTTTTGATAAAACTAGGATAAAACTAAATAAACGGGAAAGTCTTATATCTTGGAATACTAAGAACTGCCCACTCCTTAACCATGCAATTCAAAAACACTGTTATTTTTCAAATAAATCTGTCTGAGGAGAGCTTTGTAAAAAAGGTACAAGGAAACTTAACACCAGAACTGCATGGCTTTTTAGGCAAATTTATTTCATTCCACATTTTTTTTTAGTGTAAAAACCAGATGGATTCTGAGAACAGTTCTATGTTTAGCAACGTTCAATATCTATTTTTTACTTTAGGATATCTAAATTGCCCATTAATTTTTATTATACCATGAAGAAGTGGCCATCATAAAAATATGGTAATCAGTAATTGTGGTTTCAATTATTTACTTGGAGGGTTTTTATTTTTTATAAAGTAATCACATAAACATACTTTAAATTGCAATTTATCAAGCTTGGTCACTTGTTAATGCAATTATCTCTACACAAAATCAGATATGTCAGAATTATCAACAATCAAGTTTCTAGTTAACTTGATTACTAGATATTGAATCGATTTACTTTTGAATACTTGCGAGTTTTAACGTCTTAATCCTTGAGTTTAATTTACTTGTCAGAATGAAATTGCTAGCTAGGTATGAGATGGTGAGATACTTCAACGATGATTATACTTGATGATATATCATTATAAATTATTATATACTGTATTTACATTTTTTTCAAAACACGGAGAATTATTATTTCAACTTAAGCTTTCTTTAATGTAATTGCTCCAAGTGTTGGTGTTTTGGTCAAAATCTCCTCAGTGGTTTTCCGTGATTGGAATTTAAACACATACAAATATCCTTACCAGTTTAGTTGTGATTTGTATTTAAAAAAAAAATAAATAAATACACAAGTACACTTACGCTAAATATTGTGAGTTTGAGTCTCTCGCGGAGCAGACAATTTCTAAAAAACTTCAAGCTGCTTCCAAGGATGCTTGAGGTTTTCTCTTACAGTAAGTGTTAGATAAGGAGACATAGTAACCTGTTAGTTGACACCGCCGTAGTCCATGATGAGAAAACGCAAAAAAAAAATAATAAAAAGTATGGATCAGTTAAACGACATATTATTTTAAAAGTATACGTACTGTGTTGAAACCTTGACCGTTTCCTAAAAACATTATTTTTTTTTAGAAATTTATAATAGAGACTTTTTGTAAATTGAAATTAGCATGTGACCTTCAATTACAAAAGGATGTTTTTATTTTCTTGTGTTTGACAAGTCTGGTATATACTCACCGAAAACTTACTAATTCAACAATAATTCCGTGATGCAATTGTGAATAATCAGCTGCTTCGGCATTGTCATTTAGTTCCCACAATCAATCTTACTTATCTTTGTCTTTGTATAATCAATGGTTTGACTAAGATGTTACAAACCTGGTAGGTATCCTACTAATTCAATAATAAATTTGTGCAACAGGCTTTTAACCATATGTACATAGTGACCTTAATTTGTTGGTAATCACGGTTATAAGAGGTAATATTGGTATACGGGTAAAGCAGAATCTGGATACAAGTTTGCGGAGAATATTAGCCGAGGTAGGAATTAGTAATTCTCTTGTTTGGAGAATCCTACACGAGCAGCTGCTTCACCCATACCATGTTTTTCTCGCAGGTTTCTACACAATGATGCTGAGGGCCAAAATGTTCTTGCCAATAACTTTTTACTGATGAGGCCGGCTTCATACGAAATGGAGTTTTTAATATATACCTACATAATATGCATGCGTGGGCCGACGAAAATGTCCATACTATTATGGAATCCAGACATCAGGTACGTTTTTCATTGACCATTTGGATTGGTATTTTGGGCGACAATTTATTGGATCCAGTTGTTTTACTAAACCAATTAACAGGCGCTGGTTACCTAAACTTTCTGCAGAACACCCTGGGTAATCTAGACGACATTCCTTTTCCTTTGAACCAAAGGCAACAAAAAATGCGGTACCAGCGCGATGGTACTCTAGCGCATTTTCCGATTGTTGTTCGAGAGCATTTACACGGAAGTTATGGACGAAGATGAGTAGGAAGGGGCGGACCTGTATCATGACCTACAAAATTGTTCGGTTTAAACCCCCTTCATTTCTTTCTTTGGGGATATTTGAAAGCGTTGCTAATGTTCTCTATGCCTGTAAACAACGTCGATGAGGTGCAGTAACAAGTAGATCAGGGATGCCACCGAATCCGAGCTACCGTGAGGTTTTTCGAAACAGTTCAAATGTCTATGCGGCGGAGATGTCATGCCTGCCTTGAAATGAAGGGAAGACACTTTGAACATCTTTTGCCTTTGGTGTTTGTTCATAAATTATATTACATTATTCGTAACCCCGAAACCGTCCATTTGCGAACCCACGTTAATTAAAACTTTTCGTCATATATTGGGCCATACTTTCACTCATCAAAGTTTGTGACACTTTTTTTTAGCACCCTGTATAGTACATAGAACAATACACCTTATTATGGTACAATAATTGTTAATAGAATTATATTAGAGTGTGAAAACGGAGGCTCTCAGTGTCCACAATATAGCTTATATTAATTTATTATTGGAAGAGGTAGGAGAAAAATAAAGACATACTTTTTTTTCTTTTTATGAAGAATTTAGTCAGGATTCGGAATTATTGCTAGTTTGCATGTAGAAGATGGTAAAATGTCATTAAATGTCTGTAGATGTTACATGCCGCTTCCGATCGGGACACGAAAAACGAAACAGGTAGTCGCCACCATATCGACTCTTCAAAAAGTTTGTCGTAGTTTTGTTTTTTCGACACTAGTTTATAGTTTTGTCCGTTTTGTGGAAACCCGACATTTAAGATATATTCTACAATATTTCACCTGCTGGCGACAATAATTGTGGACACCATCATAAAGTGACAATCAGGTAGGTCACATGCGTAGATTGGTAGATTTTATATCTTTAACCAGACAGAAACTAATGAAGCTGAAGTTTGGGGCCCTTGACTTTCAAGGACTACTATAAAAATGTGTTAGCAAGGGATGTGGCTGCCACTCAGTTGTAGTAAATCCAACTCCAGATTTGGCACATATTGACCAGTTAATATACCCGTATGAGAACTTTCCCGATTGAAAATCACATAACTCGGCCGTTATTTGCGAAAGCTTTTTAGAAGATATATTGGGATTCCTTCGGAGAATATTTGACGTGTCTTACGACAACTCGGCTAATATGGGAGGCAACCGGCAAGAGAGTAAAGGCCTGCAGAAGTTCTTTAACGAAACTAACAAACTGACAAATTTTTATGAATTTATTGATGGTAGAAGCTGAGGTTCAGTATTAAGCAATTATTCAATTGTTAGCCATCGAGGATTTCTGAGAAGAGTGAAGTATATCGGGAAGTGATTAAAAGACTTAAGTTTCCCATAAATGTGGGAAATTAAACTATTCCCCATATTTATAGTGAAAGTGCAAAACACATTTGTTAAGGTGTGGGGGGGGGGGGCAACAAATATATAATAGCTTCGGGACCCAAAATATTAGTATCTGCCCCCTTAGCCTTGAGCTATTTTTTTAACCAACCATGTTTGGGTCAGCATGCCCATAATGCCTGGACTGTAGGCCCATCAGTACCGAGTTGTCGGTAGGCGCGTTTTTCACATCACAGGAGATACAGTCCGCACGTTTAAAGGATTCCTCGGGTCCGGCTGTGTAATCGTTCGTATTTTGCAGTAGGAGTAACCGCAGAAAGATAAAGGTGGTTGGTGGCGTAGCGGTACTGGTGCGTGTGTACGAGTACAATGTTTTAAAATTCGAACATTGCCGTATTACTACGTCACTGGGCCAACTTTTCGAATAGTCGTTTCGGACTGCGCGAGCTGCGATTTCTTTCTACGTACAGACTGTACAATGTTGATCCTAGTACTCCTAGTTGTGGTAAGTACTACTGAGAAGTATGCAGTACCTTTACAGTTTTACAGATATTTGCAAACACTCTATGCATTTGTTACGCTGCGCTGCGCGCTGTTGTGTATCTCGTCCATGAATGTTGCTATACCAAATTTCAAAAAGTTGTTGACTATCTCGTCTTTATCGGTAGTGTTTTATTCTGCAGCGAGATAATGACATTGACAACTTGTTGTCTGTTAATTAGTAAACGTTGCTACTTTTATTTTTTGGCTATCGTCAAATACTATTTTTAACCTGCTGTTTCATCATTAATAGCTGACTGAAAAAATTATCTAGTCATTCCACCAATGTTGATAAGATTCCTTTTTTCCCCACATCTTTTAAACTTTTTCAATATTTTTCCTTTTTTTTAAAACTGCTTCGGTTAGTTGCAGCCTCTGCTCCTTGAATCCCTTATTTATTTAAGGCAGTCTTTGATGCTATGTTTTTAAACAGAATATATTACATCTCATATTTTATGCGGCGCTGATCTCTAATCTTAGCACTACAATACAAAGAAAACATGTTTCGACATTAGACTTTAAATTAGTCTTTCATATGACGGCCCAACATGATCGGTTTCTGATTATGTCAAGTGTATTGACGTCGGGGATAGAGTAGATTTTGCTAACCACTACCTATATAGTCTGTCAGGTAAAATGATAAATATATATTAGGATGACTCAGTCTAATATTAGCCATCGATAGCTGATATTTACATTGGGCGTGTTCTCGTATCCACAGTTTAATCTTCAATTTTTTACTGAACCACTTATTTCTCACGAAAAACTTCTTCTGATCGTCTCATTAAGATTTAACTGATTTATTTTATAATCAAAAAAGTGTTTTATGTGAATTTACACACGTAATATATTTAAGTATCTATTTGCGTGATTTTTATGCAGAAATAAAAATTTAATTGATATGTAGCTACCTACAACCGAGAAACTTTAGTCGGTCGACATCTTATATTATAAACCGGAAGGCTTTAGAGGTTTAGGTACGATAAATACAAAATGCCATGTATTTTATAGTAACAATTTTTTAACAGGTAATAACTTTTGCTTTTAACACATTCAACTCATGCGCTATGAGAAGCATGCAGTTAAGGCAGGCTCATAAAAGTGAAATGCTGAAAGAGTTCAAGTGCAACGCCTAGTTTATGACTTAAAAAACGTGATAAATTTCTCTTTTGCTATAACCTTCACGGAAGTCTGCACATATTACGAATGCAGCTTTATTAGATAACATGAACTTGACACTTCAATAAACTTGAACTTAAATTTTTATATCTTGCCAAGTTTGATATTGTGGATTCACTTTTATACCCGTATATGAAACACCCTATACGGGCCGTATAGGGTGTTTCAGACCACCAACCTCTTTCGTGTTTTCTTGAAACGTAGTAATGAGAGTACGTTCGTAAAAAAATTATATTATCAAAGCATTAAGCATACCACAAAAGAATTTATTGGCACTACTAGAGTTTTTCAAAATAAAATATAGATCACATTTCTGGTATCGTTGGATAGAGCCCTTGAAAAGTTTTCTTTTGTTGGATGTTTCTTAGGATTAAGGAAATTATTTAAAAAGAATAATAAGATGTGATTCTGATTCTTATGAAGCAAAAATCCTAGAGGCATCTTTAGAACTTGGTGTTGAGTTATTCTGATTTTTGTAATTTGTGTTTTTTCGATTCTTGTAATTTGTTTTTGTTCAATAATTCGAATGATTTGTGTATACGTATTATCCTCCAGCTTCATTCTTTAATTTTTTTACATTTTGAGAATACAATCACTTACCTTTCATTTTGAAATTTGAAGTTGTTTCCGGTTTTTTTTACTTTCGGATTTCCCGAAAAAATCTAGTAGTGCTAATAAATACTTTCTATATGCTTTAGTAAAGATTTTTTTGCAAACTTACGTTAACTTTGTTTATTAACTAAAATGTTTTGGATAGGTATATGTATTAACCCCGGGTGGTTTCTGTGCTTTGTTCATCTAGCGAAGAACCTATTATTTTGAGTAGGTATAAAACGTATTACGTAGAAGATCTAAATAGGTACCTATACTACTATACAGATTTGTTGTAGTTTTTGTCTCCTTAGATAGTGAACAATTCTCTCGTTTATGTTAATGTCTTTGTGAATTATTATCAAGCAGTGCAGGTATCATGTAACATTGTAACCAATTGCTAATTATGTATAAGCAAGAAGATGTCAGGACAACACGAAAACTGTGGACTATCCTAATTAATCATGGGTAGTACGATTCGTGTCGTGTACTACCGTCTACCTGAAACTTAAGAAGAATCTGATTAGGAAGATGTTAATTTTAACATCATATTGTTTCTAGCAGTGATTCAGAAATTAAGCCTTCAGATTCCACTGAACAAATAGTATATTATATATAGCTATTAAGCACTTTAATTTTACTTAATTTTAGATCTGTTAGACGATCATGGAAATATTAGAGCACTCAAACAGAGTCACGTCATTGAAGACCGATTCAAGCACTGGTCAAGCCACGAGACCTCACCTTTTCTGGGCATGGCAATATTTGATATTGACCAAGTATTGGGTATAAACTTGTATCATAATGAAAATTTTGTATCGCAATCAATGTCATTAAAGTACTGGTAATAAACATTTAAAACAAAAGCAAAACGCTATTAATGATACATGCTTGTAAAGAGAAATTGATTTAAAATCTTATTTCGTAAAAGTATACAGAGTGTTCTATTGAAAAAACCAAAGTTACATATTTTTCCGGAAAATAAGTAGGCCGTGGAAAAAACTTGTTTGTGCTATTTTATACACCAGGTTCTCTTAGCTAAGCCCCACCTTTGACTTTTTCTTGTATCTTTAATATTTCAGCAGATATAAGCTGGACAACGAAAACCAGCCACTCTGTATACAACAGCACCACTTATGAGTTCATAAAACCATTTTAGTGATACCAAAGAGTACTTTATACTCTTTGGTAATACATTAAAATAAGTATATTGTTTGCAAAGTTACCTAAAAATATTACAAAAAGAATCTGTTTCATTGAAAAAAAAAGTTAAGGTATTAATACGTCAAGAAGACTTTAAAAGATTACATAGGAAGTTTAATGTAGTACTTCTGACTGACAGTTAAATTTATAAATTGGCGATAATTTTTTTTGATACCTACACCATACAGTCCATATATTAAAGGTCCGCATAAATTTAAAAAACCTTTCCTTTTAATAAAAAGCTTTTAACTTCACATTACTGTGGTAATTTCCGTGACATTAACGCATGCTGATGCTATTACAACCACAGAACCACCAACGTATCCACGTTGCAATGTTGTTCTGAGATCAAGAAACTGTGCAAAATAAAAAGAATGTGTCGATAAAGTAAAAAATCTTTTATTTGCATTACAGCCTGCGCACCGGCCCTCGACCTGCAATAATTTCTCTTTAAAACATTTAATTAACCGACACAACAATAAACGCTAAGTGCATTCTTGGTTAGAAGAGAGGAAGAGGAATTACTAGGGTAGTGTCAGTGTTGATATAGCAATGTTTTGATTGACCGTGTAGTGCAATGATATTATTTATGGCTTTACTAATTTGTACTATGTAAGCAAAGGACAGATGTAAATAATTAAAAACATAATTCTGTAGGTATACCTGAGAATAACTGAGGTGGAAATTTCATTCACCTAATTTGTATATTCTTGCCTATCAAACGATTTAATGATGTAATATCGGTCTTTCTCTATCTTTAATTTAATTAATTATTTCTATCTCAAATTATGTTTAAAAGATAGATAATATCAATGGTAACATGTATGGGAGTAACTGTTACAAAGCTTTTAATAACATCTGCAGAGGTATGCGGAACAAGCGCTCTTAGTGCACTTATAGTACGCCCACCTTTGCGAAGTTGACAGTGCCAAAGAACACACCTGTACCCTCTATCGACTATCGACTATTATGAACTAGAATAGCAAACTAAATTTCTCAGGTCAACATTGACGTATATGTAAAAGGATTTTATGAAATATACAGACCGCATGCAATTTAGAAAAGCAACAGGTCTGCGCGTCCCAGAAATAAGATCTTGAAAACTTAGACAACATATTATACAGGGTGTATCTAAACCTAGTACCATAAATTTACCAGCCGCTTCCTGACGCAAAAATAAGTCGAAAATGTCTATAAAAATTTTGTCCTAAACCGCAGCGTAAGGAAGCTACACGTCTTTGAAAATGGTGTTGAAAAAACGGAAAACAATTGCATTTCAAAAACGGTTTGAGATAAAAAATCGAAATTTTACAAGCAGCCTAACCTATTAAAGATATAAACTTTCCACAAATTTTTTTTTTTGTAAATTAACCAGGGGCGGCGCGAATGGGGTTATCACCTTTTTCTTGTAATCCGTTTTTCTTAACCTTTTGTTTTTTTCCATTTTAGTTTAGAGATTTGTATTCCCTGTTGCCTAGTTAACAAAAAAGGCACTCTTGTTTCAACTCGCTTGGACTAACCTTTTCCTATAAAATGCAGGTTTTCTGTTTTGCCAAAATCAATTTAGAATGCTAGATTTGTATGTAAATTAATTTTTTGAAAAATAAATTAAAATAGAAATAGTTACAGCAAGTGTTTGTACTGTTTATACTTTCAATAAGTTAGGCTGCATGCAAAATTTCGATTTTTTATCTCAAACCGTTTTTAAAATGCAATTGTTTTCTGTTTTTTCAACACCATTTCAAAGACGTGTAACTTCCTTATGCTGCGGTTTCGGACAAAATTTTTATAGATATTTTCGACTTATTTTTGCGTCAGGAAGCAGCTGGTAAATTTATGGTACTAGGTTTAGAGACACCCTGTATTACGGTTATCTACATACAAAGTTCATGCTCAAACATTCTGAAATTTTCTAAGGTAAATCACAGAAGAAATACCTCCAAATTTTGTGTTTTCTCCAATTATAAAATATGTACATATAAATATTTGTGGTGTAAGCTACTGTACGTTCTAGTTACTCCTGTATGAACTATGAATAATAATATATTTTTACATTTTTAATATTTATTTGTTTGTTTACTTGTGGTTTTTACTAGAAATAAAAAGCAAGCATAAATACAAAAATTATTCAAGAAATATAAAACTAAAATAAATGTCTCATATGTTTATTATTTAAGTTTTGTAATTTTTTTTGTAAAGTTTTGAGATGTACATCAAGTACAAGTATTCTAACAAATTGCTAGTAATAAGGTAAGTAGATATCGTTTATATACATAAATGTTATCAATTTTATTTTTTGATTGTTCCCAAACCGAAAATTTGAAAAAATTATTTGTTTAACAAGCCAGAATAGCTAGTAGCAGATTTACTGCCATAGCTTGTATTTCACAGCTGAGGCGAAGCCAGTTACGGAAGTAAATAACTATTTGGTTAATTTTTGTACTGCCTGGGAATGCCGGTGTGACAACTACTCATCGTAATGCCGTTTGTACAACCTCGTTGATGGAAAATGTAATCTTAAATGCATTAATATCTTACCAAACGTTTATTTTATGCGTCTTAGGGCAGGTATTACAGTTTACAGTTTGGGTTTAGTTGAGCTGGAGCTTAAACCAAGATGAATTGCCATGCCATGGATACATGACAATAAATTGTCAATTGATCGTGGCTTAGCAAACACGGAGCTTAAACCCAAACTGAAATACCGGTCCTTATTATGCTTTCATTGGAAAGAAACGATAAAATGGGATTATTCTGATTAAACTTAAGCCTACCCATGATGTAGGGAATAACTGAACGACAGTTGTCACAACTCAACTCCAAGGCACTGTAGATTTTCGTCAAAACAGCTTTTCTTATTTTCTCTTTTCTTCGGTCTTTGAAAATCTCAAACTTAAAGATGAATACATGCGTAGAGGCAGAATCTTTTTCTCTACAAAAAACCTATTATGGACTTCTTTTCTAAAACAATTTGGGAAAATAATAATAATAATCCCTATGTTGCATAATTCCAATTTAAACTCTCTATATTATTTAAGATCCCAATAATCCTTTTTAATGGGGACATAATAATTGGTTCACCACCACCTTATAAATATCTTGTTAGCTCTTACTGGAACTTACTGCCTTAAATCAGTATTAACTATTATGCTGTAGCCAAACAAATTTACATTTTTAAAATATCTAAAAATAGCATCACGAAAACAAATCTAATATTCTGTATTTAGATTTCATCAACCTACGGCTATTATGGCACTACAAGGGTTTGTAGCAGGTATATAATCAATCAACTGCAAAATGTTCCAAAGGTGATTCTTAAACTACTTTAAGTTGTTGAGCTGTCATGTGTCACTAATTTTATAATTATATATAGCTAAGTTTTTATTTTTATTATAAGTTCACATTTTTGAAGAGTCAATGCTGCACAATTCCAGTTAATGCTGCAATATTTTGGTCTTAAGTCGAGTGAAAATTCTTTCCATTATTGAAATGAAATGTAAGATAATGAACCAATACATGACCTTTGCATTGAAGGAAGACCCTAATATTTGTGTTTAGAATAATTAAATAAAATGGTATTGGTTCTGGAGAATTCTTTGAAGTTCATAGTGTAAGGTCTTCTTTGTGTCTAAGCTATCAATTTCTCTAAATTTTGTTTATACACTGCTCAACAAAATTATCGCATCACGTTATCCAAATTGAATTTTCGGTATAAATAATGGATTTAATTGTTTTTGATATGAGATTTATGTCTAATCTTGAATCTTCATTGTCTGAAATGTAAAAAAATAGTAGGCTTTGATGGTTTGCATACAAACATAAATAATACTGAGTAACAAAACGTATGGCTCATTATTATGTCAGTAAGTTGCAATAATCGACTGGTTTGACATGATTTTTGTGTAAAAAAGCTAGATCCTCGTCGTCAATAGAGGCATTTAAGCTATGAAGAAATGGTTTGAATTTTTACCTCCCTCCAACAAGGTCGTAGTCGGAGACATGGGGCTGGGATTTGTGGAATCCAACAATCTTCCGTATCTAGAGGAGCCAAAAGATATAGAGAGACGAATGACTGTGGACGCGCCGGCGAGGACAAGACCGAAAGAGGGCTGTATCCGAAAGAGACGACAGATGTATTTCAATTAGCGCTCTTCGTGAACGTTTTGTGACAGCAAGACATATTCAAAATCAGCTTTCCGAAGTACGGTGAGTAGGAATAAGTGATCAAACTGTTAGAGAAGATGGTTGAGAGATGTGGGATTGAGGTCTAGGAAACATGCTACTGGAGTACGGAAACAAAACACACCGTATTGCCAGGTTAAGGTTTGGTAGTGATCACATTAATATGTCTATTAACAACTGGAGCCACGTGCTTTTCACAGACGAATCAAAATTTTGCTAACATCGTCTGATGGACGTGTCAATGTGTGGCGTCGGGAGAACGGTGCGCCCCAGCAAACATTCCTGCAACTACGAATTTTGGAAGTGGTTCAATAATGGTATGGGGCGGAATTTCTTTGAACGCTCCGCTCGTACGAAGTTAATGGTTGTGGATAGGGGTAAATGACAGCAAACCGATATGTGATGGACATTTTAGAACCACACGTAATGCCGTTTTCCCCATTTATTGGGGATAACTTTTTACTAATGCAGGATAATGCCAGACCCGTTTTTCCTTCTACATCTTCTAAGAACTATTTTACCAGTCGTGGCATGTTATGTTTTACTTTTTTAAAAATGACGAGGATAAATACGACTCCTGTATACAGTCTGATCAAATATATTATTATTATTATTATTATTATTATTATAGGTAGGTACTTCACACATTTCAGGATTTATCCAAGCCAAGAATTAGTTAGTTTCTATTTGATAAGGATAACCAACAACTGAAGCTTTCGATAGTACAAAGTGGGTGAGTCATCCTAGAAAGGCCTAGACCATCCAACGGTGCAAACGCTAGAGTTTCCTACTAGCGGTATAGGGGGTTCGGGTTCCACTCCACGCAGGTTACCATGGCGAAACATGCTGAGAACGACCAACTCTTATACTTTAAGTAAAGGGTTGATGATGTCAGTGATTGGTCGAAAAAATTAATTGTCCAATAATTATTATGAACTTTATTAAGAGATGGAAAAACCGGGCCAAACTGTTTGTTCAAGTTTTGAATCTTCCCGCTTAGGGGTTGACGAGTCCGAGTGTTTCCGGTGAAACATTATAGGGCACAGTCCACTAAAGCTCCTTGAGCTGATAAGTTTAAGTTTGGTGTATTAGCAGAAAATAAATGTTTTAAGACGATTCTATGGTGTGTGTTATTATGCCAAACTACTAAAAGAGTGCTAAGTGCAAGTTGCTCTGAACCCTGATACAATTACTGTTGTAAAATAAAGATTTTTTTGTTAAGAGGGCTTCAACTCTAGCAACTCACGGGGCAGACATTTTTCTTCACAAATTTAGGTTATCACATGACTTTAGAAATTGATACGTGAAGATCTGATTTAAATAAAAATATCGGTGTATCTTTTCTGGAAACGCGTTTAGACTTCCTAAACTTTTTGTGACCAGGATCTACCGCATTAATTAGAATATTGCATTCAAGGATCGTTTTACATGATACTCAACTAGACATCTTTATAGCCTAGCCTTATCAGGTTATACTGATATACGTATTCTGTTTGAGTACGCCGCCTAAGTTTGACTTAAGAGTAAGAATTAATTTTCGTATTTAAAAAATATTAACCACGAGTTCACCACGTTCACGTTCAGGTTCACCAATACAAACAACTAAGTATATTCTACATGTTACAGCATACAGCAACGAATAATGTTTGGAAGTTATCTCTTGACACTGTCCGGACATTCCAAGTACTTGCGGCTTGGCTTGTTAACATTTTTAAGCAGGTCACATTTGGGCTTTCCGTGAATACAGCCGGAGGAAAAAATCAAGTGTAATTGACCTATTGAGAACCCACTTTGCATAAATTTTGCATAACAGCTTGATTTGACGTTGGTTTAAATTATAATGAATTTTTATAACAGGTGCGATAACCGTACCAACAAAGAGTTGCTTAGTAAGGTTACCGCATCTTCAAACATGGTGTAGAATAATACCATCTGAGAAAAGTAGTGCTGCTGGCGAGAACGAGAAATTTCTCATGTCTCTTCTCGCTTACGAGAATCGAGACGAGACCCACAAGTCTATTTTTCCTCTCGCGGTTTTGAGACGAGGCAAGGAATACTGCTCGGCAGGACTGCCGCTGTTTCTTATAAACTTTTAAAAGTTCAGTTCTTTAACCTAAAAAAGAATTTTCAAAAGGTTCAAAAGAAACAATAAATGACTTATAGTTTTCGTTACCATTTCTAATTTTTATGGTATCTAAATGTCTGTCCATTTCCAAGAATGTTTAGTGATCGAACCACTTCTAGTCTTTGAATGATAATTTCGAATTTCTCGACGAGAAATTCGAGGCTCTCGTACGAGAATCGACACGAGACGAAAAAGTACCCATACAAGACGAGATTGGCTTTATTTCTCGTCTCGCCATTTCAAGACGAGACGAGGGTCGTATCGGTTCTCGTCTCACCTCACAGCACCACTAGAAAAAAATCATAGTTGAAACAAAGATTCACTTTTGCTAGTTAGAATCCTTAAAAATTTGATGCCTATGTGCTATGTAACTGCAGGCAAATGGAAACGATTTAATTAAAATGTTTAGATTTATTCCACATGCACATTATAAATAAATAAAACTAAACATATGTTATAATGACATATTAAGTAGCGAAAAAGCAATAAAAACCAAGAGAAGTACTTTTTTTGCACATTTTAGGTAATAAAACGACATTTATAGAACAAGTCGCAAACGTTACCAAAATTATCAGGGATACGATCAACATCACGTTCATCAGATGGATAACTAGCCATAAATCTTGACGTGCTCTGGATAGAAAGAAGAAGTTAATGCGGAAATGTCTTATACATCGTTTAGTAACGGGGTGCGTTTTACTTGCGTGTATACATGTTGCAGTTTTTTTTTTGCAAAATTCATGTAACGTGTAACGTTGCAGCGTAGCTTCTACGGTTCTTGGAATTTAAATTAAGATAACATTCTCAAGATTATCTTTTTACTTCACTATAAATATATTGTGTGGTACTTTTCCACATGTGGATTGAAGGGTCAAGTAGACGAAGATACAGGTGAACGTTAACAAGTTCTGAATGCTCATGTTTGCAGTTCTTCATTTCGTTGTGATGTTGTTTCTGTTGTTTTTTTTGTTGGAAAAAACAATAATGCAAACGTCCCTCATGCAAACATATGTATTCTTGAGTATAAATAATTCAGCAGGGGTAATAGAATGAGCTATTAACCAGTGATCCTCAAGCCATATTCTCGAATAGGTACTGGGGTATCTATTCATTTCTCTGAATATTGTATAGGTACAGGGCTTTCGAAATACGAAGTTCTGTTCTATACATCGACATGGAAGCAATTCCATTGATGGGTTTACTACTTGACGTAAGAAGCGCCCTATACCTATCCTTCTCTCATTGCTTTTGAGATAATCGTGTGGCAATGTGAAAGCAGAAGCAGTAATATTCTAATGGTATTTCTGGGGTTTCTGTTTGGTATATTAGTTTTTTTGTAGTTCAGCAGTGGAGTAGCCAGAGATGAAGGGCGGGCGGGGCGAGATCCTTTAGGGGCGCATTTTTGGTGCATCATATTGGAATAATATTGGTTTTATGTTCTTATTTTTTTTCTAAGAGGCCCTAGGGGCGCAGGTCGATAGGGGCTGTGGATAGGGGCGGGGGGGGGGGCGATCGCCCCCCTTCGCCTCCGTGTGGCTACGCCTCTGGTTCAGTTACTGTGAGGGCTCTTTGAAAGCCAAATTTATAGGTAGACGCTGATCGGTGGAGGTATTGTGACATGTTGAAATCTCTTGTGGATTGCTGTAGTGGGAATGATAGCTAGGCAGGTTCCCAGAACGCGAGATTCCAGAGGGAAAGATACTTTCCCCTATAAGTAGTGTACTTTGATCATAATTTCCTTTATTTGCTTACCCGCCTTAATTTTTGTGCATAATTCGGATCTTAAAAGTCGGCCTCCTACATGTATGTTTATGTATAGTAGGTACTTCAAACTTTGTTACTTGAACTTTCAAGGTAATTGTACAGTATGGCGGGTTTTTCCATTTACTGATAAATTTATTAAGATATTTTCCTTGAAAAGACTAAATTCTCCTGCTTAACCACTTTACAAGACATAACGTGTAATATTTATTAGGCCATGGAAAGAACAACTTACAGTTTTCATAGAAAAAAGAGGATTATTCCTTTGGGTGCATAAAATATGGTTATTACTTTGAACAATGGTTACATCTGAATTATTTTTATACGGTACGGTAGAAACGAAGGTTAACATAAAATTTATACCTTTGTTTATAATTCGAAAATTTTATTTTTAATCATTCCAATCCAGTATCCAATTACCTCTAAAATATAATATACTGCATTAGGTAAAACCATGAAGTATCCTAAATACCGGGTGAGTCAGACCACCCGTATCAGTCGTTTTTTTCGAAAACGGTTAATTGTAGAGAGTCGGGCCAAAATTTTTTATTACAAAAGCCTTCATGAAGAATCGAATGGTGACATTGGCATTCGTCGGAAAAATCGGCATCCTGAAGAGTTTGCTCCAGAATGTCGAGAACTCCAAAATTTCAAATAGCACGGGGGGCCAAAAGTAGTATACCCCTTCTGAGGAATATTCGTTTGAAGCTATTAAGTAAGTGTACTGTTATTTAGGCAGGATGCAATCGGCCTAAGTAACTACATACATCATAACAATAGAAATGCATTAATGCATAGAAAATCAGCAGTGGATGAACACGGACTGACAAGAAGAAGAAGAAAACTGTTATTAAAAAATGTCTAAAATGTAAGTTTGACAATATCACAATAATTGTTCAAACTGTCGTCCATCTACTTCTAAATACTGTCGAGCTCTTCTAGTCACATTAACAGTGGCTCTCAATATTTCTTCACCACTTAATGACCGGCAGGCATTGCGAATTCTCAGCTTCATATCATCTCTCGTTGTATCCAGTGGAGTACAATCGGGTGACCTATTGTCAAACTTACATTTTAGACATTTTTTAAATGTAAAGTTAAATAACAGTTTTCTTCCTCTTCTTGTCAGCCTGTGTTCATCCACTGCTGATTTTCCATGCATTTCTATTGTTAGATCATATGACCGTTTACATCCTGCCTAAATAACAGTACAATTACTTAATAACTTCAATCGAACATATCTCAGAAGGGGTGGGGGAATACAGTTATTTTTCCTACAAAACTTGCTTGCCTTTTCAACGATACTACTCTTGACCCCCCGTGCTATTTGAAATTTTGGAGTTCTCGACATTCTGGAGCAAACTCTTCAGGATGCCGATTTTTCTGGTGAATGCCAATGTCACCATTCGATTCTTCATGAAGGCTTTTGTAATAAAAAATTTTGGCCCGACTCTCTACGATTAACCGTTTTCGAAAAAAACTACTGATACGGGTGGTCTGACTCATCCGGTATATTGTTGATGAAGGCTCAGGTTCTGAAATTTTTTTTGGGTGCTCTGGCACAAGTGATAAAAACAACCAGATACCTACGACCAATTCTTTTCCAAATACTGCCTTAACTGCCTGAATACCGCTTCTTTAAAAATTCATTTTTATTTGCGTTGTATTACTTTTTATTATTTTTCTTCCTTTGGGATATTTTTCCCACGGTAATTTTTCCTGCTGGGTATTTTTTCCGGCGGTATTTTTTCCTGAAGAAATTTTTCCATGGATTTTATTCCTGGGGTATTTTTTCCGCCACCCTAATGACAGATAATGTCTTCAAAATAAGAAAACAGGAATATCGTTTGATTATAAGAAGAAAGATTTATCAATATATGGAAAAATAAGCGAAGTAGCTATTTATTCCGTTTAAATGGTACCAGTAGATTATATAACAGCTTAAGTTGTAAGTTACTCGTAAGTTAATTAACACTGCATAATGAAATTCTTCATTTAATTGAAAATTACCACTTATCGAATGATTCGATTAATGCATAAATATTAATAAGTTTATTTGTTTTTTGTTTTGGAACCAGTTCAATATTCCAAGGCATTCGCGATTATTAGCCAATCTGCTTTTAATTAAACTATAATTTACAATAATTTTAATGTTAATCTCCCATGCATATTTTAATTTTGAATAGCATATCATTTTATAGCTATACAGGATGATTTCTTAGATGTGGATGTTCAACAACATTTATTATTTCCAGATATAAATAATACTATAGGTATGGGGGGGGGGGTACGCCATTATACGCTGTATTACCCACTACAAAAACAAAACAAAGGAAGTCTGTACTAAACGCTAAGCGTTACCACATTTACTGAGACCAAAATAGGAAGATCTAGCAAAACTCACCTATACCCAAAAGAGTTTCGTTAATTCTCTATCAAGATGTTTATTTTTTTAAATAACAAACGAATGCTTTTAGCGATGGAAATGAAATTTGGGATGTGATTCTGTACCGACAAATGGTACTTTTTGACATAATTTTTTTCACCTCGTCAGGGTTAACCAGTTAACCAAAATTTCATCATTCATCTGTTAAAGAGTTCGATTTTTTAATTTTAATCGGTTTATCCAATGCCTTTTACACTGTTACTACTGATAGAACTTCTCATTTTACACGTTTTTTGAATCTCTGTTTGATTACCATATCTGCCCTATAGTTTAGGCAGAAAAAAATTATTTTTGATTTAGTATTCGTCTTGAATTTATAATCCTCCCTGCGCTCACACTCGTTTACGGTTTACTATACTAATGCTATTCATTTTGGGCGATTAAAAAGTGCCTGAAAAATATCGCCCGTGCGCGAAAGCCCTTAAGGTTTATATAATGTCTATTAGGCTTCATATTAGAAAACTAGGAGCTGTGCCAGGGGTCTTCAGCACGCCTATGATAGTTGGGTAAGATGCAAGTTCTGTAAATTTTGTTAGGAGAAATCCTTGTTATACTGTTCAAGCTCTATCTTAAAACTTTGTTAACAACCTCCAATAACCGCAATTAAAGATGTCAGCTATATGTTTGTTTTTGATTTCATTTTATACCTTTTTAGGTCCTTTATGTATTTTATCGTTTTCTTCGTATATTCGTAAAACAGGAGCTGGTTGACGAAGCCTCTTATGTAACTTTGGACCAGTTTCTATACATTTTAGAGATTTTTTTTAACAATTTGAGATATAGTTATAGTTCTCGACTCTCAATTGTATTTAGAAGTACTTTGAAAGATTTTTGTAGTGCTCCTTTTTGAATTTTGAATACTTAACGAAATCTTTACGCTGATTAACATATATTCGATATTTTACTGTTGCTATTCTTTTATCAATCTTCGATTTTATTTTACATTTGCAATAAAACTTTGATGTTCTTGTATGAATTCCGGATGTCAGAGTAGTTCCAATTTTCAGAATTTATTAAAATGGCTGTCATTCTTTTCTCAGACGCCTCTCTGAATTCTTCTATGGTCATAGAGGCTTTGAATCAAACTCTTCTATGTTTTTCCACTGTTCCTTTTTTTCCGATATTTTACATATTATCTGGATTTTTTTACAATTCCATTATAGTAAAGGATGTTGTCAATCGAACGAGGTTGTTTTAACTCATATAATCGTCTTTAAATCTTTAAAGAAAAAATAAAATCTATGGTAAGAAAATTTAGACGTAGTGTGTGTGCAATATTCAAAACATCTTTCAAGAACTTATGCCGTTCAGTCAGTGAGTGACATTAAAACTACATAGCACAAAACATTTATTAGTTTCTGTGAAATTCAAAGAATCTCTTTTCATAAATTGACGCAAATTTGTTTTTTTTATTTGTGTTTCGTAATGACTCTATTAAAACAACTTTTAATTTTTTATAACATAAAATTTAACAGTAAATGTGAATAGGTCAGTAGTACCAGAACCACCTTCTATAATAGGTAAGTGTCTAGGTTCTAACATTTATCTTTATCCTATGTTAATTTTTAACCTGGATTAACATTATCTACAGATTCTAAAGCACAAGTTTCCTCGATTTTTTTTCAAGAATGGGTGTGTAGGTAACTGTGAAGACGTAAATTTATTTGCTTTTGGTCTGAACTCACATGCGTAGGCGGTGTTATGTTCTGGGTCAGTGCTGTTTTTTTCGCGGAAGGTTGAAACCATTTTATAGGTCTGCTGAAATATGCGAGGCACGGTGAATGAAAATATATCAAATTTATCATTCTTATAACGACTGAATTACGGGATGTTATAATCCTAAGGCAATTGAGTGTCTTCATGTGGGGGCTATGCATAGATTACATCTTTTGATACTAGATTATGTTTTAAAATAACGATGGTAATTTAAAACTGTTCACTAGACAATAATAACAAATTGTTAAACTATAAATTTAATAATATTTCAGTGGTGAATTTGCAAAACCTGGGGGGGGGGGGGAAGTTGTAGATATAAGTTTGGATTTTCATTTATCTTTCTACATTTTTTGTATGTAACCGTCCAAAGTATCTATTTTTTTTCTTTCTATTTTCTAAGATATTTTATCTTGTTAATTAAAAATATCTTCTTATAAAGTCTGTCTTTATTGTACCTACTGTCAAATCAGAAATGTTGACATCGCTGTGTTATCTCTTCAAGGGGACTGGTACCTCAAAGGAGATAGTGAGAACTATAGCTTTGAATACATTACCGTTTTGTTATCTAGTACCTATTTATTTTCTGTGTTAAAGTTGATCTACTCTTGCTCTATATACATACTCTATATCCTTGTACAGTCAGCGACAAATGTTTTCACCAGTCTTGTACCACTGTAACCCGCTTTACTGAGAAATATAACACATTTCTATATTTCATTTCATCTTGTTAACAGTGTTACCAAGCTACCTATATAAAACAATAAGAACGACGTTATGGTACCTCTTATATTTCTCAGAAAAACGTGTTCAGTGGTATCATACTGGTGAAAACATTTGTCGCTGACTGTACGTACATGCTACGTTCAAGCGGACAAAGTACCATGGTTGTGTTCAAACGTTACTTGGAATAAACTTTTTAAATATCTGTTAGTAGTACAATGTTGTGTTGGTTCCTAGAAACCATACTCTGCTATTCCTGCATAGATGTTAACTTTAAGCCTCCATATTATCTAGAAGAATTGACCAAATAGTTTTGTGGTTATTATTTTTCCCATTTTCAGGGAATGGTCCATAATGGCGCACCATCGATCGTGTCCGTAACTTTACGAAAACCCTGTATTTCTTTTTGACGGTTGAGGATTTATCATTGAGTCTTCCTGGTAATTTATTTTACGTCGGTAACGTGGATTCATTTAATTCTAACTTATTTCTCTATCTACAGTATAATTCCACAATTCATCCAAACATGTATGAAATAATAGAAATGATTCTTTTATGCCTTTTTGTAAATAACGAAATGGTAATTTAGTAGCTTACTTGGTGATACCTTATTAACATTTTCTTCTCTTGTGGAAAGGCGCAATATTCGAATAGCAGATGCTTTAAGAGAGACCGAGCCTTGTAATTATTTCATTTGAGATGTGGCCCTTGAGGCCCCCATTAAATTACAGCCTATGATATAATACACGGGATATAATCGTTCTTGTAGGTACCACGTATCAAAACCAACAGCTACAGTAGTTTACTCTATTGGCCTTAGGCAGCTGTACGAAGCTATTGGAAATATCTATCTAAAAACAAATGTTGTATTACTTTCTGGAGTGAAAGAAAAATTATGAAACCGTGTAAGTAGCGATAATGCGAAATTGCCCTACGAACGAACAGATTTCCTTTACTAAAGCCTAAAACCCGAAATCTCAGTCTCCGTGGATATATTCAGTTCTATGATACACAAAAAAACTTTACACTTTGGATCCAAATCTTAACATACTGAACACCCAGATTTTTTTTCACAAACTGTGTAATATTGAAGTAATAGTAACATTATTATATTATTAATAATGATTAACAACATTAGAATACTTATGTGTTAGTGTTACGCAAATATAAAAAAAAATCAATTTTATTGACGTTTCAAGTTTTAATTTGTTAAAATTCATAAATATACAGGATGATTACGAATCAGGTGCATATTCCTCTCACTAAATGAAGCCTACAAGATAGATAACCTTTGTCCTTATCTGCAAAATAAACTCTTTACAATATTTCCAATAAATAATGATGGATTTTTCCACATACGTTTTATTAAATAGTAATATTAAAGTCAAGAAAATTTATTAACTTCAATATTAATAATAAAATTTATTATCAACTATTTCGTAGTTGTGTTCTTAAAATAAATCTGGCTATCCAAAAATCATTCAAAATTTGTGTTCCTACCAATTTATGGTTCCTACACATCACAGGCATTCAAATCTCCAAATCTGAATATTTTATTTCTACTGGTGGTCCGATTATTTAATTAAATGTCATTAATATGTGATTAATTTTTCATTTTCGTATTACCTTGAACATATTTTTTCTTGTTTTTATGTTTTAATATTTTTAATTAATTTTAACATTTTACTAAATTAACACTACAGTAAAGTTTCTCGAATATCTATTATTAAAACATGGTCGAAAAGTGTAGCCAGAGAAATTTTTTATAGTCTAGTAAAACTTTAGTTAAATGTTAAGGTAAAACTTCGTTCAATGATTTCAATGCTAGATCGGCAGGCAAAGAAGTCGAAAAATAGATTGTAGCACTTTAGGTTTAGGCAGCAAATACTCCCTGAAAGTTTGTCGGTCGAATTCGTATACACTCTGTATAAATAATAAATCAATAGAAAATATTTATTGTGTGAAACAGATTACAGAAAATTAAGACATGCATAATGTATCATTGCCGTTAAATTTCCAAAAGTAATAAATCTAAATATACCGAAAGATCCCGCTAAGTAAATTTGTTGCGTCTTTAGTACAGGAACACAAACTGCAAATACCAAGAATACAAACTTCTCCTGAGCTTGAATTATGGACCTGCTAACTGTAAATGGATCGAAGATTTTTCCCTTGTTATTTTTGCAGAACTCGTTTCAATTCTTGTTGCACTTATTGTTGATCTTCTTTGTTGGTTATTTAATAAGAGGGTCGGAACTACCTCAGGAATTTTTATGTGAGTACATAAAAGCTTATGGACGGTACCTTTAATTTCCTATCATTCCATTTAATTACTTGACGATTCTTTTTATTTTCACAAAATCGAAAACCACGTATTATTTGTAATTCGTACTATACAGGGTGATTCAAAAATGGCGCATAAGCTCTTCAGTACGTTGTAGGGGACGGTTATTTGAACTGTAGAAAAATCATAACAAAATTTTAGCTGCTACATTTTTGTAGTTAACAACGAAGAAGTAAGTTGTAGATTTGGCAACACGGGTGCAGCTATGTAGTATATGAGTGGCTTTTATTTCCTTTCATTTACATAGTGAGCTTATTAAAAGTTTCAAACATCGTTGCCACATATTTTTTTCAAACAACTTGGTACAAAAATATCAATTTAGAAAGCTAATATTTCAGGATAATGAGGTGTTATGAGCATTTTATTTATTACCCACTATGAAAAAATACTTAAATTATTTATATGAAATGATGAGAAGTTTCAAAATCCACATGAATTCAAAGTTGAGTTCTCAACTTAACTTCTTCATTTCTCAGCAAATTAGCGGCTAAGAATTTTTTTACTATTTTTCCTACACTTCAATTATTATTCCCTACAACGTACTGAAGAGCTTATGCGCCATTTTTGAATCACCCTGTATTTATTTAATAATTTAAGAAATTAATAACTTTGCTTCAAAGGTCGTGCCAGCTTAGAGATTCTCTACTTACCTACCATCGTGAGGAAAGTGTTTCGTTTTTTTATGTCTCAATTTGAAGGAAATAAAAAAAAAATACTTGAATGAATTCCTTATGAAACCACCTTTCCAACGATGTGCTACACATGGCATGGTACGAAATTTTAGAGGAGGTTGCTGCGACGACTAAGGGGTTGATGGCAGATATCCGGATTTTATTAAAAAGATGTCCCCCTTGCTATCTTTGTTGACATGTCTTGCCGATTCAAGCAAACTATAGTTTTGAAAGAAACTGAGGGTGATTGCTTTCTGTTGAACAACTCTATGAGAACGATTTTGTGCTGTCTATGGACCCGCGCTTGTTCCGCAGTAAATTTTGAAAATAGATATAAGCGATAAATTAAGTTTTTGCTTACTTGTTTGGTTTAATTGAATGTTCTCATGTGACTAATACCAAAGATATAAATTTTCATTAACATACACTCTTCTGTTTTTTGAATATTTATAGGGACACCTGCTGAGTTTTATAACTAAATCAAATGTAGGCGTTGACAATTAATTTTACATGAAAATTAGTATCTATCTTTGTCATTCGGATTTGATATTACACAAAAAAAAAGAATAAGCTTAATTACTGTTTAGTATAGGTAGTACCTATACTGTATTATCCAGAAAATAAATCTCTGAGTAGGTAATACTACATTTCAGTAATTATTAAGAATCATCATGTTTTAAGGCGAATATTACTCTTTTGACAACACTAACACTTAGCAGTGAATTGTTATGAGATTTTTAATTATTTTTCCCAATTATTCCCATACACTATAAGTTTCTTCACCTGCATTTGATAATACAGATCTATGACCTTTGAAACTAGGAAGGTGTTTATTTATTCATTAAAAACATTTAAAGAATTTTATTTTTCTGCACAAGTGGAAACCGTACGGCTACATTGACCCAAAGGTTTCACGTGTCACAGTTAGTTTAGCAAAACAAAACTCCATGACAGATGAAGTGTTTTCAATACCGGCAGAAAAATAAATTACAGTATAAATTTGAAACGTGTAAATTTTTGTTTATCACTAAAGACCATTTGCATAAATTGCGGTTAATGTCACGTTTATTAGACCTCATACTTTATCAAACCACAAGCGTTTATAATAGACCAAGTCACGAGTTAAATCGTTTATGCAAAATAACCAATACAAATGTTGTTTAAAATTTTAAATAAAATTTGGATTCACGCATAGAAGTATAATAATGACTGCTTTTTTAATACATACTTGGTATTTGTTTAATAATTAGTAATGGTGGGCAGCGTGGTGTATAATCGGGCCCAATAAGTGCAATGATATTTCCTAAACTGTCTAAAAGAAGGATTAAAGAATTAAAACAAACATCGAATAAAAATCAAGTAGCCGTGAACAATGAGTTAACCCTCAAAATTATGACAGTTCTTCATAGTTTTTTATCTATTTTTATTCTGTGGTCTTAATTAAATAAATAATGGTGCGATATTTAAGCGAAAAAGAACGAATTGAAATTTTTGTTGAGTTCTAGTGCGGTCACCATATCCCCTCAAAACTAAAATTTTAATTCGTTCTTTTTCACTCAAATAATCGCACCATTATTATTTAATTAAGAGTACACAACAAATGCAGAAAAAAAACTATGAACTGTCATAATTTTACGGTTAACTCATTGTTTCATCGCTACTTGATATTTATTCGATTTTTGTTTTAATACTTTAAAAGCGATTTTTTCGAAAATTTCAAAATACAATATCACATTTATTTGGCGTATTTGGTCTAGAGAGAATTTCCTGCTCGGTCCAAGTTCATCATAAAAAATTAAGATTTCCGTTTTAAAAAATTATCATTGACGTCATATCTGAAAAACAAAAGACAATCTAAAAATGACAGTAAACAGTACAGTAAACTATGTCTTATTTCAAGTAAAAATTGACGTGTTCGAGGATTTCTTTCAAAAACATAGTTCGATAATAGTTCTACTTCGATAGTTCCATCCAAACTTTAAAGATAAATTATGTTGTAGTATTATGAGTTTCGTGTTTTTGCAGATAATACATTCATAAATCAAAGTTAAATAATATTATTTACAAATATTCCCTTGGAATTTATTTCTACTCATGGTTGAACAACCGTGTGGTAGCATCTAGTGAACCGTGACTTGAACTTGACAAAGTCCTCATGTTGGAAAGTCCTCGCATTTTGCGTCCTTGCACTCTTTCAAATCTACAGATTCGCATGCAAGAACCTGATGCTGCATACCAATGCCACAGCTACAGACGACACTGTCAAGATAAATTGGTAACATCAACATTTACGATGTTAGGTAAAGCAGATGATTTTCCTTTTAGAGAACACCAAGGTAGTTTTTTTTCGTTTAGTTATGCAGTGATCAAGAAATGCTTTTGTTTAAGTTTTTACAGTCTAGGAGCAAGCACATATTATTTCGTGAATCGGTTTTTATTGCTTTGTTAGGTGTCAAGTTGTTAGTTATATCTCTCTTCATTCTCTAGTTCAATAGTATCAGCCTGGAACAGTTTTAAAGCAACCCAGCTAACACACCATTCGTTTCAAAACGGTTTTTAAAAAACGGTTTATTGCAAACGTTAGACTAACGTTTGTAAAATGTTAAATTAATTGTTATGTGTTTTATAAACGTTTGTTAAATGTTATCTTCAAACGATTGTAGGAGTAACGTTCGGAGTACGTTTGGACAACGTTACATTTCAAACGTTTCAGGGTACACGTTTCTAAACGGTTTATTTTCCGTAGCGATTAAAATTGTTTTAACACATGCGTTTGGCGAACGTTTATGAAACCATATAAATATTACGGTTTGTTTCCTACATTTTTTAAACGTTTCTCGAACGTGCATCAAATAACCATATTTCCTTATACATTCTGAGATGGTTTGTTGCACATTTCAAAAATGACGTTGTCAGAGATACGTTTTTCAGAGGTTCAGAAAACGTTCCATTTCAAACGTTTCCAGTAATACGTTTCTAAACGGTTTATATTAGTAGAGATTAAAACCGTTTCAACACATACGTTAGTAAAAGGTTTATGAAACCATATAAATATTACGGTTTGTTTCCTACATTTTTTAAACGGTTCTCGAACGTGCATCAAGTAACCATATTTCCTTATACATTCTGAGATGGTTTGTTGCACATTTCAAAAATGACGTTGTCAGAGATACGTTTCTGAGAGGTTCAGAAAACGTTCCATTTCAAACGGTTCCAGTCATACGTTTCTAAAAGGTTTATATTACGTAGAGATTAAAACCGTTTCAATACATACGTTCGGGAAAGGTTTATGAAACCATATAAATATTACGGTTTTTTTCCTACATTTTTTAAACGTTTCTCGAACGTGCATCAAGTAACCATATTTCCTTATACATTCTGAGATGGTTTGTTGCACATTTCTAAAATGACGTTGTCAGAGATACGTTTCTGAGAGGTTCAGAAAACGTTCCATTTCAAACGGTTCCAGTCATACGTTTCTAAAAGGTTTATATTACGTAGAGATTAAAACCGTTTCAATACATACGTTCGGGAAAGGTTTATGAAACCATATAAATATTACGGTTTTTTTCCTACATTTTTTAAACGTTTCTCGAACGTGCATCAAGTAACCATATTTCCTTATACATTCTGAGATGGTTTGTTGCACATTTCTAAAATGACGTTGTCAGATATACGTTTCTGAGAGGTTCAGAAAACGTTCCATTTCAAACGGTTCCAGTCATACGTTTCTAAAAGGTTTATATTACGTAGAGATTAAAACCGTTTCAATACATACGTTCGGGAAAGGTTTATGAAACCATATAAATAATACGGTTTGTTTCCTAAATCTTTTAAACGTTTCTCGAACGTGCATCAAGTAACCATATTTCCTTATACATTCTGAGATGGTTTGTTGCACATTTCTAAAATGACGTTGTCAGAGATACGTTTCTGAGAGGTTCAGAAAACGTTCCATTTCAAACGGTTCCAGTCATACGTTTCTAAAAGGTTTATATTACGTAGAGATTAAAACCGTTTCAATACATACGTTCGGGAAAGGTTTATGAAACCATATAAATATTACGGTTTGTTTCCTACATTTTTTAAACGTTTCTCGAACGTGCATCAAGTAACCATATTTCCTTACACATTCTGAGATGGTTTGTTGCACATTTCTAAAATGACGTTGTCAGAGATACGTTTCTGAGAGGTTCAGAAAACGTTCCATTTCAAACGGTTCCAGTCATACGTTTCTAAAAGGTTTATATTACGTAGAGATTAAAACCGTTTCAATACATACGTTCGGGAAAGGTTTATGAAACCATATAAATATTACGGTTTTTTTCCTACATTTTTTAAACGTTTCTCGAACGTGCATCAAGTAACCATATTTCCTTATACATTCTGAGATGGTTTGTTGCACATTTCAAAAATGAAGTTGTCAGAGATACGTTTCTGAGAGGTTCAGAAAACGTTCCATTTCAAACGGTTCCAGTCGCATACGTTTCTAAAAGGTTTATATTACGTAGAGATTAAAACCGTTTCAATACATACGTTCGGGAAAGGTTTATGAAACCATATAAATATTACGGTTTTTTTCCTACATTTTTTAAACGTTTCTCGAACGTGCATCAAGTAACCATATTTCCTTATACATTCTGAGATGGTTTGTTGCACATTTCAAAAATGAAGTTGTCAGAGATACGTTTCTGAGAGGTTCAGAAAACGTTCCATTTCAAACGGTTCCAGTCATACGTTTCTAAAAGGTTTATATTACGTAGAGATTAAAACCGTTTCAACACATACGTTCGGAAAAGGTTTATGAAACCATATAAATATTACGGTTTGTTTCCTACATTTTTTAAACGGTTCTCGAACGTGCATCAAGTAACCATATTTCCTTATACATTCTGAGATGGTTTGTTGCACATTTCTAAAATGACGTTGTCAGAGATACGTTTCTGAGAGGTTCAGAAAACGTTCCATTTCAAACGGTTCCAGTCATACGTTTCTAAAAGGTTTATATTACGTAGAGATTAAAACCGTTTCAACACATACGTTCGGAAAAGGTTTATGAAACCATATAAATATTACGGTTTGTTTCCTACATTTTTTAAACGGTTCTCGAACGTGCATCAAGTAACCATATTTCCTTATACATTCTGAGATGGTTTGTTGCACATTTCTAAAATGACGTTGTCAGAGATACGTTTCTGAGAGGTTCAGAAAACGTTCCATTTCAAACGGTTCCAGTCATACGTTTCTAAAAGGTTTATATTACGTAGAGATTAAAACCGTTTCAACACATACGTTCGGAAAAGGTTTATGAAACCATATAAATATTACGGTTTGTTTCCTACATTTTTTAAACGGTTCTCGAACGTGCATCAAGTAACCATATTTCCTTATACATTCTGAGATGGTTTGTTGCACATTTCTAAAATGACGTTGTCAGAGATACGTTTCTGAGAGGTTCAGAAAACGTTCCATTTCAAACGGTTCCAGTCATACGTTTCTAAAAGGTTTATATTACGTAGAGATTAAAACCGTTTCAACACATACGTTCGGAAAAGGTTTATGAAACCATATAAATATTACGGTTTGTTTCCTACATTTTTTAAACGGTTCTCGAACGTGCATCAAGTAACCATATTTCCTTATACATTCTGAGATGGTTTGTTGCACATTTCTAAAATGACGTTGTCAGAGATACGTTTCTGAGAGGTTCAGAAAACGTTCCATTTCAAACGGTTCCAGTCATACGTTTCTAAAAGGTTTATATTACGTAGAGATTAAAACCGTTTCAACACATACGTTCGGGGAATGTTTATGAAACCATATAAATATTGCGGTTTGTTAGAAAAATTGTTTATTTTACGCTTCCATAATGTTTGTCACTTGTTTATACAGTAACATATTTTTAAAAACACCGAAATAATATTCAGAAATGATATTTATCAAATAATATGCTGGTTCTATAAATTACATTGACGAGTACAAAACAAAAAATGCTAGGTATAATAATAAGTTGTAATTTTACTTTCGATTTTTAGTTTAATGGTGGCGGGTGCAATATAAAGTCAAATTATATACAGGCGTTGGTGAAAGCTAGAAGGCTATTATGCTAGAATCACGGAAGTAAAGTAAATTAATGGTTAGGCAAATAAATATACAAATGTTATCTATGTATTTCTAGATAATGTTTCATTTTCTGCGTATAGAAAATATTGGTAAAATATTAGGAGCAAAATGTTTATTATGACTATTTTAAAAAGGTCAAACATTTAACATTTGAGTAGTGCTATTTGCCTTTGGGAACTAAACATAACAAGTAGCTATTTTTCAGGAAAATTAAAGAAAGCATAAGGTACAAATTTTGTTCTAACAATTGTATCGGTACTGGATGATGCATGTCTGTCAGGGTGGGCAATTCCACGAAAATTGTTTGAAAGACATTCTCTAGGTTTCTCTGTCTTTCTTTCAACGAACGCTGTAAACATAAGGTACGTTGACGAAGTTGACAAGTGAAACGTGCGTGTTGAAAGAAGATAGAACAGGTATCTATACCTATATTCACTGACTGGCCATTTGTGTAAGCAAATTTGCACAATGGGAGAGAGAGAGAGAGAGAGTATTTCGGTAAATAAATTCCTTTCAAACATTTTAAAATGTTCTCTTCACTGAGGGACGAGGGTGCTTGTTAAATGGTCAGGGTCAGTTATAAATAGTATAAGGGTTTACCAAGCCAAAGGCAACATATTTTAAAAGTTTCTCTAGTTAAGTTGTTGAAGTGGTTTTGTGTGCTGCCAATTCTTCTCTTAAGGTAGGTAAAATACACTTATTATTTATATTTTTTAATACTAATTAATTAAAATCAACTATTTCTAATTTAAATTTTATTTTAAATTCTACCAGAATACGTTTTTGTAACGCGTCTGATGCCGATATCAAAAAATCGAGGACATTGTTTTTGACAACCGCAAAACGGGGCATTCCGAAAAATTTGTAAGTTTGGAAACTATCAATTATACTATTATTACTTTTTGTTTACATTTTTGAATAAACATGAAACTCAGACTTGAGAACCAAAGTTCACCTTTAAAAATGTGTTCCATTTAAAATATCAAATTAGTTAAACGTCGATGTAAGACTTTGCGATTTTACAGAGAAACTAAAGAAATAGTTAGTATTTTTACAATCTATTGTACTTTTAAAATAATGGATTTTTTTTCTTATCTTTTTCAGAAAATTCTACGGACAACAGCAGTATGTATAGGACTATACGAGTAGGTACTTACATAATTTTAGTTTAGTTCAGATAATACCTACGTATATCGATATAGCGTAAAAATAACATAGGCTTATTTTTCTTTATTTTTTTTTTTTATTTTTGTTTTTTCTTCTATTTATTATTAATATTATTAATTAGCTATTAATTTGTTTCTTTTTATTGTCAACAAATATTATTATTATAACTGTAAATTTAATGTAAATTTAATACATCCATACTGGAGGTATTGGAAGAAAACCCATTGTTGAAGAAACCAACAATGGAGGACGTGAAAAAATACTTCCAGCTATGGATGTAAAACAGCAAGTTCAGGAATGCAAAAAAACATAAACATAGTGTATCTGTTAAGTAGAACTGTATATAAATTTTTATTATTATTGTACAATATGATCAACAAATTTCTGATCAGGCTTGGCCATGAAATATATATTGTGTGATTGATTTATTCCTGGTTATATTCTTGACAACTGTCAAAATCAGTTTTTGTTAAAACAGATTTTGACAGTTGTCAAAATGGGTCAAATACTACGTTTTGTTGTAGTTCGAACATTTTCAGGGCCTGCTAAATTTTATCAGCGATAGTCATTGTTATTATAAATTAAACACCCTGTATATTTTTACATATTTGGATTCAGGGTGAAATTTTGCATATAGTAGTGCTTCATTTGTTTTTTTTGATACTCATGATGTTTAAAATAATTTTGTTTTTGTTTCCTCTAGACGGCCGGCCGTGCGCTACCATAAAATTAAACGATACAGTTGTGTTATCAACCAGGCGACAACAAATTTGAGCAATAGCTTTTGTAGTTGTATTTAAATAATTATGTTTTCCAATAAAATTTTAACATTTCGGTTGTTTTTCACAGCACACCTGAAAATATTATGGTAGCGTACGACTTGCCTACATGTAAGAAATATAAATTTTCTGAGTATCAAGAAACAAATGAAGCACACTACTATTATATGCAGAATTTCACCCTGAATTCAAATATGTAAAAATGTACAGGGTGTTTCATTTAAAATATCAAAGTTGACTATATCGCTTCTAAAATCTAGTAGGCCCTGAAAATGTTCGAACTGCCTACATCAAAACGTAGTATTTAATGCGCCATTTTGATGGGTATACTGACCGTCGCAATGCGACCTAGAACTAGAATTATTTGTGTATTATTTATTATTGTTATATTATTAAAAAAACAAACTATTTGTTTTAATATATTATCTTTTTTTTATTACTTTTTTTGTTTTTAGTCTATTGTAATATATATTATTCAGTTTTGAGGGTAATAAAATATCAATTGAATTAATAACTGTATAAATAAATATTTTCAAACCTTTTTCAAATGTTTCAATTAAACCATTATAAAACGTTCCCAAAGAAACCGTAAATAAACGTATATTCGGAAACGTTTTATATACGATTACAGCAAACGTTTAAAATATGTAATTTTCAAACCTTTTACAAACGTTTATATTAAACCTTTATAAAACGTTCCTTAAGGAATCGTAAATAAACGTATAGTCGGAAACGTTTCCTACACGTTTAAAGCAAACGTTTAAAATATGTAATTGTCAAACCTTTTACAAAGGTTTAAATTAAACCATTATAAAGCGTTCCCCAGGTAACCGTAAATAAACGTATATTGGGAAACGTTTTCTATACGTGCAAAGCGAACGTTTAAAATATGTAATTTTTAAACGTTTAACAAACCTTTTTTACAATCGGTTTACAAATCCTTTTGGACAGTTGATACACGCTTTATAAACGGTTTAAATTTAACGTTTACCGAACGTTTGTGTTTCACTACATTGTTTATTTTTGAACGTTCGACAAACCTATCTCCACCGTTCGGCAATTAATTTGTCAAAGATTTGGCGTAAACGTTTAGAAAACGTTTACTATTTTGTCGAAACGGTCTATAAACTGCTTGTGAACGGTTTAAATACCGTTTACAAATGGTTTATATTTAACCTATATCAAAGCTTTTCCGAACGTTTGCGGAACACTCCAAAGCGTTTATTTTATAACGTTCGACACACTTGCCTCAAACGGTCACCTTTACATTTGTCAAAGCTTTGAGGTAAACGTTTGACAAACGTATGTTGGTTTCTTTAAACGGTTTATAAATTGTTATCAAACCGTTTCATTCGTGTGTGTGTTAGCTGGGAATGGTCTTGAAAAATATTGTTTGATTAAAAATTGGTGAAAATAATCTACATTTACGGGATACGAGGCATTGTTCTACACATTTATATATCTAAGCAATATTCTAATTTTTTATTTTCCCTAATTTGGCACTGCTTAGGGGCATTAACAGGTAAAGGTGCTTTAGGTACCTTACCACAAATCACTTCACTCAGAAAAAATACTGTCTCGTGTTGAATTTGAACCAACGGTTGCGTAGCCTCGCTTTGTAGTACTTAGCAATGCTCTTAGCGATCGTAACCATTACGGCCACGCAGCACTGGCAACCCCTGTGAGGTACTTAACTTTTAGAGGACGGGGGGGATTGATAAGTAGAGTTAAAGACGTCATTGGGGCTTTCTTTAAGGTAGCAAAGCCGGCTATTCCTGAAATCAAGAACACAAAAAAAACACCGTGGTGGGTACAAGAGTTGCGTAGGTTAAAGATGTGGTAAATGCTGTACTTAGGGTTGTCCAGAACGAAAGAGGTGACTTTTAAGAATCGAATCCTTGTGTTATCGAGGCAGGTATTACTGGTTCATAAAGAAGTTTTTCAATACAGATGGGAAGAAGAATCCGTTCAGTTTGGTGTACATAGGTGAATGTGTACAAAGCGCGGAGAGCGAGATCATTGGGCAGGGCCGATTTCCGTGATGTTGGACAAGATAATCCTTAAGGTTCAAGTAGAATTCATCAAAGCTAAAATTCTTACGGTTTTGGACAACTACATGTTCACCCTTGAAAGAAACATAAAAATACCCAGCTTCAAGCGCTAACAATACTCAGGATTGCCTGCGATGACCAGTCCTTAACGCTGGCTACAACAAGTGCTGAACCACTTGCCAGCTTTCTGGGAGGGTACCCAAATGCCCGACTTCGCATCGTACAAGCGAATCTGCTGCTTAGACTGACGAAAGTAGCTCGGTGGATTCCAGAGAAACCTGAAGAAACTGCCATTTTTCGTCGTCTGACAAGGCAGAACCATAGCATCGGCGTTGAAGGCTTGTGCATCTTCCACAGTGCCGAAAAAGAAGATCTTCTTGGTAGGCTCCTCGTTTTCGGCATTTTGGAGCAGGCAAAGAAAGACATAAAACAAAAGTGGCAAACTGCAGTGTCAGTTTACCGCCCTAACTTTAAAAATGTAGAGGCCTGAAGATCCATCTTCAGACAATACCCAAAATTCGAAATTTAATCAAAAATGATTTATCTGTAATAACAAAATGTCGCTACAATAAAATTTGATTTTTGTTATACAGAAGTGTGCTTATATGAAGATCGTTGGTATTGTCTGTACCAGAGATCAAAGTCAGCGTTGGTCTTATGGAGACAGGTATTAGGTACCAAACCTCCTCACTTGGATTCTCAGCACCCAAGAGAAGTTTCAGTTTTATAAGTTTTAAGCTTCTTAACTCAAGCATTATGAGGTATCACGTGTACTTACTGTCTACCTGTACCTTTGCAATATACGTGCTAAGTTGCTTCAACAAGAGCCCCAGGGTAAAGAAAAATGGCAACGTCGGTCGTGTAAGATTTCCCTATAAGAATTACATCGCCATATGCTCCCCACATTAACTTTGGTCTCTGGTACGCACTGTAGATAGAAAAGTGAGAGTATTCTTTTTATTTTTTTTTATCGAGAAAAGACGTTCTTTTCCATTAGGTATTGTCATGAAGTGCTTAAAATATTTATTAAGGTAATAAAAATGATTGTTCTAATTACCTAAGCTAAGCATGCCACCATTACGAGCTAAACATGCTGGTATCACCTGTCAGTAGACATTATACTTTCACATAATAATGCAAATCTGATGACTAAGAATATCGGGTTTCGTGTGAAAACTGGTGAGCATCGTGTACTCGAGGAAATGCCCATATTTGGACGCACCAACTAGCATAAAAGCACAATGTGCTCTTATACGAGTTAGTGTTCTACAGCCAATCAAGAAGTCAAGACTTCACACTCAAGCTACTTCAACTCAGACTTGACCGGGGTTTAACCCTTGCTGGGGTTCAACCCTTATCAAGAAGACTGCAGAACACCATCTCGCTCTACCAACATGTTCTAATTGGCGTTACTAGGCTACATTTGTGTAAGCTCGCCTTAATGGTGTATTTATTAATTCTTGTAAACTTTACTCTAAATATAGTTAAGTTAAATGAATGATGATATTTGAATCCAGACGAGTCACTTTTATAGCGTGATGAAAAGTGATATGCTCACAGCAAACCATCAAGTGATGTTCATTAAATGCAACTGCTCAGTGCTCCCTATGGACTTATTCGGGAAAATTGGATTAAAATACACCCGTTCATGTCGAGTTTAATAATCATGTGTGCTCCTGCGCATTCTTTTAAACTAGAAGCAGTTCAAAATAGTGATTACGCTTAACGATTATAGTTTTTTACATTTTTTAAATTGGTGTATTTGACGTTTCATATGGTAACTTATTAGGAGGTTGCTAAGATACGCTTGGTTATTTATTTTCAAACCAATCTTACAGCGAATTCCAATCGCTGCACTAGCCTGCACTAGTGTACACTAGTGTTGTGTACTAGAATTGTGTAATCACGTGACTGCACTGCACTGGTGTTAAAATTTAGAGGGAAACTCAAATATAGGCACATTCAAGTCACAGATGTAACACTTGTTAAAAACTACCTGCTTATTTTTGTCTGGTGCAACCACGATTTGTCAATTTTGAAATTCGAACACACTACACTAGTGTACACTAGTGCAGGCTGGTGCAGCGATTGGAATTCGCTATTATTTTTTCATATTAGCGTGAATTCTTAAAAATCAAAGGATGTGATTGGCTAATCGAGAGTGATTTCTTTGTAAGAAATTACGGTGTGAAGAATTTATGCTACCTATTATTCAATTTAATATGCAACAAGAATATGAGGGTATTCTTTAGTAGTCGTAGAGAAACACATTTTTCGGTTAAGATATCTCAACTGAAAACATCGCAGTTCCGTTTCTAGTGACAGAAACTTTCATAACATTAACCTTCCTCTCTAGTGACGAAAGTAAGTACTTTTCATTTTTAGATATTATCCGCCTCTCATACAATACTTTTACTTTGGTGACTTACAATATTAGTGATAACAATATACAGGGTGATTCAAAAATGGCGCATAAGCTCTTCAGTACGTTGTTGGGAATAATAATTGAAGTGTAGGAAAAATAGTAAAAAAATTCTTAGCCGCTAATTTGCTGAGAAATGAAGAAGTTAAGTTGAGAACTCAACTTTGAATTCATGTGGATTTTGAAACTTCTCATCATTTCATATAAATAATTTAAGTATTTTTAATAGTGGGTAATAAATAAAATGCTCATAACACCTCATTATCCTGAAATATTAGCTTTCAAAATTGATATTTTCCTATCAAGTTGTTTTAAAAAAATATGTGGCAACGATGTTTGAAACTTTTAATAAGCTCACTATGTAAATGAAACGAAATAAAAGCCACTCATATACTACATAGCTGCACCCGTGTTGCCAAATCTACAACTTACTTCTTCGTTGTTAACTACAAAAATGTAGCAGCTAAATTTTTTTTATGATTTTTCCACAGTTCAAATAACCGTCCCCTACAACGTACTGAAGAGCTTATGCGCCATTTTTGAATCACCCTGTATAACAATATATAAGGAATATTCTTTAAAACTAGAATATATTTTTTCACTGAGCGTTAAAAGCAAAATAAAATTATAATTAGTAATAAAAAATTAAGAGCATCACACATTAGGTTGCCACAGGCTTTTCTTTAAGGGGTGGGCTGAGGCAAAATTTTTATCTAGTTGACGGCTTCAGGTGAAGGGAGTTTTTCCACTTTACGAACCTTCAATTCGAATAAATATGACTTACGATTTCTGAAAATCGGTTTGTAGGACTCAAATTTCAGAAAATGTAATTGTTGAGTGGTGTGAATAAGGAAGTCAGGCAATGTGCAATTAGAAAACGATGTATATTGACCACACATAAACTACACTATATCACAGCGTATTACATTCTATACAATTTATTTATAATAACAACATATATTGCTAGGTGACTATACGATACATAAATGAACAGGCATATTTCAGTGACCTTTAACAGTAATAAATAAGAAGACAAGGACCCGGTTTGAAATCGGTCATAGAATACCCAGTGGCGGCCTGGCTAGGTCGGCGAGTCGGCATTTGCCGACCGGGCCCCAGCCCCAATTAAACAGAATTGGGCCCCAATTCCGTTTAGCAAATTCATTATAAAAAACAATTGGTAAGCAATATCAAACAGTTGTAGAAATCGTCGAAATCGAGACGGCGCGGCGGAGCTCAGAGCTTCTCTTCAGCAGGAATTACTCGAACCTTTAATGTTGGTCAGCATCGAACGTTAAGATTCCTACAGTTCAAGACATTTTAGATCATTTTGCAAATTCTTCAAATGAATTGAAAAAGTCACTAATTTAAGTTCTTCGTTACGTAATATATATTTTTTTGTGTTTGCAATTTAAATTGACTTTCTGGTTTCGTATTAGTGGAAATTTCCTTTAATTAATATTTCATAACAGTTGTAGTATCTTTAGTAATAAAAGCATATTTTCTAAAATTTGGCGTCATTGTTAGTACAGGCAGGCGCTGATCCACGGGGGGGGGGCTATAGGGGCTGTAGCCCCCCCCCAGAAGGTTTGAAAATTATTTTTTTAACGAAATGAGTTTATATTTTGAGCAATTTTAAATACTTAGACCGGTTGACCTCAAACCTTAGGCTTGTGCTTTGCAGTGTTGAATTCCCCCTTGGGGGGGGCTTTGCCCCCCACGGAACGTCAATCCACTGTATTAAAATTTGTGTATAATTCTCCGTTCAAAGTAGTTCCGAAGCCACGCCCCTTTTTTGAAAAAAATTTCGCCTGCGGCGCTTTTAAACTCACCGCTTCCCGCTTCATTCTACCTACCTACTGTTCTACGTTTTAGTTTTAAAATTAGCCCCCCCCCCCAAAAAAATTTTCATATATCCACGCCTGAGTACAGGTGTTTAATTTTGCCTACTCTGATTTCGAATTTTGATAAATCGCCAGAGGATACGAGGGCCCCATTGGCAAATTAGCCGACCAACATTAAGGATACCAGGCCGCCACTGACTGAATACCTGATAAAATTCGTTTGCCCAAACCCGAAGATGTAACGTAGGGTGTTTATCATAATGTATTTATATTTTTAAGATGTTTTAGTGGTAAGTTATTATTATGAAACAATGTCATATCGACAAAACCCATTAAAATCCATCTCCTTCAGTTTAATGATTTAAAATGTAATTTGTGTTATTAGTTTTACTTATTTATTACAAAAAGATATAAAAAAAAGTCGATTAAAACAAGGTTTATCTTTCATGTGTCCACACAAAATTGCGGTCGTAACTTTAAAGATAACAAAACGCCTAGGGTTCATTTTCTAGCCAGATTTAGGTACACGAATCCCGTGCTGGTATCTTCTAAGTGGGAGTCTTGCTATTAAATTTTAATTAACTAGAAAAAAAATCCGCTACACTAAAAAATAATTTCCTACCATTGTTTTCTGCAACATTTATTTTATAATCAATTTTACACTTTATTAAATAAGAAAAAATTATGGAATTCATGGTAGAAAAAAATGATGGCATTTAATATTAATATACGCAGGGTTTGGAAAAACTACGGAATATAATTTTCTACACGACCGACGCACAGTGGTCCCAAATCCAAAAAAGCTGGCCAAAATATAAAAGTCTGTTCAATTTTTGTAATAATTCGTTAATAAGGGTAATCAAGGTCCCTCATTACGAATCTGCAGTAAACTATTTAAAAAACAAAATGGCGGTCTCAAAATGGCTGACGAATTTTTTGAAAAATTGTTCAATTTTCATAAAATTCACTAGACGCGGGTTTTCGAGGTCCCTGATCACGAATCTGCAGTAAACTTTTGAAAAAACAAAAGGGGGGCCCAAAATGGCAGAGGACGTTCCTGAGAAATTATTTCATTTTCACAAAATTTACTACAGATGGGTTTTCGAGGGAGCTGATTACAATAAACCTGAAGTTTAAGTTTCCCAATAATTTAAAAACACATGTTAGTCAGAAAAACTTACTTTTTTCTGCATCACACGTAGTTTCTGAGAAATAAAAGTACAAAGAAAATCAAAACTGGGAAAAAGATTAGCTCCTTCAAACTTCGATAAAAATTGAATTAGCAGATATTAGCAGCTGTTCTTTTCGGATATTTATTCACAAATGTGTACATAACACTGTTAAAAAAGTTTGATAACAGAACACTGCAGAACAATCAACTTTTTCTATACGTAAAAATTTTTTTTTGCAAATTTCTTCCAAATAATTTTTGTTTTGACGTTTGTTCATAGCTGACAGTGCAATATATTTCTATTTTTAGTAATAGGAGTACATTGTACATACCTTCACGAGTATGAATCCATATTTCAAAATCAAAATAGCTCAATTTTTTTAATATCTATGCACTATTTCATAAGACAGTGTGTTTTTAATTTTTCGAGTAATTGACACAAGGCGACTGGTAAGCCAGGTTCGGACTGTTGCCATTGCTTACCATGACACGGCCTGATGTTAAAAAAAAGAAAAATATGCAGACCGAACCCTAGATTATCGATTCTAGTAATCTAAATTAATGAAAACTTCTTTTCATTTTTTGAATTTTGGCCAGCTTTTTTGGAATTGGGACCACTGTGCGACGTGTAAGTTTTAATATACCTACGGAGAATATCATTTAACCAAATTGGCGGTTTAAAAAGACTTTCGGTTTAAACTGGAAGTAATATTCATTCATTTAGGTATTAACTTTCTTTTCAGCTTTCAGGAAGACCCTGTGTATATCACTATAGCATATGGTTAAAATATTACAACATTAAAAGTGTAATAAGCAAAGTTTAAAAAGAACGCGTTCTATTTTGAATAGCGCTGCAGAATTTGTTTTTTCTTACGTATTCTGATGTGCCTTATAATCTCCTGTTGTAGCGGTTAACCACAATTTTTGAAACACCCTCTAACAAAACAGAAATTTAGGGAATGCTTACAGATAATAGCAAACAGCAATTTGACATAATTATGACCAACTAGACGAATTAATTTTTTGTAGTTCTGTATAAAAGAACCACAATTTAGTGTTCAAAGGGGTATATCAACCGAAACTCCAACTCTTAATGGGAATGTTTTGTTTTGGGTCTGGCAACTATTTGAAATATTTAATGATTGCAAATCGTCCTTTGTTGCAGCCGACAAACAACTTCAAAAATGGTGAAAATTAGCTAAGAAATAACTGGCATTGTTTGTAGTCAAGGTTGTGAGTGTTAGGTATTCAAAACAATTGGTGGTTAAAAAGAACTGAGAATAATTTGAAGAAATGTAGGTAAATGTAAAAATAAGTACTAAAATCGATAATTACTATTCTTATAAAATGAAACATGAATAAACATCCTAAAAATACGCAATATTGTTTGCAGGTTAATTCAACAATGAATTTGTCAATAGGTAAGTCAAAAAATTTGGAAAAGTACCTATACAAGGTGATTTTTTTAAGTGCACCCACTCTAACACTTTGTTTATGTAATTATACAGGATTATACAATATACATTCATATGCAGAATGTAAATTCAAATCACTCATTTTAAAACAGTCCCGGTTTAACCCAGTGGCGGATTTGGGGTTGAAGCGTGGGGTTGAAGCAAGTGAGGCACCGCCTCATAGGCTCATAGCCCTCGGGCAATAAAATTATTTTTTTATAAAGAAATAGAAAATGGTCATATTTATTTCTCTACGATTCTAGATATATGTTTTTGGCCAACGCGCTAAACGTAAACTTAAAGCAAAGAGAATATCTACTTTTATTTGTTATTTATATCCGTTTTATTAAGTCTAGCGTATCTGTTGTATAGGCAACTATTAAACAGTATTGCACTCTGCTTATCTGCTCAGTGCAAGAGGCGATCATAGGAGCCACCGCATAAAATTGTAATTTTAATGCTATGCATCCTTTTTCATTCCTATTTGTTTCTCTTTAATTCTTACGATGTCTCTTGAGGCGAAAAGATCGGTGCCTCTCGTTGTAGTTCGTTTCCCATTCTATGCTTATAGAGGCGATTGTTGTAGTCGCGGAAATATCGAAAATGCGAAATTATTATTTTTACACAAATATACAATTTAGCCCCCCCCCATATTAAAAAAAATTGAAGTATAAAAAACAAATTATTAGATTAAGGCCCGGTCTTTCCATCTCCTACTAAAGCTTCTATTAGCTAATAAACGATTAGTTGTCATGGATACCATTGTTACAAGAATTGTTTCCATGACAACTAATCGTTTATTAGCTAATAGAAGCTTTAGTAGGAGATGGAAAGACCGGGCCTTAGAATATAAAACATAATTTAGTAATGACGTTTGTTTCTGCTACATATTGTATTGCATTAAAATTATGTTCGGAGACTATAATACATAAAATAATAGGTATATAACAGAGTTTTTTATTTTCGCCTCACATGAATTTTGTCCGAGATCCGCCACTGGTTTAACCTAACTTCGGGCGCTGGGCGCTGGAGATTTAGGGGCCTCATTTTTTCAGATTTAGGGCTTCATTGCTATTCGTTGTCAGTTTTTTTTTAAGAAGTAAACACATGCTTTAATTATTAATGTAAATGTAAATTATGTAAGTTCTCTTTGGTTTCATCGACATCTCTTTTATATTTCTCGCATAAAATATTAATCGACATGTATAGCGACGTGTATAGCGTATGAAATTTCAGATTATTTTCGGAAAATAAGTAAATTAATTAGCGGACGTACTTTATACAGTGTGTCCACAGACTCATTCTCAATATGGGGATCTCGCTTATTATGAGAGATACAGATTTGGTTAAATGGAACAAAATATTTCTTGGTTAAAGTTACACCAAACCCAATAAATAAACTTTGAATATTTAAGGTACTTTTGGAACTGTGGCAAAAAACGTGGATTTTTGACTTTTTCATTTTCGTCTATAAATCATTTATTTTAAGAGGAAGTCGAATTTAAATATCGAAAGTTTATTTTTGGGGTTTGGCAGACCTTTAACTAAGGAGTGTTTCATGCCATTTAACCAAATCTGTATATTTTATGATAAGAGAGATCCCCATGTTGAGAATGAATCTGTGGACACACTGTATATATATTTTTTATATTTTTGTTCTAACTATTATGAAGTACCGGGCCCCCTGCGGGGCCCGGGCCCCTGGGCGCCCGCCCCAAGCGCCCATAGGATAAACCGGGGCTGTTTTAACATGTATTTAGATACAGTGAAGTCCATTTATTATGCAATATAGGCATGTTGCAAGTTAATTGGTGTACGCACTTTACCATTGGAATATAGGCAACCCATTATACAGTTAGCTAGTTTTTTTTTATCTAACCATCTATGATCTAATCGAAATCAGCAACACATGAAAGTTTAACCTCAAAATAAAACATGTTCTTAGTTAAAAAAAGATTATTTAATATTGAAAACAATAATAATAATACATTCCTGACAATTGAAAATTTAAATTCATCAGTAGGCAGGGGCAAGAGTGCTTAGCAGTGTATAATGGGTTGCCTATATTCCAATGGTAAAGTGCTCACACCAATTAACTTGCAATATGCCTATATTGCATAATAAATGGACTTCACTGTATAGTACAGTTTGATGCAACCCACTATATAAACCTTGGATGCAACCCAAGGATGCAACCGACCAGGGGCCAGTGGCGGCTCGTGGGTAACAACAGTGGGAGAGCGATAACAAAAACAATACTCACTTTTTAAGTGATAAGTTTTAGAAACAAAATTCATTCGCCTTTGCTTTTGGCCCACAAAATGTTCCATAACTAACTCATTAAAGTTATTTGTATTTTGTACGAGTTGTTTTTCGATGGAGCACATACCTAATCTGTCTTCTATCTTCTTGTTTCATCGTATTTCTTGTAAATACCAGTCACTCGTACGAGAGTCCATTAACAGGCACGAGAAACAAAAAAAACACGTTTGCAATATTACACCCGCACAACCACGGCGCGACTTCATACATTTTTCTATTAAATTTCCTAACGTACTAACGACTTTCCCTGTTTAAGGTTCGTTTGTTCAATAATTAACTCGGGTCGAGGTGGATAAATTTCCTTAATTTCTAATTTATTTTCAAATTTCAATGTTTTTTGTAATTTAAGGGACAAAATATGGGCGACCGATTTCATTTTAACTAATATTTTAATGTTGATGTTCTCCTGAATAGCAAACGAAATCAAACTATTTTGTACTTAGCCCACGCTTAGCCCGCAAATTCCAGCTGGACGTGAGTAAATCTCTGCTGCCCCGTCTGTAAGGCGATATTTCGCTCCGTAGAATGTAGAGGGGATAATTAATTTCTTGTGTCGATTTGTAAAGGAAACAGTATCCTTTTGCATTTGAAGAATCAGCAAAAAGGGCGAAGGCCTATGTGGCCTCCCAGAGAGTTTTATTGGGCGTATAAAAAACATTCGTCAGTGTGTTTGCTACTGTCGCGGTCGTTTCAAAAACGTAGTTTCTCCAAGAATTATTTTTATTTATTTATTAAAACAATTTTTGGTCACAAATGGCAGGGAGGGCGTCGCCCACAGGGCCTCCCGCACCAGCCGCCTCTGCCAGGGGCTGTATTCTAGAAATCACTCGACATTTTCTTGCACTCTACAAAAAAATGAAGTAATCCGAAGGCTATTTTCCTAACAATTGATCATATATCATGCTACAAAAAATAGTTTGATTGGTTCATTTTTTTTTTCGTGTACGAGAAAATGTCGAGTGATTTCGAGAATACAGGTCCTGTTCGCCGCAATTCTTACGTCACTCGCCGCGATAGTTTCACCACAGCCAATTCGGCACCACAAGTAAAAAAAATATCCCAAGAGCTTCTGAACTATTTTGATAGCACATACGTTTCTGGCACTCACAGAAGGATTGGAAATGGCAGTTGATATACGTCTTTGCAACAGTCCTGCAATGTTTGTGTTTCCCCTTGAAACTTAGAATGTTCATCTAACGACATCAGAAGACGGGAGCCAGGGGTTTAGTCGAGCCGGTACTCACCGGTACTCAGTACCGGTAGTTTTTAAAAAACGTTAAGAAGGTACCGGAAGTTATTTGCAGTGTTAAAAATATGCGGTACGCACCGGTACTCACTGACTAAATCATTTTTATTAATTAGGTACCTTTTTTAAAAGTGCAATCAACCATTTGGAGGAAATATTCGGTAACTGATTTACGACGCAAGTATTTTATTGCATTTTGTGTTGCGTTCCTGCTGCTCTGGTGGTTGACGAGTACCTACATGTGTACAAGCAGAAGCTAGCTGCATGCGCTGCGTAATGCAGCGGCGCAACATCGTTAAAACGCATAAGAGTAATGAGAAAGAAATCTTGCCTAGACCGGGCCGAGCGCTTGCCGATCCCGGGCCTGGCACACAAGTGAGAATCGGCCTTTAATGTTCATTATCCTTGTTGGACCTCCTCTTTATGACTTTGGCCCAATGCCCTATGTGAAAACTTGGATAACTCAGTGGCGTCGGAACCACGGGTGCAACGGGTCAGTTGCACCCGTAAACAATTTGTAAATGGCTCATTGCACCCTTTACCGTTTTTGGTATTTTCAGTATTTCAATGCAATTTTAAAATGTGCATAAGTAAAATTGTTGAAATTTTGATTATTTAAAATTTTACATTTAAATAGCCATATGCTCGAAAAACGCTTTTAAATTGACCACGCCCACTTTTGAAAAAAAAATCGCCTGCGGCGCCAAGTTTTCTCACTGCACCCGTAGTTGATACATAGTTCCGGCGCCACTGCGCCGATAACTTCTGGTAAACGTTCCGCCGAAGACACCCGTTCCCGAAAAAGAAAAATGGACAGGGCACCTCATCCCTATGAATCCATGTGGAAAATTTTAAAAATTTAGTTGAGTACCGGTAGTTCATATTTTACGACTAAAGCACTGGGGAGCCTACCAACAATCAGACGTAAGATTGGAATCACCGTTTTTCTAATTTGGTGGGTCAGATGCACCCCACCGTTTGGTGGTTATTAATCGATAAAATGAGGCAGGAACTTGTCTCTGGCAGAACGAAGATGCAGCAACAACAAATTGGATGGCTGCCTACAGTGGCGTCGGAACCACTGGTGCAACGGGCCAGTTGCACCCGTAAACAATTTGTAAATAGCTCTTTCAGTATTTCAATGCAATTTTAAAATATGCATAAGTAAAATTGTTGAAAGTTTGATTTTTTAAAATTTTATATTAAAATAGCCATATGCTCGTAAAACGGTTTTAAATTGACAAGGCCTACTTTGGAAAAAAAAATCGCATGCGGCGCCAAGTTTTCTCGCTGCACCCGTAGTTGAAAAATAGTTCCGGCGCCACTGGCTGCCTACGAAGAAGAAAAGAATAGTTCATGAAGCACTACAAATCCAGTTAAAGGGTCTCTGTGAGGATTATGTTGCGGGTATCAGAGACTTACAAACTTTTCTAAACGCTATAAGTCATAATGTTAGATCTGTAGAAATGTTCGAACCTTAATGTAGTTATAAATATTAAATAAAATATAAAATGTTTAGGTGTTTAGAAAGAGTTTGTTTTGTTTTCAGAACGAATAATAGTTTTGAGGAGTTCCCGTTTTGAGTTTTTTTCCCGTGGTATTTTTTCCGTGAAGTATTTTTTCCGAGAGGTATTTTTTCCGCGGGGTACTTTTTCTTGGGCTTTCTATCGGGGATTTTTTTATTGAGGTATTTTCTTCTAGATTCCAATGAAACGCACTGTTTAAAATTTAAGTACCATGAACGTTAAGGATATCCCGTTCTCAGACAAAATTTATTTTCGAACGGCATATTCTTATCGTTCTACATAATTAATATACTACCTACCACTGTATCGTATAGGTACATTTATTTCTGATGCAACTTAAGTAAAGTTAATGCCAAAAGCTCTATCTGCTTTTACGAAAACCGTGTCGTTCTTTCCAAGCAGCGGAGACATTCAAGTGATGATATTCTTCTTAGCAGACGCAATTGCATTACTCACTAGTAAATTGTCTCCTCTAGAAATACAAATTACTAATTCTTACAAAATGTTTGTATACTTTTATCGTATTTGTTAACTAGCTTTTTTTATTATACCACTTTGTAGTTTTAGGTCATTACAGAGCTTCATTATTTATAATGTTGAATGTTGCTGTAAAGACCTGTCAGTAAAAGGAAATGCGTTTACAGTAAAGAACCTAGTATAAGTTTCAATTTATCTCAGTATTTGATCGTAACCACCCAACATTACAAAACCCACGCGTTTCAGAAGTAAATTGCAATTGTATGCATTGCTCGTAGAAGCAGTATAGGTATGCAAATGCGAATAAGTATTACGATTATTGCTGTGCGATTTTATCCTAGGAAGCTTTTAAGATGTTCAAGATACCAGACATTATGCCAAATGAAACAGGCTCAAGGTCATTCATATTTTATGTACATGGTTTAATATCTTAAAATGGGGGAAGTTTTCTTTCTTTTGTAAGATTGGGATTAGCCTATTTTTTCTTTCTCAATTTTGCAAATGCAATTTATTATATTCTTGCATCGATTCCTTTATTATGAAGTATTGTTAATACATTTTCCGGATTTTCAAAAGCACATAACAGTAGTATGTATCGGTAGGTACCTACTATTATAGTAGTTTCACATTGTATGGCGTTTCATATGCCACCTCTTGTGATAAACAGGATTCCAATGCAAATATACTTTATCTTGTACATACGGGGTAAGAATATTTAACAGCGTATGGTAACATCGTCATAAACTTTTAACTAAGAACTAATTTTTAATCAGTTTCTGGAAAGAACTATGGAACGGAGCTTCCTACAGATTCCAAAATCAAAATTCTAGGCGGTGCGGCGTCTAGTAATTTATAAATTTTAACAAGTTGTCCTAAACAATCACCATTCCATTACACGACCTTTATAACAAAACGGTGCCGTTATCTCAACAAGGACTCAAAATAAACAAAAAGAAAAATGAAATAAACAAGAGAATATGTAAAAAAGGAATGCGCCCAATGCATACATTGAAGTAACAGTAAAAGATGCAGCACAGCAACCTTATTACTTTTATTGGCACTTCACTTCTTTGCTTACATATCTTGATGACACGATGACGCCTTTTGAACAACGTTAACATTGTTAACCCTGTTATTTAGCAATGTCAGGGACAAGCCAGGTGACCCATAACGCCTACAAGATGTGATCCGCATGCTATTTGCAAATATTTAGTATTCTATCCAATAGTTTATCGATAAAGCATTCTTTGAAAGTAGGTTTCCAACTTTTGCTCTCTTACGGGATTTTAACAGTTAACAGCTTACTTTTTATTTTACTTGTTATAGAAAAACATGTCTTTCAAAAATAGGTAGGTAGGTGTTTAAATTTAATAGAAATAGAATTAGTTAAGAATTAAAAGTTGCAAATTGTAATGCCTTTTGTTTCAGTTACATGTTGTTATTTAATCTTCTAATATACATATTCACCAGTGACGTAACAAACCCCCAAACCCCAAACAACCCCGCAACGCAAAAGGTAAGGGTCTTCCTTCCTTTTTTGGATATTTTTCTTACCTCTACTGATTTCCTTAGGAAAATCCCAGAATATAGTATACCTAACGGCTAAACACTTGGAAAATATGTGCCAAACATTCCTCCCCCCCTGCCATCTGGTCAAAAAAAGTTCAGAAAGTATTCAGAAAAAAAGGTTAAGCTATTAGTCTTCCTTCTTTATTTGGATGTTTTCCTCACCCCTTTGGTTTTCTTAGGAAATTCACACAATATGAGAGCTAAACACTTGGAAACTATGTGCAAAACATCCCTCGCCTGCTCTTATCTGTTCAAAAAAATTCAGAAAAAAAGGCAAGGCTATATATTAAGCGGTACACAAAAAAGAGAGACAGCTAGCTATAGCGAAAGGGAGGAAAAACTGAAAAACTATCTTAAATAAGTAGTTTTTTCAATGGGGTAGCGTCTACATCATCAAGTGCTAATGTGGCGTCAGACGGTAGTTTGATTTCGAAATTAACGATAATCAAGAATGATCTAAAAAATACAATGTCGGGACGACGATTATCAGAATTAGTTGTTATCAGAATGGAGCACGATAATGTTTCACAGCTGAAGACGAAAAAATAAACGAATTCTCTATAAAAAATACGTGGCGCACAAATCGTCTTTTCTTTTTTGTAATAGTAGTATATTATTCAACGAGCATGTTAGGATGGCTATTATTCACGACGCCTACGTTTACGAAACGTGCGGAAGGCGAGTTTCGTAAATAGGTACACATCACAGCATTTCGGGCATTTCAGCTGCGACCAATACTTGCTACATTTGTATTTCTAGTATTTATTGGTTAGATAGAAAATATCTCAAATAATAAATACATATACATTACTAAAACTTGACTTGGACGTGTTCATGATCCTAAAAATTTCGTGTAACGTCGACCTCTGTAATTTTGTTGATTTTTTTATTGTTTTCATTCCAGCGTTATGCCCCCCTGCCGTTGCGGAGGTTGTAGGGGTGTCTATTACGCCACTGCTCAACAGATTTAAAGCAATTGCATTTGCTATCAGGCTTGGAGAACTGAACTTTGCGGAAGTCTCTAAGCCAAATTGAAATCGGTGGCACAAGTCGGTAGTCTAAAAGTGTACGATTGGTTGCCTACCCGCAAGGCGCAATGAGGATTTTTTTTTAATTTTAACACTAGCAGCAAAAGTAGGTTATAGGCTAGGTATAGTTTGTGTTTATGTGTTTTCTTATTTGACTTTTGAACAGTTTATGGCTCTATCATACAGCGTGTTTCGGAATTTCTACGCATTTATACATCTTTTAAGCGAATTTTCTTTTTGTTTAAATATACCTACATTAAAATCGAGTTGCGACGTTTAGTTATGTAATGTAATATGCAAATATATTGAAGGTTTACATTTAACTACTTAAACAAGACTTTTACGCCTTGCGGGTAGGCAACCAATGTACGCCACCTCTCTCATGAAGCCGAATTAATTTTTTAAGAGCCGTGCGTTACATTTAGACGCTCGTTTTGCAGAGCATCTCCCAACTCTTATGAGTTATATAAGTGAATTGGTAATTAAGCAGCCAATGAAAAAATTACAATTATTCTTGAACCAGTCTTTAATTAAAAAGAAAGGAGAAGAATTTGTGTTATACGTAGAAATATCATCTACAGATCTTTATTTAAAAAGAAAGGAGATGGAATGTTGTTTAAATAAAAACATGTTGTACTTTGAATGAATATGTGTATTTAAAAATGCGATGGAACAATTCGAAGAAAAAGTATCGACGTTTCGTTTAACTTGTAAACTTTATCAAGATGTAATAATTAATTTAAAATAGGATGAGGGAAAATGGGTAATATTAAATGTTATAATTATAATCTTTACAAGTTTGTTGCTGAATAGTAGGATATTTTTAAATGATATGACATAATTTGAACCATAATTGTTGTTGATGAACCTGTAGAAATCTTGATTGATGATTAGATTTGCTTGGAAGGAAACGTTGAATTGATGTGGTTGATCCATTAGAGTAGATAACTTGTTGTAAAATCTAGTTGTTGTGGTGTGGTCCAGAATTGAAAAATCTTCTTGTAAAGGGTTTTTTTTTTTTTTATAATATATTGTTTTATTAAAAAAGGAACATACAAAAGGGTAGGGATGGGAGAAGTGAAAATGGAAAGGCAAATAATTATAGAAAGGTCAAATTAAGAAAACAAAGTATAAAAATCAAATACCAAATATTGATTTTTGGTTAATATAAATATAAGAGTAAAAACTCTATATGAGAAAAACAGCTGGAGGAAATTCGTATAAGTGAATTGGTAATTAAGCAGCCAATGAAAAAATTACATTTATTCTTGAACCAGTCTTTAATTAAAAAGAAAGGAGAAGAATTTGTGTTATACGTAGAAATATCATCTACAGATCTTTATTTAAAAAGAAAGGAGATGGAATGTTGTTTAAATAAAAACATATTGTACTTTGAAAGAATATGTGTATTTAAAAATGCGATGGAACAATTCGAAGAAAAAGTATCGACGTTTCGTTTAACATGTAAACTTTATCAAGATGTAATAATTAATTTAAAATAGGATGAGGGAAAATGGGTAATATTAATTGTTATAATTATAATCTGTGAAGGGAAAAACGTTAAAATTAGGTAAGTGAAAAAACGCATTTAAGTATAAAATTTTTTGAATAATGAAAAATAAAGAGACTCACCTAAAATGCCATTGTAGATAAAATAAAATAAAAAAACAAACACAGTAAGAAACAGTTTAAAATAAATTCACGACATGATAGAAAAATTTTATTTTAAGAACTGTATGAGCGTTAGAAGACCATGTCAGAGAATGAAGTAAAATTGAAGGTAAAATTAAATGATAAGGAAAAATAAATATGGCTGAAGGCGGTAAAATTTAAACAATATTAAAAAGATTAACATAAGTTGAATGTAAGTTGTCTGTGTCTGTTCTGTAATTGATGGAAGTAGGGGATTTTTTTATTGAAATACTTTCTAAGAGGAGTCGTTTTTTAAGGTTGGATTCATTATGTAAAATCGTAGTGGAATTAAAGTTAAAGTTATGCAAATTGTCTATGGCATGGTCAGAAAGAGCAGTATTTGGCTTTTGGGGGGTTAAAAGTTTTTTTTTAATAGAAAGTTTGTGTTGGTTAATTCTAGTTTTTATATATTGTTTGGTTTGGCCTATATATGGCCATTTATATGGATATTTCAAACGAGTATGCTTAAGCCACTCGCCAAGGCTCGTGGCTCAAACTTTCATACTCGTTTGAAATATCCAATTTTCAGCACTAGTTATACAATATACTATTACAGTGGTAGGTATAACTTTATTTTCTATAATTAAAATGAATATTTATATGTTTAGAATGACTCATATTATGAATAGGAGTTATTATAAGTGAGTCGCACTGTTTGATTTCTCAGGGATATTAGCAATTTTTCTAATGTCTGGTTTGTTCATTTAGCAATAAAAAATACACATACATACATACATTCTCCTATAGTGGATGCTTGCTCTTTATAATACAAATATTTGCACCTGGTATTCGCTAACATTCAGTCTATAGTTTTACTGTACTTCTATGAAAAATTGTTACAAAAAGTGTTTGCAATACTAACATTGAAGACTATTTCTGTAGTTACCATTTTTAATAGTTAATGAATTTTATAGGAATTATTACTAAAATAAATTATTCTGCTGCTCACTTTCGTATTTATTTATTAAAATGAATGTTTAGTTTTTAAGTTAAACAGAAAAAATAGGCATAATATTTTTATTGACATTTTCAAGCATAACTTTGTTAAAATCCATGATTAAATAATAAATATTTTTTTCACATTTTTATTTCATCGACTTATTTACAATCTGTTAATTTATATTAACATTCAGTAAATTATTTGATTGCATGTAATGACATGAGGAAATAAATGCTCTTTAGTATTAAAACAAAGAAATAATAAATATTAAATAAAATATAGATTTCAACAGGAAATAACAAGATTTATTCGCTTTATACGTATTTCGGCATCAATGTGCCATTGTCAAAAGCAATATAAGATATTATAATAAATGCAAAATATAGTAACTCCTTGATTCTATTATTTTAACACTGCGTGAAGCAGCTGGCCCCAGTCAACCCATCGGAGGTCAGTCGCTTATCAGTGTTTTAAAAAGATATTTATTCCAAAATCTTCAGTAAAAGAGAATCTAAGAGATCAATTTGCTCATTCATTAAAGGTATGTTGTTTTTTGTGTGTTTATAAATTTCAAAAGCTTCTAAAATATTTAATTTATTTTTGTTAAATGTGTGATTCTGTTCTAACAAATGTTTAGCAAAATTTGATTTATGTGCATGTTTATATTTGTAACAACGGATATGTTCTTTTTGCCTAATACTGAAGTTTCTAATTGTTTGACCTATATATACTGAATCACAATGTGAACAATTTAATTTATAAATACCGGATTTTAGCAAATCATTAATTTTGTCTTTAGCATTGAAAAGAGAGTATAGAATATTTTTATTTGTTTTAAAAATGTCTTTATATTTATTTGTGTTATTTAAATTTTAGCAATCTTTTCTGAAATTTTACCAAAATATGGAATTGAAACGTATTTTAATGTTTTATCAGTGTTATTAATGGAATGAACTTTTTGAATAGCTAATTTATAATTTTTCCTTTTAATTAAAGTGTCAATAAGTGTTGTGTTATATCCATTGCTATATTTGTTTAATAATTGAAATTTCTCTATTAAAACTATTTTTATCTAAAGGAATTGTTAGAGCTCTGTGTACATATATATTGATATTATATTTATCTTTTTGTTTTCATTGCTTAAATTTGAATTTGCCGCCATATTTTATCAAATGAAAAGAAAGAAAAAGCGCAATGAGGCTTTAGGTTTTATTTATTCATATGGCCGCGTTTTCATTGGTTAAATTTGAATTTTCCGCCAATTTAACCAATAAGCGCATTCAGCCAACTCAAGGTTGAGATGCCTGAAGATATCATGATTTTGCGCTATAATTCGTCATCACCCTGTATTACGCGAAATTTTTAAAACATTTATATGGCAACGCTGCACCTGAGACCTATTTTGACAGTTGTTATTATTTTGGTTTGTAAAATGGATGACAGTACGGGTTTTGATGACACACTATTTTCAATTTTGAAAGAATGCAAAACGTTACCAAATTTCCTAGACAAAATATTTGGTTTCCTAAAACGAAGGTAAATTATAGAATAACATTAATAAAATAGAAGCAAATTTAATTTCTTTTTTACAGAACCGATTTCTACTGCATTTCCTCGGAACCTAAATCTCCAGTGGGTTTACCAGCAGGATGGGCTGAACATTTTGTAAAAGAAGCATTTTTTAAATGGAAACCACCGGATATCAACAGTCACACTGTGGAAGATGTTACTGTAACAGACGCAGAGGTAATAATTGAAAACGAAACAGTCTGCAATTCGGTTACAACTGATAGTAATTTCGAAGTAGAACAAGAAATAAAACCGAAAAATAAATTGGAACCCACGCCAATTCATAGTTTTACAACATCTGAAAGCTATAATGGAGCAATGTTTAGTAATTACACTTGGTCACAGAATATAACAGATATAGACATTATTGTAAAATTGCCTGAGAATGTAATCTCAAGAAATCTGTCGGTTAATATACTACCCCAGAAAATTACAATATCACTTAAAGATTCCAACATAATTTTACTAGATGGTGATTTGTGTCAAAAAGTAAAACATAACGATGCCATTTGGTCATTAGATAAAAGAAAATTAGAAATACACTTGGAAAAAACATCTGAAATGTGGTGGGATTGCTTGGTTCAAAATGAACCTAAACTAGATGTGACAAAGATCGACTGTTCAAGGCCCTTTGAAGATTTACCAGAGGAAGCTCAAGCCAAAATTGAAGAACTTACATGGAATCAAGAAAGAAAACGATTAGGCTTACCAACCAGTGAAGAACTAAGTGCACAAGAGAAATTAAAAAAGGCGTGGAATGTTGAAGGGTCACCTTTCAAAGGGCCTTTTGACCCTAGTACAGTGATAATTAGCCCATAGTTTACATCATATCAACACCTTCCATACAAATTTAAATGACAAAAGTTTCTTAATGAATTTTAAAAAATATTTTTATTTAAATCGTAATTTATTAAATTTCATTCTAATTATTTTATAAAATGAATTTTATCTATTCATTTTAAATGTACAATGTTCATCACACCTTTGTGAAGAGTCATTATTTTTATCTGTACATAGCTCATTTTTATATTTACCAATTTTTTCTGTATAGAACTTAAAATGATGTAATTCAACCTGTCTTATAAAAAACACAAAGATTGTTTTTATATATTTTTGCTAAATTTGCAGTTTTGTATTGTTGTGAAGATCAATTTTTTTAAATGAATTCCCAACATTTCCTATTTACTGAATTGCGCTGAGAAGCTAACTTTGCTTACATTTTTCATGCTGGAAGAAGTTGACAGCGATTTTACAAGATTTGTTTGGTTAGACCCATAGCTTGATTATTATAATAGGGGTGTTTACAAAATTTTAATTGGTACTCTATTTCTATTACAAAAATACTCGCGAAAAAGGCTGGAAAAAATAAATGTATCCAGTCAAAGAATAGCCAACGCGTGACGTTATAACCATGCGGCAAACGTAAAATACCATTTTCGAACCTCTTAAATTGAAATGCAACAAAACCCGCGCTAGATACGGTAAAATACTATAGAACCTAGAACTATAGACCACAATGTAGAAAAGAATACATACTGGGTGGGCACGTAAATCGGTCCCCTTTAATATAACAAGTAGGCAACCCAACGTATATGTCCATGGATAACGTCGATGTGTACTATTATTTTGAAATTTTGTAGCAGATCAGAGTAGGCTTTCAATTAATGGCCTTCAACTTCGATACACTTTTGTATTTGCTTTAGCATAGACATTCGAAGACGCCGTGATCTAATTTTTGGCGTGATAATCATTTTTCTTAGTTTATTCTCGTCTGTAAACAGTATTCGATAAACATTTTCCTTTATTCCCAAAGTAACACAGCAGTGGCAGCTACGTCTGCTTATTCTTCATTATTTGCAAATTTTGCTTCGTCGCAAAACTAAAATTGTCCTCTGCGAATATGTGTTCCAATGTCACAACGGAACATAACGCAGACGACGTTGACGTCTGAAACAATAAAAAAATTATTCAAAATCATGCTAATCATTTTCTGTAAGGATTTGCCAATATGACAGGATGAAATACCTAAATGCTAATGGTGTAGCGGTTTGCGTACTCTTATTTGTGATATTGAATTAATCTGACTCCAATTGATTATCAAATATGTTTATTATATCAGAACAACTTATATACAACAGTTAAATTAAATTCTTGTAAAGTGGGTAAAGATACCCTTTATTAATATTGTTAAAGAAAACTTAAATACATGTGAGGGAAATAATCCCAACAATTACGAAATTGTGATAGGTCTTCAGGTACTTCAACTTCTTGAGATCTTCGGTAGTTGGATCTAACAATGAATCTTCGAGGGTCCAAGTTAGATAAGAAGAATGGAGAAATTCCAATGTAGCTGGTTGAAGATGTCTTGAGAGGTTCAAGATGGTAACCAACAGAATGGGGAATTTCTAAAGGATCTTCTTTGGACAAAATAACAGATTCTTGATTGTTGACAACTGAAGGTAAAGTTGAAGAAGTCTGCTTGACTGGTGATGGAGGAAGTGGAGAAACTGCTGTTGGAATTCTAGTATGGTGTAGAATCGCTCGTAACGTGCTACGCTATCTACTAGATTTGCTTGATACAGTTCTATTCTTCATAACAATCCAGAAGGCTTAAATAAATGTATTATTATGGAAAGACCTGAGGAAACCTCTAGGTTATGTTGAGAGTAGCTAGGTGGTTCACTCCAACTAAACTCTGAACACAAAACACCTGACTGTCAGCGTATAGAGGTTAAGTTATCTCTGACTCTGAATGATTTTCCAATTTGCTCCCCTTTTATACTAAATCCAGACAACCAAAATTATTTCATTGGTTGGTCCAAATTGATTTTCACCAATCACATTTCTGAAAATCTGTGTGGGAGGAGTCATTTTGTACAACGACTGAGCTCGACTGCACTTCATAGTGACACTTGCATTGCAATACAAACACTACGTTCCTATGCAGGTAAGCAGTTTGATTTCCAAGGTATCTTGATATAAATGTTACCCTGGCATCGGACTGAAGCCCCGATAATGGTATAAATCTGTTATCACATTATTCATTAACATTAAATAATACCTACCATCCTTCGTCTGTGATACCTACCCTAATACGATGCAACTACATATTATAAGAAAAAAAATCCACGCTTCAAATGACGGTGTACGTTGGGTTGTCTATGAATTCAGTGCATGGTCACGTAAAACAGGCAACCCAAATAACAAATATCAATATCTGCCTGATTGAATATTTGATTAAAAATGAATAATGATTCCAAGATACTTGTGAATAATTTTGATACTAACCAAAAATTATATACTACTCTCGAGCTCATCCCATTTTATCTAGATTTTTTATTCGGGGTTCGTCCTTGGTCTCACATTCTCTGCACATTGTGCTTGAACTTAGTGAGACAAGCTATCTAGTTTCTCTTGTCGAGTTTTAGGATTTCTTTTGTATATTTCCTGGATGGATCTCGAACAAACAGCTTTGACTGTACTAGTTCGGCACTGTCCCTGTTCAGGCTGCAGTGTGCCATGTTGCCATGAGTGTGCCTCTTCTCTTTATTCTTTAAGATGGTCTTTATGTACCCTTTAAACAATGTTGCAAATAAGCTTTAGGGCAATCATTGTGAGGTCGGCCTCTGTTTTCCCCCCTGCAGCCACATCAGGGTTACTTACTATGTTGTGGATGACCATTTTACCTATAAGGTGGAAAAGTTCGCCGAATTCTTGTCCGTCCAACAAAGTCGAAGCTAATTTGAGGGTAAAGTTTACCAACCTATTTTTGCCTAGAGAATAATGGAAATCCTTCTGAATATTGCTTCTAAACTTCTTGAGTTTTATTTGAGGTATAAAAATTATTTACTGCTATCAAATACGCTTTTTAACAGCTTTCCATTGAGATACTTTAAGGTAGGTGTTATCATTTGAACGCTTGGTTGGGGTAGCTAAAGCGAAAGGGGTTGAATGGAGCAGCTTAGTAGAAACTTTATGATGATTCAGCTTCCATGCTGTAGAAACGTTTTCAAGAAATTTTCAATACCTCTTTTACTACTAGGAGCTATAACCGTCTATAACAGATTTTTACGTTTTGAATACTGGCAGAATAGTAGATTGTTTTATTAGGATTAGTAAAAGTGTCACTTTTTTGACGATCAAATTTTGCAAAATTGCGAGTCAAAAATGACACATTTAATCCGAATGAAACATGCTATTTTTTCTCCAGCCAATAATACATTGCAAAAGTACAAAATATACAAATTATAAAATATTAACAATATGAAGTGTAACTCACGGAGTCTGGTATCTACACGTAGTCATGACGTTGTTTACTTATGTCATTGTTTTGTGAAAAATCTCAAATTAATTCACTTTCCGTATTTTGTGCAAATAACGATGGATTCTGAAGAAGATTTGCCTCCAGAGGTGACAGAAGAGGCACAGAAAGTGGTTTTAGACCTACTTCCAACAAAATGTAGACAGATTTATGAGTGTGCATACAAGCATTTAATCCTAGGATTAAAATTTTTTTTAATCCTAGTATTAAAAATTAATGTTGCCTTAGTAACGCAAGTTTTTTTTCTCAGTCACAAAAACGTCAATTTTATCTTTCAAAATTGGCATTAAAACAGACATATTTTAGTACGGCTGGAGAAAAACAAATTATTTGTAGGGGGTGGAGCCATTTCTGTATTTTCCAAACAGTTTCTTGTATTTATTGGTTAGATAGAAAATATCTTAAATAATAAATACATATACATTACTAAAACTTGGACTTGGACGTGTTCATGATCCTAAAAATTTCGTGTAACGTCGACCTCTGTAATTTTGTTGATTTTTGAAGTGTAACTTCTTATGCGGCGTAGGGGAGTAAAAACTTGGAAGTGAAACGGATATTACGTGTTCGCGTAACGGCAACGCAGGCGCGCGGGCGTTTTAAATTCATACATTAAGCGTGCGTGTTGCGCAGAGTCGAAGATAAAGCAGGTAGAATGGCGATCGCCGAAGAATGATGCAACAAACACACAAGAAGTTACACTTCAGTCGTGTGTCCCATGACGCACACCAATTTTTTTTTTTATTGTTTTAATTCCAGCATTATGACCCCTCGCGTTGCGGTGGTTGTGGGGGTGTCTATTACGCCACTGCTCAATTTCAGAGTTTAAACTGAGATCAAGATGCGCATGGCGTTTTTCAATAGCAGTTCAGTCCTTGATCGCAGTTTAAACTCGGTTCAAGCTGAACGGCCGCTGACGGCCGTTTAAACTCGGTTCAACGTTGAACTGCCGCATATAACCTCAAAGTGGACGTAACAATGTTGGAGGTTTAAATAACCTCACTAGGTATAATTTGATAAATAATTATTTTCAAAGATTTCTTTAATAAATTAATGATACATACATAAATAAACAAATTTATTTATTTATAAAACCTTATATTAACTTCTTGAGATTAATTAGTTGCAGTCAATTAATAATAAAAAAACAACGAAAAACTAAAAGAGTTTTTCAATAGAAAAAAATATATATATATATTTCGGTTTTCTTTATAAAGAAAACCGAAATATATATATATTTTTTGCTATTGAAAAACTCTTTTAGTTTTATCTCAATTAATCTCAAGAAGTTAATATTTAACATAAATTCCAGCCTAAAGGAAATATAATTTTTATAAAACCTTATGTCCAATAAGAAAAAAGTAAAAAATTGTTAGGTGGCTGTTACCTACTGGATAAGAATTCTAACAGAAACTCAAATTCTTATCCTATTATCAAATTGAAGCAATATGGGAGGAACATCATATTGAAATGGAAATATTACAACTAGGCACATCAAATCTATATATTATTGCTTTAATAAGTAAAAATGTACCTATAATCTTGTGGATTTAAAATATGTTCAGTTGCAATAATATAAAATAATATGTTTTATTAGTAAAGTAATATATTTTAATATTTACTTAAATACTAATTAAATAAAGAATGAAATGTATTAACTACTTTAACTACTACCTACTAATAGTATAACAAAACTATGTACATTTATTACATCTATTCTCTTTTTGCATTTCTATAAGTTCCAACTTGGCCTTTCCCATGTTGTTGCCCGCGGCGACAGTTACTTCGACGCGAAGTTCGATGCGCAAGGTGGTTGTGAACCAAACTAGCGTTTAAACTAGGTTCAGCTGAACGTAAAGTCCGTTTTTTTTAAAGATCCACCACCTGTTGATTTCAGTTGATATAATATGGATATAATAAGAAAAATGAAATTTTTAGTAATTTTTGTCAATATATGGTAACATTGATTCAAAGATCAATCAAAATGTCCTGTCAATTTATGCGTGCGCATCACTACATTTTAAATTTAAATTATTTAAAATGTTAATTAAAACATAAAGAAGACTAGGTACTCTAATATAAGATTTATTTTTATTGATGAAACCCCGATTTACAAAAACGATTCTGCTACTAAATCTTGGACTATTGACAACCTTCCCAAGAAAGATTCGAAATTAAGGAAAACAGGTTTACAGTGCTCCATCCCGGGTGTGTTTGCTTATAAGACCCAGAAACAATGATCGGGATTATCACAAAACGATGAATAGTCAGCTATTTAAAGAGTGGATTAATCAATTAATTCCAGCTCTACCATCTGATGGTTTTGAAACTGTTATTATTTTTGACAATGCCGGATGCCCCATGCCATTCTGTCCGTTTGGAGAGACCTCCAATACATTATTCCAACAAAACTGCAATGGGAAATTATTTAATAAACTGTAACAAAAGTTCAATTATGGCAGCTGATAAATAATTTAGGACAAATGGACAACTTTATGTTCAAAATATACCGCCAATCGTAATATATCAAGGTGAAGATTCGAATACAGATTCAATTTTGAACCATATCTCTCATATGATGATTCAGAATTTGAACTGCCCGAATTCGATTCTGAAAATAATCCCAATTATTCTAATGCCTGAATACATCTTTTCTATTCTTACCTCAAATTATTTATACAATATTAGTTATTATAAAACTATAATACTTCTTATTAAATCGAGCAAATTTAAATAAACTCAGCATATATCCACATAAATCAACAATATTTAACAAAATATATGAAAATACTTCTTGTGAAAAGCACTTGTCAAAATTAACCATTAAATTTATTAGTCCTAACCCTACTTTAAAAATTACTAAAAAATTTCACCAGCAACGTTGCCAAACATACTTTCGAGAGAAATTGCAAGGTTGGTGGATCTTTAAAAAAAAACAGACTTTATGCTGAACCGTTATTGAAATACGCAAACGTAGTTAAACTAGGATCAACTTTTGAACTCGGTTCACGTGAACCGAGTTTAAACCACTATTGAAAAACCGGCCCTAAGCCAAATTGAAATCGGTGGCACTAGTCGCTAGTCTAAAAGTGTACGATTGGTTGCCTACCTGCAAGGCGTAATGAGGATTTTTGTTTAATTTTAACACTAGCAGCAAAAGTAGGCTATAGGCTAGGTATAGTTTGTGTTTATGTGTTTTCTTATTTGACTTTTGAACAGTTTGTGGCTCTGTCATACATACGCATTTATACATCTTTTAAGCGAATTTTCTTTTTGTTTAATATACCTACATTAAAATCGAGTTGCGACGTTCAGTTATGTAATGTAATATGCAAATATCGTCGTCTGCGTTGATATGTGTTCCTGCTGGCAGTGGCGCAGCTATAGTATTTGGCGCCTGGTGCAAAATCTCGTCGGAGGCGCCCCCCGTCCGTCGGTGAAAAATATTTTTAGGAAAAAAGGGAGTGGGGAAAGGTTTAGGTATGCGACCTCTTAAATTGAAGCATTTTAAATGTTGAGCTGTTGATGATGAAATGAACGTTTTTTCACTTGGCATTTTACCAGAGGCGCCGGCAGGATTTTTTGCAAGGGTGGGCATTAGAGGCTTATCTGTGACGTGAGCTCAAATAGGGCTCGCGCTTTTGAAATTTTCAAGGTCAGGTCCTCTAATGAAACGTTAAAAAATCACGATACATAAATGTTTTCTCCGAAAAATAGGTTTTATCAAGGAAATTTTCTTAAAAAACATTAAAACTTAGTAATATATTTTATTGGTTTCCTAATTCCTAATAAATGACTGATGAGATACTCTCAGGACTGTGCATGCTAAGTGTTCACCGAGAAAAGGCGAATTCAGAACATTTTATAGAGAAAGTTGTGGGCGAGTTTTCTACAAAACAACATACATTTCTGTTTTGGCCACAATGAAATATGTAAATAAATTTTTAAAAAAATATATTTTTTGTTTTCTTTTTAATTTGTATTTTATTTTATTTTTTAATATTTTTGAAATTTTGCAAGGGTGGGCCCACCCTTGCTCATAGCTGCCGGCGGCGCGCCTGCATTTTACGCTGAACGTTTGTTAATTTGGCGCCTTTCTTATTTTGGCGCCTGGTGCAAGGGCACCCTCTGCACCACCCTAGCTGCGCCACTGCCTGCTGGGAACACATATCAACGCAGACGACGGCAAATATATAAATGTATACATTGAAGGTTTACATTTAACTACTAAAACAAGACTTTTACGCCTTGCGGGTAAACAACCAATGTACACCACCTCTCTCACGAAGCCGAATTAATTTTTTAAGAGCCGTGCGTTACATTTAGACGCTCGTTTTGCAGAGCATCTCCCAACTCTTATGAGTTATATTGCCATTCCAATTTTGATTTTGACAGGTCTACAGGTCCTCTCTGTGGTGTCATCTATTAAATAATATTCCGCAACAATTTATTCAAATTTCACCCCGAGAGAGCACCACAAAGATGACCTGTCCAAGGCCAACTGTATCAGTACTAGCCATGGTCAACAAGGACAACTGTATCAAAACAAATCAGCCGTTTTGATACAGTTGGCCTTGATGTCAAAACGATTTGAATGAGTTTGTTTTGTTCGGTTTTATTTGCGTATGCGCAAGAGGAAACATCAAAAAAATGTAATCGTATTGGTCATTTAAAAATGGCGTTTGGCATTTGATTTCTGAAATTTTTGTCCGATACGGAGGAAAAGATGTCTGTGTTTAATGAAGTAAAAGAATTCTATGCAAATGATATTGTATATCGCTTTGATAAGCGTAAAAGAATAAATTTTGGTGTTGTTGTCGATAGTTATGAGGCTACAGATTCAGATGAATGTGGTCTACAAAAAGGGCAAATTAGAGTATGGTGGCTTAACAGCTCCAGAGAAAGTGTCTGGAAGCAAAATAAAGTACGGTTAATGAGCCGCAGCGTTATACCCGGGGATATAGTACGTAGACTTGAAAACGGTAAAGAAACTCAACGGGGGTACTGCAAGGAATCCAAACAATATGCTACAGTTCAAATTGTTGGTACGGATAGAATTATCGAACGGGTTACAAGTGAACGGTTGAGCACAGTATCCCGTTTAGAAAGAAACGTAGCCGTTTGTCTTGATAATAAATATGGTAGGATACAGGTAATTGTGAATGCGAACACATTTTAACAAGCCATATTTCTAACCGTCTTTGTACTATAGTGTATCGATGAGAAAGTGACCATGCAGTCTAAATGCGGATCCACCGTTGAAATAATTTCCAGTATCAATGAGGAGGTAGTAGATTATTGGTTGATTAAGCGGAATAGAAACTACTTTGACAGCTTCTATCCTGGTCAAGAAGTGGTATGATATCAGTAACTGGAATTATTTGTATAGCTACTAATTTTACAATCTATCATTATCATAATAACCTGTTAAATCTCTGATAAATAATAGTTATTTTTTATACAAGACGATAAAATTATATTTTATAGACAAGCGGAAAGTGTTAATTCACGAGTGATGAAATCGCGAGTGAATTAATTTTCGCTAGTCGATAATTAAATTTTATCGTCGTGTATAAAATTCTATTTTGTTCTATAGCAGATGTTAAAAAAATAAGAAAAAATTGTAAAAAAAACAATTTAAAATTAGATTATATTAAACCCGAAAATCTCAGTAGCAAAGGTTTCCATTCGGTTTCCATGGAGTTTCCAGAAAATTAAAGTACTTTATCTATCCTTGCGGTTAAAGTGTTACTTTATCTACCCTTGCGGTTAAAGTAATACTTGATCAACTATTTTTAGTCGAACAAAGCACACTTTAACGTCTGCTATAGAAAAAATATACATATTTTTTGTAACTATAGAACTAATCAGTACTTTATTTTTACAGATGTGCACATCTAATAGCTTGGAGCAGCCCAATTGGCTAAGTCGTTCAAAGACAATGAAGCGGTCTATTCCACCTAGTCTGCGATTCACCGTACAGAAGGTAGAGGCCACTGATGTTGAAGTAGCTTGGTATGATTCTACATCCAGTGTTAGTGTGTCTGGGGTTAAGGCTGAAGATATTCCAAAGTAAGCCTTTTTGACATTAGGTTTATATTTTGTAGTACTGCAGACTAGTACGATATTCAGAACACAAATGTTATTTATATTGATTGAGATTGCACTTGATTTACATTACTACCAAAAAATATTCTAACAATTAAATAATGCATTTGCTAATGGTTTAGGACGGTTCAAACAACCTGCCTCTAACTGAATTACCAGGTTGCACATTTAATGCATTTTGTTTTAATTTCCAGTTTATTGTAGAAAAAAAAAATTGTGTTCATTTTGTACCGTAGATTATTTTACATATAATCTAAAACTTCTGACTTAAGCCCTGTTGAATTGTTTGTTTAGTGGCTAAGAATATTTACCTTTACTGTAGTACCTTCGTTTAGGAAATAGTCACAATATTTTTAATTTCTGTTGATAATTCCCTGTTTATGTCCTCTGTAAATGGTTAACTAAAAGTGGTACTAAGTATGCACCATTCTAGCTAATCCCTTACCTCATTGCTGTTTTAAGATAGTGTAACAAAAACGGAATTCTGTTTTAGGTTGAAAGTAATTGAACCTATAGAGAACGCTCATTTGGAGTTAGCTGAACGCCGTCTCTTAAAATTGAGCTCATCAGATAACCTTGTGAAGAAGCTTGATTGGATTCGTAAACAATCTGCATTGCATCAACCAGAACCTCACAAGGTTTTGCATATTGTCAATCGAACTTCAAAAAAGGATAGGTATGTTATTTTATTGTATTGATTGTAATTGTGCCACCTATCAGAACTGCCACTGACTTAATTACCTGAATAGGCTGGTACTTCATAACAAACTGTTTGCAGTCCTAAATATGGACAGAGGCACATTTATTTCAATACAGAGTGTAACAGATTTATGGTATACCCCCTTGATTTTCTTTAGTTTTTGAGACAAACCTTCATCTCAAAAATCAACGTTTGACATGTTTCTTCAATATACCAAGTTTGAAAAATACTAAAAAAAAAGGGGGGTATACCATGAGTTTGTTACACTCTCTATATTAATATGAGAAAATAATGTCTTGTACTTGTTATAAAAAAATTAAAATAAAATAAATATCATGAGGGTATTTCAATATACTTATAATACTAGATACCTTATATCTTCTTCATATGCTATATAGCCTTAGTATGAAAAAGATACTTTTGTATTCAGAGTATCTTATCTTACCTTCAGATACTGTTGTTTGAATATTTTTGCAAGATTGATTATGTTCATATGTAGAGGGCCTAAATTACGCCGTCCTTCTCTGTTATCTACTTGTGTAAATACAACCGAGCCTGAGGAAGGTTGGTGGACTGAGGAAGGAGAAGAGGAAATTTCTGATAATGGTAGCTCTTCCAGTACCACCTCACTAACACGTTACCATACTCATACAAGACATTTTCCGCCCAAACTTAGAGAACTTGTACCTGGACATACAATTGCAGTTGAGGTAACTTTTGTTTAAGAAATATCGAGCTACAGCAAATTCTTAAAATATTTTGTATTAATAGGTACTTTGCATGGACTCTAAAGCTACAATCGTGTGGCAAGATGGTACTGAAGAAAAAGACATTCCTACTACTCAATTATATTATTCTATTTCCCTTGATGATCATGAATTTTTCCCAGGAGAATGGGTTGTCAAAGAGGGTAACACAGAAAAACAGTATGGTGCTATACAGCATGTAAACCATTTAGAACGGACAGCAATGGTGAGTAATAAATTTATTAAATATTTTAATACAAAAACAGATTTTGTTGTTAATTATTGTTGTCCTAGGTAAAATGGTTTACCTGCACCGAAGAAAATCAAAAACCAGAGTTAGTGATAACAAATGAAATGAGTGTTTATGATTTGCGCAAACATCCAAAATATGCATTCCGTCCAGGCAGTGTTGTCAAGCGAATTCCGTTGGAAGAGAATAAGTTAGGTAGCGTTTTGGATAGTTATCCAGAGGTAGCTAATATATATATAATCAATATATTAACATGTGTTGTGATAATTCTTGTCGTTAGGGCTATGTAAATGTTGAATGGATAGATGGTACACATGAGAACTGTTGGCCTCATAACTTAGAGCTCATTCCAGAGACAATAGACTTAGAATACTCAATAGATGATAATGATGATAGTTTACAAGAATCGTGGGAAACTCAAAGTATTGAATCCATTGCTGGAGATCTCACTGATGAAACAGCCCTGCAAAATATGGCTGCAAGACTTGATTTTGTAAGGAGTCGGGTTATTTACTTAAAGGAAATTCTTAAGCAACGTAACACTGAAGAAAGTTTCTCAGTAAGTACTATCAGTCAGCAATTATGTGTTTTTGCCGATAGCAGTTCATAAATCGTGGTCAAGGATCTGGAAATTTTAAAGCGAATAAAAATTGCAAAATTCAATTCCGTATGTACCAATCTTTTCAAAGACACTCCTTCTGTGTTCATGGTTAAGGCTCCTGTACTTTTAATTTGACCACATGGTGCACAATTCAAATTGAAATATCTCTACAAAATGTACTAAAACATTATTAATTGTTGATACAAATATTTTTAATTTCAGATTCTAAAAGAGCTGCTTATGATATACGATAATTCCAGTTTTTTGGATAAATTGTTGGATACTTCATTTTTTAGTTTAAAGAGTAGGCATTTTCAGGTGAGTCATAATTGTAATCAGCACATGAAGATAAAATATTTTACTTCTACTATCATGATTTATCAAAATTAGCATGACTGCGAGACGCAGATTTTTTTTATTTTACAACGTGTTGCATTTTGTTAATTATTTTTAAACTAATTTGTCTTTCATTTGGAATCAAATTTGCTAATTTATCTTAAGAGGGCGGCCGCTGCGCTTTTTGTCGATAGAGGGCAGCAGCCACAAAATCTTTGCTAATTTTAAGAATCCAGAACTTATAGCGAATCCCAATCGCTGCACTAGCCTGCACTAGTGTATACCACAGTACGGAAATTCTAGGCAGTGACTCATCGTGAAAGCCTGGAGCTCTGCGGTGAACGCAACGTGCAGGGTGCATCATTCCATGTGCTTCATTGGCTACTGCAGCTCAGGTTAAGCATGAGTCACTGCCTACAATTTTCGTACTGTGGTATAGTGTGTTCGAATTTCAAAATTGACAAATCGTGGTTGCACCAGACAAAAATAAGCAGGTAGTTTTTAACAAGTGTTACATCTGTGACTTGAATGTGCCTATATTTGAGTTTCCCTCTAAATTTTAACACCAGTGCAGTGCAGTCATGTGATTACACAATTCTAGCACACAACACTAATGTACACTAGTGCAAGCTAGTGCAGCGACTGGAATTCGCTATTAAACAAAAACCAAAAACTTGGATTTTAATTAAGATTTTCTACAAAACATTACTGCAACTTAAGTAGCCACTAAATTTCATGTAAAATGCAGTTTTGATTCTTAATTTAAATACAATTTGAAAATTAGCAAAAAAAATTTTTATGATTTTAAATTACGTCAAATTCTGTGAGTACCTAAGTATGGTCATACAGAATATAAACTTCAAGTCCGGATCATTAACGTTGGATAATAATCTTTTTCTGCATTCTTAAAATTTCTGTTTGACAAGGGCATAAAAAAATGGCCACCAATAGTGAGTAAGAAGTTCAGCGTAATTTGGATAGATGGCGCTGTTGACATTAAATATGCCGTAATTGGTTCATTTTTTAAAATTCTTAAATCCTATTGGTTTATAATATATGAGTGATGTAATCCAAAATATTACAATTTAATACCAGTACTGCCTTCTACTAAGATAATATTATACTAAGTTTGCAAATAAGCGATCCCCACTCCTTAGGCCGCCCTCTTAATCCAATTAAATGGTGTAAACATTTTGTGATTTCTGTATACAGAGTGTCCGAAAGTTGCAGACAAGGTCTATATGGTACACTGTTGAGGACATTTTCTGATGATGGAAAAAAGAAATTGCTGCAATTTTTTTTCTCCTTGGGTTGTTAAGCCCACTGCACCGTGGCCAGAATTCACCTATTGTGCACTGTGTGAAACTATTCTCCTTCAAGTAGTCCTGTATCTTTGATGAAGTCCAGAATGTCCTTGCGGGAGATGACTTACAGTTTCTGTGTTTCAACAAAGGGAACTCCAAACCTGTTTTTTTTGGCACCAATGCTTCACATTGACAGAATATGATATGGGTTTCATCGTCATACACTCTGCCCATTGGGCCATTAGTATCCCCATTGTGCTGAGGTGCTTTCTCATCTTGCAGTGTCCTATAAGAAGGCTGATTAGTAATTTTGTGTTTCTCCTGTCGAATTTCAGGATTTCCTTTGTGTATTTCCTGGATGGATCCAAACAGTTTTGACGGTCTCAATCCAGTGTGCCTCTCTAAGTTGGTCTTTGATAAAGCCCTTTGCGCTGTTATAAGCGATGCCACAAGTAGACTCTGGACCGATTTTGTCAGTTTGGCTGCTCTCCTAGCTAATGAGTCCACCTTTTCGTTCCCTTCTATACCCTGGTGCCCCAGCTCCCACTCTAGAGTAACTCTGATGTGGGTAGCCAGTTCACTTAGAGCCTGTAGGCAACTATCTACAGTCTTGGAGTAGACTTTCACTGACAATATAGGGCTTTTATAATATGGTTGCTGGATTGTGGTAGATCACAATTTTTGGAAAATTACTGTTTCAAAATTCTTAAAATAATAAAGATAATGGTCCTCAATGACATTCTGTTGACTGTATCTGCAACATTTCTGATACCCTGTTTAATAGTATTTTTGAAAGTAATATCGTCGGCCTAATGTGAAAATGGCATAAGTCACAAATCTATAATTTTACAGGAGACACTAAAAACTTTTTAACTGTCGATTTTGGGTAAATTTATTTTTTATTTTTTTGAAAGATAATATCAAAACTGCTAACGTTGATTGACTTATTTACTGGAAGATGTCTAATGCCTATATTGGAAAACGTGCCGATTACCCTCTCCCCCCCGCGACCCTCTATCCTAATAACGTCTCACCGTAAAGTGCCTCCACTTGCGGTCAAAATAAATTGTGAAGTATTTTTCTATGCGGAGTTGCCGAGCAGGTATAAAATAATATTCTTGTTACCTTGAATTTGTGGAGGTAGTTACGTTACTATTAAAAGAGTTTAATGCAAATTTTTGGGTGTACATAGTTGAGTACGACATAATAAAAAAAATTAGATCACGTTTAATCGAAAGTGTAAATAAATTTTTATGTAACTGGTTACAAGACTGTGAACCTCATAAAATAATGATAATAAATCAATTAATAAAAATCAAAATTTATAGAAATCTCAAATGGGAAACGCAATCTAAAATCAAATTAAAAAAAAATAAATCTGTAGCCGCTAAAACAAAACCAAATAGGAAAATTAGAATTCTGTCTTAAAATTGTTAAAAGTTAAAAACAGTTTTTTGGTAATATCGTTGATTGTCAATCAACGGTAATATGTTGTGTGTTTAGGGTGTCCCATAAATATACCGACAAACTTTTAGTGGCGGTAGGGGACATCAAAACAAACATTTTTTGCTTTATAAACATATGTCCGAAAACGCGAGAAAAAAAATAAGAACCATACAATAAATAATTAATATAGTCGGTAAATTTATTCTTAAAATCTAGTTACCGTCAATAACAATTATCGATGGACATCTTCTACGGAAAAATATTCACAAATGTTTTTTTAATTTGCCGCAAAAATTATGTTTCCTTTCTATTGTATATTATTATGTTAATCAACCCTATTATAGGTAATTAAGAAATTGTAATTTAATCGTTTGTTTATTAAAAAACAAGTATATTATTTTGAGATTTTGTTTATTATTTATATTTATATTCATCAACCTTAAATTATGCCGGTAGTCCCGTGCGCTGTAGGCCGCAGCGGCATCGGCATGCGTAGCAGTTGCTTTAGAAAGAAGTTTGTCCAGTTTGTTGTTTTTGTAGTATTAGCATCACTTGGCAACATTGTTTGAATGTTGATTGCAGTTTACTGTAATTTTTATAGGATGCATAATATTATTTAGTAGGTATGCTCACCACCAGTTGGATTGACACTAGCAGCCTATCCGCCAGCATACTTTTTAAGCACGATTTAAAGCGTAAGCTTAGGTATCTTCCAGTAAATAAGTCAATCAACGCTGCTAATGAATGTACATCTTCGATAAAATATACATAATTGGTCGTTTATATAAAATTATAGGACTTATGCATATTTCATACAAATGTTCACAACTATTCCGGAGCTATGCATATTTCACATGATTTTAATTACATTGCAATAAAAACTTATTCTGAAATTTACTTCAAAGTTACACAAAATGTCTAACAAATGGTAGTTTAAAAATAATTGATTGAGATTATCATTATTTTTACTATAACAGTGTATTATACCTATTAATTACAATTTAATAATAATTGTGCATAAGTCCCATTCCACAAATAAATTAACAAAAATATGAAAATGGCGTAACTCCAACAAATCATTAAGGACTTATGCTATATTCATTTTACTAAGGAAAGCTCTGGACTTATGCTTAATTTTATACTCATTTTCAAAGCCATCTATAGTTATTTTAGCTAACTATGCTTCGGCAGACTTATAAAACTCAAGAAGGGCTACAAGATGGCATAAAAACCCAGTTTTTGGCAAAAATGGACTTACGCTATTTTCGCATTAGGCCGACGATATGTGGTCTGACATGAAATTTTGTAGGTACTTTTAGCTCAAATAAGGGAAAAGGCAAAATCATATGGTATAGAATTGCGGGGTCGATTCTTTTCAACTGTAGATAATCTGGGTAGTTTTCTAAAAACAAAAAATCCTGAAAAAGAAAATATTAATAAAGTTATGAAGCTGGAACATAAGTTGAATGCACAGTTGGATTCTTTCAAAGAAAAAGACGTTACTACTAAAGAATCTGGTGGTAAGTATTTTTTGCATAATAGTTTCTAATGTGAATGTTTTTACTAATCCTGTCACTTTGAGTTGGTACTTTGGAGTCAAACTCCAATTGCTATGATTGGTTCTGAATTAACTGTAATAATCGAACGCAAAACGGAGTCAAAAGTGTCAAAAGATGCACTGAGAGTGGAAAAACGAACGCAGCTAAAGTGTTTATCTATCGCCGGTCACATAAGGGATCAATGCCGCCGCCGACCTTTAGTCTTTGCGTCCAAAGGGCCCTATCTAAACATCCTGTTCCAATAGAAACATTCATATTTTGAATTGTGACTATGTACTTGATTCAGATTAGGAATTTCTTTGCCAATAACTTTCATAAATGAAATGTTTGGTATAGAGGGTGATTCATAACGTGAGCTAAAAAATAAGGTTTTTTATTCAGCATAAAAGTATTCAGTATTCTTAGTGAAGAAAATGAAATATAAATATTTCCCATCAAGCTTTTGCCTTGAGTTATGAATCACCCTTAGAACTTGATATACAGAGTGTCCATTTAGTGCAGGAATAATTTTAAAAATTAAATTTAAAAAAGATGGCTAAAGAAAGAACTAATGTTAATACAACTTTTCAGTTTAAAAAAATTAAAAGTTTTCAAAGAGTATTGGAATTAGGTATGAGTATAATAACCAGAGCATTTTTGAGCTAAAATGCTTGAGCCACAGTTTAGATAACATTCAGTTAGTCAACTCTTTACCAAATTATCTTGACATGCTCTGTGTCATGTTTATAATATGGCTGCACTGGCAAACTATCCACAGAAAATGTCCAAGGTTACGAAAACTTGGACTGTGCTGTTCAAAGGTATCGCCGCAAAGTTAACTTAACAGTGTTATGTAAACTGTGCTTGAAAATTTAATGATGTAAGGAAATGTACAGGGTGGTTGATTAGGCAAAGTGTGGTATGTTTCCAAAGAATAAGTAGGCCATGGAAAAAAAATTGTTTACACTATTTATATATCAGGTTCCGTTAGACAAGTCTCTCATTTAACTTTTCTTGAATCTTTAATAATTTCGCAGATATAAACTGGATTATGAAAAACCAATCACCTTGTATGGTGGATGATATTTGGTAACAGAATGTACCTACTTAAACGTAGCTTTCTTTTGTTTTAGAAGCTTCAACTCCATTATCACCTGATTCTTCTGAGCCACTGTCTTCCCCTCATGAAAATATTTGTGTAGAATTGCTTTCTATGATGAAAGTTCGAATGGATTTGGCATATGCAGAAATCATATCTCGTATTGGTGGCCCACAAGCATTATCAGTCATGACACGAGCTTCAGATGTAACACCGGTGACATCAACTCCCTTACCTAGTTTGCCTACAACACCTGATGATTCAGCGTGTTCTATTGATCCACTAAATTTAACCGAGTCTGTGATTACTTGTGAAAATGATGTGTACAGTCTGTTAGAAGAAGTTCATGTCAGTCATCATTTTTATAATAATAAGTTTGAACCTACGGATAGGCAAAGATTTTTTAAGGCTGTTCAAAAAGAATTTAAACTTTTAAAGGAATCGCTTCCTCCTGGAGTTTGGGTACGATCTTATGCTAACCGAATGGATCTATTATCTTTTATGATCAGAGGACCTAGTAAGACACCATACGAGGATGGCTTGTTTTTGTTTGATCTTCAATTGAGCCAAGATTATCCTAGATCTCCTCCAGTTTGCCATTATATAAGTTATAGTTCTGAACGCCTTAATCCTAATTTGTATGTAGAGGGCAAAGTTTGTATTTCTTTGCTTGGAACTTGGACGGGACGTGGTACTGAGATGTGGAATACGAACAGCACATTACTGCAATTAATCGTGTCAATTCAAGGACTAATTTTAGTATCTGAACCATATTATAACGAGGCCGGATATGAAAAACAAGTTGAATCTCAACAGGGCTATGAAAATTCACGTACCTATAATGAGTTAGTAATTTTAAAACTTGTCCAGTCTATGACGGAAATGTTACTTGCACCGCCTGATGTATTTAAACAAGAAATTTGTTGTCACTTTGCTGCATGTGGAGAAGATATGTGCAGTAGATTGCAGAGATGGTGTAACGATTCCGATCCATTGAAACCCGAATTTCCCTTGTTACCTGTTAGCAAGGGTTTAAAGTTATCACTTAATGCTTCACTGAACTCCTTTCGAGATGTTCTAAAAAATGTTTTAGAAGCAAATGCAACCCCATGTGATCCGAAAATTGTATCTAGTGAGCCAAGTGTATAAATTGTTCCTAGAGTTAAATATTGTTGAAGTTTGGAATTAAAAAATTATTAAAGTGTTATTTTTCCTTTCATGTAATTACTGTTTTGTAAAGTTACGGGGGTAAGGTGCTCATGGGTAGTTTTAATGAAGAGAGTGAAAAATAATATGTACTACTTATCTTTTGATATGAACTAACATCTAATGTTAGTTAATATTGTCGTCGTTTTATTCTAAAGCTGATTTCATGACGGGAAATTAAAAAAATTCTGTTTTATTAAAATTCTGAAAGTATTAGTCTTCTTGCAGTATTTGCACAATCATAAAGCTAGTAGATTAGATTTAAATTGTTATGCAACTTGTTACTTTACACAAAATATAAACAGTTTGTAGATTTTTACTAAATATATTAGTGAAATATTTTAGAAATAGACACTTCAACAATAACTACACACAATGGAAAATGGCTCAGTTTGATGTACTATAAAGTTATTTCTTACATTTAAAAATCCTACTATGCTGTGCATGTTGTATTCTTAATTACGCTCTTTAAGGATATTACATTTGTCAATAAATTAATTTATAAATTTTTGTTAAACAATTTAGCTTGTATGGTGGTAGGATTTAAAATCTTATGCATGCATAGAATTTTGTGATATTTGTGATTACTACTTGAATTTAAGATGATATTATTTTTGTCTGAAAATTGTCTTACGGTTTTTGGGTATTAATATGTTGAATTAGTATTTTTGGGTAAAAAAATTGTGAAACTTGTTTGTTATATGCTTTGTCCTATTTATAAGTTTGTTGTATACGCTTACGAATCTAAATTCCCTGCTTTACTTGTTAAATGCAGATACTATATTTTTCTATATTTCTGAACTTTATTTAAATTTCTAGAATATTAATTGCTGATTATTATAATTTTTCTTAATAATAGTTTACGATAATGCTCTGACTGAATTCTAAAATTAATTCTCGTGTATATTCTCCCGAATAGTATTTTTTGTTATCTGTAAAAAAACTTATGTATACTGAAGCATTGGTTAGATTATTGATCAGTATTAGCAGTTCAATAAATTTATAGAAGAAACAGTATTGTATTGAAAAATTCTTTACAGTGGTAGGTATAACTTTATTTTCTATAATTAAAATGAATATTTATATGTTTAGAATGACTCATATTATGAATAGGAGTTATTATAAGTGAGTCGCACTGTTTGATTTCTCAGGGATATTAGCAATTTTTCTAATGTCTGGTTTGTTCATTTAGCAATAAAAAATACACATACATACATACATTCTCCTATAATGGATGCTTGCTCTTTATAATACAAATATTTGCACCTGGTATTCGCTAACATTCAGTCTATAGTTTTACTGTACTTCTATGAAAAATTGTTACAAAAAGTGTTTGCAATACTAACATTGAAGACTATTTCTGTAGTTACCATTTTTAATAGTTAATGAATTTTATAGGAATTATTACTAAAATAAATTATTCTGCTGCTCACTTTTGTATTTATTTATTAAAATGGTTGTTTTTTTTAAGTTAAAACAGAAAAAATGAAATTATCTTACACATTAATAAATTTTATTTTAAAATTTCCATAAATGTTAGCTGTATTGAACGCCATTCATATAGGCGTAATATTTTTCTTTTTGTTTTCATTGGTTAATTTTGAATTTGCCGCCATATTTAACCAAATGAATAGAAAGAAAAAGCGCAATGGAGCTTTAAGGTTTTTGTATTCATATGGCCGCGTTTTCATTAGTTAAATTTCAATTTGCCGCCAATTTAACCCACGACCTTCTTGATTTTCAAGACTTGAAGTCTTTATCAAGTACGTCGTGATTTAACCAATAGGCGCATTCAACTCAACATTGAGATACCAAAAATTGATTGGCCAATAGGAAATCGTAAGACGTCCAATGGAATGCACCGCTGTCTCAATGTTGAGTTGGCTGAATGCGCCCAATGAAAACAACAAGTAAAAAACGGTCCTATATAAAGTCCCCTTTTTTGCCCTTTACTAGAAAAGAAATACTATGTACTGCCTTACTTTCCAAAGAAAATTATGGATATTATATCAAATTCTTTTCAGCTATTATATCCTTATATTGTTATACAGGGTGTCGCTAAAATATGGTGCCATAGCTTAACCACAGATTCCGGGGATCAAAATAAGACGATTTAACGCAACTTACCTCTATCCGAAATTGCTTAGTTAAAGCGCTATCGAACGCCAAAGATCTTCAAAAAATTTCTATTTTTTGAAATAACAAAAGATTGTTTTTAGCAATTAGGATGAAATTTGGAATGTGATTCTTTACTGGAAAAAGGTGTTTTTTGGCATCACTTTTTTGTTCAGGAGTGTTGCGTAAGTGGTCAAAGGTTGATCATCCATATTTTTTTAACAGTCCGGCCAATAGTTTTCAACGTTTTTTTACGGAGAGACATTCTTATTTCAAATATTTTTTGTTTCTTGTTCGATTTCGGTATCTCCCATAGTTTAGGCTGAAAAAAATTATTTTTATTGGCCGCAGTGCATTTCTTAAAATGATGTAGTAATCTAGTTGTCCCGTATGCTGAGAAATAAATGACGAAGAGACAATTTTTTGCGTAGAATCAACTTTTGCATCCGGGAAAATGGTGGTCACATTGAGTATTTGCTGTAAATATATTAATTTACCGGTGGTACAAAATAAGCTGAACCATATTGGTTGAGAAATGGTTCAGATTATTTTGCGCCACCCTTTACATACTTGTTAGTAATAAACTTTATATCAAATTGTCTCTTCGTGATTTATTTCTCAACATACGGAGCAACTAGATTAATACTACATTGTTTTAAGAAATGCACTGCAGCCAATCAAAATAATTTTTTCAGCCTAAACTATGGCAGATACCGAAATCGAACAAGAGACAGAAAATATTTGAAATAAGAATGTCTCTACGTAAAAAAAGTTTGAAAACTATTGCCCGAACTGTTAAAAAGATATGAGCTTCTTTGACTGTGGATGATCAACCTTTGACCACTTACGCGACGCTCCTGAACAAAAAAATTATGTCAAAAAACACCTTTTCCCAGTAAAGAATCACATCCCAAATTTCATCCTAATCGCTAAAACAATTTTTTGTAATTTAAAAAAATAGAAATTTTTTGAAGATCTTTGGCGTTGGATAGCGCTTTAACGAAGCAATTTCGGATAAAGGTAAATTGCGTTAAATCGTCTTATTTTGATCCCCGGAATCTGTGGTTAAGCTATGGCACCATATTTTAGAGACACCCTGTATTATATCATAATTTTGCGCTATAATTCCTCATCACCCATCACCCGCGAAATCTTTAAAACAAATTTATATGGCAACGCTGCACCAGAGTCCTGTTTTGACAGTTGTTATTATTTTGGTTTGTAAAATGGATGAGAGTATGGTTTTTGATGACACACTCAGTGGCGTCGCTAGGGGGTGGGCCGGGTGGGCCCGGGCCCACCCAAAACTGACTTGGCCCACCCTTTGGCCCACCCTGGTCCCTGGCACACTTTGGGTTAAATGTATTTTGAAATACATGAACACAATAAATTAACTGTGAGTGTAAGTGTACATAGTTACCTACCTACTTACAAACCTACTGTAACTAAACTATTTGCATTACACATATGCGCAATGAATAAACGAAGTATCAGAGAATATTTTGCTGCTGCGGGTTTAACCCAAAGTGTATATAAAAAGAAGAAAGTTGTAAGTGTTAAAGGGCAATTTTCGTTAGAAAGGGAAAATTTCGATTATTTTAATAAGCTTTATGAAGCAGATGTTGAAACAGCCCATGCATCTGATACCTATAGATATAAATGAAGTGAAGTTAACAAGCGTGTCAGAAAAGTTCCAAAAAAATTAAAAAAATTTGTTCCTACTCAGAATTTACATTTGGAAAACATAGGACCAAATTTAAGAGAATCATTCAAGATTCAGTTATACATTCCTCTGATTCATATAATTTTAAGTGAGCTAAATAATCGATTTTCATCTCGCAAAGTTTTGTTTGTGGGTTTGACTTGCTTTAACCCTCTATAATTCCGATCTAGAACTATTGCAATCCGAATCAAAAATATTACCAAGCACTATAAAAAAATATGAAGTTGAGAATAAAATAAAAATAGAAAACATAATGCAGTTCGTGGATATGGTGGAAAAATATAAATTAGCATTTTCCGAAACTTCATAATTTCAATTAAGTAGGTATTACTATACCAGTATCCAGTGTAGCTTGTGAAAAATCATTTTCATGCTTAAGGCGTTTAAAAAAATATTTTATCCACAACCAGTATATTATAAGGTCATAATTCCACTACTTAAGAGACGTCTTATGATATGAATAAAACACATAGGTCTTATAATTAAAACAATGGTAAATCTATAGCAACACGTATGACAAAAGTCAGTTGAAAATGTCAAAATAAATTTTTTCCAAAATATTAATTTGAAAACGCCACTTTCTGGTCTGTTTGTGGATAAAACGTTGTATTGCATACGTGTCTTAGTTGTATTTTATCCACTGAAGAAAATTAAATGCTCGAACTTCGTTCTCGCGTTTAAACATTCTTGCGTGGATAAAATACTACCTAAGACACTTATACAATAAATAACTATAAGAAATACTGTGAGTAACGAAAACTTTAAAAACTTTAGCAATAACAAATATTGGAAAACAAATAAACACATTTCTTTGGAAGAAGTTGTGGATGTATTTGCCAAGAAACGTCCGAGGAGATTGTTGTTAGGTTAGATTGTTAGCTTTAAAAAAATATTAAAGTCCGCAACCAAGACCCAATATACCAGTTTCGAAATTAGTTTTTAAGTGTTGCTCGTATAGATACTACTATAGTGATAGTATTTAAATCTACTTTTTAATATTCATATTGTACTGCATAATATACATGTTTAATTGATAGGTACCTATGACCCATTTTTGAAAAAATACTAACCCTAAAATATTATCGATAATAGGTTTGTTCCAACAAACACTCGAATCGGTTCGGAACTGGCCGGAGTGTGCGCAAATTGAAATTAGCGTTCCAACAAATACGGAACGTATCCTGGTACTAGTTCACAGAGCGTTCCAACGTCGACAGAACTAATTCCGAACCGATTCGAGAACGGTGAAATCAGTTCCTGGTCCTGACTTAGAACCACCTTAGAACTCATAGGGACGATTTATTAAAGCATGCGCGCAAGGATCGTGGTCATTTGTGATACGTTCCAACACGCAGCAGAACCAGTTCGAGACAGTACTTTTTTAAGGCATGCGCATAAAATCGTTCCTGAACTGATTCATGAACTGTACCAGAACCGCTTGTTGGAACAAACCTTTTGTCGGCCCACCTTCAGAACGCCATGCCCAATACTGGCCCACCCGAATAAGAAAGTCTCGCGACGCCACTGGACACACTATTTTCAATTTTGAAAGAATGCAAAACGTTACCAAATTTCCTAGACAAAATGTTTGGTTTCCTAAAACGAAGGTAAGTTACAGGATAACATTAATAAAATAAAACCAAATTTAATTTCTTTTATATAGGACCGATTTCTGTTGCATTTCCTCGGAACCTAAATCTCCAGTCGGTTTACCAGCAGGATGGGCTGAACATTTTGTAAAAGAAGAATTTTCTAAATGGAAACCACCGGATATAAACAGTCACACTGTGGAAGATGTTACTGTAACAGAAGCAGAGGCAATAATTGAAAATGAAACAGTCGGCAATTTGGTTACATGTGATAGTAATTTTGAAGTAGAACAAGAAATAAAACCGAAAAATAAATTGGAACCCACGCCAATTCATAGTTTTACAACATCTGAAAGCTATAATGGAGCAATGTTTAGTAATTACACTTGGTCACAGAATATAACAGATATAGACATTATTGTAAAATTGCCTGAGAATATAATCTCAAGAAATCTGTCGGTTAATATACTACCCCAGAAAATTACAATATCACTTAAAGATTCCAACATAATTTTACTAGATGGTGATTTGTGTCAAAAAGTAAAACATAACGATGCCATTTGGTCATTAGATAAAAGAAAATTAGAAATACACTTGGAGAAAACATCTGAAATGTGGTGGGATTGCTTGGTTCAAAATGAACCTAAACTAGATGTGACGAAGATCGACTGTTCAAGGCCCTTTGAAGATTTACCAGAGGAAGCTCAAGCCAAAATTGAAGAACTTACATGGAATCAAAAAAGAAAACGATTAGGCTTACCAACCAGTGAAGAACTAAGTGCACAAGAGAAATTAAAAAAGGCGTGGAATGTTGAAGGGTCACCTTTCAAAGGGCCTTTTGACCCTAGTACAGTGATAATTAGCCCATAGTTTACATCATATCAACACCTTCCATACAAATTTAAATGACAAAAGTTTCTTAATGAATTTTAAAAGATATTTTTATTTTAATCGTAATTTATTAAATTTCATTCTAATTATTTTGTAAAATGAATTTTATCTACTCATTTTAAATGTACAATGTTCATCACACCTTTGTGAAGAGTCATTATTTTTATCTGTACATAGCTCATTTTTATATTTACCAATTTTTTCTGTATAGAACCTAAAATGATGTAATTCAACCTGTCTTATAAAAAACACAAAGACTGTTTTTATATATTTTTGCTAGATTTGCTGTTTTGTATTGTTCAGAAGATCAATTTTTTTAAATGATAAATCACCAACTTAATTCCCAACATTCCCTATTTACTGAATTGCGTTGAGAAGGTAACTTATTTGCTTACATTTTTCATGCTGGAAGAAGTTGGCAGCGATTTTATAAGATCTGTTTGGTTAGACCCATAGCTAAGATATTATAATAGGAATGTATACAAAATTTTAATTATTACTCTATTTCTATTACAGAAATACTCGCGAAAAAGGCTGGAAGTCAAAGAATAGTCCTGCGTGATGTTATAAAACCATGCGGCAAGCGTAAAATACCATTTTCGAACCTCTAAATTGAAATGCAGCGAAAACCGCGCTAGATACGGTAAAATACTATAGAATCAATGTTATCAAAAATAAAATTTCCTTCAAGGAAAGTGTGTTTCTTGGGGCCTGAGAATCATTTGAAAATGGCATAAACCAGCGTATCTGATTTAAAATTGAAAAACAGCAAAAACCGCGCAAGATAGATTAATAGTTATTTATTGTATAAGCAAAGAGTATGTATAAGTGTCTTAGGAAGTATTTTATCCACGCAAGAATGTTTAAACGCGAGAACGAAGTTCGAGTATTTAATTTTCTGGATAAAATACATCTAAGACACGTATGCAATACAACGTTTTATCCACAAACAGACCAGAAAGTGGCGTTTTTAAATTAATATTTTGGAAAAATTTTATTTTGACATTTTGAACTGACTTTTGTCATACGTGTTGCTATAGATTTACCATTGTTTTAATTATAAGACCTATGTGTTTTATTAATATCATAAGACGTCTTTAATAGTGGAATTATGACCTTATAATATATGGTTGTGGATAAAATAACATAAGACCAATGTAGAAAATAAAATTTTATAAAATAATACATACTGGGTGGACACGTAAATCTGCCCCCTTTAATGTACCAAGTAGGCAACCCAACGTATACGTCCATGGATAACGTGGATGTGTACTATTATTTTTAAAATTTTGTAGCAGATCAGAGTAGGCTTTCAATTAATGCCCTTCAACTTCGTTATTGTATTTGCTTTAGCATAGACATTCAAATACGCCGTAATAAAATTTTTGGCGTGATAATCATTTTTCTTAGTTTATTCTCGTCTGCAGACAGTATTCGATAAACATTTTCCTTTATCCTATCCCAAAGTAACACAGCAGTGGCAGCTGCGTCTGCTTATTCTTCATTATTTGCAAATTTTGCTTCGTTGCAAAGCTAAAATCGTCCTCTGCGGATATGAATTCCAATGTCACAACTGGAACATAACGCAGACGACGCCGACGCCTGAAACAAGAAAAAAATGATTTACCTAAATCATGAAATCATTTTCTGTAAAGACTTGCACTATGCCAATATGGTAGGATGAAATGCCTAAATTAGCTAATGGTATAAATCTGTTATCACATTATTCATTAACATCAAATAATACTTTGCGAATTGCGTCATTGCGATACAACTTGCAGGCGTCCCACAGACCAACGCGAAACAGTCGCTGACGCTGCGAATATTTCGCTGCGATAAATTAGCAGCGCTGTATGTACATGGCGATAAGAGCGTTTCTTCTTTTCGTCGCGAAATAATCGCAGCATCAGCGAATGTTTCGCGTTGGTCTGTGGGACGCTTTATAAGAAAAAATCCACGGTTCAAATGACGGTGTACGTTGGGTTGTCTATTTGGTAAATGCAGAAGTGCCGACTACGTGTCCATATTCCTCTATGGTGGTCCCACTGAATTTAGACCGTATTTGAATTCAGTGTGGCCACGTAGAACAGGCAACCCAAATAACAAATAAACTATTTTGACTACTCTCGAACTCATCCCATTTTATGTTGATTTTTTATTCGGGTTTCGTCCTTGGTCTCACATGTTCTGCACATTGTGCTTGAACCACTTGAACTTGGTGTTTTTCAAGACTTTAAGAGAGACCAACTATCTAGTTTTAAGTTTCTCTCGTCGAGTTTTAGGACTTCCTTTGTAGGCTTTTGTACAGATTTTATTGAAATACACGAAATATTAATAACATTAATCAAAAAAATAAATTTGTAAGATAAACTAACACGTCTTGCTAACACAACATAAGATAACATAATGTCGGATGCAAGGGAAGCTGCACCCTCAGGAAGTTGCTAAAACCCCTTTGCGCGCGCCTTCCTTGCTTCCACCACTTCTTAGTTAGATGGCGCAAGCGTTCTTATAACTAAATTAAATAGATTGAATTAATATAAGGGTAGCTATTAAAGATTGGACCAAAGTCGTAGCGTTCAAACGCTTTGAGATATTAATTTGAATTTTGGAACACTTCAGTACAACATTACTTCGCATATTTTACAGTATAGAAAAATTTTCTTTGACTCATACTTTCGGAGCCCGGTCGCCATCTTGAATTTTCTTAAATGGTAATAGGGGTAACGCAATACATCATTAGAAAGCTTAATGTTTTCTCTTTCTAACTGTGGTAAATTATTATGGGGTTACATAAGAAAATAATGGAGAAAAATTAGAAAACAATTTGCCGTACGCTCAGGTGGCTATTTATTGTATGCTTTAATTCTAGGTGGCTTTGCTTTAACAGAGCTTCAAAATTAAACAAAATAACAATCAATAATTGTTTAACAGATGACAGTAGGTACATTGTCATACTTTTCGTAGAAATTTAACAATCTGAATTTTGTTAAACATGGATTGATTGACAGAAACTGATTAGGTATGGTGACACAAAACAGTTTTAACATCTTCGTGTATATAGCAGTTTTTTGATACCATACTTTTAACAATCACAATATGGTATTTGTTTTTCAACTTTTAGAATTGTTTGTTTCATTTTAGTAGGTACCTTGTTTCTTCATTGTTTGTTTATTTTGTTTTTTGTTTAATTTTGACGTTGTGTTAATGCAAAGCTACCTAGAGATTTGAAGCATACAACAACGTCTGAGCATATTGTCACAAGCAGATCGATTAGATATTTATTAAGTATTGATTGGGTATTAATTAAGTATCTTTTATGCTAATAGAATGTAACTACAATGTAACATAATTTCATCATGTTGCAATGACTTGATGACTCGTTTGTTATTGCAAGTTAGTGCAGGTGTCCAGTCCATATTTCATCATGTAAAACAATAAGTAACATCCTGTCAGTGTGCAATCACTAAATATAGACTTAAGGACATTGTAAATGGAATGTAATAGATAGGAGGGGAGCTAATACTATAAAAGGATTAATATGCCACAAGGAAGGAAGAACTAGTCAGTCAGTCGACATCAATATCAAGATCAAGTTCGTCCATACCAAGACAAACAGCTCCTAGCTGTGAGTCATCAGACTTGGTAACCTCAACCCATACCAAGACCAAGAAGGCTACAGTCTCGTCAACATGGTTTCAACCCCAGCTACGCTCTATCTACTAATAGCTATGCTATTCATGTAAGCCCACCTGTGTGGTGTATCATTTAATATTAAGTCAATAATGTAACTTGTGCTTAAATATAACTATTAAAAGGTTGATGTGTTTCTATCCAGACCATGTCACTAAATTATAACGTGACAATATTGTTTTCTAATTTTTTTGCATTATTTTATTATGTAACCCCGTATTAATTTACCATGGTTAAAAAGAAAAATAATCAAGCTTTGTAATGATGTATTGCATTACCCCTATTACCATTTAAGAAAATTCAAGATGGCGACCGGGCTCCGAAAGTATGAGTCAAAGAAACTTTTTTAATACTGTAAAATATGCGAAGTGATGTCGTATTAAAGTGTTCCAAATTTCAAATTAAAATCTCAAAGCGTTTGGGCGCTACGGCTTTGGTCCAATCTTTAATAGCTACCCTGTATAAGTGCCATTTAAATTAAAGACTACACCTTTGTGTATTTCCTGGTTGGATTTCGAACAAATAGCTTTGACTGTGCCAGTTCGGCACTGTCCCTGTCCAGGCTGCAGTGTGCCATGTTGCCTCTTTATTCTTTAAGACGGTCTTTAATTCTCTATGTACCCTTTTGCGCTGCCATAAGTAATGTTGCAAATAGGTTTTGGGGCAATGATTGTGAGGCCGCCCTCTTTTTTCCCCTTTACTGGTATCAAATACGGGTTTTAACAGCTTTCCATTGAGATACCGTAAGGTATGTAAGTGTTATCATTTGAAATTTGATTGTTTGATTGGGGTAGCTAAAAAGAAAGGGGTTGAATAGAGCAGGTTAGTAGAAACTGTACCTATGATGATTCCACTTCAATGCTGTACAAACGTTTTCTAGAAATTTTCAATGACTCTTTTACACAAGCGGATAGCGCCAACCCCTACAGTAGCCCAGCCAAATACACTGGGCTTGTGAAAAATAATTTACAAACTACAACTAGTAACCTAAAGTCAATGGGGTTTGAGAATTATTTTTAACAAGCCCAGTGGACTTGCGCTCAGCTGCTGGGTTTTTGTTTTTCCAAAAAGCTTGGAAATTTCAAAAAAATAAACTATAGCTTGAAGAGATGTAGTTTGGGTTGCATGAAAGTTAATTTGACTGGGGGTATGCCACAACAATTTATTTTATGTTTCACCTCATAGGCAACACACCAAACAACACCAGTTGCGCGCAAAGGTAAACTTTCACATTATTCTTTCCCCAGGTGTATCCTCCGGTATGCAACAGGTTCTTCGTGTTTCCGTAAAGAGAGGCCACTTGGAGTGCCAGTGTGTTGTAAGTGGGTCCTGTTTGTAAGAACGAATATGAAAACTTGCGGATAAAGTGTGTTTCTTGTGCTTCTGAAATATTTTACAAAGGATAAGTTTAATTTTGTGAAAGTTGTGTAATTTCTTGTGAATTTAAAATTGCAACAATGCCGTGTTCTGCAGTTACTCTTAGTTTAGCGACTATTACTTCTATTATCGCCGTAGCGTTACTGGCCATTGCTTTTGCGACTGATAATTGGCTATACATAGACGTAAAAAGGACCAATATACAGGTAGGCTTTTGATATACCAGTTATAATTTATTAATAATTATCTATTCCGTGATTATAAAATTTAATTTCCTACTTTCTTAATTAACTTTAACTTTAATAATTAAATAAAGGTAAGCTAGTTGGAATTTGGTTACCAAGTCAAAAAACAGTTATTTCAACTGCAGGCGGTAGGGTTTGTTACGTTGTTATTTCAAGTTCCAGACGCTGTTTAAGAAAGCAGAAACTGTTTGTTAAACAATAAAGACTTGTATAAGTTTTCAATTTTTCTCAAGAACTCGAATAAGACGTTGGTAACAAAAGACAATGGGAAAAAATTTTACATTGATCGTTTCTGTGGGACTCGTATGATGGAACTTTCAGATTAAAAATATTTTTTAGAGGCTTTTCCTATTCAATTGTCGACTAATAAATAGATAAAGTATTGATTTGCCTTTGTATTATGGATATGTCAGGCAAAATCGGATCTATACCGCACCCTGAAACCTCAGATGAAGAGTCATTGTAAATTCCTTACGGGAAAATCATGTACCGCATAGACGCATTATTATTTTTCTTTTTTTAAACAGGTTCATGTTTGGGAAATGTTTAATAAGTTTGATAATTAAAATTAATGTTTATCTAGGGCGTTCCAAAAATTCGGACCAAGTTGGTTGTCTCCACCCCAGTTTTATGAATTTTCAGGAACCACAACTAACTTGACTAGGTTTTTTTTATAACTGCTACTTTTCGTTGCGTGAACGATTGCCAAATGAGGAGTATTACCTATACATAATAATTTTCTCTTTATGAAATGTTTCTTGATGTAACCAGATAAACTAATAATTTATAGACAAAATTGGACTGAAATTAGTATAAGTTTTTACAGAGGTGAGATGTGAGAAGTACTACTATTGCCATTTGTACCATATTACTTTTATTTAGAAATAGTTTGTATAGTTCGTCCATCGATATTCTAATATCTTACTTTTAGCTTTAAATGTAAAATGGCAAAAAAAAAACTAAAAAAATCTTAAACATTTTTTCTAGATTGTATTTTCCTTAAGGGATCTGCCTAGATTTTTCAAACCACTTAACAAGTACAATTTATTAATGTAGGAATACGAACTGCTTTACGTATTTACGATATATTCGTTGAAAATTTGGAACATTTAACGCATACAGTGTGTCCCACTATAATAATAATAATAATACTAAGTATCTTTTATTCAAAAATATTAAACAATATTACTTCTATAAGTATGAAATGAATATTCTTAGGGCGAGTTACAGTACCGTTACAGTATCTAGAAGTACCTATGCAGAATTCCACCCTGAATCCAAATATGTAAAAATATACAGGGCGTTCCATTTAAAATAAAAAAGTTGAACATCGTAAAGATGCCTTACCATTTAAAATTATAATACAGGGTGGTAAATTGATTCAAGCACCATAGGGATTCCAAAGCTAAATTTTTAATTTTCAATTATCTGCTTCGCAACCACAACATACTACTAAAAAAAAAAACAAATTTTGTTAAACGTCATGAAACGTTTTGGGAATGTTTCAGAACGAGAAATTGACGAAAATGTTATTAACAGTGAATGCAAAAATACGAAAAAGAGCAAGGACAGTGTCTGGAGACAGTCTACGTCATTTTGCGCCGAAAAAAAGTACACATTCGATCGAGAGACTCCAGTATCCGAACTTGCATTCATTTGAAAAATACTATTGGTTTCGAGTATTTTTATTCGAGAAATATTCTCCCTAAATACCATTCGTGCTTGAAAATTAACCGGATAATTTTTAAGCAGTCGTGGTATTACCCCCGAATATTTCCAAGACGTGAGTAATTTTTTTTGTTAAAGTGGCGATTTCATTTTGATGATTTGATGCTTTCCCAAAAACGAAAACTTACAATGAATAACATGGGCGCATGCAGTATTTTTTTCTCTACAAAAAACCTATTTAGATTTTTGTTCCAAAATAATTAGGAAACCAGCAGATTAATTCAAAATTAAAATTTTAACATTGAAAACGAATTGAAATCCATATGGTGCGTAAATCAATTCATCACCCTCTATATAGTTTGTGGATTACTCTCATGTTATCCCAATGTCCAGTCATGATTAGGATTTGAATACCCACGCTGCTTTTCTCATAATTTAGGTATTATTGGAAAAAACTACAGCGCAGCAAATTAACTGTGTATACAAAACGAATTGGAATGATTGAAATTATTCTAATTTTCAGTAACCAAACGTAAACGACTCGTAACTTTTTATTGCTAGATCCAGGGCTAGATCTATATCAACGCCCACTGCAATATTGTCATTGGTATTCGAATTTTTTTTGTTGTATTCACCCCAAAAATTATTTTACAGTTGTAGGGAGTAGTCCTGATATATTATGTAATTAATTTATTAATAGTGTAAAAATAAGACATTTCATTAATATCTAAAGTAATGAGAATTAAAAATCTTTGAAAAATTTGTAGAAAGTGTATTTACTATTTATTTTCAATATTACCATCAAAATATGTTTGTAAACTAGAATATCGAAAGTTGTAAACTTACGTACTACCTACATTTATTGCAAACATATTCAGTACCTAGCTACATTGGCTTTCTAAATTCTTTTGACTATACTATTTTGGTTAACTTAGTTTTCTTAGAATTAATATTTAGGAATGTCTACAAGCAATATTTTTTAAAATTTTAAATACTTTGGTATTTTTACCGCATATGTATACACAAATGTTCAAGGTTTCAAGTCTAAGTTTATTATACTGGCTGTTACCTAAAAAACGCCTCAAGGCATAACATTTTAAATTTTGGACCCCACAAACTGTAGATAATTTTAAACGGTAAGCCAAAAGCATCTTTTGGCATCACCCTTTTGCAAATCTCTATCAACTGTTTTAAGCTACGACGTTCAACTTTTTTAATTTGAATGTAACACCCTGTATATTTTTACATATTTAGATTAAGGGTGAAATTCTGTATAAAGTAGTGTATTTCATTTGTTTTTTTGGATACACAGAAATTTTTAAATTTATTGCATGCAGTTAGTCGTACGCTACCATAAAATTTTCAAGTGTCCCATAGAAAACAACCGGAATGTTAGAATTGTATGGAAAAAATATTTAAATATGACTACAAAACGTATAATACAAGGTATTGCTCCAATTTACCGCCAGCTAGTTGATAACACAACTGATCGTTAGTTTTTGGTAGCGCACGGCTGTCTAGATGCAACATAAAACAATTCTTTAAATAAAATCTCCGTATCAAGAAAACAAATGAAACACACTACCTCTACTGTGTGCAGAATTTTGTCCTGAATCCAAATATGCAAAAGTATACAGGGCCTTCCATTTAAAATATAAAAGATGACTGTCGTAGTTTAAAACAGTTGATAGATATTTACGAATGGGCGATGTCAAAAGATAGCTTTTGCCCTACCGTTTAAAATTATGTCGAGTTTGTAGGGTCCAAAATTTAAAGTAACGAAGTTATGGCTTGAGGCATTTTTTAAGTAACAGTCTGTATTTTTTGAAATCGAGTTTCGTCCATTATTGAAAGTTTTTGAATCAGGACAATCTTTCCCTGGTTCAATATAGTTGAAACCAGACTACTATGACAATAATCTTTTGAATCATGCAAAATTTTGTTTTTCTCCGATTGACAGTAAAAAGCATGCTTTGACTGACATTTGACTGTCTCCAAAGTTCCACATTTACTGCCTAGGCAAAAGTGATCATTTTTACAGTAGCATTCAAAATCAGGTTGCTTCGAAAAACAAATAAATTTGAAATTTTTATTAATTAAATTTAAGTTCCATATTTTTCACGATTTCTTTAATTTCGGATGGGGTGAACATTTCTTCGTCATTTTCCATTGTAAATATGATTATAAATTAATTAATATTTACGAATTAACAAGATTAAACTATTCTATTGACAACAAATAGAATGACATTTTAGAAATATGTTTTTTCATAGCAACCAATAAGAACTGCATAGCAACAGATGCTTGCTGATACTAATAGCACAAAAAATATTAAAAATAATCATTAAATTAATGTTAAATGTAAACAATCGGAGAAAAAATTATATGTTCAACACGGTAGAAATGCAGATTTACTGCCTTGGCTGGTTTCACAGCTGAGGCGAAGCCGAAGCTGTGAAATACCAGCTGCGTCAGTAAATCTGCTACTTTTCTGCCTTGTTAAACAAATAACTATTTTATTAACTATTCGCCTTGGAAATAACAGAAACAGGACCAATTTATTTCTAATGTTATATTTTTGTTTATTAATATTACATTATTACAAAATGTATCTATTTTAAATTTATTCATGCAATTTCAGAAAAAGTAGTATACAATAGTGTCTTTAGTTGACTCGAACGATGGCTTAATTACTCGGCCGCTACACGGCCTCGTGCTTCGTATATCGTCTCCTCAGTAAAGCCTTACTTTCATGACTTTTATGTAATATAAATATAGAATATACTAGTGTCTATTACTGCAAAAAAAAAACTCGAAGAGTGTAAGCGGAACAAAATAGGTAAAATGGACCGGAGGACTTTAAACGGCAGGAGTCTAATCGGAAGCGGAACACATGACCAATTATTTTATAATAATTATTTATATTATTATTCTACAAACATATAACTTCAGCGAAATTTTTTATTAAAGTTTTAACGAAAATTATTTTATTGTTTTATTCTAAAATATTGAATTACTCACAGTTTTATGAAAGTAGGTATCAAAAAGATATTTTAACAAGTAAAAGGCGATGTGTGAAGGTTAAACACAATATAAATTGAAATTCTCATAATCAGTGGTGGCTTTGATAAAGGTCGTTTAGTTGCTGCATATTTTAGAATTTACTTAGGCCTCAAAAACAAACTCCCCAGTTGCATATTTTGTAAGGTCAACTATCAAATCGTTCGTTGATGTGGATAAGCATAAGCATGCTTAGTTTTTAAATGTCAAGTTCCAATTAAGAGATAATTAAATTGTGAATGTACTTTTAATGTAGAAAAAAATAACAAAATTAATTGGGAATTTTCTGATTCACTTACTATTTGTGCCCTACATTTCCCTAAATATATTATAGACCTGTGCGTTACGTGCTTCTCTTTCTGATTACGTTACCGTTATTTAACTGACATTTTATAAACGGGTACTGGGTACTGGGTACTGGGTACCTAACTTTTAGTGAAATGTTAATTTCAGCTTCAGGAGACTAAGCGCGCATGTATGTGCTACTTACAATAAATCTACGTTTTATATACCGAGGTATCTCGTTATTCATAATATTCAAAGCGGAAACAATCAAATGATTTGCCCACTTTCATAGCGGTTAATTAAAGTATAATACATTAAGGTACTAATTAAAATGGCAAGCATAAGTACGTTCCTGTGTTCTACAAGTGCCATGAAATTGTTTTATCGTAAAATTCTTAAACTGTATACTTTCTAAATATTTTATACATATTTCAATATTTAGCTGCATATGATAATTAACTTGTTTTTTTCCAAATTTGTGTGAAGTAGGTGAATGACAAATTTGGAAGTCAATTAGTTTTTCATTTGACTATGTAGGAATTTAAATTTTTAGTTTCTTAACCTGATAAGTATCTGACACAAAATTCCAGCATCTACATCGTGTTCCACGAATTGTTAATAGCAGTTGCGGCTGAGGCCAAAGGGCACAGAGACACATGCCCGCAGCAAAAAATGAAAATCTCACTTTTTTCTAAATCATAGTACTCTAATATAGGTTTTAATTAAATTTTAAAATATCCGTAATCCAATGTATAGCATTAGCAATTTACATCTTCGAAATAGTATACTTCCATGTCGGACTATATACAGTGTGTCCGCGTAAGTTGGCTACATATGGAAAACTTTGTTATTATTGATTTTATGAAAAAAAGTTATTCTTCATAAAAAGTTCTGCATGTTCTAAAACCCAAAATTCAACCATCAGATATTAAATTATATCAGTCGTATCATAATAAAAATAATTATATCATTTTTGTTCAAGAGTAAAGTACCTTCATTTTTGACCATATCGAAAAATTTTTATAAGAAAAGATGTTATGGATTAAAAATAATTTTTAAATATTCAATATTGTTTATTTATGATTAAAAAATATTATTAATTAATTAATGAATTGTTAAATGTAATGTATTAATCTTCAAACTTAAACTTTCAATGTTATCGCAGAGAAAATGTAAAAATAATATTTTGTAATTGTAAATAAACAATATTGAATATTTAAAAATTATTTTTAATCCATACATCTTTTCTTATAAAATTTTTTCGATATGGTCAAAAATGAAGGTACTTTACTCTTGAACAAAAATGATATACTTATTATTATTATGATACGACTGATAGATATAATTTAATATCGGATGGTTGAATTTTGGGTTTTAGAACATGCAGAACTTTTTAGGAAGAATAACTTTTTTTCATAAAATCAATAATAACAAAGTTTTCCATATGTAGCCAACTTACGCGGACACACTGTATAGCATGAAACGGACACAGCTTTGTTGTGACCCTTACGACCGACGCGACGTGTTCAATAAATTTGTATAGCGCATGTCAAATTTACAAGCAGTTTTAACTTAGAAACTGGGCACGCTTCCCAACCGCCCTCTAAAATAAATTTCGTCTGCGGAGCCCTTTTGTGTTCTTTTCGCTCATCTGTTACCGTTCCCCCCAAATATTTTGGTCACGGGCCGCCGCTGGGCAATAGCTATACCGTCGTATTATTTACAAGCAATAGTAATGGATACTGTAATGGAACAAATGATAAACAGGAGTATAATTAAATATTAAACAGATATTAAAATATAATTGATATGCCTGCATATACTTTCATTTATGGTTCTAAAAGTTTGTCATAGCCTAAAATTGGACATGCACGAATGCAGAACACATACTAATACTACAATAGTTGAAATTTAAATGCACATTGTATGTATGTCTTTATACGAACCATGCTTGAATTTCTACGACATGCATACCTATTCTACTTTAAGTTTCTTAATTGTGGTTACCGTTGCTGTCGCTTGTCAGATCATGAAATCCATTTAAGTCTGAAACCCAGATTTCTATTTCATTACAACTACTTGAGTTTAAATTAGTAGGTAGTACCTACTATACTATTTTTGACTGTCATTATTAAGTGCGTTTGTTCCTGTCTGATTGTATTAAATAAATAAAAATTTAAATATCCATTTTATACCTTGAATGCTATAAATGAATGAGAACTCATTCTATGTACTATTATAAAGTGAGCGCAAATAGCGAATAATTGTATTTTTTATATAAGTTTTTCTATTTCTTGTAAGTTCGATGTTTTCACCGTAAATTACACTTCTTAATACGATAATGTGAGCATAGATATATTTGCAAAGAAGGTTAGCAGTTTCACAATCTCCATGTAGTTATAAAGCGCAAAAGTGAAAAAAATATGCTGGTAGTAGGCTACTGTAACGTGCTTGTGAAAAATTTAACACCTTTCATCTGTAAGTCAAAGGTGAATGCCGTACTTATCAATAGATAAGACCATTTTTAAAACCTTTATTTAAAATTAGAAGCATTTGATATGATTAAGAAATAAAACAGTAATAAATAAAAGAAAGCATGAAACCTATACGAAGAAGAAAAACAATTCACTCCAGAGGAATCTGCAAATCTATTGCTAGATTGATAATTATGGCACAGTCGAAATAAGGCTAAACCAAGGCCTAAACGATTAATAATAATCACAGATTCACAGATAATACAATAGAATATTCAAATATCCAGGAAAAAAATATACTCTCCTTGGTACCTGATTGCTACTTTAACGTGTGTCCAGTAGACGAACTATTTGTTTCATGCGCAGTATTGCTATAATTCGTGCTGAATAATAAAATGCTATAACATCACAAAATTGTGATGTTAATTTCTTCACACTTTTTTGTTATAAGCTGCTTAAGTTCATTTGGTGTAATTAATATACAGTTATAATATTAAGATAAGGTAAGAAACAGAAGTTACGTGATTGGAAGGAAAACATTGAGAAAAATCAACACGTTTTAGTAATATTTTTGGACCTTCAACTCGCATTTGAAACTATAGGTATTAAATAAACTTTTCAAGAGAAGTACAATAAGTGATACGAAACTTGACTGGTTTCCATCTACATTAACAAATAGAAACCAGCAAACCATATTCAATGTAGTAAAATCTGAAGAACTGAAAATTAATCTGGAAATACCTCAAGGATCAGTGCTAGGACCACTTCTGTTCTTACTAGTATACGTAAACAATATTTCCGATGTAGTACCAAAGTGTAAAATTAGCAACAAGAAAGTGTGTAAATAACATTAATAACATTAATTATGACCTTGAAAAAGATAAAACCATGCCTCATCCATACATTTTTGGCGGTGGATCTAATGAATGGAAGACATTCATCAACTATAGTTAAATCAATATCAATGTGTATGCATTTTTTCCCAGGGATAACTCCAGTTGTTATTGTGATAAGGATGTTTAGGGCGAGTTCTTTCTGATTAATGGGCATCATGTATTTTAGCGAAAAGGGGGAAAAGGTGGAGAGATAAGATCAAACTAATGAATCAATCGGTGCCACGGGGAAATTCTTCTAGGCATTTCTGTACGAAATATTTTAATAATCGCTATAATAATACGAGCGCCTTCGTATATACTTTTCCCGATTTCTATTCAAAATTAATGCTGTCATGGAAATATTCCCGACCGCTTGTGGGAGCGATGTTTCGTAATGGTACAGTAGTATTTAAAATATACAGCGTCCCTAAAATTTTTTTTACGGTTGCTATAGATAGTAATATACTAACGTATCACAGCCAATAGGAAGCCGTAATACCAAATCGACTATACATACCGATTTTGAATGATGCAATTGGTCACTTTGCAATGAAAGAGAAGGTATATATTCGAGAAACACCGCCGTGATTGATTCATTTTAAAATAATTATAAATTCTATTGGTTCATTAGTACATATCACACAAAGTAGCATGACTACCAATTTCACCCTCGTTTTTTAACACCTGTTATATTAAATTAAGCCACCAGCCAGACGGAGAAAGTTGGGAAACCATGGAAGAGCTTCTTTTTGTATTAAGTTTACAGCCCTCTCTACGCATACCTTCAAGTAGTTTATTTCAGCTGTGGTGTTAAATAGTTGTTAATGAGGACCAATTGCCCTCATTTATGAGATCGTCAGCAAGATTTTGTAAACCCCTTTGGGCAAGCTATAACCCACTTAGTTGCAAACCCAAAGAAAGAACATAAAATATTTATGGTATTATAAATTATGACCGCTTTGGTAATGAAGTTTTCATGGAACATTGTTTTACATTTTTTTACAATTTATATTGCTATTTAATCTTACTATCTAGTTCAAATGTTCAATACATTTTATTTACATTCTTAAATCATGACATTCTAATTAGAAAAACAGAAAATAAACTAAAATGTACACTATTCTTGTTACCCTTTGAATGAAGTTTTTATTATAAATATTCCTTAGTATTATAGTAGTATTATTTCTAAATCAATTTTCACAAGAAAACAACAATTATTTCGCATAGAAGTATCAAGGCATGCTTACTCAAACAAAACCTAGTACTGAACTTTTGATTACTATCATCAATCTATAACAGCATTGCAAATGAAATGCAAATTCAAATATCTTCATCCATTACCCTTTAATTTACCGTTCCCCTTAATGATATCGGTTTTGAAAATTGTGCAGCCATGTAAGATTAATTGCTTGCTCACCCAAGACGTATGAATAATCTGAATTTTTTAAGCAACTGCGAAGTTGCCGTTAAGTTGATATCTAACAGTAGATATACTTAGGTCCATGCAGTGGATTTTTTAATTGTAGGTATTTTCGAGTAGGATTAAAAAATGTTTTAGTAATTTACATCCAGAAACATGTAGCGCAAGGCTGGGTAAAACAGATCAACTTAGACGACAGCATAATGTTTTTAAATGGACAGTTGCATAGCTGCAAATTAACTTTTGATAGTTAGTCAGCATTGCTGTAAGGAATTTTCTTATGTGATGTTTTGAAAAAGAACAAATCCCTTATTGATGATTCCTTTTGAACACCTTCTTTTAATAAACTAACTTTCAATCTGTTCCGGAGCTTAGGAACAAAATCGAGTAACCTCTGTATATGTTAAGAAAGCTTCCTCTATAGACTTCTAAATTACAAAAGTTATTATAAATTGTAGTTGAAAGAATTAATCAGTGACATGATTAGTATGCCATGTCTTAAGTGACACCTAACCATATAAGATTCAATAGACGTTCTTGGTTACCTTTGCAAAGCAGGAAGAGGAAGGAAACTATTAACGGTCAAGTACCTTTACTTGTGAAAACGACTACCAGTTTAATACCTTTGGTATGTGTGACAACGGGTTGTGGTTCTATTTTTTTGTACTGGTTTATTTTTCCAGTTTAGTTGCAAGCTATGAAATGGAAAACAGTAATAGTAATATTTTTGTCCTTTGTATGTGAGCTATTCTAATGCAAAATTAAATACTAAGTTCTTAAAATCTTACTAAGTATTATCAGTTTAGTTTTGTAATTCTTGCTGTAGTAGGTATCCGTTTTAATTAATCTTCGTGTAATATGAGAACTAAACTGCCTTTTTGTTTGAATTTTCCATAACATATCACTTTTTCAGGGCGTTTAATTACAAAGTTATATACTACCATTTCGGTATAGCAACATAATTTCTGCTTAGTTACAATAAATTTACTTCCAAATGCTACTGCATCTTGAAAAATAAACAAGCAGATACCTATCAAGATTCTTTTTTTTAAATAAATATTTCATCAAAAAAAATTCGTTACATGAGTTAACACCGAGTTAATAAAAATAAACGCCTTGTTCCTTTAGAAAAAATATATGAGTATAAGCACATTATTAAACGATCACTAGTCGTGATTATGCAAGTACAGAATTTTGGTCTAACTTGGCCGACTCAATTAAGACTTTCACTGTCCTGGCCCAACTCGAACTACCAGATTAAGGTAACTTCGCATCCGTTAGGGATTATTTAAAGTATTTGGTCCAACTCGGAATCTGGACCCTAAATTTAAAATAATTGCTTATCAAGTATCCTTATCATCACCTACGCCACACAGGTACCTACCACGACTTCAACAGTGGAAGTGGTGTAAGGATCTTTTAATATGGTGCGATCTTCAGTCACTGGCCGTTCCACGGAGGGTATGATAGTTCAAACGTATCCCTTGTTGTTACCATCTTTTGCATTTGAAAACATTTTTTTCAATATTTTTTTAAACAGTTAGGTACTTGATAAAGAGTTACTTAACTGGTATTACATATCCCCTGTATAAAATTGCTGGAGTCGCCACCGTCTCCAATATCAATGAGTTTAATATATTTTCTTATACAGGGTGATCATTTGAAAACGATCCACCCCCAATATCTCGGTGCACAAAGCTTTCTAAAGAAATCGCCGAGACACGTCAACAATATTAATGAGGGGGACATATTTTTACATAAAAGTTACATAACACGTTTTATCCCCCCACCCTCCAGAGCCTCCTCCTCAAAAATTTTAAATGGCAAGGGGGGTTATGTGATACCTCATTTGAAAGGCCTTTGGATTACCTACATTTTGACGTTTTGCTTTTTAAAATCGGTTGATTCGTTTTTGAGATATTAAGGGAAAAGTGTTTAAGTTTATTAAAACAAAAGGGAGTTTTTAAAACGCATAGCAGGCTGTTGTCATAATGCATTACTGGATGTTTTTATTGTCACTACCTGTCAAAGTGTTTGGCAATAATAATTGTTGATGTTCGTTTAAATTAAAATCGATAGATTTGTTTTTCAGAAATTTAAAGAAATATAAAAATTAAACAAAATAGCAGGCTGTGCAGAAACAATTAAATGATGTTTTGACGTTTGTGCAAATTTAATATTACAGTGATTACAGTGTTTGTGTGTGTTTTACTTTGCGGTTGGAGATTTTTGTGAAATTTAAAAAATGGTTTACACGTTAGCTGCTTCATGTACAACTCTTGGCTGATATCTTTTTTTATTCGCAACAGATCCACTTTCTCTAAATTTTCCAACCAACTCCAAAACATACTTGTGTGAAACATGCTTGTCCGGATGATTTTCGTTGAAAGTGGCAACGGTTCTTCGGGCACACTGATTTTCGGCACCGTATAAAAATAATTTCAATTCTTTCAGCTAACGTGTAAACCATTTTTAAATTTCACAAAAATCTCCAACCGCAAAGTAAAACACACACAAACACTGTAATCACTGTAATATTAAATTTGCACAAACGTCAAAACATCATTTAATTGTTTCTGCACAGCCTGCTATTTTGTTTAATTTTTATATATCTTTAAATTTCTGAAAAACAAATCTATCGATTTTAATTTAAACGAACATCAACAATTATTATTGCCAAACACTTTGACAAGTAGTGACAATAAAAACATCCAGTAATGCATTATGACAACAGCCTGCTATGCGTTTTAAAAGCTTCCTTTTGTTTTAATAAACTTAAACACTTTTCCCTTAATATCTCAAAAACGAATCAACCGATTTTAAAAAGCAAAACGTCAAAATGTAGGTAATCCAAAGGCCTTTCAAATGAGGTATCACATAACCCCCCTTGCCATTTAAAATTTTTGAGGAGGAGGCTCTGGAGGGTGGGGGGATAAAACGTGTTATGTAACTTTTATGTAAAAATATGTCCCCCTCATTAATATTGTTGACGTGTCTCGGCGATTTCTTTAGAAAGCTTTGTGCACCGAGATATTGGGGGTGGATCGTTTTCAAATGATCACCCTGTAGATATACGCACTTTATTTGCGTTAATCATATCCATACCACTTTCCCTTGTCATTGGTTTGGTCCGTTTTTCATTGAAGACAAGAGGTGAACCCCGACCCTGATTAGCTATGGCATTTAGGCAATATCCTCTTGTGTCACTGCTTTATAACAAAATACTAATCTTAACATACAAAAAAATACCCCAATGACGTAGAACAAGAGTATTCGACCAATGTGTTGTTCCGACTTTGATGCTGATGAATAGTCTACAAACTTGGACACTAACCATAGCAAAACATGGATAACATAGCAAAAGCACAAAGATCAATGGAAAACATTATGATAGATACAGTGCCTTCATTAATGATTGATACCCACGTGACCACAAAATATAGGCAACCCAACTTACACAGTTGGTAAACCTTTATCCAATAATTCCCTAACTGATTGTTTGTACGTAAATTGACAGTAACTTTAGTAACTTTAATGACTTTAGTTACTCAGTTTAGTTACAACGAGTACCAATCCTACCTGACTTCAACATTTAAATCTGAAACTCCCAAGGACACCACGGATGTAAAGTCACGTGGGTATCAATCATTAATGAAGGCACGGTATAAAACTATCAGATAAGAAAAGTTCATCTAGATCGGACAAATAATAAAGGTGAACGATGCTAGAGAGTGGCTAGCGAGACTGAAATTGGGTTTTGCAGAACATAATGCCAGACAACCAGGCTAAAGATTGAACACAGTATAGTAACAATAATTGAGGCCATGGTTAGGAAAAAGATCAAGAGACCGCACACAGATGAGATGGGGTGATGATCTAAAAAGAGTTTTACATTGGAAAAGACAAGCAGAGGACAGAGACACATGGAGAAATATTAGGGAGGTCTGTCTATGTCCAAAACTATGGAGTACATACATCTCCAAATATACATCAAAATAAAAATATTTTTATTTCCTACTGTCCGCTATTCAGGCCAATTCAAATTCGTCCCTCACCATGGGGATCTTCCTGATGAGCAGAGATAGACAGAAAGTTTAAAAGCGGCAAAGTTGCTATTGTTTGTTCTCTCTTTAAGAATTCGCCGGCAAAATTGACTTGTGGCAATTAGACGTGACAATTAAAAATATTTTGAAAAATCGAAAAAAGTGGGATTTAATTTTTCGCTTGTGGCTCATCTATCTAATGGTCTGATTATATTTTTATTAACACATTTTATTAACGTATGTAACTTAAAGTCATGTCTGCCATGGATTGTTTAAAAACAATGGAGCATCTAGTTGGGTCGCTTTTGTTTACTTGTTTAATTGAAATATCATAATATTATAATAATGAAATATGATGCTGGTACTACCCGCTAATATCGAATTTTAATTAGAGGAATAATAACCACGTAACATATTACCTTTTTCTTCTGTAATGTACGGCATTTTGATATCACTTACAGTAACAGTGAAACAAGTAAACAAAAGCGAGACCTAACTAGATGCTCCATTGTTTTTAAACAATCCATGGCAGACATGATTTTAAGTTACATACGTGTTTTGAGAATTAAGCATTACTATTAAAATATTTTCCCTATATATATCATATATCGTTGTAATAAGAAAAAAAGTGAGTATCTGAATTTATAAATTATAAACAAATATCAATAAAACAAAATGGCGCCCATAAGAAATAAGAAAGTTGATGATGGTTTGAAAGAGACGAAATGTGTTAATAAAATTATAATCAGACCATCAGATAGAGACAAAATGGTTATGAAAATCTGTTTTTTGTTTTTAATTATAAATTCAAATAAGAGCGCCACAAGCAAAAAACTAAATCCCGCTTTTTTCGATTTTTCAAAACATTTCGATTGTCAATAATTGTCGCAAATCAATTTTGTCGGCGGATTTTTAAACATAACAAGAAATAACAACTTTGCTGCATTTAAACATTCCCTCTACCTCTGCTCATATGGGAGATCCCCATCGTGACGATCGAATGTGAATCAGCCATACAACAAATAAGACATTATAAAACACTTAAGTTGTAAAATACGTTATGAGTAATTGCCGTTGATGATAGGTTTACCAAATTGTTACATGTCTGTGTCTACGATATCTATTGAGCTTTAATTTTGTTTCTTTTCCCATATATTTTTACATTAGTGGAAAATTCAATTTTATGATTTATGATGTAAAACGAAATAATTTAAGAAGGGTACTAAGAAACACCAGAACCAGCGGCGCCTCGTGACTAAAATCTGTGAAGGGGTGCAGCAAGAGCGAGCGAAGCGAGTTAGTATGGCGCCGAAGGCGTGGCTTATTAGACGCGTTAAGAGCATTTGGCGCTCTAAAAGACATAAAAGAATTACATTTTTACTGAAAAGTCGGTTGAAGTAGCAATTTATTGAGAAATTAAAAAAAATAATTTTAAGGAGTTTATGGTTTCTCTCGGTAATTGGGGGGGGGGGGCGCCGCTCAAGAGCCCCCCCTTATAAATATGTTAAAATATGTCGCAGAGCTAGAATAACTATCTAGTTTGAGGTTCAAGTTGTGTTCTTGTAACTGTTTTTTATAATTATATATGGTGAACAATAATTTGTCTAACGTTAAATGTATTATGAAAACCATAACAGATTAAGTTTTCAGTTGTAAATTGCTTTTTATAAGGCTTGGTCTAAAAGAAGTTACTTAAACTGTATACACAGATTTATAATTTTATATTACTTGAAAATTATAGTACACGCAACGTCAAAATCTGCATGCAACTTGTATGTATGTTATACACTGTAGGTACTTAACTTCTAGTTATTATCGTACTTATAATAAATATAAAAAATTAAAACGACAATAACCGTTTAACCCCGTTTCTTCAATTTAGAAACTGTTCCATTTCCATGCATATTACCCTTCCATAAAAATTAAAACATCAATACCTAAGTGATTTGTTTTGGAATAAAATCAATCTGTACAGTTATTCTTTGTGATACATGTAAGGAAAGGCATGCAATTTTTAACACAACACGCTTATGGAATGTAACAGTGACCCAACCCAGATCTTTCACCAAGAATTTTGCACGTTAATTAATGTCAACTGTGCAAGGTATAGTACATATCAAGGGTTATAACGCAAGAACAGGAAATATGAGGAAATCATAGAAGCTTTGAAAATATTACGAAGGAGAACTAGCGACACTTCTGGTAATTTGGTATCACCTATAGGCACAATCAACTGTAACTCAATGTAAAAATTCATTACCATTACTAAATCCTTGCTACAGTTTTAAGCTCCCATGAAAACATTTTACATTGACATAATTACCAGCTATTGTGGGAATTTAGTCAAAATTTTAGATATGTCACAAGATAGTATTTTTATGATTGCGCACAAAACTATATACAAGTCATTTTTAAAAGAATAGGCACTGTTTTACAGATTACAAACTTGTCAAGGAATTTTTCTGTGATGAAACTGTATTCTGACTCTTACGTCGCTATACCATAAAGTAAAATGAGTTAATAAAAGTTACCGCGTTGAGATTGTGGAGATACAGGTGCATTATAAAAGACGGCCGGACGGACGGTCTCAGAATTGTACAGGGAAAGTGGAACGCGCTAAATACTTGAGGAAGAACGAGATTCACATCGGTATATTGATTAATAAACAGCCACGATTTATGCAGTGTTCATGTAATTTCCTGGTATTTTTGATGGCATAAGAATGCGTAAAGAAAGTGTACAAATATAGGTGAGGTGAATTCTAAATACATTATCAAATATTTTATAAGAATACAGGTTTAAGGTTGAAAGCTTTCTAATCTAAATTGTTTCGTACTATATATTTACATATTTTGAAAATATTGCTTGTAAACATAAAAGTACTCTCGTATTAAAAGTTTTTTTTTTATGTAAAACGTAAAAGCACAAATAGCTAAGTAAAAGGTATCTTCCAGTTAGTATAGGTACCATCACAGGACTAATTTTTTTAATTTTAAATGAATATCGTTTTATAATAAACTAATGTTAGTCATACCTTTAGATCCAAAATTTTATTAAAACCAAAAAATTTTGAAAATCTCAAAAAATGTGTAGTAAGTAAATCCAGAAAATTCGAATAATAATCTCACAAGTTTGCCATGACTTTTCATTAATCCGTCAGAAACAATGGATAGCTAATATAATAGTATATTATATTATTAGGAGTAGAAAGAGTTCTTTTTGTGTTGAGCTCATATTGCGGCCGAGGCGCACGCGCCGAGGCTGTGCAAGTGCGCGAAACACAAATAAGACGCTCTACTCCGAATAATATATACTATTTTTTCTTCAAGTGTAAAAATATTCTGTTGCTGTAAATGAATATTTCCTAAAAAGTCATTTCCACAGGAAACGCTCTCCCCTCTAACAACCTTGGGGGCGGAGCTATGGGCAAAATACTGTCGTTGCCATGGATACGTAAACACATTATTGTACTAGTAACATTATTTTCATTTTTTGACTAGTAACAAAATGACTTCCTTCTACATAGCCAGTTCTGTACAACAATACGGATATTATGATACGCTTGAAGAAAATAGTATATTATATTATTAGGAGTAGAAAGAGTTCTTTTTGTGTTGAGCTCATATTGCGGCCGAGGCGCACGCGCCGAGGCTGTGCAAGTGGGCGAAACACAAATAAGACGTTCTACTCCGAATAATATATACTATTTTTTCTTCAAGTGTAAAAATATTCTGTTGCTGTAAATAAATATTTCCTAAAAAGTCATTTTGACAGGACAACGCTCTCCCTTCTACCAACCTTGAGGGCGGAGCTATGGGCAAAATACTGCCGTTGCCATGGATACGTAAACACATTATTGTACTAGTAACATTATTTTCATTTTTTGACTACTAACAAAATGACTTCCTTCTACATAGCCAGTTCTGTACAACAATACGGATATTATGATACGCTTGAAGAAAAAGATTATTATTCGAATTTTCTTGATTTACAAATTTTTTGAGATTTTCAAATTTTTTTGGTTTTAATGAAATTTTAGATCTAGCCTATTTGAACGATTCTGATCAACTTTTATTAACAATATTTTTTGATAAAAAAATCCCTAATAGGATGAGGGGTATAATCACTAAGAAAACATTTAAATCGATAATGTATAACAAAAATACTGGGGTGGTGGCGTCTAAAGTGCGACACACTTGTATAGTGTTGATCATAACTTTAAATGTTGAAGATGATGTAAAATAATAATGTAAAACGTTTACCTACCTATATGTAACTAGCAATTTCAATCCGTTGTTAGGTATTTAGCTTTAGGTCAGACAGGTTTTATTAAATTTCCAATAATAAAGGTATTGCACTGCAGAAAGTAACCTACAACAACAGTCTGCAATTTCCATGTGGTGACCTAGCACCTTTGACCTACCTGTGTCTGTAATGCATGAATTTACAAAAGATGTGCTACTTTTTGAATCTGATTATATTCATAAAAATATGTACGTGTTCACATTGCTGTTTACTGACACTAATCTTTTCTACTGCTGCTTAGACAGACATACAAAAATGTATACCTGGGTCTAATGTTAATGTATAGGTACTGAATAAATGGTGTGCTTTATTAGTTAATTTTTTAAACTGTTCTCTTAGATCTTAAAAATATATTATGATAGAGTTCATCAGATTAAATATATTTTTGCACTTCCGAGACTGAAGTGATTTGTTTAATCTATCTCCATAGGAAGTAGCCTTATCCTTAGGGATTAAATGAAAATATTTAATCCCAAAGAATTAAATTTGAAATCGAAATCCAAATCCAAAATCCAAATTTATCAAATTACCACGTTACCAGATTGTTCTTGCCATTTTAGATAGTAGGATTTATGGATAATTGTGTAGTTGTGGATTATCACTTGACGAGAACAAATGTAGAAGGATTTAATACTCAAATTAATTAACCGGAAGTGCAGAAAATGGAGTATGTTCCACGGGACTGCGGTATCTTTAATGCTTTGAGTAATTATTTATTTCTCTTGTTCGCTCCGATCGCTCGTGAAATATATTCACCTTCGCCATTAATTGATGTACCTCAATCTCTTGCTATATACTCGGGCCTATAGTGCATCGGCATCATAATCGTTTATTTAACAACAGGCGTTATCGTTTACTATACAGAAAAAAATATGAAGTTTATGTCAAAACTTTAAGCCATGGCCTCATTGCGCATCTTTGGTTACAGTACGTTAGTACCCGAAAATACGGGATACGAAGAAGTCTTGACGTGAACATATTTTTTAACAGAAAAGGAGCAATAACGACTGTCGTCAAATAAACGATTATGATACACAATAGAGTCGTAGGATACTATTTCTTTCACTATTTCGAACTGGTCGTTTTTGGAATGAAATTGTTTTTTGGACATGGCCTATACCCTATAGAGTATAGGGTTATCAGAATAGTTGCTATGTAATATTCTAAACAATGAATATTTCACAATAAAAGAAATTTTTGGAGTAAATTTATTATGTTATGTATTCATTGGGCCGTGGTCCAGTTTATATTTTGAATAAACAAATTATTTTTCTGTGACTGAAATAAAACTAAAAGTAAAACAATAGAGAAATATATATTTTGTAATTATAACACAATAGATGTTAGACCATTTTAGAGCTTTTGCGTAATTGAGAGAATGCTACAATTTTATATCAGATTGTTGTGCTTAATTATTATGTAGAACATTATTATGAAAGATTAACACATTGTCTGACTTAATTGACATTTTTATTTTAACACCTTTGATTGTAAATGATAGAAAATATCAAAAAATGTTTTTTTCTGTATTCAAAATGTATTTAATTACGACCAAATCATACTTTAGTTACTAAGCAACACCTGATGAAACGTCAGCCAATAGGATTCCGTTTTTCGCGATAAAACAGCTTGGTTCGATAAAAATGCCCTTTCCTATTTAAAAGGACGGCTTCCTATGATAAAAAAAGCCGTTGGCAACGCCGTTAGCACGCCGTTGCTATAGTGTTGTTTACTAACAGTTTCACTGTTTATTATTTTGTAATTATTCAATAATTTGTCTTGTTAAATATAACTCAATCTTGCATTTTTCTCTTGACAAATTTCAGTAGTAGTTCCCTTAACATTGACGTTATAATAAAGCACTCAACCACAATACAAGTCAGAAAACACTCGTGCTAACGCACTCGTGTTTTTATCACAAATGGTGCATATTTTGAGCATTTCATTTAAAACGTTGATTTTTGCTTTGGCAAATAACTGTTACAGTAGAACTTCTACTAATATCAAGGCTTGAGTTGTGGTAATTAAAATTTCCTGAGTTGACATTCTTCTTAGAAAATTAATAGTAGGTAGTAACAAATCAAGTATTATCGAAAGTTAGTGTTCTATAGGCGTATCATTTAAGGTCGATAACGACAAACTGCAGTTATTATTATAATACTCTCTGTACTACTATTCCACTACTAAAATTTCCCATTCACATGCTCCATTTGCTTCTGAAATGATGTACTTACCAGAACATCTATACCAGACGTCTTTCTGCGGTCTTGCAGAAGAGCGAAAGTTGCAAATGAGTTTTGAAAGTTTTAATGTAGATTCTTAAACCTAGTAGTTAATGATTTCTCTCATCTAGCCTCGGAACTTTTATATTTACTGGACCGTAGCTATGACCAGTGCTATATATAGCAGTTTTTTCTCTTAATTTCCTTTATTTTCTGCTTGTTTATTATTAAATGCTGGATAACAACCACAATGGGATTTAATTTAAATTATCACATTTTTTTCGCAACTAATTATTGGAATTTAGAACCCGTTATGTAAAAGCCAATGGTAGTTACTAATTAATTATGCAAATTAGTAGTATCGTTTTTCCTTTTAAAAGAACGGATTTCTCCCTTTAGTTCCGGCTACTTTTCTAGATCATTGATCATTGGCAATTTCCTTTATGATCAAAGAATGCAGAGAATGAATTTCGCCATTAAAACTAGCCGGACATAATTCTAGTCAAGTTTGAATCTAAATAACCAATTAGTTTATTGTGATATTTTCTATAAACTGTATTTATTTTCATACCATGGCTGGGTTACTCAAGGACGTTCGTACATTCCACTACTTGTTGCATACCGCCAAAAATGACCTTTAAAGCCACCTTTAATATGGACGCAATTAGCTCAAGATATGTAATTTATAAAGGATGTAAGATGAACGTACCTGAACAGGTGGGATACCATGTGACTCAATTTTTACTGACGAACGTTTCAAATGTAGATAATTTAGTAAATAGGAATGGAATTTCCTTCAAAGAGAATAATGTTAAACGATGATGTTTGAATTCTATATCCAAATATGATTTAATCACTTCACGAATTCACGATCAAATGCATATCTAAGTACAAGGAGAAGGGATAAGGAATCGGAATTTGTAATTATTGTGACACGTGTGGATGCTAATTAAAAATATTAGATAAATGAACATTTGAACAACAAATACTTTTGTTGTTGTTTATGTAATAAGCAATATTTATTGAAAGATGTATGGTTGAAAAATTTTGTTATTGCTAAACTTAACAAAAATCTTCCTTATGCTAGGGTGAAATAATACATTGTAGCTAACTTAATTTTAACACTTCCAAACATCTTCTACACGAAGTGGCCTACTTAGTTTCACTGGTCAAATCTATTCAGGTTATGATTTACCTACAGAAAAAAATGTTACGTTTGACCGACTCGTGGTTTTATTAATTAAATTGACATTCGACATTTAGCTACGTAACTCCAAGAAATAAATGGACGTGTATTTTATTTTATTTTAGAATCATAATCTTGTTTATAAGCATCCAAATGCGGTCATAAATTGGTCGTTATGGCACAGATTAATTAAAAATTTGCTATTGGATTAATTATTCAAACAAGCTTCGGTATCCAACACAGTATACCCCTAACAACATGAAAATAGCCAATTATGAAGGGCTCTCGGGAAATTAGAAGCCTCCTCGCCGGGTTTTAAACATTCCTCCATACCATAATCTCCTAATTATGCCCTAATATATAAATAACCATTATGCACAACCGGGTGCATGATAAGCATTACCGTCCGCACTAGCGGACGTAAAATATATGATTGTAGCTCACGGACAGTAAATTGTTTTACATCGTTGTTATGGAAATAAATTTGAAAATAGCTGACTATATTTAAGTATTTCTGATTTTGATTAGAATGTTGGATTAATTCTCTGGCGAAAACGGCCTGAATTCCAACCCTCGCATGGTTTGCAGCATTTGTTACGTTCGGGCTGAAAGCTTCCACCCGCAGACTGAAACACTCTTAAAATTTACTTCCTTGAAATATAAATAAATATTAATTTTGAATGGTAGATAATAATGATCAGGCCCCTACAATATTATAGATACAGAATATCAGCCTGTAATTTAATATATTTAACGTTGAAAGCTTATGCTTAATTTAAAAACATCGGGAAATATGATTTATCCTATCAATAAAGAATATTCTTTTACATGCCTAAGGATGTATTTTTTAGTTGCTTTTAATTTTAATTTAGATGTAAATAATAATCCCTAACAAGGTATGTAGGTACCGTCGATAAAGGTATACCTAGAAGTTACTTTTCGAAACGCATTCAGTGCAACGCTTTCAGTCCTACCGAAGATGAGACACTGGTTTTCAGAATACGTTTAGGTTTAGCGTTTCTCAAGAAGTTCGTAGCAAGGAGGGGTTGCCAAAGCCTCCATATTATTATAGTGCTTAGACGTTTGATCGGAAAGTTCATATACATAAAATGATGCAGTTTGGTGGGGTTGTGAAGAAGCATCTTTTCACAAACAAATGATATTTTCTCACCAGCAAGTGCATCATTTGCTTTGAAAACAAAAAAAAAACGAAACAAGTTTCGTAAGTATAAAGGGTGAGAAACTTGTAATACTTGTCAATCAAACAGTTTGTCCTTTTGAATTGGAGAATCTTTTATCAACTTTGGATTCAATATGTTTAGGGTACCTCCTATGTGCTTTGGTGTTGTATTATTTATGTTATATTTTAGTTTGGGAACGCTCATAGCGTGGCACAATTCAGCATTAAAAAGTTATCCTAGTGACAAAATATGAGATGAGATAATTCATTTAAACTAAAGGAATTTGCATGGTATAAAAATTTTTAGTATTTGAATGATCAATAATTACGGCAAAATGTGAAAGTTGTGTAGATTATGTAATTTTTGTGTCTAAATACTAATACATTCTTGTTTTTACAGTAATGTGGTTTCCAGCTCGTTGATCTAGTATAGGAAACTGTTTGTTTGATAATTAATTGAATCGAGAATTGTTTTAGTATATTACTGGTAATTCTAATGATTTTAAGTTCATTACTGAACTTTCCATTATACTTGATAAATCTAGAATGAGTACCTACCTACCTATAATGAGAGAATCAATTTTTTTATAATTTTTAAATGACTTTTACGTTCCCATACCACCAATGCCTATATATGAGAAGTAGCTATTGATAACATGAAAATTTTCGAAATTGAAATATTCGCGGAAATATGTGTTTTGTCTTTTGAACCTTCACGAACCCCAAAAGTGGTTTAGAAAAAATATCTGTCGGTGGGTGGGTGAGTTTGTATCGATGTATGTAACGCCTCTAACGCCGAAACTAGTGAACCGATTTTGATGAAATTTGAAATGAAGAGGTATATCGAAAATTCATCGACAAAATAAACTTTTTAAAAAAATCCGAAATCGAAAGCGGAAGTTAGACATGTTTTTTTTGATAGCATTTTTTTTCAGAAGCAGAATTTTGAAAATCTGAGTAGGGAATATGAAAGAAGACCATAATTGAAAGGAAACAGTTTTTTTCCGGACTCTCTAACTACAAAATGGCGGTCGCTATTAATTTTTCAAAATTTTGACAAAACGCACTACAATTATTTAAAAAACAGTTGTCTGATCAGGTTCAGTGACAACTTAATGTTTGAAACCCCTTTGGCGATACTTTTCCATGAAAAAACTTACTTTAGAAAGTTCAAAAACGGTCGCAACGGCGCTCATCCAAAAAATTGGAAAATTTTGAAAAATTATTACAAAAAAACTGGCCACAGGATTTTATTTAAATTTTTTATTTAATTTTCTTTATTAGTCAAAATATGAAAAAAGTTTAAAAATAAAATTTTTAGTACGGGAAAGTCCAAGAAGGTGTTCACGTCGTCCACTCTCCGAGTCCTATTTGAAATCACATTTTCAGTTAAATAATTGCTATGTATACCCGTATACGGTATACAACGACGAAATTAATCATCATTCAATATAATATTCTTTTCTTAATAATTCGCTTTCCGTTCTCCCTTAAATTATACCTATAATAATAGATAATGTATTAGGGCGGGATGATAAAACTAGTTATCAAAAATTTCAACATTGCTCTTCGAACTGAAAATATGTTTGCTTTCTGATATTTCACTTTTCCCCAAATTCTAAGTACTTTCTAGTTAATTAGTAAGTACATTTAAGTAGAAGGATACGTTTCACTTTTATAGCTCATATTAATCAAATAAAGAATGCAAGTAAACCGTAAATATCCTTCTCTTTTAACCTTAAAAAAAATACCGTGTTGAGAGTTATATATGGTAGGTAAGTATTTTTAACAAGAATGTTAATGAGAAAGTCCCTAAAACAACAGTCTAGATACCACAAAATTTGTTACAAATATTTTCTTTAGTAGGTACACTACAGTATGTGTGTCACACGATGGTCAAAATAGTACACCCATTATGTTACCTTATCTTTTCCTTTTGTCAAATTTAATAAATACACCTAACGCAAGCTAATTGTGTCTTACATCGTTGCCAACAGCATCGAGTAAGTAAAGGCTAGCAGTAACAAAATTCAATTGAAAAGATCTTGTCTTTGAAAAAATAAAAATTAATACTAAATATACAGATTAATAACTAGTAGTCCAGGAGCTAGCGGTATATTTTAAGACTAATTTCTATCAAGCTGAAATTTTTTTTATGAGCTGGTATGGTTATGTCTGCCAAATGTAGGTGGTCGGCAAAATAGGACCGCGGGACATAAAGCGCCCAGAATTTTTTTGTTTTTAATTATTTTTTGATGAAATTTACAAACTTCAATCAAGCTAATTCCTTTTTTGTTCGTTATTTAAGACATTCCGACAACAAAAAATTAACTGTCCGACATAAGAGTCGGAACTGAATCAGTGTCTGCCGTTTGGGGTTCGTATTGTTTTTAAGACATTTGACTTATTACCATCAACCTGATTTTTTTTTAATAACTGTATACTAATTTAACAAACACAAAAATCACCTTGTCCGACAATTTGAGCGGGACAGAACCACTCTCTGACGTCCTGGATTGGTTAGTTGGCCAATTTTTTTTCTTAGCGCTCTATGTCCCGCGGTCCTATTTTGCCGACCACCTACATTTGGCAGACATAACCATACCAGCTCATAAAAAAAATTTCAGCTTGATAGAAATTAGTCTTAAAATATACCGCTAGCTCCTGGACTATAGGTTATTGGTAGGAACCGTATATAAGTTGCTGAGAAATTACTAATCGTAATTCAGAAATAGAACTAGTGAAGCATGATGAAGAAAATTTCTCTTGCAATAAAGGAATTACAAGAAATAATGTAGTAGCAGATTCCTACTTGTCGATTAATTTCTCTTGTAACCTACATGATAAGTTGTTTTATTATTTTACTTGTTCTAAGAGATTTCTAAGATAATTTTTTAATAATCTATTTTGTTTCAGAATTATTTAACGAAAAACGCTGACTCACAAACTGAAGCTTTGCTTGATAGTGTAAATTCCAAGTATTACTACTACACCAGGACAAAGGGGCTATTTAGGATATGCTATCCAAAGGAACGACCACCTACAGGTTGGTTGCATGCAATCTGTGTTATTTTGTAGCTGCAACGATTACCATTTCCTTTTTCAAAAGGATATGGTAGGTAATCGCTACAGCTTACTGTGTTGATAATGATATCAAGATATTATCCAGAGAAAGCTTTGCGGTCTTTGCAGACGAAATTGTTATTAATAGATAGTAGTTGTGGGTCGTTAAATGATATTATTGTGATACTTTGTTTTTACTTAAATTTAAAACAAATTGCGGCTTTGGCTTCAACTATTTATAATTAATTTATTATTAACTTTCTTATTTTGTGACTGTTTTATTATCCTCGATTTTTAACATCCCCGTAAGAGTATCAATATTGTCTGGAACTTACAATCGTTTAATCAGAATTACAAATATGATAAAATCACAGAATGTATTTGGGTTGAAACGTTTAAAATTTGTTGCTGGCCCCTCTACGCCTTCGTAAGAACTGCTCTATAAAGGCCGATTCTCACTTGTGTGCCAGGCCCGGGCTCGGCAAGCGCTCGGCCCGGTCCAGGTTAGATTTCTTTTTCATTACTCTTATGCGTTTTAACGATGTGTATTCACACTGGCCGGGCCCGGTCCGAGCCAAGCCCGCGTTTTTTCTCTATAGAATATTTGGCATGGCCCAAGCCGAGCGCTTGCCGAGCCCGGGCCTGGCACGCATAGTGAGAATCGGCCTTAAGCTGCTGTAGTATATTTCACAAATGCTTTAAAATTGTTGAAAACTATTAGGGAGGAAAATACCAAAAATGTATAAAAATGTAAAGCTGCTGAAATATAAGTTTACGATATGCACTTTCAAATTCTCACACAATGTAAATGACACATGAACAAATATAACTGCAGAAAAGCATAACGAATGCATAATTAGTATATTATTCACCAAGGTAGAGGTAGAGAAGACATTTTTCTCAGCCGAGCATTATTATTTCCTGAGATGCGGAGCATCAAAAGCTGCGAGGCTGATAAGTCTTTCTATACCGTGATTTATATACTATTTTTTCCACTACCAGCACCTTTATTCCTTTTATAATTAATAGTTTTTATGTTAATAAAAAATAAAGTTACATTTCTAAATATCCACAAAAATCAAGTAGCCTTGCCTAAAAACATTTCAACTGACATTTGTGTAAAAATCTAGTAGTGGAAAAAATGTTATTCCTCAATAAACAGTTCGCTGCAGTACCGACTTATAATTTAAATTTCATCCCTATCGGTACCTACCTTTATATCATGAAATTTGCTATTATTGTATAATTCTACCTTACTAATAATTAATTTTACGTGCATATTAAATTATTACTTATAGATTGCCAACAAATTTGGAACAAATTGTATAAGTGTAGGTGGACGTCTTACAGTGCAGTCGATAAATGAAGTAAAAATATTTAGAATGTAAAATTATTCTAAAATGTCTATCTAAATTTCATTTTGTAATAATTAAATATTTAAGAGTAATGCTTACGTATTACATATTTATGAGCATTAGGATGTAAACTAAAACAACAGTTAAGTCTGGAAGTAATAACTGTATTTTATTTTAACGTGAGAGCTATTATATCTTATATCTTGGGAAATAGTGAATGGTTCCTAAGTTTGGATGTATATTTATTATTATTTTCGATATGAACATCGATGACAAACTATTTCCATATTATTAACAGGATTTTGCGCACTGGAAAGTGTTGCTGTGAATTGAATTGCCATAAGGAAGCATATTATAATGGTTACATTTTATATGCATAGGAGGAATCACAAAAAAAAATTTTACCTACTTATTACGATATTCTAAGTTTAGTCTTTGGCTATACAGATTTTCAGTATTTTAACAACAAACTATTTTTGAACTATATTTCTGAAATTTAACAATGGGAATAGTAGTAGTCGTGGCTATTACATTACAGTGATTGCATTCAATTACAAATAGTGGAGCAAATTGCACTCTAAAGTGGCTATGCCTTTGTTCTTCTAGGGCAGTGGTGGGCAAACCACAGCCCGACGAGACAAAAAGAAAGAAGAGAAAATTACTATTATAAATTAAGTAGTGACTGATTGAAATTTTGGAGTTCTCGGTATTCTGGAGCAAACTCTTGAGGATGCCGATTTTTTCGGCGAATGCCAATGTCACCATTCGATTCTTCATGAAGGCTTTTGTAATAAAAATTTCTGGCCCGAACTCCTACGATTAATCGTTTTAGAAAAAAACGACTGATAGGTACTGACTCACATGGTATATTATAAACATTGTTTAGTTAGAGACCTTATTTTCATTTTGAATAGAATATTAAAAAAAAATTGGTTTGTTTGTGGCTCGCTTACTCATTTAAATTTTTTATGTGGCCCTTCAACTACAAAGTTTGCCCACCACTGTTCTAGGGGCATTCACAAATATGTAACGCGAATTGGTGTTTCATCCTTCTCTTTGCGTAATTTGGAATTGACATCGTCGGCCATGCCAATTAGGTTAGATCCCTATTGAGGCTATAGCGTCCTGTTGTTAGTCCTGCTAATCTGTTGCTTCCTGTTTAGCTACACGTTTCAGTTCTGGAAAGGCGGTTCATCAGAATTTTTAATTTTGGCTTCAGCAATTTCTGTTTCACCGGCGTCCTTTTTGTTTGATGAGAGACTCCGTAAGTGGGTTCACGGTCTACTATAATAGTTCTTCTGCCTTTAGGTTTTACCAGTAGTTCGGTGAGCCTTTTTCTTTTCCTCACAAAGTCTTGATAATAGCCACAACAGAGTTACTATAAATTGTGTTCCTCCAGTTTCATTAGTAAATTAGTAAATAGAGCCACTGTACTGGGGATTGTACCTTGGCGCCATCTAGTGAGGTTAGTGACGGTCAGAAGGGATTTGTCATTTTACTTTCCCATATCACCACTGGTATATGGGAAGTAGTATTGATATCATGAAAATTTTCGAAGTCGAGATTTTCGCGGAAATACGTGTTTTGGACCTCCAGGACCCCAAAAAAGTTGTCTAGAAAAAATGTCTGTCTGTGGGTGGGTGGGTGGGTGCGTGGGTATGTATGTAACGCGAATGTAACGCCTCTAACGCATGAAATTTTAAATGAAGGGGTATATCGAAAATTCATCGACAAAATAAGCTTTTCAAAATAATCTGAAATCGGAAGCGGAAGTTAGACACGTTCTTTTGGTAGCATTTTATTCAGAAGCGGAATTTTGAAAATCTGAGTAGGGGATATGAAAGAAGACCATAATTGAAGGGAAACAGTTTTTTCCGGACTCTCTAACTTCAAAATGGCGACCGCTATGAATTTTTCAAAATTTAGAATTTAACGCCCCATAACTCAAAAACCAGTTATCTGATCAGGTTTCGCAACAACTTGTTTGAAAGCCCTTTGGCGGTACTATACCATGAAAAAAAATTATTTACTAAATCGAAAAATGGTGGCAACGGCGCTCTTCTAAAAATTTTGAAATTTTTGAAAAATTATTACAAAAAAACTGTCCACAGGATTTTGTTTAAATTTTCTATACTTATTAAGCTTGGTATTAGCTACATTTTTATTTTTTGATGAATGCCAGAATTTCATTGTGGCGCCCTCTACGACGTTTTGAAAATCGGGAATTGATGCTCCTATAGCGCCCTTATTAATCAAAATATGAAAAAAGTTTGAATATAAAAGTTGTTCAGTATATAGTTTTGCATTCTCCTAAATGTATATCACGTATAGAGGGCGTTTGCTTTCCACAGTACAATAAGCAACTTTGTTATTTTAAATGAACACCCTATATATTATTATATAATTGAATGCAAAATTTAATTGTCTATCACATAGTATAAGGTGTTCATATTGCTAAAATGTACGGTTGATCAGAAATTCGTGAATTTTCGATATTATGTTGGACTCCGGAAACGGATCGCCGGTCGGTAGCGATTGTCCGGCTTCGCCAGCTGTAATTTCTAGCCGTTGCCTACAGATAAATGGGTGTCTTTCTTCTGTTCATATCGAATCCGTCTAGTCTTGTTTTTCTCACTAGGCATTCAAATGCTTATCAGGGTCTGCCTCGCGAACTATACTGTTGAATACCAAAAACGAAACGTTTATATTTAGTATGGGAAAGTCCAGGGGAGGTTTGCACCTCCACTTTTTATATATTCTCTCTCCACCATCTTCTGGGCACACATTTTAATTGCTATTATTTCAGCCTGAAATACTCCTCCACTCTCTCCAACAACAGCTGTCATTAGTAAAGTTCCTCTAACTCGCTGTCGTTATTTTATTACGTTGTCACCTTTACTTCCTTGCTGAATCGGATACGTCAGAGCTTTATTACACCCTACAACTTGGGCTTTAATATTACAACTGTCCCAAAAATTACTTATTAATGCATTATTTTTGGGCACCTATTAATTTTCCTCCATCTTGCTTTGTACTAATCTATTTTCTCTTTTAGTATTTCCAATGCTGGTGCAATGTTTGTCTAGGCATATCCTGTGCTTAAGTGTAATCATTCTTTACTTTATTCCTTTATGTCGTTTGTCTGTGGTGTTATACAACTCTCACATGAACACGTTTTTTCATCCCTTAGCGGCCACACGATTTCTTTATCCTTTACGGTTCTACTAAAGGATGGCACTATCGCTTTTGGCAATCCTGACAATATATTTTTTTCCTTGGATTGGTACTATGTCACCTTACCATCTCAACATTGTTTTGTAATATATTAGTTCATTTCCAATTTAAAAGTATGTAAGATGTAATTGAATCAAATCCAATAAACATGAAACTGTGGGGTTACCTTGCCCACCCTACTAATAGGTAAATGATGTAATAATAAATACAGATTTTGTGTATATATATTATTTTGGAAGTTGTACGACAATATAGAGGCATTAATGAACAAATAATTGTGTAAAGTTTGTTTACCATTTTGCAATGTTCAAATTAATGGTTATGGATAAAGTATCTACTCGTAATCCATATAAAGTAAACATTTACGGTATACCACAGATCATTTTCAGTATCAAGTAACGGGTAACCTGAAATATAAGAACATATTATATGTTCTACAATTTGCTATCACCGTTAGTTAATACTTCAATGAGAACTACCTACCTACGCAGGTTAGCAATAGATATTCTAGCAGCGATCAGTTTTTATGACAACATACAGCTACACTTTCTTTAATATATTAATTAATTGTGGTAGCATATTATTTTGAAAACTTCCGATTTTCTAACAGAAATCTTTTCGGTCCCTAAAAACATGATTGTAGATGATATGGTAGTAGGTGCTTCTACTTGATTATAGCACACATAATTCAAAGTTCGTCCACCGCAATTTAACATTCCTTTTCACTATGCCTTCGTTATACGTCGCGAATTTTAAATACCTAGCTACTATGTAGATGTAGATACTGTTAGTCCTTACATTCCATTGCTTTTATATTAATAGGTATAGACAATTTTATAGGCTTGCAAATGTAATAGCTCCCGTTATTTAATTGCAACTGCAATTATGCAACAAGAATAATTATTAGTTCTGATGTTCGTTACGAACTCCTTATGTTATGCTCTAGTAATATTGTATGAAATTAACGCAAAAAATCAAATGTTACAGTGAAACCGCTGGAAAAAAGATGTTTTAAAACATTGGCATGTTTTTTAAAACTAACTTTAAAAATATTATAATTAACCTTCAGTCCAAACCCTGGTCCAAACTATATAGGGTGTCCCTGAAAGCTGCGTACAACACGCTAGCACATATATTCCTGAAAAAAAATTTGAACATTCTTAACATTTTTCAGCCTGTACTAAAAACTTCGCAAAATTTATAGAATTTGAAGAACGATCGTAGTAGTATAAAATATCTGAAGATTGATTGATTTTTATGTGACGGCCGGAAGCACCATCTTTATTTTGAAAAATATAATTTCAAAATGCTTTCGCTCTTATAATTCCGTTTGTTCTTTCTAAGATCTCAATGCGCATTTTGGCGATATTCAAAACTTGAGTTACTCAAATATTTAAAGTAATTATACGAAAATTGTCTCGAACCGAATTGCAAATTTACCAAAAATTCAAAACAATTTTCAGTTCTAAAGTATATACCTACGGGGTAGATCATTTCAAAAGATATAATTGTACTATAACTCACTGAGACACAGATGTGTCAACGGCAATATTGCTGTTAACCTATTTAAATGATATGTAATTTATGGCTAATGTAGGTAATAAATAGTATAGGTAGCTACACATAAATTTAATAGATTTCGTTGATGTTGTAAAGAGAAACTTATTCAATGTTATTATTTGTCAATAATACCCACATCTATTGTGAAGATATTTCACGGTCCTCATATTGTATTAAAAAATATCCTGGTATCGACCCCCCGCCCCAAAGGAATAGATGGTCTTGCGTTTGAAAACTCATTCAGAATAGAATAGCTATTTAAAAAAGTGGACGTTAGCACCTCCATAGACTTTCCCATACTAAACATTAAACATTTCCTCTTTGGTATTCAACAGTAGGTATTATAGTTTTTGAGACAGTCCTCCAAGCCGGACGATCGTTATCGATCGACGATCCGTGTCTGTCAGAGTTCAGCCTAAATCTTCAAATATTACAAAACTTAGCTATATGAATATTTTATAGTATGAGACAGACAATTAAATTTTGCTTTCAATTATACAGTGCTTACCGAAAGTAACGGATAAATTCAATAAAATCGTTGAGAAAAATATTTCAAATAAATGCTCGGAGACGTCGATTTTTATTTTTAAATTATGATTTAGAGATGTTATTTTCAACCCCCCACCACCCAACCCCTAAGCGCTGCCAACCCCAACTTTAAATATTCAAATAGCAAAGAACCCTTTCTGATACCTCATATGATAGCTTTTTTTATGCTCAATACAATAAAAAAAAGTTTTTCAAAATCGGTTGATAAATAACGGAGATATTTACAAAAATGTATTCAAATGAAAGTGCCAATATTCGAGCAGGCGTTGGTACGGCTCTAGCAATGGGTGGTAAAAAACAATTGCAACTTGTTTGTAATTGAATGTAAACAAAATGTATCTATCTATCTCCAACCCCAACCATCATTAAAACTTCGATTATTTCGGCTTCAGTAAATCTCATTTTTGTTATCTTATTTTTCAAATCGTTAATAATAAGTAACACACACTCCACTAAGTAATGTCAATACAGTTTGGTTACATTCAATTACAAACAAGTTGCAATTGTTTTTTACCACCCATTGCTAGAGCCGTACCAACGCCTGCTCGAATATTGGCACTTTCACTTGAATACATTTTGGTAAATATCTCCGTTATTTATCAACCGATTTCGAAAAACTTTTTTTTATTGTATTCAGCATAAAAAAAGCTATCAGATGAAGTATCAGAAAGGATTCCTTGCTATTTGAATTTTTAAAGTTGGAGTTGGCAGCGCTTAGGGGTAGGGGTTGGGTGGTGGAGGGTTGAAAATTACATCTCTAAATCATAATTTAAAAATAAAAATCGACGTGTCCGAGCATTTATTTGAAATATTTTTCTCAACGGTTTTATTGAATTTATCCGTGACTTTCGGGAAGCACTGTATAATAATACATCAACAACAAATAACAAAGTTGCATATTGTACTGTAAACCGCAAACACCCTGTATATGTGATATACATTTACGACAATGCAAAGCTATATACTGAATAACTTTTATATTTAAACTTTTTTCCTATTTTGACTAATAAAGGAGCTATAGGAGCATCAATTTCCAATTTTCAAAACATTGTAGAGGGCGCCACAGTGAAATTCTAGGATTCATCAAAAAACGAAAATGTATCTAATATCAAGCTCCATAAGTGTGGAAAATTTAAACAAAATCATGTTTTGCCAATTTTTTTGTAATCATTTTCTAAAATTTTTCTATTTTTTAAATGAGCACCGTATCGACCGTTTTTGGATTTTCTAAATTAATTTTTCTTCATGATGTAGTACCTACCAGTTCCTACCACCAAAGGGCTTTCAAACAAATTGTTGCTAAACGTGCGATCAGATAACTGGTTTTTGAGTTGTTGGACGTTAAAGTCAAAATTTTGAAAAATCCATAGTGCACAGCATTTCCAAGTTTGAGAGTCCGGTAAAAAAACTGTTGTCCTTGAATTATGGTTTTATTTCATATCCGCTACTCAGATTGCAAAATGCTGCTTCTGAAAAAATGCTACCAAGAAAAGAGACGTTACATACACACCCACGCACTGACAGACATTTTCTCGAAACCAATTTTTTGGGTTCCTGGATTTCGAAAATTTTCATGACATCAATATACTTCCCCATAGTGATAATGATATGGAAAAATAAAAATCAATTTGCAGGCAGTAGGTAAGATGAGTTTCAAGTGTTTCGTACGTGATCATATTGTGATATGCTTCATTATGTGTAAGCTGGTCTTTCCAAAATATTCGTAATTACAGTTCATTACTTTGAATGGAACAATATTTGGTTCCTAACTTTTTCTTTGTCTGTAGGTAATACGAGTATATTTGTTGTCTTTGTGCGTCACACATGACAATCAACCCACTCGAAACAGCATTTGTGTATTCACGTCCCATGTCCTAAAAATTTTAATTTAAGTTAAACATACCAGTGGTACTCAAACTAAATTTAAAATTTGCTAAATATGCTTTTTTGAGTAAAAGGAATAATCACTAAAGTTAATTTGATAATTATTTATAAATGTTTTAAGATAATTATTATACATTTATTTTATTGTTTACTGAACTAGGTACTAGAATATCAAAATTCATTCAGCATAGAGATATCTATAAAAAGTTTGTATAGATGCCAGGGACTGTTTGGACGAACGGAGGGGAGATATGTGGATACAATCCAAACAATATGGTATAGGTACAAATTTTTCGGTTGTGACCAAAATAATTTTTTTATCAAATTTGAATATTAGGTAGTTTTTTACTTACAAGTATCTATTTATTATGCACGAATCCTAACGCTAATTTATTAATATTTCTCGAGTCTGTTTATAAATAAAGAACTTTTTTCTTTATTATAACATCAAAGACATGCGTGTTGTAATCTACTGCAACAGTGCAACTACAGTTACTTTAATAATAGTCTACTTAATTAACACGCACAAAGAATTAATTTGTTCCTTTTCTAATGTTTCATAAAAAATATGAATTAATTAAGCACCTATTAAGGGATCGCCTGCATTCTTTTGTAAATGTTGCTATTGTTAAAAGATCATTTAGTTGTGTAACTGAATGTCTAATGACAAGTTAAGAAATCTTGCATGGTAATTATTTAGCAAGATATAGGCGTGCTCTTTGATCATGTGTATTTGTGTCCGCGTTACCGTTGTTGCGATTATTATTACGTACGGGTACAATAATATGTATGCATCAAGCTTAGCAATAAAATTACATTCATAGTAATTTTTTTCAATATTTATAATTGGTGATTATTATTTGCTTGTCCTTCCTGGTAACAATATCATGCATACCTAATTTATTATATAAACTTTGTTTTCGCTATCGGAATCTTCGATTGAGGTTTTCAACAAGAAAGATTTTAAAAGTCCTTGTCTATAAAATTAAGGTGGGATGAGACCATTGTTCTAATATAATGATATAAGAACATTAATAGATATTTTAATGAATTGCATAATTGTTTTATTATTTACTTTTACCAGTGGCGTGTATTAGGAAGGGTTTTCCGGAACTTGAAACCCGGTGACTTAGTCTTTTGGCGCCTTACATAGCTGCCTCAAATTACTATCCTATACGTCACTGATTTTCAGTAGTAAAATATATTTGATTATTATAAACAAGGTTTAATATTATATTATTAATATTATGTTTCTGTTTTTCAGTTAAAACATACCTAAGTCCGGTTGAAACGCATTGCAGCAATGTCAACTATTATATTCCTGATGAAAACAACGAAACGCGAGATTTTACGGATGATGCCTGGAACAAATTGCGTAAGTTCACTTTTAATATAATGACATTTTATTATCATTGTTTACTATAAATATCTGTGAAAAATATCTGCTCCCCCAAGGCTAGGAAAAAGAAGTAAAGTGTACTCACTAAAAATTGTTTTACTTGTTAGAATAATATCTCAGTTTCATTATTCACTGCCCGCACTATTAATTTCTTAATAAATATTGTTGTAAATACCTATAAATCATTGTAATATAAGTTATCAAGATATAATCTTTGGAAATTTTTATTATAATTAATTGTATAGGGTGTCTCTAAAATATGGTGCCATAGCTTAACCACATATTCCGGAGATCAAAATAAGACGATTTAACGCAACTTACCTCTATCCTTGCTAGTAATAAACTTTATATCAAATTGTCTCTTCGTGACTTATTTCTCAACATACGGGACAACTAGATTACTACATCTGTTTTAAGAAATGCACTGCAGCCAATCAAAATATTTTTTTCAGCCTAAACCATGGGAGATACCGAAATCGAACAAGAAACAAAAAATATTTGAAATAAGAATGTCTCTCTGTAAAAAATTTTGAAAACTATTGGCCGAACTGTTAAAAAGATATGAGCTTCTTTGACTGTGGATGATCAAACTTTGACCACTTACGTGACCCTCCTGAACACAAAAATGATGTCAAAAAACACCTTTTTCCAGTAAAGAATCACATCCCAAATTTCATCCTAATCGCTAAAAACAATCTTTTGTTATTTAAAAAAATAAAAAAAATTTAAAGATCTTTGGCGTTGGATAGCGCTTTAACGAAGCAATTTCGGATAGAGGTAAGTTGCGTTAAATCGTCTTATTTTGATCTCCGGAATCTGTGGTTAAGCTATGGCACCATATTTTAGAGACACCCTGTATTTGCCTCAAAATTAGGATACTTCGCAGTTTGTCGTAGCTCTTTCACAGCAAGGTGTATGTTGGTCGACTTGCTGCAGATTTTTTCGTCTTATTATTATTTTCTTTCAGAAACCGTTTCATGGCACAATATAGCGCGAGATATAGCGCGTATAAATATATCTTCTTCTTATGTGCTTCGATTATGTAAATTGAATGCAAATAAGACAAAGAATTATTATGAGCCAATGATACGTCACAGGTGGGGGTGTTGCCATTCGAAATTTTTAATTTCGGTTTCGAGTGATTTTTGATACATTTTTTAGTTACAGAGATACATATGTTCATTGAAATTTTTAAAATTGTCACACTGTATAACTTTTTTTGACTCTCTAACATTGTTTCACCGCACATGTGGTTTTTTAAAATTTAAATTATTAAATAATTTAAATTGCAATTATCTAATTAATATAGGAAAAGTCTGTCTTAAACACGAATGTACCTAATTTAGCTGCGGCGAAAAGAGCCATGGCGAACTAATACCTATTAGTGGACAGGAAACCCGTCAACACCGTTCCTACTGTTACTTTTAGAAAAAAAAAATTAATCGTGCAGAATTAAAAACAGGTTAACACTGAAAACGTGCAAGTTTCATTAGGTATTAAAACCGTTTTATTGTAAGTAAACCAGATTCTTGCAATTATTACATTTTTTTTCGGAATTTGGCTGTTGTAATTAAATAAATGCGCAGTATATTATTTTGTTGCACTTGTAACATATTGTTGAAAAGTTACCACTATATTTCCGTAGATTACCACCTTATGTTATGTTTAGTTTTAATTATTAAGGATTATATATAATATACAGTGTGTCTCAATTTATATAACCGCACATACATTCGCACATTTGTTTTTCCAATATAGCTTACAAAAAGTGCGGTTACACTGGTTACAGTGTATTTTTTTATCGCATGCGAACTGCATGCTCTTACCATAAAATTATATAAAATCCTCAAATTCTGTGATATTTTGACAAATTTGCGTTCGGCTTCCGAGGTCGAAAACTTGGATTAATCATAAACAACTCAGCAGAAAATCAGAACTACTACCAGATTTGATGTAGTACTAAGGTTTGATGTATAAGGCTACTACTGGACAATTACCTACTACTGTAAGGAAATCAAGATTGTAAAATTACGATGAAACCTTTCATCCATTGTGTGAAAAGTGGTTCATGAACGACTCGCAAGCTAACGACAACCGTAGACAATTTTTGTATAACTAGTATAATAACTTAGAGCAAAAAATCGTTTAAACACCAATTGTTGGTGAACAGATCGCTAACGAGTCGTTATGGCTTGCAGAATAGGGGTCCATCTAATACCATAATAGTCCTTGGATAGGTGGCTAACTGGGGATTATAATCGTCACAGTCATTCACAGTTCATACTCTCCCTATTTGTTAGATATTAAAATTATTGTTCGTTTCCTATGAATAAGAATGTTAGCAACATAGGTCGGGTATGAAATTTGAACCTGTCTCTTTATCTCCGAACTTCCCTAGTTTACAGATATTAGGACGTCGGATCCTCAACTTGGTAGAAATCTTGAGTTGTCTTTCTCAGTATGTTAACCATTTCTTCATATTTGTGTACCTACTATATAATTTCGATGATTCTAACCAATTAAATAAAAAAAGAACATTTCAGGTAATTCTGTTTATTGCATTTTGCAGATATGGGACGCTCAATGATCGCACTTTTCATCCTCACTTTCGTAACAGTCTTTGCATCGTTCTGCACTGGAGTGACAGGTTGTTGGAGAAGGTCGCCAGGTAACATTACTGCAACGGCCATCCTTATGCTTCTGGCATGTAAGTATTTAACATTTCAAATGTTGGTTGCGTATCAAACGTATCCCTAATTATTAATTATTAAAACAAATATGATAAGCTGAGCATTTTCAGGTTTGACCTCGTCAGATAAAAATTAAATTCATTCGTTTTCCACATTTAGTTTTATTAATTAGTCAAAATTAGGAGTAAACCCCTTATTAAAGTTAAATAGGAAAAGAGTAAAATAATATCATCAACCATATTTTTCTGCAAATATTTGAGGTCAAAAATAGAAATGCGAAAGTCTAGGTATGCAATAAATTAACGTAAATATTGAAATTTCTCTCCTTTTACTAAATGAAAACTAATAATATTACTCAGGTGTGAAACTTGAAGACCATTAGCTAGTATTCCAATAAAACATTCACTTTATATTGATTGATTATACAGGGTGTTTGGTAAGTCGAGGCAGAAAATGAAACCCCAAATGTAATTTTTAATTCTAAATCGAAAACAAAGAAAACATTTTTTTGAACTTGACCTTCATTTCTGAGATGTTTCACTTTAAAATTTAAATGGGAAGAAATGGTCCCGTACGTTGGCCTGCAAGATCTCCGGACCTCAACCCTCTGGATTTCTTTCTTTAGGGTTCCTTAAATAAAACAATTAGTTTATGCTGAAAAAAATAAATACAGTCGAACAAATCCAAGAACGAATTAACAATACGGTGCAAAATATGCAACATAGATTTTGGAGCGGTATGCCATTCTTTAGTAAACAGGTGTCAACGCTATATTCATTCCATAGCCTACCTATGTGCCTAAATAATTACAAACACTTTCCCAACATCCTGTACAAAATCTCTCAAAAATGGGTTAAATATTTGTTGTAACGTTTTGATAAAATGGAATAAAACATTTAAATCTATTATGGCATTGTGTTAATATTTGAATTAATTTTTTTTTTAATAAATCAGGGTGGGGAAAAATGTTGACCTTGAAATAGTTTTAAATGTTGTTAAATGTTTGCATATAAATCACAATAAATAGAAAATATCATATCTGACTAGATTAAAAGTTCACTGTTAAAGTTTTAATTCGTTCAACTAAGGTCAGAGACCTGTTTATCTTGTTTCTAACTTACCTGTGTAACCATATAAAAGTACATTTATAATAATTCTATCTAAATGTCACCAATTACACATACTTTGTAATAGTACCTACCTACCTTCTCCATAAGAATACTAAACTATATTTTATTTGAAAATTAAATGGCTTTTCAGGTCTTTTGAGTGCTGGAGCAATGGGATTATGGCATGGCGTTGAATATTATGAGAAAGAAAAGGTTGTCGGTGAAGAATTTTACCAACAGTGGAGTAGCGTAAGTTTTTATCTTTAATATTTTTATTTTTAAATCCTTAAATGATTTTAAACTATGGAATTATTTTTAACCGCTAATTAGGTACAGACAATGTTCCATAATAATATTATTGAGTGGAGTGTAAGACCAGTTTAGTTGAAACTATTTACACTTTACATATTAGTAAAAGTAAGCTTTTAATTTCATTTGTATAAAAATTACTTGTTACTTTTAACTATGAAAACAACGTCCTTGTAGAAGTACTTGTCTTGTGTCATTCCACCTTGAAATTTAATTCGCATTCCAATAATTTCCTGATTGTAATTCAAATTACAATGGAACAATCAAAACTATTAAAGTTAGTGATAATTAATATATTTTAGCTAATAAAATGAAAATTTAGGTACTTCAAGACAACACCGAAGTGCTATATGATTGGAGTTTCGTTTTGTCCTGGCTGGGGGTATTTTTCTGTCTAGGTGCATCATTTCTGTTCTTCTTTGGATCATGTTGCCTGAGTAGTGAAAAAGAACGCGAACAGCTGAACAATGTGCAGTATATTATGCCAGGTTTGTTTAAATTTATATCTCCGTAGGTTCTTCGTGAGAATACGAGAACCAACTATGACTGGAGCTACATGCTTGCCTGGGTTGGGGTGGGATGGTCTTTGGTGGCTGCAATTTTGTTTTCTGGAGCAGCCATTTGTCTGCGAGGTGAACGGGACCGTGAAGAAGCTATCAACATGCAGTACTTAATGCCTGGTAACTGTGGGGTCCATTATCATTCATTTAAATGAAGGTTTTTAAAGTATAACATTGTTAGAAATTATTATTTACAATAATTATCTTTTTACGTTCCTATACTTGAAAGACTTTCAATATTTACAAATTCTAATTGTTATCTAACTTTAAATAACATAATTAAGATCCTTCTGGCGGTTTTTAATACACTCTGACAAAAATCTTGTTGTCGTAACAAAAATTTAGTTCTCCCAACAAAGTCATTGTTGTCACCACAAATACGAACTTGTTGACCCAACACAAAAAATATGTTACCATGTTCTTATTATTTCCTGTCACAAATTCGTTTTGTTCCCATAAAATAAACAAGAAATTAATATTTGTGAAGACAACAAAAATTTATGTTGCTTGTTTTATTTAAAGCAACAACATTGTATTATTATTATTTATTCAACTAATTCGTTTTTGTTTTTATAACAAACTGAAAAACAATATTTGTAGGGGCAACTTGTTTTATGTTACATCAACTAATATTTAACCAATAAATTTTATCCGTTTTACAGAGTGTAGATTTAAAAAACTGATCCTATCATTTTCACGTAATTCTCAATTTTTATTATAATTTTTGGTGCAATCTATGCTTCTGCTTTTGCGAAAACTTATGTTCTTCTATAATATATTTTGCTTTTTAAAATCTACAGGAAGTATATTACAAATGTATGCAACACCATTTTATTTTATGTTAAACTGTTTATTCTAGAATGTAGGTACTACAGGTAGCCCTCGTTTTACGCTGGTTCAGTTTGCATCGATTTGCAATAGTGCATTTGCTGGTTCATAATAAATCGTAATAAATATTACTTAATTTTTTCAATTTTTTATAAATCATCAAACAAAAATTAGCTGTGTTTTACTGTGCAGGTTTTGCGCGTAGCATGTACCTACCTATTGCCCTATACACGCGATTAAGGAAAATCCGAATCGATCACAAATTACACCCGGCCTGCAATCATTGATTAGCATGTCGTTATTACTATTGTTCTCTTAATTTTTAATTAACTAAATAATAATAGTGGGACTATTATTTTTTTTTTGTAATAAACAGTAAATTTCTGAACTATCATTGAAAAGGGTAGTACTATAAGTACCTAAATTCCAACGGCGATGGACAACTACGCGAACTTAATGACCCCCTCATTAGCAAGGGAGACAACTGCACAAGGGCTTAACGCTTAACGACAGGTAACTGCGCTTTCTTAATTCGCCCTTCAGTTGAGTATCTACAGCCAACGTCGGAAAATACAGCTGATGTTACCAAAATCGGCAGGTGAACCTACAGGAAATAATTATAAATCTGAAATTGACCACAAAGTATTTTTTATTGGAGAACAACAAATCAATCGATTTCTTCATCTTATCGTACAAAACTAATTTACAACTTCAGTGCCAATCCGAGGCCATATACAGGGTGGCTGGTTTTTCGTTGTCTATAAGCTTATATCTGCTGAAATATTAAAGATACAAGAAAAAGTTGAAGGAGAGACTTACCTAACAGAACCTGGTGTATAAGATAGCGTAAACAAGTTTTTTCCACGGCCTACTTATTTTCCGGAAAAATATGTAACTTTGGTTTTTCAATTGGAACACTCTGTATATTTCTGTTGAATAAGATTCAAAATCAATTTCTCTTTACAAGCATGTATCACTAATAGCGTTTTGCTTTTAAAGTACGCCCAATAATACAAAAAATAAAATTGTGAGATTTGCTACGATTTCTATTATTTCCTCTGCGAGTAGCAACATTTTAACAAAATTTATTTAATTACAAATTAATGAAATTGAATAATACATAATGTGTCTTATGATGATTGTTCAAATTAACCACCATTCAATTCTAAACATTTTTGGGTCCGCTTAATTTTAAAAAGAAAAGAATATCATACAAGCGGATAGCCCTCACAGTTCGGCTACAAACAGCTGAGCGTATGTATATACACAAGTCCACTGCGTTTTTGTAAAAATTAATTCTCAAACTGCAACTAACCTAAAGCTCGAGGGGCGCCCCACTAGTCTTTGCAAAGTCTTTGCTTTAGGTTAGTTGCAGTTTGAGAATTATTTTTCACAAAACCCCAGTGGACTTGTGTATACTATACATACGCTCAGCTGTTTGTAGCCGAACTGTGAGGGCTATCCGCTTGTAGAATATCATAGGCACAGCGGCCTATCACAATTTTTTTTGTATTATTAGGCGTAATTTAAAAGCAAAACGCTATTAGTGCTACATGATTGTAAAGAAAAATTGATTTAGAGTTCCGCAAAAATATACAGTGTTTAAAAATTTAAAAATCAAAGTTAGGTACATATTTTTCCGGAAAATAAGTAGGCCGTGGAAAAAACTTGTTTACCCTATTTTATACAGCAGGTTCTCTTAGCTAAGTCTCTCCTTTAACTTTTTCTTGTACCTATGTTCAATATTTCAGTAGATAGATATAAGCTGAACAATGAAAACCCAGCCATGCTGCATAGATGGGACTTTTAATTACTGTCCAAAGTTTTCAATTATTTACCATTCACGGATATTTGATTAGACATTACACAGGGTGTCTTAAAGTAGGTAACGTTTAAAAATTTATAGGGCAAGTAGTACCTACGGTAGAGAACAAGTTTAAAAAAATTTAATAAACATAGGTCCCAAAATCAACCGTTTCCGGGAATATAACAACAATTTTTTGTAGTACATGTTCTTGTCGACAAACTTAAGGATATTGTTTGCCGAACAGAGTTGGCTTTGAGTCTGTTCAAAATGTCGTCCTTCTACATCATAATTTTCATTATAACGCGGTTCAATTTCCGCCTGTCACCTACACAACCTAATTCCGGCGTAAATAGAGTTTTACCTGTAATTAATTGCTAGAGTAAAATGGAATTCGCATTTAGTTGTAATATCTATTAATAGGCATGGCAAATTATAAACAATAAATCCTGAATGGACTAATAATATAATGACTGAATTTAATAATGTAACCTCTGCTTATAATAGAATATTAGGTACCTACTGAATTTGAGTCAAATTCAAATTCTACTTTTCTACAATTATTGTAACTTTATTTTTTTAAACTAATTATTACATGGACTGGATATGCAAGGTAACGATAATTTATAATTTTAGTATACCCTCAAAAACAGCAGTACGCATATGCTGGATATGCAGTTCCACCTCCGCAAGCATATGCAGGTCCTTATTACACCACAGGGTCAGCTTATGGACCATACAATTACTAAGTACATAGAGCATTAAATTATCAATAGACTGTCTTCCATTTATTTAAAAAAATGATAAGAAGACTTTAAGATTGTTTTATACTGCCAAATATTAATTTTTTTCCTGTAGGATACATACAAACTTTTTTGTGTAATGTATGTGATAGCAAGAAATAATACGAATTATGAAGAGAAATATTTACATATTTTACTGCATAATTACTAGTGCCTAATAATTTGATGGTGTAAAACAGTCAAGAACTCAGGGCAGATTCTCATTTTGAGTAGTTTGCTAATTTAATCGACTTGTTCATTAATTAAATACTTTGTATTATGTACATTTCATTACTTATTTTGATAGTTAACATTTTTGATATTAGTACTTATTATGAATTTTTATATTTAGATATTTTGTATTATTATGTTATCCTCAAATTTTTCATTTAGAAGTGACATGAAAAATAATTTTAGAAATTACGACGAAGTTGGGGGTTTAAAGGAGGATACGGAATTGGCGCGTCACGCGGTAAGTAACCAATCACAGACTAGTAATACTAGTGCGGTTAACCATAGATCACGTGACGCGCCAATTGCGGAATCATCTTCACGCGCCAAGCCGCATCTAACCAGTCACTGAGATTGGTTAGATGCGGTTTACCACATGCGGCGTGACGCGCCAATTACGGATCTACCTATAGTCGTCTAGAACTCAATTGTTTTCACCAAGTCTTTGTCATAGATATTTTTTAAAGTTCAAAAGTTTGGAATCCAGAACCGAATCTGAATGTTTTCAAGACATTTATAATTTGTTTTTCTTATTAAACATGGATTTTATAGCGAACTAGATATCAGGTTAAGAATAAAATCATTGAGATCTAGTTCTCATTAGCTGGGTTCAATTGGCTCAGTACCTTAGCACAAACGCGTATCCTTTTTTAGTGTTAACCAATAGATAGCCTCGATTTTTGAAAACGTCGCATTCTATTGGTTGACACTACAACACATTAAATATTAAAATTAAGTGCAATGATTAATAATCAACTTAGATTTTGTTCTTCATGTTACTAGTAGTTGTTTTGTTTTCTTTCTTTTTTTTTCGTTAGTTTTATTAAATTACCCTGTTTTTTGCTCATAATACTTCAACGATTAGGTTTAGTTAATGGTAAGATTGTATTAAATTATTGGTTTATCATGAGCGAGCAACAAATTTTTAATAATATAAGTAAATGAAATTATTTAATGTTGTAAGCATTAAATCTGCGACATACCCGACTAAATAAAAACTGAAATAGTTTTTAATCATTCTTGTAACAGTTCGTTCAGTAAGGTAAGTACTTGAGTATTTGCCTACATATGATAGATACAAGCAGAACTTTCTATTCTAGTTTTGTAAAATTTTCTAGTAACAAATGATAATATTCTACATTGAATGAGTATTTAATAGACTAGTAAGTATAGTTAAGTTATTATTTTTTATAGAAAAGTAAATATACGAAATAAATGTATGAAAATGTTATGTTTTATTTATTGAAGAATAATAAAATGCACTGAACTACATTTACCACATAATTTTGGATGTTTAATAACAAAATTGTTAGATTACAGCTAAAAGTACAGTTGGCATTTTTTGGCATAAAGAGTAATAAATTTACTAAAGATATCAGCGTTAGTTTGTTTTACTTACACTTTCTCTTAAAAGTTAATAATAAATGTAGGTACTAATTATTTAATTAAAGTGGTTATGAACAGTAAAAATTTGGGTCCTGGACACAACGTCCAATCACTATTTTGGATTTATTCTATCCATAACAAGATTGTTTCTTCTAAAGTAAGAAATATACTCGCCGCAAGGGGCGCTCCTGTCGTGTGAATTTTAACCTCAAATTTAACTTTAAATTATCAAGTGTGCGCGTTTTGTAATTTTTAAAGTCATAGCTATGTCAACAAATTAAAGCGAAAAAAGTACATTTCAAATTTAAATTAATACGTCAGCAGCGCCCCGACGGATAATATGGCATAATTATTGCCGTATGGTTTAAATCTTTGCTTTATGTCGGTACTTTGATAAAATTACATACATAGACTGGCTTTGGTTCACAACGACTAACAGCGCCCTCATAACCACAACAGTAGACGACGTCGACTATGAAATAACTACAACAGGAACAGCTAAACAGATCGGGGGCCCGTATGCAGTGCATTCTCTGCACGTCCCAACGAAGAGGGTGACGGTTGTTGCGCAGCCGGTTTATCACCAAACGGAAACATTCAAACCACACGGAAACTCGTGTCGAAATAAACGAAACTGCGATTTTTTTGAAACTTTGTATGTCGGGTTGCATATCACCTTAGGCGTTGATTTTACAGGTTCTGAATAACATACAGTGAAGTCCGTTTATTGTGCAATATTAAATGGTGCGGCCACATTATCATTGAAATATAGGCAACCCATTATACATTACTATTGAGTTTCGCGTCTGCTTACTGATTTTAATTATTGTTAAATATATTTTTTTCTAATATTTAATACAGAACAAGATTGAAAACTACCGATTTATTGAAAATATCATTTATACAGACCAAGAAAAATAGAAATGTGTACAAATTCATGTGTTACTGTTTTACGTCGATTTCTGTTTTCATGTTGTGCCAAACAGCTGCACTTGCAAATTTTCTAGATGTTCTTGATATAGTAGACACATTAGGAACTGTTCTGTTAGGGTATTTTACACTAAAATGATTCCTAACGTTACCTAATGATAATCCGATAATCCAGAGTGATACAGTATATAGATTTCTATTTTTTTTTGTCTGTTTAAATCATGTTTTCAATAAATCGTTAGTTTTAAATCTTGTTCTTCATTAAAAACGAAAAAAAAAAACACTGCGTTATTTAACAACCAATAATCAAAATCAGTAAGCAGGCGGCAACAGTGATAGCAGTGTATAATGGGTTGCCTATATTTCAATGATAAAGTGCCCACACCATTTAACTTGCGATATGACCATATTGCACAATAAATGGACTTCATTGTATACACATACAGGGTGTCCAAGATAAGATGAACAGCATGGGGATCTCGGTTATTATAAGAGATACAGATTTGGTTAAATTAGACAAAATGTTCGCTACCTAACAGGGAATTAAATGCACCAAGCAGATTTTAAAAATTCATTGTGGTTCAAACCCAATAGGAGAAAAAGTAAATTTTGGGAATATCTATTTTTTTCAATAAAACGAGTATTTGGGCAGATGGGCAATTTTAACTTGCACTTTCTTAAGGCACTTTTTGATGCTGCTTTCAACGGTGTATTCGTAATTTTTATAGCTCTTACGGATTTCAAACTGTATGGACCAACTTTGATTTTTCATATGGAGCACATAGTAGGCCGTGGCATCGTTGAAAAGACTATTTTCTCTAGTTTTCAAAAATGTATGGTTTGCTATGTTTATTGTAAATAATAACGGCAGGAATCAAAAAAGTTTAATTCAATAGTTTATTTTTTATAAATATCTAGCCACCTGCGAAAAACAAAATTTATTCTAGTAGTAATAGTAAAAAATACCTTTAATTTTAAGTATAAAGCAAATTATCAGTACACTTATACAAATTATTACAACAAGAACAGGAACAAACAGGAGCATGGAATTTTTATAGGTCTTACGGATTTCAAACTGTACGGATCAACTTTGATTTTTCATATGGAGCACATAGTAGGCCAAATTAGCTACTTCCATGCTCCTGTTTGTTCCTGTTCTTGTTGTAATAATTTGTATAAGTGTATTGATAATTTTCTTTATACTTAAAATTAAAGGTATTTTTTACTATTACTACTAGAATAAATTTTGTTTTTCGCAGGTGGCTAGATATTTATAAAAAATAAATTATTGAATTAAACTTTTTTGATTCCTGCCGTTATTATTTACAATAAACATAGCAAACCATACATTTTTGAAAACTAGAGAAAATAGTCTTTTCAACGATGCCACGGCCTACTATGTGCTCCATATGAAAAATCAAAGTTGGTCCATACAGTTTGAAATCCGTAAGAGCTATAAAAATTAGGAATACACCGTTGAAAGCAGCATCAAAAAGTGCCTTAAGAAAGTGTAAGTTAAAATTGCCCATCTGCCCAAATACTCATTTTATTGAAAAAAATAGATATTCCCAAAATTCACTTTTTCTCCTATTGGGTTCGAACCACAATGAATTTTTAAAATCTGCTTGGTGCATTTAATTCCCTGTTAGGTAGCGAACATTTTGTCTAATTTAACCAAATCTGTATTTCTTATAATATATCTTATTTAAATGGTTTCTAACCCGTATGGGTTTTCATATGTTTTTGTAAACTATTCTTCCGTAAACATCTATATTCACATATATTGCATTTAAATGGTTTTTCACCCGTATGGATTTTCATATGTTGTTGTAAGTTAGTCCTTACTGTACTTGCATAATCACATATATTGCATTTAAATGATTTTTCGCCCGCATGGGTTCTCAAATGTCGTTGTAAGTGAGACATCTGTGAACTTCTATAATCACATATATCACATTGAAATAGGTTTTCACCCACATGGGTTTTCATATGTTTTCTTAAGTTACCTTTGCGTGAATCTCTATACTCACATATATTGCATTGAAAGGGTCTCTCTCTTGTAGCTATCGCACCACAAGCCTCAAAATTACTTCTCCGTTTATACCCATAATCACTTTCAGTTCTTGTATATGGTTCTAAATTGCATTATTGAATTTTTCTTCAATTGGATATAAGGTAGGGTGACCATACGTCCCGTTTTTAACGGGATTGTCCCTTATTTTAGCTTCATGTCCCGTTGTCCCGAAGAACTCAAAACGGGATGCGTATTGTCCCGTTTTGACTTATATTACCGTTTGTAGTGCATACAGTATGCACTGCCAGGTCAGTTAATGTAGTCTATACCGCGTAATGTGTGGAAGTGTTAGTGTACTATTATTATTTTTATAATGCACTAAATTCAATCTGGTAAATACTTGAATTTATTTATGGTGGTTTTCGAAGTAAATTTATTTTTTCGATTTATTTTAGTATTTAGTACAAAAAATGCCGAAGAGGGGATGCATTTTCACACCAAGCTTAAAAACTGACTTTCCGTTTTTAAAAGATACTTGTGAAATAGGAAAAGTCGAATGTACAGTATGCTAATTATTGTTTTCCATTGAACATAGTCGTGCAGATAGAAAACAGCATTTGCAAAAGAAAAAACATTTCTCTTGTGCAACTTGCAGCGAAAAAGTATCATCTTTTTTTGTACAAAATACACCAGCTGGTTTAACAGACGAGGGTACACTCATTGCGGCAGAAGAAAGATTGTTTAGCTTTTATATAATTAACCATAACTAATCATTCAGGTCCATGGATTGTACATCGTCTTTAATTAAAAAACTGCATGAAAAATTCTCCTGCTCACGTACCAAATGTGAATTGTAGTACCTAAGTGTATTGTAGCCGCATTTGCAATGGAACAGATGGAGAAAATATTGAAATTTGTTTACGTTTAAACATTAAAAGTAATTTTATATTAAAAATATAATCTTAATCATTTATTTTATTACCCCCTCCCCCACCCAAGTGTCTTGTCCCGTTTTTTTATTTTACAAATCTGGTCACCCTAATATAAGGTGTTGTACAGTGCAGAATCTAAGTGTTCAACTTGAAAGTCTTGCTGGATTTCTGTCTTCTGATTCAGTTTCGTCAATTTCTTCTTTTATATCCAGTTCCTCACCCACCAAAGGCTCAATCTTAATATAGATATCATCATCATCACTCTTAATATTAAATTTCACATCAGGAGTTTCAGATTTTATTTGGGCATGCAAATGGGTGCTGGTATTTTGATGTTTTACTGAAATAATTAACAGTTTATTTAGATATTGATATTTTAAAAGTACTTAAAAGTAGTACAAACAGTATAAGACACAACGTCTACTTATTTTTTTAAATATGCAGGGTGATTTAATTGTGGTCCGAAAACACGTAGAAGGACGAAGGTGATTCCTCTTGTTAGAACAAGGAAATTAGTGAATATAACCCATGGTCCGCAAATACCTGGTTGCCGAGTTACCAGCCAACAAAGATGGGACTAAGAATCACTAATTTTGCTTGTAAGAATTCAACCAAAAAAGATATTGTTTTGGTTCTTACGAAAAGTATTTCTCTGGCTTGGAGGCACTTATTAGTGTGTTTTCAGAATCTTTAAATTATTCAAAGTTTGGTAAACCAGAGAACCATTTTAGTTTTTTATGTCGTCTTTTTTGTCTTTTCAGTATCGTCAATAGCGGATTTTAGACCTCGCATGCTAGACAAAAAGAAAAGGTACTCTTGCACAGTTTTTTTTAATATGGCGGATTTTACAGGACTGTTCTTATAATCACACACCACTTTGGGTACCTGAATTAAAAAAATTCAACCAAATAAGATGTTTCCTTTCCATTTGTTTGAGTCGATATCTTATTTGGTTCAATAGTTGAAATTCAGGTACCCAAAGTAGAGTGCGGTGATACAATCCTGTAAAAACCGCGATTTCTCAAAAACGGTGCACATTTTCGTACCTTTTTTTGTCTAGCCTGGGGGGGCGTCAAATTCACTAATTGACTTTACCAGAAGTGAAAAGACAAAAAAGTTATGACTTAAAAACCAAAATGGTCCTGTGGTTTACCACCTTCTGGATGTTTTTAAAATTCTGAAAACACACTAAATAAGTATTGTTTGATAGAGGGCGCAATTTAGTTTATTTTCTGATGACGAGACGCTTCGCAAAAAAGGACAAGAGCATGTGGGATAATATCAAAATTCTGTTACTCTGCAGAACATACTACCCAGCAGCGCTTTTAATTTTACCACTAGCTCATTTAGGTCATGGCCGACGGGCCACCAAAAAATTTGAGGGAAAAATAAAAATGCTTATTTTTACCTATTCAAAATTAAAATAGTGAACTCTAAAAGTGAACATTTCACGATTTTTTTAAATTATGTTGATTGGTTATCCTTATCATTATCACTTATCACAAACTTTCAATATAAAAAGTTTTGACATTTTCAGATTTTTTAATCTGATCTCAAAATTTGCCAGATGCTCTTAAAATGCGTCGAATAAGCCACGCCCACTTTCAAAGCAACGTTTCGCCTGCGGCGCTATTTTACTCAATTCATCGTTTCTTGCTGTACCCCCCCCCTCAACTTGTTTCGCGAGCCGCTACTGATACTACCCACCTAGACTAAACACGTTTCGCCGCCACTGGTAGTGTAAAAAAAGTGTAATTCAAAACTAAGTGGTACCAAAAGGAGAAAAATCGAGAAAGAGAAAAGAAAAACTTGAACATGTATTACTAAATACAAAGAAAATAGACAGTTTTTTTTCTAAGCAAGAAGGTATATTATAAAAATTTTGCTTGATAATCAGCGTATCTCTATGATTTTCCAAAAAAGCAATTATTAAACATTTTTTTGCTAGCTCATACACGGGATACGTGGATTATAACTCATTTTTAAATAAATATCCAAGAACTGACATGGTTAAATTTTAGATTAATTAGCCTTTGCCGAGAAATGTCAAAATTCGCAAGCTGCAGTTGAAAAAATAGCGGTTTGCGATGTTGCAACATCACTTTTAGTTTTAGCGGACACGCTAAAATAAAGGGGTTTTTAACTGGTTGTGTTTTAACGTGCATATAGAATACCGCCAGTGGCGTAGCCAGAAACAAAACGAGATGGGGCACACTGGGCACACGCCTTTATTGGAAAAAATTCCTTATATACAAACAAGTGTACGAAATGTTAAGATAACAGGTTAATAGGTACACAACAGTTTCAAATTTTTATCTGTTGTTAAAATAAGAATACAAAATGTAGCGTTGTGCGACGAAATTTGTTTGAAATAGTTATTTAAGGAAAACTAGTATTATGAAATATAAATTTCTTAAAACAAGCAGGGGGCACGTGCCCCCTGTGCCCCCCTGCGGCTACGCCGCTGAATACCGCACTCCATTATTTATTTAACAGGGTTGCTAAAATTTATATTTTTAGCTGGCGTTAAAATTTAACGGGATTGTTACAGAATAGACCCTTAATAAAGTTGAAAATAATATTAGGAATAGCAAAATAGAGGCACTTGACACCGGATCAGTTAATAATAATAAATTTCTAAAATTTTAAACATGGGTGGTATATTTTGTCGTGCCCTGTATAATTTATAATAAATCATGTAATAAAGGTTTGTACCTTAGATAAATTAAATTTTCGCAGGTTGGTATGCAGTACTACCACTACGATACCATAAAAAATCCCCAGCCATTGTTCACAACAGTTCACACACAACAACTTGTCACCTCAATGACAGTGTCCAGCTGCAAATTATTTTCACCTTTTAGCTCACCGTGAAAGAAATTTTAGTGTAAATTTTATAAATTCTGTGTACAATGAACGGTGACGGTGAAGATGAATCCTGGTTATCAAGCTGGGAACAGCAGTGTGCAGAATCTATCGAACAGCAACCAGATTATGAACCACTGCTCATTACTGATACAGATAATTCTCATAGAAAAATATGGTCAGCCTTTCAAGACTCCGCAACATCGATAGCGCAGCTATATCGAGGTATTTTTTCCATATTGAGGGGCGTTTGGAATTCACGACATTTTGTTGACATTATTGATCAGCTGTACAATGTTCCAATGTCATTTAACTGGAGGTTATGATATCATAAACTATTTTAGGGTGTCGTTTAATTGATGTTATATTTATATATCAAATGGACAAGGCATACAAATTTCAGATATTTAATATAATATAGTAGTACCTTTTCTTCTTCTGCCCACCATACTCTTATCTTGTGCTGAAATTGTAGATTCTTTATCTGAATGGTTCTTTGTACTTGCTCAACAATTATTTTAATAAGGGTTCCTAACATTTCGTTAATTTTAAGGTAGTGTTACCTTGTAGAATAAGTTTCGTACTGTAAAATCAGTTGATTTAGATACTGTTTCCTTCTACCCCTGTTAAAACATTTCATAATGGTTGATTAACATAATTGTGCTGAAGGAAGGTCATGGAAAACAAAGACTTTACTTTAGTTGTTTATTCTTTGGTTGTATTAAGCTTCATGGACCATCACATTGTTGACTGTTAGTGTTAACTTACATACCTGTCTATATCTAATTGCCCAAAACATTTTCATTGAATGGATAGCTCAACCATTGCAGTATATTTCAGCTATTTTTGAAAAAATACCAAAGTTAAATATACTTTTATGAACTTTTAACCAATAGACCAGAAAAACAATTGAACTATAGACTAAGCTTATGGTTTTTAAATCTAACACCCTGCATTTCTGATTGATATTGAAATTCTCTTTACAATGATACCATATAAGTGCACGTTTTTAGTTGAATTACTTAAAAAAGATAAAAATGAAAATTGATCTAGTAGCCATGAATTGCATTATTTTATTATTGTCATTGGCAACAATGCATAATTTTTTTCCTAATACTATTATTTGCAAACATGTGCTTTATGATTAGGTAACAGCAAACGTTTTGAACCATGCTCAAAGTGGCTGCAGTTATTCGCAATGCAGGTACATTTTCAGCCTCCCAAAAGATGACTTGAAACAAAATGCAATTTTTGGCTACTAGATCAATTTTAATTTTTATAATTCTTAAGTAATTTGGTTAAATAAAGTACACAAACTTGATATCGTTGTAAAGCTCAGAGGTAATTTAATTTTAAAACTATAATTCTAACCATATACAGAGGCTTCCATTTAAAAAACAAGTCATCCTTCTAACATTTCAATGTGATCTTCAAGTGTTTCTCGAATTTATTGTTTAAATCCACATGAAAGTTCTACTTGAGGTCTACTCAGTCTAACACACTCTGTAGACAATGAATTTAGCCATACAGTACAATAAATTCATATAAATTAAATTTTCTGTATTCTTTCTTTTAATTAAATTTGTTTTGTAGAATATGTACTACTTTCAGTTTTACATTTTTTAGATCGGTTTACAAGTGAACCGGGTGCCCTTTGGCTACCATTTCAAGCAGCAGCTGGCACTGTCACTACCCTATATAAAGGTAGGTTAATAAATGAGTAAAGCAGCATGTGAATAATTTAATTTTTTTATTAGAATCTTGTGAGGGTATGAGGCGGGCTAGTGAATTAGGAATGCAATGTGGTTATCAAAAACGAAATCGAGAGTTACTAAGCTGGGCTAAAAAGAAACGACGGAATATACGAAGGGAAGATCTCCTTGCCTACCTCTCAGGGAAACCTTTGCCTCCAAGAGCTAGTAATCATCATCTAAGTCATCATAGGTATGTATTCTGGAAGTTAATGAAAAGTATGGTTTCTACACATTCCCGGCATTCAAATCTCCAAATCTGAATATTTTATTTCCAATGGTGGTCTAATTATTTAATTAACTGTCATGTTCCATATGTGTATGTCATTAATTGATTAATATTTAGAGGAATCAGTACATGCAAACTGAAGTAGGGTGGAAAAGGGTGTGCGGTAAAAAATTAAAAAAAGTAATACCCTAGAATCCTTCATTGATCTTCCTGACGCCTAAATTCAAAATTTTAACAAAACAATTAATAAATGAATAAATAAGCACGCCCAAAAGCACTACAATTTAATAATTTGTGTACTGGAACATGCTGCCTCCTATAATACCAGTTGTAAGTAGTAACGCCTACAGGTATAAATAGCGGAGCAGATAGACGCTGAAAATTCGCTGTTTAAAGGTAAAAAAAAATTGTCGGATTAGATTAGAAAGATATGGGACCCATGCCAGTATCTTCAGGAAGGTTCAAGGTATTTGAAACTCAGCTAACGATATTTTCTGAAGGCACTGAAGAAAGTTACAGGCATAAACAATTGCAAAATGAACAAAATTTTATTAAACACTCTGAAAATTATTTCATTTTTTTCTCCGAAACTAATCATCAATATCCATTAAAATTGGTTACTGCAAGTACTGAGCAGTAATCTCATGTTTTAAAACGACATTATTTTATTGTTTTTGAAAGAAAAAAATTGTTATTTGCTATAAGTGTTCGGAAAATTTCGTAAAAGTCATAAGTACTTTAGTTAATTCTAACTTTCTTTTTCACAATATGAATATTTTTTTTGCATATCGTCGGCCTAAGATGCAAATGGCCTAACTCGCATCAACACAATTTTACAGGAGACCGATATTTAATAAGGGTTCGTTTGTGATGAACAATTACACACGTGTTGCACCATGCATTTCACAATGCAAACAAAGGTACTTAGGCAGTTTGCTTTTATATCTTGGACTTAAGCAAGTTGCTACTTGTTGGATTTTGCGTAATTTAGGTTTAAACGGTAGTTAAGCCAATTGCCATTATATCAGTTAACTTATATTTCATCAGATGGCATTCAAACCCAATTTCTGATAAAAATGGACTTAGGCCATTTGCATCTTAGGCCGACGATATGTAACTAAGTTAGATTCCTACGATCAATTTTTCATATACAATATAGCAAGACCTTGGATTTTTATCAGAAAATTTCGGTAGTAGTTCCCGAAACATTGTTGCTAGGTAAAGTACGAGCGCATAACACATATAAAAAACGAGTGCATTAGCTCGAGTGTTTTTTCGGTTTTGTATTGTGCTTGTGTGCTTTACCTTATAGGGAATAAATATTAACGATACGCTCTCTGGTGGCTAGAATAGTAACTAACCGTGTGACGTCAGAAGTGGGATTAAAGCGGGACGTTCGCTTGTTGCAAACAGGATTAAGAACGTTAAGCGGCGAATAAAGCAAAGGAAATGTCAGTGATATCAATGCGATGTCAACATCTTATCCCGTTTCTGACGTCACAAATTGTTGACCGTAGCACCACCATCGATAATATTCATTCCCAATAGCAAGAATGTTAAGGGCACTACTGCTGGAATTTGCCATGAGAAAAATACAAAGCCCAGTTATATTTAACAAGACAAAATCCCGAGTATGTAATAATAAAATAATAAACAGTGAAACTGTTAGTTAACAAGTTAACAATACTATAGCAACGGGTTTTTTATCACAGCGTCGTTTTAAACAGGAAGGGGCATTTTTATAATGATAAAAAATGATGGTCCACATTTATCGCGAACAATGGAATCCTATTGGCTGACGTTTCGGGTGTTGCTTAGTAACTACTGTATGAGTGATTTTGTCCCGTATAAAGTATAGTCGCCTTTTAAAAATAAAGCCTCTGTAATCCAAATTGCTAAAGAGTGCAGTGTTAAATATACGTGGAATATCAGGAGTCAGAAAGTGCGATATAACATATTTGCCAACATGCTAAACAGAGCTTGGCAGAACTTTGATGCTCAGAAGAGTCGAAAGTGCTTTAATGAAACATGACCAAGATAAGTTGAGGAGCACGTTGGTAGTGTCTGATCAGACCCTTTGGGGGGTCTCTTAGGAATGTGATCTCCAAAATTTGTTTTGTTGTCTGATTACTAAAATTTAAGAGCCTCCACTATAGGGTAATAAAATGTGTGAAAAACATACATACATACATATACCCCTCTTATTTTCTTTAGTTTTTGCAACGAATATTTCAACTTGCTAGAATATACATATCAATGGTTGCTTTTTGGGTTGTACGTATATTTTTTACACTTCTGGTTTTATCAGAAGTGACACCAATTTTAGATTTTTAAATGTAACACCCTGTATATTTTAAATTTTTTGGAATCTAGATCATTTTCTGAATCTAATGATATCACACAAGTGATTGTTTAAATTTCCAAAAATTTTGAGAGCCCATGTGAAAAAGTCAAGTAATGAATAATTTGTAAATTTTACCCCTTTATAGATCAAACAATCAGATGTTTTTACTGCAACTTCAATTTTTCAAGTGTTGGTATGATGATGGCACTTCTATTTGAAAAATTAAATGGGCTCTAAAAATATGAATAGTCACTTGTGTGTTATCATTGGATTAAAAAATGTAATAATATATAGGGTGTTCCATTTAAAAATCTAAAATTGATGTCACTTCTGGCAAAATCGAAAGGGCAAAAAATTAAGTTGTACAAGCCAACAAGCTACATTTGATATGTATATGTATTTGATATACCAAGTTCGAAAAGTTTGTTTCAAAAACTACAGAAAATAAGGGGCGTATGCCATGAGTTTGTTACACCCTGTATAATGATTGATTATTTATTCTGGTTTGGTAGGAAATACTACCACTGGATCAAGTTTTACAAAGTTGAAAGAGGGCGTTTCCGGGCAAGGTTTGTGTCCGGGGCTGTTTGTTCAAAATACAGTCAAAATAAAAACGTTTAGGCGGCAAATTTAAATAATTGTTAATACTTTTCATTCGCAGAATTCGATGACCTTCTGAATGATATTTCTGGCTTTTTCTTGAATTATCTTCCTCAATTTAACATTCATACTTGACGGATTTGAAACATCAAAACAATCTCAAATTGAATGTGACAATAATTGAAAATGAATTTTTCCAGTGAATATACTTTTGAGTATGATTGTTTCCTATTGGTTGATGTATTGTCACGCATTGTCTTTCAAAATTTAGTTGACATATTTTCCGGGGGAATTTGTAAGCTTGGTGGAGCTATAATATGTATGACGCAATAAAATGTACTAAATTCTAGGAAAGGTTTTATACGTAACTTTTGTAGATTGAGCTTTCCACATTCTGAAAATATAAAAAAAAAATAGTAGAAGCACCACAAATAATGTCTTACCTGCTGTAGTATAATTATAGTAAGGTCTAACAACTAATAGAAATTTTATTTATAGAGCATCTCCTAGACCTCGTAACATATCACCTCCACCTGGTGTGACACCTCCGGAATCATTAGGAAGTGATGCAGATCTGCATACGTTTAGAGAAGCCTTAGCAAGATCACCGTTATCTCGTCGACCACGAGGATCTGATTTATGTGCTTTTATAACTGGAGAAATAGCTCGGCATTGTAAGCGACCTGCCAGCCCTTCTGATGTGACCATGAGTAGTCCTACTCATCAAAAGAGACCTCGGTATATGTGAAATAGACATATATTCAAATTCGCTGTCACGTGACTTACTACAACTGTGAATGAGTTATAGTAATAGCGACTGTATTAACGATACGGATAATCCTCATATTATATATAAGCTGTGCGTACAACCCCGTTATAAAACCTTTGATTAATTTTAATTATTGTGATTTTAATCTGGTAGTTTTGTCTGGCTTGTGATTGTTCAAGTAATGCAATGTTTTCTAACCTAAAGTAATTGAATAGTGATACTTTTCTTTAAATAACACTTAACAACACATTATTATTATAACGATGATGCAGTAATTGCATTTATTGGTATCCGTTGTTGGCAAATTATTATTGGAATTTTATTTTTTTTTTAAATATTTTATTTATTTTCCATTATATACAAGTTAGCAAAGCCTAGATTAAATCATATAAAGTTATGGGACAGAGTCATCTTTAAGTGATATCGCTACAGCTTACCCATAGTTTCCAAGTTGAGTATAATTTCTAAAGATAACTTCAAAAGTTTTCCTAATATGTTTTCATATGAGCACTTGCAGAATATTGCAAGGAATTGCAAAAATGGAAAACCAGCGTTAATATCTAAACAACTTTTTAATTCGTTAATAGTAATAATGAGCTATTGTTATTTCCCAAATCTGTGTCATTTAAATTTGTCAGCGTTATAATTGCCCTTTATTGAGAGCAACCCGGGTTCTATAGAATTTCAGATATATGCAGTTGTCTACTCTAATAGATATTGCAACAGCTTTATAGTAAATACTTCTTTTTTTTTATGTATGTATATATTTTTTATTATAAATTGTATATTATGCATAAATATTTAGGATTCATAAGGAATAAGTTTCAGATTGAAGACAAAAAATTTCAATTTTTTTTTGTGGGTTCACTGTTTGATACAATTAGAGACCACCAACAAAATGAAACAAAACTTTTTACATTGTTTTTTTTTTGTAAATTCTGTTAATATTTAAATTATTTATAGACAGTTTCTGTCCACTTTAAAGCTTAGTTCACATAACAGCAGTGGAGTTAGCGTCACCTCCCACCCATTAAGTCCCGGTTACATTAGGCTGTTTTACCAGTTGCTGGTTACTGTTGGTTGAACAGCGTGGTGTAAACCCATAGCAGTCGTTGTTTCGCAGGTTAAATTACCAATTTCGTTGCTGTGCTGCTAACAACAGGATGGAGTGTGCCGCTGATTCTATTGCTGTTCTGTAAAATAGGCCTAATGGTGAATCAGATCTGCTGTTATTGTTTTTGTATTTGAAAAAATTAATTAGAAATATTAATTTATTCTGCAGTGCATTTAAACATTCATCACAATAGTAGTTTCTATTCGATTTCCATTGGCGATTGTTAATTTCTTTTTATGTTCCTGAATGATGAATATTACAGGAATTCAATATTAAAATAAGCACATAATAATGCGTAGGGCTATTACAAAGAAACTATAAAGCAAAAGTGAAATAAATTAAACTCAATTTGTAAATTTTATGAACTTTTATTCAGTTATATTAATGTTAATAATTTTTGATAAACAAATCAATGGGTTAAATTTTTACAATATTATTCTATTGAATATTAATTTTTTCAATATGGAACTTTCTGTATGTTAGTGTCTGTAGAATGCTTCACCCTGAAATTACAGTACAGAAAAGATAGGGACATATGGCAATGCTGTATTCCTATGCTCCTCCTACTGTACCCTCAAGGTGAAACACACTATAGGTAGAAATAGGCCAACTATAAATGAACATAATGTAGAGAAAATATAAATAAATTCTTTGATGTCTGTTTTAATAATAATTTTCACTTTTGCTTACACATTGTTCAATGAAGCTTTAAATATTTTTGTTCAATTTTCAATTAAGTTATTATGTCCTACAGGATTATCCTTGTACAGTATTTTTATTAAGTTTATTTGCCTTAACAGTTGGTGTACAAAGGCAACTGCTTGCAGTATACGAAACATTTTTAACAACCCCTCTGCTTTGAGCTAAATTATATATATGCTGGTAATTTTTCAGACTGCTTCAACCATACACTTTTATAATAAACTACACAACTTGTTTTTTTTTCAAAGCAGAACATTTAGGGGCGGTTTCCTGCATGTTACTTTAACCAACTGTCAATTGTGATGGAGACAAAATGTTACAAGAATTGTATCCATGATAGTTGACCGTTGGTTAGCTTAACAAGGAGTTAACTATGGATTGATAAACTGGCCCTTAATTTATCATTTTTAAAATGATTTGTTTAGCTGTACATATATTTAAAACTTGGTTATCCATGATCTTAATTATCAATTTAGTTAGCCAATAATCATCAATAATAATTGTATTAAGCCTAGGTATTTCAATTTCAGTATTTTGGGTAATGTTTATCTCACTGATTGTTGTCTTACCTTATTATTCATACATTCAAGGCAATGGAAAAGTTTATTTTCTTTGCATAGGCCATAGATATTCGATATTTATATGCCGATGTCAAAAATACAGAATGACTCAGTTATTTTTGTTGTTTAGAATCCCCCCTTAACTAATCATTGGTACAGAGATATCTGTGATTTTATAAAATTAACAGGATCATAAGATCGGTTAATTTTGGAAAGGTTACTAATAAAAAAAATGTATTGGTAGATGTTTGCTCTATTTGGACTATTAGATACTGATATTAAAAATAAATTTAATTAATGTTCAGCTATTATTTGCATTGTATTTTCAAAAAATTTAATCAATATTTGTATAAAGCATATAGCACAGAAGATATAACAACAGTAAAAATTATTTTTTGTTAAAATCACCATGTACTGTATATAATGCCATTTATAAGCCTATTAGTTATTTTTTTAGCTATATTATTATTTCTAATCTGTTTATAATGAAGCAGCAAATTGTTAAAAATAAACTAAGATCTGTTAGAGAAACGATTTTATCACCGCAGGATGAAAAGTCCCATATCTTGAAATAATTTCTAATAGCAGAAAATAGGTACCTATATGTATATATGTATGCCAAATATTAAGTAATAACCGACATTCATTTAACATACATTTCTTTGAAAACCTAAGTGGTTTTTTGTTGAAAGTGTGAAAATAGGTGATTTTTTTTCATAATAGTTTTTTATCCAGTATCATAGTAATATTTGGTCACCTGCTGCAGATAGAATTATGAATTCTTTTTTTCTCCAAAAGTCTTGGAAAGTAGTCTGCATTACAAAAATTGTGCTCTGTATGTAGATATTATATAACATTTTAAGTTATATAGGAACAGGAATTTTATGTTTAATAACAGTTAAGAAAACGCTGTTAATTTATGACAGATAATATATTTTTTGCATGATGTAATTATGGTTGAATAGGAAAAAAATTGGATGTAAAGAATATACATTAAGATATATTATGTAGTACTGTTACGTCGGAAATTTTGGCATGGAAAACATCTATAAAATAGATATTTTGTGTTTGATATGCTTATTCTTAACTTTGTTTATTGATTATGTTAGTAATAAAAAATAATCACCTACTTCAAATTAATTTTGTTGTATATTTTCTTGTACAAAGAAATTCATTTTATTGTTTTACTTTGAATCATTTTTGTTATATTGTACAATTTTTGTAACTTAATTGTCTTATTTATATCATTTATTAAATAGTAACTATTATAAATTATGATTGTATATATAGATAAAAATTTTACATTATAATATTATTGTATACTCAAGTGTAACAATTTTTTTAAGTTAAAACAATAGCTACTAAGTCTTTCATTTTTTGTAATTAAAAGTCAGATTGTTACAGCCACATTCAGATAAGTACTAATGCCTACTATTTTAACTTGCAGCTATAAGAAATTTTGCATCTTATACAGGGTGAGGACAATCTATCGCATTGTATGGGTAACTTTGTTATTGTAAGACTTACAGCATCAGTGGAATTAGCAAAGTAGGGAGAATTACAAGCCAAATCTAACCCCGTTCTCGTTTTTTATGAATGGTGCCAATTTTCTGAAATAATCTGAAAATACTGTAAATATCAGTTATCTCTCCTGTACTTTTCTTCTATCTGCAAAGGTTACGAAAATAGTTTGGATTGAAAATTAAAACGTTTCTCAGTTTTTTCAGAAAGTTGTCGGTATGTATTCATCAAAAATGAGAACGGCGTTAAAATTGCCATGTAATTCTGCCCAACTTTGATAATTTAACGTGGTAGATTGTCGCTCACCCTGTAGATATACATATGTCATTATGTTACATGATGATTGTTTTAATATAACAAGGAACACCACCACTGTTTTCTTTTAGATAGATAGGTATAAAAGAAAATAGGAGATAATTTTTTGTTAATTGTGGCTGTAGGGTTGTTAGTTTCTTGTAAGTGTTCATATGATTTTGTTTAAAAAGTACATGATAATGTAAATTTTTATGAACTAAATATACTAATTATTATTATTTACTTATTCATTTAAATTTTTGTAGGAACGAAAAGTTCTGCACAATATTAGTCAGTAAGCAGAGGCAAGAGTTCTTAGCAATGTATAATGGTTTGCCTATATTCCAATGGTAAAGTGACTTGCAATATGCCTATATTGCATAATAAACACCATTGCTAGCTCCACGGCAGACGTGGATATAATTCTAGTACAAAATCCACGGCATACGTCATTGTCATGGGGTGACGTATCGGCGGACTCGGCGACGAGTAGGCACTCGTCTCGACCTACTGCGCATGTCTGGGGATTTGGTAAATTATTCAGTTTCCTGTGATTACAGGGGCCAGGGGTGGTGTACGATTGGTTGCCTACCCCCCAAGGCGTAAAAGTCTGTTTCTGAGAAATCTAATGATAATAATAAATTATTAATTGACCTTTCCCAACCCTCTGTGGCAAGTTTTGGAACTAAGCTCCGTTCCCATGAGACGGATTTCCGCAATAATTTTGCGAATCTGTCAAACAGAAAATTCGTTGCGAATTATTTCAACTTCTTGCGGCGTCGGACAAAAGTTAAATTTATTTCAACTTTTTCCGGATTTTTTTCTTGCCATCTCTGTCATTTTAGCATACCATTTCACTTTAATAAATGGATGAAAGATATAATAATAATAATAAACTTTATTTAGCAAAACTCTGCTATACAGAAAATCAAACATTTTAAACCATACAGAAGAAGAGGTAAGAATGTTCATAAATAAAAATCATGATTATTTATTAACCTCTTCTTGCAGGGCAATTGTTAAATTATAAAAGTCGCCTTGCTTGTTTCTATTTAGAAATATTTTGCGCACCCAAATTTTACGTTTTTGCACTTTTTTACGTGAAACAACATTTTCGTATATGCATGCTAAAATTAATACGTATTTTCGACGCCACGTACAATAATTATTGTAATTATAAATATTTAAGACACTTGCAGGAACTGCCATAATATATCTTTTATGTTACAATATTTAAAAACAACAACAATAGAATTCAGGTGGACCACCACCTATTGGAATCAAATTCGTACGCGAAAAGACAAATGTAACTAGATTATATTCATTTCGAACTGCGGAAATCCGCATGCGTGGGAACGGACTTTGAAGTGGCGATCTGTGGATCCGGAAATTCGCAAATTTATTGCGGAATTCCGTCCCATAGGAACGGAGCTACCCGATTTATCTATCTAACGTTGGCAGCGCTGCCAAAGTTGTCATTGTTAGTGTTTTTATGTTGGCGTTCTTGTGGCGTGACGTTTCCTTTGACAATAAACAAATGCGACAGCCGACTCACAGGAAACGTCGCACCACAGGAACGCCAATATAAAAACACTAATAATGACAACTTTGGCAGCGCTGCCAACGTTAGATAGATAAATCGGGTAGCCCGCTCCTAGTTCCAAAACTTGCCACAGAGGGTTGGGAAAGGTCAATTACAAACAAAATCAATCGCTCGGACTTAAGAGAAAAATTTAAACTTTACTCTAGTATTTTTTATTGGTCGTATTCAACTTACAAATTAATTAAAAAACAATTTAAAATATGAAAATGTTTGAAACTTTCATAATGGAATAATTTTGTTAAGTGCAAGGACATGCGCAGTAGGTGCAGCTCGTATTCCATTGACAATGACGTAATGCCCTGGATTTTGTGTCAGAATTATATCCATGTTAACCGTGGAGCTAGCAACGGCCATGGACTTTTCTGTATATACCTTTTTGACCCAAACGGCGCCTCATATTTATGCATGTTGTGAAAAATTTTGATTTTAAATGTGTTAGATAAGCAAAGTTCTTTCCGAGTTTTAAAATGCGAAAAGATAAAAATAATTCATTTTTTCCCCTATAGTCTAGCAAACTATAAAAAATACCGAGCTTTAAACTTTGTTAAGGATCATTTGCCAAATTTTTAAATAATTATCCGGAGACTTGTTGCTATATACCTGTTAGTTGCGATTTATCTCCTTTTGCTATGGGTACCCAGGGTACCCTACTTTTCAAAAATATACTTAAATAAATTACAGGTAGTATTTGCCAATATTGGTGTAATAGTTCTTTATTAAATACATATACAGTAATAATTCTACATGAATTTACAAATATATGAAATATATACAAGAAAAATTAACATTTATGAATTTGGTAGGCCAGTAGTACCGTAGGTACTAATATTTCAAATTTAACTGAAGTTGAAAAAATATGAAAATCATTTTTAATAAATATACAGATTAGAATTATACAACTTCTTTCAGTACATATTTATTGCATAAAAAGATAATGTTTACCTGCAAATATTTTATAAAGTTCATACTTACTAACGAAATAAATGAAAATTTAAATAATAAATGCTTAGCGTGGCAGCGTTTTGTTTTTTGATCAGTGAGCTTAAGATTAGAAAAGTATAATAAATTACGTAAGAGGTAAAAATAGATATCGGAACGTTTACGAACCGCTCACTTTGCTTTTTTTTCAAACAATGCAGGGTGTGTTTCAGATTATCAGACATAATAGGAAACTGTAAATTGGGAAATTACGTAAAGATCAAGTAAGGCTATGAGCTATAAATTTCACAAAACAAGAAATTAAAGTTCGTCGACGGCGCGGCGTTGTCATTTATGTCACCAGTGACAGATCAACCACTAATAACATTAACGATACGCACACAGCAATAGTTGATCCTTATATCATTTTCCATTGTTAATTCTCCTATGTCTGATAGTCCTGCGAAGACACCTGTATATATAAGTTGTAATATGCTATTATTGACATAAGGTCATCATGGTGGGTAGGTAATCTGTATTAGAACTACTAATATTGAAATAAGTATACATGTATCCAGTAAAAGTTCATTAATCTAAACATAAAAAATATAGTTAGAGCCAACTCAATAGAGAATTCAAATAATCCTTCACCTTGGCTATTTTGCATATTATTGTTTTTCTTAAAAAATTAAAACAGCTTAGTCAAATATTCCATATTTTCTAGTGTTGAGAAAATACGTCATACTATTTTTAAAATGTTAAAATTTTATAAGTACTTTCAAAACCCAATTTAAATTAACAAAATAAGGTTTTACAATGACGTTTGGTTACGTGACCTTCCATGGGGGGGGGGGGCGTACAAACAATTTAACGTCTATCACGTGAGCCATGTTAAGACAAAACAGGCTAATCAGCGCCCTTCACGAGTACCACGTGATACGACTGCCCCGTAGTTTGTTTGTGCTCCCTCTAGGAAGGTAATGCAACCAAATGTCATTGGAATGCCTAATTATTAATAGTACCTAACATATTCTGAAAACTTCTGTGCTGCCTTAATTTATTTAAAAAAAATTGATTACCTAATCGAATATGGTTGCTATTTTGCATTTTGTTTTACTACCAAACTTCATATTTTTGTATTATATCTGTAGGATAAAATGTTATCTCGTATAAACATGCGTAATTATTTTTGAAAAGCATTTTTGGCTCTCCTAAAATTTATCTCAAGTACACTAAATAGTAGAAATACCTCCTATAAGTACATATATTACAAATTATTACAACACTTACATATCTATGTAGTTTACATCATTTTAAATGATTTTAAGCAAGCATTATCCTATAAAATACTTTACCAGTCAAACAAATATCTACAATAGCAAGAGATATTGTAAATGTAAAGCTATAAGTAATAAAAAATTAAATATTTCTATAACCGTTAATTGTGAAACACATGATTTTAAGGCCAAATGGATTTTTTTATATGAATTTAGATCTTATGACTTTTTGAAAGTCACAGTAGGTAGGTAGTTAGGTATGATTTAAAATATAAAAATCATTACCGTATTTAAAAAAAAAAACTTATGTTAATATACACAGATATACACTTATACAAAAATAAAAATATTAAACTGAAATATAAAATTAATTTAATGCTTATTTTTATTCAAGTAGATTTAGTTTGCTGTTGGTTTTTCTCAAATGCGCTCTCCAAGGTATAATAGTTGGTTCTTCTTCAAAAAGTACTTCACTTTTGCTAGATGAAGAAATTATGTCTGGAACGCTTTCTGTTTTTGCTTGTTCTTTATGTTCTTTAGTATTGTTGTTTAAATCTTCCGTAAATTTGGTTTTATCATCTTGCTGCTGCTGATATTGTCTCATACATTCGTGTGCGTCGTGAACTTTGTGGGATTTTGTATCGTCTATTACTTTGGGAGTGTAGATAGTTGATCTGCGAAACCAATTTAAGTAAAACATTTAAAGAGAAAAGGAATTTATAATAAAAATTCGTAAAAATTACTTATAAGTTGATGTACTACCTACTACATAATAATGATATAGAAATTAAAAACAGAATTCCAAAAGGTTCTGAAAAGTATTTTTGATCGATATTCGATATATTCGGGATCTAAATCTACTATTAGGTTTGGGTAAAACTCACAGATATACCTACCCATGTATAAAACGAGGTTGACAAAAAACATTTCATGGAATATACCTAAAAATATAAGGAAAGAAACCAAGAATAATGTATTCTATAGCATATACCATATGGGGGAGAGAGAAATAATGTCAACGATAAATAAAATTTGACAGAAAATTTGAAATACAGAATTGGAATTTATGAGAAGATGTTTCCAGGATAAAGTACCTACTACCTACTAAGAACTGTTGATATGTGGTACCTAACTAATGAGAAAACAGCATTGTCATTCAAAAAAGAAAACAAAGTCGAACGTGAAAGAAGAAAGATGGCCAAACTTATGTTGTAAGTCGCCACAAAGCATCAGAAGCAGACTTTATAATACTTATAATAGACTGTACTAAAAATGACAACTTGAGAGAACACAAACCTTCAAAATTGACGAAAAATGTTAAGAAAGAGCGGTAGCCAGTTAGACTGTAAAAGGAATGTAAACAATTTATTGAAAACATCATTTATACAGACCAAAAAAAAAAATATAAATGTGCATGATATTGTATTGTGTTGTATTGATATTGTAGACACATTAGGAACTGGTCTGCCTAACATTACCTAATGATAATCGAGAGTGAGACAGTATAGTATCTATTTTTTTTTCGTCTGTATAAATCATGTTTTCAATAAATCATAACTCCATGATTCCACCCCCTGCCTATCCCGGCTTAGCGCTATTCACGGGTCTAACATGCCCCATCCTTGACCCCCCCCCCAACTATATTAACGAGTTGATTTCTTGTTGCTCCAGATTTTTTTGAAAACCCTGGCTGAAACGAGGAATCGAACCCCTATCGCCCCGTTGCCATACGGATCTTCATCCACACGTTCATCGTTAGTTTTAAATCTTGTTTATTAAACACAAAAAAAACTGTAACTTAACAAACAATAATTAAAATCGCTAAGCAGGGGCAATACCGATAGCAATGTATAATAAGTTGTCTATATTTCAATCATAAAGTGCGCCAATTCTCCATGCATAACTGTAACGTATGTAATTTAGAGTCCTCAGAAGAACAACCAAACAACGAAATTACAGTTTTATGTCATTTTAAAATTTTGATATTTTATTCTTTGTTTAAGTATTCAGTAATTTTTCTTCAAATACGAAAAAGCAAGACACTATTTCCTCTCCCGCCCCGCTAATGCAGAACTGGCTTAAGTTCAAAAACCAAATTTTACAGGAGACGTTTTGTTTTATCATTCATGTTTATGTGAAATTAACATTTACTGGGCTCTCCTGTATCCCCCTCTACTAACTGTTTATAAAAACACTATTTAACATTTTTTTAAAGAAAAATATAGGACTTACGATAGTTTGTATATAAAATGAGTTATCCTACATAAATAAATAATGGATGTGATAGGATATTTATAAATTGATTTGTGTTTTTTTTTCATAAGACAAAGAATAGGTTCTGCGTTGAATGCGCCGTGCTTCAAACGTTAAAACCTCAAAATCGTCAATTTTGGGAGTAGTAAACTAATTCTGCATCGTCCCCGATCTGTAACTTTATAACTATAAGGAATCATCCAGGAAAATTTTCTGTGATTTGTTGAAAATATTTTGGAGTTTCAAAAAAAAAATTTGCACTTATTTTTGAATACAATTGCGATTGGGTTCCTATCCATTTTGAGAACACCAGAAAAACTGGTTGATAATATAAGAACTGATTTTTGTTCTGGTAATAAGTGAGATTAATTTTTTAACTGCATTTCAAAAAGATGGTTGATTTAGGGGATTAATGTATGGTCTAATAAGTATGCAGAATGCTACATAAATTTTAAATCACGTTGGTATACTAACCTGTAAACGCTACAGGTTTTTACCGTTTGAATTGTAAAATTAATGCATACCGAAGTGAGCACTTACTTTATTTTATGTTCTGCCTCTTCCTTTTTGGCAATTAACTGCCTTTTCCATTGGGGAATTGCTTGAAGTCGTTTTTCTTCGGCTTCACGGAGCAATGTTTCTTCTAATTCTTTTTTAGCTTTTTCAGCAGCTTTTTTGGCTAGCATTTGTCGTTTCCAGGCAGGAATAACATTACCGGTATTATCTTTATCGGGTATCTATAAAAATGTTTTTCTTAAAACCGTACAATATAAACTACTTGTAGAACAATGAAATGAAACAAAAATTATTACCTTTTCAACAAAATTAGTCACCGTAAATTGTTTAGTAATTTCAGAATATATTTCTTTTTCGTGTTGTTCTTCTACTTTAGCTCTTTCAATTTTCATCTTTTTAATACCAGTTATGTCCTTAGATAACTTTAATTCGGCAATTAAATCAGTTTTTTGGGATATGTACGATTCACTTTGGAGACACTGAAGGCTAACACTTCTAGTCGGAGCGGATAATGTTTTTGATGCAATCATTTTATCCGTCCTTCTTAATTGAACCGAGTTCAAATCCTGAATACTAATGGCCGACAATGGTTGATGTTGTTTTTTCACTGTGTCTGAAGAAGTATCCGATGTTGGTAATTTTAAAGTATTTTGAGAGAGGTCTTTAATTGGTTCTGGCAAGGGAGGTGGTGGAGGTCCTGGGATTACAAAAGATTCTGTCTTTTCCTCGGAAATCATTAAAGTATCCTCATAATCCGAACCACTGCGTACTGAAGAAGCACTAGAACGTTTATCACTTATACTTTTTAAGTATTCCGATGGTTTGATAAGGTTATTTGAGTTGGAACTTCCTGGAAAACTAGGAGGAACGAACGGTAAGACACGCTGCTTGTTTACTAAATTCGGTAAATGTTTGTCCCCGCTTTCTTCAACTTCTGTACTGAGACTAATTATTGTTAAATCTGAACACGAGGAAGAATTGTGTCTTCTGGAAGCTGAAAAGGAGAGGGGTATACTATTAACTCTTACATTTATGTTTTATGTAAAAACTAAAACACATTCACCTCACAGCTATCTTTCTTGTAAGTTATGTAAACAATGCAAACGATAATGACAGAGTATACTTGGTTTCTTGGTTTTCTTAAAGTAATTCTGTTAAGGTTTAATTAGTAAGTGTTATAGTGAAACGATGTATGTGCTATTATCCGCTAATTAAGGCAGATTTATTATAATGAGTTTACCGGCCTTTAATTAACAGCAGGGTAGAATCTGATTAAGCATCCATGATGAATTGTTTTATGTAAACATCTCAGCCAAAATGTTAGATTTTCTAATTAGTATTAAAACTTGGCGGCTTAAAAAGTTTCTGGAGCATATAAACAAACTGTCAGAAAATATAATTGGTACACACATTTCTACAAGGGAAAGTGTCATCTTGGAGAAAACACAGAAGATTTAAGTAATTTTCTCGGTATTTCTCAATAAAAAATAATAATAATAAAATCATGCAGCTTGAGGTAAATAATAAATCTTGGTACATAATGTGGCTACAATAAAATAGTATATTATATAGCAAGGGATTGAGGTAGGTACATCATTTAATCCCTGCGAGTGAATTTATTTCATAAGCGAGCGGAGCGAACGAGCTAAATAAATAATCACCGGAAGGAATAAAGATACCTCAGTCCCGTGATATAACAATCTGGTACCATGGCAATAGTGATTGTAACTTTTTTCAAATTTAATCTCTAGGGAGTAAATATATACATTTATTCTCTAACGTTCAGTCCCCATGGAGATGGATTAAATATTTCACAAATATTTTTTCAACTTTGAAAATTACTTACTTTCTGAAATTTCGCTTTCGGCATTAGCTATAATTAATTAACTTTAACCAAGCAAGTAATTTTTAAAATTAAGGTTAAATAAACGAATTGTTTAACACTATAATATATTGCACCAAATCATAAGTAGGGCGTGTTTGAAAATAAGCACCGGTAGGTACTGTTAAACTGGATTAAGTCTTTTGTTCATGCTGCATATAGCAATATTTTTTAAAGATAGGTTATTAATCAAAATGTAATTATCTCGTCATCAGCCTTAAACGCTTAGTAGTTTTGGGAAAGTAAAAGAAAAACAATTTAACTTCACTAGTGTTACGGTGGGCTATTGTACTTGGATTTGTTTCACACGTTTCAGAATAAATTGATGAAGATTCACAACCGCTCCACTGTCTTACGAGTATAAAGATTTTCTGTGATGGACAGTTAAAGAGTTTTACTTTCCCATACCGTACAGTTAAGTATTGTTGTCGCGTCAATTTTCGAACTTTTACTAAAAGAAAACCAACGAATGAGAGAGTTGAAGAACCAAAAAATTTGTTGAACTTTTATTTAGAAATTAAACATATTTTGCACTATTTTTAAATATAAATTTGATCGAGGGGCCCTACCCTATCCATTCTCTAATCTTACTTTAAGAAGACACAATAAATTATACCACAACAAGATTTTGTGGAATTTATTTGATAATTTTGAAAATAATTATAGTGTAATATTTCGCCACCAATATGAACCGCATAATCGAAAATTTTCAAAAATTCCAGAAGTAGGTAATAATTCTTTTAAAAATTAATGTTACGATTTTAAAAATTGGGAGCAATGGTAATTATTGTGTTCTAGTGTAATTGTTTAAAAATAAACGGTATTGTTTTCACTATGCTCCATAGTCTGCAATTAAATTTAAATTGTGCTAAGCATGTTATAATTGCACTTACAAAGGCACTGACACTGCGTGCATACACGTATTGTTGAACGTGTTCAACTGCTTGGGTATTTTATAACGTTTCGTTTAACAGTTTTCTAAAAACATGCAATACACGATTTCGTTGATGTGTTCCGTACCATGTAAAAGTAATGCCGACAAATGCATTACCGTAAAAATATAACAGTAGTGACTTCATACTTTCATTTGAGCCGTACCACTTTTATATTTTTTCCATATCTAGCTGCATGAGATATTATGTGTCTGTCGGATCTTTATCAGACCGACAACGTTATGGATTCAAGTTGCGTTAAAAGTTTTTGTTTTGATACTTAATATAATTGTTTGTAATATTTTATGGTTTAAACTTAAGATATATTGTTTTATTTTTAAATCGTGGAGTCCAGCCCCCTCTGCTTAGCTCGGCTTAGCGTACGAAACGAACGTGCCCCACCTTTGAAATCGCCACCCCTTCCCCAACTACATTAATGAGTTCAACCCCCGAATTTTTAATAACAGTAGCAATAACATATTATTGATGTACGCACACACTTATATTTAGGATGCTGTGTTGAATATCCCTGTCAGTCATCGTGTTAACACTTACCTTACAGTTTTACATCTACCATTCATTCCGCATTTATAAAAATCTTACCAACATGAGCCGGGTTTTTACAGATCCGAAGGAAAACATGCGAACTTTTCCACCGCACAAAGCCTACTAAGATAAATTATAACAAATGGTGACTGGCAGAGATACCGCAGTAGAAAGTGTTCAACGTGTTTAATGTGTCTGATTTTACCTTTTAATTAAAAAAATAATAATTTCTGAATTAGTTATCGATGTTAAGGAATTTGAACCTCATGCATCTAAAAAATAATTTTGAATGATGTACCTAGTTAGTCATTTAATTTAAGGTGATTTTTTTTTTTATAATGAAAAATTAATTTTCAACAATTCAACAATTCTCTTTTTCGTATAAAATGTGAGCTATAATTTGAGTATAAAATGTGACACTTTGTTGTACTATAGCAAACTTTTATTGGATTTCATTAACTTAACTTAATGACGTCTGAACTTATATTTGTTTATAAATTTTGAGTGTTTTCTATGGCAGTAACCACAACTGCAGCTATTACTTTTTTTGAAATTAAATCTGTCATGAATTCATAATTTTTTTATATATTGAAGGTGATCGTAGGAAAAAAGTGCAAAGATGAATTAATGATATTTGCTCTTGACGTATTGTATTATTCAATTCGGCCTGTGACTGCGGCCTCGTCGAACCATTTTAAGTCGCTTACAATCAACTGTCACTTTTTACACTTGTTGCAGACTAATCCTTCGAATATACACTACTCCTTTACGGAAAGAGTATAGGTATTAGCTCAAAGAAGATTGACAAGCACAGACATACCGGGAGGTGATTATTTCGATGCTCACCATTGGTATCTCGGGAACGATAAACGATACGAAGTCGGTTAAATGAGACAAAAGTTGCGCTTTTTTTATGACGATTTGAGAATCTCAAAAGAAATTCAGGATATTTTGATTGTTTCCTGATTTATCACGAAAAAACTGAAAATAGCGATTTCAGAAAAAGATTATTATCAATACCATTGACACTATTTTAATCAAACTTTATATTTTTGGCCACTCCGAGTTGAATGGTGCATACAGAAATTTTCTAGGCCTTCTAGATAGATAGACTTTCAATATGGAGGCCATAAGAAATAAAAAGTTGGTTATCGCAGCTTGAAATCTAGAAGGCCTAGAAAATTTCTGAAGGCACCATTCAACTCTGCGTGGCCAAAAATATAAATTTACCAAGTTTGATTAAATTTTCAGTTTTTTCGTGATAAATCAGGAAGCAATACAAATATCCTGAATTTTTTTTCAGATTTTCAATCGTCATAAAAAAGCGCAACTTTTGTCTAATTTAACCGACTTCGTATCGTTTCCGAGATACCAATGGTGAGCATCGAAATAATCACCACCCTGTATAATAATAGGAACTAGTATTTTTTGAGAATGCGCACGTTAATTTGAGTAATTGGTCACTTAATAAAACAAAAAAGGGGTAAATTACTGCACTTTCTATATGATATTGTCGTTTCTGTCAATTTTCTTTGAACCATTGGTTGTGAAGTGCAACATGGGGATATGCTTCTTCTATAAAGTTGCAATGTATGTTCGAAATTTTAATCCATCCGACAACTTAGGAAATGCAGTATTCATGAAATTAAGGAGCGGTTTATCAACTCCCTGTTAAGTTAACCAACGGTCAATTGTCATCGATATGAATTGTTACAAGAATCGTATCCATGACAGTTGGCCGTTAGTTAGCTTAACAAGGAGTTAACCATGGATTGATAAACTGACCCTAGGTGATTTTAATGGATTCCTTTTCTTTCTTCGGCTCAACACCGATCAAAGACAAGTCTCCCATACATCATATACTTACCTACGCAATCTTAAATCGCTCCTAAAAGCTGATCCTTCCGCCGCCGTATGTAGCCATATATTTAATATTTATTCCGTGTTTAGCATTATAAGAACGTTAAGCATCCGTGAACTTTTAAGAACAGCCACATAAATAGGTTAAACTTATACAGGGTGTACAAAAAATGGTGGATAATATTTACATCATACGATTCTACGATGAAAAACAAACAAAAAACTCCCACATAGTCTAAACTAAGCTCTCCGTTTCAATCCAAAGTCTATTGCGAAATGAAATTCAAGATAGGTTTGCAGTACAGGGTCTTATGGCAGCCGCGGTGATGCCATATTTATGTAGAAAATTGGTGTGAAATAATTAATATTTCAAGTCAGTCAGTCATAAACTAATCCTGCCTTTGTTATACAAGTAGCTTATCCTTGTAAGCATGCAATATTTTATCTGACAGGCAATTCTTTACTGCCCCTTATGCCAGCGTTGTCCGGCAGCCCTTCAGAATTATTGGCAACGCTAGGGAAAAACCCGTAAGAATAACATTGTTCTATATACTTTGATCATTGCAAACCTACTCAAATTTGGACAACAGCGTATATTGTTGCTAGTATACAACTGGCAGGAATTGCTCATTTTCGTATTTATACGATTTGGGCAATCCTCTTTGGGGGCTACCGGAATATTTATGCAAAAATGAGTTTCATTCTATGCTCGTTACATAATATACCTTTAACACTTGCAAGGTAATAATTGGTTAGTCTGTATAATTTTATTGTTTACGGCAAGGTTAATCGCCTACGCTCCCCCTGTCTATTTTGTCCTACACCCTACACTATAACTAAATGTTAAATGTAAATAAAAACTTACATAAAGCCGACATACTCCTAACCATGCCTTTAATAATTTCGGAAGGTTTCAAAGTAGGTTCTTCTACAACTTCAACAATTTCAGCTCCAGTTATGTCTGTGTCAGTATTGCTTGAAGAAGAGCTTGCGATTGGTAATGGTGGCGGTGGAGGAGGTGGGGAAGTATTGTCTCCAGGAGCTGAAGTAATCCTTTTAAGTAAGCGACCATTGTTATTGTTACTACTATTATTACTCTTTGGTGGTAAAGAATGTCTGGCACTCAATTTAGTCTTTTCAAAATCTTCTTCGGAGCTCAAAGTCGACGGTGAGGAAGATAAACCACTTTCAGGTGAATCTTTCTTTTGCGATTTTTTCTCAATTTTTTCGTATTTTTGGGGTTTAGGAAGGAACTCGTTCGTTTTTTTCATTTCTCTCTTTTCATTCTTGTCTTTAGTTGGTGTCATTTTAACTATCACATTGCAACCAGAGTTAGCGGAACTTGCAGAGCCGCTTCTACTGTGCGACCCGGAGTCCCTGGATCTAGAACGATTGTTAGGTGCACGTTCTTTATTTTTGACAGGCGACTCTTCGTGAACCAAATAAATGTCTTCATAGTCGTGATCGTGATCTCCAGATCTTTCTGACAGCTCTGAAGATGACAAGTTCTCATCTGACCCTGCTCCACTACTGCTGGAGTGAACTTCCACTTTTACTACAATAAAAAGAAAAATGTTAGTCGATACTTTGAGAAACAATTTGAGAAAATATTAAAAATAATATTAATAAATAATCTGTCTTTGTAGGAAACTCGAAAAATAATACAAATTGCAATGAGAGTTTGTAATAGCTAGATGTAAAAGAGATAGTAGTATAACAGGTACGAGTAATAGATGTGTACTGAATTTTATATTAGTAAGTAATTAACTTCACATAATTATAATTATTTCTACAATACACTGGAACGACAATTGATTATATTGAAAGATTACCAAGTACAATTTCTTATGGTTACGGTGTTACAAATTATAATTGAATGCTTAGTAAATAACAGAGATGAAAGCTATAATACAGTGCATATAATGCAGACTTAAAGAACTCAAACAATATTAGCAATACAAATAGAAGAAAGTAAAAGTTTTAGTCAGAAAGCAATTAAAAGTAGACAGGTAGTACTACCTATAATTTCTTTACGTTGATGGGAAGGAGAAAATGTTTGTTTTTGTTATTTTGTTTGCTAAAACTTACGTATAGGTACTCAGAATACAAAGAGGATACAAGATTGATACAAATGCTTTTAAAAATAAGTGGAATTAAGAAAAAATCATATTTAAAGTTTAACTAGATGAGATATTAAGATTGGTACAGATTTTGGTTTAGTAGCACAGAATCTTTTTAAAAAACCGATTACTTGCAAAAAATAAATAGACGTACGCCCCTGTATTTTGTTTGAAAAAATCTGTCTTAGATACCTACTCCATTTAATTTGACAAAGTTTATGTAAGAGCTCATAATTTGAACTGAATGTTAATAATCTTTCACTTCCAATTTCGCCGCAAATTACAACTTTCTTATTTCAAATGCAACACCCTGTTTATTTTTGAATATTTCAACTCTGGATAAATTCTGGGTATAATAGTGTTCATATCCCAGCCGCTTATTTTTCTAAAACTGTTTAACATAATAAAAAGTGAATAACTAGTTGACTATAGCTTTTCAAATTTGGAAAAACATTTTTTTCGAGAGGGCGGGAAACCGACATATTTAAGTAAAGCATGTTTTGCTAATTACAACGATGTGCATCATTTGATGTCTCTATTAACAATTATTCGAGTAAATCAAAGTTATTTATAATATTCTGTATTCTTTTCAACTGTTGGGGGGAAAAAGAAGGCCATGAAAATGATTTTTCCAACTTTGATAGGCTCTATTATAGCCAACTAGCTATCCGTCTTTTATTATGTTAAACGAGAAAAGTAAGCGGCAATGATATGAACAAAATTCATGTCACTCAGTCATGGCACTCTAGAATTTAAACCTATTTTTGAAATTAAAAATTTGTAAGTTCTCAAAACTGTAATATCTTGACACTACTATACGTATAGGTATACTACGCAGAATTTAATCCCGAGTTGTAAGGTGCATTTGAAATAAGAAAGATGTGGTCATTTCCGGCGAAACCAGAAGTGTATCATTATTAAGATTCAGTTCAAATTATGAGATCTTACGGTATACATTCGTATAACGTATACAAAAATGTATTTAAATCGGTTAAAAAATAAAAACAAACAACAGGGGTGTCCCGGGATCCTGATCACGCGGTATACGAGGTGTACGGCATACGATGATCTACATGGTAAAAGTTAACTATCGTATCTCTGAAAAGAGTTGTCTTACAAATTTGTAATTACCGGAATAGAATTCCGCGTGTCCCCTTATCTAAGAACATTTTTTCACGATATTTCCGAAATGCTTGCAGATATTTTGAAAAGTAATACGTTTTTGTAAGGGACATACGTTATTTGGGCTACGTTTCTCTAATTCGAGTTCGTTTCTTTTAAGGTATACTACCCGAGATCCCCATGTCGTTACACCTTATCTCGGACACCCTTTATACTATGAAATTCTATTTTAGTAGTAAGAATTTTTCTTTAGCAATAATACTACTGTCATTAGTCATGATCCATATCGGCCCATTTAATTTAATAAAAATTTGCGATCGTATTAGAAATTTGTGCAACATTATTTATTCCATTTTACTTTATGGTGCGAATAGGACTGGCTTCGAAACTCACGCGAGTTGCTGGTGTGGCTTAGCAACTCCGCAAGCCGGTCTAAATCGCCCAAAGCATCTAAAACACTATACAACGAACTTTTATGACGAGGGGCTCGTGCCGATTTGGGCTCATGAGTCATGTGTTTTCCATAAAGAATTGAAAAAAGACTAAATTAATCTGTATCTGTTTTTTTATGAAATGCAGAACTTGGCATGTTCTTTACAAAAGGGTTCGTGCTTTTTTCAAATGTTTGCTGGTTACCCCTAATAAAATAAATTTGCAAAAACAATAGAGTTTGATATTTTATGTAAGTAGTAGGTACTGTTAGTTCAATTTTCAAACAAACAGTTGACCATGTAGTTAAGCAATAGTTAAGTAGTGAAGGTCATACCGGTAAGGGCAGAGAGAGGAGGAGGCCCATTAGCAGATTGCCTAGAAGCAGATTTTGGATCAAAGAGGTCCTTGACGCGATTGTAAACTACTTCTTGAGGATTGTGAAGATAGAAAGAATCTCCATTGACGCTATCCCCTGAGCTACTATCAGAGCTGCTAGAAATGCTGAAAAAATAAAATTGATGTTAGATTTATTTAACAAAAATTGTAATAGTTTGGAAAATTAATAAATAACTTAAAAGTATCGAGAGATTAAATTAATTTCAGCTTTAGTTATCCATGATAATTTTACTCATGTCGTTAATTAATCCAAACAGATTTCATTTCATGCATGAACCGTTCTCATTTAATTTTTAACTTCTGGGTGTATCACAAACATACCTTCAATTACCAAAAAATTTATTTGATCATGCGTTGTACTGTGTTTTGTATAGGGCTTGGACATTAGTACCTGAAGTACTTATACAGTGACTGATTTTTCAAAATTTTAAACCGAGAGTGGAATTAAGTTTTATAATCGTGACAAGATTATTAAAAAAACGTTATAGTACCTGTTTCGATGAGTGTTCATTGGGTTAATATAAAGTCCATCTTGAGGTGCATGTGCAGCTTCTAAACTGCGGTTAGTTAAGGGTGGGTGGAGATAAAAGGGTTCCTGGTTGTTGCAATTTCCTGGGCTTTTACAGTTAGAACATTCGCTACTCATGGTTCCCTGAAAAAATACAAGTAGGTTTGATTTGATGTAAAAATATTATTTGTCTACGAATGAATTCTTACCCGTGGTCGCTTTGATTGTTCACTTTTCTTAGTGCATGAGCATCCACATTTTCCATTAATTTTCTCAGCTTCCGTATAGTTTGGTGTAGTACCGTGTTGAACCAACACATTCAAGCACTGTAACAATGAAAAACTGTCAAACGAACTTGACCAAAACTTTTTTTTTAGTAAAATGTGATTTCATTATGTAACGCATCGATGGTTTCCTATACAAACAGAAAATAACCTTGTTTCCTTTTCCTAAATTAAATGAAATAATTAGAAGGCTTTTGTTAATCTAGACTATTTTATTTTTTCAATTTTTTAATTTAATATTTCACTTTGCAGTTAGAATTGCGAAAATTATATTCAGTGGCAAATTAAACTGATCTCATTATATTACATTAATTGAAGTCTATTAGTGGAGATTTGAGATAAAGTTAATTTAATACTTAATTAACTTAAAGGTTTATGGAGATAATATAAATTTAACAGCTAAATAACTTTTTGTATAATTTTAACAACCTGTAATTAACCTCTTAAAAGAAATAGATAAACGCAGCCTTAAAACAAACATAAAACATAATAAAAGTTACCTCAACTTGCTGGTTTTCAGCTGCGTCATTAATAGGACTTTTTCCGTATTTATCCAAAGAAAGTCGTGCTCCATGTTTTAAAAGCCAACGTACGGTTTCTAGATGGCCTCTGGAGGCCGCAAAATGCAAAGGAGTTGCACCATCTCCATCTCGCAAGTTTGGGTCCACTCCTTGTTCTTGAACCTTAAGAAATAAAATAATTCATTAAGAAAATTCCTCAAATAAAAGTTGTTTTTCATAGAAAAGGGATTGATACTTATAAATGAAAAAGAGGTATAATTTTAATAATAGTAATTAATAATTTTAATAATATATAATTAATAATAAATAATTTAATAATTTTAATTGTAATTTTATATGATTGTGATATTTATTTAATTTATGTTTCTGTTTTGAGAAATTTTATGAAAAATTCTTAAACATGGAATGTTATGTTTTTATAAATAATAAAACATTTCTATTTGTTTTGTTAATTAATTTTCATGGTAACAGTACTTCGAGTAATGCAAAAACCTTTCTTATACACAGCGTCAAGTCAAGTTATAATAGCAGATATGGTGTGGTGGCACTTTACACTTAAGACACTGGTTTTGGTTTTTGCACGTAATTCTGCGAAACTGTACTCGTCTATTTAGCTTTCTTTATTGCATACATTTTTTCGCGTAATGTTGTTAAGGTTAATAAAAACAGGAATGAACTTCTCTAATTGCACTTGATAACTTTGTCAGGTTTTTAAGTTCCCATTGATGCTTAACGAGTAAGAAACGTGTAGTGATTAAAGCTTTATGTTACCGTATTGGTAAATAGTCTAGCTATTATATGAAGCAGTGGATCTTGTGAATGGCAAGAGATCGAGATTCGATTAAATGAGAAGAAATGTTCAGTGTATTGAGGACTACTACGATCACTATTCAAATTCTATAAATTTTACGCAGTTCTAGTATATCTAAAAAATATTAAATTTTCTTTCTTTTTTTATTTGTTTAATTTGTGTGTAACACAGTAAATCAATGATAAATAGTTTATGAAACCGTGGAGAGACAGAGATTTTATTGTATTAGTTTAATTTTAAACCATTCCCTTTTCGGTAGAACTGATTTACGCAGTCATTCTACAAACTTAGGTAGTATACAAAGTTTGGGCCACACAGTACCTACTAACATTTTCTATCGCAACAAACAAGGATATATATGAATGTATGATCCTACCCAGAGGTTCGCACTCTATTAATTTGACGATCGACACGGTATAATAATTTTAATGTTTACTTACCATCCACTTAACGCAGTTGATACAGCCCATTTGACTAGCAGCATGAATTGGAGCCATGCCATCTTTAGCTCTGACATAAAGTGACCCTCCGGCTTCAAGTACCAAAAATTTTAACACTTCTAAATGGCCCTCTTGTGCTGCCAAATACACTGGTGTAACGTCATTGTCCATTTGTGTATTCGCACTGAAACAAGGTAAAATTTCAATGAAAAATATTTAATATTTGCAAAATAATGTATACAGATTGATGTCGACTACTACACATAGGTATAGGGATATGCATTTACACTTTACGCACTTTGATATTTCTTTAATATTAGAGCATTTACTGTTAGATTAAAAGATAAATAGGTTTGTATGTTTAGTGATTTTTAATTCCATTCCAATCCTCGAAGCAAGTTTAAAAGCTTAACTTTACACAATCTGTTGTTATTACAGTATGTTTAGAAGGGTAATACGACTTATAATACCAATATTAAATTATTAAATACAACATAAATTTAATCTATTGTGTTATTTATCTAACGTCGAAGCTGTGAAATTGATCAATATCAATGCTCCAACCACATGATAAATTATCTTAACACGTACGACATGAATAGTTACTTAAACTTAAAAATTTATACATTACAACTACAAGCATAAACTATTAATCATTTCTCTTCTTCATTTAAATGTCTGTATTTCAGTGATGACTAATTACCACAATGTAACTAAAATTTGTTTGTATAATTACTTTTAAATTCATTTACTTTGTTTTATTTTCTCACAATATATATTTTGGAAGAAATATTAATGACAAGTAGAATTATTATTCTAAGGCGGCTTGGAATAGGGGTTAGGCAACACGCCACGCTAGCTAAAAATTGCCAAAAACCTAAAAACTTTTGTCCAAGATTACGCTTACAACGTTTTTTTTAAAAAGCTGATCGATAGTTTATTTTAATGTTTGACAGTATAAAATGGTTCGTTCGGATTTAGTTTTTAAAAAAAAAATCCAAATTGGTTATAGAGGCCAATTTGTAATTTTTTTATTATTGAAATATAAGCTTAAATTATCAAATATCGGGAAAACCGGATCCGAACGTTCATTTATGTAGTTGATTAGAATTGAATAAAACCTAGAAAACGATTTCAACCGTACACATATTTTAGTTATCTTTGTCAAAGCATATATTTGAATACGGTTTTTGATCAATCTTTGGAAAGAATGGTTAGGCAACACACCACGCTTTTAGTTTGTACGTTATGCGTAGTAGGCTTTTGGCATTTGACTGTTTTGAGGTTTTGAAAATTGACTCCGCGCTCCAGCTAGCACTAACTTCCATATCCGCTTCTACCCATATCCCTACTCTCACTTCCACCCTAACCGCGCGCCAAATTCAAAAATAAAGTTTCTAACAGACCCTATAATAATTATTATGCTGTATAAATTATCCTAATATTATCTTATTTTTAAAAAAATGTTAATAAATTAATTACACAAAATATGTTCGGACTGTAAACACGTAAATTCAAAAAAATCATTTAAATTGTAGAATGCATAATCAAACAGGAATGTCTGAAAAGATGCAAAGATACATTTTCTTTTAACTTTAAGGGCAGATTCCTCTTTTGTTTCTTGTTAAATATATTGTGTTATTTTATAAATAAAAAATGCGTCGCGTGGTTTGGTTTAGTTTATAATAGCTATTCCAGTGTTCCAGTGACGCGATTCCGTAAAATTTCGCCGCGAGTAATCACACACCTCGCTCTTTCCAGTGAAAGTAAAAATTCTGCAGTTTTCGTAGCATACAAGTAAGGGTCCGTATCTGGAACATTACCACCTTCCACGCCATAATGCTCATCAGTTGTCGTAAATCTGTAAATTGCGGTGGGGCCGCTTCTTGTATCCCAAACTAACGAAAAAGTTGAACTTATGGAAATAGAATTGAACACATTAAGTAGCTACAAAGTTCAATAAAAGTAGAAATTTGCCTAACGGTATTTGCAAACAATTATCCCAGAATTAAAAGTGTACTCGGCATATAAGGGAAACATGCGTCTTCCAAGCTACAAAAAAGATTTATCCAGTCCAGATTGATTGTTAATACTATGTTCTCTACACAGAAAATTTATTGTTGAATTTACTATATTGTTAAGACTTCGCAAACAAACCCAAAACCAAAAAATATGAAATTTACAATACGAATAGGATACAATACCGCCTATCCGGTAGTAGGTCTGTGTTTCACAAGACAAGAATTCTTGTCTTGCAGGCTACTTCTTGTCTTGTCTTGCAGACCAAGACTTCTTGTTAAATACCTCTTGTCTTGCTTGCCTCTTGCAAATAAAAGTCTTGTCTTGCTTGCAGAACTCTTACGTTTTCTTGTCTTGCATGTTTTCGGTTGACATTTACCGGGACTTCCCCGTTTCTTGCTTTTTTTTGCAAGACTTGCGCCACACGTGCAGTCTTGCACAACAAGGTGATGCAACTGTATTGCAGTGCCACTGTTTTTGCTGTCGGTCGCCCAAAGGGAATCAGTATGCAATGAGTATTCCTACGCATATGTAATAAATCTGCGCATTTACGGTGGTAGTACATTATCAGCGAACTATTTAAACATGAACGATATGGAAATTAGTGCTAGTGAATCAGATTCCGACACTAGAAAGGCAAACAGAAAAAGAAAGAAACAGACAAAAAAACAACAACCCATTATCTCAAGCTAAGAGACGTATTTCTTTTTCCTTTAGATAGGTTATATTATTAATCTATACCGACCATAACCCATATCGAAAAAGCCTGTTAATAAACAGTTTAAATAAATTTAATGTCACGCGATTTAAACCTACATTGTAAGAGTACAAGAATGCTAGAAAAATGAAAGAAAAATCTTGTTCTTGCACTTTTCTTGCAAACTAGTTTCTTGTCTTGTCTTGTAAAGTTTTTTTGTAATTCTTGTCTTGCATTTTGCGCAAGAGCAAGACAAGAACAAGAAAAATGCAAGAATCTCGTAAAACACTAAGACACAGATGTAATTAGAGTATTTTGTAAACTGGAAATTATGGCAGGAATTAACTTAAAGCTGCTAGGTTCATTAGTTGGTGATATCACGCATTGGAAATAGCACGATAAACATTAAATTTTCACTGAATAAATAATTTTTGTAATTGAATAAAATTCTTGAGTGGTGAATAATATAAATATAATATTTATTTTAATTATTCTATTTATCTAAATATTTGTTCGGTGTTTAAATTAAAATTATAAATGACTCACAAATAATAATATAAAATAGCTAAAATTAAAAAAAAAAGTTAGTAGCGGTGGGGGTTTGACCCCACCGACCCACCGCGTCTTTAGCTATGGGCTTCAATATTTTGCTATAAATATTAAATTATTTTATGTACGATCGATCAATAACAACTGTTTTTTAGACCTAATTTTCAGGCGTAAACCTAGTCTTTTTGGCCCTCGGGCCGTAATTATGTTTTTGGCCCGCTGATTGCACTTTTCTAATTAAGGAATAATTTTATTTTTGTTTGGAATACAAGTAGTAACACAGTTATTTGTTAATATGAACATTTATATCTATCAGTACAGTTATTACAATTACTTATATTAAATGCGGAAGGAATGGTGTTTATCAAAGATTCACTGATAACGCTTTCATTAGTACCATCATTCTCTAGTAGAAAGAATGGTGTTTATCACAGAGGGATTGCGAACGTTTTCATTACTGACAGCATTACTTGTTGAGGGTACAGGAAGACCTTCGCCTACCATAACCTTTTGTGCAATTTTCATTTTATTTTGCAATGAATCCTCAATATAAGTCTCAGCCACCGCCGAGGACTTCCAGCCACCATGACGTTTGATACTGATCAAGTCTGCGCCCCCATCAGCTAAAAGAGTAGCGGAGGAACGTCGAAAGCAGTGTCCTGTATAGGCACCTGCATCCGGCATATTCAAAAATTTGGCTACTCTTTGCGGCACTTGTCCCAGTGTATTTTTTCCTACAACCTGCGATGTACACTTGCCATTTTTGTAATACACAAAGAGTCGTCGATGCTCCGTGTGTGATGGCCGTAAAAACACGTATTTTCGAAATATTTGTAGAAAATTCAGTGCTAGTTCTTCGTTGTTAACGACTGTAAATGTTCTGTTTATTTTGTTCTTTGTATTATTGATTTTTACAATGAGTGCAGACCCTACATCCTCAATATCGTCTAGAGTTAATTGGGCTAATTCGTTTCTACGACATGCCCCAGCGATGCCCATGATTATTGCCACCTACAATATTGTAGAAACTCAGTGAGTATAATTATATTTCGAATTATTAGTGATTTTCTTACCTTCATCATTAGAAATGTACCTATCATCTGGGGCTTCCAAGAAAAATTTTGTGATCTGTTCCCTGTTGATTTTTTGGATTCGTACCCCTCGCTTTGCCTTTTCAGAAAGGCGAACAATCGCTTGAATTGACTGATGACATCAATGTTTTCCTTAGCTGCCAAATTTGCTTTGATCATTGAGTAACGCGACCAAAGCGAGGTTGGTTTGTAAATTTTACTTTGTTCATCAAAATATACCAGTAAAACATTTTCAGTAATGGTTTTTACCTTATTAACTGCACACCACTTTAAAAAATCATTATATGTTTTCTCATATATAGCTTTGGATTTTGGCGGTAACAGATTCAAAGTAATGTTCTTTGCTGCTTCATCAAAATCTGGCACAATGCACGAGAAATCTTCTTCTTTAGACATACTTTTGCAAACAAATAGTGACAAATACTTAAATTACTTACTAATTTTTTTGCAAATAATTTGTTTTTGTTTATACTTGTTGCTGTGGTTACGCAGTTTTATTTGGTCAATGATAAATCGATTTCAAAGGAGCGCTTTTCATTTTTTGTTTAAATACAGTCATTGTCAATATAAACTATAATTTTACGGTTTTTAAAATTTCGATCTTACATAAAGTTTTGTATGCACCTCAGGCGTAACCGACGTCTTTGGCCCTCGGCGTGTTATAGCCCTCCGTGCTTCGCACGTCGGGCTATAATTTTCACACCGCGGGCCAAAAACGCCTGGGTTACGCCCTTGATACATAAATAACTATAAAATATTGAATTTGTATATTATTTTTTTTCATTGTTACTTATTTAAAACAACGGCAACGTAATGTTTACGTCTCGTGTCCATGGTAGCACCTAAACAAGCCCGCACGGCCGAAATTTGATTTAACTGCCGCCCTGGTGAGTGAATCCATCCCTATCAAGTCAGGCACAAAAATTCTCAAGCTGTTCCAAGCCGCCTTAAATCCAAATCTATTGTATATACATGTATCTACATAATACCTACATGATTTACAGTACTAATAAATATGGCGGCCAAATTAATAGATATGATCAAAAAAATAGAAATAAGTAATAGTAGGTACTACAGCTACTGATTAATTAATGCAACCCTTCTATTTAAGGAATCGGTACCGCTTTACAAACTGATGAATCCAATTAGCTATTATCTAAACGTAAGGTCCGGTCTTTCCATCTCCTATTATTAACTTAATCAGACCCCTTTTGACCAATAACTGATGTGCTTGTTTCAAAGCGGTCAGTGATTGTCCGAAAAAAAGTATCTGAAAAATATCTATTCAGGAAAAGATAATATAATAATAATAATAATAATAAATTTATTCCCTCATTATATACGTGTATAAAATAAATAACAAATCACAATCGTTGCACCTAATCCCTCAAGGGGATTGTTTTGTACACCCATTTAAAACAGAAATAAATAATAAATAAATGCAGGACGAGGACATGATGTGGCAGAGAAATGAGCGATGTTGAGTAAAGTATTAGGCAGAGGCGTAGAGAATTAATTGAGGACAACTAGTACATCTTTTAGTTGAGCGTTGTTTTCTAAGATATAAGTAGTAATTTTTTTTGCGAATAGATTTTATAGTTATTGATTCTTTTCAATGGTGGTGGTATGGAATTCAAGAGCTTAGGGCCAATATAAGTAATGAACCTTTGATTTAGAGTATTTCTAGTGGTGGGTATACTTAAATTTGGCATGGTTTGGGCACGTGTGATATAATCATGATTAACTGTGGCATTTAATTGGGGGTTTTTGTAATAAAATGTTATTACTCTTAAGATATAAAGACCACCTACGTCTAACAAGTTTGCCTCCGAGAATAGTTGCTCAGTTGAATAAATTTTATTTTTAAAGAGCATTAGTACTTTTATTAGTATATATTTTTGGACTATTTGCAATGTATTTAGAGTTGTAGGGTAAGCACCTCCCCATGCTATTATTCCATATTGTAGCACCGATTCGACTAGAGATTTATATGTTTTAATTAGTATCGGCCTATTAAGTATCGTGCGTAATTGATAAAATGTATGTGTTAGTTTTTTAGTTTTACTACAAATATAATTTATGTGCTTATCCCATTTCAGGTAACTGTCTATCATTATTCCTAAATATTTAATTTCACTGGTTTGTTCTATAGGTATATGTTGTACAAGAGCAATTAACTCGATCACAATGTAAATGAAATAGTATTTTATTAAATTGAGGCTGTCCTATTTTGTTGGGTGAGAAAGCTACATATTTAGTTTTATTCATGTTTAAAGTAAGTAGATTCTCGTCTAACCAACACTTAACTCGGTATAAACCTTCTTCCGCTATTTTAGCAACGTCGTTCCAGCAAACTCTAGTAAATATCAAAACTGTATCATCCGCGTATGATACTATCTCTCCACCCATTTCAATTAATAACAAACTATTAATATAGACTAGGAAGAGAATTGGTCCAAGAACAGTTCCCTGTGGAATACCACATGTCACTAATTCTGGTAGGCTAATATCATTATTATTTTTTGTCCGTTGTGTTCGATATGATAAATAACTTTTAAATAATTCTAAAACAATTCCTCTAACTCCATATTTTTCAAGTTTGTCGATTAATATTTTGTGAGAAACACTATCAAACGCTTTAGCCAGATCTAAAAATATAGCGATAGGTTTAAGTTTCACATTTAATGCACTATATATTTTATTCATTACGTGAAATATTGCATCTTCTGTTGACATATAGCTGAATAGACTAAATAGGAAGTTTAATAGGAGGTGGAAAGACCAAACATATTGCAATAATTAATAATAACCAGAAGAGAAAATTTTTATAATTGCGTCGTATTTTAGAAATGGTATTGAGAGGGTATAGTCGCTATAGTAATATCATAAGAGCGCTTTCGTATATTCGTAATACAGATAGGGAAATATTAGTAAAAATCGACAATAAATATTTAGAACCCCATAAGGTAAATATTGGAGTTCCGCAGGGGTCCGTGCTGGGACCTCCAATTTTCCTGCTTTTTATTAACGACTTACAACAACATTTAAGGACAAATTTATATTAACACTATTTGCGGATGACACATCTCTAGCGGTCTCAGCTGGAACCTATGCGGAGCTCCAAGCATCGGTTGAAGATGTTACTCGCAATTTTGTTGGCTGGTGCAAAACCAATGGCTTGATTGTAAACATTGAAAAAAACTGAATGTATATACTTTGATGTACAGAAGAGTAATAATGAATTATTAACTTTTAGGATCGAAAATAGGCAAATAATGTCAACAAAATGTACAAAATTCCTGGGAATCTATGTTGATGATAACCTTAGATGGTCTAATCACATAAATTCTCTAGTCAAAAAACTCAATTCAACCTATTTTGCAATCTCCCGCACCAAACATTATTTGTCTACAAATGCATTATTAAATGTCTATTACAGTCTCGCATATAGTAATATAACTTATAATATGGGGTAATTCGTAGATAGTACAAAAATATTTGTCTCCCAAAAGAAAATTATACGAAACATCTTTAATGTTCATCCCAGAGATTCTTGCAAACCTATTTTCATTGCAAATAAACTGATGTCCTTTCCTTGTATCTACATATACAAGTGTTTGTTGTATACAGGGTGTTAATACTAAGTCGTTACACCCGAAAATGGCAGTTAGAACTCATTAAAACAAACAACTTTTTTTAGTTCCAATTTTTGAATTGGGGCCTCTATTGGTAGTTATTGGATTTCTTTTGTTTTTTTAACAATCGTAATAACTCCTTCATTTCGGGGAATATTTCAAAAAACGAAAGGTTTTCAAAATGAGCTTACGGTTCGCTACAACATTTGTATTTACAGTTATTTTATATTTTTTCAAATAACAAAATGGCGGCCGATCAAAAATTTCAAAACTCAATATTTTGATAACCAACCCATAGATTTTTCTAAATATTTTTTTTTCTAAATCGTCAAACTATCTAGCTATTACAACATTTGTCTAAAACATTTTCTTCTATCTATGCAAACAAGAGGTCTTTAATTAAATTACAGAAGAGCATGTGTAAAGTATCGACGAATTAAAAACAATTTAGATCGAAGTAGCTTTCGCCATTAAAAAATAAAACAAAAGAACAATTAGATAAGTGCACAAAACTGAACGAGATACGTTTTAAAATGAATAATTATCAAAATACTGAACTTCGTAACGTGCTTTTGGTTTTTAATTCGTCGATACTTTACACATGCTCTTCTGTAATTTAATTAAAGACCTATTTTTTGCGTAGATAGAAGAAAATGTTTTAGACAAATGTTGTAATAGATAGTTTGACGATTTAGAAAAAAAATTATTTTCAAAAATCTATGGGGTGGTTATCAAAATATTGAGTTTTGAAATTTTTGATCGGCCGCCATTTTGTTATTTGAAAAAATATAAAATAACTGTAAATACAAATGTTGTAGAGAACCGTAAGCTCATTTCGAAAACCTTCCGTTTTTTGAAATATTCCTTGAAATGAAGGAGTTATTACGATTGTTAAAAAAACAAAAGAAATCCAATAACTACGAATAGAGGCCCCAATTCAAAAATTGGAACTAAAAAAAGTTGTTTGTTTTAATGAGTTCTAACTGCCATTTTCGGGTGTAACGACTTAGTATTAACACCCTGTATAAGAGAAAATATCTCCAAATATACAAAAAAATCACCTAGCTACTATGAACCCTTGAAAATTTAAAATTTTTCTTTAATTATGCAAATCACCCAATTTGTCTACCTATAATAAATTTATTATTCAATTCGTGTTTTTCTTTTTTTTTCTAGTCTGCGTAGGATTGTATTTCTTATCTTATTGTGTTGGTGTCAGAGTGCTACATTCTATGTTTGATTTCCGTTTAAGTATTTAAAATGCAAAACAATCTGCAGATGTAAAGTTTAATGTAATTCTGAATTCCTGACCTTGCGTGAAAAAACCTGTTAAACTTAGTTATGTGTTTTAGTGTTTATACATAATCTTTACTAGTTCCAGTGTATCAATAACCCCAATTGCCCACTGATCTACCCACAAAGAAATTTGTTAATGATTCAGTTGTATTGTACAACATAATTACAAAATTTTAAACTGTAAAAACATTTGTCCTGATCATCGAAATAATTATCTAATTAATAATTTTCTGTGGTTTGTATTATTTATAACATAAATAATTTAATCAAGTACGATCAAAAGTTGATTTTGTAGGTATAATGTGGATATGAAAGAACAAAGTGATGCCATGAAAATTGGCCAATGTTTTAAAGGGAGCAATGTGTTTTTTCATAGCCATACTAGACGACAATAAAAAAAGATGTATGCAACTTCAAGGAGGTTAATTACTCGAACTCAGTTATTTTTATAGATTCCCATTTTAATAATTATAAGTTGTGTATAATTTATTTTTGTTAAATTGTTAAGCAATGAAGTGCATATTAAAATAATATGCCACAGTGCAATCCGATGACATCAGATGAATGCAGTTTTACAATATCACAAGGACGATCCAGTGTGAACGGCATTTTCATGGTAATGAAGAGTAACAAAAGGCCGTAAACATTATGAAGGAGGGAAACTATGCAGTTTTTTAAAACTTCACGGCAGAAGCATCAGTTCTCCATAAATTGTCAGATGTGATTAATAAACAATTTCCATTATAAAATTACAGAAACGTCTTCTAGATATTACGTGCTTTTATCTTACGAAACTATTTTGAAATTTATAGATTCCACGTGCGTATCGTTGCTAAATTCAAGGCATAGTTTATGGATTCTGATTTAATAAAAGGATGCAAATGTGACATTTAAAGAAATACGAAAATATTTATATTAACTTGTTTTTATACTTAATTTAAAATACCTTACTATGAAAAATAAATATCCACTTTGCGTAGTTATTGTAAATGTACATCATTAATTTCTGGAAATGTTAAGATGACAGTAGCACGCAACATTGATAATTAGTCGATAATTATATGTTACTATTTCCTTTTAACCCCTTCGCTACCATGTTGCCGCATGCGGCAACATGGGATACGCCTTGTACAAACCATGTAGCCACTGGAGGCAACACGCTTGTCTTAACTAAGTACCCGTTTCAGAGCTGGTTTCTGGGCGGATTTGTTATTTAGTATACTGGTTTAGGCGAAAAATTTTTTTTTCGGCGAAGGTCAAGCAATGAGTTACATTTGCCGGCCAGTCTTTCTATAGCTGTTAGTGTCGCTGTGGGGTCCTATAAGTATTTTGGACTTCTAGCTTTTTTAAAAATGCCGAAAAGTCATTATAGCAACTTGAGTAATGACCCTAGTTACGAACGAAAAAAGAATTGAACTAGTTTGACGCCATCAACGACAATAACAGATTATACGCAAATCAAATATGGCCGCCAACCGCCATTTTGAATAAGGTTTTCATATTTTTTCTATATTGCTAATAGACCTCTAATGAACTGCAAAAAATCTGGAATGGCTAATTGAAACATAACTCAAGATACAGCTAATTGAAAATTGTGTAAAATCTGGTTTACCAGAGGAGTTTTGCATAATCGATCTGGTAGCGAAGGGGTTAAAGTAAACATAGGTATAGTTGGGGCACGCTAATGGTGCATCTACGTCATCAATCGCATTTTCTGGTAATTTTGTAGCACCAATCTTGAAACAGTATAAAACTGTAATTTTTTTTGTGAATTACGTATTAAAAGTATGCTTTTTATAAGCCCATAGAATGTTATTTTACAGTTATTATTTTCATTAATTAGTTGTATTCATATTATTCCTGCAAAAAATAAAAACGTTTACAAATTAGTGTTTTTTTCGTCCTAGAAGTTTCTATTCAAGCACATGATCATTGTTGATTTTTTTTTATAGTGTTTATATTGCTCAAACGTCACTCTGACAGTTTGAGAAACACATTAAAGCAAACGACGTTTTGAGAAACAATAAATAAATATAAACAGAGTAATTCATGACGTCATGGACGCCATTAAAAAATTGATGACGTAGATGCACCCTTAGCTTGCCTCAACTATATTAACCGGTGTTGCATTTTATTTTATAAAATTTAAAAAATTAGAGTAATACATGCAGGACAATATGGGCAGCCGTGCAGGGATTCTGAATCCATCTCTTAATAAAGTTCTTGCAAGTGAAAGATTCCTATTTATCTTCTATTTGGCTTTGTTTTGTGTATGCAGTAAATACGAATTGTATGAAGTTGCAAATTATTATTTTGCATAAATTACAAAACTTGAGTTTTTAATGTAAAATAATATACAAGAATTATACTCTGAATAAGTTAAGAAATGTTCACTGTTCTTTCTACATGTAATTTTATTGTGCATTCACTATTACACTCTATTATGTAAGAAATAAAAATGTAGGTACCTACTTTTTGTGGATATTTTTTTAAGTGATTGGTATAATTATATTCAATATAAAATCGAAAATTAATATTATGGATCAAATAGAAAGTTCACCTTGTTAAATAACAAAATATAAAGCGGATACCACCTCATTCATCAGTCACATAAAATTTCATGGTCGCTTGTGCGTAATTTATGTGATGTATACGCTGTTCAGGAAAAAATGCGACGATCACTTTTTTTAAGCTTAAAACGACATTCAAAAATTATATTTTTCGCTGGAGTTCCGCAAAGCTCATGGTCATGCTAATATTTATAATTTTTTCATTCTAACACCTACTTTAAATTTGAGATATAATAAATGGTTTAGCAATCTATTTTGAAACCAATCCTACACGATATAATATACTGTTACCACAATATGAAAATAATTTCCGTGAAAAGTGTACCTAGACTAATTTTCTTTACTTTATTATTATTTATGATATTATTATTAAACTCAAGCAATGCGCCGAGCCTATTTTAATTTTACACACTAAATTTTTCGCATTTCTCAGCTACAATCCTTCCTGTTTTATTGAAGTCTGCCGATAACATTTTAATTTAAAATATTTGGGATAATGTTTTTCTTAAAAATGACTTAGCATTTATCTCAAATCACTTTATAGCTTAGTTTGTTTAGAAATTAATCAAAAATGGTAGACATTCCAATTTCATTTTTAGAATCTACGTTGTCTTTGATATTCTCTTGTAAAATGATAGTACTTAGGGCATTTGAAACCAATTTTTTAGGGGCATTAACTTCCGGAAATGTTTGGAGCTTCTTTGGTCTTTTCAATGTAGTTTTCGCTAAAACTTATGATATAATATAAAAGGAAAGTGTGAGTACTTATGTTTAATTTTGATTAAACTGTAATGCAACTGTACCGCGCATGGCCTATACCTATAGGTACCTAACTTTTTCTGTGGTTGAAGCTTTCCTGAGATAGGTAGTGAAGTCGAATATCATCCTTTCTGGTGTCATTACGACTGCAATAACCAAAACCAAATGCGGGAAGACGAATTTCCTGCATGAGCGTGTGTTGAAGAATGAGCGAGCTTGCAAGAGAATTCTTCATTGCGCGAATGCATGGATGACCCTTTCTCGCATAAGGCTTGTACAACATTTTTTGTAACGAACAAAAATACTATTGGCAAATTTAAAACTCAGTTTTCATATCTTTGAAATTACAAAGGTAAATAAAAAAGTAGAGTTATAGCAGTTTTTGACTTTGACATTCCCACTTCCAATAGATGGCGCTCACAAATATTTTTAACATATACTTAGCGATTTTTCTTTTATTTGTAAATATTATTGAATGAAAATCGCGGAAATAGCACTTTATAAATTAAACATAATTACTATTACGATTTTCTTGTAATATGTTTGAGACGGCCAGTGCTTTTTGCCGGTTGAGTAGATCAGGAAATTGACGTTTCGGTTCATCGGTAGCGTTCGTGGAATGTCGTTTCCCAGGCAGTGATTACAAAAAATACATTGAATTGCATTTCCCGCAACGGAAATTAATCTTGGTTATCATCGAAAGTATGAATTGGCCAGCATGATCACGGACCTGAATCTCAAAGGAAATTTCAAATTTAGATGATAGGGACGTATACTAAATTTTAATTGTTACTCTTATTATAAAGCTATAGAACTATAGAATATGTTTTGGATTTTAATTTTTTTAAAATTTTATATAGCAATAAACGCCTTGACAGAGGCTAGAAAACGTATCCAATCGGAGAATAGCCAGATAGGGTAAAATACTAGAGGACCAAAGTTGTAGAAAATTAAATTTCCTACAAGAAACTCCAAAAGTGTATGTCTTACTTGAATAATTAGGGCCTGAGAACCGTTTGAAGTTAGCATAAATCAGCGATTCTGGTTTAAAATTGAAACACAGCGAAAACCGCGCAAGATAGGTGAAAAGAATATCAGACCAAAGCTGTAGAAAATAAAATTTGCTATAGGTAGGAAACTTTAGGAAATCATATCTCTAATATTAATAGTTTGGCCTTGGGAATCGTTAATGCATTGAGTCGAAATACAAATCGCCTCGGCGTGAAATTTTATCTTCCGCGGTTAGAGAGAACTAGCATTATAAGATACCGTAACTAAGTTTGTTCTTGTTTATTTTGCGTAAGATTAATGACGTCACTAGGTGTTTGTGGTCACGTGATAAATTTAAAATTATTTTGTACCTTATTTATTTAATTAAAAAAATCAAGAATTTTTTTGTTTTTTTTTTCATTTTTATTTGCAATAATATAGTCACTATACCATATACTTTTAAATTATACCACTTTTAGCAATAATTTTTTTTAAGTATCTATAATTCCCTGTTTTACGATATTGCATGATAAAGAGAGAAATAAATCTGATTGCGATACAAAACTAATCCAGTTTCGCAAAGTTAATATGTTATAACCTTATAACTTATTAGTGTTTCCTTTTTTGTCGTTGCTCCTTTATCATAATATTAGCAGTTTCCAAGTGATTTTAAGCACAACATAAATTTTACTGCATAATAAAAAAAGAATAGGGGATGCTGGCTTTGATTCACCTTTGTTTATGATTATTATATCAATATAGTTTTCTTAATACTAGTAGTGGTTCTCATTTATTTTTGGAATTTGTCGATTTTTTGTCAATACTTATAGTTCTTAAAGTAGTAATCGCAAGCAAACATTTACTAACTAATAATTGCTTATTGGGTAATTATAATTATCATACTACTATAGGCATTTAAAAAAAATCGACATTTTAGGTTTATATTTAATGTTATTATAGTCCTAGAAACAATAATTATGGCATACTACATAATTATATGCTTGATAAGTAGGTAGTATACTACGAATTCTGGCAGCTATTCTACAGGGTGGTGACTTGAGCAACGCAACATAGGGATTTCAATGGTAAATTCTTAATGTTTAATTATTGGCTCCCCTAATTATTTTAGAGCAAAAGTGTGTTGAGGTTTTTTGTAGAGAAAACAATTCTGCATCTGTTCATACTATTATTTATAATTTTCCATTTTCCGGAAGCGAAGAAATAGAAGAAATTAAAAATGGTCTTTTTAAATAATCAGTGATGCCTTGGAATTATCTAAACAATCAACATTCGCATTTACATCTGTCATTACGGTTTGAAGTTTATAACCGATTATTAAAATCTATTATTTTTAAAATGTATTCAACGAAAGAAAAAGTAGAAATGATAAAGTGCCTTGTTTAGCGTAAAATATGTTCCTATTACCTAGGTACTCGTTTTATTGATTTAAAAAGAAAAAAAATGTAATGAGACAGAAATGTCAGTGCGTTTGTTTGATTTTATAATTCCATGGCATCAGTGATTTTTTTAAAAAGACCATTTTTAATTTCTTCTACTTCTGCGCTTCCGGAAAATGGAAATTGTAAATAATAGTATGAAAAGATGCAGAATTTATTTCTCTACAAAAAACCTCAACACATTTTTGCTCTAAAATAATTAGGGGAGCCAATAATTGAACATTAAGAATTTCCCATTGAAATCCCTATGTTGCGTCGCTCAAGTCACCACCCGGTATACGTAACTATAAAATGTATAATAAAAGCACATAGTTTAATTAGATTTCAATGTAAAATTAGGTTTACACAACGATTTGTGAAATACTGAATTAGTTATCGTTATGGTTTAAATTTTGGGAAATTTATTCGGCAACAAAACAGAGCATGTAAACGTAGCACACATGCATGTGTTCATGTCTCACCTATTAACATTAATTAGCTTCTTTAAAAATGTTCCTTTCCACTGGAATTAAATGAGATTTTAAGATACTATACATCAAACCTACGTGCTATGGGAGCATGCTCAAGATGTACTTTCATAGATAAAGACTTTTAAACGATTTCGTTATAGTAGGTACTTTCTTTTTCGCTTGTCTTAAAAATCTAGGAGAAAGTGTGACCATTTTGAAAAATCACAAGACACGATTATGTGCAAAGCTAATTTGACTTCAAAGTTTTCTATTTTTGATTGATAAAACATCATATTGCGCGATTCCATTTAACATTATGCTTCCCGAGAGTAATCATAACCTTTCATTTTTTTTAATTGAATGGTTCATTTGTTCCAGTTGTTGCTTCCTGTTTGAATCTAAAGGAAATTAATAATACTAAATATTCTGTATTTTTTGTAATTGTTAATACTTTTCGTAGCAGATAATTAAATTTTCTGGCTACCTATCGACCCTGTGTACTAGTGCTTTCACGTCTATAATAAACTATTTTTTTGATAACAATAATTACTTTTATGATATTATAATATTAAAATGAAAGGAGTAATAAAAGTATGACAAAAGGAGTTCAATAATTACGTAATCTGAAAATTGAATTTAAAAATAAAGCAAAATATTAGCAATCTCATGGAGCAGTTAATTAATAAACATTAATTTATTCTGAATTTTAAGCTGACCATGTTACGATTAAAACAATCAATCAGTTTAGATTTTGAAGGAGAAAAATAAATCGAATAATTAATTAAGCAATCAGCAGTAACATCTGTAAGAGTTAACATCTATCATCTTCCTGTCATCAATAACACTTCATTCAAACAAACTGAGAAATGACAGCTTAACTAACCTTTTAAACACCTAATACATTCATCCTATAGTTAATATAATAAACTCTGTATTTTCCTTGGCAAATGTCTTTAATTAAATCAAGTGATAAACCGTTTACTACTTAGCCGTAATTTGCGGTTTGATAAAAAAAACTAAAATGTCAGTGGCAGCAACTGTTGAGAAATATTATTTAACATGACCTGATGAAAGTAATCCGAGCTCCCATTAACGTGAGGACGACTCGATTTAGTACAAAATTTGAAATATCTTAAATGATTTTCATTTAGTTCTGCGCAATACGTGAACTTTTAAAAATGTCAGAAATGAGGTTGTAAACTAATGGGCTTTTGCGTCTTTACATATATCAAAGGTGGTAGCTTTATCTTTATGTTAAATTATTTTGGTCACACCTAACAATTTAAACTGCTATTAAGATGCATGTTAAACCAGAGCTGTAATTTCTTACAATTCTTGTTATCTGCTTGTATGATTCAGAGGTAACGAATGCCAATGCAAATGCGTTTTTTTAAACTTTAAATTAGAAGAAAAATCTAGAATTACGTTTTAAAGAAACTATGTAAAGCTTATTAACAATTTGCCATCGACCTTAATCTGCCAATTTCACTTCACTCCAGTGAACTAAACGATTCCTAGATGGTATTTATAGTTACGGAAATACTGACAACACGTTCTATTTTTAAAGATCCACAAATTATTAAATCAAATGTTTAAAAAAATGGTAATTATGTTCCAACTCAAGCAAGACAGAAAGAAGTTTCTCATCAGGAGAATAACATGGGGTGGGGGCACTATCTCTATCTCCAAATATTTTGTAACTATTGTATTGTGTAAACGATGGAAACCTTTTTATAATTTCCTTTATCTACTTTCATACACTAACAGCCAAGATTACAAAACAAAAAAACGATTTTGTATAAGATCTTATTACGATACTAGTGCCGTTATAGACTTCATTACGACGTTACTCGTTAGTGTCATAATAAATTTCCGATAATGTCAAACAAGCCTTGAAAATACATCACAAACAAACGTGATTTCGGTGTAAATGGAATCAGCCTACTCTTATTTAAAGAAATATAGGAAAAGTTATGAAAATATTTAATATTCTATTTTATGAAAGTAGAAGTTTCCTATCTCGTATCATAATATGGCACGTTACGATACTCAATATCTATTTTACTTGATCTAGTTATCTATAGTACCTACTATCTAGTATTTATAAGAATCGTTCGTTACTTCCCAATCCTCGCCAAGTACAATAATTTAGCACGTATAACGAAATAATTGCAAATAGTAAGGCTATATTAGCGTCACAATTTTGAAATAAGAAAGGTGATCTGGAGCCGAGGTAGTTTTCTTTTTTTTCTTATTATAACAATTAAACTAACAGTTAAATAATAATTAAAACTTAGATATTAAAAGTAAACATTTTGCCTTTCTTTCACTTTCTTTGCCGAGGGTAATAAGAAGGTTAAATTATTTTTATAACAAGTCTACAAATTATTCATGGAACGTGGTAATTTAAATGTTTTGAAGCGGTTTCTCTTGTTTCAAACATCCCCCTGTTTATCCTTCTTCCCATTATCGACGAAAATATCAAACGAATAATAGAAATATCAAAAAATCTTTAAAACGAACTGAATATTACTTACATACTTTTTATTTTAGTAAATTCGTATTTTGAGGTTATAAATTAAATTTTAAACAAATTCTTTTGTATCTGCTTTTGGTTTCAAAGTTCTTAGAAAAATTCTAAAAAACTGTAGTTTCAAGGAATGCCTATTTTCTTTTAACAATGCCATTATTGTATACGAACTTGAAAATTCTGGGTCATATCAATATTAGACTTTCTAACTACCTATCGTTCTTTCTATTAAGTTTGAATTGAAACTTCAAGTTTATAGTTGTCTTTTAACTATAAAATAGCGTCAAATTTGTACTTAATAACCCCTTCTTTTTTGATAGAAAGTACAATCTATTATTGCAAATTGGTTACCCTACTCTTCACTAACATTTTGCGAGAATGCATAATGCATATAATCAATACATGACGCCTAGCCAAAAAGAGCAGCACTACCATATAATTTCGTTAATAGTCGTATTTATAAACAAGGTTGGCGAGAAATTTAGAACGGTTTTCGTTTTGTGTATTGATGTTTTCAATGGTTTTGCGAATTTAACATTATTCTTTGGATATGTAGTATCGATTGGTGCTGACTAGCTTATTGTCAAATGAACAAAATTGTTTCAATTTTGCGATGATAACCAAAACTCAATTATTTTAACCAAACAAACAGTATTGTAATTTTTTTTTGTTCGAACTTTATTACATTGATCAATGCAATGGATAATGAATGTTGTAATTGCAATTATCGAACGATAAGTCAAGGACAAACGCATGTGTTTCTATGATTGTCCCTGTACAGTATCAGTATTAGGGAATAAATATAAACGATACGCCCTCTGGTGGCTAAAATGGTAACTAACCTTGTGACGTCAAAAGCGGGACGTTCGCTTGTTGTAAACAGGATCGAGAACGTTAAGCGGCGAATAAAGCAAGAGAAATGTCAATGATGCCCGCAATGATGTCAAAATCTTATCCCGTTTCTGACGTCACAAATTGTTGACCGCCGCGCCACCATCGATAATATTTATTCCCATTAGGGCAAGTGTTTTGAAACATTTGAGGATATTTAAGAAACCGAAGATAGTGGCCGTTTCACTTATTTGGGTGAAAGGTCATAATTATAATTAAAAGCAGGTCTTAGATCTAATTGGTTAACTACCTTCGTTAGGCAAGGCCTGTTACTAGCAGCAGTACACTACTAAGTGCTATGTTGTTGGAAGCATCCATGATACAACTATTTTCAAGTCGGGGATTCACATCTAGAATCTAGATGGATAATACACGAATAGACAGGGATCATACTACGGCTAAACAAATTATCAGAGATTACTTGAAAAAGAACGTGCCAAGACAACAGAGATGTAATCTTAATTTGTTTGTATTGTATGATATATCAAACAACTATAAATTCCGGTAAGTATTGAAAACCTGAAATTACATAATGACATAAACTTATCTGATAAGGAAACCATTTACCACAGGAAACATATGTATATCGGTACCTGTTTTGGTATTTGACATCAAGGTTCTATAATACTGTAATAATGTTTATTTATGTTGCTAATCTTGATCAGAATAGAAAATTTAAAGCACCGCTGAGTTGTTCAACAAGAAAACTTCACCACTTTAGCATACCGCGTTTGTGATTTGCAATTAATAACTGTCTCATTCTATTTCATACATGGTTACTTTCGTACTGTAGTTTTTTAAAGCCATTTTCCGTGTTCAGTTCTTCATATTTATTGCCATTAGCGTATGTACAATTACATTCATCCGCCTAAATCTAGAGCAGCATACCATATTGCAAAATGTATAGATTTTGTAGAGGCGACAACTTTTACTCCATGTTATACTTTTACCGGAATAAGATCTTGTTCAATCCTGCTTTATTTAAATGTTACGTGTTGTAACAAAAATGCTAATTAGTCTTCTTCAAAACTGCCGATGGACAACCAGATCAAAAATGTGGTCTAATTCGGTTTCTTTAGAAATGTTAATGAGCTTAAAGCTTATTTTATCGACTCAAATAATAATCCGTTACAGCGGTATATATCAATACATTCCAGTTTTTTTCGGGTGTGTTTCATTTATATTTATGAATATAAATCACATCTTCTGTTTTAATTATTTTTATATAGTTCAACAAATGATAACTGGTTGATAATGAAGGATATCGGAAATAGTTTATAACTTATAAGGAACTATTGATCATTAAATTTTACGGGCATTTTTTCATTAACACATAGTAGTCAGGTGAATATATTAAGTGTTTAAAATTTTTCTAGGTTACTGTTACATGAAGTAAAATAACGTAAGGAAGCGGGAAGCGAGCAATTTCTGCACGAAAGCTTCAATAAATCATATTTAATAGTGATAAGTAATAAGGTGAGACTTCGCGTGTACCATGGTTATAAAACTATTAATAAATACATGCTATTAATTCACAAGAGCTTATTAAAGACCTATATTTAATCATATAAGTAATGCAAAAGAAATGAATGTGTATAATGTACTGATGCATGTATTTGTAAAATATTGGTAGAAACCGTACGCAAATTATCACATAATTGTTTACTTTGGGAGAGTAGAGGTCATTGTTAATGACATAATGTGTATTTAAACGACCTGGAATCAAATTATTATACTACATAACTTTGCAGTGGCGGCCAAGGGATACAAGGACACGTGCCCGCAGCAAAAAAACCCATAGTATTCTAATATAGGTTCAATTAAATTTTAAAATATCCGTAATCCAATGTATAACATTAGCCATTTACATTTTCTGAATATTATACTTCCATGTCGTCATAGCGGGCTATAGCGTGAAACGGGCATAGTTTTGTTGTGACCCTTACCACGTGTTCAAGGTTTAACTAAGAAACTGGGTACGCTTCCCGGCAGACCTCGTCAATTTTCGGCAGCAAAGACAAGCTCGGAATATGCGCCACTCCGAAAAAAATTTTGTCTGCGGCACCATTTTTGTTCCCTTCGCTTATCTGTTACCGTGCCGCAATGGCAGCCACTGTGGACGTTTCGGCGCGACCATTCCGCGGCGCGACCGCTTCGGCGCCAGGACATTGCGGCACGATTGTTAGGATCTCCTATTTAATTGATTATATCACTCATATATTATAGACCAATAGGATTTAAGAATTTTTTAAAAATGAACCAATCACGGCGGGAATTCTCGGATATACCTACCTTCTTGGTCCATCGGTATATTCGATTTGGTGGTTCGGCTTTCTATTGGCTGTGATACGATGGTATCTGTAGCAACCGTACAAAACAATAATCTGTGTAGGTGCAGATGTTACTGTTTTAGGCAGGTAATACATATAGGGCGAGTTAAAAGTAAAGAGATGCTGATTTAATGAAGTTAATAATATTAATTCATTTAAAAAAAATGTTTGATCCAAAAGTTGTTTACGAATTTTTATCTGAAAGATTTCTGGTTAGAAATACAAAAAGTACATGGAAATGAGAGATACGTTGCACAAGTTTTTCATAGAATCTCTAGGAAATGAAAATGAAAACAATGAGTTTAGTAGTAAATTAGTTAAACGTTTTGTTCTCTAGGGACGACATTAAATTTGAATTGAAAAACCGACCCTAAAGAAGTTAGACATACTGCAACAATTCTAAAGAAAATTACTAAAGTATCCAAAAATAAGAGTATGGAACAGTTATCCAAAAAGCGTGGCGTGTATCCATAGTAAATATATAGGGAAAAAAATACACACATGGGAGAGGAAGATACTGAGAAGAATGTACTGTACGCAGGTAGAACTGTTATGAGGAGACGAAATTATGAAACTCAACAGCTATAGTAAATTCCAAAACTTTATGTACTTCAAGGTCATACGAACTAAGTTATGGACATACGTGCGCCGATGTAGCTGGTCCAGATCAGTGCAGGAGATATATATTTTTTCGTTCCTTTTATGTTCTAAGTTTTTCACTTTACCCTCAATTTACAATTTTTAATGATTGCTACACTTATTAAGATGTATAATTCAAGTTACGCCGCTGTAATTGTCAATTTGACAGTTCTGCGTACGTCGTTGTACACTTCAGTTGTATGACCTTGAAGTACATACAGTTTTGGAATTTACTATAGGCAAAAATAACAACCATTCAAGAATAGAAAGGCTATACGGACGGTGGCTTAGATATATTGTCAGATTGCCAGAATGAAAAGTAACAAATACCTATGTTATTCGAGAGTGAAGTAGACGCAAAACGAAAAAGAGGAAAAAAAGAAAAACAAAGCAAAATAGCCGAATCTTTCTGCAGTGTCAGATCAGAGAGTGTAGCTTAGTTTACGTTTTATAAGTCTTGATTTCAGGATATCTGTTAGGCCTTAGTAACACATGTTGGATAAAATTTCTAATATCGTTTCAAATCAACATATTTTTTCCTAAAGATAATTTGTTGGACGTGCATATTTACCTTCAGGTTTGGTATCAAGTAACTACCATCTCTTCATTTACAATTTCTTATGTTGATTTTGGGAAGCGATTTGTTTCGAATGAGGAAATATGAATATCCTGGACAGGATCATCGTGTTATGGGAATATCTACTGTTGAACGACCGTAGCTGGGTGATATCTTCATTTTCTATATTTTAAAGTTTTTAAAGGCAGATGCAGCTTGGGCGTAATCTAATTGTATAGATTACGGTCTTTAACGTACATTATTATAGGTACATAGAAACTGAATTATTATACATAATTAACGTAATATATTATATCAATATTATTTTATTATTATTTCTATCTATCTTGATTTTACTCTTCAGATAATTTACAGTTTAACACTTAACTTACAGTTAGACGTGTAGTAAGTTTATAATTTATATACAAGTAATTTTAATAAACGGAAGTGATAATTCATTTGCTGAAAAAGTTAATATTGCAACAGAAAGGCCTGACTTTAGCATTCCTTTCAAGGATTTTGTACCTATTAGAGGTATTAGAAATGCAGGTGTTTCAATCATACACGTTTATTAACTTTACACCTTTTTCTAATTATAAAAATTAATTTAAACATTTTTAAATTATATTGGCTTACCTGTATACCTTTTTGATTTACGATATTATGCAATGGTAATTTTATTTACTTTGCGAATTCAGGTTTGACTTTTATTGCAATTTACTAACAATTAATTATAACGCTGCCAACCAACACGCAAAAAATGCAAATAGAACAAAAACAAGTAACAGTAGGACAAATACTTTCTTATGCTGATTTCTATGTAGTATGTATAGTAACAAAAACTTATTACGAATTCACTAAAAATAATTACTACATTAATTATTTCCCAGTAAGAAGAAAATCAGAATAAAGCCGCTTAAAGGTGTAAGCCACTAATAATTACTGCACGATATAAGTCATTGATTTATGACTTTAATTTAAACTTACCTAAGATTAATAATAATATGAATATGTAAGTCGTGTTATTCTCGTAAAATGGTTGATTTATGTAAAAGATTATTATGTAGATCTGATTTGGAACTATCTAGTCAATTTCTTGTTTACGTAATATATTAATTGCAAATTATAGTGGGCTGCTATAAACCTTATCAGTTTGATGTAGGTGAAAAAATTTTGTTTTATTAATTGTATAGTTTACGCAATGGTGGATATGCGTACGAAATAAACAAATTAATTTATTGATGAAGGTCCGCATACGGCTATAGGCTAGAAGAAAAAATAATTGTAGATACATTTTTATGGTATCCGTGAAGTAATGTACTTATTGACGTTAAAAATTTGACAAGCGTAGGAAAGTAGTTATATTATCCTAGATAACAATATTTAAGGAAGCGGCTTTATATAAGATTCTTTAATTTGGTATCGTTTAATATTCAGATAGGTAACCTTTAAATTAGGAAATCAGAATAATTCACGCTAATATTACGTTGTCATTGAATTATGCATTTATATAAGAATTCTATCCAAATTTAAATAAATAAACACCTGTTCACAATTAACGCACCACACATTTTTCGGGCACATTTTTATTGTTGAAGGAATTATTGGAATTATATCGTATCGCTGATTTGTTTTTTACACCTCAACCAAAAATGAATTCATTGATGCAATTTTGTCTAGTTATTTCTCCCCCCCTCGCTCCCTCTGTCTGCATAAATCGATATTGAATAATAATTGCAAAAATAAAAAAGTTATAGGAGTGGTGCGTTTATTTTGATCGCGAGTTTATGTTCATACACTTACGCCGCCGAGTTGGATAAAAGACTTGGCTTCCAGTTCGGCTGCTCCACTGAATTAGGAGTCAAATCTTTTATACAACTGGGGCTTAATCACTTGTTTTTTGTTTACTACTATAAAACGTAATAATATTGCTTGACATAGAAAGAATTGATGTTTATTGCTGGTCATTACTTGTTACCTTTCTAGTGGCTACCTACGTACACTTTAGATTATTTAATAGAAAAGTTTTGCGTTAATTAAACCAGTTACCAAATCAATTGGGAACTGTTTTACACCGTTCCAAATTTCTTTTGATAGTTGTTAAAAGTAAATATTTATTTCATGCTAGTACCACTGTGATTTTTATTTTCTCTCCTGCAGTTTCCTTATAAACTGTAAGATTATATAACTAATTTTTTTATATGCAGTACTTTGCGTTTATTGTTGTTCGATTCCTGTCGTTTGTCATATGAATCCATGTTACATCTAGTGATCTACAATAATTACATATTTTCTTGTGTAAGAAACGGATTTATTTGGATTTTGTTGATGGAAACATATAGGTATAGTATACCTACTTATTTCAACAGTATGTTGTACGTCTCTAAATTAATTAAATATTTTCGTCACGATTTATTACTAGATATAGGTAAAGTTAGGAAACAATATAAAAAAATATCAAATAGGTTACTTGCAGATATACGATGCATATCAAACATGTCACAAATCATTGTATTTTATTATTGTCTTCAGGCAGTACCTATCTACCGTAGATTCTACATCTAAAGAGAGAGGTTACCACAAAAAAAAGAAACTTCGTAAATACTTTCGGTGGAAGAATGCCGATACTATAATAAATTTTCATATAAAAACGGCAGGAGTTTCTAAAATTGGCAAACAATTATGAAGTTGTCAACACAATCATGAATTACAGTAGAAATGTAAAGGACATTTGTAAAGGACAGCTAAAGTTCTTTCAAAAAGATATTATGATTGATATAACCTTCATTTAATTAATTTAATTGAAGTAAAATATTCTTTCAACATCAATTCATATAAAAACTGAATATAGTTAGCGAAAAGATTATGCGTGAAAGTAATCATAACAATTGCTTAAAGTTATTTACTTTATAGGTACTTATTTAAATAAATATCAGCACTTTTGTTGATGTACTTGTTATTTGTACTTATTCACGTCCAATTTTTCCGTTACTGTATAAGCAAATCATAATACTTACAATTGTTTACAATCACGAACGCATTTGTTGTAATAGATTATGTAAATCCCAGTAACTGGAGACGTTTTGAGGTTTACGATGTCAAAGGTGTGTAGATGTTCTAACAAGTTGCACATAACATGAATGAGCATGATTTGCATAGAAGAGCCTTTCACTGTCTACAAAATCAATTTGTGATGGGAATGAACCGATGACTAAGAATTTATTTTGGATTTTAACTTTCTATAAAAATTTATTCCTGAATTTAGAAATTACTTTAAAACAAACATATATAAACTATTATATACACGTTCTTTGTAAAATAGTACCTAGTAATCTTCGGATAAATAAAGAAAATGTCGAGCTAAGAATCTGTATTCCTAGGAAAAGCGGAAGTTGAAGATCCTCATTGTCGTACGGTGACACCTTGCTTCTATTTTATGTGTATGACTATTGTATAAAAAATAATTTGCCATTTGCTTATTTTCTCATAAAGAGCTAAACTAGGTTGATCGGTCGGTAGATTTCCAGTCTGGGGAACAGAACTGGCGACCTTTAAAAGCGTTGCAGACGAGTACCTTAATCACTCGACCACGCTGTTAGTTGTAGTTTCCACAATTAAAGGACTTTGGGCGTTTTTGGGAAGATATGAATAAAAAATTCGTTATAAAGAAATAGCATTTGATTGCTTCGGTAAATTAAAGAAAAAGCAATTCCAAATAAGAAACTTCTTAGTAATCCAATTATATTACAAGTATTAGATAATCTGATAATCAGTTGTCTAGTCAACCTTGAAAGAATTATTATACATATTTGTTGTAGTTTCTATTCAATGTCAGATATGTGCTTAAATGTGTATGATCAAAAAGTGACATGAGAATAGATCATTACTCTGATAATATGTTGTTCCTACTATACGTATTTAGTGGGAAGGTTGTGGATGACAATCGGATAACACAATTTGCAATAGATTTAGGTCAGTGTTATTCCTAAAATATGGAAAATAATAATAAAATTATAGTACCTACATACAATATCCTCAAGTTTATTATACAGTAAAATTCCAAACGTAAATAATTAATTGTTTACTGAAGGTAAATGTTTTATTGTTTCAATTTTACAATTAATAATTGATTTGCGGTAGGTGTCACTTAATAATATTAAATAAAATATACAGGGTGTAGAATTTTATTGAATTACGCACCATAGAGATTTCAATGCAAAAATGTTTATGTTCATCTATTATGTCCCCTATACTTATAATTAATTAAGGGAGAAAATAAATGAATATAAATATTTTTGCATGAAAACTCTATGGTGAGTACACCCTGTATAAATAGAGAAAATGTGTCGCAAGTATAAGTTTTGTTCTGGAATTTTCAACCGACATATTTAAAAATTAACCGCTTTTACAAGACTCCTTGAATTATATATAATGCTATCGCTGACGAATCGGTGCAAAAACCGATAAAATTGCGTACAGTTTCTAAACTTTAATGTTTAAATGTTTAAATTATAATTTTTTTCACATGTATTGGATTCTTAACAAATTGACAATGAATAATAAAATAAACAAATTGTGGCAACTGCTAATCGGATAATTATTAAAATGTATGACCTTGATATGGCGAAACTGTTTTAAATCCTATCTAATAGTTAATTAACGTAGATAACATTATAAAAGTTCTCATTCTAGAAAGTTTGCTTTACAGAACGAAAAATTCAAGCTGACAATCTTCTACAGGGTACCAATTGGTAACTTTGTTATCTTTGGAGATGGAAAGTTGGTTAAATGAGGAAAGTTTCAGTATTTTTTATGCTCATTTATAATGTCAAATTATATTTTATATAGCACTTTCGGGTTTTCCATAATTGGTGCCAACTTGTTATTTTTAAATGGAATACCCTATATTTTTTGTAATATATGAATATATCCATTGATAATAATTTTGGATTTAAAATAATATAGCACGCATGTATGATAAAAATTACTTACAACCAAGATATTTCGGATTGAATATTGTTTTATTCAAACTAAATCACATTTGCCATGAAACAAAAGGGCACAATACACGAAATGAACAAATGTTAATTTCGTTTTACTTGTTAATGGTACTGTCAGTGGAATTATCTAAAATGACTTCTTCTATAACGAGAAGACCGAAAATGTAGTCTCTTGCATTTCTTTGTGAACAAAAAGTAAACAGCAAATTTATTTTATTATTGCAGTATTAATTTGTAATTTAGAATGTTGTAAATAACGAGAGGTCAATAAAAAAACCAATTAGGGCAGGCTGTGAAATTAAATTATATTAAATTGGTACTGTAGCCACATCCACAGAATGACATTTCTGACATGAAAATTTAAAACTGAACGCTCTTGTCTAAGTTTTTAAGTTTTTTATTTGATAATAATATTTTAATAATTTGATAATCAAATAAAAAACTTAGACAAGAGCGTTTAGTTTTAAATTTTCATGTCAGAAATTTCATTCTGTGGATGTGGCTACAGTACCAATTTAAAATAATTCAATTTCACAGCCTGCCCTAATTGGTTTTTTTTATTGATCTCTCGTTATTATCTTAATAAACACTTTTATACGATAACCATTCAGGGTGAGTTTTCTATGAAGAATCAACTCGATATCTATCATTTCAGTTATCTGAAGTATTAAAATAATTCTGCTTGGGTAGGCTATATAATAGGCAACTCTCGCTATATAGGCACAGTCAGATCTTTTTTAGGCTTTTCGGATTAAAAATCAATATTTTTATTGATGATTATCGTTTGTCATATTTTTCTCTTTATCTCTCTATTTTTTAAAAAGTGATTACTGAAGCCGTTGCTTAATAAAATTGAAAACTATATATTATACACCAAGGTAGAAAAGACATTTTTCTCAGCCGAGCATTATTGGGCTCAACAGCGCTGTGAAGCGACGCCTGGTGGCGATGACGGAACTATACCGAAACGAGTAACGTTTGTGTTTCACTGTGTTTGACAGCGTGCATACTTTACATCACTTACATAAACTTGTGGTTTTTGTATTACATTTCGTGAGAATGGTTAAACACAATACAACTTGTTGCGTATTTGGATGCCATTCTAGGAAAGAAAAGGACCCTACTACCCACTTTCGTTACTTCCCAAAGAAAAATCAGTGTTTTGTAAATATAACCTGCAATAAGTTTGGAATTGTGGAAAAGGTAGATAGGTAAAAGGAAAGCTTGGGAATATGCCGTTTTAATGGAAAAAGCAGTCACAAAAAATATGTTCAAAACATTTTAAACCTACCGACTACAGCTTTAAAACTGGTAAATCATTGTCAAACTAAATTAAGATTATTTTATTTGTAAATTAACTATTTTTTAGGAGACCTGCAATCCAAAATTAGCCCTCGTTTGAAACTTACTGCAGTTCCATCATTATTATTATTATTATAGTCAAATTACCTACAAAATCGATAAAACGTTACTCAAAACAGGAGCGTTAATTTATAAGAACTTTAAACCATTGTAACTTTCTTGTTATTCGATTTTGATCAAAAGTTTATTGTAAAAAACTCTATTTTGGTCTCCTCTAATTGTCCTTTCAGTTTCCTCCGTACATTAGAAATCACCCTGTATATAACAGTAATGAGTGGAAGTAGTAAAAAAGTAATTTATATTATGTAAGGCCGAATTGTATAAAATTTGATGTTTCCTATTATGCAGGAGGATGTAAATGTAAATATACAAATTTTTTGAATTGTAGATAATGTACGTTAGTTAAGGGCCGGGTTCCTCCGACAACTGCCATGGTTACAATTGTTACAAAAATTGTAACCATGGTAATTATCTGAGGAATAGCTTATTCCAGGTTTATACCAGTATTGTAAAATCGGCCCTTAATTGTAATTTATTGTAATTAATAAAATTGATATTTTAATTTAATGTTTATATTTTCTTTTTTCAAATGAAAATAACTTCTTTCGGTGCTTTTGAAATCCTCTGCGATGCTCGGAGGTCAGATTTGATAGTGGAGTTTACTCTCCAGTGGCTTCGTTCCTGTTGCAGGAGTCGGAGAAACAAAGACCTAGGTAGTAGGTAACTTCAGTTAAGAAAACAGGGTAACGTAAAGTAACAATGAAATAAAAAAGTATTTGTTTATTATGCACAAAAAGTAATGGGAAACTATTTACAAACGGTAGTTTAAGGGCCGGTATTTCAGTTCGGCTTTAAGCTTCAGCTTGGCTAAGACTCGATCATTGCCATGCATACAATTATTAACAATAATTGTATCTACGGCAATATTCGAGGCTTAGCCTAGTTCAAGCTTAAACCCGAACTGAAATACCGGCCCTAAAAGATGCAATTATAAATAATAGTCAGCGATGCATACGATAGCAAAAATATGGAAAGTTGGACTGCAGCTTCTGCCATCACTAAACCCTACATTAATAATGTACCTAACATTTAATTTCATTTATTGTATTTGTAATAGTTTTGATGAAAACCTACTCATGGTGTACTTACTTGAATATTATAATTTACCTAAATAAAAGTATTAAATTGGCTAAAAACTACTAAAACTTAAACAACAAATATATAACTAGTGGATAAATAACAAAGATAATATAAAAACTGAAATAAATAAATAGAAACTGGAAATTGAAATTACGTAAATAACACAGAAGGTAAATCTAACCAACTTTCGATTACTCGTTTCGGGATCAGCTGTTCAAGCGACTACAGCGCCACCATCGGTAGTTCTTGAGCCCAATTATTTCCGAAGATGTGGAGCATCGAAGGAAATAAGCTGCGAGACTGATAAGTCTTCTCTACCGTGGTTTATATAGTACTATTTTTTCCACTACTAGCACCTTTATTCCTTTTATAATTAACCGTTTTTACGTCAATAAAAAATAAAATTACATTCCTAAATATCCACAAAAATTAAGTAGCCTTGCCTGAAAACATTTCAACTGACATTTGTGTAAAATTTGACGTTTATCTAAATATATTTATTTCTCATTTTTAACAAATAATTATAATTAAAATTAATAAGAAACAATACTAGATTGAAATAAATAAGCTTTAGAAAGTGGTTGTTGTATTATGAAGGTGAATAATATTCGATATTTGACATAATTTTAAAGGCATCAGGCTAGCGTGCTAGATAAATTGTTTCTATTATTGACTACTACTGGTCAATAATAAAAAATTAGTGACCACTAGCTGAGAAAATCAATTTCTTGCCCTGGAAACAAACTAAATAATGGTACCTTCTAAATCTAGTAGTGGAAAAAAAATATTATACTTCATCGGAAAGTCTAAAATATATTTGACTGTGCCTATACATACAGAGAGTTGCCTATTGCAGTTTACCCAATCAGAATCATTTTAATACTTCAGATAACGGAGATATCCAGTTGATTCTTCTTAGCAGACTCACCCTGTATTATGCCAAATGTAAATGAAGGTATAATAATATAAATTTACATTAGTAAAAGTTTACATGCTTAGGGTTACTGAAAATTAATATTAGAATCCACTGCACGTAACTATCTAACTATAAATATTAATTCTGTTAATAGGTAATTGGAATTCATATGCAAATTGAGAAATTTTACGAAGGGGTTATTAACAGGTTCTTGATACCACATTAAATGAGATATTAATTGATTAATAAATTTCGTGAAGGTTGAACTTTATTACATGATGAAATAAATCCTGTCTTAGCAACAGGATCTGAGAAAACATCAAACCGAAGATTTTCAACATATTTTATTTATTTGTTGTACTGCATGTTCCATGTACTTAATTATTAAGACACAGGAAACAATGTGAGAGGCAAACCACATGTAATTCAAAGAAGTGAGAAGGTAAACAACTCACCAAAAAAAAAATTGAAATGATCTTTTAGTTATAGCTGGAGGCAGGTTGTAAAGAAGTGTGTAAAAGCATTGACAGAATCAATACATTCGGGCCATAACCAATAGAACGTTTTGAAATGAGTCTTGTTGGTTTTCAATATTTATCTATTTGTAGTGCGTGTTATTCAATGCGAAATAGGTGCATTTTTACTGAAATTGTTATTAACTTTAGATAGGCGTGGTAACCGTGTAATATTAGCTGTGGGTATAATGTTTAAATATAAAATGTAATTAGACAAACTTTCAAATAGTCAATACTTGTACTACATTCATTTTGCAACTTTAGCCTGATACATAAACAACCCACGTTTAATATTTGATTTAAATTGAAGTTTGTATAAATAAATCATGAAATATTAGTGACACAGTCGTATTATTACATTAAAAATTTAAAAAAAAAAAAATAAAATGAAATCACATTTTTTCTAATCGTAGCCTGTGAGTTGTCGTCAAATACCTATATCGTTCTTAGGTCGAGTTGTATAAAAGATAGTTGAACCATGATCAACTGATTCAGCCAGCTAAGCTGACAGTCAAATACATTTATACAACTGAGCCTTATACTGTATTACTAAAGGAAATTTTTGATAAGCACCTGTAACAGAAATGTGCTAATGCTATATTTTGTTACAAGTTACGAAAATAGCATTTTTTGCAAGCGTGAGTAAAGTTTGCCACCCTAGTGGGGGGTATATAAGGATAATTCATGGGAGTGCAGGTAGCATTATCCTTGACCAAAAATATAAAAGATTGATAGATTATCTAGTAGTCAAAAAATAGTTATTTTTTATACATATCGTCGTGTATAAAATTCTATTTTTTTCTATTTAGCAGATGTTAAAAAAATAAGAAAAATTTGTAAAAAAAAACAATTTAAAATTAGATTATATTAAACCCGAAAATCTCAGTAGCAAAGGTTTCCATTCGGTTTCCATGGAGTTTCCAGAAAATTAAAGTACTTTATCTATCCTTGCGGTTAAAGTGTTACTTTATCTACCCTTGCGGTTAAAGTAATACTTGATCAACTATTTTTAGTCGAACAAAGCACACTTTAACATCTGTTATAGAAAAAAAAAATATTTTCAAGAAATGAATTCTGCTTTCGTCTTCACATTTTTATGTTTTCTGTTTCAATTTTCAGATAAGGGTTCTTTTAAATTACATCGATTTATAAAAAAATAAATTAATTATTTACAATTGTTTTGATTATTCTGAAATCAATTTTACCAATCTGTGCTGCGTAAAGTATAATCACATTTAAGAAAAAGTGGTTTGTAACCTATTTGGCTGTTATTCCAAAAAGAGATTTATTATATGACTACTGGCACTAAAAAGTAAAAATGTTGGTGATAAATTTCGGTTTCAACACGAATTCCAATTAAACCGAATTAAAACTTAAGACTGGTTTGCAAAAATTATAAAGCCTGTGGAAGTGATTATTAATTAAAATAATGGATAATGAGATCTTCTATCTTCCTTATGCATAGCTATACAGTCCGGTGCATACAAACACTCGTTGCAGGAACTATTTAGAAATGTATTACGTAGTAGGTATAACAAATTCACTTTATGAAATACAATAACGATGGCATGGTTGGTACTCAGTGGAAAGTAGATTTAAAAAGACATTACCAACGAATCCGTGTTAATTATAAGTAATTAGTGGCTATATGCACTAGTAAATTTAATAACACGTAGTACTCCGGAATTAGCTTTCGTATTTTGTACTATTAGGTATCTTGTTATAGTTTTAACACATCACGATCTTAGGTACCTACATAAATATCAAAATGTCCTACATTTTATAGTTACAATTTATCGCTGTTTAGTATCACGCAAGGCAACAGATTTGTTGCGTTAATACAATAGGAAGAGATTAATGGATAATATTACTGTTGGCTGATCTTAAAAAGCGTGCATGCAGCAACTTTAATTGTCATTATTATCGTTTTAACTGTCACGAACGTGCTACAGAATTAGCTAAACCGTTTTATGTAGTAGTAGTAGGTAAAAATATAATCGCTAGTTTTTGGAACGTGTTTGCTAATAAACAATATCAGCAAATTAGTTAATATAGTAAAGTATTAATAATTTTAATTATGCTTTAGGTTTATTAAGTGTATGCTCCATTTTTGTGTTGCCAAAATGTAGCAGGGGTGGCTTCTCCTCTAAAGAGATTGTAACTGACAGGTAACAGGTAGAAATTTTATGAGGATAACACCATAATAGGGATACTAAATATAAACAGTATTGGAGGGAAAAATTCTGAAAGAAGAAGTGTTTTCAAAAAATAAAATATTGATTGATAAAAAGTTACGTGTAATTTCTGTGGGTTGTTAAATGCCTTCTCTTTTTGAATCTATTGTTCAATTTTTGATTAAAAGAGAAAATGCACTAAAAATATTACATTTAATAAGAATATCTTTAGAAAGGTTATTAACGAAGTAGAAATAATTGTTAGAGCAAATTGGAAGATTTTCTCATATTTTATGTAGCATGAAAATATTATAAAAACACAAAACTAAGTTAGCTTTCTCATTAGCTGATAAATATTAAATAATTTTAAACACTGCAAAACTTTAAAAGCAAAATATGCAGGTTGTTTATTCATAATAAAAGAAATGCATGCATGCATTGCACATACATTCTCCTATTAAAATAAATTGTTCAAAACTGACTCAAGTATGCAATTATAAAGTATCTACATAATATTATATGTAGAGGAAGAATTGGGTCAGATGTGCAGAATTTTTTTGGGGTAGGTGCATTTATGAATCTATGGTACTTAATTAATCCCTGAAAAATAGGTTAGGAATAATTTATTGAAATATTTCAATCTAATTGGTAGTCATTACAGTTTTGATGTAGCAAACATTAATCAGTTAGTGGGATTAGAATTTTTTAGATTTTATATTAAAAATCAGTATTCGGCCTAAGATATTTCCAAAAATCTATTTGAACTTTTAATTTATAGCAAGCTACTTTTGTGTATAAATTATTGTATATATTGCTGGTTGTTAGTTTAACTGCCAACAGGAATTAAGTCTAGGAACTATCACCTTTGCATTGTATTGGTAATAATCTGAAGAGCTACCAATAACATTTTATTTGACAGCAACACTTTGCATCTACTATGATTACTAAAGCCTGTCCTCTAGCTGTCCAAATAAAATTGTTTAAAATCAGGAAGAGAGCGTGAGATTTGAAAGTAAAAATTTTATATTCTTATAAGTTATAATCAGTTATTTTTTAAATAGAAAATATTCTGTACTAAAACACATTTAATATTTAAAAACATTAAATCAAAAAGCATAAAAATTAAATTAAAGTTACCTTATTCTGGAAGTACTATGTCTATGTTTCCTACGAGAACTGCTTCTGCATATAACATTAGCCATTTTCCAAATATAAATAGTTCGATTTAATATTAATCACTTTTTTAGTTTATATTAGAGTATTAGCACACACAGTCGAAACTGAATCACACATTTATAACTACTAAAGTAAAAATGCATCTTCGATTGTTAACTGCAACTATATTTCGAAATTGTATTAATTATTATTTTGATTAGGGGAATGCTGCGCGCACATGGTACCAGTTTGTTCTACCGGTGCTTTGCGAAGGAACCGACAGTTAATACGGTACTGGCATGGTTAAGTAAGTCCACATTTAGAACTCGTAATATAAGAAAGTAGCAGTTATTAGCAACAAAAAGAAGAGCTGGTGGGGTTCTTTCCATTAAACATTTTGTTGTCGCTATTTCGAAAACGGGGTAAACACTTTTACCAGTTTTGGTGAACATAATTAGAGAATTGTTTGCTAAATGCTACTTCCGTTCACTCTTTGCATGTAAATGAATGTTGGTTTAACACTTCATGGAAATGGCACGTATACATTTATACTACATATTAACGTTAACATTTTTAGATCATATTGTTGGTTTTAGCTTTTTTTAAACGATAATCTGCTGTAATTTATTATTACATGGAAATGTTTAAAATGATATAAACCGGAACTCTAAAAGCTGGAATTTGTATTCAACATGATGCAGAACTTTTATAGATTTTGTTCAAATCTCTGGAACATAATGTTTTATTTTCATCCTTCTTTCGATTTACGATATAAAAGGGAGGCTTGTACATTATGGTTTTATTGCCGATTTTTCGATTAAAAAAAATTTTCATATTCGTAACTCAACACTAATTTACTAGCAGCAGATAAGTTGTTCACATTAGAAAGACTCGGGATTATAAATATTACGACGTAATCTGCAAATTTTAATTTAACATTTCTTGTAAAGATGAAATTATAATAATCAGTAGAATGTAGATTTTACAAAAGCGTTACGTTAGAATACTACAAGACGTTTAATATGCAATCAAATTGAAAATCCTGCCTGCTGTTTAAATGTTACCAAATTTAATGCAATACCATGGCACTAGTTTCTGTTGATTAGTACCTACATAACAAGAAAAAGGTGTCTTTTTCTTACACTTCAGTTGTTGAAGACAAATTGTCTTGTTCGAAACCTAGAGTAATGTTATGCAATTTTATTGTACATAAATTCACTATTCAGTTGTCATCATAAAACGTTCAAATGTAGCACAGTTGGAAGATGAATTACGAGGGAAAATGGATTTTAAAATACCCTTTCATAACTCTTTTGTGTGTTAATAAAAGTATAATATTTAATTTTAAATTTCATAAATAATTATTATGTCAATTTATAAACCGAAATTACTTTTTAAATTCTTTAATTTTTAGAATGTTCAAAATCTGTTTTAATTGCGATAGTTTCCTATTTTACTAATTTTATGGAAAACGATTCTTGAGAGATATAATAATTACCTTAAGACATTTGTCTGTTTGTATATTTATTTCACAAGATAGTGCAATGTACAGTATAGTACAAAATAAATATTCTAGAATGAAAAAAATATGTTTTTGTGATTTTGTCTAGATGTCGAATCAAGAAAGTTTTTTATAACACAATCGACTAAACAATTTATTGTCAACTATGGAATAGCTGTGTACTGGACAAAAATTATCCAAAATTAGTGTTCCTACAAATTACAGGCATTCAAATCTCCAAATCTGAACATTTTATTTCTTTACTTATTGTGCATGTAATGATGATGCTATATTAGGAGAGAAGTCGAAAAATAGATCGTAACTTTTAAATGAAAGGAGGCAATGAAATGTAATTTAAACAATTTATATACACCTTTAGGCAGCAAATATTCCTGAATACCTACACTTTAAGAAGAATTTGTATAAACAAGTCCTTATCGTGTTAACACTTTAACCAGCGCTTAATTTGTAAAACAAATAGTTCCGGAGCTCTTCAAAAAATTTGTGGGTAGGGTAGTACATTGTTTTAGTGTAGCCTGTAGCTTGCATTTTATTTCACATTACAAAAACAAAAAAGATTAAAATGCATACAAAAAATTAAAATGCAATTCTCAAAAAACATCATTTAAATACTACATAATATACAGAGTGATGATAAAGTATCGCACAAAAATCATGTAATCAATGTAAAAATGGGGTTGACATTTAAAGAAAAAATTATGACGTCATAGCATAGAAATAATGGCACAAATCCTTAGACTCGTCAATTTTTGTTTTTAAATTGCCATTTAGGCAGGTAATTTGAATCCCCCCACCCTTCAACCCCTAAGTGATAGCAACCTCAACTTTAAAAAAATAAATGGAAAGATACCCTTTGTGATACCTCTTTTGATAGGTCTTTTTATTCTTAATATAACAAAAAAAAGTTTTTCAAAATCGGTTGATAAATAACAGAGATATTTAACGAAGTGTAATCAAATGTAAAAAATGGGGTAGACTTTTAAAAAAAAAGACGTCAAAGTTGCAACTTGACAGAAGTACCGGAGCTGCGCTCCGTCATGAAAATTAGTACCGGAGCCCGGCTCCGGTGAGCTCCGGCTCAAATTAAGCACTGACTTTAACAGTCACTTATCGATTGATCAATTGATTCACAAAAGTGTAAGGTTTGTAATCCGTTCTAAGTTGTACCTACTACCATAGCCGACGATCAGGACAAGTATAGGTAACGCCCGAGTATCATTCAAACATGTACGTATACTTTGTTGTACAGGGAGGGGTGAATAAAATAGGTATTGTCACTACGTTTTTAGGTTTTTAGGCTCCCAAAAAAACAAATAAACCAGGAATAAACCTGGAAATTTGGTAATAAGGTAAACATTATAACATGAACCGTCTGCATGTGCAGATTAAGTTCTTAAGATTAAGTCTCTGTGTTTCGATCAAAATATACCTTAGAGTCAATATACTTGGATAAGTATTATAGTAGGCGAAACTGGAGTATGGAACGAAAGAATTAAATTAAAAGTTTCTTGGCAAACGTCACCTTAAATAATATTTCCATGATAACAAAACCCATTTAATTCAATTACTGGACCCTGATGTATACTAAAGACTAGATGTGCGTACGCACTAAATACGTAGATAGTAAAAATATCCAGACTCTCGGAGACCAAACTCATCAGGAGTCCTAATTCAGGACTCCTTGTGTTGTTCTCAGTGAACTGAATAGTCTGTCATGTCTATGGCATTTCTTTAATTAGTAAAGGGTACAGTTTATTATCACTGAGCTACTGAGATTTATTTATTTAATATTGTTTAGAAATCCCAATTCATATCATATTTGTTATTTTTATTAGGACTCCTGCATGTTAATTAGATCTGGCGATTGTTAATCAAGACTATAAACTTCAAGTCTCTTATTAAAGAATGTTCCAATTCCGACTAATTTTGAATAATTTAAGTTATTATAAATTGCATACCATTAGTGTTGATTATTTCATACAGACATTGCCCCCATACTGATTTAGTTATTACCTTTCATGTTAACTAGAAATTTCCTGTTAAGTCTGCACAAGATATATTTGAAGGTTTTCACGCTTCGATTGTTATGTTTGATGGAAATTGTGTCGAATTTAAAAAATATGGTAATTGTAACCTATTCCAGTAACTGTTATACGTTATACTATTAATTACTAGTGAAATGAATGTCATTCGTGGATGGTAAAACTATAACTATTCGAGCAGTGTTTACAATCACACTGAACTAGTTCGCCGGAATAATTTTTTCATACTTGTTTTTGACTATTTTGCCACAGGCATGTGTTGCTCTGAGAAAAAAAAAATGATCGAGATTAGAATGCAGATTTAGTCATTAAAAGATCCTGATCATGACAAGGCCGTGGGTAGGACGAGTGTGTTTAGAAATGAATTATTTGAACTCGTAAAATATAAAAGATTTATTATTTGATAAATTATGTCGACATGCAATTTAAAGTTTCCTTTAACTAGTTTTTTTATATGCTATAAGAAATGCAATTTCAACTTCAAACTTTACGATTATAGAATTATTCCAATCCTTCATCGGCAACCAATACACATAGTATGTGTTTAAATTTAGTTGTTAGAGAACGCATTTGTATAATAGGTACAACCATTACAACATTCTTTTTATGCTTTCAACAAATGCACAATCTTTTTTTTTTATTAAAGATTAGTGGATTTCCTCCTAAAGAATTTGAAAGTTTAATTTGTACATTAAAGTAGATTTTATCTAAAATTAACAGACATATTTTTTTACTGTCTTGGTACTTAGAAAGCTTAACCCACCCGCATATAAAATTACTGGGTAGGTACATAAAGCTACAAATTTACCTCTCGGCAATTCGTATTATGATTAAAAAACAAAGTTTCACTTATGTGGGCGTTGCGTTTCAAAGGATTCAAAAATAATCATTGGTTAGGTCAATGTTAGATATTTAATCGAGCAATTTCTATTTCTATTTATATTACGGATATAATAAAAATTAATCAGAGTATGGAACGTCTAACAGTGTACTTGAATTAATAAACAAGGTAAATTCACGCTACAGCGAAAGGTGCTATGCTGATACTTTTATACGGTTCGATAATTTATCAGGATAATAAGAAACTGAACTGAATATGTATACGTAACCCAGTTGTTTTTAAATGTTAACTTTATCAACTGAACTCGCGAAAAGGTTAATGATTGTATACAATTTAAATTTTCTGTAAGTTTAGGAAGTGTGTGACATTGGTGTTTTGGTTAATCCACCTACTTCCAGTTTTGAAGTAACGCAGCTTTCTCAAGCACGGGTTTACAACATTTTTTTTAATTTAACAAGGACGTTAAATCGTAAATATCCAGTTTTTGTTAAAGATAAGGCTTAAAGAGATTGTATGTATCACCAGAGTTTGCATTAGCTGTGAGGGACATCGGGTAACTTTTTAAATTATGGAGGTTGTAACTTCCAACAGGTAAGATTATTTTCGTTTATCACCACTTGGATATTTTTTAGGTCATTCATTTTCTTGAAACAACACACGTGATATATTTTTTACAAACAAGTTATTCGTTATTCTTCATTTTATTTACGAGCATTTAAAGAAAAGTAAAACACTTTTAAATCAAAATAAACATGTTAAAAAATGTAGAAGTTAAAATTTGCAGAAACAACTTAACACAACTATATTAAGGTTGATGGTAGTACAATTAATTCAGGTTTTACAATTAATGTAATTAAGTGAACAAATAGATTTCTGAATGTATTATTTAGTAACACGGTTACCTTCACGTAGTTGTTTGACGAGGTACATATTTGACAATAAATTTGGAACAATGTGTGGTAAGATATTAGATACCTACTACAGGAAGTAACACAATATTAGCATTTTTACATTTATTCTTAAAATTACAAAATAAATTGTAGTTGTAGCGGTAAACGTGTTATTTAAACCATTAAATGCAGGTGCAGTAATGATGCAGCAATTAAGGACTTATATACTTTTATAGAAAACAAGGACGCTACTTTCAACATTAGCAAAACTGAATGAATCTTCAGGTTAATAGTTAATACAGATAAGATTTATGTTTATTCGAATGGATTAGTTTTGCGAAACCACCTACTTCGTTAATAATATTATTGCATGTAAAAGAAAGACGATTTGTTTATATAAAAAAATGACAGACGACAGTTATCCTTCAGGGTATAGGTATATCATAAATTTATCCTAATTCCGAAGCCAATCCGAATCCGTACTTTTACTTTTTTTTGGTCATTGTTGTGTATATTCCGCATGTGGACAAATATCCTTGTGTGGGCTTCTTCATGACTGTATGTAGGTACCTACAGGTATTTTTATTTAATTATTATTTTCGGTAACACATTCATTTCTGAGGATCACTTATTTTCTGTTGGCAGTCTCCAAATGTTTTGCCAATATTTCATAAAGAACTGTTATATTTCTAGCGGCTCTAATAAGAAAAGTTGACCAATTTTTCGGTATTGGTGTGGAACCGCCCATAGGCCCTATAAATAGTAAATCCAGATTCATCAGCCTATAGGAAATAAAAAAGAAAAACGCGTCGTACTTTGAGAACCTAAATTTCTGCATAAATTGTAATTTTACGATGTAAAATACTTTTCAGGAAAACGTTTATTTTGGTCATTTTGGAAGTGGGGTAGTTTTTAAAAACTGCAGGCAACTAGAGGAATAAATCGAATTGGTATACAGGGTGTCCAAGATAAGATGAACAGCCTACTATGTGCTCCATATACAGTTTGAAATCCGTAAGAGCTATAAAAATTACGAATACACCGTTGAAAGCAGCATCAAAAAGTGCCTTAAGAAAGTGCAAGTTAAAATTGCCCATCTGCCCAAATACTCCTTTTATTGAAAAAAATAGATATTCGCAAAATTCACTTTTTCTCCTATTGGGTATGAACCACAATAAATTTTTAAAATCTGCTTGGTGCATTTAATTCCCTGTTAGGTAGCGAATATTTTGTCTAATTTAACCAAATCTGTATCTCTTATAATAACCGAGATCCCCATGCTGTTCATCTTATCTTGGACACCCTGTATAGCCTGAAATTTCACAGAATTTTATCGGAAATGCTATTCTGCAATTTGTTGAGTCTTGTTAGCTTATAAAATGGTGGTTCAATTCAGCATATTTTCTAATAAAGTTTACAAGATTTCCAAACTTGAATCTATGAAAGACAAAATCCTGTTCTTACTTTTTGTAATGTACTGATCCATTTGTGTCTATTAAATATTTCATTGGTAGGTATCTGATGACACCTGATAAGTATAATGCTTTCTTGGGAAGCACTGGCACTCCCCCACCAAAAAGTTCGAAACCGTTCCAACCTCTTGCGCAGCATCCAAAGAAGATTTCAAGGGTGCAATTCCCAAACCCCCCTTCACACCCACAACACCTTCATCCATCCAGTCATCGAATACCGAGCTCCGATCTACACCGCACCCTCCACTCCCACCTTATCCAACAAATTCTCTCCTGTGAATCCCAAAACCTCTTCCGAATTTTCCGCCTAGACCGACACCATCCTAGCATCCTGGTTCTCCAAGACATCCAAACAACCCCCATATCCGACCGCCTCCTTCTTCCAACAGAACTACATAACCCCATCCTAAATTCCGTCCAAAATCCGATCGCCTTGCAAACCCTGATAACCTCCCACGAACCCCTCAACCACTACCTTATTCCTGTCAACCGTATCCCCAGAATATCCACGCGGAAGCTTAAACATCTTCTCAGTCTCCCATCCTCCCTCTATCCTGACCTCCTCGATGATCTCGTCGACTTAGTCGGGGACACCCCCCGTTCCATGCGCTAACCCTCAACCAATACTCCCATACTACACCAAAATTTTAATATCCAGACACGCACACCAACCACCGCACCAAGAAGCTAAGGTCATTGAAGAAAACCGAGATCCAGGAAGCCACCACCACCCCAATTCACCAGCCCAGAAGAAGACCAGGAATCCACCAAGAGAAGAACATCCCAGGACCGAAGAGGACAACATCCTAGAACGGCCACCTTCCATTCAATTCTGAATTATTTTATTTTATTGTAAATTTCTGTGTAAAAACGGCATACAGATATTTTGTTGAATTTATATTTGACTGGCACTTTGGCAATTGAATCCTTGACGGTTTTATCTACTAACTTGGTCTGTTATATAGTTTTGCCAATTACCGTGTTCATATTATGTATTAGTATTTTTATTTTTAAAATGTCTACTGATGTCTACAGGATTTATGATCACTAGAATATTTGCGCATCAAATAGAATTTGTGCTTATCACATTTGCCAGTTTTAATAAATTGACATAACCAGGCCATGCTTTCATAAGTAATTGGGATGGCATTTTATAATAGAACGTCCTAATCCATCAATAATTTATTCTGTATGCAAGCGGTCTGCCGTCTGATTAATGTCCGTCTCAAGCTGTTTTGTTTTATTTTCTTAGAAGTTCTTCATTCCCTCATTTGGGTTTATATCCAGACTTTATTTTGTGACACACTGTGTCCCAAGGTTTTCCATACTGTTTACATCTTGAATTTTCTCGAATTATTTGCACTTTATTTTCGGTTACTTATCCCCTTTCGTCATAGCACACAAAAAATCTTATTCTCCCAACAAATAATTTGTTGTCTGAGCAAAACGAATTTGTGGTAGGAAATAATAATAATAACATGGCCAACTATTTTTTGCGTTAACCCAACAAATTCGTATTTGTTGTGATAACAATGACTTTGTTGAGGACAAACCAACAAATTATTAGTTGGGAGAACAAGATTTTTTCAGAATGCATAATCTATGATAATGAAATCATTGGTAGCAAATGTCGAGGCCGAAACTATATTAAATTTTGGTGACAGCTTGTATTATAAAATTTAAAAAGAAAAATTCAAGAAACACGTAAAATTAAAATAATTGAAAGTAGCGTTTAATTAGTATAGTAGCGCTGTATTAAATCATAGGTCAATTCCATAGAAGCTTCTTGAATAACGAACTTGCCTCATAATAAAATTATAAAAACATAAAAGTGTTAATATAAACATCTTTTTTATATAGGAACTTACAATTTCGCTAAAAGTTTAAGTTTAACCATATTATGCTATATAGACTTTGAATAAATTTTGCAATTGGACCTATATCTAAGCAACTGAGATACCAGAGGAGATATTCCCATTTGTTATAAAATTTTAAAACCTTCAGTTCTTTAAAATAAAAAAGAACTTTTAAAACGTACAGTCCTTTTTTGGGAATAAGAACTGGAAAAATTAGCATTAACTTTAGTTTTTAATTTGTTAATCTTAATACCATCACTTAACTGTATTTGGTGGACTTTAAATATGAGCAATTAACTGAATTTTCCAAATTTCTATGTAATTCACACATTTTGTAATTAATTATTTACACAACACTAACGAACCACTGATAATAGACACTGGTTCTGTTTGTAGCGTTTAAACTGTGTCTTTCAACATTGATATGGTAGCTAATTTCATTGTTTATTGCTTGGCAGTAAATTAATTATTTTTTTTTACATATTTTAGGTTTTAGCATTAGGTTTTCTTGTTAGTAATTTAGTATTCCTACGACCTTCGCTAACCATTTTACCTACACCGTATAATAGATATTTTTTATTACTGTCGTGCTCTATTGGTTATCGGTGTATACGAGGTAGAATACTTTCAAACACAAAGTCTGACCTGTAGTCGTCTTTTGGCGTGCCCTTCTGGCTTTGGAAAATAATTCAGTAATGCACCAGTGGTTTTGCAGAAATATTTTTTCATAAGAATCTTCATCATTATTTGCGATTCCATCTGAATCTGAATCGGCAGAACTGTTTTAAATTGTTATCCATTCAGCAGATTTTTGATAACATTGCTCAGAAGGAATTCGCCCCATTTATAATCTTATAGGGTTTATAGGTCATTAGCAACTGGTTAGGAACCAGACAAAAATGGCTTACAACCAACAGGGAGCTGACAATGCGCTAACCCACATTTTCCTTTAGCTACGATTTCTAGCAGTAGCAGGATGATGCTCGTATGAATGAAGAAGATTTTGTGACTTTTTCTACTTTTCAAGTAAAAAATGTTGCTGAAGGGGTAAATATTTAAAACAACACAGGAGATTGAGATCGAATTTCAAGCAATGCGATACTCACAAAAACCCGTTCTAGATTGTTTTAAGTTGCGACAGCATCGCTGAATTACCTCCAAACAAGACTACCTACCTACTCCTACTTCGAATAAACGGTGGCAATAATTTATAGTAGAGTTTTATCAGGAAGAATAGGGAGAAACGTTTATTCGCTCTCAAATGAGCACCTATCTCAGACTGACTCCATGGGCTAATAATAAGCAACTGACTCCATTTCTTCCTTGTAATACCGATAGGCCCAAATAATGCTCCCTATTCTGCCATTGTTGCTAGCCTAGGCATGACATTGTAACATTCTACTCACAACTAAACTCAAACCAAAAAAATTCTTTTAAAAATTACTAATCTTGCAGAGACGTTCAAGAAACCAAAATGTTTGTTTCTCTTAGGTCTTAATTTAACCCATACATCTTCACCCATTCATGACGTAGCATATTGTTGTGGTAGGTACACTCTACATTGCATCAATGTATGTTTTCAATAAACATAAGATTATGAAGACCGTTACTCTGTTAACATAGTAATTTGTTGGTAACATCGAAATATACAATAAATGCTTAAAATGTGATTGATCGTTAAACCAAACTGTCTTACATTTAAAAACCGTGTTAGCAAATCATTAATAATTTTCAACCCACATTTTCAAATGTTACATTTCAGAAGGATTTGCCCTTGAGATTTTGTCCTAGTTTTTAAAATTATTGCAATTTATGCTTGGGAACTTAAAACTGGAAAAACATAAGCATGCACAGTCAGTTTGAACCCACATGTTGCAAAAATCTAGATTATCTAGTCTTTTTACAAATAATTTGAATATAACAAACAAAATTTTAATAATATGGAATGTGCAACTTTTTCCTCTACATACGAGTATGGTATGGGCCATCTGCCGTCAGTTTTCCTGTTACGTATGTAGGTCGAACAACTTGATGAACACTGTCGTGTTCCACATTGTGTTAAAATACTAAATCTGTTTTTATCAAATTTTTCAGTTAAATACAGATTGAACGCTTTAACTACTAAATAAAAATAAAAACATAGCGCTGGTTATTAATCACCCAGAAATATACATTTGAAGTGATTATTTAAGATGAATACCTCCTGTTGGTGAATGGCAAAATACTTCGATATCACGAACAGCCATACTTACATAACGTAAACTATTAAATCGAGTTATAGTTAAAACCTAAAGTCTAAAATGGAATTAATTACCTATAGCTATAATTATGTGTCAAATAGGCACAAGTTTCAATAACAGGTAGATAAATGGAAAAGTAAATAAAAAATATTTAAACAAGGCCAAACTGCAATTACTGTTATTATCATACTTTCTTATATTGGAAGTACTTTCATGAAATTTTTCTGGCTGTGTTTGAGTGCGTGTTATACATGAGTGAATTGTCATTTCCTAACGGATGAAAGCAGTTATGATGAATATTGATATTAAGGTTTCAAATCAATATTGGAAAAGAAGAAACTTGGTTATTCTCTTTCCAATTTTTGGGGTCAATACTGTCACGCACATCCAAGTTTGTACAAAAAACGAACAACAAAGCTTTAGCTTCTGATTGCATTATACACAATATTCCCAAATGAGAGTGTTTTTTTTTATGTTATAATTATATTGGGGAAACGAGAAATATTATCTTATCATAGATTCAAATGAATATAGGTACCTTCAGGAAAGTATAATTTATTGCACATTAAAATACATAACATCTTGGATAAGAAATAATAATGTAATGTTTAGTTCTTCCTGACACGTGACGATAAAACTGATAAGTATTACCAATTAGATCTAAAAATTAAAGTGGCAATTACAAATCACCATATAATGCGGTTAAACAAATCAAGACAGTGTAATTAAATTTTGTTTTATAGCAATTCTTATATAACAGTGGTTTAACTGAGATATAATGAGCATTTTGGATTAAAAAAATATATAAAGATTGTGCAGTTTGCTTTTTAACCATTCACCAGTGGAAGCACTTGCGGTATTATTAGTTAGTACAAATAAAAAAAATGAACATTTAATGAGATATCGAAATTTTCCTTTCTCTAGTCTACCTAATATTTGCAGAGAAATTAACATGAATTTTTTATTATCATTAAATATGACGTAGACAGTAGGTAACCCTGTTTCATTTTATAAATTGAATGGTAGGATCCGCAAATAGAAAAGACGTCAATGACAAACATAATATTCGTGTATTTTACATTAACAGAAACTTTTATTAGAAAATGAATAGTTTATTGACATTAATAGTTTTCCTACTTTATTCTGTTCTGCGAAATGTCATACCTAGTTCCAAATTTTGTGATAGACCTATATTTCAAATGTCGGAGATAAAACCTAACAGCTACTTGAATTTACTTTCATTTTCCTTCATAATTTATTTTCTGAACTGAACCTATATATTTTGTATACATTTAGTTACAGGTTGCATTTAATTAATGCAATTAATTGCAATTAATTAATTGTCTAAATTAAATGCAAATATAGTCAGTTATAATTTAAAAAATTGTTTTAATAGACGACTATACTTTGCGGTTATCAGATTTAAAAAATAATTTTAATGTGATTTGATGTTGACATGGCACGAATGTTTCCGTTTCTTATTGCAAATAGCAGTAAATTATAATTATACTTAACAATAAATTATTATCAATACAAGCAATAAAATTAATTGTTAAAACACTACTAACATTACAGCTAGCTGATTAAAATTGATCATAAACAAGTTGATTTCTAATTAGCTATTTCTTTCTTTATTTTGTTTAATACAGTTTGAAAAGCTATCAACATATTCGTCCTCATAACACCGACAAGCCCTAACAATAGTTGCGTTCAATTGACTCAGCACAAATTCGTGTCGTGCTTTAGTGACAACCAAAAATTGAGCAACTTTATTGGTTGACGCTAAAAAGCGACACGCGTTTGTGCTGAGTCAATTGAACGCAACTGATGACTCCCTATTCTGACATTGCTGCTAGCCTAGGCATGACATTGCACATACTACAAACACATACCCAAATCAAAAGATGCATTTTAAAAATTACTAATCTTGTAGAGAATTTCAAGAAACCAGAATGTTTGTTTGTTCTATTCTTTTTGAAAACATGTGCTGTTTGTTGTATATTTTTAGTAAAATTTGTATCTACTTTTTATTTTATTTTATGTTTCAAATGAAGAATCTAGCATTAGAACAGAACAAATAGTTGCAATCTATAAATATTGAGTGATGCGATAATTTTGTTGAGCAGTAGGTACCTAATGATTATAACTTCCGCTTTAATTTGAAGTCCTATAACAAAATAGGTTTCAAATTATTTTTAGTACTCCTATTAGTCAACTTTAGCTGGTTTACGAACTTGTGGTACATCCTGTACATAATATGTGTTAGTTCCAAATATTTAATGTTGTACAGAAAGTTTGATATTGGTAGTTTCTAGAATATCATGCAAACTACAATACAATTTGAATAAACTCTATCAACAGATCGTGAATTTTAAACGAAAAAATAACAAATGAGAATATTAATAAAAGTTATTTAAATATAAAAGGTCAAAGACCAAATAAAAAATGTTAATTGCTTTTAATATTTACATTTTTAAATATTTGTGTTACAGCTGAAAATAATTACGAAATATGATGGACGTATATGGGTTGATTTAGGCTTAATGTTTTATGTCAGTAATATTCTATAACTAGCATATAAATTATAAATGATATACCTATATTTAGGTTACGTAAAGTTCAAAAACTTATAAGCATTTTGCTTGTGTTGTGAATACAAGGGGGTAAAGTTTTAATATTTTATTTGTAAACTCTTAGGTACTTAGGTCATAAATTACTTGGTATTTCGATAGTACTTTAATAACTTTAAAACCAACAAACGACAACGCAGTTGTCCGCTGCCCAATAATTCAGACTACAACAGGAGACGGGTCAGAGGTTAAATATCCTAGAAATTCTCTGATAGGAGTATCTTCTGCAAAATCAATTCAAGAAGTACTCCAAACTTTTTCTTATTAACAAGAGTCTTATTCGGTACTTAGTTGGTTTATCTCGCAAGGCTATATGATACTTGTATTATTTGTTTTATTATCCAATTAATAGCAAGTTTAACAATTTTATTCATCTAACAAGGTCATAGCATTTCAGTAATTATAAAATGCAGGCTTTTCATGTTTTACTGTAAATGTCAAGCAGAAATAGAAATTCGCATTACTATAATCAGCACTTAATTTAGATGAAGTAGGTACCTATATAATTTTATTCATATGATGGATGAGTTCACGTATGTTATACCTACTTAGTAGTTAGTACCATGTTTTATAAATAATTGTTGTTAAATGGAACTAAATCTAATTATTAATATTTGTACTTATAGTATGAAACTGAAATTTATTCTAGCATAAATAAACTTTTCCCGACCTTGTCAAGGTTTTCCGTTTGACAAGTAACTTTTAAGATAATATCTGTTTTCGCAACACTAAAGTCCTTGATACACCGTGAAACAAATTCGAGAACAAACATTATATCCTTGTTTACCGAAAAAACAACCTACCAGGTAGTACCTATACTTGTAACAGGGTTGATGTTAAAAGAAATTGAAATTGATATATTATATGTTTCTTTGTTTTTATAATCCATTGCAGTAATCCAGTAAAGGTGGCATATATATCTCAATTGGTTTTGTAAACAATAGTATGTACAGATTATTTTTTATCCAAAAATTTCAGTATGTTGTACCTCTAACATTAAGAATTTACCATTGAAATCCTATGTCGTGTCGCCATGAAAATTGTAATGAGGATAATAATTATATTTAGATATTTAAGAAAATAGATGAAAACAGAAAATACTACCAATGGGTATGACAAACGGCCGTAGAAATACTCGCCGATCTAATGCAGTATAAAAGGGATTATACAAGGGGAGGAATGGACCAAACTTCAGGAGTGTATCGGACACGTGAAAATAATTTAAAAAAAACTCCTCAGGTCAAGCAACGTTGGACTAAAGGTTTCCTATTAGTTGGCCTCCAAGATCTCTAGACCTCGCACTATTAGGATTACTGTTTATAGCCCAGTAAATCTAGACGAAAATAAGCCTAAACCCGGAAAAAATTAGTAGTAAGCTATAAATTGCAGAATCTCTTCCTCTTATTGTTCTTTATATCCTGTAAAAACCCACCGACCCTACGGAGGTGGGAACCACCCCAAAACCACCCCCAAATGTGCACTTTTACAGTTTTTACCATAGTTTTAACCATAGCTAATATCAAAAAATTGCAAGAGACATTTCTTGTAGCTTATAAAATTTGCAATCGATTGGTATATATTAATATATAAATTAATTATATTTGTAGGGTTACAAATCGCTACCAAGTATAAAATATTTATTTAAGTTTAAATCCACTCTTCAAAAAATGATAACGCGTATATTTAATGTTGCGGTATATCTAATTCCAATATGTACGTACGTACTTAGTTTTGTTTATACAGGGTGTTTCCTAAATAAGTGTAGAAAATGCAGGAGTTGATTCCTGGGCGAAAATTAAGGTTACTTTTCGTATAAACTTGTATCCTAATATGCGTAACTCTTCGGGGAAGCTTATTAGGATACAAGTTTATACGAAAAGTAGCCTTAATTTTCCAGGAATCACCTCCTGCATTTTCTACACGTACTTAGGAAACACCCTGTATATTACTATGATTTGGTGCTACTACTAAATATTTGATCTGAAGAAAATCCAAAGCTTGAATCATCAAACAACACGAAATGTCTGATATTTGAAAGTAATATTTAAAAGGGAGAAATAAGTTAATAGTAAGTTAGAAATAAGTTAAATAAAGAAAAACATTTAACAAAAGTTGAAATAAACGAAATATCATAAAGTGATATACATTAACACTGTGGCTCTGTTTCCTCCTCCTCGTTTCTTCTATTTTGACACGAAGTGCCTTGGCAGTTCTCACAAAGCGTTCCAAGACTCACAAGACATTCCAAATTTTTTGCATTTGCACAATTGTCCACATTTAACTTTACACTTGCAAAATATTAGCTTCAAGATGTGGGATGGGGCAACGCCGCTTGTTTCATTTTAAGATGTACGAGCTTTTCATGACTGGAGATCCAGCCCCAGTGAGTTGGTTGAAGATCGTTATTCCCTAACCATACCTGAATTTGGAGGTAGCATCTAAGCAAATAAAAGTAGATATTTGCAAAATTTATCAAAGTAATTATTATTTCGATTAGTTCTATACGTTACCTCAATGTATGTAATTGTCCAGCATCGGTAGTTGGTGGCACTTCGTGTCAAATTAGAAGAAACGAGGAGGAGGAAACAGAGCCACAGTGTTAATGTATATCACTTTATGATATTTCATTTATTTCAACTTTTTTGAAATGTTTTTCTTTATTTAACTTATTTCTATATTTATTTCTAACTTACTATGTATTAACTTATTTCTACCTTTTAAATATTACTTTCAAATATCACACATTTCGTGTTGTTTATAATTCAAGCTTTGGATTTTCTTCAGATCAAATATTTGGTACCAAATCATAGTAATATACAGGATGTTTCCAAAGTACGTGTAGAAAATGCAGGAGGTGATTCGTGAGTGAAATTAAGGCTACTTTTTCATATATACACTTGTATCCTAATAAGCTTCCCTGAAACGCATATTAGGATACAAGTTTCTAAGAAAAAGTAACCTTAATTTTCGCCCGAGGAATCACCTCCTGCATTTTCTACACGTAGTTAGGAAACACCCTGTATAAACAAAACTAAGTAAGTACGTGCATATGGGAATTAGATATACCGCAACATTAAATATACGCGTTATCATTTTTGAAGAGTGGATTTAAACTTAAATAAATATTTTATACTTTGTAACGATTTGTAACCCTACAAATATAATTAATTTATATATTAATATACAACAATCGATTGCAAATTTTATAAGCTACAAGAAATGTCTCTTGCAATTTTTTGATATTAGCTACGATTTGGGAGAAAAAAAATAAAAACCGTAAAAGTGCACATTTGGGGGTGGTTTTGGGGTGGTTCCCACCTCCGTAGGGCGGGTGGGTTTTTACAGGATGTAAAGAACAATAAGAGGAAGAGATTCTGCAATTTGTAGCTTACTACTAATTTTTTCCGGGTTAAAGTCACTGGGCTATTATGGGTATGATTCAAAAATTAGGTATACGTAAAAATCGAAAATGAAGTTTGGTCCATTTCTCCCGACCCACCTAGAAGGCAGAAGGTGCCCAGGAAGAATAATTTGAAGGATACTCCCGATTTAACCAAAATATTTGAACGTGGTAAGTTACATAACTAAAGAACTTGATATTAAGAAAGGGTTTGATACGGTCGATCTAATCTAACATGCTAACAGATCTGGGAATCAGCGATCTAAGAAGATGACTGGTAGAAGACACCATTTCAATGAAGAAAACAGAATACATCATTTTCAAACCAAAAAATAAGCAACAAATATTTTTAAATATCAACAGCAAAAACTTTAGAACTATGGACGTAACATTGACTTGGGAGCAACACGGTGATGCCGTAAGTTCAAAACTTGAACCACCTATTGGAAATTTACGAAGATCTGGTAGGTACACTATCTCCTAGAATAGACAAATTGGTTTGTTAAGCAAACGTTCAATCTAACTTAATGGATACTTACTGCATGGGGGCCAACAAAAGAACAAATAGCAAATAGGATGCAAATATTAATCAAAAAAGCCATTACAACATTTTACGAATATTATCACTTCAGCAGCTTCAAAAGAGTCCTTACCCAAACAGGATATTTTGACTTCCGAAAGCTAATCGTTTTAGAAAATGTTAAACTAGTTCAGAAAATAAACAAAAAAGATGTTGTATTCCTACCCTCGCCACAAAGTAGCCATCCACCCCAGCCGGGTGGTTGACAAGAGTTGGGAACAGAGTCGGTGCCTTACTCTCACTGCATGTGTTTTTAATAAATTCATTTTCTTAAAACAATCTGGTTTATTTTCCACATCACACAACAAAAGTGTTAAAAAGTTTTCCATAAATACAACACCACAACAGAAAAAAAATTCACATTACCAGTGCAAAAAGAAATAAAGGAACAAAAAACCAACAGGCAATCAAAGATTATACGCATTAGCAGCATCACTAATAGCAAGCGTTTTGTTCGAGAAGTAAAACAGCTTATAATGAAAAAAAAAAATAATGAGTGAATAGTCAATTTATTGTGCAATTATCATTGTTTTTTGTTAATCTAATATTTTTGGGTTATATTGGATAAGTACCAACCTACTTTTAAGATTACCTATATTATTAAGATTCTGTTTGTTTTCCTTGTTTTACTCTTCTAATACCATGCTGAAGCTATATTACTGATACATAACTGAAGACAACATTTGGCAATAAATAAATAAATTTAATCTGAGAGAAAATGGGAAAATTCAAAACTGCACACAAGAAAACACCAATTTTTGAAAAATAATCTTACACAGCCTTTCAATACATTCATAAGAAAAGTCTTCGCCCTGGTATTGCAATATCCTTCCTGAATAAGATATATTTGTACCACGTGATTTGTTTGAATCCAAGAAACTTTTCATTGTAGGTCAACTAATCAGGGAGTTAAACCATGCTTGTAGGTACAACTGGGCCTAAGTCGTAAACGTATATATTCGAGATCGTTGTTGCATATTGGACGCATTTATCATTATCTATCACTATTCCGACCCAATATGAATATTTAACTATTGGAAAGAATGGAAGAAAAATTTCAAATGAATTTTAATTCACGTTTTGGCAAACTTGATCTTTAAGAAAACTCTACCTCAATATTTTAAATGTTGTGTCAACAAAGCTATTAACATTTTTCTGTATTTTATTTATCAAATTTAAAAGAAGTAGTCCTTCATAAAACCCCAACACGTAATCAATAACGCGCCTGCAACAGTAAGTTAAATGTGTGGAAATAAGGGTTATGTATATTTTTATTAATTATCAAGGGATTAGTTAATGTCTGTAGTCATGAAGGTATAGGTAATATTTTTGGAACCGTTGAAAATTAGCAGACATCCCACAGCAGAGTCTGTGATTAAATGGTATATCGGTAGATTTAATTGTTCAACCTTCAGAAAAATGTTATTAATATGAATCGTAAATAATAAATTATAAGTGGTAAAATAGGTAGGTACTACAAGATAACTACACATATACCACTGCATTAACCACTTAATGAGCCCGTTGGCAATTATAGTTTAATTGAATAACTACAATCCTACAATCTACTTGGTATCACTTATCAATTATAGTTGAAAACAGCAAGTATTTGAAATGTCATATTTTACAGCCCGGCGGGTAATGCTCTTACTGTTACAACTAATGTAAATGTTTAACATTAATCGGTAATAGTTTTTAATTACAAATTCCCTAATTACTATTCTACATCCTGAAGATCTTGCGTGTTTAACTAAGCATAAGTCAATTTAATTAGTAAGTGAAAAATTGAAGCGCTTAATTGAAATTATTATTAACTTTAATTAGTAGGAAGATGTTCTCAATAATTAAGTAAAGGAATGATTGATAGTGGAAGAATCGTGTAACCGACCTGCGCAATTCTAGAGCAACCGGCCTTGTTCTGTTTATTAGGAAGGTCGCGTTTGATATTTAGATAAGAGAATGCATATATTCCAGTATAATTACAACTGCTGGACACTTCCTTATGAATGCTTCAAAAGGTTAATTGAAATGGACGATAGGCATGTTTTCTAGAAATACCGGGTATTTTAGACGACGATAAAAGAACTTGCCGCCGATACACCCAATTAGGAACGATTAAAATTTACATTTTCAAGACTCAGATATTATGACCTCTGTTATGTGTATACCTACCGTATATCACCGGAAGGTAAATATTCAAATATACATTATTAAATGAAAAGGGAACTCATGTTTAATGACAAGGACGTTTTATTGCACAATGGGGAATAACATCACAATGTTTGATAACCAAACATTTGATTATTAGTGAGATTTAGTGTAGACAGAATGTAAATCTCTGTTTAAAAAAAAGATCAAGAATGTTTAAATGTATACAGTGCTTCCCGAAAGTACCGGATAAATTCAATAAAATCGTTGAGAAAAATATTTCAAGTGAATACTCGGACACGTCGATTTTTATTTTTAAATTATCATTTAGAGATGTCATTTTCAACCCCACACCCCCAACCCTAAGCGCTGCCAACTCCAACTTTAAAAATTCAAATAGCAAAGAACCCTTTCTGATACCTCATCTGATAGCTTTCTTTATGCTGAATACAATAAAAAAAAGTTTTTCAAAATCGGTTGATAAATAACGGAGATATTTACCAAAATGTATTCAAATGAAAGTGCCAATAATATTCGAGCAGGCGTTGATACGGTTCCAGCAATGGGCGGCAAAAAACAATTGCAACTTGTTTGTAATTGAATGTAAAGAAAATGTATTGACATTACTTAGTGGAGTGTGTTACTTAGTATTATTAACGATTGAAAAATAAGATAATAACAAAAATGAGATTTACTGAAACCGAAAGAATCGAAATTTTAATGAAGATTGGGGTTGGAGATAGATAGATACATTTTGTTTACATTCAATTACAAACAAGTTGCAATTGTTTTTTACCACCCATTGCTAGAGCCGTACCAAACGCCTGCTCGAATATTGGCTCTTTCATTTGAATACATTTTGGTAAATATCTCCGTTATTTATCAATCGATTTTGAAAAACTTTTTTTATTGTATTCAGCATAAAAAAAAGGCTATCAGATGATGTATCAGAAAGGGTTCTTTGCTATTTGAATTTTTAAAGTTGGAGTTGGAAGCGTTTAGGGGTTGGGGAATGGGGGGTTGAAAATTACATCTCTAAATGATAAATTAAAAATAAAAATGACGTGTCCGAGCATTTATTTGAAATATTTTTCTCAACGATTTTATTGAATTTATCCGTTACTTTCGGGAAGCACTGTATATACCTTTAGTTTAGCTTAATTTGCATGTAATGATGAAAGGTGTTTGTAAGATTTGCAATACTAAATGTTTAATGTTAACGAAGATAACATCTACACAACAATGGTGTTCTGTGAATACATCTTGTAGTAGTACGTGAGAATAAGTCGGGATAGATTTAGCTCCAATAAATGAAATGTCAAGCAACTTTGTACTAAATGGGTCTTTCATACACACCAAGAGTTATGTAAGATGACATTATAGAAATATTGCTGATTCTTTTTAATCCTTGTAGCTGAGGAAATCCATAAACAGGATTACGTGTTAAGATTTAAAAAAGCACTGACACTTTCTCTTGACGTATCGTGTCTAATCTTATCCATCTATGAATTTCTTTGTTTAATGAACGTATCGTTACTAATTGCTATATTGGATTTTATTACAATGGTTATTAGATGTTGGTACTAATCTAATTTATATTCAGAGCGTGTCGAGAGGTATAATCGGGTTATAAATTTATAGAAAAGTTATAGTGAAGTTTGCAGAAAATTGTCTATGTTTTATTAAAAGGTAAACAATTAATATATTGTTAGGAAGTTGTAAAATGTAATTTTGCAAATGGTCTAACGGTCAGTTGTCATGGATACCATTGTTACAAGAATTGTTTCCATGACAATTGACCGTGGGTTAGTTTAACAGGGAGTTAAATCCGAATTGAAAGACCGGTCCTTAGTAAACTAATGAACTTTCCAAAATTTTGAAAAGTAATCCATATGCTGCCACGTAAGACATTAATAATAATAATTAATAATTTTGTACGATTTATTTAATGATGGCCACGGTCGTATGCACAACAGGCCACTACGCCCATGAATGACAATGTTAAAATATTCATCAACATTTCCACCCCACATGGCACTTGAACTCACAACCATTACCAAAGACTAATTACTAGGTCATGCGGGTCCTAGATAAAAATGTGTATTAAACTTTTTTGGCTGATTGTGAAAATGGGTATTGGCTGTCTTATTTTTTTATAAAGTTAGATACCTATACATTTTTAAAAAATGGTACCATTTATTATAATATTTTCCTTCATACGAAAATAAAATCATTAGCACATTTTGTTATCAGACCTTGCGTTAATCCAAATATGGAAAGTAATTCTTATAAGTTGCGATATTTTACATAAAATATGATGACAGCTGAATTTATATTAAATGTAAAAATTGTTTGTAACTGGATTTAGTTCACCATCTCCATAAATGGAATCATAAATGGACTAGAAGTTTACCGAAAGGTTTCGCCGACGAAATTAATGGTGTTACTGCGATAGCTTATTGTGCTATTGCTTAACTAAAAGTACATTTAAGCTTTATGTAATTTTATGAGTTAAACGAAGAATATATGAACTATTAACGCAACGAGCCATTGAAACAACAAAGAAAGCCCGTTACATGAGACAGGCCCGGTTCCAGGAGTTTTGGCGCCCTGGGCAAAAAGTATCAAATTGCCGCCCCTTTTAGCAAAACCGAATTAATTCTGTAGGTGCTATTTTTTATTATAATTTTTCAAGACCAACTGTATCTAGAAGTCGCATAGATACAGCTGGCCTTGAATTTTTAAAGAAAATGTTTATTCCCGTAGCAAATATGTTGAAAAAAATAATGAAAAAAGTAATAATCACACAAATGAAGCTGTTCAGAAATTTATTTAAAAATACAAAGTCTTAACATGGTTAAATAAACTCACTACTATTTTAATATTCGTATAGATTATCTCGTGAAATTAAAAAAAAAGTTAAAAAAAACTCTTTTCTTCTGACTTTTAACTCGCAAAACTGTTTTATTATTTCGGATATATCAATTTTATTACTTAATTCATATTCTACAGCTAAAATTGAAAGGTCACATAATCTGTTTTGGGATATGGTTGCCCTGAGAAAATTTTTAATAAGTTTCAGTTTTGAAAAACTTCGCTCACCGCTGGCAACGGTCACTGGTAGAGTCAACAAGATTCTCAATGCCACTTTTAAATTGGGTGCACATTTCAGCTCTGTAATTAGTTTAAGAATTTCGAGGGGACTTTGTTTTTTATTTAAAATTGAACAAATAAATGATATTTCGTCAGTTAGCTCAAGTCCATTAAGGTCTGAGGAGTCTCCATCCGTAAGTATAATCTGAAGGTCGTTACAATGTTTAGTAATGTGATGTTTATCTAAATCTTTAAGACTGAATATGTCATACAGAAAACTAAAATAGCTATTATGCTCCTCAAGCATGGAAAATCGTTGTTCCAGAGAACTTATTGCTGTATCTACTAGGTGAAAATACATTTCTATTTTGAATTTTTCTTTTGGGTCCTGAATTGGTTCATCGATGCTCTCATAACTAAATTGTCTCTTCTGCTTTCTTACCCGTGCTCTTGGAGCCGAAGTAAAACTAGTTTCTACGTCAATCTCAGAGGCAAGTCCGGCGGTTTCCACTATTACTCGATTAAACTCCTCATCAGATCTTAAATTTTTGAAAAAAGTTAAGGAATTTTTTAACAGGTCTATTGCAGTACTGATGGTAAACTCTTTGGCCTGCATCAATTTACTAATTGGGTTTATATGGTTTAAAACCTCGTACCATATGACTACTGAACACAAAAACTTGTACTGTATAATTTGATTTATTAACCCCAATGCTTCATCTCTGATCATAGCATCGATATTGTCGTTTTGATAGATGGTTAATAAGGCATCATAGATTTGCCCAATCTGAAATTTTAGTGGACTTATTGCATCGATGCGGCTTTCCCATCTTGTGTCACTTAATGGTTTGAGCGTAAGTCGTTCTACATGTTTTAGTAAAATTCCCCAACGAAATGTTGAAGCAGCGAAAAACAGGTACAATTTTTGAACAATGTTGAAAAAATTGGCAGCTTCAAGAGACGATTTTGCCATGTCGTTTACAACCAGGTTGAGTGAATGTGCACTGCAGGGTACGTAAAATGCTCGTGGATTGATATTTCTAATTCTCCTTTGTACACCCGCTTGGTTCCCCTTCATATTTGATCCATTGTCGTACCCTTGGCCTCTCATGTCTGTTAATGGTAAATCCATATCTTTCAAAATGTCTAGCAACATGTGTGCCAAATTTTCACCTGTCGATCGTTCTATAGTCACGAAACCTAAAAAGCTTTCCTTTATGTCAACAGAGGATGTGGCGTCATCAATGACAACGTACCTAATAATAATTGTCATTTGCTCAATTTTACTAACATCAGGCGTACAATCTAGAATAATTGAATAATACTTTGCTTTCCTTATCTCCATTAAAATGTGTTTTTTTTATGTTTTCGGCCAGAATATGAATCAATTCCTCTTGGATAGTCTTTCCCAAGTATGCGGCACGGATTTCTTCTTTTTTCAAGATTCTCCTAACATGTTCTTCCATTACTGGGTCATACTCTGCCAACAACTGCACCAGTTTTAAAAAATTACCATTACTATGTTCGTATAATTTTTCTGATGTTCCTCTAAACGCCAAACAACTTTCAGCTAATAACTTCATTACTGAAATAATTCGCCGAAGAACACCATTCCAGTGGTTAATTTCGACATCCATTAGTTTTTGCGATTCCGCATCTATAGTTTTCGATGCTTTAAGGCGTAGTTGTAATTCCAACCACGATTTTTGTGTATCAAAATGACTTTTTGAAGTTTCGTGCGATCTTAACGTTTTGCCAATATGTTTCCAGTTATTATAACCATTTTGTGACAAACTTGAAGACGGATCCTTTGCAAATAATTTGCAACTAAAGCAAAAAACCGCGTTTTTTACCACTGAATATACCAACCAATTTCTTAAAACCTTTTCTCCATTGTTCAGAATTCTTGTATAATAATTTACATTGAATTTTCTGCCACTATCATCGCTGGGAAATTTGAAATCAGTTAAACGACCACATGGACCTGTATTCACCAGATATAGTCTGGTACCATCAGAAATATGATCAGGCCATGTTCCCGGATCCGAATTGATATCCTGCCCTGTAGTCTCCGGAAATTGTTCTATTTGATAACCTTGTAAGTCCTGATGAGACTCAGTGAAAACTGGTTCACAAGAAGACTCGCTGTTATCATCATCATTTTCTGCATGAAGTTCTCTAGTAGCACCCTTTTGGCCTAGGACATTGCTTAGATCCTCTTCACTTTTGGCGTTACTGGTGCTGGCACTAAAAGCCCCTTCTATTAAGTATTGGTGCAAAGCTCCAGACTGTTTTTGAATTGCCACCTGTTTTTCAAGCCGTCTTTTCTTGTATTGAGCCCCAGAAGGTTTTTTTTTGTAATCTGACATCCTGCAACAAAAATCCTGCACTATTTTTCTAAGGCTGTAATAATATGGAAACATATTAACACGATCTTAAAAATAAAATTAATTTTCGACCACAGGTGTAAATATATCTAGCTTAAATCAAAGTTTGTACATCAAGAATTAATCAATGGTTTAAATAATCTATAGTCAAAATGCTCGGAAAAGATAATTAATTGCAATAGCTGCCATGTAAATTAAATTAGCTGTTAACATTAGTAGTGTTTTAATAGGTACTTATACTTACGTTTTTGCTTTTCTTTGATAGCCTCAAAATACACGTATCACACAAACATTTTCACCCACTAACACCGCTGCTAAGTGCTACCACTATACTACCTATATTAACAAATCTAAATTTAAAAATATAGTTTTGACTCCAGTCTACCTATAAAAGCGTGGGTGGATTACGTTTCAGACTGCAGTTTATTTCTAAAATATCGCTGTCATCGCGCTATGTTATGATTCTGACACCTAATACTTGTAATAATATTGCGATAAAGTAATGTCGTGGACGTGCTTTTCTTTCAAACAAAAATAGTATAGCAGCATTCTGCTGCTGTAAACGCAACTTCGTTCAATAATACCATATAATTTGCTTTTGTAGGGCCAAATCGGTTTATAATTTTGTCATTTTGGCGCCCCTGCAAGTTGGCGCTCTGGGCGGCTGCCTACGTTGCCCACCCCTGGAACCGGGCCTGCATGAGATCTTTATAATATTGATAACAGATAAGAAGATAGGTTAGCGTTTCTCTTCTACATGTACTAGGTGTTTAAAATAATATAGTAATATATTTTTCAAATTTTGAAATTTATATCCAAAGATGGCCGTATTACCTATAGCCCCATTATAATGTTTAAATGAATAGAACAAAATAATACCTTTCTGTGAAGCGCGGTCGCAGCGTAGAATCAAAAGACTGCGACTACAAACGCTGGTGGTTCAAATCCGGCCAAGGAACGGGCAAACCCGTTTCGTCCACGGATGTTTGTATTTCGCCTTACATTAAGTCTTAAATGGGGGGACATAATCATACCCCCCCGTAGTGCTCGTGTAAAAAAATAATATGGCAATAATTCAACAATATAATCTCTTTTTGTCAAACTTTTATGGTTGTATTATATTATGTTGTAATAAATTAATATAAAGGACAAAGGAGATACATAGTATAAGAATAAAAATCGCAATAATAATTATTGGTCGTAAATTATCTAATAAAAGATTGGACAATATCAATCGCCATGTAGCTTCCATTTACCAAAATTTAAGAGTGATGCAGAAAAACTTTATTTACTACTCGAATGAATTTAATCCCGTAAGAATAGGTCCAGAAAAATGAGCAATGGTAGGAAGAATTCAAACACCAAAAAGTTAAATAACATCTCGGGTGCTAATTCAATTAAGATCCTTAGATTATTTGAAGAGGGGTGGTGGGTGGATAAATTTTAAATAATATTCTGTAAATTGTATTTCGATTCTGTTAAATAATACCGCAGTGTTAATCAAGCGTCGGTCTACCGGGGGGGGGTGGTGCTGCTTATAGATAGTGTATAGGTCCGCCGTTGGAGTTAATTATATTGATAGAAATACTGTCACATCGCAAATGTATCGAAATGGTAATTTATTAACAAAAATCCCATTTTTACTACCTACATCACAATCAACTCCACCATTCCAGTTGATTACAGTGATTTGTCTAAGTAAACTTCGCACATATTTTAAGATACCTTTAGAACATAAGACAGTGTTTTAAATGTTAACAGATAATTAATAGTTAAAACTGATTACATGCCTGCATTCGTTCTACACAAAAAAACAATGCGAGCGAAGATAAGAAGTTAATTAGTTACACCATTCACTCTTCATGGCGTAAGATATAAATTAATTGACTTTCAACACAAATAGTAGGAAGCTTTTACTTTTTCTGATTTGTATAAATGGGTCTAAAAACACTTCACTTTAGTAAAGTATTTAAAAGGCTAAGTAATTAAAAGTTTTTAAAATATTATTATAATGAATCATTAGAGATCTTGACCGAAATTATTTTACTTCTATAATTAATTTAAAAAATTTACTTACTTAAGATCCGGGGTGGAATCCACTAAAAGGCGAACACAGTCTAGACATCCCCTTGCTGCAGCATAGTGCAAAGCCAGGGTGCTGTTAGATGCACGTTCCAGAGCTGGCATTTCCGTGCGATTTTGAGCTTCCCACAGCAGCCAGCGTAGTACGTTCAGCCGTCCGTATCTGCAACCATGAATACAGCTATTAGAGTTGTCTATATGTTAGGCGTTAAAAGTAAATTGCAGCAAATTGTATTAAACATGTGAACGAGTTTTGAATTGAGTTTTATGTGTTGATTTTATCTGTTTGATATAAAAATGAAACAAAGAACAATTAAAAATGTGTCTAAAACCTATTTTAGCTGCTATGGAATATAAAAGTCAATGTTTTTAGGCAATCAATCGTAGCCATAAGCGACTGAAACATAAAGAATATGATAGGCACTACAATATTATTTTATGCTAGTAGGTACAATATTGAGACTGAGAGTTAATTTATGTTTCATACACATTTGCCACGACCGACGCGACGTAATGAGTTTGAAAATGCATTGCATTGTAATGCATAATTTATCTTTTTGGCATTTTAAAGTCCAGCTACCAATTTTAGGCAATATTTCCTAATTCCTAGCAACAGTTTTGCCTGGAAGTTTTAGTACAGCCAGCGCCAAGTAAATTCGGGCAATACTTTCATTGCAATTTGAAAATTTAAGTTGTAAACGGGAGGAAATAAAGACCTACCTATTATAGCTTAGTATCGTATTCATACGCATTATTTTTGTAAATAAAATAATATTAAAGTAATAATATAAATAAATAAAATAATCGGGGTTTAAACCAGAACTGCAAAACTGAAAAAAGATTAAAATCGTTTCATTTTGCATTTAAATTTATCGATAATGAAATTGTTCAATAAAAGGCTTTCGACTGTATATTGTACCTATAAAACAAAAAACTATTCCCTCCTTCAGGACCAAATTCATCAAATGTACAGTTGGCAGGTAGGTAAATAGAAGTCTCAGTCCGCGCAGCTATACCTACTACTTTTTCTCCGATCTCGTTTATCGAAGGTTTTTTTGGGCCTTCCAAAGCCACGTTTGCTTATAGTTATAGCGTTAGCTTGACCTCCACAAAACTACATGTTTTGTCGATACCTGGTAATTAGCCGAAGTAATTAGTATGTTATAATAAATGTATCAATGCCAACGAATGAAATGTTTAAGATAAATGCCGAGAATTAACAAAAATAGCGACTCCTAAGTGAATCCTTGAATGGATAATGTAAGTCACCCGAATGAAGAAAGAATTGTTGAATATGAATAGGAAAAAAAAAGATTTGTGAAAAATTCGTCTGACACTCTGGAAAAGAGTTGCAAAAGATAGTAGTAGACGCGACGAAGACCTGCTCTTTACAGGGCGTAGAATTGATTTACGCACCGCACCATAGGGATATTTCAATGCAAAAATTTTGATATCCATTATTAAATTTTATTATTTTTTATATTTATTATCCATCCTTAAATATTTTGCAGCTAACCTGTTCAGAAGCGTTTTATAGAAAAGAAAGTATTGTAATTTTAGTTTTTTAATTTTAATTTTAATTTTTAGTTTTCCAGAATGTGTTAGGATCTACGATTGGGATTCCTTTAACAGGGGCGGCCATGTGACTTCACCGCGTCAGCAACGCGGCTACCTCAGTGGGTAAACAACTATACGCTCATGGGTTGTCATGTAAATTACCGCTTCCAATAATCGAAAACGTAGATCACGTGATGACCGGTCTCGCGTTTACCATAGATATTGTGTTTACCCGCCGAGGTAGACCACGTGATAATGGGCCCCTATGATAACCCACAGCGATGGACCCTGCCAAGTTGCTCTATATCATTATCAATAAAGGCGCGATTTCCACAAACACACTCTCAATTTTTAAGAGAAAATAAATAAACATAAAACATTTTTGCATTGAAATCCTTATACTGCGTAAATCAATTCTACACCCTCTATAAATGGAAATTATGTAGAAATTTTATTTAAATCTTTAAAAATTACCTCTCAAAATCTTAATACATGTAAATATTTATTATTAATTAACCCTGAATGTGTGATCATATTTCAAAGTAATGTTTAAACAAATTTTGACCCTACACAGTGGCCATTAGTCCCGAACTTTTTAAAATTAGTGAAAATATCAACATTCGATTTATAGTAATTAAAAGATTGTTGAGACGATCGGAAACAAACAAGCTAACCTGTAATAATTAAAGCCCATTTTCACTTTCCAAATCAATGTACCTTTTTCGCATTTCTAACTATGCTTAAGCCCTGCAACACCAACAAACATGATGGGCCGTATTGAAAGTAATACAAAATCTTTTAATACCCATTGTTCAATAAGTACCTAACACCTACCCAGGGTTAAGCGGATATTTGAGTTTATAGCAACATCGCGAAATGTGTCATCATATCATTCACGTCCCTGGATTTGTTGAAAACTTAGATACCTACAATTCTATCGAACTAGTAAATAGGTACCCTTACGTTAAAAACATCATACACGAATCATATCGACGTGTTTGGTAGTTTTCTATTATAATTTGCCTTAACATAATAAATTGTCAGTTTGCAAAACTATGTATAAAAAATATGTTCAACTAAAAATTAAAATAGTTCAACAAAAAGTAGGTAACCTTAATTCCTTACTATATCTGCTCCTGAAAGGTTACTTAACTCTAAAAACGATTATAAAGCCAAGTACGTCCGTCTATTTAATACAAATTATGTAGGAACTAGAAACTAAAATTGGAATAAAAAATGTCACACTGATTTGTAATTATGAAAGTATTTGCAGTATTCGATTTTATTCATCGTATTAATAATTATTATGTCTCTGAGCATTGAAAAAACTAGTAATTATTGGTGATTGAATTCAGAAATGGTTTTGGTATTATTCGTTTAAATACCTAACTCTCATCAACATTTAGTAGTTTACAAAAAATTAGCTTTTAATCGATTATTATACTTTTTCAAAGTATTTTAATGACGGATATGTAGATATGCGTCTGTTACTAGAAAAATAACATATTGTATGCTACTACAAACATAACGTCTGCAGAAGATTTATTAATTACTTATGATTAGAGTTTCTAAATCTTTACTTTAGTAACTTATAACAAACATTGTTTTCACTTTCGTTTTTATGTAAATTTGCTTATTTGAATTTCTGAAATGTAGCTTTAATTAGTTTCTAAATAAATGTCAGGCACTCACTACCTACGGAGAAACAATAAAATTTCAAGATATTTTCTGCAGGGAATGGAACAGATTTAATCTACGTCTTTTAATTTACATATCAAAATGCTGTATAATACCTTACTTAAATATTTACTCACAAAGTAGGTGACTCAGTTAAATTGATACCTAATATTATTGCATCTTTTAAAATGTTTATACAGGATATTTGAAAATTTAACGCACAGGATTTGATTCAATGGACTAAAACAAATCTCAAATTAGGAATGAAGTATTTTCCGATTGTCCTCATTATCGAATTATTTACAAGGAACAAATATTTGAAAACAAAATAATTTTCTAAATTTGTTTCTCCCACTTCAAGGCAAAAACATTCGCACAATTTATCATGAACGATTGAAAGCTCTATACGCCATTGGTACCACATTTTCTATAGAGCGTTTCACTCTGAGAGTTCTGTACAGGAAAGATAGGCCCATGTATGGACCTTCAGTCTCCGACGTTGCTAGTTGTAGAGGTCACTGAGCTTTTTGAAAATGAACTTTTTATAAAATTTTATCATCCACATAGCCACCTAATTGAGTTGTTACACACATCCATGGCCAGCTTCATTATCGCAACTCTTACGAGTTACCTACATCGCCGTTCGAATTTGACACGTCTACAGTAACTTTATGTAGACACGTCCTCTCTGTGGTGCCCTCTCGGGGTGTAATATATGAAACTACTATGTATTTTAATTCTGAAAAAAATGTTGATGATTATTAATTATTATCTAATAGATGGTACCACAGAGAGGACCTATTCAAAACAAGTTGATTGGTTTTTGTTGACCTATTATCACGATTGGAACTCGGTAAGAGTTATGAAAATAAAGTTGGCCATGCACATGCAAATAATTAGAACGGCCGTGCAATAAATATTATTCAGTTAGTCGATAACGAAGGAAAGTCTGAGAAATTTTTCATTCTTAAATTTGCATTAGCCCCCTAAATCAAGTTGGAAAAGCACTGGCTTCCATTTTGAAACCCTCTGTATACCGTCAAAAGTTGAATTTGTGATTAATTATCTAATTAATTTCGTTATTTATAAATAATCCTACAACATAAATATAAAATTTCATAAATTAACTCGTCCCATATTCATCAGATTAAGTTTTTCATGTACATCTTAGCAAATTTTCGACCTCTTCGATGAACTTTCTCCATTTTAAAACCGCTAACTTAAATTAATCCTTTACAAATCTAACTATCATATGCATAAAAAGAATAACAGCTAACAAACAGTTTTAAAAAGTACGTGTCACTGATTTCTAGCAAAGCTTCTAGTAGAAAATTGTGTTTTGTTATTAAATGCAATTCGATGGGTTTCGTTTGAAGTCATTAGCGCGTCTGCAGATGTTACTTGCCTATAATAATTAATCATTTTTGTAAATTATTTCTAGATTAGATAGAATTACGCTAATAAATAAATTCAGAAATCTTTGTTGGATGCCAGCTGTTCGATTAGATACAAAACATCGCCCAAAACTAAAATTGTGTGATTGATTTGGCAGGTAATTGCTTGTACGGATATTCAAAAGCATTTGTTTATATGCACTCAATCCAGCTATAATAATATTAAGTGCTGTTATTCTTTGATAACTGTGCACACCCTCTATAGGTTAGTGTCATGACTAAGCTTTTTTCTTACTTACAAAAACATGTTTGAGGTTGATCGAATACAACAAATTTGAAAAATTCCCCGCTTTTATGATTCATAAGAAGCGATTTTCCGTAAACAAAGTCTCATTAAAAATTTAAAGACCATGATACAGAAACTAGCAAAATATAAGAAAAACTTAAAGGTGATCTAGTAAATGATAATCCAAATATAGGCGCCCACAGCCGGGAAAAGCTGGCGAAGTTGAAGAAGATATTTAGAGATTAACAAAACAACATAAATTACCCATCGTTTCGGAAGGTTCAACTCCCAGGGTTGGACAAGCAACCGAATTTGGTACATCTGTCATCTTGTAGGAAGTCATGGGCTTAGAACAAGAAAAGACCGCGGGTCAAAACAGGAAGGTATATGTAACCCAAAAATAATGGGTTTGCTAGTATAGGTTCTCAATTAAATTCGCCAAGAAACTATTTTACTATGGGACATCTCCGTAAGAGAAACCAGAACAAATTGTGCTAAATATCGAACCTCAGCAGCAAAACATATTTACATCAAAAACTGACCAAACATTAGAGTGGAGAAAATTAATCGATGATAAAATTCAATTAGAAATGACAAAAGAAATTGATAAAAATTATTTAGTAGTAAGAAAACGAGTAAAACACGATACAAATCAAAAATCATCAAAATGAACAAATTAAAAATCACCTATGGAAGAAAAAAAATTAATGGGAAAATTAGTGGGAGATACTCGGCATGTGAACTAACAAAATGCAAAAATTATATTATCTTGAATGTCTTCTATGCCCTAAAAACGATAAAACTGGTAAAGTAAGAGGTGAAGAAGAAATCTTTAATGGATATCTGAAACAACTATAAACTGGTTACAGGTACCTACATGGCATGTACTCAAGAGCCATAATATTAAACTGGTAGGTAGCTAATTATACACTCTATAGTTTCACAGCAAAAGCTGAAAGCCCAAAATACTGTTAAGACTATCAGCCTTAGGCGGTTCGTCCACCGAGGAAACCAATACGACGCGACTGGTCGCGGGCGACCAGTTGCGTGCGACCAGTCGGTCGATTCTTCGTACACCAAAGAAACTTAAATTTTATCAGTTACGAATATGTCGTCTTCGGATGAGGACCTTCTTGTAGGTTACTTGTACCTAAAAGGTCGAGCAAAAAATCGCAAACGTTTTTGGGTTCACCCAGATTTTAAAGATAAGCAGGAACAACGATGGTACAAAATCGCAAGTTCAGACAAACCTACAGGATGAGTAGGGAAAGCTTTAAACAACTTGAAAGGTCCTGTAATTTTTTTGTCACGGAAAACACAAATGCATACAACACGTGAGAACACCTCTATCAACGAATGATCGTAGGCAAGTAGTCGCTCAGCGAATAACCGGTTTGCGTTTGGTTGTCAGCGATCAGTTTCCTCGAGTTTAGTCTCTAGTCGTCTTGGTGGACGAAAAACTACTATTATTTTCAATGCAATGGGTGCATGCGCGACTGGTCGCTTGGTCGCCCGCGACCAGTCGCGCCGTATTGAGTTCCTCGGTGTTCCCATCATAGATCAAACAATCGGATGTATTTGTTGCGACTAGTTTTGTCCTAGTTCTTTTCTAGTGTTGGTATAATCGGATAGAGTTAATCAGGGGGGAGGATGACACACAATTTGAAAAAATAAAACGGGTTCCAAAAATTTTAAATTGCCACTTCTGTGATATCATTGGATTCAAAAGATTGTCTACATTTCAAAAATGTAATAATATACAGGGTGTTTGTTTACGTACTTACATATAAAAAAGCAACGTTTGATATGTATATTCCATGTACCAAGTATGAAAACTATATTTCAAAAAATAAAGAAAATGGGGGGGGGGGTACACTCTGTATATACAGTGTGATCATTTGAAAACGATCCACCATTAATATCTCGTGAACCATACCAAATATCAAAACAATGTAAATACATAGGATATAGGGGACACTCGATAGCATAATCCGCGTCGCGCTAATACTTACCCCGCCGCCCTCAACTATCCACTATGGCACTATGTCCTTTACGATACCTCAAATTAAAGGTCTTTTAAAATGCCATTTTCGCAAACAAAATTAAAACCGATAGATTCGTTCTGAAGAAATTAAAAAGAACATGAAAAAGGTGTGTGTGCTTAAAAGACGTCCGTACGTCAAAAGTGAAAATCAAATGACAGCTGTCAGATTATTATTCGCCAATAAAGGTAAAAAAAGTGCCGCCCGGCGAGTCGAATGCACGTTTGATGTACCTAAAAAGATACGATAAACTGGCAAATATTGTAACTCACGTGTTAATCGGCGAATAGTAATCTCACAGTTATCATTTGGTTTTCACTTCTGACGTTGTACGGACACGTCTTAAGCACACACACCTTTTTCATGTTTTTTTTAATTTCTCCAAAACGAATATATCGATTTTAATTTTTTTTGCGTGAAAAGGTAACATTTTAAAAGACCGTTAATTTGAGGTATCACAACATTTAAACTTTTCAAGTTTGGAAAGGTGGAGGCGGCGAGGTACGTATTAGCGTGACGCGGATTACGTTACCGAGTGGCCCCCATCCTCTTAAACGTATTCTTACATTTTTTTGATATTTGGTATGATCACACTGTATAGTACTTCGATCTTATAATGACACACAGAAGATATATGAAGCAATGTAATTTATTATAAATAATACTGAAAGTTCTAAGAGTGTTATGATATCCTTCCACCTTCGGATGACGATAGAACTAATTATTACAAAAATGTTTTGTACCGTATTAGTGATGCTGCAGTAGATACTACATGGAAAAATAAATGATCTGGGATAATCTTTCTAATTCTAAACATACACTCCTGTCACTGAAACCGATCTGCGCGGCTATTTATGTGTATTAGTATTTAATAATAACGGTAAATGGTAAGATATAAAATCTGCTATAAAAGTATAATTTTCGCATTCTTTACCACAAGCATTTAATAACAAGCAATGATAAAATTTTACGCTTTAATGTAAGAAAAGTAACAATCCTCTCCTGTAGTTTATAGAGCTTCTACATTATGAAGAACTTTAATTTCAGTTTTTATTAAAAACGTATTCTGAGCTTATAAACGCATACCTAACGGATGTTACGAGAAATGCAAAGTCGAGGATAAATCACAGGTTTCCCGTTTAGCCGCATGTTGTACACGTACAGGATGCTGGGTGCTCTGCAGTGACTGAAAAAATTTAATGCGGGTTGTTTACTGGAAACAGCACTAGTATTTACGATTATTTCACGGTTGTATAATAACTGTGCTGAGATAATATGTGTGAATATTTTCTTATCGTTTAAAATTTTAAATCGAAAATGCGTAAAACAGTTACAGTACTGTGTTAAGAATCCTATACATGATTTAAAAAGCAACAATATAATATTTAAAGATGCATTTTTGTTCTACCTTTGCCGTAAATCTGTCAAGTTTATATGTACCTAACTCCTGTTCCTATCTTTTAAGTTAAGAAAACAATCATTATAATTGGGCAATACAGTACCGCTATAAAAGTTAAAAGACACAGGTTTATTTATGGGCACTTTTTAATGCAGCAACTCAAAATATTATATTTAGCGTTAAAACCGTTCAACAAACTGTGTTGGTTACCATCCACGTTTCTTCTGTATTCAGTATAATAAATAATTAGATACTTCTTAATACAACAAGCTATAATGAAACCGATTTGTCTCCTTAAAAGGTTTAAGACAATGGAACTGGTACGGTTCAGTATGTTTGTATTTACTAAAGACCAACAATTCTATGCATTCTGATCATTCACCCATTATGTAATTAACTTTACAACACTTATGTAATTATACTCATCTCGGAAGTCTCTGCATTATGATGTTTAGCTATCCTAGACAACACAATTATGTACGCAATGTTAGAAAAATTATCATGGATATTCTAGGCAAATAAGAGTAATATAGTTGGGGCACGCTAATGGTGCATCTACGTCATCAATCATATTTTCTGGTAATTTTGTAGTAGGTACCTATCAATCTTGAAACAGTATAAAACTGTATTTTTTTGTGAACTACGTATTAAAAGTATGTTTTTTATAAACCCATAGAATGTTATTTTACAATTATTATTTTTATTAATTAGTTGTATTCATATTATTCCTGCAAAAAATAAAAACGTTTACTAGTTAGGATTTTTTCGTCCTAGAAGTTTCTATTCAAGCACATGATCATTGTTTTTTTTATTGTGTTTATATTGCTCAAATGTCACCCTGACAGTTTGAGAGACACATTAAAGCAAACGACCGACGTTTTGAGAAACAATAAATAAATATAAACAGAGTAAATCATGACGTCATCATAGACGCCATTAAAAAATTGATGACGTAGACGCACCCTTAGCGTGCCTCAGCTATATTATATTGTTATTACATTTTTCAGGAACTAAATAATACAGGCTGATTTTTTATCTTGTAATAAGTAGGTAGGCAACAGATACTACAGCTACTTGTAACCCACAAGTATCTTATGAGTATCATGGTTACGGAGTTATGGAGGTCTTAAGAAAAAAATGGAAGCCCTCTGGCGGTAACTTGAAAACAACTAAACAAGAATTTTGTAATACAGTTAAATATTTATTTTTGATACTTTATAGAAAACAAAAACATAAAACATGAAAAGGAAGTTAAACAAAACAGAAAAAAGAGAAACTGAAGCTTTAAGTCATTGCTTAAGTGAAGCTTTCAAGGTTGAGGGTAATATTTGTAGGACCGAGTCAGTCCCTGAAATTACTCGAGTCTTGTAAACAAACTTAACAGACGCGTAGCTTACAATATTTTCTGTACGGTCAATAATATATTTGTAACATTTAAACAGACGGCAAAAATTTACATTAAAAATATTTTGTTATCAAATCAGCTAGGCTATGTAGGTACATTTTTAAACTTCCATGCTATGGTTGTTAAGGAAACATGTAAACAAAAATAATGTTGCTGTGACAATTTAATATTCCGTCAGCTTATGAGAAGCGTCCTTTTTTAAAAATTGAACCAATCAGAAGGCTATATTACTGACATTATTTTTATGACAACTGAAAAGCCGAGTGAAAAGCAGTAGAGTCTTCTAGCGACAATGGGTATTTATGTCAAATAAACGTCAAACAAATGTCAACTAAATTATTATTATTTTAAAAATTCTTGTTTCATTGAATTGTCATCCGAATACAAATTTACTCTGAGTATTTCGCTTTAATATTTGTCATTCATTCATTAGTCGTTGCTGACTTTTTTGGAAAATAATTACCTACTTATTCGTATTTTCTGATTGTTTTTAATCTAAATTATATATGGAGATGCATTGAGACGAGTTGATAGTGAAATAATATGTAATAGGTACCTACAACTCAATTGAATTTATGAATGTAGGTAGGTACATTCTGTAAGAAGCGTTTTCAATCACCAAGTACGTTATGGGTAAAATGTAGCAGCCCTGAGGCGGTAAAAACAACGTAGTACTATATGACAACACTAGAAAATAAATCACCCGATTGTGCAAACAGTAGTAAATATGTCGATCTGTCACAATAATGAATCAATACAAAAGAAGATTATAGACTCCTCAACAACATAATATGAGACTATCAAACAAGGATTGGTTGTGATTTTTTTAAAACAAATTTATGTATTCCTTATACAATGGAGTTTCTTCTTGTTCAATTTTGAGTGTTCATGATTTACCTAAGTTAAGAATCTGAGAACGAATAAAAACATCATGCAGATGATTAACAAATGTTGCACCTACACACCATAGTATTAACAAGAAATCACTTCGTTAATGTACGAGAATTAAAGATAGCAGTGTTTTGCAACGAACAGGTATTTTGTTTACCCCAGGTTAGCTATTCTAAAATTTAGTCGATTAAATTCCCTTGCGATAAACAACGTCAGTTTTTGCATGACAAGGCCATTGTGTGTTAAAAGTCAAAATTTGAATAGTCTTGCAAACGGCATTAATTTATTTGCTATAGAAGGTGTTCTTTGCGGAAACCGAGAAACTTGATTTATATCTGATTCTGATATACTTGTAACTTTCACAGCAATCTAGTTTACAGTTTCAGATGCCACCGGCTGATGTAATACCCTGATCGAAAATGGTAATATGTGAAAAACAAGTCTAGTACTTACTTGAAATTGCGGTAGAATTCAAAACTAGTATTACTTCAATATCATTGAACGCATTGCTTGTCAAATCGGTTTTATGAAAAGCAAAGATAAACAAGAATGGACGCAGATCTATCTAAAGACAACTAACTCTACGTGTCAACTGTAGCAGTTAAACTCGTACCAATTTTTATGGGTACCTTTCAGGTTATTGTTCGAAAATATTTAATACACAATACGTAAGTTTAACTACCCCCCGATTTGCTACTTATTCGTATCGTGAAAGTCGTTATTGCAAAAGCAAAATTATGTTTTTATTTCGTATTTAAGTCGTATTTGCAAAACGTATGATAGTAGGTACATCAAGTAGCATTTCGAGTATTCAAGTGCAAATAAATTTTAAAATCCGTTATGGAACGTTACAGGAAGAGAAGCCCATAAATTTATTGTCCTCAATAGATAAATCTCACTATTTTGCGAATTAACAAGATGTTGAACAGGTGGTTACTTGAATGTAATGTTTATATATTCATACTACAAGTACATGTTAGACAGTTAAATGTTCACTGAATTATAAAGAAGGTTGTTTATGGGACACTACTATAAAATATAAATAGGAAAATTAATCTAAGTAGTAATGGAACAGTGTCTTCGCATCTTATAAAATTACCGGGTGGTGGGTAATTTAGTTTTAAGATAAAATGGTACAATTACTTAGATATTACAGACGTTTCACATGCAATTTGTACAGTTATAATTAACAATAACGTTAAAGACTATATGGCAAACGCAGCGATAATTGAATTGCCTTCAAAATTAATTCAATAATGACGTACCATTCATTAGCTTGATACAAAAAGATTTATTTTAAATTGAAGCAGAAATTAAAAGCTGATTCACATTATTAAACCATTCTCTGAAAGCGAAACCAGAACCTTGCTAGTTTGTGCTCAATTTATCAGGAAGTTCTGTGAAGACTTGCATAAATGTCATTTTCGTATTAGAAACTTAATTAGTTGAGGTGTTAGTATGGCATAACCAAACGTTAAAAGTTGAAATTAAGTGAAAACAAACATTACTGTATACCAGATGCATATTACCTTCAGTGCAATTACATAAGACCGTAGCAATTTCAAGGAACATATGAAATTTACTTAAAACTCATTGAGTATTTGAAGAAATTGTAATTGCTTTAATGGAACTCTGCAATTGCTTTAAAACAATAATGCTTTCTCCGAGTACGCAGAACATCTGCACAATTTAAGAAAGCTCTTCAAGCAATTGTGTCAGTAATTTTAGTTCAGTGTTTTTAATGCTCGTACAAAATAAATAATAGTTATTTATGCTACAAGGGATGTAAGTATTATGTAGTATTAGTTGAGGATTGGTTTGTGATTGAGTAAATTTACTACATCTCGAGTTGCATATAACATTCTCTCCACTCCTATAATCCATATAACTACCACAATCAACAAAAAAAAATAATCTGGTTTTATATTTTCGATAATTTTGAATACCTAGTTTAAAGAATTTTCACACAATTTTGTTGATTGTCAAAAAACGTATGGCGGATGATCATTGCTAATACACTATTATGCTACAAGGGTTGAAAGTATTATTTACTACTTGAGGACTTGGGTTGTGCCTGAGTTTCAGCGAGGGCAACAAAGTCCGGGGCTGGGCAAATTTAATACTTACATTTTCAGTTGTATATAACATTTTTTCAACCCTACAATCCATATAACTACTACAAGAAGAATTTTAACCAAATTTTGATAATTGTCATTTTGACAATATTATTGTCATATTATATAATACAACGAGTGCTCTGCCTCTGAGTTTTGTTAACAATATTAAATTTGTTGTTCTGAATACGAGTTGCTGCTGCGACGAAATTAATTACGAGCGGTATGCGAGTGATTATTTTCCAAAAACAGTAGCAACGAGTAATGAATGAATGACAAATATTGAAGAAAAAGTCAGAGTAAGAGCTGTATTCGGATGACAATTTAATGAAACAAGAATTTTTAAAATAATAATAGTTTTTTTGACGTTTGTTTGGCGTTTATCTGACATAAATAATATTGTCGTATATTATACAACTAGACGATCGAAAATTATCGGTAATACGAGACGTGTTGCCTGTTTTATTATTATTAGGCAATACGTCGAGATTCGAGAATTTTCGATTGTCGAGTTGTATACAGGTAGATTATTTCATGAACAAACAAAATAAATAAAGTAGGCTAAAGAAGTAAACAGGAAATTTATAAATTTAATTATTAATATTGAATGTACAATTATTATAAACATTTCCATTTGTTGTTGCGTTTTTGACAGAAGAGGAAGGTGAGGGTTCTTTGTTAGCTGAAGGTGTCTCTTTTCTCAAATTTTAATATTGATTTTTATGCTTGTTACATTTTTTATTCAAAGGCTACTTATGTAATTTTAATAATTCGATAATACAAAGGTTCGTATTATGGCTGTAATACAAAGGTTCGTATTATCGATCGTCATGGTTACTCAATAGTTACGCAAATAACCGCTGTAACACGTTGTAACTAAGGAAAACCATGCATTCTTATTGGCTTATATACCTGTGGATGAAATAATCGTATATTATACAACTAGACGATCGAAAATTATCGATAATACGAGACGTGTTGCCTGAAACACCACGAGACGCGGAGCGTCGAGTGGTGTTTTATTAGGCAATACGTCGAGATTCGAGAATTTTCGATTCTCGAGTTGTATACAAGTAGATTATTTCATGAACAAACAAAATAAATAAAATAGGCTAAAGAAGTAAACAAGAAATTTATAAATTTAATTATTAATATTGAATGTACAATTATTATAAACATTTCCATTTGTTGTTGCGTTTTTGACAGAAGAGGAAGGTGAGGGTTCTTTGTTAGCTGATATAACAAGGGGAAGTAAGTTAATTTACTCCCAGTTGCTAATCGCGATCAAAACGCGTTCAGCAACATGTACTACCTACTTCCATCAAATCACCGTCATAAATTATAATACCTAGTGACATTCAATTCAAGTAGTGCGAAAAAAATGTATATATTTCTGCACTGTACCATTATATCGCGGGATATCATTTTCAATCCCGGCTGTTTAGATGGCTAACGGAGAATAAATCACGAACTTACATTCCTTGAGCTTAAACGGTTGTACAATGTTTTATCAAAAGAAACTATTATTTCAACAGAATAAGTAAAATTCATTTTGAAAAAAAATTTGACAACTTGTAAAATAATGTCATTTCAGTTGGTATGCTTCGTTCTGGGGATGGCTAAAAACACTTTGATAAAATGGAAAATTATTTGCAACTTCAAACCTGCCAATCGCAGTCTTTGTTCAGTTCTGTGACAGGGAACTTTCCGATTTGAGCATTTTTCAGCAAACAGAACAGGTGTACTATTTCCGGAATATTGAGTATCCTTTTACAATTTTTGCACATTAACGTGTGCGTGATTTTTATACAAAATTATTCTCAATTCTTACAGATAAATTAATTGTTTTTTATTTCAATAATTCCAAGGTATGAGTGATTTTTGTTAAAGTTCAGATTTAATTTCGATGATTTTATGCTTTTTAAAAATCTAATACTTACAATGAGTAACACGTGCGAATGCAGTATTTTTTTCACTACAAAAAATCTATGTATACTTTAGCTCTAAAATAATTAGGAAAGGAGATAATTCAAAATTAAAATTTTAGAATTGGCAGTCGCACGGTGCATGAACATTTCACCACCCTGTATAGTAAACTAAACAAATCTAATTAATTCAATATTCTTAGAAATCTTAATAATAAATTGTACCGGGGGTCCTGTCATTATCTATTTTGCTGCATAGAACGGTAATTTAATTTTGCCGCACACAAGCTGGCGCTGCAATTTCTCTATGTAGCTACAGGTGTAAATTATAATCCTACTCTCAATCTGTCAGCTGGGAGAAACCTGCAAGTAGGTAATTTGAAATTTTTTATACCGGATTTACAGTTTTTCCGAGCCGTGACGCGTGCCAGACAGGATAAAAAAATGTATTCGTCCTTGATTTTTGCGATAAACTGATAAAAATCTGTATCTGTATTTGCACAGCTTTCTACATTTCCAGCAAAATGATTTAATCAAAGGACGTTTTTCGTGTGTAAATTTTAAAGGACAGCGGATGGCATCATTTTGCGTATCCTAATTAGGTGAAAATAACCATGAAATTTATTTTTAGACCTGAAACTCTGACACAAACTAATTACAGCATATAATTATATACTTAGTAGCTTTGTAGAAAAATTAAATTAAATTTAAAAATTGAAATAACGTGCGTATTAATTCATTTTATATGTAAGTATTAATTATTGAAATAATAATTGGAATGTGTTATAGTACAATTAATAGTCAGATACGATCAATATTTAAATCACCATATATCATAAAGAAAAACCGAGTAGCACAGTAGAGAAAAGTATTAAATCCTTGAAAGTAAATCAGCTGTAACTATTCATTTCTGCATTTAAAGATATATCAAAGGTCTTGTTCATATAATAATATGTTACATTTCCTATAACCTACGAACAGAAAAATATAATAAAAAACACAGAATATTTCAGAAAATATGCACACGTATTTGATGTAACAGAATAAAACAAAAGTTTTATTAACGTTAATCTTTGAGAAATAAAAACTGTTTCTGTCGTAACATAGAAATATGAACTTTTATTTTATTAACAGGAAACTGGACTACTTCAAGGGTAATTAAATTACGACCTGCTTGTAGATTATAAATCTGGAATTTAAACAGCAGGATGTTTTCTGTTGAAGGAGAGGTTTTATTAGTTTTTAATTGACTATACTGTACTTCTTTTATATTTATATTAATTACAAAAACATGGCAACAATTTATATAAAATCACATCTTGAGTAACAAGTAAATATTTGCACAGTTAATTTCTTTTTTTTTATGTCATTACCAAAAACTTGAGTAAATTAATCGTTAACTTTTAATACGTAGTATATGGAAACCAAAAAATTTAAACTTTTATAGGCGATTTAGATTGGTTAAGAATCAAGGCGAAAGCAAAGAATTTGAACTGTCTCTCAAATAACTTTTAAGGTCGTTCTAAACTGGTTCGAAATGCCAAAATTGCAATAGGGGTTCCTCGTTTACATGTTAGTTGATGTTCGAAAATGTAATTTATGTGGATTACCCACAAATTCAAGAATTTTACTACATTAATGTAGTAAACATTTAATAAATTGTGCCGCAACTTTTAGGTTTGGTTATGTAAATTTCTGTGATAACATTTAATTAAAATTTAAAAAAAATTATTTTAATATCCTAAATAGACTCTTACAAAAATAGAAGGGATTTTCGCATAAGAATCCTTATTGGTATGGGAAACTGAATCTTTTACTTGAGCATGAATCATAATAATAAATGAAATTAATAGACATATTGACATTAGTAATAGTAGTATATTATGATACGAGTTTTATAAGACACATTTTGTAGCACGCACGTGTTGAGCGGTACACGAATCCGTTAAAAAAATATAGGGGTTCTATTAAAAAAAATATCCGAAGACGTCATCACGCGAAAACAAATAAACATCGGAAATGCACGCTGCCCTCATAAGCACAAAGGGCTTATCTGACAATTGTGTCATTTTTAGTTAGAGACGGTTTTGTAAATTTTGTTTTGCCAACCTCTTTTTGCTTTTATAAGATTAACAGGATATTACTGTATTGGAACGTTTCTGTCTTCTCTTTAACTTAGAATCTAAAAAATTCATTTTTGTAAAATATTTGTATATACCCGCTAGTTTTGATAGATAGGCCCATATAGCTTAGTAAAGGAAACAGGAAGAGTTGATCTGCCCTAATAATTAATGATATTTTCGACATATTTCATTGTACATATGCCCTAGAAAACTTAGTATAAGCTTGAGAGAGGTCTCTAAAGAAGTACTAAGGCATTAACTACAAATATTTAAAATTTGTACTTAGGCCCTTTGTGCTTAGTACGGCAGCACAGTATAGAAACATAAGGATCTTTTTAAAAAGCAAAATCGACGTGTCCGAGGAAATTTCATGAAACATCATCGTTTTAGAAATAATGAATTTATTCCATACTTTTCTTCCACACTATATTTTATATTTCATTTCTGGTAACACTACTATCAAGTGCAAAGGTTGAAGAAAATAATATAAACATAAAAGTTAGCTGCAGACCTTTAAATTAAGCATTATACCTAATTGTGTTTTAGGACTTTTAGGTAATTTCATTACAAACATAATAAAAATCGATATTTATAATGAAATTGCAGAAGAGACAGAAGAATAATTCAAGTCTATCACCAACATCAAATTAGTTGATAAGACGGTTTTCATTTCAAATTAATAAAATTTGGCATTCTCTTATGACAAAGAAACGATGAACACAGTAAGTTTGCGTTTCAATACCATTAGTCGTGGACAATACACACAATACATATGCTGTAGTAGGTACTTAATGTAAAAAAAAAAAAAATTAAAATTTACGATAAAATTAATTCAAAGAAGATTTGGGTAGGTATTATGAACGTGATAAGAAACTTGGTTGTTGATATTTAGAAAAGCGTTTATATGAAGAAACTTGTTGTCAGGTAGCAAACCAGTAGTACTTTTATTTATTGTTTCCTATGGAGAAATGACGCTCTTTTACATTAGGCAAACGAAAATAGTATTTTATTAAGAGCAGAAGTGAAACTTTTGTGCTGCGTTTCGAACGTAGCGCGTCTGATAATAGACAAAATGGATATCGATATATACATGACTATTTCCCTGACAAATTTTTGACCAATCAGAAGGCTTTAACTTTTGACGTTTAACCAATCACATGCGAATGACAGCGATCATTTTTGTTTACACGGATTTACACGAGCTTTTTGAACAAAAAATGTCTACTGTTTTCTCTATGAACAGGGACCGGCTAGATCTTTGGAGAAAATAATAACTTCAAATACACATATTTATCATTTTACAAATCAATCAGCTATTTAATTAAAAATTCGTTCGGGAAATAGTCTAGTAAAATATCCCTCTTGCATATCAAATTACCGATATTTTTTTTAAATGCACTCGAATGTTTTACGGGCCTTAGGTTCAACTGCACTGGTTACACTTAAATATCACGTGTCTTAAAAGATTAATTCCCATGGATACTATTGTTACAAGGGTTGTATCCACTGCCGTTAAACTTTTAAAGGACGCTTATTATTTAAGTGTAACCGGTACACTTGGACCTACCCTACAATCCTATTATGAATAGTCGATATAAGTCAATAAGCCGACAGGTGAAAATCTACAAAGATGCTATGAGAGTTTAATGTAATTTTAAATAAAAAAAATTATAAATTCTCTTAGCCATGTTTTATCTGGAACACAACGCTACGTCGAGTAAATTTTCTCTGAACTATTTAAAATCGCAAGATGTTGGAAAGGTAATGGTATTGTAAAGTTAACTTTTTGTTGCTTCAAAAACGTTAATGTGATGGCTGTTTCCGGCACAGAAATTCATCGGCGGTGTTTATAGCTTGTCTGTAATGTAAATAACAATAGAAAAACAAAGAACGGTATAGCTTTTAAGTTGTAAATGTTAAATTATTTGATTTTATTTATCCTATTTGCGATTTCATATTTAATTAAAACTATCGTAGGGTCAACTGACCAGTGAATGAACAACACCCAGTAAATGAACAAATAACTACATTTTGGTTAAAAATAAGGTTTGCTTACAGATAAACCTTTTTTTTCTCTTTGTCTAATGCTAACCGCGCATGTCAACTGCACCCTTCATTCATTGGAAGCATTGTGCACCTTATAGTGTTGTGTGTCAGTTGATGTAAAGTGGTAGTGGCGCACATCGTTAAGTCTGGAAGCCATATTTGCTAAAGGTACGAGTTTAACACAATGTTTGTTGAAGCTCATAAGGAACCCACGGAGTTTAACGAAGCTCTAAGTTCTCATTTCTTCGATTTTTTAATGCATTGAGCAACTGTTTCTATGTGAGAGAAAACTAATATCGTGCATATTTTATTATATATTTGCATGTTCAGTAACTGGTCTGAAAAAATCTCAAAATCTAGTAAATGAACAAGGTGTTCATTTACTGGGTTTTGACGCATTAGTCAAAACCAAGCTGAAATGACCCTTATACAAGTTAATTTTAGGATAAAGTTTCCTTGGCCAAATTAATTTAGTATAAGTTTTGAAAAACCAGTAATTGAACACCTGTATCATCGCTGTTCATTCACTAGAATCATCGCTGTTCAAGCACTAGAACTTTCGTTTTGCATATGCATTAATTAATTAATTTTGTTGCTGATTACTACCCCCAAGTACTTTATTTTAGATGGAACGCAAGTGTTCACGTTTTAAATACTCGGAAGAGGACTTAGCAAATGCTATTGCGGAAATCAACTGTGGAAGCATCAGTTTGAATAAGGCATCCTCCAAGTATTTAATCCCAAAAATCCACACTCCATAATAAGATAACTGCTAAAGTACCCAATGTAAGAAAGATGGGCCCTTCGCCAATAATATCGAATATTCTGATAGGAAATCCTCAAGAAAGTCAATTAAATGATATGTGGGATGAACACTTGCATTGGCCAAAACAAGAAGAAGGGACAAAGAAAAAAGTTAGTAATCGTGTGCCGATGCCATACGCTATCACGTCCGATAAATGGGCATTGTACCACAAAGAACAAGAAAGGAAAAAAGAATTTTTAAGTGTGAGGAAATAAAAAAAAGACAATTGCAGAGAGAAGAGAAGAAAAGGTTGAGAAAGGACTTGAAACCCAAACGGGAACGCAAAATAACTAGCCTCAAAAGCAACGCAACAGTCGAAGAAAAAGACGGCATAATAAGAAATTCAGAAATAAATGGAAAGGAGAATGTAGCAAGGGGATATATGGACACCAAAAGTCTGCAAAAAATTCCGAATGAAGAGGAAACGATGAATGGAATCAAGGAAACCATAGGGAAAAAAGTTGAAATATTGCAAAATAATAGAGATGAAAATAAAAATAGCAGTTCTAAACGTAATAAATGCAAGCTGGATCCACCGGCGTACCTCGGCATTGCTCTTAATGACTATGTGATTGTTAAATATCGTAGTAAGAAATATCCTGGAATAGTGAAAAACATATCTAAGGGCGAATATGAAATCAGTGTGATGGAGAAAAAAGATAAGAACAAATGGCAATGGCCAAGCAATCCGGATCAAATTTGGTACCAGAAAAAACAAGTTTTGAAGAAAATTCCTGCACCAAAACATGCAATGAATGGTCTTTTTTCTGTCGAAATGTGATCCTTGTATATATTTTTTTTGTTATTTTTGTTACAATAGCATATAGAAATGTATTTTACTTTTTTTAAAACTAAAAAGTAGTGTGTTCATTAATTGGTTTTTTTCTGTTCATAAATTGGGACAGCCTGTTCATTCACTGGGTTTTTGCAGTTTTTGACCATTCTTATTTTTTTTTAATATAATACATACATTTAAAAGTTGTCTAATTTTGATTTTTAGGAAGCTAATAAATATAATATTTGACAGTAAATAAAATTGTTACGTTTTGAGCAAACTGCATATTTTTTCAACACTCATATATCAAAATATATCCTTAACCCCTTGAGACCCAATCCAGATTTCTTAATCTTCTTGTATATACCAACTTTTCGAAAAAAATGAAGTTTTATTAATTAGGATTTGGCGCATACTGTTTAAGCTACATGTTATGACCGACCCACTTTATATAATAAAAAACCAAAAATTCTCATAGGCGGCGGTTGAGGGGTGTCGTAAGGGGGCCTCTTTGTGACTATCTTTGTATCTGTGAAACAAAATTAGGTAGATTTTTTTAATGATTTAGGACAATGTGGTCTGTTGGAACTCCCAAGGAAGTTTTTTTACTCTCCTGAGTCGACTCGTAAGGTTGGTAAAAAGGGGGTTTATTCCACTACAAACAAGGATTATCGGTAGGGGTGACCAAAATATTTTGTTATTATGAATTTTCCAACTAAATATAGCTGCCTCCGACACCAAGCCCAACCTTCTACAACAGAAAGTAGAAGTTCGCCACATATGGCAAACCTGGTATGTAGGGGCATATCTTGTACTTCGCCACCGTTGGCGAACTGGGTCTCAAGGGGTTAAGTGTTCACTCACTGGTCAGTTGACCCTACTTGGTCGGTATTAAAATGGTTATTAAAACAGAAGCATTTAATCAGCATTCACAACTGATTGTTCAAACCAGAAAGTTGCTGCTTCTTTTTCTTCTTTACAATCTTCAGCATATATTTTAGACATAGGTACATAAAAAAGTACATATTACTTTGTCTGCGAATAATATTTGTGACGTGATAGTAATCAATTTTAATTTTGGCATTATCAATAAATACCTCTACAGGGAACACTAACCTACTCTACTTAAAAATAGTAATAATTTCATATTTATTTCGAAAGAGAAGATCGGGTAAACGGCCAAGGACACTAACGTAAAAGTTGCTTTGGTGTTTTTTTTTAACGGTAAGATACAGATTTAATGTGGAGCAATAAATAAATCTATAAACGGAAACAATTTTATAAAAGTGGTTTCTTAAATTTCGGTATAGATACAAGGAGTAAAATACTAAAATGTATATTTACCGCCAGTACTATGAGTGACTTCAATGCTAGATAACAACACCACCACTGCGATTATAAGATATTCCTTGGAGCGCACATTTGCTTTAATTAAATCTTTGCACTAAGTTATATTGTATAGAAATAACGTTGTAAATAATAATTTAAACACGTTGTGTTAATGCGCACGTTCCACTATACGAATGCGTTTATACACTAGATAAAATCCAAACGCATGCTTTCACATCTAATAGCACACTGAACACTGATTACGATTGTGTTCTTCAGTTTACTCAACTCGAGAATTCTGCAAGCTGCTAACTGCAGCTACTCCTTACTGATTGAAGGCTGTGTCGGAGTTTCCGATAGTAGAATGTGATGTAGACGGATGGTAGGAAAATAACACACGCAACAAGTTGCGTGAATGGTTCCGAAATTTAGTAAACCAAGATTTCTAATTAGTTATTACTGTACTGTGAATAACTTTCATCATAACCACTAGCAAAGCGGAAACATTTTAACTTGAGCAAAAGAAGTTCCTCATTTGCAGGCTCTATTAAGTAGCCTACATTAAATAATAATGTTGTATCGGTATTTATTGATGTTTCAGGTTCGTTAAATGGAAATTGCGTCAAAATGGTGTAGTCGATGTGTAAAATTATGTAAGGGCACATTGCTCCTTAAATTTTTGTAATTTGAGGACTTGGCAAGGAAATTCAGTAAAATATTATGGTTTGAGTTTCAGTTCATGGATGTTTGTTATTTTGCCATTCGTTGTCTACAAAATTAGGTAACATTTCTTTCAATAACTATTATTGAATAAACAATCTTATCAGAATTACTAATTGCAGTTTATTGAATCATTGTCCATGAAAGTTATAGAGAAACCCCTCTGAGTAATTACCCTGTGCTAGTGCTTAGTAGGTGAAGACATAGAAACCACTACGGTAGGTTAGTAACTTTAATAAATAGTCTGTGGAGAGGTTAATTTTATACTTTAATAAAACACACCTGTAAATGTCGAGTAGAATGAAGTAAGGTTATCCACATTATTATCTGCCTAGTGTGAATTTTTAACTGTTGAATAGTTACGATCTATAGTCTGCAAGAATAATATTTAGGATTATAATAAGAACACCCATCATTTATCACTATATTAAATCAACGAAAAAATTTCTGGAAGATTTAGAATAACAATAGTATATTATATACCAAGGTAGGGAAGACATTTTTCTCAGCCAGTATCGAAGGAAATAAGCTGCGAGGCCAATAAGCCTTCTCTATTGTGATTTGTATACTATTTTTTCTACTACTAGCACCTTTATTCCTTTTATAATTAATCGTTTTTAGGTTATTAAAAAATAAAATTACATTTCTAAATATCCACAAAAATCAAGTAGCCTCCTTGCCTGAAAACATTTCAACTGACATTTGTGTAAAATTTGACGTTTATCTAAAATATATTTATTTCTCATTTTTAACAAATAATTATAATTAAACTTAATAGAAAACAATACTAGATTGAAATTGTAAGGTGAATACACCTTCATGTATTGTGAACACCCCTGATGTATTAATAATAATAAAGCATTCATTGTTCAACCTTACATGGTGTCAGATGTGTGTGCACGATGCAAATATAGAGAACATTTAACCTCACAATTTGCCCGTGAAAATCAGGAAAACATTTTAAAACAGAAATGGAAGACCTAAAAAAACTAAACGACGATCTTAAAAAGAAATTTGAGGATATGGAACGTCGATTCGCTGAAATCCAAGTTCCCTCAACATTTAACACAATACCAGCTCCGGAACGCTTCACATTTGAAGCCAGTGACAATCCAACACAATGCAAGTCAACAGCCTTCTCTTACATATGGGAAGCGAAATGAATAAACTTCTGGATACACTGAATCCAACAGCAGACGATTGGAAAGAATATTCTAAAATCAAAGATCTGCTAGATAATCATTACGTCAAGAAGACGAACACGATGTACGAAAGAGCAAAATTCAATCTTAGAACACAAAAAGAAGGTGAGTCAGCACAAGAATTTATTTCAGCTATCGTACAGCTAGCAAAAACATGTAGCTACGGAACAATGACAGATGAGTTAATACGAGACAGACTGGTAGTTGGTATAAGGGACAATAAACTCTCAGAGTCACTACAAATGATCAGCCAGTTAACACTGCCAGATGCTAAAGATAGAATACTACAACAGGAGAGAGTCAAACTTGAGAACAAATGTCTTAGGGAAACTGCCAGGACGTCAGGTGAGATAGATAGAGTAAAAAAAGATAGAACTAGGAATGAATATTTCAAAAAGAAACAACCAGAAAGGCACTATGATAAATTCAAGAGAAATACTTCTCATTATCGACAATGCAATCGTTGTGGTGCAGAACCCAGTCATGAATTAGCAGATTGCCCCGCGTTAAGAGTAAGATGTAAAAAATGTTTTATTAAAGGCCACTACACGAACAGATGCAGGACAAAAGCAAAGGCGATAGATAACATTTCAGAAACAGACACAGAAAATGATGATACTAACGATTCTTCACCAGAGTCCGACAACAACTTGTACGGCATAGCAGAAATAGTGAAAGTAGAAGACAGTGGAGATGAAAATAGCCCTTGGTATTTAGAAGTCAAAATAAACGGGAAAAGTGTATCGTTCAAGATTGATACAGGTGCAGATGAGACAATCATAACCTACAAGCAGTACAAAGCCATGGTAAACAAACCGAAGTTGATGGATCCACCTAGCAGATTGTATGGACCAGGCAACCACCCTCTTGACGTCATGGGAATGATCAAGGTACCTGTAAACTGGAAAGGTAAGGACCATGTAATTTCCATGTATGTCATTAAGAACAAAGAGAACTTATTGGGTCGGCCCGCTATAAATACGTTTGGATTAATTAAATGGGTGCATGAAGTCAATATTAATAACAATATAACTGAGAAATACGCAAAATTGTTTACCGGTATAGGAAAATTGAAAAACATACAATATAACATACAATTAAAGGAAGGCGCTGAACCATTTTCCGTCTCTACCCCAAGAAGAGTACCATTGCCACTAATGGATAGGGTTAAAGCCGAACTAGACAGAATGACGGCCGAGGGGGTTATTTCAGAAATAAGCGAACCAACTGCATGGTGCGCCCCTATGGTAGTGGTTCCAAAGAAAAATGGAACCATACGTATATGTACCGACTTTACAGAACTGAACAAACATGTTCTTCGCGAAAAATTGATATTACCCTGTGTAGACGAAACCCTTGCACAGCTGAGCAATGCCAAAATATTCTCTAAACTTGACGCATCCTCAGGGTTTTGGCAAATGGAAATGACAAAATCGTCATCAAAATATACAACATGCATAACGCCATTTGGTAGATACGCTTACAATCGCCTTTCGGTATAACATCAGCACCCGAGGTATATCAAAAAGCCATGAATAACATTGTCGGTAATCAAACAGGTGTACTGGTACATATGGATGATATTATTATATTTGCCGAAAACCAAAAATAACACGACCAATACATGCATATATTATTCAACAAACTGCATAAAGCAGGAATCACGTTAAACAAAAACAAATGCGAATTCGCATTAAAGAAAATCAAATTTTTCTACGATTGTGCACAAAGTGACACTTTTGATCTCTATTTTTAGTGACAAAAGTAGGTCTTTATTGCACTGGAGTGCAATAAAATTTTTTATTGCACTCGCATGCGTGCGTGCGCTGAAAATACAAAAACATTGCGAGAACCACGTTTATTGATATACAAATTAATAATTACCTAATCCTAACTACGTATTTCAACATTAATTTGACAAGTATTACAATTTTGAATGTTTGTTATGTACCTTCATCATCAAATATTTCTCCTTCGGTGTTTCCGTTAAGAAACGATATCCAACAGATTTCCTCTTTAGAAATGCCATTAATTTCGCATATTTTCAAAGATCAACGTTATCTTTTACTGCGAGTGTTGTCCTCAACTTAAAAAATGCTCGCCAAGGGGTCGACGATTTTAAATTTTTTGATTTTTCATAGAAATAGCAGCTTTTACAAAATTAAACGTAATGACGTCTGTATTTAGTTTTTTGTTTATTAAAATGACAGCTTGATTGCTATGTAAAGCTTACATCTACCAGAGCAACCTCATTCATAAATAACTGCTGAATACAAAATGTTTGAATTAGTTTTAATATTTTGGTTGAATAAACCACGATCGTAGAAAAAATAGTGTATGCAAACTCGAGCAGAAAGTGTGTTTATCGCATACGGCGTTTTGTCCACCTCCGCTTACGCGTCGGTGGACAACTTTACGCCTAATGCGATAAACACTAACTTTCTGCACATGTTGCATAAATAACTATTCTAGGGCATACTATTAGTGAATCAGGCATTAATCCAGATGAAGAACGAATTGCTGCCATCAAACAATTTCCTGCACCTCGAAACGTGTCAGAAGTACGGCAATTCCTAGGTATGGTGAACTATCTAACCAAATTTTTACCAACTGCAGCAGACAAAACCAAAGAACTGCGAGACCTACTGAAATTAAAAAACGTCTTCTTATGGACAGACTCCCACCAAAAATGTTTCGACAACCTAAAGAAAATAATCATCTCTGCCCCTGTGCTTGCCATGTACGACACGAATAAGGAAACAAGAATACTAGCAGACGCTTCTTCTTACGGTATTGGAGGGGTGATGGAACAAAAACAGAACAACAGATGGCATCCAGTAGCTTATTGTTCAAAATCCCTAAGCCTCACAGAACAAAAATACGCCCAAATAGAAAAAGAAGCCCTCGGAATAGTATGGACTTGCGAAAAACTAGAGAAATTTTTGATCGGTAAGCACTTTACAATTCAGACCGACCACAGACCGCTCCTATCCCTTCTAAAAGAAAAACCTATAAATGAACTTACCATTCGTCTACAGCGATTTCGTATGCGAATGGTAAGATTCGATTTCAACATCGAACACATTCCCGGAAAACTGTTCTTTGTCCCGGATACCCTTTCAAGATGTCCATTGGAACACGGCAAACACGACAAAGACGTTATTTCTGAAAAAAGTTTTGCCACACATGTCGACTGCATAACATCCGAGATATTCCAGATTACCAGCATAACAAGTGAAGGGATATTGAAATACCAAAAAAACGACGGAGTGTTTAGAACATTGGAACAATATATAACACAGGGATGGCCTGTGAAGGATAAATGTGATAAAGAAGTGCTCAGTTTTATAAATACAGACATGATGTAACGCTTCATGGAAACCTGTTATTCTACCAAGATCGAGTAATCGTACCAAACAATCTGCGGAAAGAAATGTTAAAACATATTCACGCAGGACACCAGGGCATCAACCGCTGTAAAGCGAGAGCAAAACAAACTGTATGGTGGCCCAATATAGGTAAACAAATAGAAGACTTACTGGAAAACTGCTAGATATGCCTAAAGAATAAGAAGTATGAAACCGAACCATTAATTACTGCACAAATACCAACATTACCATGGACCCAATTAGCAGCCGACTTATTTGAAATAAAAGGCAAAGTGTTCTTAGTCGTCCAGGACTTCTACAGCAAGTACCCAGAGGTATGTTTCTTAGAAAAGACAACTACTAAACATGTAATACTAAAAATGAAGGCAATATTTGCACGATTCGGGATACCGAGGATGCTAAGAACTGATAACGGCCCTCAATTCTATAGTTAGGAGTTCAGAGAATTTGCCAAAACATATGATTTTAAACATGTAACCAGCAGTCCGCGTTACCCACAGTCAAACGGTATGTCGGAACGGGCCGTCCAACTGGTGAAAAACATCTTAAAGAAAAGTGAAGATATCTACCTAGGACTCCTGGCATACAGAAACACTAGTCTTCCAAATGGATCTCGCCGACGCAGCTACTAATGGGAAGATCTCTTAAAGAAATATTACCAACCACGGAACAGAAATTAAAACCCCAGCTGCCCGACCATATTTCAGCTCATAAATTCATGTTGGAACAAAATCAAAAACAAAAGCAATACTATGATAAAAGACATCGTGTTAAAGAATTAGAAACCATTAAAGACGGTCAACTAGTATGGATAAAGGATATGCAAAGAAGGGGGACGGTGTTAAGCCAAACGGAGGAGCCACGGTCATACAGGGTCGAAACTGAGAATGGGGAAATAAGGAGGAATAGAAAGCACCTGCAACCACTTCCTACGAAGCAACAACTACAACCACCAGAAGAGGATGCAAAAATAGCCGTGCCGTCAACAACAAAATATTTGAATCAAGATGTCCAAACACCGCGTCGGAGTGAGAGACTTAAGGAAAAAAAATAAACGTCAGTGTGATGAATATAGTGCGCTTTGAGTGTGTGTATGCTTCACAAATTTAAAAAAAAAATATGTATTTGTATTAAAATTATTTATATTAAGGGAGATGTAAGGTGAATACACCTTCATGTATTGTGAACACCCCTGATGTATTAATAATAATAAAGCATTCATTGATCAACCTTACAGAAATAAATAAGCTTTAGAACGTGGTTGTTGTATTATGAAGGTAAATAATATTCGATATTTGACAAAATTTTAAAAGCATCAGGCTAGCCTGCTAGATATATTGTTTCTATTATTGACCAGAGGTCAATAATAAAAAATTAGTGACCACTAGCTGAGAAAATCAACTTCTTGCCCTGAAAACAAACTAAATAATGGTACTACCTTCTAAATCTAGTAGTAAAAAAAATAACTTAGTTTATATATTTATAATTTATCCTCAAATCTCTATAACCTATCATCTGCTGGCAACATATTTCCAACACACCTTAATTAAGATAGAGAGAAGCTTTCCATAAACCGGAATTCCTGATTATCTGGCCGACAATTAGATCAGCTGGTGGTGTTCGAAACATAGCGGTTTTATAGATGCTATTCAATGCAATTTTATAACGGATTCGAATGCTTTGGAGTTGCAATTACTTTGGCTATTTCTGTATGAATTAGTTACAACTTAAGCAGATGTTTTTACAAAGTCTTCAATTAGTATTATACTATATTTTTGTGTTACAATGCTAAATTATTATTCAAAGTTACTTAATCTATCGTACAATTAATTGGATACGAATTGAAATACAAATGAGTTACGTTGCTTTATTAAGCCAATTTATTACGACAGGAAATAAAACAAAACATACTTATTTACTTTTAGTTCCAAAAGGTTATTTTAAACATTATTAGAATATTTAAATAGTGGCCATTAAAAACCCTGAAAAATGTTAAAATTATACTAGCTACAACTACGGTATATCGGTTTGAAGAGTCAGGGCAAAGCTTCCAAAATATTTAATTTATTTTTGTTAGGTATCAGAAAAGTGTAAAAATTTAATTGTATTATTAGATGTCAATTTTCTTCAAATAAATGTTTAGCAAAATTTGATTTATGTGCATGTTTATATTTGTAACAACGGATATGATCTTTTTGCCTAATACTGAAATTTCTAATTGTTTGACCTATATAGACTGAATTAGAATGTGAACAATTTAATTTATAAATACCTAATTTCAGTAAATCATTAGTTTTATCTTTAGCATTGAAAAGAGTGTATAGAATATTTTTATTTGTTTTAAAAATGGCTTTATATTTATTTGTATTATTTATAAATTTAATAATCTTTTCTGAAATATTACCAAAATATGGAATTGAAACGTATTTTAAAGTTTTATCAGATTTACATATTAATAGAATAAACTTTTTGAATAGCTAATTTATAATTTTTCTTTTTAATTAATGTGTCAATAAGTGTTGTGTTATATAGATTGCTATATGCAATTTGTTTAATAATTGAAATTTCTCTATTAAAACTATTTTTATCTAAAGGAATTGTTAGAGCTCTGTGTACTAAAGATTGATATGCGCTAATTTATGTGTATTATATGGTATTATGATGACAAGAGATGAGGTATGGGATAATATCAGATCAGTTTATGTAGATTTCCTATAAATAGAGTTTTATATTATATTACCTACTTATGAATTCCATGTTCGTTACAATTAACTACATTTTCATTACAGCGATACTGCTGAGGATGACTAAAACACAAAACGTTTGTCGCAATTCCATAGAATACAAAACAATAAGTACTACAATACGTTTGGAGAAAACCGTTTATAATTAAATAATTGTTGATGCTAAAACACCACAACAGTTTCATAACAGTAGTAGACGACATGATGGCATTATGCAATCTTTGTTTTGCTCTAAATATTTTGGATCTAAATGGAATATAGTTACAGAATAAACGGTTTCACATTTATGAACACTGAACTACTACAATTTACCGAATATTAAAAATGCATAAGTGGTATTTTAAGAATCCTTAAAGTTGAACTAGTATTAGAACATTGAAGCGTGTTACATTACATTAACATGCTAAACTTTCTTTTGTGTTATAAAATTTTGAATAGATTATTACAGAAACAAATCAATTTATTAACTTAAGCTACGTAACAAAAATAGTTTAGTAAATTGTCATAATTTTCCACTTTCTGAGTTTCAATATTCTTTGCTGTTAAAACAGGAAATCATCTTATTCCAAATTCACATAATAAGGAAGTTACACAACTTACGTAAATATTTTTTCTTACTGTTCACAGATTAGTATTTATGATTGCGGTAAAATATCATCAAACGCTTATAGTCAATACTATAAGAATAATATATTATATATGTGTACCTATTTAGAGAACATAAGCACACATTATATAAAATACCTGTGTGACTACCGTAGTGTATAAAATTTTAACGGCGTTTAAACTGCTCATATTTAATAGAAGAATATCCGCTATCTAACCAGAACTTGTTGTTAGTAGGTTATTTAAATTTAGAATTTCTATATCAAAACATGATATAAATAAACAAATATGGAGTACAAGTGGATGTGTTTAATTGATCAGTTTCTATTATTAAGAATAATGGGAAAATAATGAATTATGAATTATAAATATCAATATGCTTTCCCTTTAATATAAAAGATCTTTGTAGAATATAGGTATGGGAGTTTTTATATTAAAATTATTCAACGTTTTTTGTCGATGTAAAAGTTGAACTAAATAGTAAATACTTTCCAATGCAAAATGTATAATGAAAGCAACATAAATTAAAATTGGGTTGACAATATTATCCATGAATTGTTAATAAATGATTCAAATGCTGATCGGCTGAGAAAAATGCCGAAAAAACAAACTTCTCACATTGAAAACAAGCTAAATAATGTTAATAATAATATATATAATATATAATATAAATGTTATGAAAATAGTAGTGGAATGGTTACTTGTATCACAAGGCCAAAAACAGCACATTTGCGAGTGCGAGTAAGGTTGCAGGGCGAGGCGGAACGCCGAGTCCTGCAAGTAGGAGCACTCGCAAAACTGTTTCTGGACGTGTAATACACAAGATTTTTTGTGCCGATGTTTGTTTTAAAATCAAGATTCCTTGTTTCCTGATATTGATTAAACTTAATTCATTTATTTTCTTACAATTTCCATTGACGTTTATTTATAAATTTCATTATCTTTGATTTAGTAATGGATACACCGGCGCATATTAAAGATTATATTCAAATCACCACAGTGGCTCAAATAGGGTAATCGTATTTGTAAAACTATGCTAATTTATTTGTTTGATCGTCTCCGACCGCGATGCACAAATTTTACTTTGACAGATTGAGCCGATGCTGCCAACCAATAACCTTCAATTCCTACTTTTTGCCGGCCTAGGCCGGAGAAACATCTGTTTCTGGCAGATTTCGCGATACAGAAATTCAGAGATGCCGACCGGAGGAACAAACAAATATTTGTAACAAGCACACGATTTATTTTTCACTGTATCGTAGCAATTAGAATAATTCAAATCAAAGCAAACTGAACTATTTCAAATAATTTCTTAAGTGTAATGTAACCCATAGGGATATCAATGCAAAAATATTTATGTTCATTCTTTTTCTCCTCTAATTATTTTAGAGCTAAACTATTCCGAAGCTTTTTGTAGAAAAAGAAATGCTGAATCGAGACGTTCTATTGGTTTTGTATTTTAGTTTGATAGAAGGAAAAAAATTATAAAAATTAAATCGCCTGAATTTGAAAATCTTGTTCTTTTTTTAATTGCCGAATTTTGAGTTATGCTGGCTGGACTTATGTTGGGTTAAATACGGAAGCAAAGAAGTGACACCGATGTATTTAGACTTTAAAGACTAAATTCAAAGTTTAAAATCTGAATTCAGAGTTTTTAAAGTCTGAATTCAGTTTAAAGCATAAACTGCAAAGTTTGAAATCTGAATTCCGAGTTTAGGGTCTGTATTCAGAATTTAAATTCTGAATTCAGAATTTAAAGACTAAATTCAGAATTTAAAGTCTAAATTCAGAGTTTAAAGTCTGAATTATAAAAAATTACATCGGTGGCCCTCCTACGCGTCCATAGATTTACAAATGTGTTAGGCATGCTTTAATTTTAAATAAAGCCCACGATATTAAAATTTAGGCGGTCAATGTTTCTAATTTTTTTCTGTAAAACTAAAATAAAATAGCAATAGTACGTCCTGATTCAGTATATCTTTCTCTCCAAGAAACTTCAGTAAACAACAGTTTAGCTCTAAAATGATTAGGGGAAAAATAATAGAATATAATTTTTTACATTGAAATCCCTACGTTGCGTAATCCAATTGTACACTACACCCTGTATATCTTATCAATACTAAATGCAAAAGGTAAGAATAAATCATACCTTAAATTAGAATTATAGCCCTACATGGTTAATAGTTTCCTGAACTGTAACCTCGTAAATTAAAGCATTCATAAAGGAAGTAGTAGATACCAGATTATGGTTTAACAAGGCGTAGGTTTAATATTTACACACGGTTTATGATTTTTATTTAACAACAGAACATAACCGTGATACCTATATATTTTTTGTTTTATTCATATAGATGTGCTGAACGGTACTCGTCAACATCAACCGGAACCGAAACAACACGCGCTTATTACCCCACTTCCGCTTCGACGCCTACATCATGCAGTCTCCCGTGTCAAATTCCGGAGTTATGGAACTAAGTTCTGTAAGTTTTTCGCTGTTCATTCCCAACTTTCTTGTTATTTAAATTTTAAGTTAAAAGGTTTCACATTATCATATAAAATTCTTGTGATAATGTATCTCAGCTGTATGCGATCAAGAATCAAGATCAAACGTAAATTAAATTTCGTTGCATGTAGGTAACAAATGTATGTTGGAAGCTTATCACCCGAATATCAATGTACAGCATCTGCGTTAGTTTATAAAATAACGGTACTTGTAAAAACCTTAGTTGTTAACTGTTTTAAAAATAAAAAAATGGCAGGATTATCCATTTTCTAAGATATTTTCTTTTTATAATCATTTGAAAGATAAGAAGTATAATATCGTAAATCCAAAACTGCAACACCGTCAAATCAATAGTCACTGAAAATTTCAACAACTTGACAAATGTTCTTGAAAATATGAAGTTGGGGGCCGACGTAGATCAATAGTTAGATGGTCGAACTCAGCGGCATGCCTTTTCGTATCTGTTGCAGTGAAAAAGTTTTGTTAAACTGTAGAATTTTCGCGTCTGATTTATTAATGTTTTTGTTTAAAGGCCTCCTTAAATTAAAATGTTTTCACGGAGCAAAATGAAGGTGTTTGCTTCATAGGAACTTGCACAGGTCTAGTCTAGGTCATAGTTGTGGTCATAGTACTTCTGGGAATGAAGAAACTGAAAGGTAGCAAAACCTGGCAATATTTATTTTTCGAATTTAAACGAAGGGTGGTGACTTGAGTAACGCAACATAGGGATTTCAATGGTAAATTCTTTATGTTTAATTATTGGCTCCCCTAATTATTTTAGAGCGAAAGTGTGTTGAGGTTTTTTGTAGAGAAAACAATTCTGCATCTGCTCGTACTATTATTTATAATTTTCCATTCTCCGGAAGCGTAGAAATAGAAGAAATTAAAAATGGTCTTTTTAAACAAATCATGCCCGATTGCACCGTTTGCCATTTAAGCGTCCCTTAGTTAAGGCGAGCTTAAATATAAGTGTTCCTTAAAATCGAATCGCATTGCACCGTCGCCAGTTTAACTAAGGCTCGCTTAAAATGATGAGGTCTGGTTACACTGGTGATAGTACTAGGTTAGCCCAATAGTAACGAACTTCACGTTTATTATGAATATGCAAACAAGTGAGAGGACATAAATATCAAATCAGAAATATCATTTACGATATTAAAAAAACGTATACAGGATCGAGACTTACCTAAACGTAACTAATAATATATAAATACAAATAAACTCGACGATAAACTTAGGTTATGTTGATACCACGGTAGCTGTCACATAAAATCTAAATTACGCATGCGCCACGTTATTTTAAGGAAGCCTTAAAATTTAAGCGGCCGACATCGGCGGCTTAAATTTAAGGGAAGCTTAGGACATTTATGTACGCGGTGCAATCCGTTTTAAGTTAAGTCTCCGTTTAAGGCTAGCTTAAAATTTAAGTGAGGACGGTGCAATCGGGCATCAGTGATGCCTCGAAATTATCTAAACAATCAGCATTCGCATTTACATCTGTCATTACGGTTTGAAGTTTATAACCGATTATTAAAATCTATTATTTTTAAAATGTATTCAACGACAGAAAAAGTAGAAATGATAAAGTGCCTTGTTTAGCGTAAAATATGTTCCTATTACCTACTCGTTTTATTGCTTTAAAAAGAAAAAAAATGTAATGAGACAGAAATGTCAGTGCGTTTGTTTGATTTTATAATTCCATGGCATCAGTGATTTTTTTAAAAGACCATTTTTAATTTCTTCTATTTCTATGCTTCCGGGAAATGGAAAATTGTAAATAATAGTATGAAAAGACGCAGAATTTATTTATTTACAAAAAACCTCAACACACACAAATAATTAGGGGAGCCAATAATTGAACATTAAAAATTTTCCATTGAAATCCCTATGTTGCGTCGCTCAAGTCACCACCCGGTATATTTGTCACATTGTTAATAATAAAGCAATTTACAAAACGCGGTAAAACGGTTACTTACGTGTAAGGTTGGCAATAATGGTCGGTTTCTAAAAATCCGGCGGTATGGCAAACTTTTTATGGATTACTTGAAGTAAGTATAGTAAATCTTTCAAACGCTGTTTATTCGGTGTTTACTTTACGTATGTAAGCTTGACACTATTATTCACAATAGAATAAGTCATAAGAAACTAGCTTATTTTGTAAATTTCTTTGTGTGTATTTGTTTATAATGAAAAGACAGTTTTTTCGTAGCGTTGGCGATATAGGTAGGAGACCTTTAACGACCGCTGTCAGTGTCTTGGATTTTTATAATATTGCGTGCACGTATTAATTTGGCAGTACAGGGTGTGAAATTGGACCACGCAACATACAGATTTCAATGGTACAGTTTATAAAGTCAAATATTATCTTCTTTAACTGTTTTATAGGAAAAGTATAATAGATTGTTATAGGTTTATGTAAAGAATAGATGAATTTTATTGCCTCCCTCCCGGGACGTTATACATCCAGATACAGTTCAAAGTGTTTTCACTTTTTCTTGTTTTTTTAGAAAAATACAAATTCAAGTTCCAAAATCGATAGGTGCTACTAAGGCTTCCTAGAACCAGACTTTCGCGTACCTTGGGAAGGCTCATGTGGGCATTTCAGAAAAAATTAATAGTACTAAGCATACGATTCCTGATTTTTTTCTGACATTAACATTTTACCTATACTGTTGTATTGTGCATAAGAGCTCACTTGTTATAAAATACTACGTGGTGACAACGTAAAAGTACTATTATTGGAAAAATTGCTATTTATGAATTGGAAACTTTCATCAGTACAGCTTGTCAAGAATAGGAACAGCCGTGGAACTCTCGACATAAGGACGCTATTAGCGGCATTGGTGCAAGTATCAGGTCTGTTCATATTCTTGACAATCTGTACTTGAGCTACAATTACCACATTCCTCCCCGCTAAGACGTTACTGTTAGAAAATTTTTTAACAACTAGTGTTTTAGGGAAGGTTTACAAACCAAGGTGAACGCAGTGGGCGAAGATTTAATAGACCGAAATTTTTAAACTATTCACAGGGTGTCCCTGAAAGGTCTGTACAAAACGCTACCACATACTTATTGCTACCACCAAAATAGGATGAGCTAACAGAACTTTTGATTTTGGACGTTTTGTTTCCTGTTTCATTGAGATATTTTCCATATTTGTGGAAAATTTTTTTTTTTGATTTGGTGTACGTCATGCACTGCAGCCTAAATAAATGGATGGCGTTAAAAAAGAAACAAATCAAAAACTGTTCTAATTTGGTAAATTTAATGCAACAAAAATACATAAGGAAATATTCAAATTGATTAAGTTTACATACACAATGCAGATCAAATGTTACTATCTGAAATTGATTAAGAAAAAAAGGTTAATCGCATGTAAACGGTGGTCAATTTGAACAAATGGCTGTAAGTATTTTTATTGCATTAAATTTACCCATTACAACAGTTCTTGCTTTGTTACCTTTTTTGAATGCCACCATCTTATTTGGACTGTAGTGCATAACATACACTAAATCAAAATTATTTTTTGTTTGCCTAAAGCATGGCAAATATTGTAAGCAAACAAGAGACAAAAAAGTGGAGGTGCAAACCTCTCCTGAACTTTCCCATACTAAAAATAAACATTTCGTTTTTGGTATTCAACAGTATCAATCACCAAACACCACATCTGTAGGTACCGGCTCGAAATTATAGCTGGCGAAGCCGGACGATCGCTATCGACCGACGCGCACGATCCGTTTCTGCCAGAGTTCAGCCTAAAGGTCCACGCGCACTTATTCGGTTCCGTTCCGTTCGGTTCGGAACCGTCCGATCGGCAAAAATCAAATAAAGCTCCACCAAGCTTACAAATGCCGCGGAAATACATGGAAATTACTGCCATTATGTTGATTCGGTACGGCACCATCCTTTTCGTCCTCTAGACTGATCGGACTTTCGAAATTTTTTGACATTTGTCGTATACTTGGACTGAACCGAACGGGACGAAACCGAACCGACGCGACGTAATGCGCGGGCTGCCATTCATTTCCATGTATTTTATTATTATTGCGAATCGGACGGTTCCGAACCGAACCGAACAAGTGCGCGCGGACCTTAAATCTTCAAAATTTACACAACGCGATTCAAATTAACGAAATCCTTATCAACCGTACATTTTAGCTATAAGAACACCTTATACTATGTGATAGACAATTAAATTTTGCATTCAATTATATAATAATATATAGGGTGTTTCATTTAAAATAACAAAGTTGCTTATTGTACTGTGGAAAGAAAACGCCCTGTATACGTGCGATATACATTTAGGAAAATGCAGAATTATATACTGAATAACTTTTATATTTAAACTTCTTTCATATTTTGACTAATAAAGGAGCTATAGGAGCACCTATTTCCGATTTTCAAAACCTCATAGAGGGCGCCACAGTGAAATTTTGGCATTCATCAAAAAACAGAAATGTAGCTAATACCAAGGTGCATAAGTATAGAAAATTTAAATAAAATCGTGTGGCCAGTTTTTTTGTAATAATTTTTCAAGAATTTCAAAATTTTTGGAACTTGTTGGGACCGTTTTTGGATTTAAGAAATACATTTTTTTTCATGGTATAGTACCATCAAAGGGCTTTCAAACAAGTTGTTGCGGAACCTGATCAGATAACTGGTTTTTGAGTTGTGGGGCGTTAAACTGAAAATTTTGAAAAATTCATAGCGGTCCTCATTTTGAAGTTAGAGTTCTTATATCTCAGTAAGTTATATTTTAAAACGAAACTTATGTTACTGTATTACATTATTTTTTTATCACAATTAAAAGTATTTAGTATTCCATACTAATATAAATTATAATAACAAATAAATATATACCTCATGTTTTGTATTTTCATAGAATTCTTTCCGTTTCCAATTCGTTTCTGTTCTTCATGCGTACGTTGTATTCTAGATCTTATATAACTATTTTCAACATTTTCACCATTTTTAACTTGATCACCACTATTTTTTAAACGACTACTACTTCGAAACAAATGCTTATAACCATTTTTAACTTCTTTACGATATAGTTTTCTAAATCTATTAACTCTTAACGACAACATAATCCTAATTTTTATATGCCTAATAATATACTTTTCAGTTTTCAATCTGTGTTTTGCAGGATCATATTTTCGTTTATGGCACAATCTATAATCATTATTAAATATACTCTCAGTTCTATTTCTAAAGAAAAAGTTATTATTTAATGCGTGATTGGTGTGAAAATCAAAAAATTTGTTTGAAAACTGTTTTTCATCTTGATTTAGATAAGTTTCACTTGAAACGTATATGGGATTGTTATATAAACTAATACTATCCTCGGAACATTCGTAAATAGGATCCTCGTGTAGATTTGTTTTTGAATTTAAGGTATTATAAATGGCTATGTTTTCACCTAAAGTACTTTTTCCACTTTTACTGCAGGTAGCCTTCGCGGAATTTAAGTTTAAGTCACTGTCGTTTTGATCATCTAGATTAGTGTTTTCTTTTATTAAGGAAAAATCATGTGTTGGTACGTTATGATTGATTGCACCTAACTCTGTAGGAGATTCAAACGAAATGTAAGACACATCATCAAATTGATTATAAATACCCGTACTAGATGTAGTTGTAATATTTCTCGTATCATACCTGGAACGGATCTCATTATCGCCATACAACTTGTTAATAGTAAATTTAAAATTTTTCGCATTGCTATCCATTTTATTCTTTTGTTTAAAACCAAATTCATTCCACAATTCTTTAATAAAATTTGTATTTGCACTTTTATTTATTAATAACCTTTCTTTATAAACTTCGGGTAACTCGATGTCCCCTTGAGAAGTTGTTTTACAATGTATTTCTGGGAAGTTTTTTCTATAGTTATCGAAAATACCCGAATAATTTTCAACAGTTTCAAATTTTTCAGGAATATTTATCTTTCTTATTCGAACTGTTTCCGTGCTGTTAACTTCCTCATCTAAACTTATAACGTCGATTCTATCCAAATCGTCACTGCAACTTTCAGTTTTATATTCAGGTTCGCACCTGCCAGCGTGTTTACCCAAATTTTCTAAATCACTAATAACTGATAAAAGATCATCTATATTGTCGCCTGAAATAGAACTGCTGTCATCGTTAAAGTCTTCTTGACTAAGTTGAGACTTTTTTGACATTTTCGGTGTTCCTTGAATTAAATTTTCCGAACTTATTCCAAGATTGAGCATATGAGATCTGTTATGCATCCAACCTTTACTGATTGTCCATTGCTTTAACCATTCTGGTTTTTGTTTTGTTTTTGCTTTAGAAATCTTGTTTTTGAATTTTTTGTCTTTTAATTTCTTATTTAAAATTGCACGATGCTTTTTATTAACTGTAATTCGTTTTGCCTTATTGTCGTTTGGTGACCAGGAACCTTTTTCTATGAGCACGCACAAACACAAACATTTAAATAATTTTATAAAAATGTTCATTTTTATTTTGATGTAGTAGTAAGTTCATTAAATTCATTCAACGAATACATTTTAAACTGACGGGGTACTAAACTATACTGGATTACAAAGCGGATTTGTTATAATGATAGTCACAACGGATATTCTTTGTATCACCCATGTTTATTCGTGCAAATCACCCATGTGAGTTTGACTTCACATATTATTACGCAGATTGCATTGTTAACTATTGTGAAAACTAGAAATTATTATTAGGATAATAACAGAAAAAATTTAATAAAATATAGAAGAGGAATCAGAACTAGTTAATTTGAACAGACTATTTGTACCCACCGTTACTCTTTAGATATGGAATCCTTAAAAGATTTTTAACTTTGAATATATTTAATCAAGATGAAATTTATTGTTAACTTCATTTAACGAACTAAATAATTTTCTATTTTTACTGCTGTCATTGCGTAATTTCTTAAAATTTGCTTTAGTAGAACTACCTATAAGGAAATTAAAGTATGTTACAGACATAATCTACGAGATTGATAAAACATAGGTAATTTATTCTTAAATCATAAATTAAATGCTTCATTATACCGTTCCATCAGGCATGTGTTTTGGGACGGTACAACGGGCCCGGGCATAAAAGGGCCCATAAAAAATAATGTAGCATTTTGCCATTTTCAAAGCCAAAACTATCTAAAACTAAGCAATTTTAATTCGAGAGATATCTTCTTGAAACGACAGCTTCACGTACCGAATGTAAAAAATAAAAAGAATTGATAACATTCATGGAAACCGTTTTATTGGGACTCCAGTAAAATAACAGAAAGCAAGTAAATTAGAAATTTCGATGCCTATACATTTTTCAAACGCTATAAGTAACCAAATAAACCAAAACCTATTCTGAAATCTTGAGAGATTGTTTTGTATGTACATTTCCCTGGATTTTTATATTTTTTGATGGCCAAGGGCGTAGTGATAAGCGACGGATCTCTTTGGTATATAATTAGTACCGTATTTCTAATTTTTGTCAAATGACAAATATGGTTGTAAATATGTAGTATTACATGCTAAAAATAGTATAAAAAAAAGTAAGTACCACACACACACACAGGCAGTGAAACTTTCTTACTTTTTCAAAGTTTTCAATTTGCAAAACTTTTTAAGTGCTCAACTGTTCTCCAACCGTTTTCTCCCACTCTCCCAGGGTATTTACCGAGTGGAAATCTTGAGGGGCGAACACTATAAATATTATCAGTATACCTTTGACTATGTCATTCAAATAAAATTACCTGAATTGCCACAAATCAAAGTTATACCTACTGATAAAATTAGATTAGTAGTGTTCGGACCCAAAGGTTTCCACCCGATAATAGATTTGAATTTTTCTTACCCATATTTTTGGGAAGAACTAGAAACCGATGGTAACTCAAAGGTTGTTCCGAGAAAGATACTAAATATTTCTAATGAATAAGAATGTGTCGATAAACAATGCAACAAGATTTATAAACATTTAGCTACTGTACTCGTATAAGTATTTGTGCACCACATGTGTATAACATTTGGCAATTGCTGAAGAGCGGGAATTCGAGTTACAGTTTCTTTTCAAGTATTGGGACCCCCTAGCTTGGGGAGCCGTATGTGGCACATCCAATGCATCCCCCCATTTACACGGCTCTGAAGAAGACTACTCTAAGGGCCGGAATTACAATCTCTGTTTAAATCCGAAATTAACTAAACCAAGATAATGCATGTAACAATTGTATCCATGGCAATTAAGCTTAGTTTAACTGATGTGGGGTTTAAACTGTACGCGACGTTTGCGAGCCCACCAGGAAATGCCCAGGGGCCCAGCACGCGCCTGTGCTCAGGTCTTCATTTGCTAAGGCTTTTAGAAGCTGTGCCGTTTGTATTTTCACATCTTCTACCGTTGTAAGATGAATTTCTTTTCAAAGGGTTTTAATTTTAAGCAATAAATAAAAGTCGCAGGGAGCTAAATCCCGCGAATGGGGAGGCTGTATGAACTTCATCTGTTTTGGATTGAGATTTTTGGGAATTACTTTAGCACACACTTTTGTCATGTTCAAAACATTTTTTCTTAATTTGCCGAAGACACCCCTTATGGATTTTAATCATATCTGCTACAATTCGAATATTCGAATGCTGATTGTTGATTTTCTCAACATTTTCATTTGTTTGATGAGCAGAGGCGTTCATCATCTTCCTCGTGTTCTCTTCCATCACAAAACTGTTTGTGCCTTTTAGAAACTCGAGCTCGAGACATACAGTCTTCTTCGTGAACCTCAGTTAACAAACTAAAAGTGTACGTATGAGTTTTCTTTAATTTAACGAGAAATTTAATATTAATTCGTTTGACTTTCGTAATTGGTCAAGGGAGTTGAAACTTCCAACCGTTAAGATCAATTAATTATCCTGCATCACGCACTTTTGTTTCAAAGTGCCTAATACGCCACCCCCTACGGCCGACGGCTGCATGGTTATTTAATCGCCGTATCTTGTATATTCAACTATAAGTTGTAAAACCATGTGTAAAGTACGGCAATAAATAAAGCAATGTAATATTATATCAATCAAAATTAATTTTTTCATAAAAATATATTAAGGTTAGTATTGTGGAATACATTTCTAACATTCAGTATACAGGGTGTCCGGAAACAACGTTCCGTAACTTCGGGAGATGATTCTACGTCCAAAAATATGAAGAAAAGTTCTCATGAACAGGGGTCCGGAAAAGCTTTCTAACGGAGCTACGGCTCTTTGAAGAGGGGCCTCAAAATGTGTTGTTTTATTAATTAGTTAATCAATACTGAAACGAGATTGATAAAATTTGGTACCCAGGGTATATTTGGTACGGGAAATAGTTTGGTAATGTTAAAAATAGAAAAAAAAGCCAGGGGCGTGCGTAACGGGTAGGGTGTATTGATTAACTAATTAATAAAACAACACATTTTGAGGCCCCTCTTCAAAGAGCCGTAGCTCCGTTAGAAAGCTTTTCCGGACCCCTGTTCATGAGAACTTTTCTTCATATTTTTGGATGTAGAATCATCTCCCGAAGTTACGGAACGTTGTTTCCGGACACCCTGTATTTTTAAAGCGTTTGAAATATAAAACAAACTGTATAACTACCTGTTTTGAATACTGTACATCACTAACCAGTTTATGTTTATTGAATGTGTTTGATAACATGTGGCACTGGCAAAACTATTGAACTATTATACATATTATTTGGACACTAATATTCCACGTTATTGCGGCTATAAATAATGAATGCAACTACTTACTTAATTTTAAACGTTTCCCGTTAACTGTGAAGAAACCGTAGTAATTAACGGAAATCTGTATACAAGTTTTGGTGACACAATTTTAACCAGCAATTATAATATAATAATCATCATCCAAATACAAATAATGTAAAGGTTATTAGAATATTATTTCAGGAAAGATTAATTTAGAAATATTTATAGATGCAGTAAATATTTTCCAGTTAATATTTGATTTTTATTATTTCGTATTATATATACAGGGTGATTCATAAATGACGCATAAGCTCTTCAGTACGTTGTAGGGAATAATATTTGAAGTGTAGGAAAAATAGTAAAAAAATTCTTAGCCGCTAATTTGCTGAGAAATGAAGAAGTTAAGTTGAGAACTCAACTTTGAATTCACGTGGATTTTGAAACTTCTCATCATTTCATATAAATAATTTGAGTATTTTTCATAGTGGGTAATAAATAAAATGAATAACACCTCATTATCCTGAAATATTAGCTTTCAAAATTGATATTTTTGTACCAAGTTGTTTGAAAAAAATATGTGGCAACGATGTTTGAAACTTTTAATAAGCTCACTATGTAAATGAAAGGAAATAAAAGCAACTCATATACTACATAGCTGCACCCGTGTTGCCAAATTTACAATTTACTTCTTCGTTGTTAACTACAAAAATGTAGTAGCTAAAATTTTTTTATGATTTTTCTACAGTTCAAATAACCGTCCCCTACAACGTACTGAAGAGCTTATATGCGCCATTTTTGAATCACCCTGTATACTAGTATTAATAAATGAATACCGCGTATTACAGACTTGGGCTGTCTAATGAAAATGGTAGTAAGAAGTAGAGGTGTTATACAGGGCCGGCTCTAGGGTTACTAGCGCCCCGATGCAACTTTTAATTTAGGCTCCCTCTTCTAAACCACTATATTATAAAAATAAGAAACAAATGAAACTCGGGTTTTTAAATTACATAATTATACTACCTACTGTATATTTAGTTCAAAGCAGTGGCGTGGCGTGACTTCTTCAGAAGTGTAATCGCACCGTGAAATATTAAAAGGAATAAAATTGCGCCGCAGGTGATTTTTTTTGGAAAAGTGGGCGTGGCCTATTTAAAAGTAATTGAGAGTTTAAGATAGCATTATAAAATTACAAAAACTTTTTTTACGAAAAATTTTAATAAGAAAATGTCGAGGAAAATGTACTACGAGTAATTGCATTACCCCTAAGAAAGCCCCTCGAGTTATTAGTCAAAATTAAAAAACAAAATTCTTGGTCCCTATGAGAAAAGCAATAAAATTGTGAAATTCCCATTTAAAATTTTTTACAAGTTTACAAGGTTTATTTTAAAGCATAGGTACCCTACCCATAATAGTAGAGTAAAAATCTTCTTCTATCGTGTCATCCCGTTTGCACTTTGTTGCTAAAATGTGAGACCCACTGGAAATCATTCCCCATCCCTTAAGAATGCAAAATCACCTGGTCGTCCAAAAATCGTCGTGTGCAGGGGGTGGCTGGGGGTGATTTTCCAAAAATTTGCAAAAAAAATTTCTCGTTTTTAGATCTACGTCAGCTGGCCATGGTTCAGTTAAATTCTCATGTCAATATTTTAATTCGAAATATATTTTTTTTAATTTTAAAAATACCGTGCGCAATGCTTTCATATGGAGCGCCTTGATGAATAAACGTTCGCCCTGAACAGTCATAATTGTGATATTCTATAACTTGTCTTAACTCCAAGAACCTTTAAGTTAATCAAAAAAATTGTTTCTACAAACGTTCTAGATCTAAGATCGAGGATTACATTGCTTTTTTCAAATTCTCAATCCGATTAACAGTTTCGTGAAAAACTTGAAAATTGTAATACCCTGCTGTGCCTTCGCTACCGGCCGTGAAGACGCGAGGAAGGTGCGGATTGCCGTGGCCGGGCAGTCGAAAAACGACTGTACGTCTCAGCGTGCATATAAGGCCGACAGTCGCCTATTTCCGTGCAGTTTACGCGACTTCATTAGTAAATCTTCAGTTCGACGGCTTGATTTGACTATTATTTTGCTATTATTAATGGTAATTAGATTTTTCTATGATTTTTTCAATAATAATAGTTGGAAATACGAAATAATAAAGTTTTGTTGAATAAGCAAAAGTTAAAAATAATAAAAATAATATCATTAATGATAATAGTGTGCAACAGGCAACCCTTAAAGAGGGAGAAGAAAGGACTTATTTTATTTGTTTATAGTCTAGTAGATACATAATAAAATCGTAGATTTAGTAATGGATCATTATAAAGATCTTTCAATAAAGAATTGTACACAACAGAAAAGAGGACTCGAGGAAACTATACAGCGATTGACAGTCCAGATACATTATTACTGCAACAATGGCATTTGTTTAATCATTTAATTTTCAATAAAAACCAACTGACCAATTTTTTCAATAATCAGCTGTACGGACATTCTTTAAATTTGGCACTACTTGCTAGAGTCGGAGTTAACTAGGATTTAGATGAAGAAGTTTTAAATGATGTCGTTAAATTTACTATCAAACTAAAATGACAGTATTAAATGCATAAATGCTCTAAGAGGAATATTGGATTCCTCAAAGCCTATCAACAAATTGCCTCCTACTTTGGATAGTTTATAACAACATTGTCGTGTCCACTATCAGACAAAAATATGGCTGAACAGATAGGATACCCAAACTATCTTTGCAGAATTTATTAAATTGCGACTTAAAAATATTGAAAATGAATAATTAGTAGCTGTATTGACAACTGAGACAATATTACCAGAGGATACTTCTGTTCTGAATACTTGCAGTTGTCAAAAAAGTATACATACTAAATTACTTATTGCAGTGGTGTCTACAGTAATAGTATACCAATTTAAATTAAATTTTTATTTCAGGGTGTGCAGGACCTCTGTCTTCCTATAAAAGAAAACGAATGAACTGTGTTGGCTCCTGCAAATAATGTATGGCCCAATTAACATGTGCCAATTGCCAATAAGGGCAACAGTAATACTCGCCGTATAGGTATTTGCCCCTGAAGATATATTATCTGACAATGAGAGAAGTTTTCTGGCTCTGCATAATAGCTCTAAGGAAATAAAATTTCCTATCGTACAATTAAAAATATCAATAATTCTTACAGGAGAATGTTTCTACCCCAGTATTTTACATTTTATACTCGATTTTATTATGTATCTACTAGACTATAAACAAATAAAATAAGTCCTTTCTTCTCCCTCTTTAAGGGTTGCCTGTTGCACACTATTATCATTAATGATATTATTTTTATTCTTTTTAACTTTTGCTTATTCAACAAAACTTTATTATTTCGTATTTCCAACTATTATTATTGAAAAAATCATAGAAAAATCTAATTACCATTAATAATAGCAAAATAATAGTCAAATCAAGCCGTCGAACTGAAGATTTACTAATGAAGTCGCGTAAACTGCACGGAAATAGGCGACTGTCGGCCTTATATGCACGCTGAGACGTACAGTCGTTTTTCGACTGCCCGGCCACGGCAATCCGCACCTTCCTCGCGTCTTCACGGCCGGTAGCGAAGGCACAGCATGGTATTACAATTTTAAATTTTTTCACGAAACTGTTAATCGGATTGAGAATTTGAAAAAAGCAATGTAATCCTCGATCTTAGATCTAGAACGTTTGTAGAAACAATTTTTTTGATTAACTTAAAGGTTCTTGGAGTTAAGACAAGTTATAGAATATCACAATTATGACTGTTCAGGGCGAACGTTTATTCATCAAGGCGCTCCATATGAAAGCATTGCGCACGGTATTTTTAAAATTAAAAAAAATATATTTCGAATTAAAATATTGACATGAGAATTTAACTGAACCATGGCCAGCTGACGTAGATCTAAAAACGAGAAATTTTTTTTTGCAAATTTTTGGAAAATCACCCCCAGCCACCCCCTGCACACGACGATTTTTGGACGACCAGGTGATTTTGCATTCTTAAGGGATGGGGAATGATTTCCAGTGGGTCTCACATTTTAGCAACAAAGTGCAAACGAAAATCTTTTCTAGAAGACTTTTGTTGGCTGGCAAACTCTACAGGTGCTTCCAGACCAAACGCGCTGCTCTGCGCCGCGCGGCGCAAATCCGCGCGGCGCGGCGCGGCGCCTTGAATTTGGACGACAACCGCGCCAAACTGCGCCACTCCGCGCAAGAGCGAACACGATCCGCTGAATGTCGGTACATCAAAGAAAAACGCTTGTTTGTGATTATTAATTACAATGATAGCGGCAGCAAGCTTAACTTTTTCGTATTCCATATTTTAACACGCGCGCGCCAGTTGGAACAACGCCAGGATTCAGATTTGTCTTTAAATATTTAGCGCTGTTCTGCGCTGAGTTGCGTAGTTCCGCGCGGTGTTTCTCGGCGCGGCGCAGCGCGGCGCAGAGCAGCGCGTTTGGTTTGGAAGCACCTTACTATAAAGGGTAAAATAGAAATTATGTGACCGTTTCAAAAATTGTGCAGAAGTTTATTTACACCAGCCTATAAAAAACATTCGGTTATAATTCATTTTATGATGTTTTTCACACCAAATGTTTGCGCCTGCTGACCTTCCGGCCAGGGCCGCGCCAAGGGGGGGTGCCAGGGGTGCAAAGCACCCGGGCGGCAGGGTTCAGGGGCGGCAAAACTCCCGGGATTAAGTATATTTAGAAAAATATTAACACATATTTGTTACGATACGTAAATAGTTTAATTTTTAAATTCAATAACATTAAATATTACTAGTTCAATAATACTTAATAATTACTAGTTTAATAATGTAGGGTTGAAGAACCTTCCCAATTTGTACGTGTTGGTCACAAAAAAAATTTTATAATAGTACCAGTATTAGCCATAAAAGTCATAAAAATCGGCATGTTGAAATATTGCAAGCCGTATCTTATTTTATGACACGCACCTTTTAGCAGTGGTAGGAATAGTCCGGCGCCCTTTGTTGATTCTTCTTCTTCGACATGTGTTTTTGGTAAACAATATGAAATGTAGGTACCTACATTATTTGCAACTTGCCGCCTTTACGGCCATGTGTCGAAACGACACTTGGCATAAATCCACCCACCAAGATTTTCAATATAAAAACGTAAGAGCTGAAAGCTTGACAATCTTTTAGAAGACACATGTTTCCCTCTATAGTATTAATTTTCCAAAATCGAAGTCCATATTGACACAAAACTTCTACAGAATAAAATAATTACCTACTTACATCAAATTTCTTCTTTGAAAGGTCATTTTCTATAAGTGGACCATATTCGTCAGTTTTTTCCTTCTCCAGTGGCGTAGCTACAGGTGCGTGTGTAAATATTACTGGAGGAAAAAATGGTACGCCACTGTTTTTTTTGTTTTTGACAGAATTTTCGAAATTCTCAACTAATTTACGGTTGAAACAGTCTCTCGAGATTTGTTCCTACCATTAACCGTTTTCGTGTTAATGACACTTCAAAGATGAAAAATGCGAATAATAAAATAATTCTGCTAATCCGTTTTTTGAATAATGACCGTCTTTGGCTTCAAAATTTTTTTGGCGTTCATTTTGAACATTATTTGTAAAATAATAATAATAATTAATAATAATTAAAATAATAATAATAATAATTTCGGAATAATTTGAGTACATTTTATTATCAAAAATGATAAAAATAATAATAAAATTGGGCGTTTTGGCACCGGGCGATAATATACCTAGTCTAATCCTGGGGGGGGCGGCAACTACCCTTGGCGCGGCCCTGCTTCCGGCTCATAAAAGCAAATCCCAGCAATCTAACCAAAAGTAACCCTATCAACACGTGTTTTTTTTACATCTGGCGTTTAAGTAGGCTTACCAGAACTTATCTGATAATTATTTTATTTCATACTGCATCGTAACACCCATGTTTAAGTTAACGATTTGAGTCCGGTAAATAAGACTTTACGGTATCAGGTCCGGTAAAAACTTTTACCGGACTCAAATGAAATAAATCGATAATCAAACTATTTATTACCAAAAAACTACAAAATTAATAAATATGCAATTAAAAAGAAACTAAATATTAAAATTGACATTAATGGTGCAATAGATTTACGAAGAACTTCGTCAAAAATGTTATAATTTTCTCCCGTTTTGACAAGGCAAACAATCAAAAAACAAACACTTCCATTTCATAGATGTCCATATTATGAATTCAAATTTTTATTTTTAATTTTTTCAATTTTAAACAAAGATTTAGTGCCTACAGTATGAAATAAAACGCATTACGACATACGTTCGGTAAACTCTTACAGTAACTCGTCTCAAAATTCTTGACTCGGCTCCTTCGTCGCCTCGTCCTTAAACATTTCGACTCGTTACTGTAAAACTGAGTTTACCGTACTTATAACGTAAATTACTATTATGGTTTCGCAGGCACGCAGCTAGGATATTAGTATGGGGTGGGGCAGGGGCGGGACAAAATATATTTGGGTGGGCATCTGTTATCAAAAAAATAACTTAAAACTTAAGTTTTAAATTTTTTTTTCTTGTCGAGGCGCCCCTTGCAATAGGCGCCCCGATGCGGTGCACCCTCTGCATCCCACGTTAAGCCGGCCCTGGTGTTATATTATCTTAGGGTCCCGGAAGTGCTCGGGGAAATCGCAGAAATGCGCGTAATAAGTAGAGCTTGGTACCTAAAAACATCAGGCATTCGGGATTCATGTTGAAAATCTTAGGTTAAAATTCTGTAAATAAGAAATTTATGAAGGAAATTAGAAAAAAACGTATGGTGGATGAACAATCCAAACGAGCGAGGTGAAGGACCTGGGAAGTGCAAACGCAAATGTTCCGTAAAAACGCAACTAATGTCAAACGTGAAAACCGTGAAAACTAATGATTTTAGGTTAGGTTAGTATCACGGTTCTCAGCCAATTTATTACTACGCCATCCGGGACCGTAAGATAATACAACACCTCTACTATACTAACACTGTGTAAATAATTTTTAATAACACATTTAGTAGTGCAAACCCAAGGACTTTTGGTACCTTTTGTAAATATTAATAATAGTATCCATGACGAACAATTTAATACAATTAGTATGCGATGGTAAAGATTTTTAACTTTTAAATCTGTATGAGTAGTTCAGAGATTATTATCCAATAATAAATTAAAAGTTGTAGTATAATGCAGAATAAACCTCAGCACTGCTTTTGCTGGAATAGACAGATAAAACTTGGATTCTATGGAATTCAGTCCATCCAGTTAAATAAAATTTTCAGTTATGCCAAAGTCTTTGGTTATGCACAATGGGGCATCAGCCTTTTGCAAAAAATCCCAAACATTCCCAAATCTTTATTCGATTTGATTTATTTATTAAATGCGAAAAATAAATTGGCGGAACAACATTTTGTACCCTTCTAAGGGCACTATTTATTAAATTAATAGGAACTAAGTGATACAACAAGATACTGCATTTAAATTTATGAATGATATAGGGTTACCTATAACGAAAATACAAGGTGATTCACTAAGCATATAGCTACCGAGTGTAACTTGGAAACTACTTGTCCCACATTAATAGGAAATCGTTCTTGTAGAGTAAATCGTCCATGAGCAAACGATTAAAAATATTTTCAGTCCCCAATTTCTGCAGGGGTTGCCACTATCGTGGGGCGATAACATAAATTCGCATTTTCTCTAGAACATTCGAAATGAAGGTATTACATTGAAATGCATTTAGATCGAAAACCCGGCCGCCTACTAATGGGCGAAAATATAAGAAGGTTAGAACCCCTTGTATCTTTAGCTGTAAGAATTCGGTTTTAAAAAACGGTATCTTATGAAGCTCTAAATATTATTCATAGAAGATTTTCTTTCTAATTACATTGTCAACGATTTTTTAATGGAGCTTCCCATTTTTCTGTAATTAGCTCGAAAATTTCAAAAGGAAAAAGTATATAGATACCTACCCATTTAATTATAATTCTAAAGAGGATAGAATCCCGAAAATAATGGAAAAAAACGGAGGTCTCTAGCGTTACTAGAAATTTAATGGAGTTATGAACGAAAATATGATAATAAAATATTTTGTTAAATTAGAGGAGGTATGGCTTGATTTGATTTTTTTAGGTATCTTAAACGTTAAACTTCTATAGTATTTTCTTTGTGTTGTTATTATTTATGGTGAATTCCACCAGTAAAACCCATTATAAATTTTAAAGAACTCGTGATTCACCTTGCATACTTGTAGCATACTAACATAATTATGGCTACATAGGTAGCAGGTTTTATTACTTACTATTATAATAATTATTATTAAAACTTTCTCTGAATTGACTGCAGACATTACTTTTAATGTTACGATTCTAGTGAAGAATATATAAGTCTCTATTTATTTGATTCAGATTAGTTATACATTATTAAGAATAAAAACAGTTTCTTTTTTTTTTGGTAAACATAATTTAATGATTACCATATTGACAATGTAAATGTAAAAGCGAATGTATAGTTAAATTCAGCATAATTATTAACATTTTATGAGGTAGCTACTATAAAAATTAAAATTTATAAATTTGATTATCTATACCATCTATCGCGAAAAGAAAATGAAAGCCATAATTTGGAAAGCTAGTCAGTGTCTATATAAAGACAACATTTACATCACATATTTTTTGTGTGAATTTAATAATCAAATCTTCAAACTAGAAAAGTAGTCAAATCATTTGTTTTATAAGTGGAAGTTTCAAGTAAAAATTAAAATAATGCTTCGCTTTCATAGATATTATGTCTAAATAATTTAAACCTGACCTAACATATTTACCTCTATTGTTTAGGAGAATACTCTATACCGGGTGATCATTTCGAATCCGGAATATAGGCTTCCTGTGTTTTCAAATTTTGTGATAAAGCGCAATGTTGGGTTGATATCAGTGGTTTGGTTATTAAACAGATAATAAATCACATGCATTCCTAAAACTCGCTCGACCGTAGAATGTTGTAACAATAAAAAACTTTTTCTTCAATAGAATAAGTACAATTCATTTTGCAAATTGAGTTGTATAGGATCTTCAATCCAATGAGGGTTATGCAGTTTTCTGGAGGTTGTGAAAATATGAAATCCTTTTGGTGCAATGGATTGTGGATTGGTCCTCACAATCCTCTAATTTTTATTTCCCTTCTATTGCTACTTTTCTCCATTATTTTCTATTGTTACTATTCTCACTCCACTTTCTTATTTCCATTAATCCTAGATTTTCTGTCTCTTCCAGGGTCATTTTTATATATTAATCTTACCAGTTTTGTATCGATATTTTTCATTCTTCTAGTTCGTATAGACTATCATGTCTGAGCGACTTGTTAGTTTGTTTAATTAATACTTAATGTTACTATTGTTCCCTTTTCTTCTTCTTCAGTTTCCGTCCTGTATTTTACAGGTTCTACTCCATTTGTTCGTCACTTTGTAGTTCATTTAAATAATTGAATATTCAATGGTTTAAAAAATGGTTTTCGCATGTTCCTTTACTTTCTTTTTCTATCTCATTGAATTTCTCGTTCATCCATTGGTTATTCTTTTAAAACCAAATTTCCAAACTTCCAATGTCCTCAATAAATTCTAAGCAATGGTACCGGTTCCAAATACAAGATTTAAACTAAGGATGTGGTAGATACGGAAAAGTATCGCACCTTCAAAACAAATCTCATTTGGGGTGAGCTGCGCTCACTCAACGGCGTTTCATGAATAATCTATTAAATGAACACTTTTAAGAGAGATATCTATTGGTATTGTGTTTATTCTAAAGCAATATTGCATCATTATACCTAACATTTCATCTTGATTGATTCTAAATTGAGATATAGCAGATGGATGAAGAGAAACTCGAATGGACATCTTTAGAACATAGAACGTTGGCGTAGGTGGTTCCCAAATAAAGCGGAGAAATACAGGGTGTCCAAGATAAGATGAACAGCATGGGGATCTCGGTTATTATAAGAGATACAGATTTGGTTAAATTAGACAAAATGTTCGCTACCTAACAGGGAATTAAATGCAATAAGCAGATTTTAAAAATTCATTGTGGTTCAAACCCAATAGGAGAAAAAGTGAATTTTGGGAATATCTATTTTTTTCAATAAAAGGAGTATTTGGGCAGATGGGCAATTTGAACTTGCACTTTCTTAAGGCACTTTTTGATGCTGCTTTCAACGGTGTATTCGTAATTTTTATAGCTCTTACGGATTTCAAACTGTATGGATCAACTTTGATTTTTCATATGGAGCACATAGTAGGCCGTGGCAAGTTTAATTCAATAGTTTATTTTTTATAAAAATATCTAGCCACCTGCGAAAAACAAAATTTATTCTAGTAGTAATAGTAAAAAATACCTTTAATCTTAAGTATAAAGCAAATTATCAATACACTTATACAATTATTACAACAAGAACAGGAACAAACAGGAGCATGGAAGTAGCTAATTTGGCCTACTATGTGCTCCATATGAAAAATCAAAGTTGATCCATACAGTTTGAAATCCGTAAGAGCTATAAAAATTACGAATACACCGTTGAAAGCAGCATCAAAAAGTGCCTTAAGAAAGTGCAAGTTCAAATTGCCCATCTGCCCAAATACTCCTTTTATTGAAAAAAATAGATATTCCCAAAATTCACTTTTTCTCCTATTGGGTTTGAACCACAATGAATTTTTAAAATCTGCTTGGTGCATTTAATTCCCTGTTAGGTAGCGAACATTTTGTCTAATTTAACCAAATCTGTATCTCTTATAATAACCGAGATCCCCATGCTGTTCATCTTATCTTGGACACCCTGTATAGTTAGGATAACAACCAGAAATTGTGAAAGAATAAATCAGAAATATATTAGGGAGGCCTTTATATTAGATTTCCAATAATTTCTACCATTTTTTAATCACCTCGTTCGGACTTTGCTTTTGGTCTTTTGGGGTAGCTATTCCTGTTCCCCTACTATTTTTTTATTCCAAATTCCCACACTTTAAGCTGTGCGATACAAGTTGACTTTTATATTCTCGTCTATGTTGTTTTGAAAGTCAATGAAATTAACCTTGTTGTGTGTGAGCTAATGGGAAGTTACTAGTACCTAATAAAATAAAACTCTCATACAACCGATGCTGGGGTACTTCCGGTTCCACCGGAAATTGCCTAAACTTTTTTTAATAATCTACCGGTAGTACACATTTCTTTTAATTTTTTGGATAGTGATCTATACGTATTTATTTATAATATTTAAATCAAATATTTTTGTTTGATCACACGCTTCAATTTAAATTGTTTTTTGTTTTCTTTAATTTTATAACAGATTCGAGTATCATAGTCAGAAAAGCAGATGTTTCGAAATATTCAATCGGAACATAAATCGGTCTCTTCAACAAAACACTTTAATATAACTTGATAATCTTAAAATTTATAATTTTAATCATATTCTAATTATCTTTAGCTTTACACCGATAATATAATTTTTGTTTGTTGTCAATTAAAATTAGTTCGGATAAATACTTTGATAGATGGCGAAGAGGATGAATCAAAAGGTCTAAATTTTCAGAAATTATAGTGAATATCTAAATCCCTCAAGATACATCTGCAATTTGTAGAAGGCCAGAATAGAAAATAGAACATACTAGACATTGACGAGACACACCTTCATAGAAAGCCCTAATCGTCTAGATAATAGACAAAGTAGTACACTTAGGCCCGGTTTATTCACCTACCAGTAAAGTCCCCAGTAACTACTTGGCAATTAACTCTATAGGTTACCCGGGTAACAGGACTAATATAGTCCTGTTACCCGGGTAACCTATAAAGTTAATTGTCAAGTAGCTACTCGGGACTTTACTGGTAGGTGAATAAACCGGGCCTTAAACTACTAACAACAAGTGAAAAAAGCAATCTTTATAATGTATTTAAGCGTTTAAAGAGTGGTGAAACAGCAGGAATGTTTAGCATTGCCTGGAGAAAAACCGAACCTAGATCTTGACAGAGAAATCGCAAAGAAAGTGGAGAGTACTCTCTTTTAATAATCATCGACTCTCACAGTCCATTAGCACTACAACGGAATAATGGTATAGGTATTGATAATCATTGAAATGAAAACTATTGATAAAATATGCTAAACGGTTTTAAAAACATGTGCAGTGCACTTTTGCAGCAAACAATGTTGTACATTATAATCCAAACTCACAACGCGAAGAATGTTTTTAATTCCTCTAGTGATTCCCAACAGGGATAGTTTCAAAACTTTCTTTACATGTTTTGTTATGAACAAGTGAATAATCAAAATTATGGACCAACTGCAAGATTCTGATCGTGATTGTGGTGTTATTTGCAAAACGATCTAACGCTACAACAAAAGCTAGGTAGAAGAGAGATAAAATATTAAACCATCGATGTCATCTTGAAATACAAGCTAAAAAATTATCGATCTACTTTCTAATCCACACAAAGTTATTTTCCAAATTAGGTAGGTTAGTAAATTATTTACTGCCAAGATTCAAGTAAAACTTATTTATATATTACATACAAATAATGAGGTATACTTTTACACAGCTCATATAAAAAACAATAAAATTTATTTTCACTACTGATCTCTCTATTTCCGTTAGAAATAAAATTTACTGCAATTTATTAAAAGAGAAACTACAATTAAAAGCAGCTAGGCATTAACCCTAATAAAGACTTAACATCCAGTACGTGCTCAACGAACTAATTCTGTACGTACTTTCTTATCTTTCAGATTCAAATTTATTTCAGTTTTTACATTATTTTCTAATTTGATAGTATTGCTTCTTAAATTTAATTACGAAATGAATACTCTATATGGTACCAACGTTACACTTTCATAAATAATTGCGCAATCTACAAATTCAATCAGAAAGTTCAATCTTTAGAGTTTTATCTAAAAAGATTGATATTAGTATTTAAGGTGTAACTGATTATTTAATTCACAAGTTTTGGATATTCAGTGAAAGCAGCTCCCATGACCATCATGAGATTGATGTTTTTAGAAGAATTATTTAATTTACATCGCATACATAATTTTATAAAATGATTACAGCAACCACCCACACCTACATAATTTATTTTAAGCAGTGAAACTAAATCTTCATTAACTAATAACATCAAGGATATTTTTTAACTTTTTTATTCATTCATGAACAAATTCAAGGACTAGTTGACATGATTTATTAAAATGTGGGCATGTTTATTACGTTAGAGTATTGGGAAATACAAAATATCAATTTTCAACATTAAATCGCGCCTTTTCATATGAGTAGGGTAAGCGAAAGTCCCTAATTCTCACGATTTTAATGCATTGTCTATATAAGAGTGTGAGTTTCATACAAATGAACGTGAAAACTATAACATGTATATAAGGCACAGAATGAGTAGTTAAAGACAATTCTCTAAGAAAGTGAGAATTATCTAGAAAAATAATTAAGCAATGTTTTTGAACTTACAATATACAGAGTGATGATAAAGTAAAGCACAAAAGCCATATTCAGGTTATTTAATATTTTTGCGGAAAATCCTGAGACCTGTCGATTTTTGTTTTTAAATTGCCATTTAGACATATAATTTTCAACCCCCCCACCCCTCAGCCCCTAAGTGCTAGCAACCCTAACTTTAAAAATTTAAATAGAAAGATACCCTTTGTGATACCTCTTTTGATAAGTCTTTTTATTCTTAATATAACAAAAAAAAGTTTTTCAAAATCGGTTGATAAATAACGGAGATATTTAACAAAATGTAATCAATTGAAAGTTCCAATATTCGACAAGAAATCGGCCCAAACACGCCAATTATCAATAAGAATATACACAGGTGCGATTTTTGAGTTTTATGCGGATACTTGTGGTAAATGTGGCGGTATCGCGTACAAAACTTTTAGGTCAGGAAGTGCCTTTTTTAATGTTTACATTTACGGCGTGTTTGAGCCGTTTCTTGTCGAATATTGACATTTTCATTTGATTACATTTTGTTAAATATCTCCATTATTTATGAACCGATTGTGAAAAACTTTTTTTTGTTATGTTAAAAATAAAAAGACTTATCAAAAGAGGTATCACAAAGGGTATCTTTCCATTTAAATTTTTAAATTTGGGGTTGCTATCACTTAGGGGTTGAGGGGTGGTGGGATTAAAATTACCTGGTAAATGGAAATTTAAAAACAAAAATCGACTGGTCTCAGGATTTTCAGCAAAAACATTAAATAACGAGAATATTATGATTTTTGTGCAATACTTTATCATCACTCTGTATACATCGACTAAATCTGCATGGTGGATTGTTTGATTATTTTTCACAGATTAGTTTTGATGTTGATTATAACCATTTAGATTACTCGTAATAGTTATTTACAAACCTGCAAGAGCGTGTTTTGAAGAATGAGCTAGCTCGCGAGCGAATTCTTCATTGCGTGAATTTTTTGTAACGAACAAAAATACTATTGACAAATTAAAAACTCAGTTTTTATACCTTTGGAATTACAAGGGTAAATAAAAAAGTAGGGTTATAGAAATTTTTGACTTTGACATTCCCGCTTCCAATAGATGGCGCTCACAAATATTTTCACATATAGTTAGCGATTTTTCTTTTATTTGTAAATATTATTGAATGAAAATCGTGGAAATAGCACTTTATAAATTAAACTTAATTGCTGTTACAACGATTTTCTTGTAATATGTTTGAGAGGGCCAGTGCTTTTTGCTAAGAAATTGACGATTCGGTTCATCGGTAGCGTTCGTGGAATGTCGTTTCCTAGGTAGTGAGTACAAAATAGTATATTAAGTATTAAGAACGGTAAGGACATTTTACCGATCGAAGACAATAGTTTGGAGGAGGAGCGCAGCGACGACTCCAATTATTGTCTGAGATCGGTAGTCCTTAACGTTCGTGATGCTTATGACGTTTTTTGCGCTACTGAATCCGGTAAAAAGAATTTTTAATAAATTAATAATTAATACAGATTCAAATGCGATAATTGTCAGTCTCCGCATCACGTTGCCATATTGTGGATTGATATATTGCGTTTCTATAGCAATCTGTAAACAGTTACCGCCATTGCAGTTTTTTGTGAAAATTATTTGGAGTTCCGTGCTAAAAATTAATGAAAATGATTCCGAAAACGAAATAGAAGAAGCTTGGAATGTGGGGTGTTCGGTTCTCATTCCTGATAAGTCCAGAGAGACGCTACGAAGGTACCTACAATCATTTTAAAAATTGATGTACCAAGAAAAGTACAAATATTGATGAAAAATCTTTGCTGGCGTACTTTGTTACAAGAAATGAGAAATTAAAAGCTCCAAGATTTGTTTTAACTAACATTGGAAATTGCATTCATTTTATTTAACTAAACTGACATTTGTGACTGACATTAATTTATCAAATTACATGGCACATTCGTTTTGAATAAATTTACTTACCGTTCTAGAACCCCAATAGTATATTACGATGCAAGATCGGTAAGTGCCTTATAACAGATCGAGAAAAAGTTGGAAAATCAAGACCCGAAGGGTCGAGATTTTCCAAATTTCTTCGAGATCTGTTGTAAGCACTTAATGAACACGCGTCGTATACCATTTTTTGCGCTACGAAAAATAAAAACCAATTTCTATAAATATAAATTAATAAGTAACAGCTGTCAATCATTCAGAATTTTAGACACCAGATAACTTGATTACAACTTTTATTATCATCTAACAATCGTTAGATACGTTATGATTCATAACAGGTTAGCAACCAGTACCTAATCGGTAAGTTAATTTTTCCGTGGTAGTTAAGCAACCGGGAAATGGCCAAAAACAGTGTAGTAGCGCAAAAAGTATTTTACCGACGACTTTATCCTTAGCAACTAGTAAACATAACTTACTGTCTTGGAAATAGCCGCGGTAAACAATGAAATAGAGCACAGTAGCGCAAAATAGCTATTTTCCTAACAAGTGCAGAAAATCGATTTTTCCGCACGCAAATGCCGTTGACAGCACGACGCGTAGCGGAGTGGTGTCAAGCATTTAAGTGCGGAAAAATAGGTTTCTGCACGTGTTAGGAACAATAGTTTTTCTACTAGCGTGCGGAAAATGCGTTTTTCCGCACGCTAGTAGAAAAACTAGTGCGGAAAAATCCTTTGCCGCACGGTGCGGAAAAGTGGATTTTCCGCACTAAAAAATGTGCGGAAAATGCGTTTTTCCGCACGCTAGTAGAAAAAATAATTTTTCTATGCATTTAAAATTTTCTTAATTCAGTATGAAAAACAAAAACACCATCCAGTAGGTAGGTACATATTTTTCTCACCTTCTTCCTTAGAAACTCATGAGACTGTCTCTACCAAGCTAATTAAGCAATTAATTAATTTTATTATTACCGGAACATCACATAATAAATTACTAAAGAGCTACTGAGGTGACACCCACCATTATCAGAATACATTTGCATTCACTGATTGTACCGTTTTATGTTACCTACATGCAAAGGCGGAACTAAGGACGTCTCAAGGAATTCCGATTGTTTTGAAAATCATTTAAAACAATATAATGAACCGGAAACGCTATAATAGATTTCGTAATAATAGGTATATTAAATTTTGAATTTGTAAGAATTGTTGATTATTTCGTCATTGATATTATTATTAACAGCAAAATGTTTTTATTGTTTAACTTTAAATTATCCTCAACCGATTTATCTTTATTTCAACTTTGCTTTCGTTTTTAAAGTAAATAATTATTTACGGATTTAAGAATACCCATGAATAATAAACAGTTTGGTAACAAATCTCGATTACTTTCTTTAAAGAAACAATTATAAATAATTTAAACATATGTAAATTTCCCTATTTAAATATTTACCCCATATCTACCTACTACTTGCTAATTTGGATGAGAATTAAAAAGTAAAAATTAAAGAACTGTTAATTATGCTTTAAATGCCGGTTTCTAAATTGAAGAGACTATAGTATATAAAGCAGTAAGTATAGTAATAAATGAATATAAATATAGTATAGTCCTTCCGGGAGTAATATTGCAGAATATAAATCGCAGAACGTACCCCAATAAAAATGAAAAACACAGTACATGTACATAGGATATTAAAATGGTAGGTTACACACGTTACAGTTTTTTTTTCTGTCTAGTTGCAGGTAATTTTAATATAAAAATTATGTCAATAACAGATTATTTTCTAAGGATTAAGTAGGGTGTATCTGATTAACATTATAATTAACTATTAAGTGTATAACCTACTGTTATTTGATGGCTTATGAAAGCTAAATATTACACTAAAATTACAAAATTAAAGCAGTTGTTAAAATAATTTGGTGAAATCTCTCTTAAAAATCTTTCTAATTTTAATTCGGCTATGCATATAGATAATCATTAACGAATATATTAAAATGTTAATCGAGAAAGTGAAAAGCTTCTGAAATTATAAATTACCAAATTCGACGTCTACCAATTTTGATTATTTATTATTTATGTAATTCAACTCCTGGAAACCTCATAACATAAGAATTTGGTAGTTTTTAAGTACGTACGTACAATTGGGCCGGAAAAGTGGTCTAAGGGATGGTCTTTCAATTTGGGTTTAACTCCCTGCTAAGCTAATCCACAATCAATTGTCATGGAAACAAGTCATTTAACAATGGTATCCGTGATAACATGGGAGTTAACTTCGAATTGAGTGACCGGCCACTGTAGATCCAAGATCCAATACAATCCACCTCGACAACTAAAGATTTAGGTGTAAACATGAATTGAAAACAAATTCATGGTATATTATACAGCGTGTATATAAATGATCGATAAACTTCGGGAGGTGGTCCTTTAGGTCATCTTTAGAAAAAAAGTTCCCCTGAACAGGTATCTAAAATACTTTTGATGGGAGCTAGTTCCTCCTGAAGGAGGCGAATAAAATTTCAATTTTAATTAATCTCGAACATCCTTGAATATAAAGTACCGAAATTTGGCATACGGTTTAGTATTAGTATGTGTTACTATCTGACAGACATTAAACCAGGGATGTTCCAAACTGGGGAGGGAGTGTATCGTTTTTACTTATTATTTTTGTAATGTTAAATTTTATTAGGTACCAATTTGAGTCAGTAATCTGATTTTAAGTTAAAAAGTACTAACTGGTGCTCTTGATTTTCTTTTACGACTATAGCCATTATTACAGTTTTTAGACAATAATCGGTTATCCAAATAAAAATTAAAGACAAATTGCTAACAAAAAACTGAAATTTTATTCGCCCCCTTCAGGGAGCAGAACTCCACTCAGAAGTATTTTAGGACACCTGCAGTTCATGGGAACTTTCTTTCTTGATAGCCGAAGGAATCATCTCCCGAAGTTCGTCGGTGTCGTTTACATACACCCTGTATATCAGGGGACTGAGGTACATCATTTTAATCCCTGATGGTGAATTTATTTCACGTGCGAACGAGAAAATAAAAATAACCACCCGAAGGATTAAAGACACCTCAGTCCCGTGGTAGGTATATATGCGTTATTTTGTACACAGCTTTACTTGGATATTATCATTCTAAATTTGTTCTTGTCAAAGTGACTATCGACAACTACATAATTATCCATAAATCCTACTATCTAAAACTACAAAAAGCAATCTGATAACGAGCAATTTGCAAAGTTTTTTAAATTTAATCCCTTGGAATTAAATATTTTCATTGGTTACTTCAGTCCCTATGGAGATGGATTAAACAAGCTACTTCAGTCCCGGAAGTGCAAAAACTAATTTTCGGTGCATACGACTGGTATATAGATAGGTTCCATATAACAAACTTAAACTGAATTATTGTTTATTCGACCTTGGTATGCAAAACAGAAACCAACAGTTTGCTCTCTATAATATGAAATATGAATTCTTGTTCAGATTATTTTAGTCATTATAAGAAATACAGTATCCAGGTAAAAATAAGAATGCGTATTGTACTGCTAAGTATATTTCTATTGAAAAATTTTTAAATAAAAATAATTTTCTATATTTTATATTTTAGAAAAATCACAAAAATGTGCAATCAGCAAAAAAAATTAAAAATGAATGTAGTATCTAGTTGCTATCCATAACTGTATAAAACGATAATACCTGTATTTTGAATGCATTCCAAACTCTTATTCTAAATATAAGGTACCTACCGTGATTTAAGACATTAACAGGAAATTATACAAAAATCAGGTTTGTACACTTGGTAATGAATATAAAAATCTGTCACTGACCTGAATACGTAAAAGCCAAATTAGAGGAATAGACGTAAACAGCACTAACCGTCAAATTTGCACTTTCGATTATGTAATTAAACAAAAAACTCGAACCGTCACCACTTCTGGAATCGCGTTACGCTCGATTGCGAATTAACGTCAAACGAAGAATTGATTCGATCACTCAATTTTACAACGGTTAAACGATTCAATTAGTCTCGAAGGTTTTAGGTAATCCAATAATGATATCGGAAGACTTCTAGGTTTTAACAACCATAAACACAAAATGGGTAGTTTAAAAAGTTAGAGTTTAAGAAGCGCGATCTTGCTGCCACTCTTCTGGAAGAAAGTGCCGAGTCTTCAGCAAATTTCTACAACACCGTGTACGGGATTTGGAACGTGGTTAACAACACTTCCTTCCATCTGCAGCGAGATTTTCTGACATGCCAATGACATTGAGGATTTGTGGGTCAAGCAAGTGGGGCGCGATACCACAATTAAAATTTGCTGATTAAAATTATAGTTGTAATGCTTGTGTAATTAGCTAATTACACGGTGTTGAACAATTGTGTCTCAAAGTAGTAAGATAAATAGCCCTCTCTTTGATGTATTAAATAAAATTAAGTTTGTTATTAAAAATACATTGAATAATTAAGGATGTAGGTATATTCAGAGCAGTTCTGGAACAAGTAAAATAGAGTACCTATAATATTTTACTTGATCGTATATGTATTTGAAAAGTTGCGTTCACTGCAACGCAATTACAGTAATTGCTAAATTAATTAATAAAATTAAGTAATCAGGATTAAATTAAAAATTTCTTTTAAAAGAGATAGGTGAGTATTAGTTTTCTTTAATCGAAACGGAAGTAAAACTTTTTAAAATTTATATTTTTCAACTTTGAGGGGGAGCTAAATTTTTGTGGGAGAGACTAGCAGTTTCGATGCAGATTCGTATAAATATGCAGAGGAATTGTGCGTCTGTTGGCAACAATACTACTGCGACCAACGCCGCCGACGACGCGACGTGTCGTTACAACGTTTGCCAGATATTCGTCTCGGACCAAAAAACTTGATATTCGGGCGCCCGTAAGAGGAGCAGCGGCATAGCGATGGGCCTAACTTTCTTTCTGCTCGGTTTTCGTGATATATTCGTGTCGTGCGTGCCTTTTTACTTTCCCATACCACCATTGATATATAGGAAGTATTGATATCATGAAAATTTTCGAAATTGAGATTTCGCGGAATTGTACGTGTTTTGGACCTCCAGGAACCCAAAAAAGTGGTTTAGAAAAAAATGTCTGTGGTGAGTGGGTGGGTGTGTATAGTATAAGGGCCCTTGGTGACACTGCCACTTTTTAAGAAAAACACCCCGATTTGCAAGGGTAAACAGAAAAGCAGAAAAAATCGTGAAAACACCATAGTTAGAAGCCCCCCCTTCAGAACACTTTGTTTTTTAAGCATTTTGCCCTGTTTTTAAGGTATGTTTATAAATTAACATTTTCAAAGATTTTCCCCTGTTTTTTAAGGTAGGGCCCCTTCAGAACACATCATTTTTTTAAGCATTTTCCCCTGTTTTTAAGGTATATTTTAAATTAACGTTTTTCAAAGATTTTACCCTGTTTTGAATTTTGTACTAGTAAGGCCCCGTCAGAACACAACACTTTTTTAAGGAAAACACCCCGATTTTCAAGGGTTAACAGAAAAGCAGAAAAAATTGTGAAAATACCCCCCGATTTTTTAAGGGTGAACAGAAAAGCAGAAAAAATCGTGAAAACACCCCCGATTTTCAAGGCTATACCAACTTGGTTACCAAACTTTCCAAAACAATGAACTTCAATATAACCCTTCAAATTTCCCGCGGTTCTAGATTACTTTGTCTGATGAGGTTAGATGGCGCCCCATGTTGCATAAATCAAGGCCAACTGTATCTAACTTGCATAAATACCATGAATATCTCAAATTTAAAGTTTGAATTAAAATTATTATATATACATTCTAATTCTACATTCATTTGACAGTTTTCAGTTTCACTAGTTTGGTCAAAACGGTAAAAATGTGTTTCGCTTGTGGAAATCCAAGTAAAACTTTCTTCCAATTTCCAAGTAGTTGATTCTTCCTTTTCTACTAATTTAAAAAACCTTCAGGATCACAATCAAAATTTAGCTCTACAATTGCAGCGGGTAAACCAGAAAAATTTAGAATAATTATCAAAAATTAAAGATTTTGAACCTGAGGTTAGCGAACTTTCTGCAGCTACAAAAATTACGAATAAAATGTCCAAGAATGCAAACAACTGCGATGAGAAGGCAATATTTCTTATGGATCTTGTTAATAATTATGTAAAAAAAACATCTCGGTCTCGGTGGTTTGACACATCTGTTCGTTGTTGTACCGTTTGGTACACCCTTCTTAGGCTGAAAATGCAGACAGTTTAATATTGTCAGTGGATCTCAACATGAATATTCACAATTGCAAGGCAGTTAGTATTATAATACCAAGTCATAGCAGGGTATACCATAAACAAACTAAACGACAAATTTCAGTGTGATAGGTGTATTGCACCCTTACTTTCTACTGCTCTTCAAAGTCCTCTCTTAAGACTTATAACCGTGGGGATTTAACATATCCTAATCTAGAATTTGAAGGAATTATTAAACAGATATAGGATATTGCGCTTCGAACAATACCTTGTTTAGAAACCGAGAAAACGTCACATCAGCTGATTATTATATGTCCAAACCTACAACGAAATCCAATATTTAATTGTGAAATTCATAAAGTTCCAATATGTGACTGGGTGCAACCCACGCTTAATAAGATTTGCTTAGAAATAACAGAAGACATTTTCAACGTGCTCCATTAAATTTTAAGCCCTGCAGCAGAAAAGTTATTATAATTAGCTAGTACTTACCGTAATTTTTTCATCATGTACATAATGTTATTGCTTATATTTAAAGTTTATAGCACCTAGCACATCGTTTCTGAGGCAAGAGAAAAAAGTTTGGTACCTAATCATTAAAAGATACTTATTGTACATATTGTTGGCACTTTCACAGAAGAATTTTTGATTTTACTTGGTTCTGTTTAGTCGTTGACAGTCATGAACCCAATATCTGATCTAACCTATGCAGTCATGATAGTTGATAATTGACGTTTAAATTTCAAAACGTGGTACCCATTTTACCCGTATAGAGGGCGCCATATAAGGGACGAATCTGTAAAGTGCATGTTTGACGTTTCAATCGAATTGGGACGGCCATATGAAAGCGTAAGCTGTCATTAATGAATATGCGAATTCTTAGGAAGTATAATAACGGAAGATGGGAAAATAGAGGCTGAATTAATAAACAGAGCTAATAAATCAACAAGATTATACTACTCATTAAACAAAACAATACTAGGGCATAAAGACATAAGCATAGAGGTGAAAAGGAAAGTAGGTACATAATATAATAACAATACCAACAATATCATACGCCTGTGAGAACTGGACACTAAGAAAAAAAGACGAAAACAAAATAAATGGTATAGAGATGAAACACCTAAGAAAAATCGCCGGAAAAACTAAATGGGACAGGGAAAGAAACGACAGGATTAGAGAAATAACAGAGCAAGAGCCAATAATGGAAAAAATAAAAAAGAAGCAACTGAACTGGTTCGCACATATAATAAGAATGGAAACAGATAGAATTACAAGAAAAATAATGGAGACGGGAAAGACAAGGAAAAAACTAAGGGGAAGACCAAGAAGAAAATGGATGGATCAAATCAGAGAAATAGGAATGGAAAGAGGAAAAACAGTAGAGGAAATGAGAACCCTAGCAAGAAACAGGAAAGAATGGAAGATTTGGATGCAGGACAAGGAACACACATCCGACGCCTGAAAGGGCATAAGGATTAGCGAAGAAGAAGAAGAAGAAGTATTCCAAAATATTATTTATACTATCGGAATTAATCTTTTCGGACGTTTCATAATTTAACGTAAATCCTTTTATTCTACAAACAACTTTAGCTGTATTAGTCTTATAACAATAACTTTTTGGGCCTGTTGATATCCAGTCTATTATCCATACGCCTTTACCTAATTCGTCTGTCCAATGTCCCAATAGACAGCCTGTTTTAACAGTGTTTTTTCCATCATCTATATATACAATACTATCTGTATCATAATATGCTACGCTTTTTCCTAATTTATCTAACATTTCGTATAATCTTAGTCTTGCGTTTGCAGTTGTAAAAGCAGCTATAAATATATTGGTATTGAAATCATTTTCTATATAGCAATCTTTTAACTTATAATCAATTTGTAACATATTTTCATTTATATCGTTTATACGTATATTATCAAGTTTCTCGTCTAATAAAATTTCATAAAACCTTTTAACATCTGTAACATATTCTGTTGCACCCATATTTTGTCTTTGCCCAAATTTACCCCATAAGGAATTTAAGCATATTTTCGCAACAGCCCTCTTTCCAGGATTATTTTCTATTTTACCCAATTCAATACCTAGATTTTCTTTTACAGCTTTTCTATATTCTTCTTCTGATTCAAAATCATCCTGCCAAGGGCTTGTTTCTAATTTAATTTTCATAAACGCTTTCACATATCCTTTAAATAAATTTGATGATTTTTCGTAAAAATGCCAAACCTCATCAATAGTTATTATTTTGTAACCCTTTTCAATTGCTTTTTTTACTTCGTTCGTACACCAGGTTCCTCTGATAATTCTTTGAGATCCCGTATGAGAACATTTATCTTTTTGATTATTTAATTTTGCACACAATTGACATAATGGAAATGTTAGTTTTTCATCACCAGATTTGGTTTTATTCTTAACAGGTAAAACGGGGTGATACAAACCTTTTGGTGGTAAAATTGCACATTTTATTAAACCATACCAATCTGAATTGTACGTACGAGGTTTGAATATTTTAGTAGGATGTCCAATTGGATAATCATCGTAACATTGTACTGTTGGATATAAACTGCAAATATCTATATATTTCAATTTCTTTCCTTTAACGCGCAATTTTGTTGCATTCGTTCTTCCACCAAAGAATGCGTTTCTAGGATTAAGTTCTTCCAATTCCTTAATTTCTTCTTCAATTTGTTTCATTTCTTTCTTATATTCTTTTGACTTTGTCCACTCACATTCCCACATTTCTATTAAGTTATAACCAGCTTTTTTTATTTGCTCGCTTCTTTCTATTGTTTTCTCATAAAGATCTTCCATAGTTGTTTTATTCTTATTATTAATAAAATCTGAACTATAACATTTAGTACAACCATGCCAAAAACAACCGCAATATTGGTAAACAGTATTGGATTTTTCATCAAACCCGTCAACTTTTGATCCACATATTTTCACTTCACCATTGTTTAATGCGTGTTTTATATTTGGATTATGAAAACTATTTAACCATGAAATTGATTGTTGAGAATATTGATCTTTTTTCAGATTACCAACAACAGCTATTGTATCTTTCATAATATATTTTGATCTATATATAGCCAAGCCAACACCTGCAATAGTAATATATCTAAAAGGATCTATATTAGCAATTTCTAGAAACTGATTTCTTAATTCAAGACATCCTCTTCTTAATATATCAACATCAGAATTACAATAATCATAAAGTTCTTTTTTAAAATCAAACAAATAATTTTCTTTTCTTTTTTGTTTATGCCATTAACACCATAGTATTTTGTATCAGGTATTAATTTTTCCAATATAGTTTTGATTTTCTGTTGTATTGAAGAAATGTGGAAAATAACCTTTTTTAAGTTCTTTTAGACCGAATGTTTTGGGAAAGTTTTTTAAAGGTCCTTAAACAAAATTACTACTATCAATAATTTTTAAATTAATTGATTTTATTTCCATTAACATTATTTTAGATCCATTATATACGCAGAAAGGTTTAATACCGTTTTCAACGCAATATTTTAAAATAAAGTAAGAATCATAACCTTTAGAATAATGTGCAATAGCTGTGTGTCCTCGATGATCTCTAGAAATTAACCATTTACAGAAATCTTCGTTAGTCTTAAAAGAATTAACATTTCCGCTAAAATCGTGAGATATAACTAAATTAGCGATGTGTTTCCCTGTTTCTTGCATCGCTTCATAATCAAAGAATAAATATTTTCCTGTATAGGTACAATTATTTGTATGCTTTCTAGAACCACAGTCAACACACACAAAAGGTTCTTCATCATCCAACGGTTTTTTAACACAGGTTTTGCATTTCTTGCATTGATAAAGCCAATAGTTTTTGTTTTTAATTTTTTCTTTAGAGTATATTTTAGTACAACCTTTTTCGTTACAATTTTCACAGCCTTTTACTTTGTATATTTTATCACCGTCTTTCATTGTTGTTTGACAGATTCCACCTTTTTGTCGTTTCCATTGCATATAACATAATTATGTTATGTTTTAATATTTCAACTTCTTTATAACAATTTCGACATTTTTCCCATCCACATCTGTGTTCTTTACTACCCTCTTCTATCATTTTGTTACCTTTTTTGATGATTTGATTACCCTTCTTGTTATTTCCTTCTTCAATCATTTTATTTCCTTCTTCAATCATTTTTTTACCTTCGTCAACCATTTTATCACCTCTTTTGAGTATTTTATTACACTTTAAGCATTTATGAAATCTTTCACAAACTTCTGAATGATTTTCTAAACATTCTTGATTAAAGCAATACCTATTACATTTTTCACAATATATTGTTTTTGAAGAGTCTTCTTTGTGATTAGACTTGAAACACATTACGCATATTTTATCCTTTGTTTTGCATTTATGTCCGTCTTTATTTTGATATGGTTTATCACATTTTTCACAATAATAAGACTGACCGTAGAAACCTGTCATACTATTGATTGTATCGAAATGATTTCCATTTTTATATAAATAAACTTTTACATCTTTATCAGCCCCCGAATATATTATGGAATTAAAGCATTCTGGTGCTACGACTTTTATTTGAATATTTAATACTTTTTCTAAATTTTTAATATCGTCTAAAGTAAAATAGTTTTTATTATATTCTCCAAGTTGATTACACAGCTCTTGGGCTAAAGTCATTTGTAAATTTCTTCCCATTCTAATATATCTTATATCATTACGATCATATTCTTTACCAAGTATAATATTTGTATGATAAGTTAATCCAACAATAACAGCTCTTGGACAACATAAATTATCTTTGTTTTTTATCAGTGTTATGCTTCTCTTTGTTCGTGAGTCTTCTGCTATATTTAATAATCTTTTCGCATTAGTACCACCTCTAGGCATATTAACTACCTCCGCATAAAATGTACAACAGTATATATCTAAATCTTGATTTGAAGTTAAGATACTTTGAATTTTGTTTAATAAATTCGCGCAAAGCGCTTCATGACCCGAAGGCGAATTATCAATTTCAGAAGTCCTTGATAACCCTGTGGAAATAGGATTCCAAAGATCAGGATGATTAATCACTATATTCATTAAATCTCCTTCTTTGAAATTTGTTTTCTGTTTTACTATTTTAATCATTTCATTTAATCCCTCTCTAATGGCAGTAATTTTTTTCATAATTATGTCTGAAAGATCAGACTCGGATGTTTCTTCGTCTTCCACTAATATAACCTTATAGTAAACTTTGTGTCTTCCCCATTTTTTACTGTATTCAGCTTTTGTTTCTTCTTCTATTATTTTAATTTTAGATTTTTTTGAAAACTCTGTAAAATAACTATCTTCGAAAGCGAACGGTTGGTCGTTAATTTTTTGTAATAATTCTGCCTTCTTCATTTTAGAGTAACCTTTGATATTCTTTTCTTTAGCAATTTTTCTTAATTCTTTTATCGTTGTATTCTGAGTCGATTCGTTTTTTGACATGGTTTCCTCTAATAATTTCTCTAAACTTTGCGACCCGCTTTCGTTGAGAACAGTATTTAAATTCGCTTCTCTCATGAGGGCATCGCCCGAATTTTCATTGTTTACATTATCTGAAATTTGATTCACTAGATCTGTTTTTTTACTATTTTGCTTTATTTTTATAACTAGTTTTTCAGCAATCGATTTTAATTTTTTAATACCGAGTCTGTTTAATTTATTAAACCAGTCGCCAGCATCGAGCTCTTCTTTTAGAATTAATTTTATAAGATCTAATTTAGTCTTTGAGTTATATTGCGAATAGTTTTTTAACCCCATCTTTTTTGCGATGGTTTTTATTTTTTTAAACTTAGTTTATTTAGCACAATCTCATTATTTGCTTGTGGTGTTAAAAAATATTTATCCATCGAGGACGGCTCATGTGTCACAGACGAATTCTTAGCTGAATTCCCTTCGGTCATGAGGGCTTCGCCCGAATTCAAAGACGAACTTTCTTTATTAATTTGTTCAATTATGTCGCCCACTTTTTTTAAATCACCTTTAGTAAGTTTTACAATTTCCTCAAGACTCATTTTAAGAAGTTCATCTTTCGGGACCTCCATTTATTTGAGAAAAAATTATTCAAAAAACATTTATGGATCAATTTCGCTTTAAGTCGTTAATATATTTTTCTAATTTTTCATGCCAAATATTTTTGAAATGTCTATTTTTATATCGTATTGGTACATCCATAAAACATATATTACAAGTAAATTTATCATTTTGTCTTTTTTTACAGTCATAACATATATATCCAATTCCATATTTCTTATTTTTACTTTTAACAAAGTTTGAATGAGATTTTATTGTTTTACAAATGGAACATTTTCTTAATAACGACTCATTATTTGGAGATGTTTGTTCATGATCAATCTGACAATCTTCGGCCCTGTCTTTATTCTCCATTTATTAGAAAGATATTATTTCATAATAAATGGCTCATAATACCAAAAGCTCAGGGCGAAGCCAATCAGCTAAACAAAAGTTAAACATAATAATTAAAAAAGATTACACATTAACAAAGTCTAGTATTCCATCAGTTAAGAATTTAAATAATATGCGATCAAGACAGTTAGCATTAAATTTTTTAGCACAAAAAGGAGATCCTACTTCTAAAAATATTACCTTAAAAGAGTTTGCTAAACAGAATAAAATTGGTGAAAATACAATTAGGAATCAAATAAAATTTCTCACTGGTGAAACATTAATTAAACATAACCAAAAATCAAACAATATAGAACAATATAACAAAAAACAGAAACAAATTAAATCTAAACACAAATCAAACACATCCCAATCAGATTACGCTGCTGATAGTACAAAACCGCAGGCCGAAGAAGAATTTGATAAAAATTTTGATAAGACTATGAATTCCTTATCTAATAAATAATGGCACTAATTGATGTTGCAGACAAAAATCAGATAAAAATTATTCAAAATAGAATAAAAAAAGACTGCATTGAGTTTAATAGTTTATCTGTTGGTAATAAAGTTAAAGCATCTAATCAACTGTATATGGAAAACAGAATTTTAAAAGAATTAGGAAATGCTGCGGTTGAAACAATAGAAAAAATGGACGAAGAAATTGAGTATAAAGATAATAAAATTAATGTATTGGAACAAGAATTAAAAGAGGTCAATAGTTATGATGAAGAAAAAATAAACGCGTTACTGAACAAAAATCCTGTTATTAGATATAACAATAAAGAACGAGCAAAAAGACGTTTAGCAAATACTCTTCTCTAGTTAATAAATGAATACGTCCTTGACTAGCATGAACACAGCGAATTTATTAATCAAGGCAAACTTAAAGATTGTGGAATTAAAAAAAGAAAAGAAAAAAATTATATTTATTTTTATTTGTATTATTTCAATAATTCTTATAATAATGTTAGTTGCATTTCTGCTTCGTATATATATTGGAAAAATATAATACAAGAATGCCCGTTCTTCGCTAGTTTCAGAGTTATTCTCAGTCAAAGATTGAGATTCAATTCCTTTATGCTTTGGAAAAATGGGTAAATTTTAACCGTTCCGCATTGTTCATCAATCAAATACCAAATCTTAATAAATTTGGAATTTTTTATACGTTGTTTTCCTTCCTCCGAAGACATTTTTTCTGATAAATATCTGTTGTTAAACTTTTTTTCAATATGTTGCAACAGTGCATTGTCGCTATGAGGTTATTACCTAGGAAACTTGTTCAAAACACCAAACGTTTAAAAGAAAGTCCGTGCAAGCATGCGCAATGTTGTCAAATTTAAAATTTTTAAAATGCGAATAACTCGGAAACTAAATACATTAGGACAAAATCGCCTATACTTTTTCAACTCACTTTTAAGATGAGAATCGCGTAGTGCTCTCCGTGTCCGCCATTTAAGAAACACCCTGTATAATTGAATGCAAAATTTAATTGTCTATCACATAGTATAATTTTCATATAGCTAAAATGTACGGTTGATGAGAATTTCGTTAATTTTAACCGTGTTGTGTGTCTCGTTTTTCTCGCTACGGATTCAAATAATTTCCAGGGTCTGCCTCGCGGACTACACTGTTGAATGCAAAAACGAAATGTTTATTTTTAGTATGGAACAATCCAGGGGAGGTGGCTACCTCCACTTTTTCTGTATGTATTGCTAATTTAAAAACGAATGCTACGAAGTGTGGTTACGACGTTTGTCAGATAATTCGTCGCGGACCACAAACCTGCGATAACAATGGGCCTAACTTTCTTTCTGCTCGGTTTTCGTGATAGATTCGTGCCCAGCGTGTGTTGCTAATTCCAAAACGGTCCGTAAGTTTATTTAAAATTAATTAATTAATTAATTTAAATTTTCTAAATTTCCATTTTTCAACTTTGAACGGGAGCCAATTTTTTTGTGCGAGAGGTCTCCAGCAGTTTCAATGCAGATCCGTATAGACCGGAGTACTGTACGTGAATAAAAATTCTGGGAAGTGTGGTTACGACGTTTATTGCCAGATATTATTCATCGTGGACCAAACCCAAGACCAAACCTACGATATTCGGACGCCTGTACAGCTTGTCAAACGAGAACTTTCGGTTGACTAGAGGGTGCGCAGTGGCAATTTTTGTTATCAGCAGCGGAGCGCATTTGACTACTAAACGTCGAGCAGAGCATTTCGATGTGATTTCGAGTACACTCCGACAAAAAGTACACGTTGTATGATGGTCTGTATCGTAAATAGGTAAACAACTTGGTTTACTGAGTGTACTTCGGCGAAGTGGAGAACCGAGAGTAAGTGCATCTCATGTGCTCCTATTCCTGTCTTGCTTCCTACTCTGCGCACCTCAACCGAAAGTTCTCGCTTGATAAGCTGTAAAAGGAGTTGCGGCATAGGGTGCTGCTGTTGTTTTTGTTTCTGCTAAACTGTTTCAAGTTCGTTGTACAAAATGAGTTTATAGTACTTTTTAAAACATAGGTATTTTAAATAGTTTATACCCGTCGAGTTGAAATATAAGAAGTCACCTTAAATAAAAAGCACGAACGCTTTAGCTCAAGTGTTTTTTATAGGCATTATATGGGCGAGGGCATTTATCTATGGTAACAAAGTTAGGGAATACTAGGTACTAAACTTTTCCAAGAAAAAAATTTAAGGCCGAGTTATATTTAACAAGACAATGACAAATTGTCGAATAATCCACAATTCATAATTTAGTCACTGTTAGAGTATTGGGTTTACTAGAATCTTTTTCTTGTTTTATTGTTTTAATCTCTACTAACACCTACCTAAGCGTGTAAAAGTTTTGTATTAACACCCTGTAGTGTTAAAAGTATAAAACAAGAAACAGACAGGTAAGCACCAAAATTGTGTAACACTTAAGTCACCATTACGTTACAGTTAGTGGTATACAAAAATCAAATAAAAATTTAATCTACTTTGAGTAATTTTAGGTAACGGTTTACGTAATCTTTGTAACTGCTCATCTGGTGTCATATCTCACGGTCTTTCCGGAAGATACATATTTCCGGAAAGACCGTGAGATAGTATTAAAATGTTTTTGGAAATAGGTATTTTATAACAAATATTATAAACTTTTCTATTTCGAATAATTCACACAATCTAAATAATATACTGTGATGTATAATATTTTAAAACTATATTTGATAATATATATATAGTAATAAGTAGGTACCACCCATATATTATCTTCCCAAATATTAATATTTAATACCAACTAATACAACTATGTTAGGGGGGAAGTGTTGCCCCATTTATCTAGAATCTAGATAGTATTATCTTTCACTTTAGTTTTGCATTAATAATTGAGAGTGAATATCTATTTGTAACTAAAAAAACAAATAAAATATGTTTTGTCTCTTTCTCTTCTGTGGGACCTTAATACAGTTAGCTTACTCATGTTCGAGAAAGCTTTCCACCGACATTTAAACATTACGTTGTCTCTTTTCTACTATTAGCATAGTACGTGACATTGTAGGCAGTATTTTCTGTGAATAATTTACTGTAATAATATTTATTCGGTTCAGTTGTTTCGTTTGTCGAACGAAGTGAAATGATTTTACTTTATGTATTTTGATGTTTCACTTTTCCTGAATAAAAGTGTAACGCAACTGTCAGTGTCATGACTGTTGATTTTTAAATGAACTAGTTTAAAAAATCGTCCTTGATTTTTATAAGTACTACAGGATAGAAATATTTTATAAATTGTATTTAACATGTACTAACAGTACAAAATTATCGTTAAATTATATTAATTATTAAACAAACATTTTACTATAGGTACCTACTACATTATTTGTTAATTTTATTAGTTCTATCAACTTATCTAGGTTAAGGTATTAAAGTGTTCATGACAACTTTAAGGTGCGTTCGTTTAAACTGCTCGATTAACGCTTTTAACACAATGTGCACTTTTACCGTTCGGTTATTCACCGCGGTGTAAAAAGTGTAGAGTATATAGGTGTTCGTTAATTGTGGTGCTGTGCGTTTTGTGCTAGCTCCATATACACCACCTCTGAAATGGGAGCTCTATGGTGCACATTTTTTTGACGTTTATTTAATTGACTTACGAATTTAAGTATACATAAATAATCTATAAAAATGAGTGTAGGGTAGGAACGGCAAATCTATCACCTATGGTAGGAACATTGGTTTATGTTTGCATAGTTCTGCATAATTGTCTACCTTTTCCAATATGCATATATATATATTGCTATGCTAAGAGACTTTAAAAAGCCCCTCGTTTGTGTGTTAAAATAAATGCAATGATATGCTCGAAATTATTGTCCTGAAACACACAATAAAAAAAATTGTTGGGCGCCAGTATTCCTCTTTTGAATACAAAATAAAAAAAAACAACTCTTTTTCCTCAGGGTCGTTTCAGGTTGTCGATGAATAGAGCTAGTTATGAAACACAGTAAAACTTTAAATAAAACCTCCTTCATTAACTGAACGAAAAACATAAATTTATTCAAACAAGCAAACAAATAAAAAAAATAATTAACTATTTACGAATTAAACCAAATCATTCACACAAAAATTACACAAAATTGAACTGTCAATGTCCAACAATAAAAACCCCCCCCAAATAATTTACAAATTATCACAAAGAAATAAATACACAAATTAAAATTAAACTTATCTTAGATAATCCTAAATCCGGTACTGAAGTTCGAAGCTATTCCAGACTTGCGCAAGTTAATTTCAAACTGAATTCCCACAAATTTGCAAATGGCTAACCAAATTGCAAAACGAAATTTATATCTTCATTTCACCACATTAAAACAGGTATGTTGTACTTTCAACACTTAATTTTCCATTTATAAACATTCAAACTTGAATATTATTGTAGAAACAAGGACAAACTTAAGAATTTTCCAAGTTTTCCTTAAATTTTTGACTATAACCTCACATAGGTTCAGTAGGATATTAATGAGGAAAAAGCTGTCTTGTCTTCTGTGCTCTCCTATATATAACTTCTGCAAATTTTTGGACAAAAGAAGATCGTTGTCATGGTAAATTCAACAGTTAGTAATAAAACTAGGATATCACACCAAAAACAATTGCAAGTTAATCACTAGAATTAATTAACTTTTCTTTTTAATTATTCCATTCTGGCGCCTGAAAATTTCTTAAAACTTTCTTTATCTTATTGATCCATAAATTTTCCTCTTTCTTTTGATGTAGGATAAAGCTGATTTCGAAGCGAACACTTTTGCACACTTTTAACAATTTCACAAAATTTTTCCCTACTCTGTTCTTTTTGTTCAAAATCACTATGATAAACTTATAGCTCACAAACAACTACTCCTTTTTACATAACCATCTTAACATCTAATCAATTTTAAAACCCAATATTTAAATAAATACAAAACTTTTGACAGTTCCCGATTTATAAAAATATCCAGTCATTCATACTTTCACACCTTAATTCTAATTATACATAGATTTAAACAACCAAAATAACTATTTACAAAGATTATACATACTTGTTACCCCAATTACAATCATCAAAATCCATTAACCAGTTCAATTTTTATGTTTTAATTTAACCGTACTAATAAAATTTACTTTATAGGTTTTTAGCCATTTAAAGAAGAAGTTCTATCTATAATTGATAAATTGAAATAGAATACAACCATCGACGAACTAAAATACACCACATATGGAAAAGAGTTAAATGAAAGAAAAATTAAATTTGAAAACTGAAAACTTGTATCGGAAATGATACTCGCAACCCTATTTTTTATTATTTTGTGTTTCATACTCAACAATATTACTAACCCACTAACTAATAGTATTTAATAGAATAAAACTACCATTATTAATCTTATCTTTTAATCTTATGTGATCATATCACAGCAATATATATATATATATAAGTTACGAAAAACAATAGTAAAACTGACACCGTGAAACATAACCGTTCGTTTTTTCAAAAATGTACCGGCATGCACCTTCATCGCGTGACTGTTAACAGCACCTTAACCACTCTCACACCATAAATATTAAACGAACGCACCTTTAGTTAACAATAATAATTCGATGGTATAATATCAGTAACGACAACGTTACATTTTTAACTTTACTATTTGTTTAATTTTGATGTGTATATTTTACGATGATAGGGAAACGTCACATTCTGAGATTCATCAATTTATTGGTTTTTAGGTTACTAGTATAATTTTGACAACTTGATTTTACATCTTCCAACCAAATAGAAAAATACGGAAGAGGTGGAAGAAGGTGCAATCTGATTAACTTCTGCCCAATGTTGTCTGCTATTTCTTTGTTTACAACTGTGTAAGCACTGTAAGCACTGTGCTCCTTTCTTTTATTTTCCCCCATTGTTTTGCTTCAAGGTATTCGTTGGAGATAGTTTACCAATAAAAGAAGTTTCAAAGTGTTATTCCTAATAGCAATTCATTGATTCGATTTTATTTTGCGGCTATACAAAATGCCATCTATTTTCGTTTCCTAGGGAACCGCAGTAAATAATTTCATAAACGTCAGAGCTTGCGCTTCCTCTAACAAACTATGAGATCAAAGAGAGAGAAGCGAAATTAGAGAAGTGTAAAGTGGTTTAGACCAACCGCAAAATAAGATCGAATCCGAGTGTAGGTATAATTGAACGACAATAAAAGTAAATAATAATTTTATTTCTAAAGTCAACTACCAAATGAATTTCAAATTTTCTAAATTAGTCAGTTTCACACTTAACTTATAAAGAACGCCGTTGCTAGGTCCACGGCAGACGTGGATATAACTCTGACACAAAATCCACGGTGTTACGTCATTTTCATGGGGTGACGTGTAATCGGCCGACTTGGCGACGAGCAGGCTCTCGTCTGGACTGTCCGACCTACTGTGCACGTCCGGGGACTTAAAATTATTTCAGCTTCCTGAGATTATAGAGGCAGAGGTGGTGTACGATTGGTTGCCTACTCCCAATGCGTAAAAGTCTGTTTTTGAGAAATCTAATGATAATAAATTAATAATACAAACAAAATCAATCGCTCGGACTTAGAGAAGAATTAGAACTTTACTCTAGTATTTTTAGTTGGTCATTTTCAACTTGCAAATTAATTAAAAATCAATTTAAAATATGAAAATGTTTGAAACTTTCAAATAATGGAATAATTTTGTCCCCGGACATGTGCAGTAGGTACAGCTCGTATTCGCGTCGTCGAATTAATGACGTCACCCCTTGACAATGACGTAATACCGTGGATTTTGTGTCAGAATTATGTCCACGTCTGCCGTGGAGCTATCAACGGCGTTTAAAGAAAGCGTAGGTATCTAGACCCAGCAGTCAACATGTTAATATGAATTCTTTTGGGTCTACAAGAAATTAAAACTAACACCTATCCGATAAGCATATTTGGTGAGTTCTTTGATTTAATTCTTCAATTGTTTGGATGATCGAGACGTATATACGATAAGTATAACTAATAATAGAAATGCGCTCAGTGTTTCGGACGAGCGGCAAAATTACATCGCACTTAAGTGTAGTTTTATACTTTAACTTGTTTTTGCAACATTCAAACGGTGATAATCTTTTGGATTTAACTTTTTTCTATAATGAAAGTTTGGTAATCGTATATCAGACTTCTCAAGTGATGCGAATGTGAAGTATTGATATGAAGCCGCATCTCTATCGTGAAATGTCCACATCATGACCTTCTTGATTTCCGCGAGACTTGACGTAGACGTCAAGTCTCGGAAATCAAGAAGGTCGTGGTCCACACATTCTCATAAAATAACTTTTGGATAGCTTTATCAAAAAGAAGGATTATCGGCCCTAGACAGGACAGGCCTAGGACAGAACGCTATCAAATTAACACCCTACAACGATTCATCAACGAATTTCATGATGACGAATTGAAACCCCAAAACCCCATGTAACTCGAACAACTTTAAAGCGCGATTTTACTCTTTGACAAGTTCTTGTGTCCGCCCCTGAAAAACTCCTGGTCATACTCTAGAAAAGCTACAAAACGTACAAATCATAGCAAGATATAATGTAATAACACCAGGATTATTGCAAAAAGTTTTCGAAAATATGGAACCAAACAAAACAGCTAACATGTAAAAGTAAGTAAACCCTGCCTTCTATACACGCTTCTACTATGCTCTATCAGGTTTATAAGAAAGATTTGTTTGCTGAAAGAGTTACGAACAAAAGACTTTATAGCTATCAGTATTTATTATTAGTTGTTCACAATTATCAGTAGGTACCATTTACGTATTTATTTTTAGCTTACACAAACCGCAGCATGGATGGAGCTTATAAGATTAACGTACTAGTTGGTAGTCTTATAACATATTTTCAGTTTTTTCAAGGTAATACTATGAAATTTTCTTAGAAAGATATTGTTCCATAGTAGGTAAGTATGTAGGTACTACGTTACACAACATCCTTTACTAATTTCTAATTTTAAATCTCAATTATCTCTAAAACAAAAGACAAAGATTTCGTAGTTAATTGCAAAATGTCTAAATTCTTTTTAATTTAGCAAGAAAACTGCAGGAATGTCAATTGTTTAATTATTCCATAACCTTGATCAGATTATAAATACGAAACATAAACAGAAGGTAACATCAAGTAAAATATATCAACAATAATTACTTACCGTTCGTCGTTTTCAGGGAACATTACGCTCGGGTTACCATGAAACATGCAATTTCCTCCACTGTAAATAAAATCGCTTGAGCAAGTGGATTCCTGAAGACTTAGACATTCCCAAGGATCTTCAGGTATACTAAACAACACAAATTCAGGATACTGCAAACTACACTTCACTGGCACTTTCAAACTCCAGTTTTTTAAACTGGAAAATGTAGTTTCACTTTCTGGTTTTCTGTTATGTTTTTTAAGTTTTCGTTGCAAATTTTTATGATTTTGAACAACGTGTAAACGCAGAAGATCAAGAATACACATTTTTATTATGTTTTCCCTTAGTTTGCCCACATTTTTCGTTAATACCACACTTAATGATTAATAAATGAATCCAATACGCGATTTTGGAACAAAGGCACGTGTTTCTAGTTGTTTATATCTTGCACAAGGTTATTAAAATAAAGAGATACCTATTTATGTTCCTTGAAAGGCTAATAAAACTAAATAATTTAAATGGAATTGAATTAGGCGTGTCTATTTTCTTACGTATTATGGCAAGAAAACAAGTTACCCAGTCAAAGTTAGAACGAAGATATTTTTTTCAGAAGTAGATAAATTTAGAAACAAATTATCATGTTAATTTTAAATTAGTTGCCGAAAAACTACAGCTTAGAAGTCAATATTTAAAATACAATTCTTTAAATTCCGAATATTGAATGAAAGGTAAGCCGCACAAGAATTTGTTTCAAGATTAATGTAAGATTGAGTAAACTGTTTATTAATACTTTAATTATTAATTTGTTATTGCGAACAACTTGTATTCTACCATTCAAATTAAATTTCATTAAGCAGTTGTCCTTAATGCACGTTTTAGAAAAACAATGTTGCTTGCATGAAGTAGAAAACCTTATTCCATGTCCATAACCATGGGATGCAGTCCTGAAGATTTATATTCAGTCGTAGGGTACGATTTCAGTTGGATTCCATTTAGGATTAGCAATAGTTTTTCTACTTTTAGATTGGATTGTTTGCCGCCTACAATGAAGTAGATTGCATTGACCATTAGAAAACCTCATCGATTGTATTTGGCTTTTGATGAACAATAAGGGTTGGATTCACAAACGCCCAAGCGGTGCACGTGTTTATTATAATTTTCACTTTTAAAATTTTATATTAATTCAATATCAATTTATACGTATGGTTATCACTAAATATTAAATTTAAATAATCCAAGGTAGGTACTTCAGATATGTCTTCTCAAGTTGTCGTCAGTGTCGTAGCATATTTGATACTGCAATGATATACCTACTAGTAGTAGGTAATTTAGAGAACATTATTTACGCACGAAAAAATTTGTGAACAAAAAATTAAAAAGTAATTACATTCGTCACTGGAAAGTTGTCTTTTAGGTACCGTACAGATTATTCAGAACACTTATACTACGAAAGTGAGATTACAAGATTTGACCACAACTAAATCAAACTATTAATCGTTAAGGTTTTTGATTGCTTATGTAGGTTACTCTTCTAGTAAATCCACCATTGCTTAACAATGCTTGATTTATGCCTAAATGTTTTAAAGCATGAGGTTGAACCAATCATGATTTGAAATTAAGAATTTAAGAGGAACATAAACGAAGGAATTGTTAATTGCGTAATAGTTGATAGGATTGACGAGCCACCTAAATAAGTAAATACAGGGAGGAAATGATTTTAATTTCATTTTATTTGCTGTTTATGTATACAGTGAAGTCCATTTATTATGCAATATAGGCATGTTGCAAGTTAATTGGTGTACGCACTTTACCATTGGAATATAGGCAACCCATTACACAGTTAGCTAATTTTTTTTTATCTAACCATCTATGATCTAACCGAAATCAGCAACACATGAAAGTTTAACCTCAAAATAGAACATGTTCTTAGTTAAAAAAAATTTAATAGGTAAAAAATCAATAATAATAATACATTCCTGACAATTGAAAATTTAAATTCATCAGTAGGCAGGGGCAAGAGTGGTTAGCAGTGTATAATGGGTTGCCTATATTCCAATGGTAAAGTGCGTACACCAATTAACTTGCAACATGCCTATATTGCATAATAAATGGACTTCACTGTACGTTAATCAATATTTAGCGAAGTTATTCAAACTGACTTCCATTATTTGCAATGCAATCGTGAATTCTTCGTCAGCTAGTCGAAAAACACAACAGATTCAATTTTTAATGTAGACATTAATACCGGGGGTAGACCTCAGAACACACAGAATCTACCCGACAAAACTGCCGGACGCGATACCCAATCCCAAGGTTAGGGTAACGAATTCGGTCGGCAGTATATCCATTGTGTCATTGTGTGGCAGAGGATTCACGAAAATGGCCTCGCCGGATGCTTATCAAACGTTGGGAGGGTAACCCCCCTAACATAAGTTGGTAGTGAATGTGAATCACACTGCACCTCCGATAAAACATCCTGAAGTGCTTCCCAGGCTATTTTGGGAATGGGAAAGCGCCAGGTTGTACTAAACGTGTGGAAAAGAACTGCTAAAGTAACCTCGACAGGTTTTTCGTGGGCTGCGACAAAGGGAGTCCATGGGGAGTCCTGCTAGCACGAGTGGGTAACGGCTATACCCTACAACCCATGGTCGGTACCTATAGAACCATACTGTTTAACTGCCCAATCCTACCGCCCTTTGGGGGTAAAGCGTGTGACAGTGGAAATAATGTGAGGAGAGAAGGGGTCGCAAGTAGAGAGATAAGCGGCTCCGGCGGAAACTCATCAAACATGTCGAAAGTGCGGCAACCAAGCGTAGCCGAACCAAGTCAGCAGGAGACCACATGAGTAGGGAGTGGTTATGCGATAAAGCGAGCTAGCAAAGCTTGGACATGCCAAAGTGTGATCTGGAAATCGATCGAAAGATGGACGTAGCCAGTGGCGGACTGGCCAGGGGCCCTGGGCGCTACAGCGTCCCGGACCCTTAAGGCTGGCATTTACTTAAAGCAAAATCCAATTTGATGTATGGAAAGTTGCATACCTACAATAACAAGAATAATGCTTGTCTTGGAATTTTGTTTCATATTTTTAAATATTTCAGATTCTTCTGACGTTACCAAAATTGATAAATGCAATAAAGAATAATGAATTTACTGTATTGATTATAGATTTTGTCGTTATATTATTTTAATTTTTTTTTGTCAAACAACAATACCTAGTAGAAAGTTGTAATCCGTTATAATCCGTCTTTTGTGTATTGGCTCCATTGTGAGTTAATGGTCCTGTTAGTTGTGTTGCCTACATGCTAAATTGCAAGATGAATTATATTGATATTTCTAAAATTTTATTTCCATTATTTCCGAATTAATTTACATTTTAGAAAAAAAACTCTTGTGGCATTTGAAAGAGCGTGGTTATATCTATCTATTGATAGAGAGAATTTTTCGATATCCATATTTTTGTAAATACTAGTTGAAAATTTTAAAGTAAAATAGAGTTGTACATTTTTTAATGCTGAAAAGTTATTTTTTAGAAATTAAACAAAAACGTTCTATGTGTAGACAGATAAAACACCAATAATAAGAAAACAATTTCGCCCGCCCTTCCTACTTTAAAATTGGCTCTGAAAAATTGGTACAAAATGTGCATAAAATGGGGTATATTTCAAGGTGTAAACGCCAGCCTTAAGAATAATAAAGATTATTTATGTAAAGGGTAAGTCTTAAGTCATATGTTGTTTTATACATTTTTATTTCGGGCCCCTGTTTTGGTTCGCGTCCCTACAGAAAAATGGCCAGTCCGCCACTGGACGCAGCATGACACTGAGGCGAATTGAGTACGTCGGCGTCAGGGGTGTGCGATATATCAATATACCGACATATCGAATATCAATACATATCGATTAGCATTCACGTTCAGAAGGTTTTTGCATAATCAGAAATACTGAATCTGGACACTGCACTGGTTTCCATTTTAAGAAAAAACGCAAAAATTGATCGTCTGAATTTAAAAATCGCGTGCAGTATTTAAAATAATTGTTGTGAAGATTGATTAATTAAACGATTCCCAAGCCCAACACATTTTGCATCTGATGATATTAAAAGAATAATGACCTCATTATTTGTGCTATGGCTGGGCGATATATCGTTAAATATCGATATAATTTTAATATCGATCCACCAAACTGTTTGGCAAGGTTGTGTTGTAGAAGTTTTTATATTTTTTTATGGTGTTGTATAAACACAAGGCATGCCACTACAAATCACCATTATTCAGTAAAGTTACTAAAAATAATACATAATAATTTACTACCTGTAGCTTTGAACTGTTGGTACTCCCGATAAAAAAGGATAGCGCTAGGGAAGTGCTTCTTGTCTCTCTTCAACCTAAAAAGAAGTCCTCTATTGAAAAATAAATTCATTGCAATTTTAGAATCCTTTGGATATGTCTACAAAAAGGCTTTGAAAAATCTTGGGGAATACATTAACTTTGGTTACATTTAGATTAGTTATCGCTTTCAAATATATGTGTTGATCTCTGAATTTCCTGAAAAACTTGGAAATTCCTGAATACTGTTTATTGATTGTTCTTAGAACTTCAGTGTTCTCTGTCAGCCCAGAAACAAATTGATTATGCTGAAACCGCAGGTACTTCTAAAGATTTGTGTGTTGCATGAGGTGACAAGCGGATAGGTCTCACCATGGCGCTCCCAACAGCTGAGCGTATGTATACACAAGTCCACTGGAAAAACTTGGGAAAAACAATTCACAAACTGCTACTAACCTAAAGCAAGACTTTGCAAAGACTAGTGGGGCGCCCGCCCCACTGACTTTAGGTTAGTTCCAGTTTGAGAATTATTTTTCACAAACCCAGTGGACTTGTGTATACAGCTGTTGGGAGCCCCATAGTGAGGCCTATTCGCTTGTCATGAGGTATGTAGAAAGATTGAACCAACATCAGAAGTGCCCTCAGAAATAGCACACAAACTCCATATATTATCGTCTGTCTAAATTTATAAACATGCGTGTTTAAAGGTATTCGGAAAATATAAACGTCTGAATCCCCAAACTAAATGCGTAAAATTTAGGATTGGAAAAGGTTTCGTCTTTCATAAATTTTACTAATTTTTTTTAATAAGAAATCTCTTTTCTTTTGAACACCAATTACATGACACAAACAATTTTGTATCACATATTTTGTAGCGGATGATATTGATTGCAATAAAAAGGCAGAATAACAAAAAACTGGTATATTTTTGAAATAAAAAATAATTTATAAATGTATTTGACAGAAATATTATTTCAATGAAGTTTTATTTTTGCCAGTAAAGATGTATTGATTACCTACATACACTCTATCATAAAAAAAAGTATTAATTGTAAGTCATATATCTAGGTGTGGCAGAGAACTTAGCATATGATTTTATAACTTTGTTAACAGCCTCCAAAAAGTCTTTTTCTGTAGCAACCTTCCTACGAGCTCTAATAGCAAACATTCCTGCTTCAGTGCATACACTTCTAATTTCAGCACCTGTTGAATTAGGACACAGTCTTGCAAGTAATTCAAATCTTATATCCCTTTCAACAGACATTGATCTAGCATGAATTTTGAATATATGTGTTCTGCCCTCCAAATCAGGAAGACCAAATTCAACTTTACGGTCAAGACGACCAGGACGCATCAAAGCAGGGTCTAATGTATCTGGGCGATTGGTGGCCATTAATACCTTAATGTTACCCCGTGGGTCAAAACCATCAAGCTGATTGATAAGTTCAAGCATTGTACGTTGAACCTGGAAACAAACATTGGATTTACTATTAAAAAACTTTTAACTTACAAATTTAATTAATACCTCATTATCCCCACCAGCTCCATCATCAAATCTGGCACCACCAATTGCATCAATTTCATCGAAAAATATTAAACATGCTTTTTTAGACCTTGCCATTTCAAACAGTTCTCGTACCATTCGAGCTCCTTCACCTACATATTTTTGAACAAGTTCAGATCCAATGACACGAATAAAACATGCATCAGTTCGATTAGCAACAGCTCTAGCACATAAAGTTTTTCCAGTACCAGGAGGGCCAAAAAGTAGAACTCCTTTTGGGGGTTCAATACCCAATTTAACAAATTTCTCAGGCTAAAATTTAAGGAGAAACAATAATTTAATAGGAAATTTATTTAGAAGACATATTTATACTTACATGTAACAGAGGAGTTTCGACAACTTCCCTTAATTTGTCAATTTGTTCTTTGCAACCACCAACATCGCTGTAAGTGACATCAGGTTTTTCTTCAACTTGCATCATAGTAACGGTGGGATCGATTTTAGGTGGGAGTGGTATGTGGATTTGATACTTATTACGATCAACACTACAAGAATAATATGTTATAAAACGTTTTTACAGGATCTATAAAACATACCCAACTCTCATTCCTTCTTCAATATCAGTAGGTGCCACAGAATCAGCAAGATCGACAACGAATTTAGCAAACTGCTTGACATTAATGATGTATTTAGGATCATCTGTATCAGCATTAATGATTTTTGTACAACGAGCTACTTGCAACGGCTGTTCATTTTGTAAAGTTTGCTTATCAGCAGCTAAATCCCATAATGCAGGTGGAGCTAAACCAGTATCAGATTCTTTAATTCCAGTAAGTTCGTTAACACGTTTAATTATTGTCTGTATGTCATCCTCGACAGTCTTTATGCTCTTTGTGTATTGCCCTTGTCCCTGTAAAACATAACCTCATTTCAGTACAACTATAATAACACAAAGGATTTTACTCTAATCTTAATAATTTTATAATTGATGGTCATACTTACATAGGTTTTCAATAATGCGATGTCTCCTTCATCCAAAGCTAGAAAATACAGGAATTACAGTGTTATACAGGGCTTTTAAAAATAATTTCTGTTACAATTAATTTATTGTAATAAAATTTATATACTCACATTTAATTTCCTTTTCTTCTTTCTCTTCTTTAGTTTTACGCATATCATCTCCTAAATGGTCCGGCATTTTCGTAAAAATGTAGAACTTTCACAGTTGCACCCTTTCAAACAGAATTACAAGCAAATTTTATTAACTCGACAGCAGACAGTCAAGCAGGCAAGGCAACAGTAGGAGTAAGAGTAATACCAACATTAATTATTCCTTAGGTAGCTTATTGTGGGAAATTCAAATTCAGAAAATATTGTACAGAGGCATGATACAGAGGGACTTTCGAAAATCTCTACACAACGCTACCATATTAATTTTGCTAACCAAAATAAAACCTTTGCAACTAACTTACCTTTAACCTAAAGTTCACGGGAAAATAGTTATTTTTCTATTAAGTGCGCAAAGCAAAGGTTTTTTTAAGCTTGAGAATGTTAGGTTTTTTGCCGAGACCGTTAGGTCGAGACAAAAACTACATTCGAAAACTCAAAAAACCGGCTTTACGTACGTAATATAAACAACTTTTTTTCTAAAATTGCACAGCTTTACCTAAACAGCAAGTTTATTATTAAAATATTGAATTCATAAAAAAACGGCAGCATTATTTTTTAAAGTTACCGTTGCACGGGTTTCCGTGGTTACTAATGTAAATAAAAAATGAAAAACAATTCTGTCGTTTGAATAAGTGTCGCTTTCCAAGTGTTTTCTATAAATTCTCTGAAAATGGACCCTGATTGTGAATAGTTGACTTGTAATTGCCTGTTAGAATTGTTTCAATAAAATTTTCTTCTTAGTTTATTCTGAATAAACAACCATTTTTTGAGCAATTGTAGAAAAATTACTTTTTTGCGCTACTGTGCTCTATTTCATTGTTTACCGCGGCTGTTTCCAAGACAGTAAGTTATGTTTACTAGCTGCTAAGGATAAAGTCGTCGGTAAAATACTTTGGGGTTCTAGAACGGTAAGTAAATTTACTCAAAACGAATGTGCCATGTAATTTGATAAATTAATGTCAAGTCACAAATGTCAGTTTAGTTAAATAAAATGAATGCAATTTCCAATGTTAGTTAAAACAAATCCTGGAGCTTTTAATTTCTCATGTCTTGTAACAAAGTACGCCAGCAAAGATTTTTCATCAATATTTGTACTTTTCTTGGTACACCAATTTTTAAAATGATTGTAGGTACTTTCGTAGCGTCTCTCTAGACTTATCAGGAATGAGAACCGAACACCCCACATTCCAAGCTTCTTCTATTTCGTTTTCGGAATCATTTTCATTAATTTTTAGCACGGAACTCCAAATAATTTTCACAAAAAACTGCAATGGCGGTAACTGTTTACAGATTGCTATAGAAACGCAATATATCAATCGACAATACGGCAACGTGATGCGGAGACTGACAATTATCGCATTTGAATCTGTATTAATTATTAATTTATTAAAAATTCTTTTTACCGGATTCAGTAGCGCAAAAAACGTCATAAGCATCACGAACGTTAAGGACTACCGATCTCAGACAATAATTGGAGTCGTCGCTGCGCTCCTCCTCCAAACTATTGTCTTCGATCGGTAAAATGTCCTTACCGTTCTTAATACTTAATATACTATTTCAACAAACGTTTTAATTAAAATAACAAAACAAGTTTAAGTCATCATCTCATCAATATTCATTGGGTCTCATGAACAGGGTCGATACAATGCAAAGAAAGTTTTCTTTGACGGAAGGGAAAAGCCACGCTTCTTGTAAACGGCTCTAAATTTTGTCGTTGAATATAATATATTCAAAAAATTCAGTTAGTTAAAAATGTATAGCTAGTGATTTTTATATTAGCAAACTAAATTTTTTCATTTGACACATCAAACGTCACGAGAGTTTCCTGAATGTATTGTATATTATTCAATAATTTTACAAGTGATTTAAAATCAGGCGGTGTTATAATAGTAGGTATATTATATACCAAGAGACTCAGTTGACGAGTTAGTGGAGTGAATGAGGGAAATAAGTAATCATCCCAAGGATTAAAGATATAGGTACCTCAGTCCCGTGGTACCTATATATCTACGCTATTTTTTGCATTTTCGAATAATTTATTTGAATAGTAAGTCAAAGTCAAAGTGTCCTACCATCTTAAATGACAAAATACAATCTTGTAACTTGGCAATTTATAAATTTTTCATTTAATCCCTTGGGATTAAACATTTACATTTATTCCGTAAGGATCAAATAAGTTATACTTCAGTCGCTGAAGAAGTGCAAAAAACACATTCTACCTGCGTCCGTAATAGATCATTAAATTACTGAAAAGCGATTAAAAGCTGACCTTCGGGGTACTTACATCCGCGGATTTTTGATTATATTATACACTGCTTAACAAAATTATCACATCACGTTATCCAAATTGAGTTTCCGGTATAAAGAATGAATTTAATTGTTGTTGATATAAGATTGATGTCTAAGCTTGAATCTTCATTGTATAAAATCTAAAAAAAATAGGAATAGGTTTGCACATACACAATATATGATAATTAGTAACAAAACTTATGGCTCAATTATTATGTCAGCAATTTGCAATAATCGACTGGTCCGAGCAAGCTATATCGAGATATTATATTTTTTCAATAATGGATGCTCGTCCTCGTCAACAGAGGTATTTAGGTAAGCAATGAACAAGTGATTCAAATTATTACTCTTTTCCAAGAGGTTCGTAGTCAGAGATATACTCTGTGACTGGGGGGGGGGGGGGAATCCAGCAATATTTCGTATCTAGAGTAGCCAGAAGATACAGAGTGACTGGAGAATATGCACGCCGACGAGGACAAGGCTAAAAAAAAGACGTGGCTGTTTGGCCCATTTATTGGGAATAACTTTTTACTAATGCAGGATAAACAAGCGGATAGGTCTCACCATGGAGCTCCCAACAGCTGAGTGTATGTATACACAAGTCCACTGGAAAAACCTGGTGCAAAATAATTCACAAACTGCAACTAACCTAAAGCAAATGACTTTGCAAAGACTAGTGGGGCGCCCCACTGACTTTAGGTTAGTTGCAGTTTGAGATTAATTTTTCATAAACCCAGTGGACTTGTGTATACAGCTGTTTGGGAGCTCCATGAGACCTATCCGCTTGTGCAGGATAATGCCAGTCCCCATATACCTAGCTCGGGTCTCGCTCCAGTATCTTCGTGATACCGGAATTCAATTCATGGACTGGCCGGTTTGTAATCCAGATCTTAATATACTCGAGCTACTAGAAATTATCTGTAATATCATCAGTGGCGCCGCTAGACCATTTCTGGGGGGGCGCGCGCCCCCCCCCCAATGCTGTTCTGCGCCCCCCCAATCCCCTGCTAAATAATTGAATTAAAATCAAATTTTAATCGGAAATTCCCACACACATTGTCCATCGGGATCCTACCGAGTTTTATTGCTGTCAACCATAAACAAGAAGCAAGGGCTAGGTTATATAGTAATTTTAGCTGTTTGCGACAGGGCGAGTTCTTGGATTCCATAATAGTTGCGCCCCCCCAAAGCATATTTCCTAACGACGCCACTGAATATCATTAAGCAATTTAGTATCAGTATCATACCATTTTCTAATATAACATTTTCAAAATGTTTACATATTATAATTCGTATTCGTTTCAACATGCTAGTTTTGGTGGGTCTTCTGTCTGGTTTATTTATTTCTGCGATATTGGACATATTCTACCTACGTACGAGTTGTATTTCTTAATTTTTCTTTTTAGAAATCCCACAATAATATAAAATAACTAATAAGCTGTTGTAGATTGCGTTCTTACTTCCATATTACACACTCTATTATTATAATATGTTCTCTCAATGTTGGCTGCCTTTCGTGCTGATCTCCCCTTGTGTCAACTGTCAGTCAAGTAAATAATGCATTAATGATCGTCTATCAAGAACAACCCTTCTATATTAATTGTATATTTCCATTTTCTTTTCTATACTTAAGCATTTGTTCTTCTGGAAATCAGAATACATTTCATAAACAGCCTACTATATTCTTTATCGTGTTTCATCGAATATACTTGCTTTTCCACTTCCTTTCATCGCACTCTTTGTGCGTATTCTGTAATTACTGTGGCAGTCGAAACTGATTCCAGTGATAGGATTTGTGGATTTGTATGCTTAAAAATTATAAATAAACAGAGCAATTAAAAATTATATCGCACCCTTTTCAGGGCATCTTTTTATTATCAAAATAAAATGAAAAGTTTACAAGTTACAAGATACCGGACTTTTAAATTAAACAACGTAGTATTAGTAACGCTTTTTTTCGGTTAGTCACATCTAATGGTACCTACATGTGGTCGATATTTGTAAACCAAAATACAATATTTAGACCTTGCAATTGTTGCCATATTTTATCATAAGATTTAAAAACTGTAGGTATGTATAGGTACACACACAACTGATAACCACCAGTCCAAGGTAAGAAGAAAATATTAATATAAATAATATTCGGAGAATAAAATACATGAGCCAACTAAAGTAAAATACACGTCTTTTAAACTATATCGAAATGAAATATTAGTTGCAGTATTTAATTTAATTTAACTGTCTTATAGTGAGCCAAAATAAACTTGTAATGTTACACAAAACGTACCAATGGTGATTGGAAACATTGTAGAGTCATTATTTTAGACTAGCTGGGTGCCCGCATAGGTATTATTATTAAAGAGAAAGTGTCTTGAAAAAACGCTCCCCTTGAGATTTAGTATGTGAAAATTTTTGGATAGGCTCCAGGCGAGGGGTATATCGCTGGCAAAATTTTGTACACCGATTTCCAATTTTATGATGATTTCCAAAGATTTCCGTTGGATTTCCAATGATTTCCAAGGATTTCCAATGATTTCCAAGGATTTCCAATGATTTCCAAGGATTTCCAACGATTTCCAATGATTTCCACGATTTCCAATGATTTCCAATGTTTTTCGATGATTTCCAATGATTTACAATAGTTTACAAAAATAGTTTCTTTCAAGCACTCGAGCACTGATTATGTCAATTAAATAATGTAAGTGTATTAAATAAATAAAAGGATAAACTGAGAAGTAAACATTTATTTATTAGGAACGAACAATTTCAATCTCTAAATCTAATTAATTATTAGGTAGGTAACTTTTCATATTGAAAAATCTTTAAATCTTAAAAATCTAGAAATTTTTTTACTGATTCACAGAATTGCATTTATCCCCGTCTTAACATAGTAGGAGCAGGCAGTTTTGTGATTATTTTTCCATCATCGAGATCCTCGAGATCCCACTCATCGTTTTCATTGTACACGAATGAATATGGAATATTACCACTTGTCTTCAAAAAACGGCAGTGAATGGGCTCAAGTTTGCTTATTTGGGCTATAAATCTCTGTCTTTTCCCCTTCAGTGATGAGAGTTCAACCACTACAAAATCGTTAATGTTCATATCACCATCTCGAATATCAGCATCATAGCCTGGATCTATGATTTCTGATCGACTTCCTTCTGAATCATCGTCAAAATCCTCAGTATCAGTGCTGTCGTCCAACACAACTTGGGTCGCAGAATCTTCCGAAGTTTCCTCTTCCATTTCCTCTATTTCTTCTCGTCTTTTTCTTTCTTTCTTTGCGATCAACACTCGGGTCAACATCAAGGTCTAGATTGTGGTATAAATCATCGGCAACATCTGTGAATGTTTCTTCTTCTTCAGCTTCCCTCATACTTTCAATGAAAGTATTTTCTAAGATATTATCACAACTGTCATTTTTAGTAACAACAACTTCATCGTCTATAATCAGTTCGTCGTCATCGCAGATCTCACCATCATTTACTTCGACTTCATTGCACGGTAATGGCAGTGACGAACGCAGTTTAATTGAAATCACGTTACAGGCGTTAGGATCTGTATCAATGCCCAGTTCTTTAGCATCTTTCAAACAATCTTGCAGGGCTTTCTCTATGGTAACTTCAATACACCCGTCAGATATTTGTGTAAAGTCGTATTCAGAATCGAAACAACGTACATTGAAGCAGTCCTTTTTTTCTTCTCGCGGAAAGACCAATTTTTCACCCAAATCATTAATAATATTGTTTACCATCTGCAGTCTATCAATTCGATGTAATATATCCTTAATACTGAAATTAACGACGGTTGAAAACGTGGTGGTCATTGATCTAAGCGCTCTAAATAATTGTTCGCAAGGCTGGCTGCTAAATTTCCAAGGCAGAAACATGTTGGCATTTATATCCGAATCTTTGCTAAAATTCTTAATGAGCTTTGCCAATCCATGTGCATTCAATTCGATAGAAAGATATAAGTTTGAAGACAGAAAATTATTTTGTATTTTGTAAGCAGGGTGTTTAGTGATCCAATTCCTCCAGAGTCTTATAAAAAAAACACAATACCATAAACAGTAGACTCTTTCAGGAATTGAAATATTCTTTTCCAAGAAAGCTTTAATAGCATAATCCATAATTTTTAGGAATGCCACAGTTCCCTGACTTCCCGATACTTTACTACTCAACAGTTCTTGAACAAGTGGCGTACAAATCTTCCTGGATGCAAGGAAATTCATTTTATCTTCAGGTTTAAGATCTGAATGGGTAATAAGATGTTGATCTTTTGAAAAATTCGATACTAATGTTTCCAGGTGGCTCACGGAAGCCGTATAGTTACCCATTGGTAGTACTATAGACCAGACGGCTTAAGAAGTCGTGTTCTGAATTTGGTTGCTATGTGAACTGTGTCTTGAATGTACGTGATCTTATCAGCTTCGCAAACGCCATAGCGCATTCTGAACCAAGACCAACCATTCAAAGGTTTTAAACTTGCGCTAAGAACATCTAAACTAACCAGCTGAATTTTGACATTAGAAATGTCAATTCAAATCATTACAACGCATGCGCAATCGTTGCACATGCTCAATTTTCTGTAATGATTTCCAAGGATTTCCAAAGATTTCCAATGATTTCCAACGATTTCCAACGATTTCCTGGGATTTCCATTGATTTCCAATGATTTCCAATGATTTCCAAGGATTTCCAATGATTTCCAAGGATTTCCATTGGGTTGTACACCAGATTTCCATAGCGATATACCCCTCGGCTCCAGGCCATATAACTCATAAGAGTTAGGAGAATGAAGCTGCCATGGAAAAAGGCAACAAGAACAACGGACGTTCCATTTTAATTTCAAGTTTGGAATAAACTTAATTTCGTTTTAACTGTAATTGTTCGCATGTCTATGATAATTAGATAACTTAAAGAATTTGACATTATAATTCACGCGACAGGAGCACCCCTTGCGGCAAGTAGATCGTTATTGTTGCCTTCGTAAATGTCAAAATTCGTGTCGGTACTTTAGAAATAACAATCGACTGGCTTTGATAATTGTTTTTTTCTTTCAAATTGGTCCAGACTTTGCTTGTTGTCGATTTCTACTTTCTTAATCTACTGGCTGTGGGCAACAATAGTTGCGTTGAATAGGCTCAGCAATTGTTATTGAACGCTCAGCAGTTTCTTGCTGCGTTATCGAGAATTCTCTATTTACTGAGTTGTGCTGAGTGGCTAACTCAGCTTACATCTTTTTACGCTGGAAGAAGCTGATAAGTGATAGTGGTTCTATACAACTTCCGGTTTGGATCAAGGAAGGGTAGCAATTACTGCTATAGCCAAACTGCTGTTGTAATTCCTGTTCAGTTCCAATCAGAAGATTTTCTATTTCTATGAGATACACGATAAGTTCCGGGTACATTGCCAAAATTACAGCAGTCATTGAATTCTTCCTTGCAACGACCCCTAACCTATAGTGGAAAATGTAAGACTGCACAATGCTTGCACTTCACATTCATCAAACCAAGTGTAAAGACTTTTTAACAATACCACTTTCGAACCCTCATGCTATTTGAAATTCTGGAGTTCTCGACATTCTGCTGCAAACTCTTCAGGATACCGATTTTCTCGGGAAATGCCAATGTCATCGTTCGATTCTCTGTTACTGCTTTGGTAATAAAAAAAATTCGGTTTCATACAGGAAATACGAAATAGTTAAAGCAAATTCAAAAATACACAAACTAATTGTTTTGATAATAAATTCTACATTTTTGTAAAATTGCTAATCGCAATACATTTCATAAGAGTAAAGAGGTGTAATATCAAAGACGAGAAGTTTTGGCACGTGTCCTTGAATAAGTGTCGAAATAGAAATATGCGTGATAGATATAGACAAAAATTGTCTCGGATAAGTATAAGTTATAAATAATTTTGCAAACAGCTGCACACGTAAAGGAACTTCGAGGACAAGGAGCGCGATATCTTATTATCTAGGGAACTCGCCATTACGTTTACTATTTGTTACTTGCATTCATGTCACACGTTCAGTCCTTTAATTATAGGAGTAACAAATTCCACACGTCTCATAATTCATTAAAGCTGCTGGTTAAGTAACTATTAATTTTCAGGCTTATGATTCATGACAACAAAAAATAATTTTAACATGTACCGATGTAACACAGTAAATAATTCTTATTCACGTTTAAACATCATTTTCAGTTTTAAGTGACAGTTTCCTTTTGGGTCTGTTCTATACTCCTAATATAAAGAATAAAAGCTATATGTACTACCTAGCTAAATTAAAACTGTGATTTCATCTTCTACTAGCCGTAGAATACTGTAATTGTTTAGTACCTGAATTACTGAACTGTACATGTACTACCTACTACCTATAGGTACAGAATTTTTTCTACGATTTAAGAACAATAGGTAGGTACCTACTCATACAAATTATATTCTGAGAATGAAGTTGCTTTTTTAGATCTGCGTCAATCCAGAAATTGTTGGTACTAGGCGACTTCTTCTTCTTTTTACGGCATTTTTTTGGTACTAATAGTTTGATGTCGTTTGTTGGGCGGCGTCTTTAATATTTGGGGGTTGATTGATACTTCACAAGTCACAAAACCACTCGATCATCACAATTTTCTGAATTTTTCATCTCCTACGCGTTGCCATTACAGGCTGTGCGGCAAAGCTTTGTAACATGATTTTTCTTGACAATAGTTTCTTTAGAGACTCCTAAATTGCGCATGGTTATAGTTGACGGTTGTTCATCCCCATTATGCAAGACTAACCTGGGTTGGGGTAGAATTACAAAATAGTTATAGTTAGATACTAGAAATTTAAAATCGAACCCTACGAAACAATGACATCAATCAGAATATTCTCGGTTTGTATAGGAAACGGAGGATTTTCTCTTTTACTGTTTCCTGGTTCAAAATCTTCAGATTATTTTTTCCATAGTCTATAGGTTTTTATTTGACATTGAATTATCAACGTTTCAAATACAGCAACATATTTTCTATGGTAAAATTAAAGGTGCATTTTGATGCACTATTGCGTCTGCACTGAAGAAAATTAATAATCACTCAGTGTTACGTTGATAGGATGGATACGTAGGTTTATTAAAATAGAATAGCATCGGTTTTATTTGTAGAATTGCAATTACCGTGTGTCTGTGACAAAAGATACAAAATTGCCCGTTAGCGTTACATACATTCATTTGGTGCATTAAAAATAGAAGGGAAAACGATAGTAATTCTAGAGGCACTATAACTTTAGTTGCCATTTAATAGAATACCTTACGAGCGCAGACGTTTCGGTATTTTAATTTTCAGGATTATTTGTTTATTTCCAGTATCGATAGAGAATGAAAATCGAACACAAGTAAACGGGTAATAGGGTGTATTCTGTACAGCAAAAGTTAAAAAATAGCGGGCCGCTAAAACTTAACAGCCCGTTAATAGTTTTTGGTATTCTATTGGACACCTTTTAACGGATGCCTGTTAAGTATTAACAAATATCTTTTAAATATTAGCGGGATCTAAATCGCACCAGTTAAAAAATTAAAGGGAACGTTAACTTCCGCTCAGCTATCATTTCTAACCTGTTTGTTTTAATAAGTACCTGACATATCGATGTTTCTTGTACGTTATGGCAATATTTGTTGCGGCAGAGATTTTCGATGAAATGTTAGGGGGGTAATGCTGCAAATTTGCCGTATATGTGAATGCATGCAATCATTTTTGTAAGATTCCCCGATCAATACCGCACAAAAAATCAAAAACGCCGAAACGCTAAGAAAAGTATACCGAGGGTACCTGTGGAACGATTTTTTTTAAATAATCATTAGGTAATTTACTCGGTAATTTATTACGAAATATGATTTATGCAGTACTTGATATTATTTCGTTTCTTCATTTATTTAATTGAAATAGATTATTTGTTATTAGTTCTATAGGGACCTACGGAAATTTGTGTACAACTACAAGAGCCTCGTATCCTGAATTGTGTAACCCGAACCCTTTTTTCAAAAAACTGTATTTTGTCCAACCTATCTTAATAAATAATCGTTCGTAATTTTAGCTACGAGTTATTATTAACAAGACGAAATCAAAGAAATTTCAGTAATCCATTTGAACTTCCCAATTCTGCATTTTTGAAGTTATTTACATTAAGTAAAGAATGTGTAACTGACTTAAAATACACTCTTTGAGCAGTTTATGCCTCCACCTCAAAGAAGTACCTACTGACATCTCTAAACATATCAAAATATTAACAGCATTGCATAATCTCGGACTATATTTTTGTTGTACGAGGACATTGTTTACGTTTTTCACTGACACACTCCATATTTTAATATTTGACGTATACCTACTAGCTTATATACAAATACAAATTCACCGCGTAAACGTCAAATACTACAAGATAAGTCCGCTTACACTAGAACAATTTGTTTGTCATATAACTAACTTCAGATCGTATGATAGCGGCTCTGCTAAAAAGTAATATTTTAACGGAGCGCTAAAAACTAGTGTTACAGAATAACAAAATAATAGCGGACCCCTAAAATATAATATTTTAACGGAGACCGCTAAAATTTAACTTTTAACGGATGTGCTACAGAATACACCCTAATAAGTGTCATAATTTAAGCTTAGCGATTGGTTAAAATTTTAACGCCACGTTAATTTTTAACAGTTGCTAACAGAATAGACCTTTTATTAAGCGAATTACAAGCTGACATCCGGATACCCTAGTAGAAATAGTATTACTTACCATAAATCCGTTAACTTTTTACTTTCCCATACCATCACTGGTATATGGGAAGTATTGATATCATGAAAATTTTCGAAGTCGAGATTTTTGCGGAAATACGTGTTTTGGGTCCCCAGGAACCCAAAAAAGTGGTCTAGAAAAAATGTCTGTCTGTGGGTGTGTGTGTGTAAGTGTGTATGTAACGCCTGTAACGCAAAAACTAGTGAACCGATTTTGATGAAATTTTAAATGAAGGGGTATATCGAAAATTCATCGACAAAATAAGCTTTTCAAAAAAATCCGAAACCGGAAGCGGAAGTTAGACATGTTTTTTTGGTATCATTTTTTTCAGAAGCGGAATTTTGAAAATCTGAGTAGGGGATATGAAAGAAGGGCATAATTCAAGGGAAACAGTTTTTTACCGGACCCTCATCTAACTTCAAAATAGCGGTCGCTATGAATTTTTCAAAATTTCGACTTTAACGCCCCGTAACTCAAAAACCAGTTATCTGGTCAGCTTCCGCAACAACTTGTTTGAAAGCCCTTTGGCTGTACTACACCAAGAAAAAAAATTATTTACTAAATCCAAAAACGGTCGCAACGGCGCTCTTCCAAAAATTTTGAAATTTTTGAAAAATTATTACAATAAAACTGGTCTAAGGAATTTGTTTAAATTTTCTATACTTATGCAGTTTGGTATTAGCTACATTTTTATTTTTTGATGAACGCCAGAATTCCACTGTGGCGCCCTCTACGAGATTTTGAAAATCGGAAATTGATGCTCCTATAGCGCCTTTATTAGTCAAAATATGAAAGAAGTTTAAATACAAAAGTTGTTCAGTATATAATTCTGGATTTTTCTAAATGTATATCACGTATACAGGGCGTTTGATTTCCACACTACAATACGCAACTTTGTTATTTTAAATGAAACACCCTGTATATTATTATATAATTGAACGCAAAATTTAATTGTCTATCACATAGTATAAGGTATTCATATATGTAAAATGTACGGTTGATGTGAAATTCGTGAATTTTGAATATTCACTCTGACTGAAACGAATCATGCGCGTCGGTCGGTAGCGATCGTCCGGCTTCGGCAGCTGTGATTACAACAGATACACACGTGTCTTCTTCTGTACATTTCGAACCCGCATAGTTTCGTTTTTCTAGCTACGCATTCAAATGATTTCCAATTTTGCCTCGCGAACTACTGTTGAATACCAAAAACGAAATGTTTATTTTGAGTATGGGAAAGTCCAGGGGAGGTTTGCACCTCCACTTTTTCTGTATAGTAACGAGAGATCAATAAAAAAACCAATTAGGGCAGGCTGTGAAATTGAATTATTTTAAATTGGTACTGTAGCCACATCCACAGAATGACATTTCTGACATGAAAATTTAAAACTGAACGCTCTTGTCTAAGTTTTTAAGTTTTTGATTTGATAATAATATTTTAATAATTTGATAATCAAATAAAAAACTTAGACAAGAGCGTTCAGTTTTAAATTTTCATGTCAGAAATGTCATTCTGTGGATGTGGCTACAGTACCAATTTAAAATAATTCAATTTCACAGCCTGCCCTAATTGGTTTTTTTTATTGATCTCTCGTTACTAAAATGTTATTACCATATCCTATGACATTTCGGGCCAGTTTTAGTGGCGTAGCCACGGGGGGGATATGGTCGATATATCCCCCAAGGGTTAAAAACTTGAAAAAAATAGCTCCAACCGGGTTCAACTACGAAAATCCAAAAGGAGACAAAATTGGATATCTTAGAATGTTTTAAGATCAAATAATTTATATTATTTACTATTGCTTGTCGAAAGCAAGATTTTTCAAATTTGACCATTTATTATTCCCTTTTAAAATAGAAAAACCACATGAACCTGTACTTCTACAAAACTAATTACTGGCATATTAGTAAAGCTCCACCAAGCTTACAAATGCCCTGAAAATATGTCAACTAAATTTTGAAAGACAAGGCGCGACAATACAACAACAAATAGCAAAAAATTATACTCAAAAGTACATTCTCTGAAAAAATTCAATTGAGGTTTGAAATTTTAATAATTTCAGCCTTTGTCAGATTGTTTTGACGTTTAAAATCTGTTAAGTATAAATGCGAAATCGAGTAAGATAATTCATTCTGAAGCCAGAAATATCATTCGGAAGGTCATGGAATTCTTCGAATGAAAAATATTTACAATTATTTAAATTTGCCGCCTAAATGTTTTTATATAAGCTATATAAAATATAACAAATGCAAAATATAGTAAATCCTTGATTCTATTATTTTAACACTGCGTGAAGCAGCTGGACCCAGTCAACCGGTCGGAGGTCAGTCGCTTATCAGTGTGTTTTTAAAAAGATATTTATTCCAAAATCTTCAGTAAAGGAGAATCTAAGAGCTCAATTTGCTCGTTCATTAAAAGTACGTTGTTTTTTGTGTGTTTATAAATTTCAAAAGCTTCAAAAATATTTAATTTATTTTTGTTATCAGAAAAGTGTAAAAATTTAATTGGATTATTAGATGTTAATGTGTGACTTTGTTCTAACAAATGTTTAGCAAAATTTGATTTATGTGCATGTTTATATTTGTAACAACGGATATGTTCTTTTTGCCTAATACTGAAATTTCTAATTGTTTGACCTATATATACTGAATCACAATGTGAACAATTTAATTTATAAATACCTGATTTTAGCAAATCATTAATTTTGTCTTTATTTAATATTTATTATTTATATAATCATGGATTTCAACAAAGTGACGCTTGAGAATGACAATAAACAAAACAATTAACTGAAAAATAAAATGTTTTCAAATAGATTTTTAATCCATTTCCATGACTCAGAAATCAATATGGAATTTAAACAATCAAACAAAATGAAAACAGTCAAAATTTAACCTTAGTCGAAAAACATAAGGTTTTTTTTGTTAAAACTAAATAAACTATAAGTACAGGGTGGCTCGTTTTTCATTGTCCAGCTTATATCCGCTGAAATGTTAAAGATACAAGAAAAATTTAATGGAGAAACTTAGCCAAGACAACCTGGTGTATAAAATAGCACAAGCCAGTGTTTTCCACGGCCTACTTATTTTCTGGAAAAATATGTAACTTTGTTTTTTAAACGGAACACTCTGTATATTTTTGCGGAACAATAAAAGTTTTTCAAGAAATATGATCAATTAATTTAAAACTAAATAATTTAAAAAAAATCAGGAAATTTAAACTTTCTGGATTAAATTCACATCGACTCAGGACATCAAGGCAAAATTCATATGAATTTTTTTTTATTGCCTTAATGTCCTGAATCTATGCTGCGAATTTAATCCATAAAGTACGAATTTTCAACTGGATTTTTCGTAAAAATTGAGTTATCTCGAAAATGGTTCGATTTATCGACTTTTAATAAGAGTACACTTATTATGTGATTTTGAACTTACAATCGTACCATGTACTGAAATTTCTAAAAAAATTGAAGATCACAAAAATAATGAAGAATAAGTACCCAGCCCCCCCAGTTTGGGACGCTCCTGGTTTAAATAATTTTACTTGAATATTGTCAGATAATAGCACTAACTAGTACTAACTTATATGTCAAATTTTATTAATTTATAATAAAGGGTGTTAGAGATATAATATTAAAATTTAAATTTCATGCGCTCCCTTCGGGGGGGGCTGTAGCACCCTAACAAGGCGTTTCCCAACCCATGTTCATATGAACTTGTTGTCTTCTCTTGGTGTGGAAAACACGCTTTTAAAGTTTGGACAAGTGTTTGAGTTGTGTTGTGTTAGTTTGTGTTGACATTGGACACAACAAATATACCACAACAAAGTGATTTTGTTGAGGCTATAGCCACAAAAGTTATTTGTTGGGAGAACTAAATTTTTGTTACGGCAACAAGCTTTCTGAGAGGGAAGTATTTCTAGATTTGTATTTGGGTTTAAATGCTGCTATCCCCTACGATTAAAACTCGATTCCCACTCTAGTGCAATGCATAGGCAAGGTACGGACTCGCGGGGAATCTGCACGTGCAAGTACCATCGCTTCTCGGCCTGATGCAAGGGGCCTGGTGGCCCATGCCCCGTATGATTTCGTGAAAAACAATTTGCTAAACCCGTGCCTTGCCTGTGTCTTGCACAATATTATGAATTGAGGTATATTCCGTTCACCATCAACATTTTAAACTATACTTTTCGGGGGATGACGTTAGGTTGAAAGTTTCGTTTTACAGTACTCAAAGGCAAAGGTGTGAAGTAGCTCGCTATTTGTAGCGCGCTACTGTAGCTTAGCTACTATTTTTTTGTAGCTTGATGGCGTAGCGTGCTGCTCATAAAATGTAGCTGTAGCAAAAATCGCGAAGCTACTTCTCGCTACAAGCGTAAATAATTAAAATAAATATTCAATCATTTTTTGTTAACCATGAGACCCCCAATTGCAACTTCAAATGCCTTGGTCAGTGATTAAAGTATTTACATTAATTCTGTGCTGTTCTGCTTTCATACCTCAGTTAATCTTCATTAGGTATTAAGCTCCGTTCCCATGGGACGGAATTCCGCAATAAATTTGCGAATTTCCGGATCCGCAGATCGCCACTTCAAAGTCCCGTTCCCATGCATGCGGATTTCCGCAGTTCGGAATGAATATAATCTAGTTACATTTGTCTTTTCGCGTACGAATTTGCCAGAATTGTAATGTTGTTTTTAAATATTGTAACCTAAAAGATATATTATGGCAGTTCCTGCAAGTGTCTTAAATATTTATAATTACAATAATTATTGTACGTGGCGTCGAAAATACGTATTAAGTTTAGCATTACCTCTTCTTCCATATCATATCTTTCATCCATTTTATTAAAGTGAAATGGTATGCTAAAATGACAGAGATCGCAAGAAAAAAATCCGGAAAAAGTTGAAATAAATTTAACTTTTGTCCGACGCAGCAAGAAGTTGAAATAATTCGCAACGAATTTTTTGTTTGACAGATTCGCAAAATTATTGGGGAAATCCGTCTCATGGGAACGGAGCTTCACCATTATTTTTAAATGTAACCTAAAAGTAGCTAAAACGTTACTTCCCAAGTAGCTGTAGAGTAGCTTAGCTACAATATTTATAAAATAGCTTATAGCGCAACGAGCTAGGTGCCTTTTAAAAATGGCTTTCCCGCCTCTGCTTAAGGCTGGCATTTACTTAAAGCAGAATCCAATTTGATGCATGGAAAGTTGCATACCTACAATAACAAGAATAATGGTTGCTTCATATTTTTAAATATTTCAGATTCTTCTGACGTTGCCAAAATTGATAAATGCAATAAAGAATAATGAATTTACTGTATTGAATATAGATTTTGTCGTTATATTATTTTAATTTTTTTTGTCAAACAACAATACCTAGTAGAAAGTTGTAATCCGTTATAATCCGTCTTTTGTGTATTGGCTCCATTGTGAGTTTATGGTCCTGTTAGTTGTGTTGCCTACATGCTAAATTGCAAAAGGTGAAATTATATTGATATTTCTAAAATTTTATTTCCATTTTTTCCGAATTAATTTGCATTTTAGAAAAAAAATCTTGTGGCATTTGAAAGAGCGTGGTTATATCTATCTATTCATAGAGATAATTTTTCGATATCCATATTTTTGTAAATACTACTTGAAAATTTTAAAGTAAAATAGAGTTGTACATTTTTTGATGCTGAAAAGTTATTTTTTAGAAATTAAACAAAAACGTTCTATGTGTAGACAGATAAAACACCAATAATAAGAAAAAAATTTCGCCCTCCCTTCCTACTTTAAAATTGGCTCTGAAAAAATGGAACAAAATGTGCATAAAATGGGGTATATTTCAAGGTGTAAACTGCAGCCTTAAAGGCATATCTTGAAATTAAAATTTAAACGATACTTTTAGTAAAAATACAGATATTGTATTTGGGGTTGAGGGTTGGCAGTCATGTGTTGTTACACATTTTCCCCTAAAGATGTTATGATAACTGGTATTATAGTTTGCATCTTGTAAACTTTAAAATATGATCACGGCCTACCCAAATGAACTTTTTTAAGGTTACGATACATAGTTCAGACAATGAAAAATTTATTCCATTGCTGTAATAAAGGCTAAAGAAATTAGTATGGTCCAAATAAATGTTATTACACATAATCATGCATGACGTAGATATAAGGTGTGAGTAAGGTTGCAGGGCGAGGCGGAACGCCGAGTCCTGCAAGTAGGAGCACTCGCAAAACTGTTTCTGGACGTGTAATACACAACATTTTTTGTGCCGATGTTTGTTTAAATAAATTAAATTTACTTTTAAAATTTAGTATTAGGAATTTTTTTATGATTTTAAAATCAAGTGGTATGGTATTCATTAAATTTAATTCATTTATTTTCTTACAATTTCCATTGACGTTTATTTATAAATTTCATTATCTTTGATTTAATAATGGATACACCGGCGCATATTAAAGATTATATTCAAATAAATCACCACAGTGGCTCAAATAGGTAATCGTATTTGTAAAATTTTGCTAATTTATTTGTTTGATCGTCTCCGACCGCGATGCACAAATTTGACTTTGACAGATTGAGCCGATGCTGCCAACCAATAACCTTCAATTCCTACTTTTTGCCGGCCTAGGCCGAAGAAACCTCTGTTTCTGGCAGATTTCGCGATGCAGAAACTCAGTGATGCCGACCGGAGGCACAAAAAATATTTTAAATATTCTGCCTGCTCCATAATTTACTGCAAATGTATTCACCTTTTAACCCAAATCCACAATTTTTATTTTTCCAAATTTTTTTATTAGTCAAAAATACAAATATCTACACTGAGTAAACAAAAGTAAAACAATTCAAGCAAAACAGAAGCGGAAATACCAGTAACATTCACGTTACATTAAATTTAGCTCTTCGAATATATGAAGCTCTTTCCATACTTTATTTGTCTGAAACGTAAAGTATAACCTTTTCAAGGAAATTCTATGAATTATTTTTTAACATTTGTACTAGTTATGGATTAAAATAGACAAATAAAATTATGTCAACTATTCTTTCGTTGCCATTAAAACAACTTGTACTAGCTTATATAAAATTTAATGTCTTTACAGAATATTATAAACTGTAGTGTCGAACTTTCATCTTACATCCTTCTATTTTCCATACCTCGTACTGCATTTTCATGCGACGTGATTCATGTAGCCGATTGAAATATTTTACATTTTTGGCTACCAAGGTAGGGGAGGTATATAATCGGCACTTCTTACTAATTTTAACAGTACCTCTCGATATTTAAAGTTTACCGTCATCTCATCAAGGTCTTCTCTAAAATGGTAAGCGATCAATTTGCGTAATAAACGTAAAATTTTAAATCATAAAGTGCGTTGTTTACCGTGTGTTTTTTAAAATAAAATGTGAACCAGATGTGTAAGTAATAAAACTATTGGCAAATGAAGAAACAAATTATAAGTGTAATTTTGATGTCGACTAGTTTCAAAATTTCAAATATGAAATTTCTAGTTTTTGAGTTAAATTTTGTAATTAAGTGTGTACCTAATTATAAAATGCTTTTAAAACCGTCAATTTGGGATATGTTATTAAACCAAATTATTTACGTCCATTACGTAATTTAAACGGAGTCTACATTTATTAATTAAAATAGTTTTCCAAAAGAAAAGCTGTAGGTACGCTCAACCGTAATATGACCACAAAACTTATCAAAATCGACCAAATTATGCTTCCTGATAACCTCTGTGTAATTTGCAATTAATTGATTATTTCATTATCTGTAATTGAGCTTGCGCAAGGTTACATGATGTGATCTCAAAATATTATAGGTATGACCAAAGAAAAATTATCTGATTAATTTTCTTTAATAACTGCGGCGGATATTAGCATGGTGTTAGACTTGTTGTTACCACTAACTACTTAATCTAATATTACGTATATTTCAAGAATTATTTAAATATTGAAACGAGATTGACTTTCTCTTAATTTCGCTTGCAGTATGAAAGGGGTACGACGAGCAGAATCGCATTTGCCATGCACAGAATATTATAAAAATTTACTGTGAGGATTTTAAACTTTAAACTTCAGTATTAAAAGGATTAAAAGCGTGTATTAACTGCGCTGTCGAGGATATCCAATATAAGACTATCGGAGCACTGTTTTACACGTGCACACAATTATCCCAAATATTTTTGAGGAATTATTAAATATCAGTTGGATGCATAATTAAACAACTTGTAGGCGTTGCGTCGTTCATTTACGTGCGTTGCTAACTATTTATATTCTTTCAAAAATGGTGACTAATAAATAAAATAAAAAAATTGAGTTTTCAAGTTTGTAGGACCTACCTATAAAATTTTGTTGTCAAATGAAAGTAAAATGTCTATTGTTCTTAAACTTCATGTATATTCAGATTTATTCTTTACAAACTTTAATCAAACTGTTTTTTTTTTGTTATACATTTAAAACAGGGTTCGCCAATTGTAGAGCTAATGTGACCCACCCAACATTTAATCTAAGACGAACGACTAACACACATGGATGAAAGGGTTTTACCCATTCCCGGCAGAATTTGAAGCACTAGGGTTTGTAATCGCATGGGTTCATGGGTACCTACTACTTGAAGAGTTTCTCGACTAACTACTCAACCTACTGTGTTATCGCGATCTATCAGATGATTTTTTAGTAGTACGTCATTTGGTTAGTTTGTACAGTTGGGTGCAGTCACCGGAATAATTAATTGTTTTGTTATTGTAGATACTACAGCTCCATCAAGCTGACAAATGCCCCGGAAAAATATGTCAACTAAATTTTGAAAGACAAGGCGCGACAATACGTCAACCAATAGCAAACAATCCTACTCAAAAGTACATTCACTGGAAAAATTCAATTGACGTTTGAAATTTTAATAATTTCAGTGTTTGTCAGATTGTTTTGATGTTTAAAATCTGTTAAGTATGAAGGCTAAATCGAGGAAGATAATTCATTCTGAAGCCAGAAATATCATTCGGAAGGTCACCGAATTCTTCGAATGAAAAGTATTTCAATTATTTAAATTTGCCGCCTAAATGTTTTTATTTTTACTGTACTTTGAAAAACTATAACAGCGCCGGACACGCCCCCTGTCAACTTTGTAAGCTTGGTCGAGCTGTATATCTAAAACTTATAATGCATTGCCTGATAACCAACCGCTCTTTCAAAACAATCTGAAAAATCTTTTTTTGTTTTATTTTTACGCCACTCTTTTTTTTTACTTCTCTCTCCAGTTCCTCTCTTAACTGTTTCCTCACTTCTTGTTCTTCTCGTTCATTGGCATAATTATTATTCTATGGAAGTTTGTTTCTTTTCACTATCTATCTAGGTTTAATTGGCAGAACAGAATGCTTGCAGAACGCAGAGCTTATACTATATTTCTCTGCATGTCTGAATGTGTTATTTTATTTTCTACAATTTCTTCTGGTCCTTTTGTCCAACTTAGTATTATTCACATTTATTCATTTCAACAACAATTTGGCTGTAGTTAGAACTCGTAAGTAATTACGCCTTCATTCTATTCTATTTTGAATTTGCATTACTACACTTTAGTCGCTTTTCATTAATCAGCTTTGTGAGTTGGAACATGAAACAGACGTGTTGATGTTAACGACTGCCAAAACTAATTATAATTAGTAAATTTTGTCAGAAATTTATTGATACAATCACAAGTTCATTATACGTGTAATTAGTTAAACAATACTACTAAGCGTTATATTTTATAAAAATCTTAAAACGGTTCATTTCAACAGAATATTTATGTTTCTATATCTTAAAATAATAATCGATGAATTAGGATGTTTAATATTTTTTAACAAGATTGCTACGATCTGATGAGAATTATCCCAAAAATAGTATCTTCTACCTACTGTTGACGGTATATTAATAGAAATGTATTATAGGATGAAGACGCGCAGAGATTGGCAATTATGCGTAAAGCCTTCCAGATGTTTGATACAACAAAGTCGGGTTTTATAGAAACAATAAAGATTTCCACAATCCTGAACAGCCTGGGTCAGCTCTTTGACGATAAAGAACTACAGGCTCTCATTCAACAGAACGATCCTGATAACGCTGGAAGAGTCAATTTCGACGGCTTCCTTGCTATTGCATCTCATTTCCTAGAAGAAGAAGATTCTGAAAGTACAACGCAGGAACTGAAAGAAGCGTTCAGGTTTGTATTTTAATTAAAGTTTGTTGAAATTTCAAGACGAGTCCAGCTGTTTTTATACCTACAATCGTAACTAAGGAATGCATTCAACGAGTAAATTAATATATACCTAATGATTGTTAATTTTGACAGACTTCCTTCTGTAATTTCAGATTATACGATAGAGAGGGTAATGGATATATTACGACGGGAACTTTAAAAGAAATTCTTAAAGCCTTAGATGACAAATTAACTGGTCGGGAATTAGATGGAATTATTGCTGAAATCGACACAGATGGTTCTGGAACTGTGGATTTTGATGGTAAGAACGCATGCTACAACGGAAATCTTAATATTATATAGAGAGCAAATGGAAAATAATTAATTATAATTCCAAAAGTGAATTGTTGATTTTTGTCAAACATACACCGGTGCGTGATATTTTATTCTATAAATTCCCAACTGGTGGTTGGCTATCAAATATATCAGGTACTCTGGAAAATGGAATTAATAATGAATTTATAAATATCAAATAATAGTTATGTATCCATCAAGGAAGTTCCATCTTGAAAGTATTATTTCGGGCTAAAATTATTTTGATCTAATATAACACAAGGGAGTAATTGCTCTGTAGCGATACTTTTGTACTCGAAACTACTAACTAAACTAAGTACTTAATACTGTCAACGTAATAATTATTGTCACTTACAATACCACAAGTAGTCAAAGTTATGTCGATTATTTTTGAGGTGATAGTACCACCTCAAAAATAATCTACTTAACTTTGACTAAGGGTGGTATTTGATAGACTATTCATTGAATTAAATCTACTTTTAAAAAATAATTTTGTCCAAAATTTAGTTACGTCATACCATTTCCATAACGACATGTGAACAAAAAATTGTCGGTTCGTATCACTCTCAGTACAATTCATTTTGATTGGTTCAAAAATATCAAATTCTGCCTCTCGATTGGTGAATTTTTAACAGATGACGTATGAAATGAATAGTCATCGAAATTTTTACAAAATTTACTTCTAGGAGTGTGGATGCCCGCTTATTTAACAGTTCCGTAGATGCATGCTCGAAAGTTTTTTAATTTTGGGAAACTTGGAGTAAACGTCAATTTTGTAAAATGGAGTATAAAATTTAAAATTACAAAATGTATTAGCTAGTGACAGATTTGTAGTTGTATACTACTGTATACTATAATATTTAGTGATTGGAAGATAATATGGTAATTGAGAATTTATTTGCAGAGTTTATGGAGATGATGACTGGAGATTAACAAACGATCCTTATTTAATGTTCAACGAAGCATACCTAGTATTATTATCCTTCCAGTTTACCTACTACACATTGCCATATATTTTATTTAGGCCCGGTTTATTCACCTACCAGTAAAGTCCCGAGTAGCTACTTGACAATTAACTTTATAGGTTACCCGGGTAACAGGACTATATTAGTCCTGTTACCCGGGTAACCTATAGAGTTAATTGTCAAGTAGTTACTGGGGACTTTACTGGTAGGTGAATAAACCGGGCCTTAGTCATATTGTATTAATTAGAAACAATTATATGTATGTAAGCACTGACTGTAGTATTACTTCTTTTATTATTCGTAATAAGTCCAGCAGTGGGTGGGTACCTATTCTCAAACTTACACAATAAAATTCGTATGCGATTAACATATAGATGGGCTATACACACTGGATTAACATATTTTTTTCTCGCGTGACAATTCAATTCACCCAATCAGAAGAGTCCATTCGTAAAAATTGACTAATGAAACTTACTAACAATTATCCAATTATCATACTTTTCCCGGATATCTATTCGAAATTGATGTTGCCATGGAAATATCCCCGACCGCTTGCGGGAGGGGTATTCCCTAATGGCAACATCAATTGAAAATAGAAAGAGGGAAAAATATTTAGAATATACGGAAGTGTACGAATATTATTTGTCAAGTATACAGATTGGTGTCCGTTAATGTGAACATAGAGAGACAAATGCATACGCGCTTTGCATGTATCGACACCTTGATTATGCATTATTTTTAAAATTGTGTTCTGTAAGTTAACAATTAAGGAGGCTGCTATGGTTTTAAACTAGACGCCTTCTTGGGTTTTATTCGAACTAATACTGTGCTAATACATACAATTTTAAAAATAATGCATAATCAAGGTGTCGATATAAGCAAAGCGCGTAAGCATTTGTCTCTCTATGTTCACAATAACGGCCACCAATCTGTATATCAAGAATTGTAGAGTGTGCTACATTTTTTAATTGATTCTGACAAACTCAAAATGTCAGTCTGACGTTTGAAACAATTAGGTTATAAGATTTGCAAAAATTATTTGTTGCTATTACACCACCGTGATTGGTTCCATGATTGGTTCATTTTTAAATTTGGTTCCTTACATATGAGTGATATAATTCCAGGTATACCAATAAAGTAATTACGTTTAATTAAAATGACATTGAAATATTCTGAGAGTAAATGGGGTCATCATTTCAAGGGGCTTTAGGATTAGTCAAAGCTTACGACAAAGAAACCTAGCTGAATAGGTATAGAAGTTCATGAGGCTAGGATCCTAACTGAAACTTTTAATTATAACGACCGCGGCCTTATTTCTATTATTTGAATTATTAAATTGTGAATCGACAGCAAACCTCATCGATTCTATTTATTATCTGTCGTAAAGCTTTACACTGCAATTATTGATAAGAAGATCATACCAAAAATAATAGGTACATATCTGATTTTTAAATTTTTTGAGTAACTTCCATCTATCACTATCTACCTACTTTAAGAGTTCTACAATTATTATCAACAAAAGGGTAAACGATTTCAGGACCACTGATATAGTGCATTAAAATGGAAAAAGGCAATTACTATTGTAATTTCTTTAATAGGGTTAAGTGTGTTCCCTTGTAATTTAATAGAATATTGTGCTCGACAGCGACTGAAATTGATAATACAAAGGATAGTAATTATAAATCAATGTCGAATATGTCATTTTGCAATTACATAAATAACAGGATAGTAGATGTCTGATGAGTCATATGATATAAAGGTAGTTCTGTTTTACCTTTTAATCTATTTACCGTTTTGTTAAATATATCTTGAAAAGAAAATACGGTTAACAAAATTATAACGGAAACGTACTTATAAAACTAGGTATAACAATAAAATATATATAGTATGATAATAAAACTATAAGATCAATACGGTTCGGTTATCATGTGGTCTACACCAGTGGGTAACCAACTACACGCTCATGGATTGTCATAGCGATCGCTCATCACGTGGTCTACCTCGGTGGGTAAGCGCAGTATTTATGGTAGGTAACCGTAAAATGTGTAGTATTTTCATGACAACCCAAGAGCTTGTAGTTGTTTACCAACTGAGGTAGCAACGTTCAGTGGCGGATTTTGCGTTTGCGGGGCCCTAGGCGCAAAGGATATTAGGGGGCCCACCTAAATATTAAAAGCCCATCGAACATTCGTAATTCCTAATTTTCCATATTGCCAAAAATTGATTGTTTTTTTATAAAGACAACTCCGTGAATATTAAATCTAAATTTTAATTTTTGATAATTTGGCCAATTTTGGGGCCCCCTGGGTGCGGGGCCCGAGGCTTGCGCCTCTTGCGCCTTTGCGTAAATCCGCCGCTGGCAACGTTACTACGTGCTGACGTGACATAACCGGTTCGTTGATAACCCATAAGCGTGTAGATGTTTACCCACCGAGGTAGCCGCGTTGCTAACTTCTATTTTATTTATTCCGCTTTGCGACAAATTAAAAAATAATTGAATTATAATATTTATAGACAAGTATAAATATTTCTTATGTAGTTATTTTGCTCTTGGTTCAGTATCTAATGTCCATTACAAAAACAAAAAACAGTATTGCATACGACGAAATGAAATTGCCTATGACGTATTTACGTAACATTGAATTTAACTCAACAAAAGTATAAAGCGATTTTCCGTACATCTGTGTTCAAAATAGATTTTCTCTGAACCTAATAGCCCTTTCGAGAAAATTCAATAAACCAATTTAGTAACACTGAGTACCTACCTATGCACGAAAGTGCGTTACTTTTCTATTTCCCAAGTTATAAAAAACATAATGGGTTCTTAAATTACCGCTTCTTGAATATTTTGTAGCTCTACCAGGATTTTGTTTTTTACATTTGTGTTATACCTAAATTATAATTTCTCAAAAATTAGAGTTAACAACAACAAACAAAAATTAACTTGTGGCAATTAACTTGTATTTAGGAGAAATACCTATTACGTTATTAATACACACGCAGTACATTAGCAGATTTTATTTGGTGTTAATATGTCTTTTAAAGCAAAAAAAAAACCTACTGTCCCGGCAAGCAATATCTAGTGGGTAGTACTATGCTTAACCAGAACAGTGCAATTTTGTCAAATACAGGAAGGACAGAGGAGGACACGACTGGAACATATAAACAGAAGGGAGGAGAAAACGTAGTTAGAATATGGGAAGCGTCGTCATAGCAACCATACAAATAACATAGCAAGTGCTTAGCAACAACCCAATTTTTTTTAGTAAATTTATAGTGACGTTTATAAGCTACCATCTAATTCTTAAATTTCACAAATGAATGACACATGTTTGATGAGTTTAATTTGAATTCGGCCCTTAATAACACTTTTAGAGGACTTTGATATTAGTACTCTAGTACTCTGCAAAGATCTCCATTATGAGTAAATTACCCTTTCTCGTGTTGTAACCTCTTAAGCTTGTTGCCCACTTGTCCGTCACGTTCCTGTACAGCGCCGTCCGTCAACTGACGCTACCATAGCCCACTGCTGTCTATGACGGGCCGCGACGGAAGGGAAAAGTGAGCGATTCTCCATTTAATTATATGTGTTTAATCCTAGCCGCATTTTGGCGGGACGTGCCGTGCTGGAGCGTGACGGACAAGTGGGCAACAAGCTTTACTGGTGGCAAATTCTCTACAATATTTCTGCATTTTTCAAAAATTTCGAGTAGCACGTAAACCCTATTTTAGAATGTTGTTTTGATTAAAAATCAACTTGATAACAAAGTTGTCAGCAAAAATGTTGTTCCTACTAGTACTACATGACTGTGGGGAATAATTATAGCAATAGCATCGTTTAATGCTATAGGGAGGCTATGTCAATAGTGGACGTGAGTCGCCAGTGAACATGGATGAAGATGTTCTATCCGATGTGATAGCTGGTTGTGTAGTGAAAAGAAAAAAACGTCAAAACCGAAAAAGAGAAGTATCGGCAAGATAATGGGTGAAAAAAGGAACGCATAAGTACGTTCATTCAATTCTTGGTTGATTGGATTTACGTTCGTCTTCTTGGACGCTTCTGTGATCGTAGGTTCCTAATTGATAGACAAAAATTTTGAAATCGTTCAAGAAATAATCCCACAGCAGACGATTCTATTCCAAACGGGGTATTAGGTGTCACGTTTTTTTTTTGACTATGTAACCTACTCAAATTTGGACATTTCAATTACTACAAAATTACTTGAAACTTGTTTGACAGTTCCATGACACTAAATTACGCTGGTATAGGTACACAAGAATTGCATAGAGCAGGTCTAGATCAAGTTGCAGTGTCACCTATAATCTGTGCAAAGTGAATTGGCACCATCTGCTTAACTTCAGGTATACGGATTAGGCGGATTGACACTTCATTTTACTTAGAACCCCCTGTAAGCTATTTACCTATTAATTCTGTTGACTTTGAATAATTGACATAATCTTAAAACCACTTGAACAAGGAAAACCGTCTTAAGCAGATTACGCCAATTCACTTTGCACAGAGTATAGGTGACACTGCAACTTGATCTAGACCTGCTCTACTATGCAATTCTTGTGTACCTATACCTGCGTAATTTAGTGTCATGGAGCTGTCAAACAAGTTTCAACGTTCCAGAAATGTATTGCGAATGGAGAGATCCACAGTATAATACCCCTAGTTCTGCTTAAACTATTTTACTTGTAAACCCTCTTGGCTCATTAGAAGCAGCTAAAATTTCCTGATCCGGGTTTGGAAATTCTTGCCGGAAGTAATTACCTAAATGCTACCTGAACACGCACACTTATGTATAATTAATAACTACTTACTACTTAATGTAGAATTTGAGTTTCAATAAATATTGTTGTAGATACATTTTATTGTTTTCTTGTATTAATGAGAAACAATAACAACATGCATGCACTCATTGCACTGTTGTACATTTATTGTTCCTAACACATACATAAATACGTACATAACTCTATTTATATATCTACTATACAACAGATTTCTAATAGCATCTATAATAATTACATCATGGTAAGTACGGGTGATATATTACATATTGATATATTATTATCTACTGGTAGCACTGGTGTATGAAAATACTCGGAAAATACTAATCCATTGTACTTATGCGCTTTTGTGTTTTGAGAATGGAAGTCATAACTAATGTTACTCTGTTTCTGGACCATATTTTATGTTTAATAAACGTGTGATAGTTTAACTTTATAATCACTACAACAGATGATATTTTTTCATCACCTATATCTTCTTCAAGATAAATTCGATCAAAACGATATCCACATCCACATCTCCTGCTTCGAGTTGAATAACATTATTAACATATTTTTGTATTACGTTTTAAATAAATCAAACGTAAATACATAATACATAACTGAACAAGTTTACACTCTTTGATGTAATTTTAAACAAAAGAAAAACACCAAAAATCAACTGCGCTAAGTAAAAAATAACATAAATTAAATTTTATTATTTAATTGCACATCACCAAATACTAAGTAAAATAATTTGTTACATACAGTGCGACTAAAAAGTCTGGAACTAATTCAATAAAATGGAAATTGTCGAAGTTTTTAAAAAATCCTCGGACCGCTCAACTTTATTTTTTAAATGTGCATCTTTCCTGATAATTGTCATTTTTCGATCATCTTTTGTTTTCGAACTATGACGTCATCGATATTTTTTTTAAACGGCACCTCATATTTTTGCCGCCATATTTTGATAGAGGAGGAAATTCCGAATTCAACGATATGTCACAATATGGCATTTACATTAACAGTTGTCGAAATAATCAAGTTTAAAGTAAAAATAAAAAATAGAGTTAGCCATGGAAAATTGACAGTTTAATTGTTTGGAAACCATCTAAATTTTAGAAAATAACATTTATTAACTAAAAATAACAATTAATGGTGTTCAAGTTTGTTTTTCGGTTAAATATCGCACCATTTTCATCAGCAATCTTACAAAATATTAAATAATCAACACAATTTGGAAGTAACAAACGGAAACGCACAAAACAATGCTCAACTGTCAGTATTTAATGAAAAACTTCATTTGTTTATATTTTAAACAACTAAACTATCAATTTTCCACGGCTAACTCTATTTTTTATTTTTACTTTAAACTTGATTATTTCGACAACTGCCAATGTAAATGTCATATTGTGACATATCGTTGAATTCGGAATTTCCTTCTCTATCCAAATACGACGGCAAAAATATGGGGTGCCATTTAAAAAAAATATCGATGACGTCATAGTTCGAAAACAAAAGACGATCGAAAAATTACAATTTTCAGAAAAGATGCACATTTAAAAAATAAAGTCGACGGGTCCGAGGATTTTTTAAAAACTTTGATAATTTCTATTTTATTGAATTAGTTCCAGACTTTTTAGTCGCACTGTATAATAATACTCAAATAAGTTTAAAATGTTCTTTACATATCCTGCCTTTCCTTAAACTGATAACCTTTTCAGTCTTTGTATTATCACTAAAAGAGTACATGAGCTGAAAAATATCGTGAATATCTGGAGCATTTTTTCTAATTAAACAATTACTTGTGTTTGCTATTTTCTACTAATTAATCGCTGAGTATGTGCCACTGTTGTAGAGGTTCCATGGAGTTTGCCAAAGCGGTATTCCAGTGGGTCAGAGCTTTTCCACGAGCAAACATGTACGAGCCCAACACACATTTTCCTATAAGTTTATCTGTAACAAAAATCTGTACTTTAGTGAAATATTTTCCAAAAGAAAAACCATGTAAAATATCCTTTAAAATTAAGTCATGTCTTTACTTGCGATGCATCTCTTCTGATATACTAGATTGCATTTGCAAATTAAGAGATTTATGCAAGACATGGCTTTTATATAAAAGACAATTTTAACAAAATTCTTCTTTCAGAGAGATTTTATGATTTTAATTTGGCAGCGGTATCATCTTACCATAAAAATAAACTACCTCATGGAAACCTACTAAGGATCATATGTGGTAAAATTTATTTTCACAATTTATTATTAATTACAACGTAATCTACATTTTTATTTAAAATGATTCAAGCAAATCGTAAAATGACTTTGTAATTTCTGGCAGTCTATGAGGTAGCTTTTTTTTCTTCTGCAGATAATTTAATTATCAGTACAGTGAATGCCTATACGGAAACAGTTTCTAAGACGAAAGCTTTGAACGATGCTTTACATTACTTTCTAAAAAGCGTAAGCGGCACTAAAAAAAAGCAACACACTTGCCTACATAGTTTTTATTATTTTTCAGTAAAATTTTGTAAATGTTAAATACAAGATTTAACGTAAGGCGTAGGTGATGGAAAGGTTAGGGTGTTTGCATTTCGAACCGATGGTTGTAGGTTTAAACTCGTCACATGATGGTAAGATTTTTATTAATGCGAAATTAATCTTCTCGGATAGGAAGGGAAAGCCCTGTCTATTGCTTGTTACGACTCTTCTTAGAACATGCTGAAGTTCTGAAAACTATATTAAGAGTGTTCTAAAGTTTAATCGATGTTAAAATCGAAGCAGCACATTTAATATTTAAATTTAGTTCGATTAAACCCGACAACGTCCATAGGGCAGTAGTACCGTATATACCTACTCTTAATTAACGCTCGGGTTCCTAAATTATGCAAAAACAAGTTAATAATTCCAACAGACCACTAATAATATGTTGTTTGCGTCTAATTTTGAGCTATAAATACAAGAATATCACAGGAATAATACGGTAAGTGGATCAGCGTTTTTCCAATTAGGACTGTTAAATGCATAACCCTTTTTTGTGCTTATACAAAGCTTTCGTAGAATTTTAGATTAAAAGGGTGTTTTATTCATAGCATAGACTATTTTCAGTACTTTCTTTTCACATACAGAAGTATATGAGAGATGTATTATACCTACATTTAATCAGAATTTAAATTTTTATACTCTATAGGGTGTTTCAAACGCCCCGAACAAAAAGTGTACCTAGTACCTATAACATGAAAATTCGATACACTTTCTATTTTCTTAAAATATTTCCCTGCACCAGAAAATTGATCCTGAAAATCTGTTAATGCGGCAACGCACATATTTTCAGACCAAATTTAATCAATTTTCAATGCCCAAGAAAATGATAACGAATCATGCAATATCAACAAAAATATTGCAAGAAACAGTGGTTGTTTATTTTAATACTGAACTAAGACCGTTTTTCTATAACGTAATTAATAAAAAGGATTTCGTAGATGTTAATTCTTGTCTTTAGAAGGTTTTTACAAGAAAAGTATCCACTGTGGAAAAAAACAACTTAGGTATACCACCGTCTTTGTGCGGTGGGTTTGAAACACCCGATACATCGGGATATTAAACACCTTAACTGAAGATAAGTAGTAGTAAGATAAAGTTTAAGTTTACAAGATATGATAATCATAACAAATTATCAGACCAATGGCGAATTTTTTAGAAGATGAAAGACATTAAGTCAATAATAGAACACTCAAAATTAGAATTATTGCCACTTATTCAAGTCTGAGAGACATAAAAGCGAAAGTACCATAGGTGCATTCTATGTCCAGTACAATGGGGATACTTTTTTTAAACAAATTTACAGACACTAAATGACCTAACGTGCAGAGCGCGTGAGATGGAAGATTTGGGGGCAAAAAGACTAAGGAAGTTTGGGGGTTTCTTTCTGGAAACACACGAACTCCAGGTCATCTATCCCAAGGACATCTTCGAATTCATTAAAGATACCTACAGGACTACTTGAACGAGAATAATTTAACACGGGGCACAGTAGGTCAATTCTGGCTGCGGTGCAGGGTAAAAAAATGTCAAGTAGTACTTTTTGGCATCTTCATTTATGAAATCGAGGAAGCAGTAATTTGAACTATATAGGTACGCTGAGGACATAACTATTCTTTCTCAAAAGCTATTATAATACAAAAGATCTCCAAGAAAACATAATACGGCATTATAGAAATTGAAATGAGGAACTAAAAATTTATAAATGGGCGTTTTCTAAATTTTTGTGCCTAATTTCACTTTCTATAGCGCCTAAATCCCTGGATATTTTAGTATTCTTTAATGCTTAAACTTCCGGGCTCTAGTGATCATTTTTTAACCATAGTGGATGAAAAACATAAAATCGCTCATATTACATACAACATTTCTTCTTTATAATAATGAGATACTTTTTTCCGCCCTGTAAAGAAGTATTGCATATAAAACTACTTAGCTGTCGACCCCGACTTCAATTTTATTTATGAACCAGATTCATCTTTATGAAACAAAATGTTCTAACGCAGAGCTTTAAAAGGAAGCTATTTAGAAGGGTGGTGTAATACACACCGTCTGCTGTATCACACACAGTGTGAAACTTCACCTAATGATCTTTTTCGAACAAATAAGTTTAGCTTTCATGCATCATATTAATTCGTGACTATATACTGATAAGCATATTTTAGGTTTGTTTCGTAGCTCTTGTAATGTACATACAGATCAAAGTTGAAAAGGAAAATTATTAACATTCATGTACATTTCTATTGCATATTCGGACATTCGGTTGCAACATGCAAAATACTCTCTCCTAATAATTTTCCACGTTTCTATGCAGGGTGTTTCATGAAATGTGGAAAGTATTTTGGGGGCGTATGCAGGGCGTTAAAATTAAGAGAAAAGGTAATATATATGTGGATACCACCGCATAATTTATTTTTTAAGTTAAATTGCACCCTGTATAGTGTATATGTGCAAATTTCATTAATCATTTCAATTCGGCTTCAATCAATTTTCACCGCGACAAAATATTTGTTGATGGCTAGAGCTAAAGTTTTATGAGAGTTTTGTATACCAGTTTCATATCCAATGGTATCAAACAGGTCATAATTTAATCTTCACAGCATAATTCCTTTTAATTTAGAATGAAAATACACGTCAATTACATTTAGGTGTTCATTATATTCACAAAGGGGTTACACTGTAGATTGTTTATTTATGTTTTTCAGTTTACTACCTAAAAGTATATCAGAATTATTCAAAGAACCACTACGAGACAAAGTTAATAACAAGCCTATAGGATAACTAATGCGGTTTAATTACTTAGACAGAGAATTTTCAAGCCATGAGGATATAAAAAGTCATGGGAAGTATTTAAATAAATTAGTGCATTTATTTCGGGGCGTATGAAGGATATTATATGGCAAAATAAAAATATGGATATGATGATGAATATGACAAAAAGGTAAAAATATACAAGACGTGCGTAAGACCAATCATGCCTTTTGCAAACGAAAAGGGCAGATACCACCAAGTGCGGATCTAGAGGAAATTAATTTTGGGGGCGGGAGGTAAATAGTTCAAGGCGCAGAGGTGAATCATGAGCGAAATTCTTGAGGGTATAGCAAGAGGTAAGCGAAACGAGGCAAAAAGTTTTTCAAAGTGGCCGTTGCTCATTAGACGTGATTTAAGAGGACCCTTCCAATTTTTGGATGAGATTGGGAAATAACTATAAATCTTATATTCCGGAAGTGCAATATTCAGAGTGTTCGAGTCGAAGTTTGGGGGGGCCAGTGCGTAGTGCTCCCCTGGTTCCCCCAACCAGCAGCCACTACCGGTGAGGTACGGAAAACGCCGCAGGCAATGAGCATTCCCAAAAATTTTAAAAGTTTGAGGCAAAATTTACAATTTTACGCAATAAATTGACCCTGATTTTTTTTTCTCATAAGTTAATACAACACACAACTCTTCATTTTCAATGTATTTATGTATGTCCTCTGACCTCTGAGAGGGGTAACTAGGTAACAACCCCTATTACTCCCCCTAGGTCCGCGCTTGGATACAACCAAAACCAAAAGACTATTAGGAACGAACGAAATGAAAATATTTAGAAGCATCGCCAGGAAGTCAAAAAGGAACAAGGTATATATGTGAACCCCAGGTTATAACGGTCTTAGGTTGACTCAGTTTCTTTGCTCATCGCTGATTGGTTCGCCTATTTTTGGCTTCCCTAAGGGCTTGAATAGAAAGAGGGCATACACGTCCGCTATTTTCTGTTCAGACTTTCACCAAGGTTGGATACAAAATGGCGGACAAGTATGCCTGTAGTAACAGTGCAGTATCTAGGGTCCTAGGCCTTCCAGTGACGTCACTGAAAGACCGCTCATTTACTCGCGACAAAGACCTCTTATAATAATTTTTGTTCTTTATGTGCTTAGGGAGGTATATACCTACTGTTTATTTTAATGTAGGATTTTGTGTGAAAAATCGTCAGAACTTCTAGAATATAGGAAGAAGAGGATGCGCGGAATAAACATTTTCACACTTGCGAATGTTGTAAATGTCTTGCATGTTTAAATTATTCACACTTGATGGGTTCTGAATTAATAATTTTGGGAGGTCTTTCTGGGATATAATCTAAAAGGATTATCTAAGGTATTTCGGCGAAGTTGTCCTCTGCCCTTACGCCCAGTTTATCAGTTCTGGTTTACCCCGGTTGCCAGAGATACAATTCTTATAACAATTGTATCTATAGCAATAATGTTGCATTAGAGATGGTGTATATCATATATATAGTCGGGGCACGCTAAAGGTGCATTTACGTCATCAATTTTTTAATGGCGTCTATGACGTCATGAATTACTCTGTTTATATTTATTTATTATTTCTTACATCGTCATTTGCTTTAATGTGTTTCTCAAACTGTCAGAGTGACGTTTGAGCAATATACACACAATAAAAAAAAACAACAATGATCATGTGCTTGAATGGCAACTTATAGGACGAAAAAGATACTAATTAGTAAACGTTTTTATTTTTTGCAGGAATAATATGAATACAACTAATTAATAAAAATAATAACTGTAAAATAGCATTCTATGGGCTTATAAAAAGCATACTTTTAATACGTAATTCACAAAAAAATATTACAGTTTTATACTGTTTCAAGATTGGTACTACAAAATTATCAGAAAATGCGATTGATGACGTAGATGCACCGATAGCGTGCCCCGACTATATCAATAAATTCATAAAAATAAACAAAACATAATAAATGTTCTCAGTTTTTGATGCACAGTTTTAAGACAACCTTAAAACTGTTTTTAACTAATAAAGGTTGAAAGCGCTATTGTTTATTAACCTTTCAAAAATGTCACTATATTTTGAAATTAATTTCAAGAATAATGATGATTTGTAAGGTACCGGGCAAAACACCAGCACTTAGGTGGCTGGCTCTAGATACGATACCTCACTCAACGAACAGGTCGACATAGCTCGACATTTCCGACTATGAGAAGACCCGTTAGGATCCTGATCCGTCTTCTGTTAAGTTGCAAAGACAATTGGTCGACTTAGATAAAGAGCCCTATATGAAACATTAAGCCTCTTCGATCTTTCTTCTTAAGAGCCAAGATTGCCGAAAAAACATGTTAAGGAACTAACGGTTTGTCAGATTTCATATCTGACTTGCTTCTGGATCTAATAATACCTAGAGATTGACTCGCCCCTGCTACTGCTAGGGTGTCAGGCTCTCATACACTATCGTATACTTTTTGTGAGCGTAAAATGTACGGTTGATTATAGGATTTCGTAAATTTTAACCGCGTTGTGTAAATTTTGAAGATTTAGGTTCGACTGGGATCGTCGGCGTCGGTCGGTAGCGTTCGTCCGGCTTCGCCAGCTGTAATTTCAAACAGGTTACTACAGATAGATGCGTGTCTTTCTTCTGTAGTACTACATATCGAACCCGTATAGTCTCGTTTTTCTCGCATTCAAATGATCTCCAGGGTCTGCCTCGCGAACTATACCGTTGAATAACATAAACGAAATGTTTATTTTTAGTATAGGAAAATCCACGGGAGGTTTGCACCTCCACTTTTTGAGATATGTCATAAACTTGATTTTTTTTAATGAAACCCCTACTCAAATTACATTTTATTTTAAAAATTTCAGTTGATCAGTTCTTTGTATGAAAATTCTTGTCTTCATAAATTGATAAGAGTTAAAAGGTATAAGTCTTTGTTCGTATTTCTAACCGAGAAATCGCACCATCTGCATGATAAGAACGTATCCGACGACTTTTTGTTATCTATGAACAATTTAATTATTGTAGTTCGTGCATCCTCGAACACCAATTTTATTTTTAGTTATTCTCGTATTTTTAGAGATGGTTGTGTTCTTTATTGGAACTCCTAGATTCCTTGTTGAATTAACAAATTCGTTCAACTTAATCAGGTATTTATCAATTTTTATTTGATCAGACTTCAGGAAGAAAATAAATAATTATTGTAACTTTAATAATAATTAATGCAATTTTACCTTACTAATTTTTATTTTATTATTTAGAACACAATTCAAAAGGGATGAAAACGCTAGTTTCCAATGGATCCCTTTAAATTTACAGTGAGAACTGAAATTCTTTTTACCTTTGCAGCAGAGATGTTTCATTTATGGTAAGATTAATAATTTTGTTTTGGTTTCATTAAGATTTGCAGCGAAGTTTTAAAAATTGTAATAAAATCGAATGGATTTTCTTTGTTTGATTTTTAATTCAAGAAAATCATGTTTCCGTCATCTTGCTATTAAATAGTTTTGTTTTACAAATGTAAAGCCTGATGTTATTATCTGCTATTCATTATTACGAACTTTTACCAAATTTATTATCAAACCAGGTGCACCATAATAAGTAAAGTAGTTTTACGTTTACTTACACAATTTTTAAACAATTTATGTCTTTAAATGATTATAGCAGAAAATTCCGTTTACTTTGAATGACAAAAATATAATTTCGCGACTTTATTTATGCAGGATGTCTCACATCGAGTGGTATAATAATTGATTAAATGGGAAACCAGGTGCATTTGTAAGGTCAACCTGTACATCAAACTTAAATCCTAAAAACAATTCGCCAAATTTGGATTTTAAAAAATATTTGTTCTTCGAACCTATCCTAAATTCTTAATTCTTTCCACGGCTTCTGCACTTAATTTTAGACCTTCTGTAGAGTACATTTTAGGATTATTTTGGAATGTAATAAGTAATAAATTATTAGGTCCTTTAGCATTTTACTTCGGCCTCAATTTTATTCCGCAGTCGTGATTGCTCTCTATGCAGTCGATACTAAGTAGCATCTTTGGTCAGACCGAAGTCAATTTTTACGAAAATTACTTGTAATAACTTTACATTTTCAAAAATTGCTTTTTAAATTTTTCAACCAAAATTTTGCTGTGGTAATTTAAAATTTCTGAAAAAGACTGTGATCTAGTCTAATGGACAAAGAAGGGCGAAATAGGATAGTTAGTTAATTTAAGATTTTAATATCCGGCTCTATTTCAGATATTCTGGATGGATTTCGTGAATTCGCAAGAGGACAACGCAGTATTATTAAAGGTAGGTCCAACTACCAACGCTGGAAGGAAGACATTGTGATGTGAGTCGTTTTTGGTTGAGGGATTTTGATAATAGTTGAAAATTATATGTACTTTGAAAGAGTAACATTTGCTGAATGGTTAATGAGTATTTTACATTACCCGACCGAAGTGTTCGCGTTTGCTCTTGTACCATTCGCGTTCGGTAGTTCTTGTGCTCGTGTAGTTTGATATCATAAAGAATTATGAATTACTATTACGTAAATAGGACTTTAATAATTTATCTTAATAAATTTATTTCAGAAATCTTCAATTAATCTACTTTCATTATTCAGATTTTATTACAGTCACTGAAATAACTGAAAGTTAGTACCTACACTTACTATTTAGATTACTTTCATTACAATTTACTCGCAACCGCGTTTCGTGAATGGTGTAGTGTAACCTATACTTACCTAATACGTACTACCGGTACTAAGTACTTACGCCTCTAACGCCAAAATTAGTCAACCGATTTTGATGAAATTTGAAATGAAGGGCTATATCAAAAATTCATCGACAAAATAAGCTTTTCAAAAAACTCCGAAACGGGAAGCGGAAGTTAGACATGTTTTTTTGGTAGCATTAATGAGCATATGGTAGCATATGAAAGAAGACAATAATTCAAGGAAAACAGTTTTTTGCCGTACTCAGTAACTTCAAAATGGGGGCCGCCATGAATCTTTCAAAATTTCGAATTTAACGCCCCATAATCAAAAACCAGTTATCTAATCAGGTTCCGCAACAACGTGTTTGAAAGCTCTTTGGCGGTACTATACCATGAAAAAAACTTTTTTGTGCAACCGTACGCGAAGTGGGCGTTTCGCGTCCGCTATACAGGACGCGAAATCTAATTTCGCGGCCGCTGCTAATGGTAGCGTCCGCTAAAGTAAAAATCATTGTAATTTATACAAAACTAATTGTTTTATTTACTCCATATCCATAGTAACGCGCTAACTGAAAGCCGTTTTTCTATTTACAATGAATTAAGCTGTAGGTTTTCTAAAAGCAATAACATTTACAATTACACATTTTTTACGGTTGCACAAAAAATATTGTGTATACCTTGTCCGCGAAATTCTTTAGCGCCCTCGAGATTGTCTTTCCTCGGCCGCAAGCGTCCTCGGCGACAATTTTCTCTCGGTACGATAAAGACACATTTCGCGTCCTTGGTATACAAATAACTATTTTTGTACACGCTCTCCAAAGTGGTTACTTTGGAAACTGTTTGTAATCCGCAAAATGCCACTTTAGGGGACTAGTCTCTTAAAGGTAACTTAGCAACACTTTAGAGGACTGAATTTGTTTACTAAAAACATTGTACAACACAAAACAGCTATTGGTGCAAAAAAATACAAAAAATATATAAATTAACACAAAATAATCTACCTTGAAACATAAAAATGGAAATTACAGTTTTTGGCATAAGTATTTAAAAATGTCACCAGAATGCAGATAAGTCAATATCACATCTTCATTCACGACCGTCACACGATTTTTCTGTTTCCAATCATTAAATATTTCGTACTCCTTCTCGTATTGCTGCCTAGACTTGAGTGGCAGCAAATCTAGTATAATATTTATGGCTTTTTCTGTAATTTCGACCGGAACATCAACCATTTTTTTAGAATTTGTTAGATTTGTTATTTTTTCACTTAAAAAACAACTTGTTAAACAAACTGGTTACCATGGTTGTCACGATCACAGGCTACCGAATACTAGATTTTCTATGAATGTCACAAGCTATTAGCAGATGTAGAATTATTCTAGATACTAATTTCCAATTTGGAGAGCTTATACAAAAAAATATTGTATGACTACGATAAAAACAGCTGTTTTACGTATCTTTTGACAGCCGTAAAGTGTCAATTTGTAGTAGGCATATTTTGTCAATTTCTATTTTACGGCCGCAAAAATACTTTATGTACGATCGATCAATAACAACTGTTTTTTAGACCTAATTTTCAGGCGTAAACCTAGTCTTTTTGGCCCTCGGGCCGTAATTATGTTTTTGGCCCGCTGATTGCACTTTTCTAATTAAGGAATAATTTTATTTTTGTTTGGAATACAAGTAGTAACACAGTTATTTGTTAATATGAACATTTATATCTATCAGTACAGTTATTACAATTACTTATATTAAATGCGGAAGGAATGGTGTTTATCAAAGATTCACTGATAACGCTTTCATTAGTACCATCATTCTCTAGTAGAAAGAATGGTGTTTATCACAGAGGGATTGCGAACGTTTTCATTACTGACAGCATTACTTGTTGAGGGTACAGGAAGACCTTCGCCTACCATAACCTTTTGTGCAATTTTCATTTTATTTTGCAATGAATCCTCAATATAAGTCTCAGCCACCGCCGAGGACTTCCAGCCACCATGACGTTTGATACTGATCAAGTCTACGCCCCCATCAGCTAAAAGAGTAGCGGAGGAACGTCGAAAGCAGTGTCCTGTATAGGCACCTGCATCCGGCATATTCAAAAATTTGGCTACTCTTTGCGGCACTTGTCCCAGTGTATTTTTTCCTACAACCTGCGATGTACACTTGCCATTTTTGTAATACACAAAGAGTCGTCGATGCTCCGTGTGTGATGGCCGTAAAAACACGTATTTTCGAAATATTTGTAGAAAATTCAGTGCTAGTTCTTCGTTGTTAACGACTGTAAATGTTCTGTTGATTTTGTTCTTTGTCTTATTGATTTTTACAATGAGTGCAGACCCTACATCCTCAATATCGTCTAGAGTTAATTGGGCTAATTCGTTTCTACGACATGCCCCAGCGATGCCCATGATTATTGCCACCTACAATATTATAGAAACTCAGTGAGTATAATTATATTTCGAATAATTAGTGATTTTCTTACCTTCATCATTAGAAATGTACCTATCATCTGGGGCTTCCAAGAAAAATTTTGTGATCTGTTCCCTGTTGATTTTTTGGATTCGTACCCCTCGCTTTGCCTTTTCAGAAAGGCGAACAATCGCTTGAATTGACTGATGACATCAATGTTTTCCTTAGCTGCCAAATTTGCTTTGATCATTGAGTAACGCGACCAAAGCGAGGTTGGTTTGTAAATTTTACTTTGTTCATCAAAATATACCAGTAAAACATTTTCAGTAATGGTTTTTACCTTATTAACTGCACACCACTTTAAAAAATCATTATATGTTTTCTCATATATAGCTTTGGATTTTGGCGGTAACAGATTCAAAGTAATGTTCTTTGCTGCTTCATCAAAATCTGGCACAATGCACGAGAAATCTTCTTCTTTAGACATACTTTTGCAAACAAATAGTGACAAATACTTAAATTACTTACTAATTTTTTTGCAAATAATTTGTTTTTGTTTATACTTGTTGCTGTGGTTACGCAGTTTTATTTGGTCAATGATAAATCGATTTCAAAGGAGCGCTTTTCATTTTTTGTTTAAATACAGTCATTGTCAATATAAACTATAATTTTACGGTTTTTAAAATTTCGATCTTACATAAAGTTTTGTATGCACCTCAGGCGTAACCGACGTCTTTGGCCCTCGGCGTGTTATAGCCCTCCGTGCTTCGCACGTCGGGCTATAATTTTCACACCGCGGGCCAAAAACGCCTGGGTTACGCCCTTGATACATAAATAACTATTACGGCCGGTGTTTTTCGGCCGCTATTACTTTATGGCCGCTGATTTATAATTTTTTAGTCGACTATGATAAAAACAGCTATGACGTTTCAGGGTGGTCACGTGACCAAATGTCATTGGAATATGTAAATAAAAATTTAAATTTGTTAATAAAATTTGTAATATTCGCCTAAAAAATGTTGTTTGCACCTCTGCCAAAAAGTGCTTTTTCGTCCTTCCCTGTTTTCTGAAAGAAAATCTGTCGCGGCCGAAAAAGATTAACTTTTTGGCCATGATACAAAAATAACTATATTTGGTATACTTATCCAAAAACGTTTGTAACAGCGCTCTTCCAAACATTTTGACATTTTTGATAAATTATTACAAACAAACTGCCCACACGATTTTGTTTCAATTTTTGATACTTATGCAGCTTGGTATTAGCTACAGTTTTGTTTTTTGATGAATGCCAGAATTTCACTGTGGCGCCCTCTACGAGGTTTTGAAAATCGGAAATTGATGCTCCTTTATTAATCAAAATATAAAAAAGTTTAAATATGAAAGTTATTCAGTATATAATTCTGCATTCTCCTAAATGTATATCACGTATACAGGGCGTTTTCTTTCCACAGTAGAATAAGCAAGTTTGTTATTTTTAAATGCAACACCCTATATATTATTATATAATTGGATGTAAAATTTAATTGGCTATCACATAGTATAAGGTGTTCATATAGTTAAAATGTAGTTCACTGTGAAATATCTTTACGTCTTGATCATTTGTTGTAAAATTTATTTAAAATACAGATGTATGATGGGTTGTATAAGTAGTTTGTTACGAATTTTTAAGCGGATCCTACCCCCTTAAAACCTCTTCTTAGAGATAGGTAGTTACTGAAGGTTATGTCTCTTTACCAAAGTCATTATGTATTGGCAATACTGCTATTGATAGTTTTAATCAACTAGTCTTTGATCATGCAAATTCATTTGAATATTAAAATACAAAGTTCGTTGACGCGACCGCTTTAACTTTCTACAGCGTCAGTAAATTTCGTAGAAGAATGATTTCAGGGAATTCGTGTGTAAAACCCCAACAGGAAACAAATAAGCACAACGGTAAAACACGTACCCCTACCGTATCCAGAAGTGTGCTGGAAGACGTGATACGCTAAAGTGCTGATGTCTGCTTGTGATGGGGCCAGTCTGAAATTGAATGCTTCGGCAAAGGAAAAGGATCCATCTGCGTTCAACTTTGCTATTCCAGTTCGTTTTTCTTTAACCGTTCTATAATGTTGACTAAGGGTTACTCGAACATAGGCTTCGTGCTTTTCACCCTGAAACTGAAAACAACAAACATTTATTATACAAACGTTGAATGCTATCAATACGTGAACCTTAAGTTTACTATATCTAGTACAAAAAGGAAAGGAAGGAACTGTAATCGATTTCATTATCATTACCCTTACGGATATGAATATGTGTTGTATAATTTATTAGATGCTGCATTGGTCATAAACGTAAGATTTATTTTAATTCAATTGTCCCCTTTTCCACCAATCTTCTTATTTCTTAACTTGAGAACTATTAAGTAGGGCATTTATTTACCTGTCAATAGATTTATGTTTTTAATCCGGAGTAGGGTTCCTTGATGAATTGAATCCTAATCCGGATCATCCATCAGCAACACAATATAAATGAAAATTAAAATTTAGATGAAATTTAAGAATTTTTTTATTATTACAAGTAAATCAATCCAAATATTGTTTTGTATATTACATTGTATTTCATGGGTTTACCTCATCCGCAAAATGTGATGTGGTCTGCCGAAATCCACACACGCTCTGTTAAAACACCTCAGCATTCTGAATATGTGGTGTTTCAACAGCTGCGAGTTTAATTGAACCGATATTTTTCGATAACAATATTAACGCCGAAAAATCTTTTAAACATAATTTTACAATCATTTATTAATGAACGAATTGCGGAGGGGATATTTAGAACAAAAAAATGCACAGATCTCGCAATTCTTGTAACCATCGTAGGGTGTTGAAAACAAACACGATGTATATTTAATACGGTAATCGAATATACAGAGTGTGTAAAAATTGTGGTGCAGGTTTCAGGTAATGCAGGATATCGCACTAAAAAGGAAACTAATTTTGATTTTGTATCTAAGTAATCAATAATAAAATTTTTCAAGTTGAACGGCAGCTACACATTTAGGCTACGACGGAGAGATGCAAGTTCGTGTTTTAAACAATAGTTTTGAGCAAAACTTTAATTAATTTCGATAAACCAAATACGGCTTATAATTCGTGGTATACGATTGGCGATTGGCTAAGGGAAACAATGAATTATTAAAAAAAAAATATTTTGGTGGTCTTGTGTTGTTTTCTGTAATGCTAGTGAGACAACATGATGGAAAACGGGATATTCAGATGTGAAAATCTTACAGCGATCATTAGAAAAATACAAGTTTAACGAACATATTATTTCTTCAGCCTGAAAACTTGTTCTTTTGGGAAAACAAAATATTACTGCGGTAGCTTGAATTTATTTTAGTTACATTTTTAATATTAAGGCTGTACTTTGGAGCTATAGGTTAAATTTAGACAGCATTTATTCTAAATTGAGGACCGTTTTTTTAAAACTCGATAAGTACATTTTTTACAAAAATGACCTTTATATAATTTTTCCATAAGTTGAAGGTGGCCTTTCATATGGTGCTGTCCGTTTTTAGATAACTCGACAACTGCCGTTGTTGTAGCATAGGAAATGACGGGAGTTTTTTTAAAACTCGCCAAGTACCTAACTTGAGATTTTTTAAAACGCGACAAGTACGCTTTGCAAAATAATGCTAGCAAGGATTGAATAATAATAAGTTAGTTCATTAGTTGAGGTTTTTGTGCCGTCCGGTAAAGAACCTAAACTACTCTGTGTTGTTTCCCTACTTTTTATTAAAATATGGATATGGATGGCGAATACAGCAAATCTGTGAAAGAAACAGAGTTAGGAAGGAAAAGGCGCAAAAAAAGAACTGAAGGTATTTCTGCAAATAGTAAAAAACGACGATATACAAAACAAAATTTAAGTGAAGCTGATATCGGTTGCAATCATAACCCTGATAATAATTCTGCACGCGGTGTTGTATGTAGAGCTGCTGAGCTATGCAGAAATGATGTTACCGGTAAGCGTTGTTGATATACCTTACAAACCTATATTCGCTGTATGATGTATTTATTTTAGACTTTAGAGAACGAATTTATTGCCAACTCAAAAAAATTGAGCAAGACAAAATTCTATTAAAGTTCATGAATGTTACCCATCCTAAAAGGCGCACAGTTGGTGAAACTGCTGTTAAAAATACAAGACAAGCTTCTGTAAAATATATTATTCCTTCGGAATCAGGAACCATTCCTGTATGTGCTGCCACATTTCGCAAAATAACAGGTTATATACAAAGTTCATAAATAAAGAGATTTAAGAGAATCTTTTTTATTTAATAATAATATTTATTCCAGGAGCAAGCAAAGATCGTATTTCTGGTATATCGAGAAAATTTTTGTTGGGCGAGTCGTTGGTTGAAAAAAGAGGTGGGCGTAAAGCTACTGAGAGAGACACGAAGGTGACTCGATTAATAAAGCAACATATTAGTAGCTATTGGTGCAGGGAAAGCCATTACTCTCGATCGAAATGTAGTAGAGCATATTTACCACCTGAACTAAATTTGCAAACAATGTGGAAACACTTTTCACAATCTAAGGAAGCAACGTGTTCCCTTTCAAAATATAAAAGAATATTTTATAACCACTTCAATCTAGGATTTGGTAACCCCCACGAAGATACTTGTCTTACATGTAAAGAACTGACCATTGAGAGTAAAAAAACCAAAGACTTAGAAAAGAAAAACGAACTTCGAACCACCTACCGGCTACATAAGTTGCGGGCAAAGAAGTTTTTTCAACTGTTAAACGATCATAAGGAGGGTACCATTAAAATCTGTTTTGACTGCCAGCAAAATCAACCGCTTCCTAAGGTGTCTTTTGGAGAAGCTTTTTTTTTACGACAAGTATGGTTGTATAATTTAGGAATAGTTCAGCACGAAGATGGTAGACAGTCAAAAGATAATATTTGTCATTATACTTGGCTCGAAACCGAAGCAAGTCGCGGATCTAACGAGATTGCTTCTGGTTTGCAAAATTACTTAAAAGAATTAGAAAAGAAAATGATTCTGGAATCAAAAACAGATCTAAGTCTTGAACTTTTTTCAGACTCCGCAGGTTCACAAAACAGAAATACCACAATGATGGCAATGCTTCACAGTTTCTTAGAGGACTCGAAGGTTTTTAATAAGATTACTCATTTTTTTCCCATAAGGGGACATAGCTATATGCCTCCCGACCGTGTATTTGGAAGGGTAGAGAAGGACTTTCGTAAAATAGAAGAAATACTTGCACCTAATGATTACTACAGAATTTATGAAAAACATGGCACAGTTAAAAAGTGGGGCAAGGATTGGCATACCTCAGATATCAAGACTGTATCAAAAGCAATATTTAAATCAAAAATGCCTTTCAAAATTTCGCAAGCCAGAGTAATAATATATACAAAAACCAAAAAGTCTGTTACCTGCCAAGTACAAAATACGTACTCGGCTGCTGGAACTACAGTGGATTTGTTTAAGAAAGGGGTACGCAATACGAATAGGGTAAGATCTGCAACACTGGTACATGCCAAAAACCACGTCAGTCTACTGAAGAAAGAAAATGTACAAGTACTGCTTAAAGGTTGCGAATTAGATGAAGATGGGCAACGATTTTATGAAGAAGTATCAAAGGGCGACGGGCCTGATAACGATAACGGCATTATTAAAACTTTCAGTGGTGAAGATGACACAGTAACCGCCGTGTAATATCTTAGTTCTTAGACATTAGGTAGCATGTTCTTTCTTTTTGCATCTTTATAATCCCAATAAATAAGAAAAATATAATAAATCCATTATTTAAAACCTTTTATGTAATTTGTACGCATCTAAACAGTCACAGAATAAGCACGCATGCGGTTAAACTTCGCCAAAATTGCATTCACACTAACCCCTATTAGGCTAAATATTTGTTACCCTCCAACACTGACCAAAACATACATGCTATTTCATTTCATTTTCTTCTACAAAATACTTGTAGATGTCGAGTTTAAGTAGTTGTCAAGTTTTAAAAAAATTTCGGTTTTTTCATATTTTTTTCTGAAGCAATCCTTATTATATTTTATAAGGGTAAGTAATATTTTAATATACCTTTAACTAATGCACAATATTACATCAAAGTACGATGTTGTTTTTTTCTGAAAAAACTTTTAAACACAAAAAACCTCGTCCTGAAAATTTTACTTTTTGTAGAAATCGAGTTTCAAAAAAACGGTCCTCAATTTATTAGGACACTATTTATTTTTTCTTCTTCTCCCATTCTTGCCATTTATGTTTTATATATTCTAACTTGGTAATAAGCACCTCATTGACTGTTGCTGGATATTTACATTTATAGTTGATATAATTTGTTGATGTTTAAATATTTCACAATCGTAAAAACAGCGATTACAATCGACAATTAAATTGAAGTTAAGTTAAACGATCAATGGTAAAAAATTTTAGCTATTATCACTGAATATACTCATCAAGTAACTATTTTGAAAGAGCAGCATTCTTTATTGTTACCAATTTTGAACTTTGACGACTGTAAGTTCAGGAAGCGTTTGCCAGTTTTTTTGATATCAGCTTTTTGTCTTAGTTTTGTCTAAGGAATAACTTTACCTAAAGCTTTCACCACCATTTTTATACATTCTGTATAATGAACATGGTTGTGGTTTATAATGGTTTATTATAACGTTAACAATACAAATACCAAACAGACTATTATAACAGACTAGTATACCGAGTGGTTGGTATCTGAATAAGAAGTATACATTGCATAATCACGTTTATCCGAAGTCCTGCCCCTAACTGTTATGGAAAAAATTGGTAATGGTAGTAAACTAAAGAGAATAATATTCCGCGTTAAAAATTCTTTGTGTACTATTTCTTCAACATAACAATTTAAAATTTAAAAATGTAGCTATTTAAAAAATAGGAGGTGCTACACTTGTCAAAACAAAACATACTCATATTTTTCGAATGTACTTTCATATGTAGGTATTTAAATTTTATATATTTATTTTTATATTATTTATTATACAAAGAATTCTTAAAATTGAACGACGCGGAATATTATTCTCTTTAATTTGGTACCATTACCAATTTGTTCCATAAAAATGGGGAGCAGGAATTCTCATAAACGTGATAAGCAATGTAAACGGCTTATGTACAGGGATATGACCGATATGACCAACCACTCGGTATAAATGTTGCTCTTGGCTAAACTAATAAACTAAGTGAATACCTATACAGGGTGTCGAATTGAATTACGCTATACATGTGGAATTCAATGGTAAAATTTTAAAAGTCCCTTATTTTGGGGGCAAAACCCTCAGCTTGGCACAATTTTGCGAAGATGCGTATAAGCTGTTCTGCAGCTCGATTACCCAAGTGTTTAATTGCGCAATCAAAATTTATAATTTTATGAGAATAAATCAGAAACGAATATAGAAGTGTGTATATTATAATATAATATTACAGAATATCAGCAGAAGAAACATTTGGTAAAAATAGATTATTATTACGTTCTGAACATTTTGTATTTTTTGGTTTTGTTTTCTTTTCCAGTGAAGGTATTCACAACAAAAATATTTTCGGATATTTTGTTAAGGACAGAATTAACGCTTCTGCGCAACCGCTTACAGAACAACGCGTGTAGTCCGACAACGCAACCAACTCCGCATGCTCGCACCATGCTTAGATCCCGCGTGACGATATTTCGTGACGCGAGAACCTATAACTTGCCTCCGTATAAGTGTTTTCAACACTAAAAAGGACCAGTCCGCATTGTACAACCGAAACTTTGGAGTTTATGAGAGTTGTTTGAGGTTTGACAATATCCCTACCAGCAAGGTATTGTTGTTTAATCACTTGCAATTTTTATTTGTAGTCTTATTATCATAAATTCAACGTTTCCAACTTCTATTAAAATTTGAGGAATGAAGCAAAGCCTATAGTACTTCGTTTAAAGAAATAAATAAAGTTCACGCCCCAATCTTTGGAAAATGTATCGAATAGGGTTAAGCAGTATAGTTGACTTGTTACGTAGGCTACACTATTTTTTCTGTAAGCGCATTATTAATTAAAAAAGATTAGTTAGGTCATCCTCATCAATATTCAGCAATTTGAATAAGAGTGAAAAGATTAAGATAAGATAATTTAAAAAATTAATTCGTTGTTACAGTTTAAAAAAAAACTAAAAAAACAGCACTCAGATAGTGTGCACGACAAAGGTACCACAAATAAAGATTGTTTCTGGCTAAATTATGGCAGTTCTTGTAATTAAGAATTAAATTTTAAAAAGTAAGCAATACGTATGTGTGTAAGTACATATGCTACTAGTGGACCATATTAGTAAGTCTCTTCCTTCTCCAGAGGACGCCACTGTTCTTTTTGCTTTTGACACAATTTTCAAATTTCTCAACTAATTTACGGTTGAAACAGTCTCTTGAGATTTTTTCCTACCATTAACCGTTTTCGTGTAAATCACACTTCAAAGATGAAAAATGGCGAATAAAAAAATAACTCTGCAAATCCGTTTTTTGAATAATGACCGCCTTTAGCCTCAAAATTTTGTTCGAAGAATATAAGTTTGTCTTAAAGCTAATGGCGGTCATAGTAAACATTATTTGTAAAATAATAATAATAGATGATATAATAATCATTTCCGAAAATATGAAAAAAAATTTCAACACCCTGCATCTCGGTAACGAAGCATTTGCGGATTCATATTAATAGGAACTTTTCCTCTTATTTTCATGAAAGGAACATACCCTTAACTGGATGCCGTTTCTTTTTGGGACACTCTGTATATTTGCTACCAAGTACTAGTACTGAGACAAAATAATACCTACTTACATTTTCTTTTTGTTTTTGTTGGTAAAAATTAATTTTATCGAATATTATTATTATATCTTGTATAAAACGAAAGTAAGTTCATTTCTAGTATATTACACAAGTAAAATTGGACTGTTCTAAATTTAAATATCGTAGAAAATTCCATGTCACAGTACAGTACATTTCCTTATTCTGTTTACTAAAATCTCAGTGAGAGTACAAAAACTGCAGCTTTCTCTTGAGCTCTTGAAATACCACAAACACACCGGAAATGTCGTTTAGCTACTAGGTCAGTTACTGCAGTAGTTTGTTACTATGAAAGTTATATATATTCAGAAGCTTCATATTTCAAATGTATCTGAAGATAAACAATTAATTAAACACACTCTTGGCGTGCCAGTGTTTGTCGAAATGAGACAATTTGTACTTTTTATTAGAGATAACTCGTTTGGAACCACTTTTTATGACGCAATTATATTGCGTTGTGTAAAAATACTCGAATTAGAAAAGTACAAACTTCAAAGAATACATTTTAATTAACCACTATTTCTTGCTAATTATAAATCATGGGACGGTTAATAAAATTGTGTTGTTGTGGTTGTTGTTCTGCTTTTTGCATATAAATGAGTATTTCAAGTTTTTATTGATAAAACGAGTTTAATTTTATTTATTCTTTATTTTACTGATTGTCTAGTTTTTGCTTATTTTGTAAACATCCTGGATTTCTCAAAACAAGCGTTACTTTGTTAAAATCCATGATTAAATAATAAATATTAAATAAAATATTGATTTCAACAGGAAATAACAAGATTTATTCGCTTTATACGTATTTCGGCATCAATGTGCCATTGTCAAAAGCAATATAAGATATTATAACAAATGCAAAATATAGTAACTCCTTGATTCTATTATTTTAACAAAAATAAATTAAACATATTGGAAGCTTTTGAAATTTATAAACACACAAAAAACAACATACCTTTAATGAATGAGCAAATTGATCTCTTAGATTCTCCTTTACTGAAGATTTTGGAATAAATATCTTTTTAAAACACACTGATAAGCGACTGACCTCCGACGGGTTGACTGGGGCCAGCTGCTTCACGCAGTGTTAAAATAATAGAATCAAGGAGTTACTATATTTTGCATTTGTTATAATATCTTATATTGCTTTTGACAACGGCACATTGATGCCGAAATACGTATAAAGCGAATAAATCTTGTTATTTCCCGTTGAAATCAATATTTTATTTAATATTTATTATTTAATTACAATAATACTAAGTATTATTGTAATGTTGTAGTCACGGGTCTATTATTATAATGAGATTGGATGTGATAATTTTTATAATTATTGGAATATTATATAGAGTAAGTAGCTATTAATGGTAATATAGGGATCGAACGATTGATATAAACCTAACACTTCTCTGGACGGTGGAAATTACCATCTTCTTCGGGCAGTGTATTTACTACCAATAAGCAATATCAAAATTGGAATCTGTACAGGTTGTCTAAATGGCTAAAAAATAATAAATTAAAATTAAATACACCCAAGACCAAAGCAATGATTATAAGTATCACATACAGGACAGAAAAAAATGAAGAAATAATATTGTTGATGGGGCAAGTATAGAATATGTGGCGGAAATCAAATATATTGTAATTATCGACAATAAATTAAATTTTAAAAAGTACATTTTTGTAAAAAATAATGCGGAGAAAATTGGTTTCTTTGGAAGAATCTGAACAAATTAAACGTTTGGTGTAGAATCCCAGTGTATAAAACAATTATAGCACCCCATTTTGATTATTGTGCAACTATTTTATTTTTAGCAAGTGAAGGTGTTTAATGTGTTTACTCAGGAAAGCCTTAATATAGGAAACGATTTAAATGTTGAAGTCAGGTAGGATTGGTACTCGTTGTAACTAAACTAAGTAACTAAAGTCATTAAAGTTACTAAAGTTACTGTCAATTTACGTACAAACAATCAGTTAGGGAATTATTGGATAAAGGTTTACCAACTGTGTAAGTTGGGTTGCCTATATTTTGTGGTCACGTGGGTATCAATCATTAATGAAGGCACTGTAGTAACGAAAGTAAATATTTCACATCAAGTTGCCGGATGTTGTTTTTGTTTGTTCCGGAAAGTTACCAATCTAAAAATGCTTTACTCTCAAATCAAGCTTACGTATTTAATATGATTTTAATTCTTACTACCTAATGAGAAGTAATTTAATACTACTTTATAGTAGTGGAATAATCATAAAATAATAAATAGCTTTTTATAAAAAGAATATAAAATAGGTGTAGTACCTATTAACAATAATTATTTTTGTGATGTAAATCTGTTAACCTTGGCAAATATGTTAACTATGCTGGATCAAGGTTAAAATACAAAGTGCACCTTCATCCGTAAAGCTTGTTTATACGTAATAGATAAATAAACATAAAATAATATAATCGAAAAAAACCTCAGGTACCTATACCCGAAGGTGTCGAGGTACGCGAGTATATACAGGATGTCCAGAAACAACGTTGCGCTACTTCTGGAGGTGATCCTACTAGATAAAAAAATATGAAGAAAAGTTCCGATGAACCTAATTTTCAAATCTTCGTTCATCTTTCTATGATGATCATTTTGAAAGTACCCCACGCATCAAATTTTAAAGTCTTACTTTTCTTGAAAACTACGTTTTCCGGTTGTTTACGAAGAGTACTTTTCTTTCGTAAAATTGTGTGACTTTTTATTTGTAGTCAACAGATACCTATTCCTAGGAAATCCACGACTGGCAAAATGAAGAAAACAGAACTCTCTGGTGATTCCTTTTTGCAGAAAGAGTTAACAAAAAAAGTCTAAACTTCACGAGACCAATCAGTTTGATTATGCTAAAATGTATAAAATCATCTTGATGCTAGTGACTGAAGAAAAATTAAAAAAAATTAATTTCGTTTTTTATTTATAACTTTGTTATTAGAAAATGTATTGGAAATACTGAAATTACATTCTTAGGACTACTTTTTATTCTCTAGCAGCTGAAGGTATTAAATTACCCTCCATATCTTATAATAAGCGAAATCCACATGGTTACGTTGAATTTGAAACATCCTGTATAAGCTTCACGAAATATTTTCGAAAATTGTACCTCTTGATGCATATTTACAGGAAAAATCTATGTCTAAGACTACAATTCAATAGCAAATAACATAGAGAAAGTAAATTTTATGGCAATACAGAGCAGAGAGCAAGCGCCCTACTACATCTACAGTGCCTAGTATTAAATATGTAGGACACTTCCAATTATCATAATATTATAAAACAAGACATTTAAATATTTTTACAACTAACCGTTTTCTTATATTTATTATTTATTCTACATAACATCCTTAACTGAACAAAGGTTATCAATGAGACTTTATTTTTAAAGGACACATTGCAATGCATTAAAGGTAATTGGCGCATCGACATACTAATACAACATCTTTTAAATAAAATTGAAGGTGAATAATTATTATACCCTTTCTGGAATGTCATTGGAGAGAAAATTATTGCATAATTAATTTTGCAGACGTATTTTTGTGTCAAGGTTAAAACTTGCACTTGTGTATAGATACTTATAAAAACAGCTAATTTATTAAAATAGGTGCTAAAAGGTTGGTCGATAGATTATAGATTATATTAAAATATGTAAATGATAATATTCTTCTTCAGTATTATAAACATACCACATTAATTTATATTTGACAATTAATTCATATTCTGTCAGCCAATTAGAAGGGTCCTTTTTTAAAAATTGAACCAATCAGAAGGCTATTTTACTGACAATATTTTTATGACAACTGAAAAGTAGTCGAGTCTTGCAGCGACAATATTTATGTCAGATAAACGTCAAAAAATATTATTATTTTAAAAATTCTTGTTTTATTGAATTGTCATCCGAATACAACTCTTACTTTGAGCTTTTCTTCAATATTTTTGTCATTTATTCAGTACTCGTTGCTGCTATTTTTGTACAATAATCATTTGCATCTAAATGTATTATATACAGGGTGTTTCTTAAATGGCGGACACGGAGAGCACTACGCGATTCTCATCTTAAAACTGAGTTGAAAAAGTATAGGCGATTTTGTCCTAATGTATTTAGTTTCCGAATTATTCGCATTTTAAAAAATTTAAATTTGACAACATTGCGCATGCTTGCACGGACTTTGTTTTAAACGTTTGGTGTTTTAATAAGGCAGTATGAACAAGTTTCCTAGGTAATAACCTCATAGCTACAATGCACTGTTGCAACATATTGAAAACAAATTTAACAACAGATATTTATCAGAAAGAATGTCTTCGGAGGAAGGAATACAACGTATAAAAAAAACCAAATTTATTAAGATTTAATATTTGATTGATGAACAATGCGGAACGGTTAAAATTTACTACCCGTTTTTCCAAAGCATAAAGGAATTGAATCTCAATATTTGACTGAGAATAACTCTGAAACTAGCGAAGAACGGGCATTATTGTATTATATTTTTCCAATTGGTATCTGGAGGGGAATGTAGTACTGTGCTCCGTGTCCGCGATTTAAGAAACACCCTGTATACCTACCTTTGCACCTCAATATGATCAAGTCGAGTTTTTTTTAATGCATTATTAGAAAATAAACGTAGGGATGTTATTATGGTTACAACAATGTTACAACAAACATTTCCATAAGAACAGGCCTAGGATTATTTTCCAATGTTCATTAAAAAAAATCCACTTTATCTTATTACGACGCAAAGAACGTGTATTACAACAATGAGAAAGAATTACCTGTCAAATATAAATTAAGAGTACCTACCTCGAAAGAACAGAGAAAGGTAGGTGACTATATCGACAACTATCGAAAGTACTTAGTACCTATGCATGTTGGGAGGGGTGAGATTCTCCGACGATCATTATTACTATTATCAGCGAGTAGGTACTTATTTAAGCGAAATTCCTTCTGAGAAATGAATTTGCAATAATGGTGTAATCAAGTTACCTATCTGGTCGATTCGCAGACTTGAACCTACTACTCACTTACTTTTTGTAGCTACAGTCTAAAGGAAAGTGTACAAGAACACAAAAAGGTAACAAAAAAACTTCCTTTTATTTCTTGGAAAGCGAAGTGCTGAAATACCCATCAGAATGGAAGATTGGTGAGTAGTATAAGAAAAACAAAAATTACTTTTGTATAGGTATTATGAAAAGTAATAAAAATTTAGCTTGGGAGGTCTCTTCTAAATAACGTGAATATCATCAGGCTCTATATTTAAAAAAGCGACGTATGACAGATAATAATTTTGTTATATCAAGGTTTCCACTCTAAATAACCTGTATTTAATTTTGCTGACGTTAAAGAATTTACATATTGTATTATGAGCAAAAAATTATACAGCACATGTAATTATATGTACCTTTATAAGACACCATCGTAATTTATCAACAAACCAGAGAGTAATGTGAACAATGATACAAGTTTTTATACTCGTGTAGCTACTACGGTTCAAGTTCAAATTAAATTAGTAATTCAATAATCAATAATTTAAAGATAAGTCGCAGAAACTACCATCGTTTTCTAGGAGCGTAATAATTTAATATTGATATGTACAACCAGGAATAGTAAAGTTTTAATGGTGTATTATCATTTATGCAATTACACTTGCATGGAATATAGACCAAAACTAAAACATTTAATGCACATTTAATTTCCATGTACAAGAAAGGCTTTAAAAAGTTAAGTAAATAATAGATCAGTACTGCAAATGTATCTACTCTTTCATCTTCAAGATAATATACTTTGTCCACGACTAGTAACTAATTAATAATTAATCTATCAATAATAAATTATTTATGTATTACAAGGATAATGGTCAAGGATAATGGTAGGTATCCATAATATACTACTTTAAACGTTAAAACGAATATAATAGTGATTTATGATACAAGTAAAGTAACGTCATACATTATGCGGTATATCGTAATTCACAAAATTTTGAAAAAGTGCCAAATTTAAACCTACCGTCTATCTCTTATAATAAGCGAGATCCCCATTGTGCCCTCGAATTTGAAACACCCTGTGTAGTTGCTTCTATACTATAATTTATACGTAACTAAAGCTTGATTTACATTATACTTTTTTCGTCTAGAAATTGTGACAAGTTTCCAGACTAGACACACCTGAAGAAACTTGTATAATGTAAATCATAAAAATTCCAGTTAAGTTTCCAAACTAGAAATAGCCTTTTTGTGGCCCTTACGACGTGTTAAATTTGTATAACGTATGTCAAATTTACAAGAAGTTTTTTAACTAAGAAACTGGGCACGCTTCCCGGCAGACCTCATCAATTTTCGGTCCCAAAGACAAACTCGGAATGTGCGCCAGCGCGTCACGCTTCTTCGTTCATTTGTTACTGTGCCCCCCAAATATTTTGGTTACGGGCCGCCACTGCTATCAAATATGTATCCGTCATGTCAGCGCCAAACATAATTACATGAAAACAATCGTTTCTTTGTGTTACATAATTTTCCAAATATTTATGAAGTAATTGTGTAGGCTTTTGTTGCGGAACTTTGCAAATTAAATTCCACTCCCACACCCTAAATTATTACACGTTTATAAGATTTGCAGTTAATATTTCAAAGATTACGAATTTAATTGCTTTTCTTAAGAGAAAAGGCACTGGATATCGGACTAAGATATACAAGATAGTAGGTCTTATTATAGTCAATATTAATATTAAAATATTCAGCGAATATTATTAGAGATTGCAATAATGGATCTAGAAAAAAATATTTTTATAATTAAGTACTACGTCGTATTTTAGAAATGGTATTAAGAGACTGCGTATATATTCGATAGAAGCATGTGTGGAAGAAATTATAGAAATATAATTGATGCTAACCAACATTTCTTAAGCAGTTAATAAATTCCATGGCTACACCGATCATAGAAAATTGATTATTTGGATATTTGCAGAAAATACGGGTTTTCTTGGGAATGCGCTATGGGAAGGTACCCATCAAGTAGTATGCAGGAATACAATAGGAAGTTGGCTATCAAAATCGTGGAATGCTTAAATTTGCCAGATTCACGTTCTTACACCGGACATGCGTGCAAAATAAATTCGACTAGATACCTTTCAACCAATAAAGGTGTTGATATTTTAGGTCTTGAAAGAGAAGGAATTTATATTATGTGGAAAATTGTTTGCAGAACAAAAAATAACTTTTAAAGAATATTTTACATAAAGACCCAAACCAAAGCTTTAATGGGCATAAATACTATGTTTTGGTCCTCTCTAGTTGTCCTTTCAGTTTCCTCCGTACGTTAGAAATCACCCTGTATAAGTCTCGTCGATATGGTAGCTAAATAATTTGTATACTATGATAAGATTCAAAGACGTAACTAGCAATTAAAGCACTTATGGCCAGTCAACAAGAATGCACCTTTTATAAGTAAACGCATGTTTTTGTACCATGTATCCCAACAAGCGCGATTTTTTTGGTGGGGGGTACAGCAACAGGAGAACGAAGCGAAGAATAATGGGGAACCTATTTTCAAAGTGGGCGTAGCCTATTAGATGCATCTGGCAAATTTTGGAATGAAATAATTTAACTTAATGGAAAAAAATCTCAATCAATAATTTTCGCGCTGTTCTGAAAAAGACTCTGCCATATCGGCCATTGGCTATTTACGCCCGTGATAAGATTATCAAAATTTTGTTAGCAATTTGAAGCTCTTAATTGAATGTAAACGCTATTGTTTAAGAACTGTAACAATTTCAATGTGTTATTAGCCAGTAGTTAAAATAATAGTTAATTATTATCCATTATGTTTAAATTTTCTGTATTAGGTATTTAAAGCTAATAAATAAAAATGAATGTAAAATAACTTGTTTTTAAGTTTGGACAACAAAAGTAGGTATTAAACTTGTTTTGTTTGGAAAATATCTTCCTATAGTCTCTATTTTGTATGAAAAGTTTATAACGCCAGTATTTTAAACACAGGTTTGTTAAAACAATTGTGGAATGCAACAACAATCAATCAAACTGATTGAGCCCTACAATTTGAGACAGTTCTGTAATTTTAGTTAGATACTGATTATGGTAAATAGCAGCAATTATTGCTGGGTTACAACGCCAATTTTTAGACATCCAAGAACAATGTGCGGAATGAATAAAATTTTCATAGCTACCAAAATGATTTTTTTTGTTACTTCAAGGAAAATGAATAAGTACTTTCAAACAGAAACATTATTTCAATAACATTACTATTAATAATATTACAGTTTTCTAGGTTCGTGCAAAAAGTAGGCCACTATTTACTAATTTTCACTTTATTGCACTAGTGCAATAAAACTTTTATTGCACTTCATTAACTGAATTTTGTTATATTGTTCATAAATTTTGTACGGTTGGTACGACTGCTTAATTTCGGATTGCGGATGCTACTGATTTTAATATGACCCGTCATTGACTCACAACATAAATCAATGTTTTTGCTATACCTACTGCTGCAGACAAAGAAAAAAATGTTATTATTCATATGCAACAGGTGTTATCCAGTGTTATCACACTGACACGTACATTAATCAGTCACCATTTACACTTGTTGCATGAATCTCTATAATTGTCGACCTTTCTAAGGGTTGGTTTAAACCAACCAACAAAAAAGAAGTTAGAAACGGTTTCTTGTAATTCTTTAATAATTCATAACAAAAATATTTACTTTTAACACCAAAGTTGTGCTATAAACCTTAAAACTTTAACAACATTTTCTAAATAAAGGCACTTTTCGTAACTCCTAAACCTACTAAGCTATAGCCTACATTCTATATCACACATTGTTACATTTATCCATTTATGAATATCTTTAAATAATTTAAGAGATATGTAAGTTAAAGTAACCGTTTATCTGTTGCATAATAATAAATAACCTGTATTAATATAATAAATACTATTCCTAGACAAAATATAACAAAAGATTTAATAAAACTATAAGATATTCCTCTTCTAGCTCGTAATATTCCATTTAGGAGGGTTGTTTTTGTTTCAGAGTATGGAGGGTATCGCAAAGATGCACCTTTTTCCGATACTGTTGTGAAATTCCTTTCAAGTAAACTCTTTTTATGGGTGAACGTATCAAAACTTGCTTTTCCATGGTACGCACCCATTCCACTAAAACCAACTCCCCCAAAAGGTAAAGAATCTACCGTGAAATGTAGCACCGTGTCGTTTATAACTATACCGCCACTTGAAGTGCTGTTCAAAAACAAGTCTTTCACTTTGTTTTGTTTAGTAAAAACGTAAATCACTAGAGGCTTTTCACGTGCATTTATAAAACTAATAGCTTGATAAGGATTTTCTATTGTTATGATAGGCAAAATAGGACCGAATATTTCTTCCTGCATTATAGGATCATTTGGGCTAACATCAACTAAGACAGTGGGTTCTATAAACCGTTGACTAGCATCAGTTTGGCCCCCAACAGCAATATTTCTTTTATCCTTAAGAAAATTTAGTAGTCGATCGTAATGTTTGTCAGAAATTAAACGACAGTAATTAGGGGATGTTTTCACTTCGCTGCCATACCATTCTTTTAAAATTTTCTTTATTGTTGAAATAAACTTTTCTTGTACTTCCTTTGTGCACAACACGTAATCAGGCGCAATACAAATTTGACCAGAGTTAGCACATTTACCCCACAAAATTCGTCGCACTGACATATCCATATCAACAGATTTGTCAATATAAACAGGACTTTTACCACCTAGCTCCAAAGTTACGGGTGTAAGATATTTATTGGCAGCCGCATGTATAATTTTTCCAACACTAGTTGAACCGGTGAAGAATATATAATCAAATCTTTGTGCCAATAATTCAGTTGTTTCGGTAACTCCTCCTAAATAAACTTGGTAGCATTCTTTATCTAAATACTTCGGTATTAAAGCTGCAATAAGTTGTGCCGTTGCATCTGCTATTTCCGAAGGTTTAATAATGGCACAATTTCCAGCTGCAATTGCACCTGCTAATGGGACAAACACTAAATTTATTGGAAAATTCCAAGCCGACATTATTAAAACAACCCCATATGGGTCATTGTAAATACGAACTGTGTCCAGTGTGTGTACAATTGGTTTTGAAGGCTTTTCGGGTTTAACCCATTCGTCTAGATGCATTAACGTTTTTAAGATATCATTCTTACTGTATTCGACATCAAAGCTCGAGGCTTCTTGTCTGGGTCTTCCAAGATCTTCTTTAAGGGCATCTTCCAAAGCAGTCGCGTTTTCATCAAACAGTCGCATTAAATTTTTCAGCTGTTCTCGACGAAACTCAATCGATTTTGTCCTACCTGTTTTAAATGCTGCATTAGCAGTTGCCACCACATCCGATGCACTTTTGTTGGAAGAGATTCCATTTAATTTTGGATAAGATACCTTTGCAAGTTGTTCAACATCAACTACCGCACTGTTAGTGTACGCGGGAGGCGATAACTCAGCTGAAGGTAAATTTAATTCACTTTCTATCTTAGCCATGCTGTCGCAACGCGGTAAACTGTTACTTAATACTAGGTGTTGCGAACCATACGACTAAAAGTCGACTGGAACTGTCTCAATCAGAAAACAACTAATGAAGTGTTTCCTACCAACAACCGCGGATAACCTCGCGCACTCAGGTTTGATAGTCAAGGCACTTGTTGATGGCGTGACATTGATTCGTTTGATATTTGCGCAAATCGTTCAAGCAGCCGGTTTATAGAACGTTTTGTTAAGTGGTTATCGAATATCTATAGAAATAAAATATTTACAATTTTAAGAAGATATTACTTCACGGTGTACGAGAAATTTGAGGCATGAGTAATAATTATTTTAACTTGATTACTAAAAATATTTAAATTGCCAAATCTTGTAGCCTATTCGTATATTATACGACATTGCAACAAAGACGCAAATTGACTCTGATAACTGATAAAAATGAGTTTTTAACGAAAAAGATGATTATATTTAATAAATTACGTTGTTATCAATATAACAGTTACCTTCATATGGTTCATAAACAAACAGAAACTTGCTATTGTATTAATTGAAACAAAAACTTTTTAAGTGGAACATGTTCTACGATGGAAAATGTAAGTAGTTATTGCTCGACTCACCCCATCTAATCGATCCTATCTACGTAGAAGTACAGTTGTACAACCGTAATTATTTTAAATTACCTGCTGACCGATATAAAAATGGCTCATCATGTTTACAAGTTAATAATTCCCACAGTCCTACACCGAGTATAGCAAAATAGCGGATTCAAAAGTTGATTACATACCTATACCTTTAAAAAATCGTTATATTTTTTACTTCCTGTTTAAGCGGAAAAAACATTATCTTATTGTTTTTAAAAACAATGCTACTCACTAAAAACATACATTAAATAGTAAACAGATAACTGGGTCACAGAGGCGTAGGAAGGAAAAAAATTTCTACTATAAACCGTGGAATGGAGTCAGTACCGGATTAAGCCAGTGCGGGGCCTGTAGTAGTGACATAGCGATTTTATGATAATCGCGAGCGAAGCGAGCTAAAACCCTTGCCGCAGGGGATTTGTTTTTGGAAAAGTGGGCGTGGTCTATTTACAAGCATTATAAAAGCACTTGAGCTGCTTTAAAAAGCACCGTTGCAACATCGAACACGTATTGATAACACCATCGTAATTCAAAGAATTTAAATGTTTTTAAAAGTTAAAGTGACCAATAAAAATTGTTAAATATTTCTATTCTGATTTTAAACAGGGGTGTAACACAAGTTTTAAGATTTGCGTTTTCTATAAATATTAAGAAATAGTAAAACAAAAAAAAATTCAAAAAATTTGTTTATTCCCGTAACCCAAAAATGTTAAATGATCAGGGAGGTGGCGGCACCTTCCTTCGCATGTCAAGGGGGGCGGCCCCCACTTCCCACGCCACGACTCGCTAATTATTTGGAAAGAAATTTCATTTCGGTTTTCTGTAGAAAAAAAATTCTACATCTACGCACGTCATTCATTTTTAATGTTTCTTCTTTCAACGGCTGCGAAAAGAGAAAATTGAAGATACTGTTTTTACGAAAATCTATAGTGTCTTGGAATCGAATTGTGACAACTGCTGTTCAATGATTCCTACTATTTCCAGAGTAATACCATTTTATTATTATTTTCTAGTTTTTCATTCAGTGATTCCTACTATTTCCAAAGTAATACCATTTTATTATTATTTTCTAGTTTTTCATTTAATGACATCGCCCTCACCTCAGTTTAGAAATATTAACCAAACAAAACCATACGTCATTTTCTTGAAATGAGCCAATCACATGCGCGGCGCAGCGCGCTTGGGCAGTTTTCAGGTGCTTCCAGACCATTCCAGTGCATTCGATTTTAAAAAATAGACAGTTTATAGTGACAGGTTACATACATACAGGGTGTCCGGAAACAACGTTCCGTAACTTCGGGAGATGATTCTACATCCAAAAATATGAAGAAAAGTTCTCATGAACAGGGGTCCGGAAAAGCTTTCTAACGGAGCTACGGCTCTTTGAAGAGGGGCCTCAAAATGTGTTGTTTTATTAATTAGTTAATCAATACACCCTACCCGTTACGCACGCCCCTGGCTTTTTTTCTATTTTTCACATTACCTACCAAACTATTTCCCGTACCAAATATACCCTGGGTACCAAATTTTATCAATCTCGTTTCAGTATTGATTAACTAATTAATAAAACAACACATTTTGAGGCCCCTCTTCAAAGAGCCGTAGCTCCGTTAGAAAGCTTTTCCGGACCCCTGTTCATGAGAACTTTTCTTCATATTTTTGGATGTAGAATCATCTCCCGAAGTTACGGAACGTTGTTTCCGGACACCCTGTACACGTTTAAGCCAATAATAAAAAATGAGTATAATGTAACTGAATGGACACATGAGGTTATTGAAAAAGTGATCGACCTTTATCGCCAAAAACCTGAGTTGTGGTGATTATTAATTACAATGATAGCGGCAGCAATCTTAACTTTTTCGTATTCCATATTTTATTTTAACACGCGCGCGCGCCAGTTGGAACAACGCCAGGATTCAGATTTGTCTTTAAATATTTAGCGCTTTCTGCGTCGTTCTGCGCTGAGTTGCATAGTTCCGCGCGGTGTTTCTCGGCGCGGCGCAGCACGGCGCGGAGCAGCGCGTTTGGTTTGGAAGCACCTTTAGAAACAACGAATACTTGCATGACAGTTGGGGAAAATTTCTAATATATGTGCCCGTCCCTTGGGTATATGAAAACATAATAAATCGCATAAAATCAACGTTTGGTAAGATAATTCATACAATATATTAAGATTAAATTTCGCGTCAAAGTGACGGAATTCCGATGAGCAGTTCATAATTCCAAGATAACCCAGAACTTTACTAAAACAGCGTTTATTATTTTTTCCGATTTTTTTTATTTCTCGGTTTGCGAATAAATGAAAAATAATATCGGTAATATTTCTGGATACAGAATTTTTAAATATTACAATATAGCAAGACCTTGCAGTTTTATTGGAAGGTTTCAGTAGTAGTTCCCGAAACATTGTTGCTAGGTGAATTATACGAGACCACAATATCCATTGAAAACGCGAGTGCATTAGCACGAGTGATTTTTGTTGTGTATTGTGGTTGAGTGTTTTACCTTATTAGCAACAATGTTAAGGAAACTACTATTGAAATTTGCCAGCGCGGTTGAGGATTGTACTTCTTCTTATCCATACGATTGTGTTTAGACTGTTTAGTGAACTATTATCTTGTATAGGTTTGCATTTTTCATAAACCTGTGATTTTACACAGAATGTCTTTATCAGGGTCTTTATGCCATCCTATGGTCAATAAATTAGTTAATAGATGGACAACTGAAGATAGTTACATTGTGATATGAAGTTGAGGCTCAGTGCTTGTTATGTACATTAGTCTGTTAGGGTACATAACCAAAATTTGAATACCAAAACGTTTTTAGGTCAATTCGAAAGTTATACTATACTTTTTAAAATCAGTAACAAACTAATTCCAAATAATTAATTACATTTCAAAGAATATATAAGTTTAATATGTGTAGTAGATCGTCTAATAATATTATTATAACAATTTGCAATGTTGCAATATTCTTTTGCAAACAAAACAAGTAAAGAAAAAATGAAGCATTAAAAACGCATTAACTTCTTAGACATGTTTATGACGAATTATTTTCACAGTTTCTTCAGTTTCTTTATTGCAGCAGTAGTAATATTATATCATTTTAACCTGCTGCAATCATGCTTTCGGTTTCACTTTTGGGGTCATACAACTTTAGAATGAAACCTCAAATGTACTTATTCTCGAGTTTTATTAATGATAAAGTGATTTACAACACAGAGCATAGTTTAAAATGTACAAAGAGTTTCTAAATTTGAGGATATACGAAGGTATTCTAAAGCAAAAACTAAAGACGTTATTCTACGATTTTTCAATTTGAGAAATGGTTTTGCAGCTATTCTAGATTTACTGCTACATTTACTTTACTCTTTTTAAGACATATAAGAAAACGACTGCAACTGCTGCACCGAATAAGAAAATCATGACATTTTTTATACGTGTTGAAGGCAATGGTGTTCTACAACGTAAAGCTAAATTAAGCAATGCTATTTTTCTGTTAGAATATGGAGGATAACGCACATGTAACATCTTTTCATATACATTAAAAGAGTTTGTATCCAATACACCTTTTCTATGAACAAATGTATCAAAACTAGTTTTGCCATGACAAGCACCCATTCCACTAAATCCAACACCTCCAAACGGTAAAGAATCAACAGTAAAGTGCATAATAGTGTCGTTAACTGTAACACCACCGCATGATGTGTTACTAATTATTAAATTTTTGGTTTCCTTATTGTTTGTAAAAATATACAAAGACAATGGCTTTTCTCTGGAGTTAATAAATTGAATTGCTTCTACTGCATCTTCAATGACTATAATAGGCAAAATTGGTCCAAATATTTCTTCTTGCATAACGGGATCATTGGGACTAACATTGATTAAAATTGTTGGTTCAATAAAAAGTTGACTACTGTCAGTTCCTCCACCAATTGCGATCTTTTCAGCGTTAGTTAGAAAACTCATTAATCTCTGAAAGTGCTTTTTATTTATAATGCGGGAGAAATCAGGAGAATTTCTAGCGTCATCATTATGCCATTCTTTCAGTTGCTTTTTAGCTACAGAAATAAATTTTCCTTGTATTTCTTTGGTACAAAGTAAATAATCCGGTGAAATACATATTTGCCCAGCGTTAATCCATTTTCCCCATAAAATACGTCGAGTCGCAATTTCGATGTCAACCGTATCATCCATGTACACGGGACTTTTACCACCCAATTCTAAAGACACAGGGGTAAGGTATTTATTAGCTGCGGCATGAACTACTTTACCTACTGCAGTAGAACCAGTAAAAAATATATAATCAAATCTATGTTGAAGAAGGTCGGTAGTTTCGGCAATACCGCCTTCATAAACATGATAACACTGTTGGTCCAAATATTTCGGTATCAAGTCTGCTATAATTTTTGTACACGCACAAGATAATTCTGATGGTTTAAATATAACACAGTTTCCAGCGGCAATTGCCCCGGTAGCAGGTATAAATAATAAATTGATAGGAAAATTCCATGGTGCCATCACCAATACTACACCATATGGTTCTTTATGGATAGTTACTTCGTCAAGAACGTTTAAATAAGGTTTTCTAGGATATTCTGGTTTACTCCATTCATCGATATGCATTAACATTTTTCTAACATGATTTTTTGCAAATTCCACTTCGTAAACCGATGCTTCCAATCTAGGTTTGTGCAGATCTTTTGCAAGTGCATCTTCAAAAGCCGAACTATTTTCATCAAACATTCGCAACAGATTGTTCAATTGCTGTTTTCTAAATTTTAAAGACTTTGTTATACCAGAATTAAATTGTGTTCTAGCAATTTGTACAATCTCCGAAGCACTTGGTTCAATATTAATATGCGCTGTACTGTAACTATCATTCAGGGACGTCGGCATGGGTAAAATGGTTTTTTGTTCAATGCTATACATTTCCTTACAAACAATTATTATGTTGGTATTTGCTGTAAACCAGAAAATCAACTGATCTGGAAATGTAGGTAATGACGAACAGGTTGATCGTTATCAAAATAAAATTATTGGACGACCTCCAGACTGACTCAGTGTTATTAAACTCATCAATGTGGATTCACGTCATTCCTAATGTAATATCATTGACTGTCTTGGAATATTTAGAACCTGTTTTGAATTTGATTTGATATTGATTTTTATATTACCTGCATGACATTCACGTAGATGGGAAATGTTTGGTATTCAGAAAGATATTCAGAATAAAAATACATACCTACCTACTACTAAAATGAATAAATAACATTTATTCTTTTATAAATAATTAATTAAGAGATCAAAGGGGGTTGTTTCCGCTTTGCTAGTAATATGAATTTAATTTTTTAGCTTATCGATAGTCGGAAATACTTGAATTCGCATACCTGCATTAGGAGATTTAAGCCGCCATTAAGGCCCCAAATAACCACCTCAGTTTAAATCACAGCGTTCCAGTTAAAAACTTCAGGGAAGAATAAAAGAGAGAATAAAAAGGGAAATCCGAACTCCAGTCTGTGGCTTAAACTGAGATTGTAATACCGGTCCTAAGAGTGATTAATAATCGTGATTAATAGTGGGGTAGATAGACGCCGAAATCACTGTTTAAACTTGCTCCCTGGTTAGTCACCTACAACGCTCCATAAATGTTTTGCGCCTACTTTTGGACACCGTGTATAACTCGACCTTGCATTTTTCATATGGCACATTTTAGTAGCAATTCCAATTAAGTTTGATACTATAAGGTAAAGCACTCAACCACAGTACAAAACCAAAAAACACTTATGCTAACGCACTCGTGTTTTAATTGTATTTTGGTCTCGTGCTTTACCTAGCAACAATATTTCGGGAATTACTGCTGAAATGTTCTGATAAAAATGCAAGGTCTCATCACAACAATAGTAAAAGTGGCAGGTGACAGGGGTAGTAAATAGTTATTTGTCAAACTAGAGCGGAAAGCGCCCCTTTCTCCACTCGAATTCGGAAGTTGCCTCACTCGCTACGCTCAGCACTTAACACAGCCACTGTTACGTTTTCCTCACTAGAGAGGAAAAACCAATCTTCCTCACTATTTTGCGAGAGGAAAGTTGGACTTTCGGGGCATGTCGCGGTAAAAGAAATTTCTAAAAATTTTTAATCCAAATTAAGACTCTCATTCTACTTCTCATAGCATTTAAAATATTAACATGACAGATATGTTGTCATATGAACCATAGGTACTGTCAGTATTGGTTAACACAAATATAAACAATTTATTTAAAACAGAAAGTTATTTATTTACTATCTACAAACACAAAATACAAATTATAAAAACAGAGTCAAATTATACCACACGCGTTATCTATCGCACACAAATACCGACTACTTTCCAGGGCGCGTTCTCCCTGTCCGTTAGGGGTTGTAAAGCTCGAGCGGCGCGCGCGTTGCTTTTGGTCTTACACTTCTCCACCACGGCAACACTACGGATCAAGCGTATTCCTCCACGGCGCGGCACTTCTGTACACTGTTCGATTACCGCTACAGTACCCCCGCACTAGTAAAGCAATACTTGGTTTACGAATTCACAATGTTGGAAGGAATCGAACTGGTGGTTTAAGTGGTCTACCCACTCGCGACGTTGGAGTTTTTGAAGTCGTGCTTGTTTCGTCCGTATTTACCTGAAAAGCGGGTTTTAAACGGTCTATCGAAACATGATATGGTTTTCCTTTTACTCGCAAGGTATACACTTTACCCCGGCGGTCAAGGACTTCGTAGAGTCCAGTGTAGGGTGGTTGAAGTGGTCGCCGTACGCGATCGTCTCGCAGGAAAACATGTGTGCATGTTGCGAGCTGTGGGTGTACAAAGGTTGCAGACGAACCATGGCTGGTTGTAGGTGTCGGTCGAAGCTTTCTCATGGCTTCGCGTAGCTGCTCACAAAAAACGGCTGGGCTGGTGTCTTGCTCTGGAGTATTATTGATGAAAAATTCTCCTGGTAGTCGTAAAGTTGTACCATACAGCATTTCAGCTGGTGAGGCTTTTAGGTCCTCTTTGTAAGCGCTTCGCAGCCCCAGAAGTATTATTGGGAGAACTTGAACCCAGTTTTCCGTTTCATGGCATTTTATAGCTGTCTTGAGCGTTCTATGCCAGCGTTCTAAGATTCCGTTGGTCTGAGGGCGGTATGCTGTGGTACGAGCTCGTGTTGTACCAGTGAAGTTGGCTAATGCAGTCATCAGCGCAGCTTCGAACTGGCGTCCTTGGTCCGTCGTGATGGTTACCGGGGAACCGTATCTCGCGATCCAGTTGGTGAAAAAAAACTTCGGCGACTACTTCGGCGGTACCTTCGGCAATGGGTACGGCCTCAGGCCATCTAGTGAACCGATCTAACATGGTTAAAATGTAACGTTGGCCCTGACTTGGTGGAAGAGGTCCCACTAGGTCCAGGTGTACGTGGTGAAAACGTTCATCCGGAACCGTGAATGTCTGGAACGGGCTTTTGGTGTGAAGATTCACTTTTGAGCGTTGACAGGCGGTACACGCTCTGGCCCACTGCGTTATGTCTTTATTCATATTCGGCCAGACGTACCTACTTTTTATTAAACGAGCCGTTGTTCGTCCGCTGGAGTGGGCGGGGCCATGGCACATATCGAAAACTCTTCGTCGCAATGTTTTGGGGACGTACGGGCGAATTTTTTCAGTGGAAGTGTCACAATATAATTCTACTCTCGTGCCCATAGGTACCAATTTACGGATTCGAAGCGAGGTATCGGAGAGATTCTTGAGCTCTTCATCGGCATCTTGTTCTGTTGCGAACTCGTGTTCCGTAATGACGGTGGGTGCGTCTATCGCATTCAACCGTGAAAGCGCGTCGGCGACGGTGTTTTCTTTTCCGGGAATATGTATAATTTCAGTGGTGAATTGACCGATGAAATCCAGTTGGCGCTGTTGTCTCGGCGACGCTTTGTTGGACCGCTGTTTGAAAGCAAATATCAAGGGTTTATGATCAGTTTTTATAATCAATGGTCGTGCTTCCACCATATATCGAAAATGCTTGACGGCAGCGTACATCGCTAAAAGCTCCCTGTCGTACGCGCTGTAATTCCTCTGCGCAGTGTTTAATTTTTGGGAGAAGAATGCTAGCGGTTTCCAGGAGTCTTCCTGGAATTGTTCCAACACTGCTCCGATAGCGTAGTCAGAGGCGTCCACTGTGATGGAAAACACTCCTTTCTCGCTTGGGTGTGCGAGTAACGCTGCATTTGCCAGGTCCGTCTTGCATGTTTCAAAGGCTTCTTCGGCCTCTGGTGTCCAAATTATTGGACGTTTGTCGTTTTTCTTACTGTCATGTAAATAATTGTTTAGGATTGCTTGTTTTTCTGCTGCATTTTTTAGAAATCTCCTGTAAAAATTTATCATTCCTAGGAAACGTCGGAGTTCCACTACCGTAGTAGGTTTACTAGTGGTTGTTATGGCGCTTACTTTTCCCGGAAGTGGTTTAGAACCTTCAGCGTTTATGAAATATCCTAGATATTCTACGTGGGACGCTCCTAATACACATTTGGAGGAATTTACGGCTATTCCGTATTTATCTAGTCTTTCGAAAATTTTTCTAAGGTGTTCCTGGTGTTGTTGCTCATCGGGAGAGGCTACCAAAATGGCATCGATGTAGCAATAACAAAATTCTAGGCCTTGGAGTACAGTATCCATGAACCTTTGGAATGATTGCGCAGCATTTCTGAGTCCGAACGTCATGTACGGAAACTCAAATAAGCCGAAAGGTGTGATTACGGATGTTTTTGCAATGTCTTCCTCCGCCACTGGAATTTGGTGATAAGCGCGCTGTAGGTCTAATTTCGAAAAAATTGTGTTCCCTTGCAGTTTGTATGAAAAATCCTGAATTTGAGCAATTGGGTACCGATCTGGTATTGTTACAGAGTTAAGTCGGCGGAAGTCTCCACAAGGTCTCCATTCCCCGGAGGGCTTAGCCACGAGATGTAGTGGACTCGCCCACGGGCTGTTTGAGGGACGGCAAATTCCTTGTTCAAGCATGTATTGGAATTCTGCTTTTGCTACTTTCAACTTTTCAGGTGACAGTCGTCGAACGGGCTCGGCAATCGGGGAACCCTGCGTTTCTATTCTATGTACAATGTTGTGCTGTCTGGAACGCGGAAGTAGAGCTGTCCTCGTAATATTTGGGAACTGCGCAAGAAGTTCGTGGAAAATTGAAGTGTTCGCGACGGTTGTTATTTGGATGGGGTGACATATATTTACTTCGCCGATTACCGAAAGGTCAGTTACACTGTCAAGTAAACGACGATTTTTTAAATCAACTAATAGCCCATGATATTTCAAGAAATCCGCGCCTATTATTGGACGAGATACATCCGCTTCGTGAAATTTCCACTTAAGTGCGCGGCGAAGACCTAAATTTACACATAAAAGTTTTTCTCCGAAAGTGTTTATTGTTGACCCGTTTGCCGCATATAATTTAAAGTCTGTAGGCGTTTTCCGCTTGCCTATTCTGTTGTAGGGAATGACGGAAACATCAGCCCCAGTGTCTATTAAAAAACGTAGACCTCCCGACTGGTCTCGTATGAAAAAGGCGGCTTTGCTGTTGGGGACCGTCGTTGACCACCTCTATTGACGACGGTTTTGGTAGTTTTCTGGCGCTTGTGTCTCGTGTTGCTGGAAATTTAAAAATTGTTCGCATGGTTGTACACATTTTCGTGCTCTATCTCCAAATCTGCGGTGATAATAACACTCACGAGCGCGACTTTCGCTGCGCGCGCGCGAATGCGATCGCGAACGCGAACGGCCGAACCGATTTCGTGAAGAGCGGACTTCCACAGTCAAGTTCTTTATCATGTTCCGAAAGATTTTGCACCTGCTGATTTAACAGTGCAACCGTGGTTACCAAATCGCTTGAGGCTGTTGCTGCTATCGCTGCGACGTTGGTGTTTGAAGGAACTGCTCTTGGAACTGCTGTACCGGAGGATGTTGCAGCGTAGAGGGGCGGGGGGGTATACTGGTTAATGGCTGCGATGTGGCTTCCATGTCCCTGTACCTCGTTGATTTTATCTGCGACTGTGGCCATCTTGTCAAGCGTCAAACTTTCGCTAGCGCTTAATATTGCTTGCATGGATAGCGGCATGCGTTGGAACCACAGAGTTTTTAAAACGTGTTCACTTATTTCAGTTCCCGCGAGCACTTTCATCTCGCGAAGTAACTGAGATGGTGTTTTATCCCCTAATTCTATATCAGTAAGTACTTTACGTAATTGTTTTTCACTCGATTCCGCGAAACGCGCGATTATAGCTTGTTTTAACAAGTCATATTTTCCTGTTGCTGGTAATTGTCCGGTTATTATGTCCGCTACACCTTGTAATGCCGCATTGTCTAAAGAACCTATCACTGTAAAGTATTTTGTCGCGTCTGAACGCACTCCAAACGCGTGAAACTGTGCTTCAGCTTGCGCGAACCATAGTGCTGGTTGTCTGTGCCAAAAAGAGGGTAATTTTACCTGATTAATTGCATGCATTTCTGGAGTCTGGCTTTCAAGCGGTGGTAGCGCGTCCTCGCCATTGTTCTGCTGTTGTTGGCGGGTAATGAAGTCGCCATCTTGACTGGTAGCGTGGGTGTCCTGTTGTATATTCATGTTGGCTTGTATTTACTTCACTCACGTCACGGGTCACCAAATGTCAGTATTGGTTAACACAAATATAAACAATTTATTTAAAACAGAAAGTTATTTATTTACTATCTACAAACACAAAATACAAAACATAAAAACAGAGTCAAATTATACCACACGCGTTATCTATCGCACACAAATACCGACTACTTTCCAGGGCGCGTTCTCCCTGTCCGTTAGGGGTTGTAAAGCTCGAGCGGCGCGCGCGTTGCTTTTGGTCTTACACTTCTCCACCACGGCAACACTACGGATCAAGCGTATTCCTCCACGGCGCGGCACTTCTGTACACTGTTCGATTACCGCTACAGTACCTTCATTTTCCCAAATCTTACGAGTTATATGTCCGACTCCGTTCCAATTTTGATGTGTTTTGTGTATATTAAACTACTATGTATTTTTATCTGCTATAATTATTGCTGGTTATTATACAATAGATGGCACTACAGAGAGGACTTGTCAAAATCAAAATTGGAACTGCCATATAATTCGAAATAGTTAGGAGAATGAAGCTGGCCATGTATGAACTGACTTCAGTTCTCTTGGCCATGTTCCATGAAGATGCAGCTATAAAATTAATAACTAATCTATCATACAGTGAAGTCCATTTATTATGCAATATAGCATGTTGCAAGTTAATTGGTGTACGCACTTTACCATTGGAATATAGGCAACCCATTATACACTGCTAACCACTCTTGCCCCTGCCTACTGATGAATTTAAATTTTCAATTGTCAGGAATGTATTATTATTATTGTTTTGTTACCTATTAAATTTTTTTTAACTAAGAACATGTTTTATTTTGAGGTTAAACTTTCATGTGTTGCTGATTTCGGTTAGATCATAGATGGTTAGATAAAAAAAAACTAGCTAACTGTATAATGGGTTGCCTATATTCCAATGGTAAAGTGCGTACACCAATTAACTTGCAACATGCCTATATTGCATAATAAATGGACTTCACTGTATAGTCGAACTCATTTGAATCAATAAATTAACTTTAGAGGAAGAGGAACTATAAAAAAATCGTAAAATAGTAATAAATACGGAAATTAAAATTGTTACATTCTGCATACAAGAAAACGTTATTTAACTTTTCCGTCTGTAGTAACTTGTTCGTGTATTAAAATCATACGTTGCTTTTAATACCGTGCCAAAATCATTAGGAGGACAAGGCTAAACCGATTGCTAGGTTTTTCGTGACGGTTTGTGATGAAACTGTTTCTTTATTCTATACGCCATACCTAGAGAAAGTAAAACCTCTAAAAATTGTACCTACACTCTACAAATAGTATGAATTGCATAGCATAGCCTCTTCAAGTCGGAATAAACACGCTAGTCTATAATTACTTTTAACATTTGTTTCATTTTGCAGTTGCACTATTAATAGTTCATGCGAATTGTATTAATGTAGAAGATTTGCAATTTTTGATATTTAATAAATTAACTGACTATACAACCTGTTCCAAAGCATTAAATTTGTAGTTGTAAAAAATTATGCAAGCTATAAATTCGAAACTGCAAAAATATTAGGTACCCATCTTTGTCAACATTCCTGTACGGGGAATCTACCCTATCGATAATGTTAAACAATATGAAATATTGTAGCGGCGGTTGTAAATGATCTCTAGAAAAATAGAACGTAAGGTTGGAAAACCTGAACTTGAAATTCTCCATAAAAATATTCTTTAAGGACGTCAGTTTTGTCGAACAGTCTAAATCTAAATCCTGTATTATTAATTATAAATAATTTATGTTTACAGTTATTTCAAGTACATATACTATCATACAAAAAATATGTTCACATTTTAGTTGTAGGTACATTTTAGAAAGTTAATAAAATTAGGGAATGTGTGAAAACTGTGATCACGCAAATCACGTTGTGAATTATTACTAAATCCATGTTGTTTAACAATTACCTAGGTAAATTAATTTTTTTATAATATTCAAAAGACCACTTACAGAAATAAAGTTCATTAAACTTCCCTTATTTTAAGTGAAGGAAGTAGTAGGGTTTAACTGACACATATCGAGTTTTGTATTTATCTTAATTTTATTATTTGGATGTTGAATGTGTATTTCAGGCTACTTTAGAAAAAACTACAAAAGATGAGAATAATGTTGCACGATGATATAATTTTTTTTTATCAGACCGGCACTTCTCGAGTTATCGTTGTTCGAAATAAATCTGAAAATGGTCGAAAACGGTCTTAAATTTAAAGTTTGATCAAGTAGTTAAAATTAATCCATGACAATTGTTAGAAAACAAAAGATAGTTTAAAACAATTTATTGTTAACGACGTGCTGAAGCTTGTTTAGTAGCAGACGGCGGACATTTTGAACAAATGTTTTGTTTCTAAAAATTTGTTATTATTAAGGGTGTGTATGTACCTACAGTCAGCGACAAATGTTTTCACCAGTCTTGTACCACTGTAACCCGCTCTACTGCGAAATATAACACATTTCTATATTTCATTTCATCTTGTTAACAGTGTTACCAACATACCTATATAAAACAATAAGAACCTCTTATATTTCTCAGAAAAACGTGTTCAGTGGTATCATACTGGTGAAAACATTTGTCGCTGACTGTACAATAAGGTTCAAATGTAATGTCGCATGTAGCAGGTAAAATGTTGAACAGGCGATACTATCACCGACAAACAGCGGTGCAAACGAAGGGCTTACCTTAACAATAGCAGGTAGGTAAACGTTTGTCGGTGATAGTATCGCCTGTTCAACATTTTACCTGTTACCTGCGACATTACATTTGCACCTTGCTGTATGTATGTATGTATGTATGTATGTATGTATGTATGTATGTATGTATGTATGTATGTATGTATGTATGTATGTATGTATGTGACGCCTCTAACGCAAAAACTAGTGAACCGATTTTGATGAAATTTGCAATGAAGGGATATATCGAAAATTCATCGACAAACTATGCTTTTTAAAAAATCCGAAAGCGGAAGCGGAAGTTAGTTTAGAAACGTATGAAAAGTGTCGCAAGCAGTAAGACGAAAATGCTCTCACGATATCACTATTCGTGTTCTTCTACAAGAAGTATGTAATCTTTTTTGAAAGATGCTTAATTACTACCGTATAGTTTCAAAACGAGATTTATGTACCTATTATAAGTTTTCGTGTTAATAAGACATTTCTGTAATCGGTTTTTAATATCGTTTGACTTCTCAGTTTCCGGATTGAAAGTGTTTTTATCCATCCAAATACGTCTGTTTCCATAATAGTATACAGGGTGATTTGTGAGGAAACGGCCATACTCGAGAAACGTGTTCAGGATATCAAAATAAACAGAAAAAGTAGTAGAAACATGTTTCCAATTCTTAACCGTTACGGAGATATCAAATAATTATTAATAGAAAGCGATTAACCGCCGAAAATAATATTTCGCATTTGTTTTTTGTGACTGTCAAGTCCAGCTGTTATTGTTTGAAATAATATTTCGCATTTGTTTTTTGTGACTGTCAAGTGCAGCTTTTATTGTTAGAAATAATATTGTTGTTTTTCGTGGCTGTCACTTCCGCAATGCCGGCGATATTTACGCATCAAGAATACGCCGATATGATTTTCATTTATGGGCAGTACTGCAACGGGAACGTCAGACGTGCAGACGTGCCGTCGTCTCTGTAACGGTTAAGAATCGGATACATGTTTACAAAACTTTTTTTGTTGATTTTGATCTGAAGACGTTTCTCGAGTATGGCCGTTTCATCACAAATCACCCTGTATATTCAAAATCTACATTCTAATTTTCGGTCCAAAAATAAACTAATACTGTCGATTTGACATCCCCTGACAACTTATGTAAGTGACAATTTCAATTTCCTCTGAAAGTTTGTTACTGAAAGCATTGTAAGCAAAAATTCAGTTTTTATAACAGTTTATAACCGATATTTTATTGACAGGTTTCCACCTAAACCTGGTGCGAATACGTATTCACCTTATTTTATGTAAAATTAACTTCTAGGACAAACCAAATAAAATATACGTTGGTCTTGTATTCAGTTTTATCTTTTATAAATAATAAATTACTAATGCACCGCCGCCGCAGCCCTTCATAAAAATATTGCCCATTTCAGAGTCTGAGAAATCCGATTAGAGCATAAGAAAACAGAAATTTTTTCAATTGCCTTACTACATCTTTTAAAACCTAACTCTAAAGAAAATTTCATTCGTTTTTTCTTTAGAAACCAGCAGTAAACTACTTAAACAAAGGATACATTAACAATAAACTAACGGAATCTTAACAAAGCACCGGAATAGCATAGTCGTAGAATAGGACCGAAGTACGGACCCGGGCCCGCCGTTGGGGCGCGGCCATTCGGTCGCGGGCCCGTAAGGGCGCGGGGACACTCGGGCGCGGGACACTTAGGCGCGAGGACGTTCGGGCGCGAGCCATTAGGGCGCGGGACACTAGAACGCGAAAGTTCTCTAATATTTTCAACGTGACTATAACAAATTATATACCGTGGTGATTCTTTAAACCAATCAATCGGAACCGCACTATAGAATTTACTGATGAAATGTAAAATTAACGATTTTCACCTTCCAGTCCGTAATATCATTGATGTGACCTGCTGGACCGAGAACAAAAACATGAAGCAATAATTCAATCCATGCAGTCAACTAAACTAAATAAAAAATATTATTATTATTATTACCTTTTCATTATATTATTACTTAATTTCTTTTTCATTATTGTTCATATTGTTGTCTGTAATAATTTCGAGGGAAGAAAGTATGATAATATAATAAATAAATAAACTGAATATGAAAACTGCTAATTTAATTAAACAAACGTTCGCTTTTACGTAGCTACAGGTTTAAAAAATACTTAAAGAAATTATAAACGATTACAGCTAGGTACAATAAATAGTTAATTTTGACCAACGACAGTCTCCTCAATTTGAAATCACTTCAATCAACTATGTGTCGCAAAGCGGCGCCCATAAACGAAAAAAGTATGAATAAACTTCTTCCTCTCATTTACACAAATGTCATAATCTGGAAAACCATATAGGTATCTTGTGAAATTCAAAATTATACATACGTATTCTTAATATTAGTGTTAAGCACAACGATCGTAAATTGGAACGGAATATTAGATACACAGTTTACCAACATCATTTGAAAAATTGTAAATTTGCATATTGCTGAAACATTAACGGGTTACTTAATTACTATTTACCTTGAGTCTTTTGCCTTCAATGACGGTAGTCGTGAGCCTGTTTAAATTCTCGTTGTAAACCAGAGAAATTAAAATTTCTCCAAGGTCCGACTTAACTTCTTGTACTTCCTGAAACAAATATAATTTGGCTAAAGAAACAATATTTAAGTTTTAAATCATATATAAAATAATATAAATAATGTGTAGTAAAGAAGAGTACCGATTATAATTATTAGGCTTACATTGAAGTTCGATTAGATTAATTTTATAACAGATATTTACGATATGAGTATCGTAACGTTCCATATTACGATATGAGATGGGAAACTTACGAATATCGTAATATGGGAGTTATGATAAGAATTATTGTACAAGGTTTTATCTACTTTCATAAAATATAATATTAAAATATTTTTACGACTTTTTCTATATTTCTTCAAACAAGACACTAGTGTCGTAATAAAATGTATAACGACACTAGTGTCGTAATAAAGTCTCGTACGAAACCTATTGTTTTGTAATGTTACTGTATGAAAGTAGATAAAATACTATACATACATAATATGTATAGAATAAGGTAGCCGTCCACTGCGTCCGGGTTGTGCACCAAACTAGTTTTAATTAAACGGGTAGCTAGTAAAATTATAATTTTAATTGTCAGAATAGAGAACTACCTTGAAATTGCAACATGCTTAGGAAAACTATGTAACAATTTCGTTGATACATGCAAACTTACTAAATGGCAATATAATTGCCATGGCTTTGAGAGCTAATTGCTTTCAATTCTATAAAGACTGAAAACAAAAACACGGAGACTGATACCATGTATTGCCGAATTGCATAACAAATGGTGGCAGTATCTAAACCAATTACGAAAAAATATGCAATAACATAAACTAAATACATGATGACATCATTTGGACTTTATGTACCTACAGTCAGTGACAAATATTTTCACCTGTATTATACCACTGAACCCGCTTTTCTGATATTTAAAATAGTTTAATCTTCAAAAATGTGTCTAAACTTCAGGTCACATAACCAACTATACTACTTTCTTGATGTGTCTTAGATTAGTAGTAGTAGTACTATACTAACGAAGCATTTGTGTTTACTAACTTTTTGTGATTATATTCTGCTTTAAAAATGTGACCTTTTAAATATAATTTAATCTGCTTAAAATATCGAACAACTGTCCAACTCAGAAACATCCTGTAATTAAAACTGATGTAAAATATTAACCAGTTATGAAAGTACGAGAAAGGAATTCCATTAGTTTTTATTCAAATAGGTACCTACAGCGAAAGATCACAGGTAACAAGAAGAAGTCATTGAACAGTGTACCCTCAAATATGGAAATTCGATTTGACCCTTCTATTAGAAAATCCCACGCAAACGAAACCTTTTAGAACGGGAACGGGAGGATACAATTGGAAAAGAAATTCGATACGTCGTAGGTACGATTCGTATATAGGTATTTTCTAACATTCGCCTTTAAATTTTCGTTGTAGCAAATAGAATCCAATATGTAGGTACATACAGAGTGTTCCAATTCGGTTCCTTAAATAGTGAATGGGAGTATGTTTAAGTTCCGGGCAAAAATAGATGAAAAAAGTGGAGGTGCAAACCTCCCCTGGACTTTCCCATACTAAAAATAAACATTTTGTTTTTGGTATTCAACAGTAGTTCGCGAGGCAGCATTGGAAATCATTTGGATGCCTCGCGAGAAAAACGAAGCTATACGGGTTCGATATGAACAAAAGAAAGACACCAAGATACGCATCTATCTGTACTCTGTAGGTAGCGGCCAGAAATTACAACTGACGAAGTCGGACGATCGCTACCGACCGACGATCCGAGTCCAACCTAAATATTCAAAATTCACGAATTTCTCATTAACTGTACATTTTAGCCATATGAACACCTTATAATACTATGTGATAGACAATTTAATTTTGCATTCAATTATATAATAATATATAGGGTGTTTCATTTAAAATAACAAAGTTGCTTATTGTACTGTGAAAACCAAACACCGTGTATACGTGATATACATTTAGAAAAATGTAAATTTATATACTGAACAACTTTTATATTTAAACTTCTTTCATATTTTGACTAATAAAGGCGCAATAGGAGCATCAATTTCCGATTTTCAAAATCTCGTAGAGGGCGCCACAGTGGAATTCTGGCGTTCATCAAAAAACAAAAATGTAGCTAATACCAAGCTGCATAAGTATAGAAAATTTAAACAAAATCCTGTGGACAGTTTTTTTGTAATAATTTTTCAAAAATTTCAAAATTTTTGGAAGAGCGCCGTTGCTACCGTTTTTGGATTTAGTAAATAATTCTTTTTCTTGGTGTAGTACAGCCAAAGGGCTTTCAAACAAGTTGTTGTGGAACCTGATCAGATAACTGGTTTTTGAGTTATGGGGCGTTAAAGTCGAAATTTTGAAAAATTCATAGCGACCGCCATTTTGAAGTTAGAGAGTCCGGTAAACAACTGTTTCCCTTGAATTGTGCCCTTCTTTCATATCTCCTACTCAGATTTTCAAAATTCCGCTTCTGAAAAAAATGACACCAAAAAACATGTCTAACTTCCGCTTCCGGTTTCGGATTTTTTTGAAAAGCTTATTTTGTCGATGAATTTTCGATATACCCCTTCATTTAAAATTTCATCAAAATCGGTTCACTAGTTTTTGCGTTAGAGGCTTTACATACAACATACACCCAGACACACCCAACCACACACCCAGACAGACATTTTTTATAGACCACTTTTTTGGGTTCCTGTGGGCCCAAAATACGTATTTCCGCGAAAATCTCGATTTCGAAAATTTTCATGATTTCAAAACTTATACCAGTCAGATGGTATGGGAAAGTAATAAAAAGCTTATATTAACATGTGTGCGGTTGCTTGTAGCTTCTCCGAAAGGGGTGTCACAAATTTCGTCTTATTGGGTATAACGCAACCCTAGTACATTCAATTCCTTCTTCTAATAGTGTTTAAGTATAGGCCACTTATTAAACACATCGTAGTAAGATTAATATAACCAATGATATAACTCAATATTAGAATCGGCAAGCAACTCGACTAAAATTTTGTTTCTTTCAATCGAAGTGGAACCGTCTTCACTTTTTGTTTAAGAAAGCAATCAAACTTTCCTTTCCCCTTGTGTTAGTTAACAACTTCGAGTAGAACTTTTCAATACACAACCACAACATAGTAAAGTTTGACGTATATTACAACGAACCTGAAAATGCTCAACTGTCTCACCTTTTCAAGATCGAACTTAAATAACTGCTGTTCTGTTCCATCTCCGATTTCCAAGTCTTTCAAAGGAAAGGTGACATGTCCTATTTCAGCTCTACGTTTAGCTCGGCCGCTGTCAATAACCGTTAGCTTCAAAGTATGATCGGTCATGTCTTTCGCAGATACCTGAAAGAAAAAAAAAATTTAGAACACGAAACAGTGTACTTTATGAACACGTGGAAAACAATAAAGTAGGTATCTAATAAAATGAAATGTGTGCGACGGTCGGGTATCTAACGCTTGAGTGTACCTAAAAATTCCATTTGGTAATGTAAAACTAAGGGATGCTGTAAGGTACACCTTACACCGTACAACACCATAATAGCCAAAACGTAGACGACATGTTTTTATCATGTAGATAAAAAACAAAGAGTATATAACACATCTCTAATGCATTCATTACACCCGTAAAGTTAATAATAATATTTCAAAGACATCAGACATTACAACTGTGTGGAGCATTATTCTCTATTTTTTGAGATGTTGTATTGGCATCCTGGAAGTTCGGATTTGAACGAAAAATACATTTCCGGGGATAAAGTCTGTCAGCGTATTTATTTTACAGCTGAATTATCACAAAATCACAAAACACTTGACTGTGGCTTCAAAATCTACGTTCGTTTAAAAAAATTACGTGTTACCTCGAAAAGAGGAATTTCTTTTAAATGTATGAGGAAGTCTTACAACTTGAAACTTATTACATATTTATGATTGTCTGTGGTTTGACCTCCCGCACGAGAAATATTATATCATTTGTTTGTATAGTAATACCTACGCGTACCTACGAGGAGACAACTGTTTGAATCATTTACATTCTATCTAAAGTGGACAGGACATTACAGCACCCCGGGGGAATAGATCGCCAGACCTTCGCAACAATGGTAATTAATTAGGTCTCACTACGAAGTGGAGTCAGCACTATGGCGCTGTGACCACCCTTTAAATAATTTACAATTATCTTATCAAAAATTCCTACAAAAATCTTGACTCGTATTTCTAAAAACACACAAAAGAATGTCAATAAACACAAAAGACAGTTTGTTATATTGTAAACTTTACTATGACTACAACATTTTTGGTTACTATTCTAAAGCAGTCGTAGAAAATAGTATATAATTATTATACTAGGAGTAGAAAGAGTTCGCTCATTTTGCACAGCCTCGGCGCGAGCGCCTCGGCGGCTACATATGAGCTCAACACAAAATGAATGTTCTACTTCGAGTGATATATACTGTTTTTTCTTCAGACGGAATAATACAATATCTGTTGTAAAATACATGTTTATTTTGTAAACGTCATTTCCACTACTGTCAAAAATAAAAACAAAACAATGACATGTGCGTTTTTTAATGAGCTTGCGGTATATAATACAGCCGTTGCCATGGATACCTACACACATTATGTTACTAGTACAATTATTTAATATGTATTGTTTGACTAGTAACATAATGACTCCCTTCTACATAGCCAGTTTTGTAGTACAATAGGGATACGCTTGGAGAAAAAGAGATTTTTTCTTCAAGCGTATCATAATATCCGTATTGTTGTACAGAACAGGCTATGTAGAAGGAAGTCATTTTGTTAGTAGTCGAATAATGAAAATAATGTTACTAGTACAATAATGTGTTTACGTATCCATGGCAACGGCAGTATATTGGCCATAGCTCCGCCCCCAAGGTTGGAAGGGGGGAGAGCGTTGTCCTGTGGAAATGACTTTTTAGGAAATATTTATTTACAGCAACAGAATATTTTTACATTTGAAGAAAAAATAGTATATATTATTCGGAGTAGAACGTCTTATTTGTGTTTCGCTCACTTGCACAGCCTCGGCGCGTGCGCCTCGGCCGCAATATGGCTCAACACAAAAAGAACTCTTTCTACTCCTAATAATATAATATACTATTCTCTGGGGTAATAATAATTATACTATCCATTTAATATTATAGATAAACACAAAAATGTCATTGAATAAAATATATAGATATTATAGATATGATTAATATGTAACATTATTCCTGCACCATTTATAAATTTATTTAAAACTCGAATAGGTACTGTGATCTACAGATATAAATTATTTTATTAATATAGGTAGGTACTAAAGTGTAAGATAATTCTTTACGTTTTTAAATCAGCAGATTGCCCATGTATCTCTAGTAAACCTTCAGAGTTTCATTTTACTGATATTCGTTCTTCCCATCCTCCTCTTCCCACGATATAGAATATAATATTTTATGTTGACGTAATTTCAAAGGGTACCTAGTAGACGTTATGTATCGATTTTCTTTATCCATGTCCTAAGTCTTACTACAAGATTTTAGAGATAAAAGAGAAAAATAAATATAAGTAAGCTTCAAGCTTAGACCTATTTTTCGGCAAGAATTCACATAATGTTCATACGTCTGATAAATGCAGTTATGCAGCTAAAGCACTATATTACCTATTTAATTTTTAATCCATTTCACAGCAGTCATAAAAGATCATAATTAAGTGTCTCTAGTCATTAAATGTCCAATTATATAATTAGGTAACACTGCCAAGAATAGCATATATCAATGGCACTATCTGTATTAAAAAAAATGCTAAAGCATTGCAAATCTTTCAAAAGCCAATAGATTTACCAAATACTTACAAAACAATAACGATTTACCTATTGTCCGCCAGGTGGCGATATTCTTTTAAAGTTTTCAAATTCAGTCGATGTATTTTGTAACAAAGCACCGACACGAAGCAAACATTTAAACCATTTTATTTAACAAGGAGATGGCCAGCTTCATTCTCTTAACTTTTACGAGTTAGGTATATGGCCGTTCCAATTTTGATTTTGACAGGTCCTCTCTTTAGTGCCCTCTCGGGGTGTATTTCAAACTACTATGCATTTTAAACCTGATATTATTGTTGCTGATTATTATCTAATAGATGGCACAGAGAGGAATAATGACGCCATATTCTCCGTCGGTAGCGCTGCTGTCGTGCTGAGTTTAATTTCAAATATGAGATAAAATTATCAATTTTCGCTTTAACTGTTTTTTTTGACATGGCCATTAAACTTTAACTATTAAAGAAAGAGCGCGAATTAGATATTTTAAAGTTAAATTTAACATTTGCTCTTTTCCGGCGAAATGTAATGAATTTTTTGAAATTCCGGGACTGATGTGGGTTGTTTAATCCATCTCCATAGGGATTGAAATAACATATTTGATCTTTTTAGGGAATAAATGTAAATATTTAATCGCTAGCGGTTGAATTTGAAAAATTTTATAAATTGCCAGGTTACCAGATTGTTTTTTGTCATTTTAGAATTTGTGGATAATTTTGTAGTTGTCGATTATCACTTTGCCATGAACAAATTTAGAATAATTTAATATTCAAATAAATTATCCCGAAGTGTAAAAAATCGTGTATACATCACGAGACTGAGGTATCTTTAATTCTGCGTGGAATTATTTATTTCCCTCGTTCGCTCAACTCGCTCGCGAAATAAATTAACTCTTTAGGGGCTGTTCTCACCAAAGCAACCGGCGACCGCAACGCAACTGCAACGCAACCGCAAAGCGACTCGGCGCTAATATTTAAATACGCGTGTTCCCACCTACTAAACGGCAACGCAACTGCAACGCAACCAGTTGCTAATTGGTTGCGTTGCATACCGCGTCGCTGGCCAGAACTGCTGTCTTGACGGACGAAACGGCAAAAACTTTAAATTTTGTGGCCCTCGTTGAAGCACACAGATGCTTATATGATTTTAACAGGATCATTATTCAATTCCTGCGCCACTATATAAAAACTATGTCCCAAATTTGTGGTATAAAAAGGGTTAACCCAAAATTTTCGGTATGTTTTTTTTACGCTTATTTACTAGCAAGTATGCAGCGGCCATATTTTCATCTGACGAGGACGACATTTTGTTCAGGACTACCTCAACAAGAGACTTCAAAACAGTTGATTTCAGTGAGAACACAAGAGGTTGCGATGCCGTTGCCAGTTGCTTTGGTGAGAACAGCCCAGCAACGCAACTAAAGTTGCGGTTGCGTTGCAGTTGCGTTGCGGTCGCCGGTTGCTTTGGTGAGAACAGCCCCTTCTCACCAAAGCAACCGGCAACCGCAACGCAACTGCAACGCAACTGCAAAGCGACTCGGCGCTAATATTTAAATACGCGTGTTCCCATCTACTAAACGGCAACGCAACTGTAACGCAACCAGTTGCTAACTGCGTCGCTGGCAAGAAATGCTGTCATGACGGACGAAACGGCAAAAAATTTAAATTTTGTGTCCCTCGTTGAAGCGCACAGATACTTATATGATTTTAACAGGATCATTATTCAATTCCTGCGCCACTATATAAAAACTATGTCCCAAATTTTTTGGTATAAAAAGGGTTAACCCAAAATTTTCGGTATGTTTTTTTTACGCTTATTCACTAGCAAGTATGCAGCGGCCATATTTTCATCTGACGAGGACGACATTTTGTTCAGGACTACCTCAACAAGAGACTTCAAAACAGTTGATTTCAGTGAGAACACAAAAGGAACGCAACTAAAGTTGCGGTCGCGTTGCAGTTGCGTTGCCGTTGCCAGTTGCTTTGGTGAGAACACGGCCTTAGAGATTAAATGATGTAGTACTACCTTAGTCTCTTGCTATACAGGGTGTCCGGAAACAACGTTCCGTAACTTCGGGAGATGATTCTACATCCAAAAATATGAAGAAAAGTTCTCATGAACAGGGGTCCGGAAAAGCTTTCTAACGGAGCTACGGCTCTTTGAAGAGGAGCCCCAAAATGTGTTGTTTTATTAATTAGTTAATCAATACACCCTACCCGTTACGCACGCCCCTGGCTTTTTTTTCTATTTTTAACATTACCAAACTATTTCCCGTACCAAATATACCCTGGGTACCAAATTTTATCAATCTCGTTTCAGTATTGATTAACGAATTAATAAAACAACACATTTTGAGGCCCCTCTTCAAAGAGCCGTAGCTCCGTTAGAAAGCTTTTCCGGACCCCTGTTCATCAGAACTTTTCTTCATATTTTTGGATGTAGAATGATCTCCCGAAGTTACGGAACGTTGTTTCCGGACACCCTGTATAGTATACTTGTTTAGTTTCCTCTATAAAATTATTGCTTTATAAATCAGTACTTGTTGATTATAGTTTGTCATATTTTTCTTTTTAAGCAACGCTTTAAGGGTGGCATTTAGTACCTACCTGAAATAATTTCTATTTTTTGTACAAGCTGTAGGTATAACTACCTACTAGCTACTACTATTACAAGAATAATAAACGTGTAGGTAAGCCATTCTTATGTAACACCAAAAACGAGCACGACGTTAGATTTTCCTTATAATTCTGCCCAACTTTGACTATTATTGTTGTATTTATTGGAAATCCGATAATGTAGTATTACACTCTAGGTGGATGAAAACCCATTTCGCTTCACCAATCATCCGTTTGAGTAGTTTCCATTATTTTCTATTCGCTGATAAGGCTAATGATTAATCACAAGTTCATACTTATCGAATCAAAACATCTCACGCACACGAAATGTTGTTTCATGGTGGTTTACATTACACGCTGATTGATGTTATTATAGTAGGTACCTATAGCTATACAGCATTTATAATGACGGAACGAATATTATTATTAGTAGTAGGTATTGGTCCAAAAATTATTTAAAAGAATTTCTATTATTACTTTACTTTAACAACTTTACTTCTGTACACGATAAAATGATAAACAAAATGGAGAACGTTTCATTTTGTAGAATTAATCGATTTTGAAAGTGGTTTTGGGGTGGGGGGGCGGAATAGCAATGAAGGCAGTTTAGAACATAAAACTTTCCTATGGATTATAAGTTTCATCTGAAACTCAATGTTTAATTTAATTTTAATCTTTATCTATAATTCAATTATTCTATTTGTCTAAAGCATTGTTCGGTATTCAAATTAGAACTCGAAATTAAAAATAATATACCTAAAATTAATGGCGGTCCATGGAATAAAAATTAGGGTAGGCAACAGGTAATTCTTCTAAAAAATGTAAATTAAATCTATGTGGTACAGTGACTATTTTTTTGTAAACAGAAATATGAAACACTTTATGATTTTGTAATTAAATAAAGCACACGTCACTACCCATATTTGTCTTATGTTATTTTCTCCTATCTTGCGTTTCAAATTGTAGCGTTAAGACAATGATGTTTTACGGGTCGCGTTTGGTTAATTATTATTGGTAGATTGCTCATAGTTTAGTCTAGCTTGAAAGTAAAGTAATCAGCGTGCGCTGTATCGGGTTCCAGTTTATGTAACTATTGCGAAACGATTTTGCTTTAAATAAATGGAATTATGCTACTTTTTATTCTGAAGCTTACTACGTTCATTGTCTACCCTGCCTAATGGGACAGACCGCCATTTCCTAAAATCAATCTAAAATTGTTCAAAAAGTGTACCTAAAATTAATTAAAATGAGTGGTATTTCTACTCGGTATATGACACATGCACTAACAGCAACAACATAATAATTTACAGAAATAAAAATTCAAATTGCCTTAACTTTTCGCATTCGAAATTTTATTTCTCTTAAGAAATGCGAAATTCGCTGCTAAGGAGGTTTAAGACTAAAAGATGGTTATTGGCTTATTGCTAAGGAAGCAATCTGCAGTAAATTATGAGATAGATGCTGCTATGATTAATCTGGTCATGCGCTTCAACTATCTAGAAGAAAAAATCATGAAGTGTGAGGATTAAAACCAAAAGGGTTATAAAAGCAATAGAAACTGTCAGTTGTCTGAGACACAGTATCATCAAGTATAGGTATGAACAAGAGAGCGTGCGTGTCTACAAAACAGTAGTGAGACCAGTCTTAACATATTATGCAGCTGAAACTAGGGCCGATACAAATCAAAACAGAAAGTGAAAGTTACCAAAATGAGATTACGATTGATATTTGAGACAGCCAAACTAACCAGACCGCCAGAGAATGAAGTCAAGTGGATGTGAAAAAAGTTTTCACGCACTGCTCCTTCCAAAATCGCTTTTAATATTTCATTGTGGTTGCAACTCTTTTTGCCTTTAAAATTATGTCATCCAAGGTATGGTCGCATCCATGTGACACTGCACAGACATTAGACAGCGGTAATTGTTAAATAGGATGGAAAATATGCATAAACATGTACATTTGTCATCCAGTGGTACTTCACAAACGTACCTGAGGCTACTGTGAAGTAGTTAGTACTCGATGTAGCTGAAGTTATGAAAATATTCAATCTATTGTCGGATCAATTTTGATAACTATAAAGTTATTTGTAAAAACTCTTTAAATGACACTTTATTTTCGGATATTGCTGATACTGTATGGTTTACTTGCAAAGTAGTAAAAAGATCCACCATTGATTGTCTAATTTTGCCTTGCACATAATATTTGCATAATGGTTAGATAACTGGATCTTTCGCAGGTGATTTCCCCAAGCTAGAAAGTTCGTCGGCTAGTAGTTATGCTAATTGACGCTCTGTTTTATAATTAGGTACCTGTTTTATGTGCAGTTTGCGATGGTGGTCACCCAGTGCGTGGTTGTTTTTTTTACATGACCTTAGTTTGTCTGTGCTGTAGTGTAGTGTCTGCTAACATGGACTTTGTACAGATAAAGGACTAAATTTATGAAACCCATAACTTATATATTCCATAAACAGCGAATATCGTGATCGTGATCAAACTACGTATAGGCCAATTAGCGCCTTCCACGAGGATCACGTGATACGCTATGAACTGCCTTATTGTTAATCGTTCAAAGATTACATTCGCTATTGCCGCGAAAGCGTACTACTCAAATTACAAATCTGCGAATAGGCTTCGGACGTACCTACTGTGAGGAATATGTCTTAACTTGAGTTTTCCATGCCCATGATCCTTCATAAACAAGAAATTTTCACTTTATTGCACTTATTTTTTTAATTCGCAATTATAATTAGGCTGTTACCATGTTAAATATTCAATATTCATCTGGCTCTTCCCTCGAGCTCGATTAGAATGGGAGAATCAGGCCAAACACGCTTTTCGCTTTATCTTTCCTTGTTTTGTATGTCGTACCTATCTTTATTTACAGCAATTACTGAGTGGGGCAGTAAGCTTCGTTCAAAATTATAAAATACATCTACGGACAGTTAGCCATTGTTTAGAAAAAGAGGATCATTATTGTATATTCATCTCGATCAGTTGGAGAAGTGTGTCTCAACGTCAATCTTCTTTGAGCCAATAATTTCAAGCTGTATACACTTTTCATGAAGGCCTAGTGTATGTCCGAAAGTCTCAACTCTATCCTAAATAAAACTCAAGAAAACAAGACACTCTAGCTTCATCGAGAAATGGAAAGGGGTACATTTACTCTATAAAGTAAAGTTGAGGGCAATAATGATATTGTCGATTGTTTAAATCACCTCCTGGACTTTTATTTATTCTCGAATCTAATTATTTCTTTGATGGACACTGTCACTAGAACAGTCCCTTGAATCATGGACATAATAAAATTATATAACGAAAAGTAATAAAGTTTTCCGCTAAACTTCATATAAATACACCGAACATATTTGTAGTTTCCCCAAATATGTTTCCAGTGTTTATAATTTTCTATATGATCCATAGTACCTACTGTGAAAAATGTCGAGAAATACTCGATTAGTGGTCGCATATTAACTACGAAAGCTCAGAAGTTCGATTCCCTACGGAACTAACCATGTAGGAATGAAAATCTTCGCTGTAACCCTCGCCACTAATCCCCATTGCGCATTAAGCAATCTTGGGGTTTAAATACCTGAACCGTCTCTGATTTGGTATTCCGCAGTCTAAGAGGGTTAATTATTATATGTATCCACGATAAGTACGTTACCGTGTTACTATACAATTTATTAGTGACATATGCCGTGGTGTAATGTATATTGTTGGTTCTGTATTGTATTTTGTATTTGTATATACTAGATATTTTCAGCGTTTCTAAATTTTATTGTTTGATGGAGTGTAATAAATATACAATTTCCTTTTCTTGAAAGAAATTCCCTTAAAAACATTGTTTTGGATGGAGGTTGACTGCAGCACATTTATGTTTGGTGGTTGACGGTAGCAGAATTGATTACTGGTCCGACAATTCAACGAAGCAGTTCTTTGATGTACTTTTGTTATAACATATAAGTAGGTACATATTCAGTAACAGAAGAAATAAAAATCAACTGACACCATCATTTATTCTACTTCCATTATCGCAAAATGTTTCTTATTATGTACATGACACAAGTCAAAAAAACAATGCATGAGATATGCATGGTTTACGATCGACATATTATTATACCGTATGGACACTTTTATTGATGGACGTAAGGAACCGAATGATATTTTTTACAAACGCGTTTATTTGCTATTGCTGTCAAAATAATGATTGCAATTCAACCTGCATTATTTTGTTAGCTCAACTAAATTGGACAACTGCAAAAAGTATTAAATCAACCTTTCTTATTGTTTAAAGACGTTAGTTAAAGAAATAATTTATTAATTACAGTCAACGGTGTTCTTTAATTTAGCGAACTACGAGTACTATAAGCAGTTGGCTACTTTCAGTCTCGTAGTCAGAACATCGTAGGGTCGATTCCCACCTCGGATAAACTTTTTTTTAATTTGATAATTTAGTTTTCCTTTTGCTAATAGAATAATAATATTCTTGCAATCACATAAAAGTATTATTACAATCAATATTGTTATAAAAATAGAAAAGAAATTTTAAAAGAAGTTCATCCGAACCGGGGGTAGACCCTACACGATGTTCTAACTACGAGGCTGAAATTATTACCAGTAGTCCATGGAGACAATAACTTAAAGAGCACCGTTGACTGCAATTAATAAATTATTTATTTTAACGTCTTTAAACAATAAGAAAGGTTAATAGTACGTCTTGCAGTTGCCTAAATTTAGTCGATCTAACAAAATAATACACTTTGAATTCATAATTGTAACAGCAATAGCAAAGAAACGCGTTTGTAAAAAATTACTTTTCTTCCCTATGTTCACGAATGAAAGTGTCCACACGGTATAATTTTTGAAAACCAAACACAATCATTTCTTCCTAACGAACTAACTGCAAGGAAATATTTTAGATAATTATCGTGTACTCAAATCTTGTCTAAGTTGCTTAACTTCAAAGATTAATTATAACTTTATAGTGTAAAATTATATCCTTTTGGCGTTTCATCAAAATCCACTAACGGTGGATACTGATAAGGGTTTCATTAATAACTGACTAAACGTAATTAACATAGAATATTCTCAATCCATCCTTTAGGTCGTCTAAATAGGATTTCGGTTAGTGTAGTTAGTGTATCTAACCAACTGCTGAAAGCTAAAGTGTAAGACGTTTCCTCTAATTAATCAGCAACGTCCCTAATTATTATAAAGGATAAAACAGGTTAATTAAATATCCTTGTAAATGCATTTCCCTATTCCATTAGGAATGAAATTGAATTTGACTTTTACAATCTGTATCTTGTTATAAAGATTTCTAACTTAAAGAGCATTGATAGCACTTTGTATACCTTTTAACTATTTTCCGCGTTTTACTCCCTTTGAATGGTTTCGTTTAGGAATCCTAGTTTCCTGTTGCCATTACTCTTCTCGAAGTTACTGTACTGTCAACACTTTATCTTACCAAAGCTTTTAACACACCAAAACAAACAGTGAAATGAAAAGCAAACTTACTTGGAAAACTAATGTTTCATCAAAGTAAGGATTACAAGTTTTCTTCTTCTGTTTCGACTGTAAATACCTCCTCTCATCAGGCATTAAATGCAATCTGTAACAAAAGATACAAATAAATCCATATAAACGAGATTTAACTAAAGTTCTTATGCTAACAACTTAAAGTTAACACAATCTTCCCCCTTTGTATTCAACATTCAACACGGGGGATAGTGTGACGCATAGAATACAAAACAAGGAAACAAACGTCCTTTCTATAAAGTTTTGTGAGAGTTATTAACTACCACAACTACGTCCTAAATTAAATTAGATTTCATAACATAAACCCTATATAACAGTCCAACCAATTAAATGGTAATAATTAAGTTTCTATAATAAAATAAGAGATGATAAAAAATAAGACATCAAGAGAAAACAAGATTTCATGTTTTGAAATATGAGTTTTATCGTAACTGCATCAAAAATATCATAAATATTTATTAAGTATAGAAGATTGATTAGAACATTAATCATTTTATATTTAGCGCTGTTTTTATGCTTAGCTAGCTTTTAATCACAACGCAAACAACCCCAGGTTTTGTCTTAACGTCAAGGGACAAAAAGAGCAAGAAAATCATACCTTAATCTTCTGATTTGTACATAAGACGGAACCGGACGGAACATTAATTAACGAACAAGCTGTTTCAACTCCACGAGTACAACAATATATACAGGGTGGTTCACTAAGTACGGTTTCCAGCTGTAACTTGGAAAATTGTTGTCTCACATTAACGGAAAAAATTGAACGTTGAACTGTATACACCTAGATCAAAAGCCGGAAATCAGATTATCAGATTTTTGTTCATAATGCCGTTTCTGGTAATGCTAGAATCTTCCGATTTTTTAGATTATTTTTGTTTTCAATTTCAACTCCTCTTTACCTTGGAGAATATTGTTTTCGGCCATGATCTGCAGGAATTGGCGGTAGAAACTATTTTCAATAGTTCTCTCATAGACGATTTACTCCACAAGAACTCTTCCCCGTTAAAGTGGGAGGAAACTATAGTATCCGGTAACCGTGCTTAGTGAATCACCCTGTGTTTAATGTTGAAGGGGGTAAACAAGTTAAAGAGGCTATAGCGGAATGATAGTGCTAAAAAGTTTGAAAGAAGCTCAACATACTGTTGTAATACTTTAACAACCCCTGTTATTGCGTCAATAAAAATATTGTGAATCTAATCAAATTTACCTGTACGAGTACCTGTATCTGATAAATTAGACAAACAAAAAAACAAAGAACAAAAAGAACTCTTATCTCGGGGCTTTCGATACCTTGCCCTGCATCGACAAGTATCATCTGTGGGTCCACTATTTAGCACAAATCAACGTTTATCCGAATATTGTAAGATGCTTCGATATCAAATTATACAAATAAAAAAACTTAAAATAAAAACATAGCCTTGCACAAATAGCTAAATTCATTCAGACAAAGAATTATCTTAACTACTAAACCAATTTTACATAATCTTACATAAATAAACAATTACTTTTTTAGTTGACCAAATGAAAGCATAACGGAACCGTATATGGCCCAAATTTTGAAATATTGAAACGAACCACAGCTGATACCAAGACAATGCACTCAAAGAACCAAATATCCTGAGATAAGAGCCTTCAGAAACCGAAATAAACAAAATATGAACATAACCGATTTATTAAAAAGAAAATTAAAATAAATTTAGACAACTTTACTAACAAAACGTAAGCTTAAGGTAGCTGTAAACCTTTATATTAAATTAGCATAGGTACTCGTTCAAGTCTTGAGTCCAAATCACAACAATACATTTTCTTCAACTTCAACGTCACTAGAAATTTTCATAATACTTCAGAAAAATGTTACTTATAATTTAGATATCTATGCTTCAAATTCGCCTGTCAATGTTTTAGGACAGCTTCTCATGTTATGTTATCTTGAATCCTAAAGGTGCGTCCAGATATGCGCATTTCGGCAAGTCGGGGCTCTAATGTAGACGGTACGATAAACATTCGCACAAATGCATGTGCGCATTTAGGATTCATACTCCCGTTCGCCTATTAGCCCTATACGTTACTCTGCGCCTTTCAAATCAGCATCCTTTGACGTTCGTCGAAAAACCGACAACAAGGTGGACCGGACTTATGAAAATGTATGTTGTGTTGCGTTTAAAACTTTTAAGGATCATCATCAGCATTGAATAACCCTACATAACTAGGTGGTGTATAAGCGATTAGGGTTATTTATTTTATTTTAAAATACTCCAAGTTTTATCTCTATAATCCAAGCAGCGCGCTGCAACGTATTGAGCGACTTTTCTACGTGTTTCCTCTTCTATTACGTCATTACGTCACGAGCACTCCTACGCTCATCAAAAGTTTTGAGGTTTTTTTCTCAAAATTCTAACATGAGATATACATTTATATAAAGATTTACTTGACAGTTGTAAGTGCCCGATATTTCAAAAAATCAAGGTGCACTATGTAAAAGCATTAGCAGCCTATTATAGTAGCAGGATATTCGTACCCCCCCGTCTCACAGTTATTTTGAATAGAGGATGCGTGTATTGTATACTTTTAAAGATATACAAAACTGCAGCTCAAAGTCGGATGATAAGGATGTCAAGATTCTATGACGTGTTCTCCAGCCTTCTACGTGATATGCAGGTTTGGACTCCTAAAGAAAAACTACCTCGAAAAACTAAAATATTGCAATTATTGGATCTGGTCCTGGAGAAAAATACATAAAATACCGTGGACTGCAAGAATAACAAACAAAGAGCTCCTTAATTGAGTAAATAAAATATCTGAAAGAATTTTAATTATCAAAAACAGAGAAGTCAAATACTTTCACTACCTACATTACTTACTTGCTTACTGTATTGAGGACTACTATTAAAGTAACTATTCAAAGTTAATTCCTTACCCTTATTGCAACTATTACTACTATTTTAAACAAAATCTGTTATAAATTCAATTCGATTTTTTGATTCTATAAACTGCGGATTAATTGAATTAGACAAACAATATTATTTTCAAGGTTTCAGGATTTTGCCTTACCTACATAGGAAGTTGCCTCCATTTCAGTATTTATTTTTCATCTGCCTCTAGAAACCTTGGCGCGAATAAATTCTTGTATAAACCACTGGGGAAGTCAACGGCTTAGTAAAATAAACAAATTTCTTTGAAGACAATTAATAACTTTCCAAAGTGAGAAATTAAATCTTTACTGTGTTTATTTCAAATGCTATTTTAAAAGGAATAAAACTAATATAATTGCTACTTTAATAATCATTTGCGTGACAAGGAAAACAGCTTGTACGTACCTATTAACTGAGATAAAATAATTATTTAACTTTTCAGACTTTTAATCAGCTCCCCGATCAGCTCTATTTAGTTTCCCAAGGAAATGGTTTTTGTTTAATAAAGAACACAATATTTATTTGGGCAACAGTTCATATCCTAATTTTGTATTCTAGGGTAGGTGTTTAATACTTAATGAGTGTGTTTCCGTGCGTGCGTGCTTACCTTACAAATGGATCGCAGCTGTTAACAGCCCCAATTGTTCTAGACGGGAGATTCTTGGCTTTCAACAGTGATACCAGAAGTTTTTCTGTCGAAGGCTCATAGCGTAAAGAAAACCATAGTCGACCAATATGTCCATCTGGCCAATGTATCTCGTCTAAATCTAGGGTACTCTTATACAAAGCAGGTTCGATAACACCTAATCCGTAACAACCTGAAAATTAAAGCACACCGTAAAAACACAATCCAAACTTCTTAGGAAATACATTTTATCAACTATATCAGTAATAATTTATAATTATTGCTAATTATTTTAATAACAACTTGTAAATAAATTGGCTTCTTAAATATACTTACTGAATGAATGAGACCTTTGATTATGATTGCTTGGTAATAATAATGTTTCAGTATCGTAATCGGAGTCGTCGTAAGGTTCTTGTTCACTGAGGTCGCCAAGTGATGTGCTTCGTAAAGGAGGAAGACTGAAGTGAATTTCTTTAGTCCTAAAACAACAATCACTAATTACACGACAAATTTAGGTTTTCGTTTAATAATATAGGGTGAATCTTTAGATAAGAGTTCCTTTCTGGATTTATTTTAGTTCGATGTTCAGTTTTTTAAAATTAGATATACAGGGTGATTTCTAACGTACGGAGGAAATTAAAAGGACAATTAGAGGAGACCAAAATATAGTTCGTTTTTACAATAAACTTTTGATTAAAATCGAACAACAAGAAAGTTACAGCGGTTTAAAGTTCTTATAAATTAACGTCCACGTTTTGAGTACCAATGAGCTTATTGTATTCGGTTTTACATCAGAAACACTTCTCACACAATCTGATAAATTGCTGCTGTAATTTTGACTTACCTACATGATCAGATTATGTAAATCAGCGGTTGTCAATAAACAAACACCTATAACTGAATATTTTAAAGAACACTTTAAATAGCCATAACTTTCGTCTTATAAAAATTTTCACTGAATTTTGTTTAATTAGCTTACAAATATACAAAAGTTGAATTCAAAACGTAAGTAACACGTAATAAGAACTTTAAACTGTTGTAACTTTCTTGTTATTCCATTTTGATCAAAAGTTTATTGTAAAAAAAACTATGTTTTGGTCCCCTCTACTTGTCCTTTCAGTTTCCTCCGTACGTTACAAATCACCCTGTATAGCCTACGCATACGCACTATGTTTGTTAATTAGGAAACGGGGGGAAATGGAGAATATGATAGTACCATTGAAACAGGTACCTAATACTTTACTTAAAAAAATTATTAATCACAAAATTTTTGGATTCTACGCGACAGAGGGAAAATTAAATAGTTCAAGGAATCTAAAAAATACATAACTTCCTGAATTGTACAAATAATAAAAAAGAAATGATATGCGAAAAGTATATTTCTGAATAATCACATAAAAGGAAATATTTAACGAGTGGGAAGAATCAACAGTAGTCGGTAATTCCAATTCAGATTGCTCAAATGAAGATAAAAGATATAAAAGATAAAAGCGTCGGCATTTCAAAGATTAAAACAATAGAAGAAATAAGATCTACAGTCACTTTGAACATACATGATGCCTAATAGCCAGAGTAGAAGACTGCTGGTCATACAGAGGAAGAGGGTAATCAAAAGCGTTGATATCATGGTAACATTATGTTATTACAACCGAAATGCGGGAATATGATGATACCAGGTGAACGTTGGTTTGAAGAACGAGCAAGTAAAGCGAGCGAGTTCCTTTTTTGCGCGATTGTGCGGATGACGCTTTCATGCAGGAAATTTGTATAGTACCTACTATTTTTTGTACGAAGAACAAATTACTAATACGCGGAGAAGTAAATTTAAAATCAGATTGGGATTTAATGAAAGTTACAGAATTTAGATTTTTTTGGTTTTTTAACGAATATTTCACTCATACATTGTTGTAACAGTAGGTACAGTACAGAACTAATAAGTGATAGTTCCACGTTGCCAGGCCAATCTAGCGATAGTTCCACGTTGCCATAACATACTTGCAACCACAACATACTACTAAAAAAAAAAAACAAATTTTGTTAAACGTCATGAAACGTTTTGGGAATGTTTCGGAACGACAAATTGACGAAAATGTTATTAAAAGTGAATGCAAAAATACAAAAAAGAGCAAGGACAGTGTCTGGAGACAGTTTATGTCATTTTGCGCCAAAAAAAGTACACATTCGATCGAGAGACTCCAGTATCCGAACTTGCATTCATTTTGAAAAATACTATTGGTTTCGAGTATTTTTATTCGAGAAATATTCTCCCTAAATACCATTCGTGCTTAAAAATGAACCGGATAATTTTTTAGCACTCGTGGTATTACCCCCGATTATTTTTCAGTAAAACAATTGATTAATGCTGATAGTGATATTTTGTATACTCCTACCACACCGACATTCAGGAGGTTGCATAATTTGTTGTTGCAGTTCTTAAAAGCTGATACGAGTATACTGTCTTTTCATAACAAATTCTTTAAAATAAGCGAATGTTTCTTTTACAGCAATACAGAAAATTGTACTCACGTCAATTTTCCGATCTACTTAAGCAGAAAAAATAGTAAAAAGCACTGGCCCTCTAAAGCATCCTACAAGAAAATCATTGTATTAATAATTAATTTTTTGTGCCTCCGGTTGGCATCACTGAGTTTCTGCATTGCAAAATCCGCCAGAAACAGAGGTTTCTCCGGCCTAGGCCGGCAAAAGTAAGAATTTTAGGTTATTGGTTGGCTGCATCGGCTCAATCTGTCAAAGTCAAATTTATGCATCACGGTCGGAGGCGATCAAACAAAATAAATTAGCAAAATTTTACAAATACGATTACCTATTTGAGCCACGGTGGTGATTTGAATATAATCTTTAATATGCGCCGGTGTATCCATTATTAAATCAAAGATAATGAAATTTATAAATAAACGTCTATGGAAATTGTAAGAAAATAAATGAATTAAGTTTAATGTATACCAGGAAACAAGGAATCTTGATTTAAAAATCATAAAAAAAAATCCTAATACTAAATTTTAAATGTAAATTTAATTTATTTAAACAAACATCGGCACAAAAAATCTTGTGTATTACACGTCCAGAAAAAGTGCTCCTAATTGCAGGACTCGACGTTCCGACTCGCCCTGCAACCTTACTCGCACTCGCAAATGTGCTGTTTCTGGCCTTGTGATACAAATAACTATTTAAGTGCTTTTTTTAATTTTAAGTGCTATTTCCGGAGTTTTCAATCATTTATTCATTCATTTATATTGCATATGAGGTACGTACGGATAAATGCCTTTTGGGTGTCGTATTATACGCTTAGTTTTTTTTCACAGGCCAGAATTATTAGTTTTCAAGCAATTTATATACCTTCCATAATTCTCAATCTATAGTCATCCATAACTCTATGAATTTTATGTGCTTTGTTATATAATAGCATTTTTTGGTCACGCAACTGTTGTTTGCCATTCCCTTTCAGCTTCCGTTTTTGTTTCGGAGATCAATTATACGGTTGATTTACTTCTTCTAGCTCGTTTAAACGGTTTGGTTTCTTTGTTCAATTATTTTCGATTGATTTCGTGAAGGTGTCAGTGCTTCCATTTTAGTTGTTGCGAGATTTATTTGAATTTCGTCAAAATTTTTCCAAAAGATGTTGAGTCCACCAAACTGTTAATAATTAGCCTTCGCATTTGTTTTAAGCTTTATCATTTTTTTCTATTGACAACATCCACGTTTATTATTTTTTACAATACGGAATCCTTACTGAAATGACCAATAAATCCATCTGTAGCCTATGTATATTATTGTCGGTTAAAATAAAATTGGTTTCTAAATAAATTTCTACACTAAAACGGGATATTTCACTTGACAATGGAGGTTTTTATTGAAAAGGACTCATCAATTTTTCATAAAAAAAATATAAATAAAAAATGAAAGTATCAAATAACACAATAAAAATATGAAAGCCGTGATTGCTTTTCACATCCGGTGTATGCAGAAATAGAAATATGTTATTATAACTTTTGCTTTAAAACAGCAGTTTGTATGCGCTTTTATGCATCTGCCTATAAGCTATAAGGATATTATTTACATTAATTTGTTCTATAGGTGATGATAATAAATCATTATGTTTACATCGAAGTAGATACATTCGAAAATAAGAAAAAGTAAACTATAATATAACAGAAAAATTTAAATATATTCTTTAATTTCTAAATTTTAACTGCCGCGGTGAGGTTAAAAAATAGGAAAGTACGAACCAAAATATGTGTTTAAAATATTCAGCGACCTAGTAAACTGTCAACAGAATGCATCTTTATGGTACCTTTGAATAAATATAAAAATAGACCAACATTTTCTTCTCCTAAACATCGGCCATACAAAATTCTATAACGACTGCTTGATATTTTATTTTGAAACTTTACTCTCTAGTAGTAACATAGTTTTAAAAGTGAAGAATTTCTGTGATGAAGCATTTATTTTTAATATATTATTTATGAAAAGTAAAAAGAACAATAAATATGGATAGTTGTTGACAAACATTTACTATTTTTAATTTTAATAAAACCATTTCTTTTTGTACGTACTGTACTATTTATAGAAACGTTTATTGCTCCAGGAATAAGATAAGAGTACGGACAAAATAAATTAAACTTTCCTAAGAAGGATAATGCGAAATTAGTGGTTTGTGAATGATATTTCTACACTGCGCAAAATTTTCGAGGATTTAAGGAATTTTTGATGATGAGGGAAGTTGATATATAATCTGATATTGATTGTAAACTGGCGACTTTTGATATTTTTAGCAAAGTTATTTAGAGAACAGAATATGAGTGTGGGTTTGATGCTGGTGTCTATCAAAAGGTACATTTTTAAAATTCTAAGGATAAATAAAACAAAAAGCTTTGCTGAAATGTGGAATTCTTCGAAATTGTATGTTGCATTCATAGACTATGAAACAGAGAGCGGAATGTTTCAGATATTTGTGAAAATAATGCAAATTCTTAACATTACTTTGCATTTAATTAGTGAGGTAATATTAAAAAAAGAGCGATTTCCAAATTATTTCCATATTTGTTAATTATAATAAATTGTTTGTCAAATTGCAATATTTGTTTTATAATAAAATTGCCTAATTGTCCTAAACTTGAATATAGGTGCAATGGTTATTGCTGCAATCCTCGTCAGCTAATCTACTTTATTTTCAAAGTGCTGGCAAGGAGGATTACAGGAAAAGAACGAGTAGGGAATTATAAGAGGATTAAAAAAAGTTAGTCATGATTAGAAATTTAGTCTGAGTTGACAAGTTGTAACCAAAATTATGGATTGTTATAGTCAGTGATCAAGTCCAAGAGAATGCCAAGTCTCGTTCATTTAGTCTTAGGGTAAGTAGGTAGTCCTAATTTTAATTGTAATGTCAAGGTACTAGTTTAAGAATATTTAATTCAATCAATTTAGTTGCTACTCGTAGTCTATTTTGATGTGTTTCTCAACCAATCCTGATGGCTGGTGATTCCCTAGTTTATCTTAGGGAATCGCTGACGTTACGTTCCCCTTCCCCCAGGCGGTAACACTACGTTTTGCTGCAGTATTAGCGAATTGGCGAAACTACATCTGCATCACAAAAAAATTGTTTTGATGTTTTAATCTTCTTTGCCATATTTTCTTCAATATATCCCTCCCCAGCACTTATAAAATGACACACGCGTCTGAATGTCATCTCCGCTATCAACAAGAAGGGTGACGCATAATGTATTACAACTCACAAATTTCCTATGAGTATAATGTAGGAGTAAAAAACAACGTTTTATTTAGGAGTACCTAAACAGATCTTCTAAAGATAGAAATGCAATTGTGCTAATCGATTTTAACTTTGGTAAAATAATAATAAACAGTTACCTAAGCAACTCGCAATGAAGCAAAATTTTGGTGATTGACAATTCCGCTTTGAACTCTTTGAAATAATTCAACACTTTGCTGGTGTCACCTAAGAATAACGGCTATTGTTCTGAACGGTAATTGTTTAACTCATTAACAATGGCAATAAATTGTATGATTTGGTAGTGGCAAACCACCAGTGGCGTAACAAACACCCCTGCAACCTCTGCAACGCGGAGTTTAAATATTTTTCTGAGCAAACTCTTCTCTATCTACTATAATATACTTACAGAAACTGGGGCGTTGATGATCCTTGATGAGAAGGATATACAAGAATACTCGACGCCTGTTCTTCGTCATTATTTTTATTTCTTCGTCGGTGCGATACGATTATTGCAGTTATGATCAGGACAACAAGCACTCCAGTACCTACTGCCACCGCTGGATACAACATTTCTAAAATTAAAATAAAAATTTGTTAAGAATTAGACAAACTAGTTATTAGATGCTCTTATTAACATTTCAAGCACATATTAAAACAGAATCATTAAACTTGAAAATGATTGTTAAGAGGGCGCTGACGAGTGGACGAAATATACAGTTGAAAACAAGCCTTTGCGCGGATTTATTAATCTAAAAAACTAATCAAAATATGCCCAATTATATTTTTTGATTTTGAAGAATAAGGATGGCTGAAGGCAATAACCAATTTTCATGGCTTAATTGTGTTGTTTAATAGGTTAAATAAATTATTGAAATTGATAAAAATTAAAAATTTTAAGTGACGAAATAATTTGAAAATTGCTTATTGCCGTCCCCACATCATTTAATAATTACTAGCAAAATTTCACATCAATCGGTTGCAATTGAAACGTGATTAATAAATAACCGTAAATTTTTAACAACCATTAGTTGAGATTCGCACCATATCAGGGTGACATATTGCCTTAAAGTTCAGACCATTTCGTGTAGATGGCACCACGTAAAAATTCCACAACTGATTGTCAGAATTTAATTTACCGCAAAACGTCAATTTCACAATCTGTAAGGTGATGCTGATAAGTAATTTATAATTTATAGGTAATAATCAATTAAACAGCTTAGTTTATGTCAAATATTCTGTTTATCATTGAATAATGAATAAATGAAAATAACTTCGTATAGGTGAGTACCTATACTGAACAAAATTAACGTCAGTTTGTACTTATGGCATTAATTAAAGAAGTGCTTACAATTCAAAATAAAACCTTTAAAAAGGGATACAACAAGGCAAAAAAGCAAAAGAAGAAGCCATAAAAAAGAAGAAATAATGTAAAAAATGCAAAAGCGAAACTAGTAAAATACCCTCTGGCAATACACAATATGAAATTTTATCCCAAAACTGTACGACATTTCTTAAAACCACAGTGTAAAACTAAGGAGAATTATTTATGTTACTACCACTTAATAAATGATTGTGGATAATATTTTCTAATTTGTCTTAAATATTTAAAACTGGCATTTTTTGTTAGGAACATAAGTGCAATGCAAATTTTAAAACTTGTAAGAAATGCCGGTAACAAGCAAAAGTAAAACCTATTTAAAAATTGTTATGATTTATGAATAATGCAAAGTATCTAGAATTTATTTAAGAAATTTAGGTACAACTGGATTTTTTGTTTCGAATATTGCTATTTCAAACCAAATTTTTTATAATTTTTTTAATAAATCAACAGTTTTAAATTAAAAAATAAAGTGTTTAGATATAGGTAGTAGTTTACTGTTGGAGAATAGTATTTTTAACTTCTAAGGTCTTTACAAGACATCTCACTACTGCAAACAAGGAAAATGTTTCATTCCTTCCTTTTATACCATCTACTACCTATATCTATATGTGTTGGAGGCAGACGGCGAATTCGGTCCGCGGCCGTAATATTTGAACATATCGCATATGTAGGTGTTAACTAATTAGTGCGAAAAAATTCAGAAGGTGATTCTACATCGAAAATTAGCATAATAAGCCTTCACTATGTGAAACATACAACTTTTATCAATTTCTCTTTCAGAACTTTTTTGTGAACCAAGGTATGGGTTTTGTAAATATGTGAATTACATAGCTTGATAAGTCTGGAAACTTTTTTGTATCTTTCGTTTTTTCCGTAAAGTTGATAGTTTTCAAGTAAAACAATAAATTAACAAACCCATACCTTGGTTCACAAAAAAGTTTTGAAAGAGAAGTTGATAAGAGTTTTAAGTTTCACATAGCGTAGTAAAGGCTTGTGCTAATTTTCAATGAAGAATCCTAAATTTTTTCGCACTTATTAGTTAACACCCTGTAGATATATTTAGACATATAGCGATATGAGAAGAACTGATAGTTGATATTATTGCTAACACAGAAACTAGAAGTGGTTACGCAGAATTGGAAACACCTATTTTGCATGACCGTAGCTGCAATTAAGAAATTTGCATCAGAGTGCCTTGATAATATCTGTCAACTGACATTGATTATCAAGGCACTCTGATTTCCATAAGGGATCTGCCGCTGCAGATGTTTGGATTTATTTTTTATTCCAAAATCGCAATTTTTAATTTTTGTTCAAATTCCAAGGCCATTAGATACAGTTGGCCTTGGCAAATTCATACAACTACTGCCCTCTTTACTTTTTTGTCGAAACCTTTAATTTGAAGTTTTCCCTGCTAAGCCAATGTGCATCCCCCACCACTGTGTCAGCACGGCCTTAATAGAGAATTTTTTTGAAAACATTTAGTGTAACCTGTCCAGTGTCCATGGGTACATCTAGTCGTTACTAGGCAGCGAGACATAACTGTACTGGAAACACATCCTCGACCTAGGTCGAGAATATTATTCCTGGCTTTGTCATTTTATTGTTTATTGTGTTATATTTTAATACTGCAGCAGTGATTAAAATTACAATTGTTTTACAAACACATGATCGGCGGAAAACAGTACGTAGGAAAAGCACATTTCCGGACTTTTACGATTGGTGTTCTCGGCCGTCACCTCGACCAGCAATTGTTACAGTGGAATGTTACACTTTTCCTACAAGATATTCATGGCCGTTTTCACCAACGCTTCCTAAACCAGTACCTACGCAGGTATTACCTAGAGATAGGTAATTCCTAAACAGATGCGTAAACTTTATCCGTTTTCACCAGCCAAACCGTTGCTTATGTAGGAATTTCTTACAGAGGTAACCGATGTTATATCGCAACGTCGCAAATGACAGTAGTTCGTACATGATTTAGATAGTTTTCTCGTCCTTGACATATTGTGAGTACGACAGGTGGATGCACACCATACCATCACTGGTATATGGGAAGCTTTAATACCATGAAAATTTTTTAAATTGAGAAAATGTCTGTCTGTGCGTGGTGTGTGTGTATGTGACGCCTCTAACGCAAAAACTAGTGAACCGATTTTGATGAAATGAAGGGTTATATCGAAAATCCATCGACAAAATAAGTTTTTCAAAAAAATCTGAAACCGGAAGCGGAAGTTAGACATGTTTTTTTGGTAGCATTTTTTTCAGAAGCAGAATCTCGAACATCTGAGTAGCAAATATGAAAGAAGACCATAATTCAAGAGAGATATATTTTTACCGGACTCTCTAACTTCAAAATGTCGGTCGATATGAATTTTTCAAAATTTTGACCACCACGGTGATTTCCTCGTCTGATGTACATGCGTCGTATCTATCTAAATTTTCAATGAAACGCCCTGCACGCATGTTGAAAAAAAACTAAAGAAAACTTAAAACCACGACCTTCTTGATTTCCAAGACTTGACGTCTTTCGTCAAGTCTCGGAAATCAAGAAGGTCGTGCTTAAAACATGTTATAAATAAATTCTTTATAGGTGGCAGCTTTCAAAACTCTCTAACAAAAACGCATGAACAGAAACGTCAAACAAGATAGGCAATGCCTACCGATATGAGACAACGTCAAATGGGTTCCTAAAGTTACACACTGCTTATCTTATTTACGAACTCGATTGTGCTTCGTGAAAACCAAATTGCAGTTAAGCAGTGCCTAACCCTTAATATAAGCAATTCTTATGTAGTTTAGGAAGCGTTGGTGAAAACGGCCATCAATATACTAATTTTGTAATAAAACTTTGTGCTTATAGCTAAGAAACTGATTTGTAAGGCGACAATTCCATTTACATTTAGTTAGTTACATATTAAGATAAGTTGGTGGGATTTATAATTGCTAATATAAATACAATTTAAAACACAATCTCATACAACACAAACATTTTAAACATGCAAGTTGTGTTTATGCAGAGGATAATTGTTAATTGAGAAATAGATTAACGTGGATGTATTTAATTACCGTTATCCGAGTTGATCACGAAAAATATTAATTGTCTGTGAAATTGATTTTACCGGGAAGGAAGTTCATGCCACGAAGACTACAGCACTATTATATAAAATTGAATTATTAATTTGAAAATACGGAAGTTATGGCTGGAGTGTTTGAAATATTAAACGTTTCTGAGAAAAATACAGCCATTTACAAAATCAAGGAAATATGATTTAACAAACGATGTTAATGTACAGGGTGTTAAAGTAAGTTATTACACACGAAAATAGCAGGTAAAACTTATTAAAATAAACAACGTTTTTTAGTTCCAATATTTGATTTGTGGCCCCGATTCGTAGATTTAGTTTGTTTTTTTAATAATCAATAATTCCCTTATTTTAGGGAATATTTCAAAATACTACTATTTTTTTGTTAAAACATCTTCGTTGAAAAGTTAGAGCAGTTTCAAGTTAACCACTGAGGTCCTTTAAAAAAGTATGCAATAAAACAGAAGATCAAGTTACAACGAGTTATAATGTAGTATAATTAACAGGTTAAGTAAAATTTGAAATTTGGATATAGTGGAGATCAAGTAAATTTTGAAAAACGGCAGTTTACTTCACCTTTACCGGCTTTACCACATCTGCAAATCTCTAATGTAAAATTTTAATTCGTTGCTTAATTCCATACTATTAATTTAATTAGTGTTGTGTATGACTTAATTACTTGCCATGGTCAGCCAGTAATTAAGGCAAATGCCGTTAATTGTAACCCCATGTCGAATGGTTTGCCCAACTTGATAATGATCGACACAATTATAGAAACATTTTGTGGATTGTCCGGGGTTCGAATCATTTCGGTCCTCGCATTGCGAGCCTGATCCAGTCTCATCGGACCACTCGGATTGACTTTGACAATAGCGTTCTTATTTAAAATTTTAAAATAATTTTAATTTGAAATTAAACATTATAGCCACCCAATTCCAATGTAACAGCAAACCTTAAACGGGTTTGTTTAACTTCTTAACGGAAATTAGTAATGTGAGCTAAAGTAACTTTAGATTTATTTTTAGTTTAATTTAGTTTCACCCGTGAATTTAAATATCCTGCCGATATCAAACATACGCATCAGCAAAAAGCGGTACCACCAAACAAAATATAAAAAAATGATCAGCAATCAGCCGTTTGGGTTTAGTCGATTTGTTTCTTTTTATTTCGGTCCTGTGGTCACTGTAGTGAGTGTTTAGGAGTAGGACATAGACAAATACAAGTTGGTATGGCACAGCAGAAACTAGAAGTGGTTACGCAGAATTGGAAACACCTATTTTGCATGACCGTAGCAGCAATTAAGAAATTTGCATCAGAGTGCCTTGATAATATCTGTCAACTGACATTGATTATCAAGGCACTCTGATTTCCATAAAGGATCTGCCGCTGCAGATGTTTGGATTTATTTTTGTATTCCAAAATCGCAATTTTTAATTTTTGTTCAAATTCCAAGGCCAACTGTATGCAAATTCATACAAGTACTGCCCTCTTTACTTTTTTGTCGAAATTTTTAATTGGAAGTTTTCCCTGCTAATCCAATGTGCATCCCCCACCACTGTGTCAGCACGCCCTTAAGTACTACATCAAACTGTTAAAAATATAAATTAACAGTAGGCGAGTTTTGTAAATAATCTTAGGGAATAATACACACGTACGTGGTCGTATAAATTATTTAGTAATAGTCTCAGAACTATTTTTTTTATATTTCAGTGGCGTAGCTAAGGGAATTGCTATACCGGGCTAAAGCCCCCACCACAGAATTTGCGTAGTAGTTCTGAAATTATATTTAAAGGACCTGAAAAAAATTACTGATGTGCAGAGGCATTTATACCACGAAGAATTGAACGACAGATATATATCGAAATACCATACAAACAAAGTCATTAGAAGAATATTTCAGAATATCAATATTTTTACCCTTTTTAGACGAACTATTGTCCCAACTTAACACTAGATTTGTTAAATATAATAATACCTTGGCATCTTTCTCTTGTCTTATTCCATTGGCAACAGTTGCAAATAATCTAAAATTTAATCAATTGACCTGCTTTCTGCCACAACGATATACAACTAAACCAAAGCGCTTTTATAAATATCTATATATTTTGTTAAAATTTCTCGAAATATTTTGTACTTGTGTCGACTAGTACAAGTCAAAGATCATTTTCCACCTTAAAAGGAATCAAAAGGGGTCTAAGAAATTCTGTTGGGTTTGGCTAATTTAAATATACGAGTACATTAAGAAATTAATACCCGTTTCGGCTGACGAAGTTTTGGATGAGATGAAGAAGTGCGAACGTTTTTTTCTAAACCACTTACTCAGTATAAGCGCATGAACCGCCATGCACGCACATGCCTTACTTTTCAAAACCCCCATGCGAATCCTCATCCACAAGACCGCTATAACATATCTTTTTTAAGGGATACTGAGACAAATCTTAAAACTTGTCGGTCTTTATAGCCCTCCCCAGATACAATTTCTGGCACGCCACTGGGGTGGCAGAAAAAATAACCCAGGAAAAAATCCCCTGAAACTTTACCCCTGTAAACACCCCCGGAAAAAATGTCCCGTGGTAAAAATATTGCAAAGGAAGAAAAATAATAAAAAATAATCCATTGCAAATAAAAATGGATTTTGAAAGAAGCAGGCAGTGAAGGCAGTATTGGAGAAGAATTGATCGTACCTGGCTGTTATCACCATGTTATTATTATTTGTGCCCGAGCACCCATAGAAAAATTCAGAAGTTTTGAAAAAATGTTGTTAAATAATGGATCGTTTGGTCTTCTTACGACTCGAAGACGTGCGTAGGGGTATGGAATACCTGAAGCAAAAAGTTTCCGCTGGAGCTGAAGAGCTTCTGAACTATTTTAATAGCACACACATTTCTGACACTTGCAGAAGGATTGGAAATGACAATGATGTGTTATACGTCTCGTCTTCGCAACATTCCTGCACTGTTTCCACCTGAAACTTGGAATCTAACGACATCAAAAGACGGGGAGCGTACCAATAATAATTTTTTTCTTCAAGCGTATCATAATATCCGTATTGTTGTACAGAACTGGCTATGTAGAAGGAAGTCATTTTGTTAGTAGTCAAATAATGAAAATAATGTTACTAGTACAATAATGTGTTTACCTATCCATGGCAACGGCAGTATTTTGGCCATAGCTCCGCCCCCAAGGTTGGTAGAGGGGAGAGCGTTGTTCTGTCGAAATGACTTTTTAGGAAATATTTATTTACAGCAACAGAATATTTTTACACTTGAAGAAAAAATAGTATATATTATTCGGAGTAGAACGTCTTATTTGTGTTTCGCTCACTTGCACAGCCTCGGCGTGTACGCCTCGGCTGCAATATGGCTCAACACAAAAAGAACTCTTTCTACTCCTAATAATATAATATACTATTTATGGACAAGTTGAATATTATATTGTAATTTTAAATTCCCAGGGTTACCTAATATCTGATAATAACGCATGACCTACTATAATTAAAAGTTGAAAAGTTATACCGTAAAATGAGAGGATGTAAAAATTGTGTAGGTAGTCATCACTTAATTTGATAAATTCAAGAAAGCACTTAATAATAAAATTCCGGATTTATTTTTCCGACTAAATGCTTCCGAAAATTGTAAACCATGTTAATCCATTTACGGAATTTAAATTTTCCTAACTTTTCGGAACTTAAACGAATTACATAAATCCCAATAAATTATGCAGGTTTCGATCGGTAAACTCAACGGCTCTTCCCTTTTGCTAAATTAATATCTCGCAGATGAAAACTAAAAAGATTTAAAAACTAGATTTATTATCCTCACTGTAGAATCATCTGAAACTGCTTGTAGGAAATTACAATTCCAGATTTGTCATTTCCATTTTTAGTTTGTTTGTCCAACAAACAAATAAAATGTTTGAGCTAATTTCTTACGCATTTGCCTTTGCGTGTCTGACATTACAAAAATTCCACAAATAGGATTACACCCACGTTACACCGCTAAAGAAGCATGTTTAAAAATTATTTCATTTCACACAGGGACCGCTTTTAAAATTCCATATTTCATGAATAATAACCCGTGTCCGGTTGAAGTTATGAAATTCTGACGAATTGAGGTGAGGCCCTCCAGGTTACATCAGAGTGCTTTGTAAAATATAAATTGGAAATAAACTTTTAATGGCACCGTTTAGTGGGATTTCTAAATTTCGTTTAAGCATTTGAAATGTAAAATGGTTATAAATATTTTCCAAAAACGATAAAACAGGGCGTATGAAGTCGTTTATATTACATTTTGACCTTGACCTCATAATTATAACGTCCTTAATATTCATTACAAGGCTTATACTGATAGGATAATGTTTACTTTGCAAGTCTAACACCATTCGATTAAATTGCGATAGAAAAGCTTAAGGGGTGTAATAACAAAGAATCTATGAAGGTCAATTAAATTTAAGATCGATATTTATTTTAGATAGAATGGATAGTAAATGGAAATCAATATAAATTTAAATACCAGCAACCCCAATTAAAAAATAGGTTTTAAAAATTATATTTCTGCATATTTCCGTCTTTAATGGTAATTTTTCGTGCTATACCTCATTTGGTCATACATCATTTACATCATATCAGTAAATTAACTGATTTACTAAAATTAGAACGGAATTTCGTTGTGGATGTTTATCTTTCGTTTTACTTTAAGTGGTATATGAGGGGTCATACAGAGTGATGATAAAGTATCACACAAAAATGATATTCTGGTTATTTAAAGCACAGTATATCTGTTTAAAATTTTTGCGGAAAATCCAGAGACCCGTCGATTTTTGTTTTTAAATTGCCATTTAGACATATTATAACTTTCAACCCACCACCTCTCAACCCCTATGTGGTAGCAACCCCAACTTTATAAATTTAAATAGAACGATACGCTTTGTGATACCTCTTTTGATAGGTCGTTTTATTCTTAATATAACAAAAAAAGTTTTTCAAAATCGGTTGATAAATAACGGAGATATTTAAGAAAATGTAATCAAATGAAAATGTCATTATTCGACAAGAAAACGGCTCAAACACGCCGTAAATGGTAGACATTAAAAAAGCACTTCCTGACCTAAAAGTTTTGTATACGCGAACCGCCACATTTACCACAAGTGTCCGCATAAAACTCAAAAATCGCACCTGTGTATGTTCTTATTGATAATTAATTAGGCGTGTTTGGACCGATTTCTTGTCGAATATTGGAACTTGCAATTGATTGTTAAATATCCCCGTTATTTATCACCCGCCTTTGAAAAACTTTTTTTGTTATATTAAGAATAAAAAGGCCTATCAAAAGAGGTATCACAAAGGGTATCCCTCCATTTAAATTTGTAAATTTGGGGTTGCTATCACTTAGGGGCTGAGTGGTGGGGGGGGGTATGTACGAGTATGTTTTCACAAATACCCCCACAGGAATGTATTCCTTTATTAGAAAATGTTTTAATTAACAATAACATTGAATTAACAAAAAGGATAGAGTTGATTCAATTATTTGAACTTTGTATTAATCAAAATTATTTTATTTTTAATGATAAAATTTATCTTCAGAAAGATGGGTTACCAATGGGTAGTCCCATTTCACCACTATTGGCTAATATTTTTATGGAAAATATAGAAGATCAAATATTTGAATCAAATCTATCAAATAAAATTGTATTTTGGTTTCGTTATGTTGACGATATTTTGGCATGTTTTGATAATTCTTTCGAATACATTGACGACTTTTTAATTTTTATTAATACTTTACACCAAAAAATTAAATTTACACTAGAAATTGAACAAAACAGATCTATTAACTTTTTAGACTTAAACATAAAAATTAATTCAGAAAACATACTCGAATACTCAATTTATAGGAAACCTACACAAACTGATATTACCATACCACATAACTCTTGTCATCATAATACACATAAATTAGCAGCATATCAATCTTTAGTACACAGAGCTCTAACAATTCCTTTAGATAAAAATAATTTTAATAGAGAAATTTCCATTATTAAACAAATTGCATATAGCAATGGATATAACACAACACTTATTGACACTTTAATTAAAAAGAAAAATTATAAATTAGCTATTCAAAAAGTTTATTCCATTAATAACACTGATAAAACATTAAAATACGTTTCAATTCCATATTTTGGTAAAATTTCAGAAAAGATTGCTAAAATTATAAATAACACAAATAAATATAAAGTCATTTTTAAAACAAATAAAAATATCAAACAATTAGAAATTTTAGTATTAGGCAAAAAGAACATATCCGTTGTTACAAATATAAACATGCACATAAATCAAATTTTGCTAAACATTTGTTAGAACAAAATCACACATTAACATCTAATAATACAATTAAATTTTTACACTTTTCTGATAACAAAAATAAATTAAACATTTTAGAAGCTTTTGAAATTTATAAACACACAAAAAACAACATACCTTTAATGAATGAGCAAATTGATCTCTTAGATTCTCCTTTACTGAAGATTTTGGAATAAATATTTTTTTAAAACACTGATAAGCGACTGACCTCCGACGGGTTGACTGGGGCCAGCTGCATCACGCAGTGTTAAAATAATAGAATCAAGGAGTTACTATATTTTGCATTTGTTATAATATTTTATATAGCTTTTGACAATGGCACAGTGATGCCGAAATACGTATAAAGCGAATAAATCTTGTTATTTCCCGTTGAAATCGATATTTTATTTAATATTTATTATTTATGGGATCAAAATTATCTGTCTAAATGGAAATTTAAAAACAAAAATCGACGGGTCTCAGGATTTTCTACAAAAACATTAAATAACCAGAATATGATTTTTATGCGATACTTTATCATCACTCAGTATAATCATGTTGCCGCCCCGTAGAGGTCATGTGTTATAAATTAAAAAAAATGGAATTCTTTTAGCTTATCTACAAATAGGAGGGATTTTAAAATTACCATAATATGTTAAAAGCGGCTGTTACGCAATAATTACGGATTACGGAACATAGCAAACAGGAAACTATGAACCCATTCATTATTCGGCTTTAAATGGTAAGCCGAACCAGTGAGAAACGTGATTAATAAACTTGAATCTTAGAAGTAATATTAATAACTAATGAGATTCAATTCAAAATGTTTATTGTTTGCATGTCATATTGGATTTAATACCACATTCTAATTAATTAGTACTACCTATACTAATAAAATTAACGTTTCATGCAGCATCAAACTTCTGTTCTGGACTTGGTTTCGATAAGTTTGAATAAATGTAGAGATTAAAAGTAAAAAATTACGGATTTTCTTCAAGTGGTCGGCAGGAAAATCTGCAGCGTCGTATAGTATAGCATGTGAGGTCTTACAAAATGTAGAAATTTGGATAAAATGAATTATTATTATTGGCAGCTGATCGTTAAATAGCAACTTGAGAAATTCCATTGCAGTTAGTAAGACAAGGATAAAGTTAAATTGGAGTAATATAGGAATCGATGAACTGAATTCAGGCGTCGGATGTGTGTTCCTTGTCCTGCATCCAAATCCTCCATTCTTTCCTGTTTCTTGCTAGGGTTCTCATTTCCTCTACTATTTTTCCTCTTTCCATTCCTATTGCAAATGCTAATAAGTAGGCAATGTGATTGTAACCAATGACCAACAGAACAATGTCCAAAACTCAAAAGTAGCAGGAAAAGTGACCACCAAACTGCATTTTTCTTCTTCTATTTCAGTGCAACTGAAACATACTTGGAGAAAGTGCTAGCGCCGAGTAACTAATTGTTAGCAGAAACAGAGTCGAATTACAAATCAGATTAACATCCCAACTCTAATTAACATAGCACTATGGATAAAAATAAGTATCAACGACCAAGTAGAATATAAGTACACTCTACTGTCTACTCGTTCAGATGATTCTAGTGAAGCAAACCTATTATGAAATTATGATTACTGCTTAGAAAGGAAGATGAGGGGAGTAAAATAAGTATTACAACGCCTGAACTATAATTAAGGTATTACATAAGGTAAAATTAAGAATAATTGTCTAATGGCTAATGCAGGATATGTACCCGCCATTTACACGGTGTAATTTAATAAATCAGCAAAAGTATATGCAAAACGTGGGCCAGAATTTTAAAATAAGTAAAGGACGTATGAACCCTAGCTATAATTCTGGCAGCAATACTATAGCTATTTACAAATCAAATGTGGGAAGGCGATGTTCCAGCATGACGGAATATCCATTGAATTGCCATTGAATAGTATATTATACACCAAGGTTGAGAAGACATTTTTCTCAACCGGGTATCCTGAGATGCGGAGCATCGAAGGAAATAAGCTCCGAGGCTGATAAGTCTTCTCTACCGTGGTTTATATACTATTTTTTCCACTACTAGCACCTTTATTCCTTTTGTATTTAATCGTTTTTACGTTAATGAAAAATAAAGTTACATTTCTAAATAACCGCAAAAATCAAGTAGCCTTTGCCTGAAAACATTTCAACTGACATTTGTGTAAAATTTGACGTTTATCTAAAACATATTTATTTCTCATTTTTAACAAATAATTATAATTAAAATTAATAAGAAACAATACTAGATTGAAATAAATAAGCTTTAGAAAGTGGTTGTTGTATTATGAAGGTGAATAATATTCGATATTTGACATAATTTTTAAAGGCATCAGGCTAGCCTGCTAGATAAATTGTTTCTATTATTGACCAGTGGTCAATAATAAAAAAATAGTGACCACTAGCTGAGAAAATCAACTTCTTGCCCTGAAAACAAACTAAATAATGGTATCTTCTAAATCTAGTAGTGGAAAAAATGTTTTACGTATCACTTGTTATTTCTGTCAAGTCAATAATTTTATGTTTTCTATTAGACCGGTATATCAAGTTCCCTCTCCCAAGAATTATCCTGGATACGCACCTGACTGTAAACATAAATAAACACCATGTATTCAGAGAAAAATTTAAAAAGTTTTAATTTAAAATTATTAATTGAAATGAGGTCTTGTTTTTTATAAATATAACGCATGTAACTTGACAATCGAAGACATTGAAATGATTTTTATTGATGACTTGACAATTTTATAATTTCCCGGAAATGGACTTCCTCCAATAACAAGTATGTGACTGTGGATGCTCTCGACAGCTTTCTAAAAACTTTTCTAATGAGCTTATATTGCTTATGGACATGTACAGAAATTTGTACAAAAAGTTTTCAAGTCTAAAATGGTATTGTATCATTTTTAAAATGTCAGAAGATTTTTTTTGATATAGATTTATTCCACAGCAAACTTTCCTCTTATATTGAAATAAATGAATTTTCAACAAATTCCCTAAGGTGTTAAGAAAGATATAAAACAATAAAGAAGCTTTACCATTTTTTTCAAGACTTAAAAGTTTTGATATACCTGCAACTTGTGTGTAAATTGCAAAAAATAGGGATCATTTTAAATGTGCGTTGTTTAGTAATTGGGGAAGTATTAAAGTTTAATTTATTTTATATAACAATTTGTGCAATTATTTGCATGTATATATGAAGATAGGAATAGCTTATGAGCTTCGCTGACTGTTGGTTCTCTATATTGTAATTAGTGGGAGCGCACTTTTCACAATACAACTTGTGCACAGGGTAGTATTAAACATGTTTGCAAAAAAAATTACAACTGTTTCTCTATGTTCACGAATAAAAGTGTCCATACTATTGATTTGTGCTGTAACATTTTGAAAGTGAAATAATAGAGTTACCTCTCTAAAGGAAAGTTTTTAAGTAGATAGTTTAAAAATTTGTGATACGATAATTAAGATGCAAGTGTATTCATTCTCCTATGCTATAATTGATTAAAACTAGCCTTTGTTTCCACAAAAAATTTAATATGTGCTTAAACGTTTACCTGTTCCGTCTAATATTAAAGTTTATAGAGAAAGTATAAAATGAAACGTTGCAGATCTAAATAAAACGGAGATCGCCTTGATATCCTTTCTTGCCGAAGAATCGCTGAAAACAGCGCCCGCAGTGCCAACCACTGCTTCTAAAAAAGTAAACGGTTGCGGTATTTTCAACCCCTGTCCTTAACCCTATAACCGCTAAAAGTCCCATCTTTCAAATGTCCTCATCTGTCATACGACGACACACCAACTTTGGTTGGTAATTAGCGGAGATATATAACATTTCTACCCCCATTTTTAAGCAACTATTATACTTTAATCAAACAAAAGGACAATACTAAAACTAATTTTTTGTACAACAATTGTTCAATTTAGATACCATTTTCAGCTTACGATCTTGAATAGTGAATACAGAAGATACCTACGTAATTTATTGTATCAAGTGGAATTTGACGAAGCATCTCTTTACTACAATTCTGAATTCTTCAGCGTTTGCTTACTGATGAACATAACCCTTACTTTTCAGAAATATAATAGATAAAATCGGGAGATCTTGGCGGCATTCGAACTGTACGAACCCCTTGCTTAAATCCATGCAATATCATTCAGTTAGGTCGGCCTGACCGTTAGTCATTTACAGAGCACGTTTATTCAAATTTGAGTAAATATTACATACGGCAGAATGTATTGGTTATTTGTGTTTCTCGTTGTAGATTGAGATAAATATCGTTAAACACATCAGAGACTTCTGATTAAGTTCTCATTTGATCCTCCACGCTCAATTATAAACAGAAAATTTAAAATTGACAAATTATTTTACTTGTGTACCAGCTGAACGGCAAATTTTGAAATGTGCGGTTTTCAGTTAGTACCCTCCAAGTTCCAAACGTGAATGACTTGAATTATTTTTAACTCCTTATTACTAGATTTAATTTAATGCTCACTCCAATATTTTCATCTAAAAATAATTTTTTATATACACATTGGAAAAGAACGTCTTTTTTCAATAGAAAATAGCAAAGAAAATGGTTACTACATAACAACACTATTCTTCATAGAAATTAATTAAAACAGAGGTAATATCGTAAATGTTTAGTGATTTTTCCAAACTTCAGGGGCAATTTGTCTTATCAAGTGGCTTTTTGTGAACTCGCCCCTGAATGGTTAATCATTTCCCTGAACATAGGGCATAGCACGAAACGGCCTTGTTTCCATAGGTTTTATTTTCCTGTAGGTGTTTTTTCTTAGGTTTTTTCTCATAGAGATATTTCAGGGTTGAAGTTTAAGGCGAAGAACACAAACAAAATAATCAGGAATATTCTATAGGTTTCTTGTGTTGTGAAAAAAGATTTTGGTACGAGGGTGAATTGTTTGGGGGCGAATCGTCCGCAGGTCCGAATTGTCCTAAAAGCGAATTATTATATACTAGCGTACTACAGCCTATATGTTAATCTTGTTTACAATACAACCGTTGCAATTAAGTATCCAATTTTCATTATAATTCACATAAATAGTATATCTATCTCACTTCATTATTTCGCAATCCTTCATCTTACTTTCTGCTGTTTAGCACAGCGTACTACACCCCTAACGTTATCTTGCCCATGCACAGCGTTTTAGTATGCATTGCTTTAAGTTGCATGTTTGAATTTATAAATAATTAAAATTTCTTTTGATATTTTCTTGCTGTTGGTTAGCAGAAAACAGTAGAACATTATTGGCTTTATTTTGTTCAAGGTTCATGATTTTTTTTTCAAATATTCAATTTAATTTAATCTTACTACTGTCTCGATTGAGGCATGAAAAATAGGGTCGCTCAGGATATCTTTTAGTTGAAACGAAATTGTGATATCGATAATTAAATATCCTAGTATTATGCAGTGTAATTTAATTTTGAATCAACGATGTGTTAAATCCTTTATGCGAGAGGCTTATTCTCAATAAATTTTAAAGAAAGAGAAGGGGTACATACGAGATTGCGTGAAACGTTTGTTATTTCATTTTCTAATAATAACTCTTTATGGTGAAATCCAAAGGAAATTCAAATAATAAAGTTTTCATTAATTCTTAGCACTCCTGGTGCGTTTTCTTCCACTAAGTGAAAAGGGATGTTTCCGCCCGAACATGAAGGTCAGGCCATAGCTAAACGGTAGAAGGAGACCGAAGCTATAAATTTATTAAAGTTTTAATTTATAATTTTTTTTAATAGCAAGTAATGAAGTAATATGTATAATACCTAGTTACATGCTTTAGCGTTAATGGTTAAATAATAAGATGTAAGTTATGACAAGGTTTTATAGATTACCTACCTACTTTCAAACAATTTTAAAAATCGGTTAGACCACAATTGTATTAATAAATGTGCATGATAAAAAAACCTACAGGTTTGGACGTTTGGTGAACTTTTCAAATGGGTAAATATATCAAGTCAACAACACTCTGGACGCAGACAAAGAAAATCGGATTACAAGGTGAGATCTACTACACTATTGTTGCATGGGGCAGAATTGCGAATGGATTTATTTATTAGAAAACCAGCGACTGCACTTCAAGGGATACTTCAGAGTATCTAACAAAAAATCCCACGCGAATTCTACACCAGTAACTCTAGCTTTAAGCTAAACAAAGAAAAAGATGTAATTTTTCTAAGAAAATTGAAATGTGCTGTTTTTCAAACATTGATAGTACAGATTTTCTCGAGGAATTCCAAATTACAAACATTAACTTTTCCCTTTCGCTTCGTTATTGGATAATTCGCTTTAGTTTATGTTCTCGCAACGTAGTATGACTTGAAGAGTTAATTATTTATTGTCAGACCCTAGTTGATTTGCTGAATATCCGTAGATGTGTTTAAAATATGCATCCATACGTACCCTTTAGTTTTTCCTATGCACGTGCAGTATACAAGTAGCATGCTAGAGGATGTTATATTCAGTAATGCACTAATGTTGACTAAATAACGATTTGTCTACATTCTACAACTATTTATTTATTTACTGGCAACAATTATACGGAGGGCATATTAGCTAGCACATGAAGATATTTGAAATTACTTTAGGACTGTTTTATTGGATCGATTTATGTGAAATGTCATTAAATATTGTTGTTAAACATTGTTTTTCATATTTCTTTTCATTTTTATTAAATACACTTACATAGCATTTGTAAGTATTACAATCTGATCAATAATCGATCACTAAGCAATTTTGTTCAGACTTAACTACATAACGAACGTAAGAACTAAAGAGAAAACTCACTCAGCAACGATCTTGACCTAACACAAAATACCGTACTTTGTACTTCTCTAGCACTTCGCTTAACTAACTCTAAAAGTATCTTCCTCTTGAATCTTTGTATCAAGTCTGCGTTATCTAGGAATTAGAGAGCCTCGACGTTTAAATGTTCATGGAGTCGTTGTTCTTCATTCATAGCAATCTTACCAATGGTCTGGTAATCTCCAAAATCCAATCTCTGTAGAGGCCCATGTTTCTAAAGTACCTACCAAGAAAGCGCATCAACGATGTTTTGTCAATACTGTATTCTGGAAAGGTTAGATCATAAGGATATTGCCTTTGCTAGCACAGTCCTAGAGCTTTAGGGGATCGGACATTTAGCGCGATCGGTTTGGCGCGGCCTAATTGACGAGGCCATATTTTGGCGTAGGAACGGTTTGGCGCAAGGACTTTTTGGCGGCGGAACGGTTTGGAGCAGGAATTGTTTGGTGAAGGGGTGTTTTAGCGTAGGGACAGTTTGACGCAGGGATACTTGGTATATATCGGTGTTGATTGCCACTGTCTGTGTACATGGGGCCCACCTTAGTTGCTCATAGTAGGTAATAATACCGGGTGTCCACGGAATAAAACTTTGTACACGTGTTTATTTGCAAATGGTACCAGAATTAGGCAATTCAACTTAAAAGTTTAATAGTTTTCTTCAATTATACGTTAAGACAAATTAATTATTCTCAGCGATCGTTTGGCGTAAATATATGGTACTGTAGCTTATTTTACGCGCCGTACTGTCCCTGCACCGAAACGTATCTGCGTCAAACCGTCCATGCGTCAAATAGTCCCTGAACCAAATAGACCCTGCGCCAAACCGTTGCTGCGTCAAACCGTCTCTGCACCAAAACGTTTTAGACCGGAGCCGACTGCCGTTGGTCCATACCGGCTTAAGTATCTGTATATAAAAGGTATTCTGTTGTAGGTGGACAGCTTAGAATTTCTTCTAAGCAGTCAATACATTTTCCTATACTTGATATCAAGCTCTTCACGTTTCTTTTTGACATGAACTTTTCAGGTCAGTTTCGCATCAGGTAGTATCCAGGAAGTTAGCCGAGTTTTCGTATGGGATCAGAACATTATTTATTCTTGTTGGAAAATATTCGTTGCTTTTATTAGTAAAGCTGATATGTACGGACTAGGCATCGTTTAATCGGATTCTCCATTATGGTCTGGTCTAGTTTTCTTGCTACTTTTTCGTAGTCTTTACCTACAACTACGCCAACAGTATCGTTTGGAAATGTGGCAATTGTATCATGTTCAGGATTACGAATGTCATTAGTCGACAATGATACAAAACTGAACCCAGAATTCTTCCTTGACACACTCCTACCCCAACCATTTTTAAACAGAGTAAAGTTTCTTCTTGCTTGATTCTGAAGTATCTTTCAGTAATAAGATCCTATAATAGCCAATATTGCTTAAGTAGGAACTTATTCAGCTTGTGGATCAGTCCTCTATGCCACATTTTGTCAAAAACCTCTTCCATATTGTCACATTATAAATTAGTGACAGTCTGGATTCATACACATCATTCATTTAACAAGACTATATTTAAAGTAAAGTTTACATATTGAATAATTGCACCATTAAGGGGAGCTTACACAAATGTAGCTACCAGACCCCAGTAGATCATGTTGGTAGAGCGAGATGGTATTCCTCAAACTGAGTGTGATGGCTTGACTATGTTTTCTTGACTTCTCGATTGGCAGTTACACACTGATTCGCCTTAAAGCTCGTTGTGCTTTTATACTAGTTGGTGTGTCCAAATATGGACATAAATTCGGTTACTCGATATTCACCAGCTTTCTCATGAAACCCGATATTGTTAGTCATCAGATTTGCATTGTGAAAGTATAATGTCAAAGTATAATGTTAAACTGGCAGGTGATACTAGCATGCTAGCACGTGATGCTGGCATGTTTAGTTAACATTGATTTTACAAAGCTTATTACAGCAATCCTTAATAATTATTTAAAGTACTTCATGACAATATCTAGGAAGATAGTAGTCTGACAGACTTATTTTTCTTCTAGCGACTTTCTCATCTATAAAGTGCATTTGAACTCCTACTAGAAACCTTGCGTCTTATACCCAGTTGTATAAAATAGTTGACGTCCAGTTCAGCTGAACCACGATCAAAATTCAAATGTCATGGATATGGTTTTAAAGAACAATCGCATCCATGACAATTAAGCGTGGATCAGCTGAACTGGAAGTCAAATATTTTATACAACTGGACAATGAGATTAACAAACTGTAAACTGCAATATTATAACAATTACCAATTTGTTGGTGCATAAACGCAACAAAACGATACTTTAAAAGTTTCATATTATCTAGTATTTTACGACGTTGTAGAGGTTGTGGTTAATAACTAAGTTTGGTGTTGAAACGTTATAATAAGTAGATGTAACACTCCCTCTTTAATACACTGCACCTTGAACTGGTTCTGAACTAATTGCATTACAAGACACTGTAACAACCACCTGTAATTGACGTCTGCGTTGCTAAGTGGTTGTCACAAATTTAATTACGCAACTCACATAACTACCCCAATTACAAACTCGCCGTGTGGGCAGACACCAGGTATTATATAAGTTTAGCAAAATTATGTAGTACAACACACATTAAAGCAGGTAAACAATTATTAATGTATTCTAACAATCTGTAGTTTCAACGTTAACAGTGCTTTCGTAGATCAATGTGTGGGTGAGTGTATATGTGTGTATATAGAAATCACCCAATTAGCAGCTACCTTATTAAACAGAATTATTGTTATAAAAATAAACTAATTATAATTATCGTAAGCTGCTACTTTGAACTGGGTTTCTAGAAACAAGTAGTTCTTCTGTCATAACAGGACGTCTTTCTGTTAACGTGAAAAACTGTAACTGATACAAAAAGAGAAAAAAAAAGTTTCCAAACTGGCACTGACAGATTGGTGAAACCACCAAGACTACTAGCAGTGTATAATGGGTTGCCTATATTCCAATGATAATGTGGGCAGACCATTTAACTTGCAATTTGCCTATATTGCACTGCAATAAATGGACTTCACTGTATAATAATAACTAAAGTAATGTTATTATTCACAAGATAGATATGTACAACTGTTAGCAATTAAAGATCAATACTGCTAGAAGCGATGCGAATTGCGAGCAGTTCCTTGAAATAAATGATGCAGTTCGGAAATAGAACACAATATTCTCTTTTCCTCATTTTTCAGACACCTGTCCGATGTGAATAAAATATGACGACATGAGTTGCAATTTTCGGTAACCTTTCTCATTTATGATACGGAAAATGAAGATTAATTTTACAAATCTATCTTTTAAAGGGCTTGCAGCGATTTATAAAATTTTATGTAACCCGCTTATACATATTTCCAAATTTTTGTTAATAATTTTTTTCACGATGGAAAAATTGAAAAAAAGTGTGCAAGCGACCGTCGTCGTGCAAATACGAATAATTTTGTGTATCACAAAGTGTATTTCGTAGACGTTACACCCATTTGTTTTTATGACGAAAATTATAATTTTGCGAATAGCAAATAAAAAAAAATACTAAATAATTAATATATAAATAATAATTAACTTACCGTTTCCGTGCATATTTTCAGGAGACTGTTTAGATACTACAGCCTCAGCTGCGGATTCCCACGTAGGTGACGGCTGCACTTCCTGCGGGGACGAAGCGGAAGCCCTAATACTCCGCAGTTCACCCCACGGATCATGCTGTTGATACCACACAGGAAGAAGTTTTCTTTTCCAGAATTGATTCTCCATGATAATGAGAATTGTTGAATTCAATATTGCTTTAGTTTCGCTTACATTTCTGCGTCTGTAAGAAGATAGTATGGCATTAATATTTTAAGATTTTTGGATATTTTTTTATTTAAATTTAAATACGGAAAGCAGAAAAAGAAAATCAGAATTTTTATGTCGATTCTTACACCTGTTTAAGTTAGTTGCTATAAGAATATGAATGAAAGTCGGTAAATAGCTAACAAACGGAAGTACGACAGCTACAATCAAAATAAATATGGGTCATGTTCAGTGGTTAAAATGGCGACCAAATGCGAAATTGGAAATTATATTAACTTCGTTTTATAAATGAGAGCTGGTGGATCCAAATACTGATATAATATAATTAAAATCTATAGTACCTACTTTATTATTTCCTTACATTCAATACACAACTTCTAAGTACGCTCCTTCGAGTTCACTAAAAATAAAAGAAATTTCCTTATTATAAGCGTCTTCACAAAACGAATTACTTTCGCTTCTGAAAAAATTAATACCAACACATTTCCCTTGTCATTTGATTAATAGTAGAATTTATTAACTTTCGGATCACATAATCCCAATTTAAATTAAAATCATGAATCACCGCTATTTTTCACCACTGAGATTTGTGTAGCGTGTAATTAAAATAATCTTTATAAATTTAAAGTGGACAAGCATGCTTAATTTAATTTAAATCTTCCTATTTACAAAACTTCAAAGCTAAATCGTTCTTCGATAACTGTCGTGAGACCGAAAGTTTTAGATGCTCTTTAGAACTTCAACAAACTTTTCCTCATCCCTAAGTCTGTAAGTGGCTTTTGGTGGGTGCATTAAAAATAAATTAGGAGTAGGTTGCAAATTACAGTTTCAGTGTTACAGATTGAACTTCAACTCTCCATGTTGAATCCATGTTGAATTTTTATATTGAGTATTAGGTACTGGTTGGTTATTTTATGTATTTGAACCAAACGGCTTTGAGAGCTTCCACTTTTAATTGCATTTGTCACTTTTAATGCATATTTTCTGACTTTTGAGCCCTTACTTAATTTACAGAATAATAAAAACGTAACAATAACGGGCGATGGGATAATAATAATAAACCTTCTAAATAGCAAAAGCAATAAGATACAACACATTGAAGCATATAGTATTTCTTTTGATGTGTAAAGTTCCCGACTTTCACTTTATGCTCCAAATAACCCCAATGAAAATAGTCTGGAACATTGATATCTGGACATCTAACAGGTCAATGACGCATGCCATAACGAGGAGTCAGTCAATGTTGAAACTCATTCCTTTTTTCAATTTAGTAAGGAAAACGACTGAGGCAATGCTGACTGAATATCGTTGAAATGTAACTGTTCCCCGAAAAAGTAAAATGGATTTTACATTACGTTTCGGTGACCCAATAACAGCAGTTCCGTTTATATTAAAGAATCTACAAAAGTTCAAAAGAAACGTTTGACAAGCCATCCAAACAATTCCGCACGATATGTTTTAGTATGCGTGTGTTATGTTTGCTTTTGTCTGCCGCGAGGAATAGTATGTTGAGAACGGCGATGTTATTTTCGCTACAGAGCTACAGCAGCTTTTATAAATAAATCTCCCATTGTTACTCTTTACCTACTAAAAGCGATACTGACTGTATTATTTCATTTAAAAATGGGAATGCTAAAGTTTTTATTAAGGATTGCTTTGAGAGAAAATAGTAGAACAGCAATTTTCGTTACGCTGCGAGAGTTGTCGATGTAAACCATTCTTTTTTCTTAGTTTCTGGTATAAGTACCAAGAGATGGAAAATTTCCCTCAAGGTCTAAACCTTAACCCATCAGAACCCTTTTCTTGCCAAGTTATTGTGTTCTACCATGACCAGCTTCATTCTTCTAACTGTTACGAGTTAGGTATATGGCCGTTCCAATTTTGATTTTAACAGGTCCTCTCTGTGGTGCCATCTATTAGAGTATTAGATAATAATCAGCAACAATTTTTTCAAATTTAAAAAACGTAGTGGTTTCATATACACCTCGAGAGGACATCACAGAGAGGACCTGTCAAAATCAAAATTGGAACGGCCATATAACTCCTAATAGTGAAGAGAAAGAAGCTGGCCGCATATTGTTTCGGTAAATTATGTTTCGATAAATTGCGGTTCGGTCAATTGCGGTTTCGGTCAATTGTGGTTTCGATCAATTGTGTTTCGGTGAATTGTGTTCGGTCACTTGTGTTTCGATCAATTGTGTTCGATCAATTTTCTGGTAACCGTACATGAATTAGGATGTATGGCCTCCATAGTTGTAGACCTAAGAGTATAAACTGAATATCGTATATTCCACGGCGAGTTGTTGAGAACGAGAAACATGGCAGGGATTAGGCTGCACTGACTTCGTCGTAATCCAGGAAAGATAATTAATTATATTAGGAAATCTTTTTAAAATCTTGCGTTTGTAATTAGTAATCAAAGCTGTTGTACCCGACCGACGACTTACAAATGTTTCTTTGGTTTCAGAGCTCCACTTTACATTCTTAACTAACACGCTTTGAAATGAATTAATGAATTTAACATGAAACAGAAGATTTATTTAAGACACGCTTCTTTAATAAATTTGTAGTTTTATTTTTTATAATATAATATGTAATAGGTATGTATATATTCATTGTAATATAAAGTAATTAAAAAATTATATAACATTTCCAGTCAATAGCTACTGAAAGTTGAGCAGGAACCTACTTAACCTTTTAGTTTGAAGAAATTAATCTCCTACATGCATGTATGTAATATACAAATTATTATGTTATATGAAATACACGTTAAAGTTTAACGACCTCCTACTATACCCATATTCGTTACCGAATAAACACATATTTTTCATAGCTTTCACTAGAAATTGTACTTGTAAATCATATATGCATCATGCATAATAATATATATACGTTAAAGATCTCTATCTGGGCACACAATTAAAACAAAGAAACATGAAATTTTTCCATACTGTAGTGTTTTTAAATTTTTTTCCAACCATACCTTAGAGGTATTTTTAAAAATTATAATGCGACTGTTTAAAGAAAGTAGTTATGCTTAGTTTCTGTAAACAAAGCTAATCTACATGAGAAATACTGTTGTGTCTACGATAAGAGATAAGTTTACAACCACCAGGAGTTTCACGAATGAATATGCATATGTTTGTGAAATTACTTTAAAAATGTATTATAATTAACAACTATAACTTTCTTGTTCTAGCGAACTGCATGTAGGTGCTACTATAATTATGTAGTTACAATAATTATTATAATTCATTGGCACTATTTGTATTTGTATATGAAAACTTTACACCTAAATATTAACATTTTTATAAGCACTTTAATACTTTTTAGACCTGGTACAAAAAGGCATATAAAGCATGATAACAACGTAAACGTAAATTACTATTACGTTATAAGTCGGTTATGGATGAGGCGACGAATCGTCTGGTGGCATTTAATTTTAAATCACATCACCAATTTTATACTTCACTTCCCGGCCTTCTACTGTAATGTGCCATTTCCCGAATTTGAATTAATACCGTAAAGTCGTATATACCGGACAGTATGAAATAAAAACACCTTTTTCAATATTCGCAATAAATTATGACTGCGCAGTGAAATAAAATCTTTTGAGCATTCCAATTTTAAAAACAAATCGTAGAGAAAACCACCCTGCTATGCCTGTAAATCTAGCTTAATTCCAGTGCGTTTGAAAAACACTTTTATCCAATTAAGATATCTACGCAGAAGCCAATGCTATAAGTGGTGTAGCTGATTTATTGGACACGGTATTTCTCCATTCCTTTAGGATCTGTGTTCAATCCCTGCTAGATCCCCAGTCGAGTTTCGTTAAAAGAGAGAGCCAAGAGAATTCTATTAAAACCACTTACTTTAATCGTTTGCATATTTTAAACCTCCGCATAGGGCCTATTCCTCGTAGCTAATTTGTTTTTATACCTAGTTTCGTAAAAACAATAACTAATTCGATACAGTTCATTAATACAACGGTATTTTCATCAAAAGCCTGATTATCTTCGAAATACTAAAAAGTTCGAATACATCGAAATGTTTAGGGACGTTTTAATTTTCTGTACACCCTGCTATTTATTATCCTTCTAATAAAGCCTTGTTAATTATGCGCTACGTGCAATGTCAAAACGTTCTTTCAAGCACCAAAGAAACTCGAATACAAAGTGTTTCAAAGGAAGCGTGCAATATATGATGATAAGCATTAGATGTCACTCGTATTGTAATGTCTTTATGTTTATTACTAGTTTAGCATTATTTGAGAATAATGAAATGTTTCTATTAAAATCTATCTAAGACCCAATTGGCCACCGATAAGACTTTTGGTGTACATATTCAAAAAAATAATAGATAGGTAGGTACCTACTTATTTGGCAAGGACCGTATCTTATTTGGTGAGTTGCTTAGGTGGCCCACTCTGCATATGTATACCTAATTACTATAACTATTATTGTTTTTACATTTAATTTTTTACAATAAACATGGTGCTTGTTCCTACAAAAATCCAGGGCGGGACTAAAACAACCATTTTACTCCCATATGGTAGGTACATAAACATTGAATCGCAATTAAAATTGTTTTCTCCAGTGATTAAACAATTTAATTTTGTAGAAGTAATCAACGATTTAATCCTATATTATATTAAGCAATAAGCCGACAAGGTTGGATATATGGCAACTGAAGCTTTCAATATGTAGGACCGAACTTGAAACTTGTCGCGAAGTCCTTAAATTATCCGAGACCTGTAGGCGAACTTAATACGGGCGTAGTTTACACCATTTTACACCATCAATGATATGTTAGTGAACTTTCAACAGATATATCAAAACATTACATTATAGTATATATTATTATTATACAAGTGTAATAAGAGGGTCTATTGTAGTACGAGTGAGTGAATGTTACAATGCCTCTTATTAAACGAGTATATCGTAGTATACTAATTTTTCTGAATTGTTTAATGAATTTACTATCTAGGGAGTTTCAATTTAAACAAATGGTAACACTGAGGAAAGCTATTTTCAAAACTGTCAAAATTGACAAGTTAGGTTATAATAAACTTTAAAAAAAAAATATTAATTCTGTGAATTGTTTTCATATTATTCAAAATCAAATAAAAGTATAGGTATTTATAATTTATGTGTTTATTTTAACCTCTCTGTAGAAAATCAGTTGCATGCCACTGATATTTGATGTTGATGACGTTTAATAATTTGACACATGAGCAAATGCTACCACTTTTAAGAACTAAAAATTAGCAAGAACAGTTTAACAATAGCCTCTATTGTGAAACTGTTTTCTATAGTTTTCAGTGTCACAATGGAGCTATTGAACGCGAACTAGAAAAAAAAAATATTTAGCAATCAAATCAGCTAAGTAGGTAGGTACATTTTTAATCTTCCGTGCTACGGTTGTTAGAGAAATGTATACAAAAAAGTACGTCATGGATATAACGGCACTCGGGAGGTAAAAACTTATTACGCATGACAACAATGCTAGTAAGGCCCGGTTTTTCAATACTAGTATATACCTGGAATAAGCTATACCTCCGACAGTTGCCATATTTACAATTCTTTTAACAATTGTAACCATGACAATTGTCGGCGGTATAACTTACTCCAGGATTGTAAAACTGGCCCTAAGTAACGCCCAATCGTGTAAAAAATAAATATTTTACATTATATTACTTACATTCAAAATTACAACAATCTCAACACATTGTATACCTACTATAAGAAAACATTTCAAATTGCGTTCGTTAGCGTTGTTAAAAAGACATATTAAGCGTTCCCCATGATCTACTCTTTTAACAAATCTGCAGGAACATTTCTATTTAATACAATCAAACCTTACCTTACAAATTTCATTTGGGTTTGTGCAACAAGAGAAAATTAATTAAAACGTTTAAAATTTAACGCTAAATCAAGCTTTTATTAAATTTTAATTTTCCACCTTTATGGACTGATAGGTATACACAAAAGCAGAAATTTAAATATAATTAAAATCTGTTGCGATGTTGTGTTTATTTGTAATTATAATTATTTAAGTAACAAGAAATGGGGTAGGAATAAAAGTCGAAGCGTAGCTGAGGCTTTAACCTACCGAGGATTTTATAAGAATCGATACATTCCGTATTCCTTATTAAATTTTTCACGCTACTGGTAAGTAGCTTAAAAGACTAAGAACATACTATTTGTAAATTTAATTTAATGCCATCACTTACTAACAGTCCTAGGAAAATAATATCTGTGATGTATAGCCCTGGGAAAGTACAGGGTGAGTAAAAAGTATGGAATAAATTCATTATCTCCCAAAATAATGTTTTTTTCTAGAAAACGCTCGCACAGGTATAGCGATTTAAATTATGGCGCATATTTTAAGGTGTTTCAATTTTTTTTTGCGACAGTCATTTTTTTGTGGTGACGTCAGAGTAATTTTTTTTAAATGGCACCCCATACTTTTTTTGACGGATTTCGACAAAAGACCTCATTCTGCATCCGAATAAGTATCGTGACCTTGAAATTGGCAGTTTCTGCTATGTTCATTTTTTAAATTTGAAAAATTGTTAAGTAAAACTTTAATGGGAGACAGTTCGAGCACCTAATTTAGCTTTTATTTGGTTGTATGAGTTTACCAGTTTCATAGGTTGATTGTTGTTCATGTTAATTATTGGTTCTTAATAAATAAATTGCGTAATATTAATGTTTTTGAAAATAACAGTTTTCAGATTTAAAAAATGTACATCGCAGAAACTGTCAATTTCAAAGTCACGATACTTATTCAGATGCAGAATGAAGTCTTTTGTCGAAATCCGTCAAAAAAAGTATGGGGTGTCATTTAAAAAAAATTACTCTGACGTCGCCACAAAAAAGTGACAGTCGCAAAAAAAATTCAAACACTTTAAAATATGCGTCAAAATTTAAATCGCTATACCTGTGCGAGCGTTTTCCAAAAAAAACATTATTTTGGGAGATAATGAATTTATTCCATACTTTTTACTCACCCTGTATAATGTAACAATGGTAACCGAATGTACCTCACCATTATGTCCCGTTGTTAAAGATATCTACTACACGAATGCTATCGGTCACACCAGTCCCTGTAACCATGGATGTAAATCCTACTAACATTTTACTGTTTGGGTAAAACGGTTATTTATAAATCAAGGGAATAAACAATTACTTTAACGATTGTTTATTCCAGAGATGGATACAAAAACTTGCTTCCCAACCGCATACATTAACAATTACAAAATAAAATGATAATTGTTTCAAATAATGATGGCACTATACAGATATCTAATAGGGCTGTTCTATTTAAGTTGGAAAGAGATGGAATGCTCTACCCTACTGTTGTCTCTCTCTACCAATAATGCCAATCTGACTGAAGAAATATCACTAAATTATTAGTTACTATTTGCTTTAAGTTGCTATACAATAAGAAATAACAGGAAACAATAACTAAAAACAACGGAAACACGCACGGTTGCTTTTTGCACTATTAATTATTTTTGTGCCAAATGCATAAATGACAGTTCTGCGTCAGGGGGTTACCAGAAACAAGAGAAAAATTGAGGTTCTGTTGGACTCTAATTATGTATAGCATACCAACCTACATCTAGTTACGTTAAATAGTAGCTAGTAATGTAGTGCTGTTCTTGCCGTCATATTGGTGCCCCCATAGAAAAAGAAAGCACTAGGGTAGAACTTTCCTCTCAGTCGTTCCAAGGTCGTATTTGCGTAGAACAGCCCTATTGAAGTTGACGGTTGTCAAGGAAACGAGTTTGTTTATGTGCAAAAAAAACTCCCTTTTATTTTATTCCCTAGGGAATGAAGTACCAGGTTATTAATTAAAAACGAGGGAATAAAGTGGCACTTTATCCCCGGTTGGGAACGAAATAATATACAGAGTGATGATAAAGTATCGCACAAAAATCATATTCTGTATATTTAATGTTTTTGCAGAAAATCCTGAGACCTGTCGATTTTTGTTTTTAAATTACCATTTAGACAGGTAATTTTAATCCCCTCACCCCTCAGCCCCTAAGTGCTAGCAACCCCAACTTTAAATATTTAAATAGAAAGATACCCTTTGTGATACCTCTTTTAGTAGGTCTTTTTATTCTTAATATAACAAAAAAAAGTTTTTCAAAATCGGTTGATGAATAACGGAGATATTTAACAAAATGTAATCAAATGAAAATGTCAATATTCGACAAGAAAAGGGCTCAAACACGCCGCCGTAAATGCTAGACATTAAAAAAGGCACCTCCTGACCTAAAAGTTTTGTACGCGATACCGCCATATTTACCACAAGTGTCCGCATAAAACTCAAAAATCGCACCTGTGTTCTTATTGATAATTAATTAGGCGTGTTTGGGCCGATTTCTTGTCGAATATTGACATTTTCAATTGATTACATTTTGTTAAATATCTCCGTTATTTATAAACCGATTTTGAAAAACTTTTTTTTTGTTATATTAAGAATAAAAAGGCTTATCAAAAGAGGTATCACCAAGAGTATCTTTCCATTTAAATTTTTAAAGTTGGGGTTGCTATCAGTTAGGGGATGGGGTGGGGGGATTACAATTACCTGTCTAAATGGCAATTTAAAATCAAAAATCGACTGGTATCAAGATTTTCCTCAAAAACATTAAATAACCAGAATATGATTTTTGTGCGATACTTTATCATCACTCTGTATATGCCTGTGGCCACCGCAGTGATCGAGTGTATGAGAATCCATAATAACCCGAGGTGTTATGAAGCACTTTCCACCAAGGTTTCTATACTATTTTATTCACAATCATTCCTCTTAAATAACACTAATAACAGAAAGCCAGTATACAATTTACCAAATATTGAAATTACACTGTTTGAAGTAGGCAATAAACAAAAGACTGTTATGTCAATGAAGCAGAGATAACTTAACCTCTATATATAAGCTGACAGTCAGGTGTTTTGTGCAATGAAGAAATGTCAAAGTAGCGTCGTGTGTTTATTCCTTGCAAAGTTCCTTGCTCATATCTGTTAAAAAATAAATATTCTATATGTATTATAATTTATATTAATGAGTCTGATTGAAAAATTTTCTCGATCGTACCTAGAACACCAATAAAAAAACAGAGGTTCGGAGGTGGCTACTTCCCAACCCAAAAAGTGATAAGAAAGTTGCCACTTCCCAACCTGAACTGTCATATTTCATTTCAATTGTCACATGATGTTGAAATTGTTTACTTTCCAACTTTTGACATATAAGGTAATATGATTCTTACTTTATGATTGTGAATAAATATTTTTTCCATAAAATATTAACATTTCGGTTGTTTTCCCTGGCACACTTGAAAATTTTAGCGTAGGTACGACTGCTGTATCTGTACCTACGACATTTAAAAATATCTGAATATCACAAAAACAAATGAAATAAAAAAAAATAAATAAAACGGTTGAACATCGTAGCTTAAAACAGTTGATAGATATTTACAAAAGGGTGATGTTAAAAGATAGCTTTTGCCTTACCATTAATTTAAAATTTACAATAACGAAGCTATGACTTGAGGCGTTTTTAAATAACAGCCTGTAGGTATATCCAAAGTTCATAAAAAAGATAAAATGTGATTCAAAATTAGCTTCATCAAAGAGGGCATAGGGCGACAAAAATAAGACATAAAAGTGAGCAATAAATTTAAGCAAAACACATACTTGATTTTTGTCATGGCAAACTTTAATGAATTTAATCTTTAATCACTAGACATAAATTAAAAGATACATACATTTTATTATTTTAAATTTAACAAATTACAATAATTACAACTTAACAAAACATGTCGAATTTATTTAACAGGTGCGTAATAATACAATCGCTTACTAGGATCTTTAACAATATAAACAGGTGTTTTGGTTGCAATTTCGGAATTCACTTTAAAATTTATTTTAACTTCGTCATCATATTCCTCACTATAATCCTTGTTAGTTTTTTCTTGGGAATTTGGTAGTAGTTCAGATTCCCCGGAATCACTTATTGGTAGATCTACTACCTTTGGTTCTTTGAGTTGATTTACACTTTTAGGTAACGTAGGATCTGAATAAAATGCAAAAGGTTTAGGTACAACATCAGATAATCGTTTTATTTCCTTACTGTTTTCTATTTCATACGCTGTGGGGGGGACAGAATTTACTTCTAATGCTTCTGGAATTGGCTCTTCAAATTCTCGGCGATAATTTCCTCCATGCTTCCTATTACGATCATATTTTTTGAAAACTTGCACGTCCGATAGTTTTCTTGGTTGTATTTCCCCAGGCTTTCCTAATTCTTCTGAGGTATTATTATCACTTGAGTTAGCTGTCAACTGATTTCTGTTAGGTGTAACTAATCTAGTGACTTTCCTTTTCCTTTGTATTACTGGACGTTTCACACTAACTTCAGCTTCTCCTGCAACGTCTATTGGTGTGTAGATCGCTTTATGATTGTGGGGAAGTTTTTCGTTTTGTCTCGTATGCCTTTCTATAGGAATTCTTCTGTGAACGACCCTTTGCGTTTGGGAGAAGTTTTCTTCTAAAGCTGGTTCAGTGGTTGTAGTAGGTCTGGAGCGATGTCTTGTACGTTTTCTTGAAATTGTCGCAGAAGTTGTAGTGGTTGTTGGTTTTGATGTTGTTGTAGTTGGTCGTTTTCGTCCTCGTGCTCGAATTCTTTTTGTTGTGGTAACTTCTGGTAATTTAGTGGTTGGTTGAGTTACAGTTTCTTCTTCTTCTTCTTCTACTCGTTCTTCAGAAGAACTATAACCACTTCGGCGATTATCACTATCGTTACCGCGAACTTTTCCTGTTTGTTCGTCAGAGGAGCTAGCCTTGACATTGTCTTCGGATGTTTCTAGAATAGGAAGTTGTGTACTAGTACTCACCGGTTGATCTTCATCTTCAGAGTTATATCTACTACTCAGACTGTGCCTGGTTGAAACTGGAGCTCGCTGAATTGTTTTATATTTTGAATAATCTATAACAGTTTTAGGTTGTGGTAGATAGTCAGTAATATCAAAGATTTGTGATCTATCATAGCTATTCGAATTTTGAGAACCACCAGGTGAGTTTTGAATGTTTTCATTTAGTTCTTCAATTTCTTCATCTTCGTTTTCTTCTTCTGGAGCAGCCGTGGTAGTAGATTTTTCCTTTTTATCTCTGATTTCCTTGTAATTATCATTAGTTTTAAGTTTAGAAATTATATTCAAAAATGCAGGAACTACACTTTCTACTTGCTTTGTTGTTGTCGACTCTACCTCTTTTGAATCTCCATTCGTAGTTTCCTCAGTTTTGGGTTTCTTTGTAGGATCAAGGATTACACGATAATTGGTATTGTTTTTTAATTGGTGTATGTATTCCAAAAAAGACGGTCCATTTCTTTCCGTGGTTATTACAACAAACTTTGGTTTTGGTGTTACCCGTTCTAAGGTTAAATACTCCACACCTTCCTCTTCCACTTCTTCTTCTTCAACCTCAGGTTCCGGGATCGGTTCTTCTTCTTCCTTTTTGTTAATGTAAACTACCCTATCATTTTCAACATCGTAATGAAAATTTCGATTACGTTTAGGAACATAATCGTCTTCTTCTTCTTCTATTTCTTCTTTTTCTGCTTCATCATCACTCGATAGTTGTGAAGGTTTGTTTCGTCTTATTTCTGAATAACTTGGTTTATACGGGCTTCGTTTACGAATTCTATGATAATTGTTTCTACGCTTTAACCGATTATGTTGTACCAACCTGAAATCTGAGTACAAAAGTGGTTTGCGGTTACTAGGAGGTTTCATTCCAGGAACGAGAAATGTATTCAATGTAGTAGACTCTGATAATGGATCTAAATTTTGATTGCCAATCGAAGGATAAACTGCTGGGAATTCTACTGAAAATGGTGGATTCAACCCAAATACATCCTGTGGTATTACTTCACTTACTAAGTCTTGATTTCCAGGTGGATTGTAGAATGATGATGTGTCTTCTGCAGTATAGCTATCTGTAGGTCTCTTGGAAGTTAATGGCTTTCTTTTTTGAGGAGCTTTATTGACTTCGTCATGTGATGTGCTAACACTGTGATCATTCTCATTCTCCTTGATTGCTTCTAAATATTCTTCGTACACTTGTGCATTCGATTTATGATTTTTATATTTATTTTTACGTCTTCGCCGTGGTGGTACTGTGGTTGTACTTGTCGTGCTAGATGTTATGTATAATACATCGTCTGAATTTAAATGATTTTTTGTAGCGTCGTTATGTTTTATCCGAATTTTTCTAGGCGGTACTTTGAGTTTTTTATTACCTTTCTGAGACCCCGCTGCATTCCACGTATTTTCTACAATTGGAAAATTTTCGGATCCTTCAGCTTGTAGTATTTCTGGTGGTGAATTTTTTATATTATTTATTACATCTGCAAACACGTTTAATTGTTCGTTTGGTTTAATTTCATCTTTATAGTATACCTCACTCAAAGTTTTATATTTAGGGGTAGCAGGGTTTGGTGTAGGGTAAATAGGTAGAGGGGGAAGTGGTGTAGGTAAAAATCTATTAACATCAAATATATGAAACATAGGTTTTTGGGGACGTTTCCGTCTTCTTCTTCGTACACGAAGTGCCGCACTTTCAGGTAAAGTTTCTTTATTTGTTTCGCTATTATCAATTCTTTTTGTAGGATCTTCTTGAGTTAAATTCGGTGGTGTAACAATATCAAAAGCTTTCGGCTGCCTATAATTATTAACATTAGCATTATTGTTTATCTGTAAATCAGGACGAATCTGTGTCAACTTTTGAGCTTCCCCATGATTAGTTGTAACATTTAAATTATTTTCAACGGCCGTTTTGTTAGAAACAGTCACATAATCGATTTTGTCGTATATATGTTTAGGTATAAACCTAGGAGTAACGTTATGAGGAATCGTGCTTGTAATTACTTTTGCTGTAGGTTCAACAATTTGATCTTGAAATGAAGCGACAGTTGTATTTGATTTTATTTGTTCAGTATTCACGTCGGTAACAGGTGTAGGTAATGATGTCGTTTCAGAATTTTCCGTAAAGTCAATTTGATCATAAATGTGTTTAGGAATTAAATTTACCTTTTCATCAATATGAGCTGGTAGACGCTTTGGTGCAAATGTAGTTGTAGTTACAATAATTATATCTTCAACAGTTGGTGCTGGTTTTTCTGTAACTTGTAATTTACTTTCTAATAAAGGTAATTCTTCGTCATTTTGCACAGTATTATACGATACAGTGTCAGGCAGTGTTATTTCAGGAACTTTCACAATTGTTTTATGAACTTTAGTTTGATAATCGGCGTCAGAATCTTCATAATCTTCGTTCAGGTCTGCAAAATAGTTTTCTCCCTCTTCTTCATTTTCATTTGGACTATTTGCAGATTGTGATATTAAACTTTCAGAAATACTTGCTACTTCATTTAAAGCTTTTTCAGATGGCGATGAAACTTTTCCATGTTGAGTTTTTGCCAAATTACCTAACGAATGAAGTTCCTCGAAAATCGATTCTGGTGGTCCCACAACGGTTTCTTGAAATATTGGACTATCTAGTGGATTTTCACCAAATAATCTTAATTTTAAACAGTCAATTTTGTCACCCAAATTTCGTAACCTAGGTACATCAGGCAAATCAACAACTCCTTCATTTTCTGTGCCATCATCACCGTCGGTTGCTTTATTTTGTGCCTCTTGCACTCTGCTAGGTATAGGATTCACATTTCGAGGAATTTCTGGACATTCTGATATTTTCGAATGTTCATAAAACGTCATTCTTCCGGGAAGCTTTTTTGGAATATTTTTCATATCTTCGGCATATCGTAATGGGGAATTTTTACTCAATATATCCGTATTTGGAATGCTATAATAAGGATATTTTTCTGTACTCACCACTTTTGATGTATGTTGTTTGTCATTATTAAACACATCTAAGAAATCTTTCTCTACTTGAATTTTAGGAAAGTCGTTTACAAATCGTTTGCTTCTCATCAATATTTTGGAAGAATCCGGATTACGTTGTGTTAGTTTCTTCTTATCGTTAGTAAATTTATTTTTGCTTTTTGGAACAATTTTAACAAACTTATGAGCAGTTCTTACATTGTTTGGTTGCGTCATAATTTTAATTTCGCTGGTAATTTCCATTTCGGTATCTCCTTCGTCCATTTTTTTTATTTCTGTCGTTTTATTTTCTTTTGTAGTTAGAAATTCTTTCATTTTCATGTTGGGATTTGAATTTCCATAATCGGAAGCAGAGACCTCGGCATCAAAAGCTTCATCAGATTTCCCATGTTTATCTTTAGTTGGATCTTCATAATTTTCAAATTCTTTCAAAACGTTTACTTCTTCAGATTTGGGTTTTCTTCTTCTGGGAATTTTCTGTTTCCCTTTCATGGCATCCTTATCAAATTCTTCCTGACCTTCACTGTCCTCTGCATTTTTTTCGTGTCCCGCGTGATCGTAAGCAATGTCTTCATAACCTTCTTCTGTGTAAACCGTGTGAATTTTAGAATCTTTGATTACCTCTCTTAATCTAGCATCAGCTGGATCACTTGGTAAATATTCCTCGTTTTCGACTTTCCTCACTTGTGCAAGAGTTCGCGTTGGTACAAACCCACCTTCGTCATCTCCTTCTTCTTCCACTTCTTCATCGGCATTGGTTTGTTCTTCGTGGTCATCATCTTTCTGTTCTTCTTTTTCTTCCAGCGTAAAACGTTCAGGAAGTGCATGTTTTTGAGGGAAGGATTGTAAATTTTCATTGAATTCGTTATACTGTTTATCAAACAACGGTTTAGCGTTTTGAAAAGTTTCTAATCCTTCAGGTTTATCATTATTGCCATCATTTAAATATGTAAAACGATGATTACTTACAAACGGTTTATGTTTCTGTCCTGGGATAGCCCATACTCCTTCGCCTGGATAAATAGGTTTAGTCGGGATATCCTTAGGGGTTTCATGTTCAGCCACTGGAGTTTTTCTTGCATCCTCTTTTAAATCATCGTTAGCATTCTCAGCGTTGTCATTTTCATCTGATATATCAATAATTTCATCATTATCGGAAGGTTCGTGAGTTTTATCGTCCCTATAATTCTTATTCAGAACACGATAATATTGCGTAGATGGTTGATAGTGGGCTGTAGATTCAATATCCTGTCGGTTGTTAGAATTTTGATATTGACGTCTGATATTTGGAGAAGAGTGGCGTCGGTTGGCAAATCTATTTGAGATTTGATTATGTTTACCTTCGTGATTATGCGATGCGTAAACACGATTCAATTCTTGAACTTTATGAGGGGTATGTTGTCCTGTAATTGGAATCCAGCCATCTGGAGATGTAGCAAAATTAACTTTCTGATTCACATAAGCAACAGGCTGTGGAAACAAAGAGCTTTTCTGATTATTATTTAGTTGATCCACGCCTGCTTGAGTCTGATCAATATTTTGATTATGAGCTGCATGTTTATTAGTTTTTGCTACAACATTGGCATGCGATACACTTGAGGATGTTTCGTATAGAAATTGAGGTACATAACGAACATCTGCCCCGCGTACATTAAACTTGTCATTTGGATATTGCGATTTCTTATTATTAGTGACAAATACTACAGGTGACCCAGATGGATGTATTTGCTGTTTAATAAAATGAGGTACGTAAGCAGCATCTGTTGTTTGTTGTTCTAGTTTTGGGGTATAAAATTCCTGATTGTTTAGTTTGTTTACATTAGATTCTTTTGGATGGTTAGTAATGGATTTTAAATTATCTACATCAAAGTTGTAAGTATCCTTGTGGACTCGCTTTTCTTGTTCTGGCCATACCGTAGGCACTCGTATAGCTGTAGTTATAGCCAAAATATTTAAAAGCACCGTTAGGAACATCATTTTTAGAAAGTGTTATTTAACTTCGGAATACATTATCTATAATCGAGGACAACAATGTTCAAACCACAACAAGTTTAAGGTCATTCTATCTCTTCTTCAGATGTTGGCGAGAATATCACATTGTCGGTGTATATAAATAGAAATTATTATTATAACAGCAACTTGGCAAGGAAAAAAAATATTAAACACAAGTATTTATAAAGAACTAACACAATTAGCAAAAGTAATTAGACTGCAGGCGTAGTCGTAAGCGTTGCAACAGAAACCAGTTTTTAATCCACCTAACAATTTCTCCTTGTCGATAACTGCATTAATTTAAAAATGAATAAATCAAGGCACTATTGCACAAAACTTGGTACACGTTTAACTTAAAAACTTAAATATTCCTTGTGGTTATGAACACATAAAATTTCAAATAACACGCGCAACAGTCCCAACTTTTACACACAAAAACTAAATTTCAGAACCAAATATGGCTTTCCAATTTATTATTGCTCCAAGCACGAAAGTTAACAAAATTCACTACCGGTTCAATTACAAAACTCGCGAACAATTAAAATGCAAGTTTGGTTAGAAATAAATCACTTTCACGTTTAAAGTACCGCAAGATTGGGATTAAACTTCATGTTACAGTGTATAACCCGTTGGACGACCGAGCGAAAATGAGAAGCAAATGAAGAGTTGTACAATTTATGTAGGTTTACGGTCTACTTGAGGAAGGAAACTGGTAGGTTCTAAAAAGTGTAGCGGGTTGGTTTCTTGCAGCGAGTCTGATTTATAGTAAATGTAGAACGGTAGCTCAGGTGAAAGTGACAGTATGAATGCCAATTTAAGATTTGTGGTTTTGAAGTAAAAAGTTGATTTTTGTGAGAACTCAAAACATCGAATGTGGCAAATCTTGCATGACAATGTCATTATCCCATAATAATATAATAATTACAGTTGTTACACAAAAAATATTTAATTCCCTTTTACAAAAATGGTTCCACGGAGTATTCTAACTAAAACCAACAAAAAAACTACGCCTTAAGTATACGAATGTAGTACACAATGCTTCTAAACCTTATATTAATCTAAAAACAGAACTTATTCTTGCACATCATTTGAACGTATTTTTAAGTATATGTGAGAGTAAAAGTGAAAACTAAATTAAATGGCCTTTTCTTTCAATTTAGTATCAATAGTTTTTCATAGAATATTAATCTTGTTAGCAAACTGTCAAGAAACGTACAAAAACTCAACAATTCATCTGTTGGTGTGTTGAGACAAAGATTTCATTGCCTAAAAGGGTTTTACAGTAATGCTTCACTAAATACTGCGAAATGAAATTAAACCAAATTTAAATTTATAAAAATCTTTGAGATTTATAAAGTTTTTAAGTTGAACGTTTTCTTATTTATCCTTCAGCAAACTGCCTTCATGTCTGTGGAAAAAAGTTATAATTGAAAAAGTAAATGCCTAGATTGTCAGCTCCACAATTATTTGGAAAGTGGAAAATATTCCTTAGAGTTTATGATTTTGCTGATTACCCTCCTTGGCAACGAAATCGCGTTGGTATTGCCAGTAAGTTTGTTAGGTAGGAACAAAATTGAAATCGTTAACCTTATTATTAACACAAACAAACTTTCAAGCTTTGTTCAGCTAGTGGAACTGTCTGTAAATTATCCTTTTATTCCACACACTTTTGTTAATTAAAAAAGTTTTTCCTTATTAGAGCATGTGTAACCAAATATTAAGTTTTAAAAATTATCAATATTCGTTATACACAAAGGATCTAATTTAATAAAATAAACTTATAAATTAGTGCATAGGAGCATTGAAACTAAGCCAAAAACTATAAAGAACTATTTTACAAGTTGAGATAAACGGCTGTGTTAGACGTAACGGGGAAACAACCAAAAACTTTAATATGGAAAAAGATATGAAAGAAAGGGATACTTGAGTCCACTATTATTTTTGTAATATTCATGGAGTAACTAATCAAGAAATGTAACACCAAAATAATACCTTTTAATTTAGGGTACTATAACCCAACACCGATTAAAACTTAAATATATACCTAAATATACGAATAAATGGGGAACGAGTAGAAACAGTAGACAATAATTATGAATATCTAGGCACCATCATAAGCAAAACTGGAACAATAGAAAATGAAATACAAAACAAAATACAAAAGGCAAGTAGTATACAGGATGATTTAAAAGTAACTCGTAGGAGCTGATTCCTCTCGTCAAAATAAGAAAAAAAGTTTAAATGACCCATATGCTCCAAAAATGCCTGGTTGCCGAGATGCCAGCTGACAAAGATAGAACAAAGAGTTACTAATTTTATTCGTCAAAACTCAACCAAAGAAGAAATTTTTTTTGGTTCTTAGAGGAAGTATTCCTCTGGTTGGAGGGCACTTTCAGAGTTTTAAAATTATCCAGAACATGGTAAACCTGAGGAACATTTTGCTTTTTTAAGTTATAACTGTTTTGTCTTTTCATTTCTGGTAAATTCAATAGTGGATTTGAAACTCCCCATGCTAGACAAAAAGTAAAGGTGCTCTTGTTGTACAACGAAAATGTGCACCGTTTTTGAAATATGATGATTTCCGTTCGTGTCCCCGCACACCCACTACCCAGATAGCAAAGTTAGCTTGATTCAAGCTTGAAACATGCTTGCCGCGGCAAGCTAGCAAGCTTGTATCAAGCTTGTCGTGACAAGTGTGTAAGCTTATATCAAGCTTGAATCAAGCTTACTAGTTACCCCATGAGAAGCTTGAAGTAAGCTTGATTTGTAAGCTTATATCAAGCTTGCCATGACAAGTCTGCAAGCTTGCGACAACCTTGATTCCAGCTTGTTCACGTGCATGTAGCAAGGTTGTTTCAAGCTTGTTTTACAAGGTCGACTCAAGTTAAAATCAAGCTTGATACAAGCCTAATTCCAGTTTAAATCAAGCTTATAGCCAAACTGAATCAATCCCATACCAAAAATTAATTAAAATAAATAACCAATCGAAATAAAAAATTAAATTAAAACACTAATTAAATAAAAAAAAAAGTAATTTTTTATAACCTCTTTTTATTTTTGTATTATGAGACTGCGTAGGACAAATTTAACACCAGCTTAAGGGCTTAAGACTTACAATGTAGAACTTACACAACTAAAAATACAAAACTTAAAATATTACATTATATACCTATAACTACACTTAAACAATAACTAATAATAATTAGTCTAATTAGTCCAATCTATAACACACAACTCACAACTCACTGAAAAACTAGCTTAACGACCGCACACGAGAAAGTTAAGTAAGCAAGTGAACACCTGACTCAAACCATGTAGCTGAAGCGCACGTGGTACAGCACGTGGTATGCGCACGGAACACTTTTCCTGCATTAACGCATGCGCTTTCGCCAGTGCGTCATCCTACCGTAACTTGAATCGAGCTTGTCAGGGCTCCAAACACGACCAGCAAAAATATAGTCTAAATCAAGCTTGAAACAAGCTTGTCACGACAACCTTACATGACAAACAAAAATCAAGTTAAAAGTAAGGTTGTGGTAAGCTTGTCATGACAAGTGTGTAAGCTTACATCAAGCTTGAATCAAGCTCACTAGTTACCTCATGATAAGCTTGAAGTAAGCTTGATTTGTAAGTTTATATCAAGCTTGCCGTGACAAACTTCCAACAAGCTTGGAAATAAAAAAGTAATTAATAAAATAAAAAAGTTTGAAATTAATTATTTATTTAATGTGTTTTTTTTTGTTTTATTAGAAACTTGCCTACGACTCAAAGAAATACTAGTGTAATGAAATAGCTGTCTGTTTTTAAAGAGTCAGTGCTGTATTACTTATACAATTTGATCTATTATTATATACTATCAATGTACAAAGTAAGTTAACAAAGTTAAGTAAGCAAGTGAACCTTAATATTCATGAACAACTTACTTAAAAACACGCCAGCTGAAAGCGGCTTTGGCTTACGCGTCAACCTACCGTAAGCTTGAATCAAGCTTGTCACGGCAAGCGTACACGACAAGCAAAAATATAGCCAACATCAAGCATGAATCAAGCTTGTCACGGCAAGCTTACATGACAAGCGAAAATCAAGTCAAAAGTAAGCTTGCCGTAAGCTTACGTGCTATCTGGGTACGGACACCTAAAATTTCAAAACTTCAAACCAAATAAGATAGTTGGTGTCTTGTCTGTCAACTATTTTCAGATCAAATTTGTTTGTTTTATTTGCATTTGTGTGAGGCGATAACTTATTTGGTTGAATTGTTGAAAAATTGGATGTGCCCAAACTAATGTGCGGTATGATCTTGTGGAAACCCCGATATTTAAAAACCGGTGCACATTTTCGTTATACAACAAAAACACCTTTTCGTTTTGTCTAGTATGGGGATTTCAAATCCACTATTGAATTAACCAAAAGTGAAAAGACAAAAAAATATTAGTTAAAAAAGCAAAATGGTCGTTAGGTTACCATGTTGGATAATTTTAAAACTTTGAAAACGCACTAATAAAGTGTAATAAGTGTCCCGCAACCAGAGGAATACTTCCCCTAAGAACAAAACGATATCTTATTTGGTTGAATTTTTACGAACAAAATTAGTGATTCTTCGTTCCATCTTTGTCGGTTGTTACCACGGCAACCAGACATTTTCGGGCCATGGGTCATTTAAAAACTGTTTTCCTTATTTTGACGCGAGAAATCACCTCCTAGGAGTTTTAAGCAACCATATATTATACCATCAAATCAACAACACACAATCGGTAGAAAAGAAGTAAGAACCAATGCAAAACCAAACATCTATAAAACCATATACACATATACACACACCTACACTTGCACATGGAACCGAATCATGGCCGATGAGAGATGAACATAAATTAAAAATTACAGCGGCCGAAATTAAATATCTAATAAGAAAAGGGAAAACTAGACGAGACCGAATAAGAAACACCTGAGCTGATATAGACATCTAATTAGAATGGCAAAGAGAGAATCCACAGAAAAACAATATTGATATAGCAATAATAAAAAAAATAGTGGACAGAGGAAGAAAGATATATACGAAGTAGGTAGGTACCTACGCAACATGGCAAGGAATAGAAATAACTAAGATGGATAGAAGATCGCAACTGCACCCCAACGCCTTAAAGACAAACAGGGAAAATGATAAAGAAGAAGAATAAAAAAGCAATTACTATAGTATGTTAAACAAATTTTAAAAACAAATACTTCAATATAAAATAAAAAATTAATAAATTATCTAACATTCTTTCTTTAAATTCTTAATCAAAATGCTCTCCAGTGAAACCGTCCACTTAGCTCTACATACCGCAGATGAAAATAATTCTTTAACAAATGTATCATAATTTGTGGAACATAAGGGGGATCCATCATCATGTAAATACCACACTTCATCCTGCTGAAGCTATGCCTAAAGGCACGCATTCTATTAACTCAGTTAAACAATTTAAACGCGCGTCCAAAATATTATGTCGAATCAGCCGCTTAATGGAAATTGCTGTTGGCGATGTTCTCGATTCTCCAAACAAACGTTAGAAAAAGGATTTCCCGTAAAACCAACTTCGGCGGTGCAGCTGGCTGTTAGATCAATGCGTTCGAAAAACCAATCACAAAAAAATTGTGGTAGGGGTAGAACTTTAGGTTGCAGTTCTTGAACAAGCTTCACGCAAGGGGGTGCAGTTGCACCAAACAATATACCTTGAAAACCTTTCTTAATAACCACTTGAACCATCTCCAATAGTTTACAAACTGATCACAGCAAGTGTTCCTCATAAACTTTTTAAGCAGACATTTAATTTTTTTTTCTCCCGATATGGAAACTAGGCGTTTATAAATACTTAAGAATGACTATTCATTAAATTTATAGCATACGTTTCCTATTTTCACATAAAATTCTAAGTATTCCAACTACCTCTACGTTCGTATCTGACCAGTATTTTGTAATTTATACAGGTAGATATAAATACTACTATAATACATAACATAGAAATAATTAATTTCATCTCTTCCACCCTTTGTCAATGATCAGAATTGAAACAGACCATAAATTAAAACTAACATAAATTTTGTTATATATCTAACCATAATTAAACATCCAGTTTAAAGTCCGCCATGCAATTAATGTTCAAATGCAATCAAGCATATATTAAATTCGTCCTGTAATTAAAAAGCTATATTACAGTGTTTTAAACCAGGATCATTTACATACCCACTGTTTAATTTTCAATTTATTCCACTTAAAGGATATTTCATAGATTCAGATTATTAGGTATTAGTTTATAACAGTAAAATAATGCTTTATAATTTTATAGCAACTGTATTATTAGTAATAATTGAGCTAATACTTAATAAAGAAAATTAACGACTTAATACAACTGTCGCAAATATCTATAACGGAAATAAAAGAAACCGTGATTGTGCTACCGTGACTAATAAAATTTGTGTTTAATAAATCTTTTTAATGATATAAAATAAATAATAGTACCTAGTTATGTATTGTTTCCGTTATTGATTTCTGTCAAAAAATATACTGAAGTGAAATTAAAATATAACAGTAACAGTAAGGCCAACATCTTTTGTATTTCCCCTTCACCTCTGATAAAATATTCAAATTAAAATTGTTGTTTGTGCTACTGCTTAAACTATTCGGTAGTGTTCAGCTGTGTTTCTATAGGTCAAAATAAAAAACACACAACCATTCTTTGGTTTGATCATGTTTTCCTCGATGTTTCCCTAAGGGCCGGTTTTATAAAGTCTGGTTGACCAACAGTTGACCCAACCTCGATCAACTGTCATGGATACGATTCTTAAAAACAATCGTATCCATGACGATTAATCGTGGTTGAGTCAACCGTCGGTCAACCGGACTTTATAAAACCGGCACTAAGTCAATTGAACTATCACTTTTCTATAAGAAAAACGCTTCCAAATCAGTGGAAAAAGTATATACAGTTCAACAGAAATTGGAAGGCACGCGAATTGCGTAGACGAGCAAGAGAGAACTGTTAAAACAGCCAGCGACACAGCAGGTATCTTGTTTTTTCTCTTCTTTGCCAATACGCATCCACGGGCCAGAAACCATCCAATTTTTATTAAAGTATATTATGTAACTCGTAAAAAAGCAGACTTTTGACTCTCTTTATTTATGTACCGCGCTCGCCTCAGCCATAAGCTACAACTCGTCAAAAAAGTCCTTAGTTTTATACTTGTTACACCGATTATAATCACCACAATGGAATTGGAACGATGTAAAAGATCATACATGCGTGAGGAAAATTTAAAACGCGAATGGCTGATTTTATAATCGGACTTTAAATTTAAAGCTCCTTTAAGGTGTACTACTAAACCGTCACTTAACAAGCGCGCGAGTTAAACGAGCTTTATATTTAAAGTCTTTAAGTTGATTATAAAATCAGCCGTTAATGAATCAATCCCTTTCCTTGAGAATTTCACAGTCGAAGAAATGCACTTCAGCATCAGAAAAGAATAATAGCTCCTGTTATAGGGGCTTAAAATATTGTTGCTGCGACAAAAGATGATAGACGAGCATGACAGTCACCTACACATGAAAAAAGTAGTACCTAAATCGTCTCTCATCTTACGGGAGTTAAGAAGAGAAACAAGAAGAAAGGCATTATTATTATTATTATTATTATACAGGGTGCTAAAAAAATGTGTCACAAACTTTGAGGACTGAAAGTATGACCCAAAATATGACGAAAAGTTTTAATTAACATGGGTCTGCAAATGGACGGTTTCGGAGGTAGGTACAAAGAATTATTCCTTTTTCTAACAGTTGTGCATTTTTTCGCTTAATGTTTTTTTATCGTAGTCGACAAATGATATAATTATGTCATACAGGTTGACATTCAAAGGAAACCATAAAAATTTAAAGACATATGTTTCTGATAATTTCAATAAATTTACTTAATTGGTCTTCTGTCAAAGTGGCAAGTGAGAAGGAACTAATAAAGCACATGACTTTAAATTTTCATGGCCTCCCTTGATCACCTTACTTTTTGAACCAACCGTATTATTTTATTCTAAATAATTATAGCTTGACCCTCGTATCCTAAACATTACAGTGGATAAATAATATTTTTAAGTAAACTGTCAAGCTCTGTACAATAATTATTATGTAACACGACACATAATAGGCCGCAGGGTAGATAAAGGCAAAACAATTTCACGCCTTAGAGAAATAATTTTAATTGCCTTGTAATTGTCAGTGGTGTAGCTACATTTGTAACCATAGCTCTGAATACATAACCTACTTGAAGAGAATCTATTATTGTGCTATCTTTGATAATCCACGAACCCTTGACAGTAGAAATAAACAGAAACATTGAATAGTATATTATTTATACACCAAGGTAGAGAAGACATTTTTCTCAGCCGAGTATTATTATTTCCTGAGATGCGGAGCATCGAAGGAAATAAGCTGCGAGGCTGATAAGTCTTCTCTACCGTGGTTTATATACTATTTTTTCCACTACTAGCACCTTTATTCCTTTTATAATTAATCGTTTTTACGTTAATAAAAAATAAAATTACATTTCTAAATATCCACAAAAATCAAGTAGCCTTTACCTGAAAACATTTCAACTGACATTTGTGTAAAATTTGACGTTTATCTAAATATATTTAGTTCTCATTTTTAACAAATAATTATAATTAAAATTAATAAGAAACAATACTAGATTGAAATGAATAAGCTTTAGAAAGTGGTTGTTGTATTATGAAGGTGAATAATATTCGATATTATTTGACATAATTTTTAAAGGCATCAGGCTAGCCTGCTAGATATATTGTTTCGATTATTGACCAGTGGTCAATAATAAAAAATTGGTGACCACTAGCTGAGAAAAACAACTTCTTGCCCTGGAAACAAACTAAATAATGGTACCTTCTAAATCTAGTAGTGGAAAAATATTTTATAAATTGTCCACATACTATACAAATTCAAATCGAAAAGAAGTAGTGAAGGTTAGGACGTAAGTACCCTTTAAGAACAATTTCATTGCAGTAAAGAAAGTTAGCAATGGCAACAGAATTAATTTGAATATTAACATCGCTTGATTGAGCAATAATTAAGCCCGGATAATAGAATTAAAGTGAAACTGTGAATAATTTGCTATACTTCTCTGATCTTTAAATCAATTAACCGATTTTTGTCGAGCACTTTCAATTAAAACTTCCTTTCGCAACGTCGGTCGCATCCCAGCTTTATGAATTACCTACATTTTATATTCATGTATAAAATAAATTATTCGACAAACACTTGCATTTAAAAAAACTAATTTATATCAGCAAAATTTGACTATACATTCCCATAAATAATTATTTGGAAAAGGTAAATCAATTACTTGCACATTTTGGTCTTTTCTATTTACGACAAAAGGGAATTTATTTATAGACTGAAGAAACAACTACGACACGTGCAAGACAGTACACCTACGTGAAACTGTTGTTTAAACTTAATTAGGATTTATTTTGCATTTATCTCACAGAAGTTTAGGATCTTGTATCTTCGTAATCTGGTTGTGTAAACTACTTAATTTACTTTAGAATTCCTAGCATGTTGTTTAACGTTGAAATCTGCATTATTATAAAAATAGTCTTAAACAAACAATGTGTTTCTTATTTTTATATGAAATATTAATGTTTATTTTACAAGAAAACAGTATATTTGTGTGTGGGAGTGTAATTGAGAGTGGCAGGAAAGAAAGTATTTACTCGAAGACGTTCCAAGATGATATAATAACAAAACTTGTGAATATTTCAAATCAACGTTTTGTATTACCTACTATTAATGTCATCAATTTAACAACTCAACATGAAGATTATTACCATCTAAGATGCATAATTTTATATATAGGCAACGAGGCATTACGTACGAAACTTTGCAATTTGAAACTTTATAAGCATGCCATCAAAGACACCGATAAAGTTAAATAGGTTTTGTAGAAAGCTGATTATTTCAGGAATCAGGAGAACTTATAAATAATTGAAAATATAATTTACCAAAGAACCTCCATTTATATTTTATATTTTCCACTAGGAACTTAGCATTTAATTCAAAACATTCAAATTATTCTTACGTTATTTAATCTAAATTAAAATTTTGCAGACTTACCTATGTAGGTACCTTTTTAATTTATTTTAAGAATATTAATATTCCATACTAATTTTCTACTGTTATAAAATATGTCTGCATAATATACACATTGTATAATATACTTACTATAGCTAGACAATACCCTATGAACTATTCAACTACATAACCGGATTGAAATACCGGAAAGAAAATGATTATGAGAAAAATATTCCTTTCAATTATCATGGGAGCAAGAATAAACATCAATTTGCATATTGCTTGCGTAAATGTCTAGTTTCACTATTTTTTTCAAAACAAACATTTAGGAAACATGAACATACCTAATAGAGTAAATTAATTACATGAGATTGTATGTTTTTGTATGCATCTCACTAATATGCCATAAGTCATTGCAGCTTATAACTCCTGGCTTTGTATATTCAAAAATAATTTATTATTTATACCCAGAAGAAGTTGATCATATACAGGATGTTAGTGAAATAGAACCAGAAAAAATCCATTACAGTTTTACACTAATAAAAATATGTTGCGACGTTTGTTTTTTCATTTTCACCTTCAGTTCCAAATACACCACTGTTAAATATTTCTGCAAAGCGAGTAACCCGCCATTGATTTAAAAAAAGCATAATAATTAACAGCTAGAATTGTTTATGTTACTGTAGTTACTATGCCATTTAAACAGTAGCAGTATAAACTGGATTTGGATAATTTGCCCTTTAATCGTTGCACACTTAAAACAGTGTGTTCCATAGGTTACTAGTTGGGGGTACAAATACCCTTCCCCCGTTGTTCTCTGCTTCTGTTTAAGAAATACCCTGTATAATAAAATTGCTTTTTTCTAGTTGTTTTTGTTTCATCCGTATTCGTATTGGATTAAGAGAAAAGACGAGTGTCTCGCCGCAGGAAAATTATTTGGATCCATGACGTCATATTGTTTGTGACGTCCAGCTGTTAGGTTATATTATTCAGTAATGTTTGTATTTGTTTTGTGTTAAAAAACACAACAAGGAACAAGTGCAATAAAGGAGCAAGAAATGTATGTTCGAAGATCATAATTTATTGTGTTTAACAAAATTTCAGATAAGGGTTGGCCATGGAAATCTAAATGCAGTCTTTGATTCAGCAGTTGTTTCTAACCTTTTATTTATACGTAATTTCTGCTTGTCCATCTGAAATGTTAAATAAGATAAATTTCTTATTTATCTATTACATAATTATTATGGAAGTGTTTCAGAAATATATCTACTTGTTTTGTAATTATCAAATCTAAATAAAGTAAATAAATTTGTATTAAAATAAGATTAATTTCTCCCTATTTTCTAAACAATAAGGAAACATTCCAACTTTTTGCCTATGCTATAGGTATTTTACACTTCCATAATAATTATGTAATAGATAAATAAGAAATTTATCTTATTTAACATTTCAGATGGACAAGCAGAAATTACATATAAATAAAAGGTTAGAAACAACTGCTGAATCAAAGACTGCATTTAGATTTCCATGGCCAACCCTTATCTGAAATTTTGTTAAACACAATTTAAATTATGATCTTCGAACATACATTTCTTGCTCCTTTATTGCACTTGTTCCTTGTTGTGTTTTTTTTAACACAAAACAAATAAAAACATTACTGAATTATAACCTAACAGTTGGACGTCACAAACAATATGACGTCATGGATCCAAATAATTTTCCTGCGGCGAGACACTCGTGAGAAAAGAAGTTTCCTCTACACCGTCATAAATCGAAAAACAAACATCATCCACTAAGCCATGTCATGGCCATGTCTATTTTATAAATCCATGAAATTTGGGATGTGATTCTTTACTGGAAAAAGGTGTTTTTTGACATCATTTTTTCGTTCAGGATTGTCGCGTAAGTGGTCAAAGGTTGATCATCCACAGGCAAAGAAGTTCATATTTTTTTAACAAATCGGCCATAAGCTGAACCATTTGTTGAGAAATGGTTCAGATTATTTTGTGCCACCCTTTACATACTTGTTAGTAATAAACTTTATATCAAATTGTCTCTTAGTCGTTTGTTTCTCAGCATACGGGACAACTAGATTACTACATCTGTTATAAGAAATGCACTGCAGCCAATCAAAATATTTTTTTTCAGCCTAAACTATGGGAGATACCAAAATCGAACAAGAAACAAAAAATATTTGAAATAAGAATGTCTCTCTGTAAAAAAATTTTGAAAACTATTGGCCGAACTGTTAAAAAAATATGAGCTTCTTTCCCTGTGAAAGATCAACCTTTGACCACTTACGAACTCCTGAACAAAAACAAGATGTCAAAAAACACCTTTTTCCAGTAAAGAATCACATTCCAAATTTAATCCTAATCGCTAAAAACAATCTTTTGTTATCTAAAAAAATAGAAATTTTTTGAAGATCTTTGTCGTTGGATAGCGCTTTAACGAAGCAATTTCGGATAGAGGTAAGTTGCGTTAAATCGTCTTATTTTGATCCCCGGAATCTGTGGTTAAGCTATGGCACCATATTTTAGAGACACCCTGTACCACAGACAGACATTTCCTCTAAACCACTTTTTTGGGTTCCTGGAGGTCCAAAACACGTATTTATGCTGTCGAGCAACTTACAAACCGTAAACCAGATGCCCTCGTACATAAAGAACTATTTACTTATAATTACTATGAGTTACTATTATATTGCATAATAAATTATATTATTATAAATTTAACCATCGTTACATGCTTGCAAAATATTATACTACAGATAGAACATTGGTTTCGTACAGCTATACTATGTAAGTAAAAGGTGATCGACAAGTTAAAATTTATCCTTGCTGTATTCTGTATTTATCACCAATAAGAACAAATCAATTGGATACTAAAACAGAAATATTACCAATAAAGCAGGAAGCTTTTACGCCCGTTTCTGAATATTAAGCCAAACCATTCCACTGAAATACCTTTAAATCCGAACAATAAAGTTATAAAAGAGTTTCCAATACTCAATAGAGCCACAAAACACGAATGATTAAGCATAGGTTTACTCTTCTTTACTAAGGAATTAAATCCCAATCTTAATGCAATTAAAAATTTCAAATTAATTTTCATAAACACCCTGTTTCTATCCCCTATTTATAACCCTATCATCTCGAACATTTATTATGTCATAGATTTCGTGTAAAGGAATTATCAAACATTTTTAAAACATTTTGTACCACATTCGAAATAATTTGTGCCACACGATAATGTGTGAACCATAAGTTATATTCGTAGGTACCTTCCTAACTGCAAATTACATGAGACACCTTTCAAGAGTTAACTTTCACGGTTATATTAAATTAATAACGGAATTACTTTACTTGCTTCTAGCAATGCTTCTAGCTACGTTCTTGTTCCCATATTACATTACTCAATACTAAACAATAAATACTTATAACAATACAACAAAAATTACACGACCCTGACCTTCATTTCTACTGCCCGTGGAGCAACAAATTACTACAGGTTTTGATCTAATAAGCAGTGCCACTTAATTACGTTAAATTATAAGCCAGCCAGTCTTTATAATTGCCTAAACAAAACTTTCGCATTTATACAAAACAAAGCTAATCTTCCAATTATTTACAGTGTTTGTGTTTGTTAGGAACATATTAAGACATAACTGATGAAATTAGCGTGACCTGACTGTTGGTCGGTGAATGTTTACACACTAATTCGGCCGACAAATATTTTTAAAATAAAATGTCTAAAGAATTTTTGTTGTACTTTCTTATAGTTTTTCATTATCTATAATATTTAACGAATTCGTCAGCTGGTGTTCCAATTCGATTTAAAATTATGTGTGTTTAGCAACGGAAGCTACAGAAAGTCAAATCCGTATCATTTTGGTTTTGAAATACCAACAGGGGGTGAATGGAAGCTTACACGTACTTGACGTACTTTTGCAACGTGAACTGTAAGTTACCCTTAACCGTGGATTGCTTAGTAACCCGGCAGTGCAAGGGAAAGGACCGATAATATAATTACTTAAAGTTAATTGACATTCTTAAGTAATATCTGTAGGTGACCGTGGGGTGGGGCATACCATGTACACTGCAATCCCGATCTCACACACTCACATGTTTATTATTTTATCCTTTTATAGTTTGCACCGTTCACATAAGTTTTCCACTACCAAGTGGAGGGCATTCCGGTTTCACTACATAAAGTTACCAACGGAGAAGATGCTGTAGTAGCAGATCTCGAGTACAGTCATTCGTGTTAATCTATCTTCCTATAGCTTCTAAGATTCCTAATTTAAATTTGAGCTCAGTATTGTGAAGGACATGGGAATTATAACAGGGGTCGGGTACTAGAGAGGTCTCGTCAGTTTCTTGATTTCCTTGGATACGAGTTTTCTAGCTTTGATGTTTCCACCCCTGAAGGAAATTAATGATGGTAACTAATAAGAACAGACAGACGGACTGCCCTAAAGGCCCTACTGTCAGTAAAAGTCTGCTCCAAAGCTGTGGAATGTAGATAGTTGTCTATAGGCTCTGAGTGAACTGACTACCCACAACCACAACAGTGTTACCCTAGAATGGGTGCCGGGCACCAGGGCATAGAAGGAAACGAAATGTTCGGTCTAGAGCCCACCTGCGGCATCGCTTATAGCAACGCCAACTGCCTCAGTGAGGCATACTGCAACTAGTGGAGGGCAGTGACTGAATTGAGACAATCGATGCTATTTATTCGAGATCCATCCAGCGAATATACGAAAAAAATCCTGACACTCGGCTGGAGGAATATAGAACTACTAAGCAGCCTTCTTACAGGACACTGCAAGATGAGGAAGCACCTCAATAGAATGGGGACACTAAACTGCCCAACTTGCAACGTGTGTGTCATGGGTAATGCAACTCCATTCTATATATTCCGTCAATGTGAAGCATTTGCAGCAAAAATACTGACGAGATTTCGAGTTCCCTTTTTGGAAACACACGAACTCCAGGTCGTCTCCCCCAAGAACATCCTAGACTATATCAGAAATACAGAACTAGTTGAAGGAGAATAATTTCACAAAAGGTACAATAGGTCAATTCTGGCTGCGGTGCAGTGAGCTTAACCACTACACCCAAGGGAAAAAAACTCCACTGTTACTGAAGATACCGTTTTTAGTTCATTGGTTATAGTAGAGTAATAATTGTGATACCTACCAACATACGCTATTCCTAGTTACCACTTGCACTTGAAGGAAGGTAGTTGGTAGTAAGTATAACTATTTTGACGAAATTTCAGATCACAAAACGTTCCAGCTCCACTTTTGTGTCTTATTTTACATTCACCTGTACAACTAGATATGTTTGCCTGTTACGTTACCTCGGCCTCTTCATTTAGGTAGGTACTAGAAAATGGTAAGTTTAATTTAGGATAAAGACAACTACAGCATCAGTTTCTATTATTGCATCCTCCCTTGTATTTCCATGTCCTTTTAAGACGTAACCAGAAGGCAGTCCTTAATGTGATTTCCTCCATGAATAGGATCGCAGATTTGTTATCAACTGCTATAGTATCTCTGTAACACACTCAATAGCATAGAACCGTGGTTAATGTACCAAAGGGTGGTTCTACTGCAAAGTCCTCAGTCATCTGTTAAAACTAAATTCCAATATTCGATATTTTTTAGAAATGGAAAGAAAACCCAAATAGGAAGAGTTTACGTAAAGGTGCGAGATTCTTTTTTCTGATCATCTCTACCTTCAGGCTGCTGACTGACAGGGACTTAATTCATTGAACATCCCCAATTTGTTTCAAAGTATTGAACATTCACAACATTTCTGTGGAAGATTCCTATTATTAAACTATACTGCTCGAAACGTTGTTAATACTTTCAAACCAGTCATTGTTGTAGCGTCTAATATGAAACAACTTGAGGGATTTTATTTATCCGGGGAATAGTGACTGATGATTTCAAAAACGCTGTAGTGCGTTGATAATAATTACTTATCAATTCTAAATACACAATCACAAAATGTTTTTTTTTTTTTAAAGAATCATGGAGTTGCCAAAGGCCCACCCCCCTGCTTATCCCGGCTCAGCACACTTAGCGCTATACAACAGGTCTAACATGCCCCACCCTTGAAAACCCCCCCCCCCCCCAACTATATTAACGAGTTGATTCCTCGTTGCTCCAGAATTTTTGAAAACCCTGGCTACAACGAGGAATCGAACCCGTGTCGCCCCGGTGCCATGCGGATCTTCATCCGCACGACCACGGCCGCGCCAATAAAATATTTAAAGGTATAGGTTAGTAGTCTGATATTATCAACGTAAAAACAGATATTTTAGAACCAAATTACTACGAATTTAACGTGAACAAATGTTGAGCGTACATATAAGCGACCGGCAAGTTTCTAAAAGAGGACTAACCATTGATGTAATGGTATAATGATGCAATAGCGGTGTTTTGGAATTCTCATTATGAATTGAAACATCAATCAAATTTGAATTTCGACGTCCCTACTTCTCAGAAGTGGAAATAAAATGTTAGTTTATTTATCAATAATTTTACTTAATCCTAAAACGTAATAAATAATTTCACACATATACTTTTTTCCGGCAATGAAACGACTGCAAAGTACAAAATTCTTCTCTGCTACAATGTACAGAATATTTCTGTGTTTGTGTTTCCGTTGCTTTTACATTCCTTGACAGTGTATCTAATAAAATTATTGATCTAACGGTTTTAAACTTGTCATATTGACATTGTCTGATAACGTCCTTCCAGTGTAGGGTAATTAAATTACCTTAAATTAATAATATAGAAGTCAAATCACATTCAAAATATTATACCGGGTGGCCGGTTTCAAAGGTGTACATAGGGATTTAACATTGTATTGAACGTTTCTGCTGATTCCTGCTCGCCAATTCAACTTACAGCAATGGTAATGGTATTAATTGAAAGGTAAAATGATTGAGCTTCAGATGGCGCTAATAATAAAAATAAATGTGCTATATTTATTTTAAAATAACGATTTAAAATTTTGCGATTTTTAAATATGACGTGCCATGATTTTCAAATTTTAAAGCATTTGTCAAAAAATTTGATAATTTAGTTGGCGTAAATTAGTGGATTTCTGTAAATGACAACTAATTTAACAAAAATTTGAAAATCATGGCACATCATATTTAAAATTCGCAAAATTTTAAATCGATATTTAAAATTAAGTATAGCATATTTAATTTTGTTATTAGCGCCATTTGAAGCGCAATCATTTTACCTTTTATTTAATACCAGTACCATTCCTGTAAGTTGAATTGGCGAGCAGGAATTCGCAGAAACGTTCATTACAATGTTAAATCCCTATGTACACCTTTGAAACCGGCCACCCGGTATATCGAATGGAAACTGTTAATTAGTTACATAGTGGAGAAATGCGAATGCCAGAATTGATGGAACTGTTGTTTCCTTTTCCATGAATTAGGTTACACTCGTCTTTTGCCCAACATATGGGTGAAAGGAATACATAGAAACAGGTTGTTATCCTACATTAAAAAGGATGATAAAGAAAATGTTATTACCAAACTTAAAAAAACTTGATGTGTAAGTTTGTAGGATAGTAAAATAAGTAGGTATTACTTTGCTACATTTCTAGATTTGTATCTCGAGGTAGAGGAAAGCGAGAGAAATTCAAAACAACACAATAAATGGTGAGTGTGGTTAAGACGAGAGGGTGTACAAATGGCGTTCTTTAGACGCCATTGATAATAAAAAATTTAAATATAATAAAAATTCATATTTGTATGTAAAAAATTCTCAATCGGTTATTTGTTCCCAGAATACCTATAAGAGGCAACCAGAACTACCTATTTCTTTAATTGAAGTTAGTGACATGGTTAAAGTTTTATAGCCCCTATGTAACATCCTTACAATACAAAAACGGTATTTTAAGAAACGCACTGTGGGAATAGAACCGTAGATTTAACTTTTACTACTCCTCTAACACGGGACTCTTAATAAAAGTATTTTAAGAGAAATTTTCTCTATTACTACTTCAAAAAGAGGTAATTAAGATTTCCATAACAATGACGGGTAAATGCGTTTTATTAACATTTCGCCGTGCCAACTTTCTAAATCTCTTTATCTGATAGCTTACACATATCCGTTACTGACGCCTCGAAAGAATGTTTTATTTTAAGATTATAACCTACTTATACCAACTACGATTCAGAATGTAACAATGTAAATATAAATCCTCTAAATAGTCATCGGAATAGTGCTACAAGGTATAAACATTGGAAGTAATAAACTTCAATCCTAACGAAACAAGTACCTAGGTACCTACCACGTTACGTAACAATTTCCAAGTTACTTTTGGTATCAGCACGAGATCAAGACAGGAAAAGTGACTAATTGTAATAGTAAACAAATTCAGAACTCGGGTTATTTATCAAAATATTCCAAGTGATTTAACAGTAGGTACCTATGGGACATTGTATAATCCAGTGCAACGATTTTATTTTATACAGGGTGTCTCTAAAATATAGTGCCATAGCTTAACCACAGATTCCGGGGATCAAAATAAGACGATTTAACGCAACTTACCTCTATCCGAAATTGCTTCGTTAAAGCGCTATCGAACGCCAAAGATCTTCAAAAAATTTCTATATTTTTAAATAACAAAAGATTGTTTTTAGCGATTGGGATGAAATTTGGGATGTGATTCTTTACTGGAAAAAGGTGTTTTTTGACATCATTTTTTTGTTCAGGAGGGTCGCGTAAGTGGTCAAAGGTTGATCATCCACAGGCAAAGAAGCTCATATTTTTTTAACAGTTCGGCCAATACTTTTCAAAATCTTTTTACAGAGAGACATTCTTATTTCAAATATTTTTTGTTTCTTCTTCGATTTCGGTATCTCCCACAGTTTAGGCTGAAAAAGATTATTTTGATTGGTTGCAGTGCATTTCTTAAAACGATGTAGTGATCAAGTTGTCCCGTATGCTGAGAAACAAATGACGAAAAGACAATTTTTTGCGTAGAATCAAGTTTTGCATCCGGGATAACGGTGGACATATTGAGCATTTGCTGTAAATCTATTAATTTACTGGTGGTACAAAATAAGCTGAACCATTGATTCAGAAATGGTTCGGATTATTTTGCGCCACCCTTTACATACTTGCTAGTAATAAACTTTATCATCAAATTGTCTCTTCGTGATTTATTTCTCAACATACGGGACAACTAGATTACTACATCTGTTTTAAGAAATGCACTGCAGCCAATCAAAATAATTTTTTCAGTCTAAACTATGGCAGATACTGAAATCAAACAAGAGATAAAAAATATTTGAAATAAGAATGTCTCTCTGTAAAAAAAATTTGAAAACTATTGGCTGCACTGTTAAAAAGATATGAGCTTCTTTGACTGTGGATGATCAACCTTTGACCACTTACGCGACCCTCCTGAACAAAAAAATGATGTCAAAAAACACCTTTTTCCAGTAAAGAATCACATCCCAGATTTCATCCTAATCGCTAAAAACAATCTTTTGTTATTTAAAAAAATAGAATTTTTTTGAAGATCTTTTACGTTGAATAGCTCTTTAACGAAGCAATTTCGGATAGAGGTAAGTTGCGTTAAAGTGAAGCCTTTCGAGACGAGCGAGGTGTCAAAGACTCTGACTCGTGTACAAAGACACTATTTTATGTCATCAATATTAATTTATCATTTCGACAAACATTGAAGAAAGAAGAAACTATATGATATTGATAAGAAATTTTGAATTTTTCTATTATTATTTATGTAAAACATAGTACCGCAGAAAATATGAATTACAATTTTTATCAACAGCTAATTTTGATATATTACAGACAAATAAAGTAAGAATTGTATAAGTTTACGTCTTCATGATAATAATATAAGTACCTAAACAATTTTTAGTCAGTTTAGGAGTGTTCTAGCTGTCTGAACAGGACTTGATGGACTTGAAGAACACGGAAGTGCTATTTTCCTGCCGCTTTGCTGGAACACGACAGCTCCGAAATGCAGCCAATTTTAAATCAAGAAACAGCAAACAAAAAATCCGTATACTTGCACGTAACACTTTATGGGTAGAGTTGTAGGTTATGAAACAATCTCATTTACGGCTCACGTTGGTAAGATATTTATAAACGCAAAATAAGTGTCAGCAATCACTCATCTTCAGACTCAGGAAGACAAGTATGATATAATTAACTACAGCCACTACAATTTATAATAGTTACTACATGAACAATTAAATATATTAAAACAAATGAACAATAAATTCCTTATTACGCCGCAATTGCAACCTATTTTTACAACATCAATTTCATTATTTTATAAGTAGGTTTTCTTCTTCCTTTTCATATTTCCTGTAGGATTCTAACCTAAATCGAAATTGTAAAAACAATAAAATACGTATTTACATCCTAATTTTCGTTGGAGAACGTACCCCCGAAGTATTTTACATCTATTATAAATCACCCTGTATATATTTCCACAAAATGTATTATTTCTTTTTATGTAACAGGAGTAATAGCACCCCCAGATTCTATGATTATTCGCATCTATCAGCAGAGACACATTGGTCATTTCTTTAGAGTTAGACGATCTAATCTAAGGGTCATCCTAATTCCAAGACAAACAACTTGACGCGTCGCTTCGTGTAGGATTTAATTCAGTCTTGGCCAACTAAATGCTTTTTCTAGTTTTTGCTATAATCTAGGTCAAATCCCGTATCCTTTTCACTGTCATATTCCGAGTCTGACCTTGATTTATTCCCGTCCATCCTTTCAGGATTATTTATGCAATCATACATTATAGATTTCTTTAACCTGAAGTGATGACGTGTTCCAGACACATTTATGTAAGACTAAAAATAAAACCGCAGTAGTAAGATTTAATAGATTGCAAGATACCACCAGTACTCAAGTAGCCAATAAGTACCAAATCTCTGACATCAAATCGGTAGTTAAAAAAGAGTTTACAACGGCACGTCACGTAGTAAAATAAAGAAACATACCCATCAGATCAAGAAAAGTGCGATATTTTTGTACACATCTAGAAACTGCATTTAACACACACATTGCCCATAACAACAAAGAATTTGCGCAAGACGTATCCACAGAACTAAACAATAGCTTCCCTAAAAATCCCAAATTAATTGTTCCTACCTCATCTGGTGAAATACAGTCAATCATCAACGAACTACGACTCTACCAAAACCTGGAAACAAGCACACGTGCTCCTATTTCCAATTTCCTAATTATCCTCCATAGCCTCACAACATTTCTAATGAGAAATCGCATAATTCCTATTTCTCTATACAGTTTTCGCAAGAAAGACTCTACGACCCACCAACTATATCGCATCTTGGAATTTATCGAAAACAGTTTTGAGAATAAACAGCATGCTGTACCACTTTTTCTCGACAGAGTTTGGACCGATACTTTACTCTAGAAAGTGTTGAAAGTTAATACCCCATAGTAGGTACCTTCTTCGCATTATTTAATCATTTCTAACAAAACGCTCATTTGCAGTAAGAATCAATTCATTTCTGTCGTCAAAAAACTTATTAATTGCAGGTGTCAAACAGGGCTCTATACTGTGCCCCACACTCTTCAATGTTCGTTCATGACCTGCCCTAACCAATCAACTCTTCCGCAGCCATATATGCTGACGACACCGTACCTGCTACGGGTCTAGGACACAATCCCCACAGGACACAACCCCCACATGGACACAATCCCCACATTGGACACAACGCCCACATTTCGTTTTGCCCACAATCCCCACATTGGACACAACGCCCACATCTCGATTCGCCCACAATCCCCACAAGGGACACAACCCCCACATTTGAATTTGCCCACAAGCCCCACTAGGGACACAACGCCCACATCTGATGGTGACGCCGCGCCATCTCCTTTTCGTGCAAGTTTTTTTTATATATATTATCTGCAAAGAGCAACTAACCTGAACACAGACTAAGGTGCCATGTGCACAGATTTTCGTACCATGTACAGTACACAGACTACATTGACCACCTCTGGACGGCGCGGCGTCACCATCAAATGTGGGCGTTGTGTCCCTAGTGGGGCTTGTGGGCAAATTCAAATGTGGGGGTTGTGTCCCTTGTGGGGATTGTGGGCGAATCGAGGTGTGGGCGTTGTGTCCATTGTGGGGTTTGTGGGCAAATTCAAATGTGGGGGTTGTGTCCCTTGTGGGAATTGTGGGCGAATCGAGGTGTGGGCGTTGTGTCCAATGTGGGGATTGTGGGCAAAACGAAATGTGGGCGTTGTGTCCAATGTGGGGATTGTGTCCATGTGGGGGTTGTGTCCTGTGGGGATTGTGTCCGGGCCCCCCTGCTACTATTATAAAACCATGACATACTCCGAGCTACGCAACAACTTCACGACAATACTAACACATTAATGTCCTTGTTGAACAAATAGTGCATTAATATCAATATCAATATCCGGCTGAGATAGTCACTCTGCGTAGACCAGCATCACCATCAAATATTATCATTCAAAATCAGAAAATTGAATGGAACCCTGCAGATAGCACCATCATCAAATACATTGAAACTATTACATGGACATCGCACGTCAACAGAAGCTTAATCAAGGCTATGCGAGACTCGCCATGCTGTATCCCAGAATCAATAAAAATTTCCCATTAAACACGAGTATGGAATTTTGATCTACCAATTAATCCTGAGACCACTAATCACCTACCCCTGCCAAGTATGGACAGAAGCATCAAATTCACAAATGAAGAAACTCCAGTGCTTCCAAAATAAAGCACTACGCATTATCTTTAACGTCCCTTTGTTCATACTACATCTACACCGAGAAGCTGGCATACCTACGATTGAAACTTTCATAAAAAACACAAAGAGAAAATATTTTAGCAACATATCAGAATGCCCAAGTGCAAGAACTTATTCCACTGGAACCAGACACATCCATCCATACACCACTCAAACGCAAACTCCTACAGAATATTTATTTGTCATCAAGTAAAAATGGATAACCCAAGATAGACGTAATGTAACAAAATAAAGGGCAAAGTCCCATGTGTTAGTGAGGCTCTAGCCACTGTTTAATATAATAATAAGCAAACTATTTTCAAAAACCCATGTAAAGCGACAATAAGCTGATCTAGCTCCAAGTCGTTTAAAAAAAAGTTACCCATACAACGCGGTAGATTATTGTTGTCAGCATATATATGGAAACAGTGTAGCCCATTTTAAGCATACAAGATTCTTCAACAGGTATAACCATTTTCAAACATTTATTACTATATAATTTTAATTCCTAAAAATGTGTAGTAGGTACCCTCTGTCTGCAATACATTGACGAATCCTGCTTATGAAATTGCCTTTCTGAATTGAACTGCTTGCCTGATGCGTTGGATATATTCGGTTGTCCTCAGTTACGTACTCCTCCAGTATACTCTGATGAAACATGACCTCTTTCTTCGAAATTTCTCACTCATCTAAATATAGTTTTCGACCATCCAGAACTTTATTTCAGATCAATAAGCTAATTACTTAATTTTACAGCTTTACCAGTGCTTTTTATAAAGACTTATCTAAACAAAACTTAATTTATTATTTTCAGAAAATAATCTTAATTAAGGCTAAACTTTTACTCTGTTATAATTTTTAATATAACCAGCACATTATTTTAGATGAATTTAATTATCCCTTATTATTAATGCCCTTTCATTTTAGTTCAGAAAAATATTTTGAAAATTGTTTCTAAAACATATTAAGTTTACAGCTTCACCTGGAATTTAATATTTATTACATCAAAGCACTAAAATTCCTTTTTGATGGAAAAATTGTTTTTCTTGTGTTAAAACAACCCACGCTTAGATCAGTTAACCTTGTACGTCTCTTCCATTTTTTCGCTCTAAATATACCGTAATTAAACTGAGTTTTAATAATACCCTCTTTAGTAAACAAACAACAAAAGCTCATTGCAGCAAATAGAAGCCGACAAGTGCAATCAGCTGTAACATAATTGCGTTCTTTTCCCCTATATACAGTTTTTCATTGATTAGATTTTCAAATTGTCAAGGAAACGGATATGACGTAATAGGCAAGTATACAGGGTGTTTCTTAAATCGCGGATACGGAGAGCACTACGCGATTCTCATCTTAAAACTGAGTTGAAAAAGTATACGCGATTTTGTCCTAATGTATTTAGTTTCCGAGTTATTCAGATTTTAAAAATTTTAAATTTGACAACATTGCGCATGCTTGCATGGACTTTGTTTTAAACGTTTGGTGTTTAGTAAGGCAGTATGAACAAGTTTCCTAGGTAATAACCTCATAGCTACAATGCACTGTTGCAACATATTGAAAAAAAGTTTAACAACAGATATTTATCAGAAAGAATGTCTTCGGAGGAAGGAATACAAGGTATAAAAAATTCCAAATTTATTAAGATTTAATATTTGATTGATGAACAATGCGGAACGGTTAAAATTTACCCGTTTTTCCAAAGCATAAAGGAATTGAATCTCAATCTTTGACGGAGAATAACTCTGCAACTAGCGAAGAACGGGCATTATTGTATTATATTTTTCCAATTGGTATCTGGAGGGGAATGTAGTACTGTGCTCCGTGTCCGCCATTTAAGAAACACCCTGTATTTCTAATTGCAGTAGACGAATAATTTTATAGTTCTGTATAGGAATAGAACTATTACCGGCCGGTGTAATTTGCGCGTAATTATACCTGGATTCCAAAATTGGACATGTAAAATGCGCGGGCTACATAGAATGGCCCGCAAATCCAACCTGTAATTTGCGCGAAGTACCTTATCTTACTAATGAGCTGCTTTAACTAGCACTTGGGAGCAAACAACAACAATTTTTATAAGATGATGCTTTAGCCTATTACAAAACAAATTTAAATATATTACATACTAATACATATAATTAGGTAACTGCTTCATGGTACAACGCCAATACACTTCCCCGTTTTTTAACACCCCACATTTCCTATATTTGTATGACTGAATAATAAGTAAATCAGAATTTCTGTTGCTTTTGATTATTTCGACAGAAACCATGATTACTGAAGTGACTTATTGTGTAGAATAATTCACAATGAGAGACGTTTTAGGTGCATAAACAAATGTAAACATTTTCACTTTTCAAAACATCCAATAATAGTGCTGATTTGAAATAAGGAATTTTTCTCATGAAAAGTAATTCATTAACTTATCGCATTAATAGGGTAGTGCAATAAGTTACTTCGCGCAAATTACAGGTAAGATTTAACATGCAAAATAAAGATACCCATTAGTAGGGATTACTTTCCGCGCAAATTACATCCGCCCACTATTACAAGTATTTCAGTTACGATAATTATTATTAACAGGTTTATTGGTATAAAATAGAAAGTGGAGATCGTCTGGTTACCGCAAACCAAACAAGTTGTAATTTTCGGGTGGAACCGGAAACTAATCCGCTAATCAATCTTATAATGACGAAATTTAAAACGAAATAAAAAAATTATGTAAGTATTGGCAAACTACAACCAAATCTAAATATTGGTTATACATAAACCAGTTTAATCAAAAATTCATTCATAATGTCGTAAGAAATGAATGTAGGTAATTGGCATAAATTTCAAAAAAGTTTGTTCCCAATAAGTTTCATAAACTGACAGATTAAATTTTTAAATAAATCCAATACACTGCATAATTTGATATCTAAATCGCTATTCTACAGATTTTATCTTTCGCGAGGGTAGTACAACCACTGAACTGAACGCAGCAAAATTCTCTGGAGAATGAAATAAATAAAATATTCAGGAAAAATCGGAAATATTTGCTATAAATAAACACAAACGTTGTTTTTGCGGTTTAAATTTCCCAAAATCTTATAAAGTTATGAGAAATCTTTGTGAATGCCACGTTATATAAATTTATACTCGTATTTCAAATCTCTATTGGTAATGGTATTTTTCATGAAATAATTTATTACGACAGCTGTAATTAATGTTTGTCCAACTTTTAATTCAGGTGTGATGCTGGATTTGACCCGCTATACCCATTTACAGTGAATCGGGTGACACTTCAAACCTCTCTGATGGAATATCGTACTTCAATCGAATGGGGACGTAATGGAAGATTTCGAAAGCTTTAAAATGCGGCATCGTAAATTTAAACCATCCTATCCCTTAGTACAGTATCACCGTAGCTTTGTTCAAATGTACGAAATCAATAAAATTCTTGGAAAACATTTGAAAACAGCATATTTTCTGTCGTATTGCAACTTTAAATATTCTATTCAAGCAATTCGTATAAAAGCCACACCACACCGACTCAAAGTGTTTTTCGTTAAATTAGGTTTGACAGTTTATTTGAATGGATGTGGATTGATATCTATATGTATCTTATTTTAACTTCATTTTAACTACTAGTAAGGCCCCCTCAGAACACATCATTTTTTTAAGGATTCTACCCTGTTTTTCAAGGTAACTTTTAAATAAAGTTAAATTTTTAAGAGATTTACCCAGTTTTTCCATTTTTTTTTTAAATAAAAATTTTAAGAAATCTACCCCTTTTAAAGTAGCTTTTTTTAAAATTAAAATTTTAAGGATTTTGCCCTGTTTTTCCAAAGGCACCCTTTTTTTTAAAAAAGTCAAAATTTTAAGAAATCTACCCCACTTTTAAAGTAACTTTTTTTAAAATTAAAATGTTAAGGATTTTGCCATGTTTTTCCAAAGGCACCCTTTTTTTAAAAAGTCAAAATTTTAAGAAATCTACCCCTTATTTAAAATTAAAATTTTAAGGATTTTGTCCTGTTTTTCCAAAGTTCCCGGACATGCGCAGTAGGTGCAGCTTGTAGTCGCCCTTGACAATGACGTAATGCCGTGGATTTTGTGTCAGAATTATATCCACGTTAGCAACGGCCTTTTTATGATAATTTTGAACAATCAGCGAATTTTTTAATATTTATTTAGCTGTGTTTTAAAAGACATTTTACAGTATTCAGTACAATTTTTAAAATAGCAGGTCAACTCTACAATATTTATTCACTGCGATTATGATAACACTCTGTGCACAGCACAGCATTTATGTGTCTATTGCCTTCATTGCTTCATTGCTTAATTTAGCATTTCATGCCATTACCGGAACAAAATATTTCAAAAATGACACAAGTATTTATAGCAATAAAACTAAGCAATACTATTAAATAATTTTTATAATCTGGCAAATTTTTATAAATAGTAAAAAAATATATAATACTAGTTTAATTCTATTTAGGCAACCCCGAAAATGTTACACATGAATGAAAAAAATGTCCCAGAAAACACTAACAAAACACCTGATATTCATCTTCATCAACATCAATACCAAACGATGAGGATGGAGGTATACGGGACATCAAACCAAGGCTTTTATGCTGAGACTGTGGAAGAATAGGGTACGTTGAGGAAGTCCACAATAGATCAAGAAACCTCTCTGCAGCTTTATCTGATGAAAGAGACCAATGTGGTTGAATTCCATTAAATAGTAACAGTTCAATGCATCTTCCCATCTCCAAATTATTTTCCAGCAAAGCTATATCCGCTCTCTTTTCACACCCACTTGGTAAGTATGAAAATGGACTGGAAAAATTAAAGTTTTTACATTTACAACGTGCCAAGTAGTTACAGCATTCATGGATTGCGATGGTGATCATGTCGGCTTTGTTTACTTTTGTTCTCTGTGCCAATTCACTGGTGCAAAGCAAAACTCCATCAATAAGGCTAGCGCCTCGCAATCTCTTTAATGGCAGAAAATTTTTCACCACGTAAATCTTCATTGTAGAAATTTGACTTTTTAACCAATCTAAGCTGATGTCATCGAACTTGTAATCTGTTGTTAAAACATCGTTTAAGCAAACTTGGAATGCTAGTAGCACTGCATTAGTTAACAATGCCTTACAAATTAGATCTTTCATTTCTTCAGAAATCTCTTCCACGTCACACATGGTTGTTCTTTGTTCTAGAGCAACCACTACAAAGTTCGCATGCTGCACTTCTGGCTTGGCATCATCCCACTTTTATCAAAATTGGTGGAATAGCTACCATATATTTTGGTTATATCCATTTTTGTATAGTGGAGCAGAACTTGGAGAGATACTGTTTCTGTTATGTTGATGAAATCACCTTCCAAAAATTTGATAAGTATGCGTGATGTTTCGGTTTTCAAGGTCAATCCTTGGCGATAGAGATTCCAGATGATGCTGTCTCGCAGAACATCCAGATCCAATGTTTCCATATTGATTATAATATCTTCACAGTTTGGGGTGAGAGGTGATTTCGTCTCTAAGAAATGTTTGAAATCGAAATTCTGCACTGCAATGTTCCTTCTCACCAGATCAAAAATACCCATTTTGGCACTTTACGGTTAAACCTGTAAAATAGAAATGTCGCATAAATTTTTATAAGCAGAGAAAAAAGATTAATTTGTCTCCGTTCATAAAAAGGGTAGAACATACATACCTTGCTTTTTTGTTTTATTCGAAAATCTTGTAATAAAATATTTCCCCACTGCACACGTGAACAACAGCGTCTGACAGCGTTATCAACTCACAGAAGGTATAACTTATTCTATACACCACAACGGAATGGCGTACACAAACTTTGTGCTGCGCAGTGGTAGGCCGCAGTTTCACCCCCATGGTTATCAAGTTGACAAACAGTCGGTACGGTTAGTGTTGCCAACAAGTTAAAATCTAAAATACATGTTGAGAGATCTGTATACTGTGTTGCATATGTTATTAATTTCACAAAGTTCTTTGTTCTATAAATAAACAAAATATTAGGAGGTACATTCTTACTAAATATTATTATTATTAGTGCGACACTTGATTTAATTTCTTCTAATATTCCTTTAACAGGAGAATGAATGTCAAACATGTTCAACTGAAATTTACCAGACCTAACAATTCTTTTAGAACGTAACAATCACAGACAAAACAAGCAAATATCAATGTAAAAAAAAATAAAAATTCCTGGCCTCATGAAGCTTAGCTGAATTCTATTCAATCAACTGTTTCAATCGATACGTACCACTTATCGACACGTTTTTATTTCAAAACTATATGGTTTGTTATAATAAATTATACATTATTATTAATTAACTACGAAAAGGATTAATACCCCCCTCCGCCCCCTTTATAAAAGATAATATAATTCGAAACAACTCCTTGCATCCAATACTCCTTGCTCACAATGCTCCCAGCGTTCTTACGCCATACAGTTTGTGGTGGGGCGCGCTTTGTATGCAAGAAGAATTGGCGGCAAGGAGTATTGGGGGCTAGGAGCATTGTGAGCAAGGAGTATTGTATGCAAGGAGTTGTACTCATATAATTATATCAATTATGCGGCGTTTCAGAAAGGATAGTTTCAGTCTAGCCATAGGAATCACACAATATAATTTACTGCTACAATTAATAGGTACTACAGGTCCTCCTAACAGTTCTATGATTCAACAGCTCTATGCATTATCCGATGGGCATTAATAAGTTTCTTGCACAATTCTTTAATTAACACTTTCATTTTAACATTTGGAACAAACTTTTGCATTAGGTACGGTCAAATGCAAAAGTAATGTCCAGCTTATCTGCATTCAGCTGCAAACTACGCCATACCTGTTTCTTTTCCCTTTTCTTACCTGGTAGGATTTGAGAACGTAAGTCGTAGTTTACGGCAGAATACCGGTCCACTGGATATTACTTTTGCATTTGACCGTACCTACCTATCTTTCTATAGTTTATTGTCAAGCTAATTCTCAACTAGGCGCAATTCTAATTAAAGAATAAATTGTAAAAGATAATATTCCTCCTCACTCAAAATTAAAATTTCTTTTTATATATTATAAAAATATAAGGCTTCAAACAAATTAAAGGGTTCATTATAATTCCATAAAAAACGCAGCACTGAATATAACCTTAATTAAAGAAATATACAACAAGTACTTGATTATTTGAAGTCATTAGAATTGAGAATGACAGTTTCTATGATCTATACAAGAAATGGGAGTAGTAAGTATAGTGCTCTAAAAATAACTACGTAGTTACTGAAAATATTCTTTTAAAATATATACTGTTCCATGTAGACTAAGTATAAGCAATAAGGGAAAGTCATAAGTCATTATTCATTAAATCAATCAGAAATGTCTCAAACAAGACAATCAGCGAAATACGAAAGACATTTTGTTGTCTGCAATTACATAATTTTCACAGGTTACATGTTAAATTATTTATAAATGACTGTATAACCTTGATAAAATTGTAAAATATAATTATCTACTGTATAAACATTACTTTCAAACATTACTTTCAAACATACTCTGAAACTAAAATGTAAATATTTTATTATCAAGATCTTCTGAGACATGATGGACCCTAATATTAGATAATGCTATGTCAACACGTTTTAGATATCCATAGATCGAAGGGTGGAAACGACATCAATAAACTTTCAATTTTATTGAGCATTTATATTTTATCTTCAAGGATGGCGGTTTGCTAAACGCGTACCTATACTGCAAAATTAATAACAAAAAAAATTGGAAATCGGTTTGTTTGTACTTTTACCTCTCCTAATGTATAATCTCACAGCAAAAAAAATAATACTTTATTATACTTAAAATTAAGTCCGTGATTATAATAGGTACTATATTTGTCTTGCACTCTTACTTTTAATAGCCGTACATAACACAATAAATATAGCATCACTGTCAAATAGAGAGACGTGCATTTATGTCTAAACCGTTTACAAAAAACTAACTATTTATGACCAATTATTGTCATTGAAAACTGATTCTGTCTCGTAACATTTACTTGTGAAAGACTCCAGGGAAATTAGATTCTAGATTTGATTTTAAAGATAAGTATCCAAAGATATCTACTGAGTTATTATACTAATTCAAACACATTTAAGTGTAAAAATTAAATATGTTGTGTTAGACTAAAACATGGGATGACTCTTACAAATGTATCTAGATAACAACAATTCTAAATATTATATTCTTAAATAATACCTACATTTGTTTTCCGTAGAAATAATTCTAATGTAACCCATAAAATGTATTAAAATCTCCCAAGAGAGTTTTATTTAACATTTGTTAATAATTTAAAGGAAGAAGTAATAAAAGTTGCAATTGTTTTATGCAGAAGAGATAATCGTCTATGAATCATTGTGTAGTTTATTATTCGCCCATTACTTCACCAAAAACTTTTTGGTTGATTGTTTGTTTTCATCTTCTGTAACTATGGCTTACGATGCATTACAATAATAATTTACGTCGGTATGTATGTCGAAATGCTTGAAAGTTGCCCGTTATGTGGTGACCTGTCAGGAATAAGCTACCCAAATCGGGTTGTAGGCCATCATCTTTAAGAATGTGTTAAACGCTACTTATTAAAATATTTCAGTTACAATTAACTTACATTAAAAAGTGTTTTGCGCATTACGGTGTTTTAAAGGGCGTAACATTTTCTACAATTAATGTCCAATAAACTTTTCCCATGGGACTAATATTATTTTTTGCGCTACTGTGCTCTATTTCATTGTTTACCGCGGCTGTTTCCAAGACAGTAAGTTATGTTTACTAGTTGCTAAGGATAAAGTCGTCGGTAAAATACTTTGGGGTTCTAGAACGGTAAGTAAATTTACTCAAAACGAATGTGCCATGTAATTTGATAAATTAATGTCAGTCACAAATGTCAGTTTAGTTAAATAAAATGAATGCAATTTCCAATGTTAGTTAAAACAAATCCTGGAGCTTTTAATTTCTCATTTCTTGTAACAAAGTACGCCAGCAAAGATTTTTCATCAATATTTGTACTTTTCTTGGTACACCAATTTTTAAAATGATTGTAGGTACCTTCGTAGCGTCTCTCTAGACTTATCAGGAATGAGAACCGAACACCCCACATTCCAAGCTTCTTCTATTTCGTTTTCGGAATCATTTTCATTAATTTTTAGCACGGAACTCCAAATAATTTTCACAAAAAACTGCAATGGCGGTAACTGTTTACAGATTGCTATAGAAACGTAATATATCAATCGACAATACGGCAACGTGATGCGGAGACTGACAATTATCGCATTTGAATCTGTATTAATTATTAATTTATTAAAAATTCTTTTTACCGGATTCAGTAGCGCAAAAAACGTCATAAGCATCACGAACGTTAAGGACTACCGATCTCAGACAATAATTGGAGTCGTCGCTGCGCTCCTCCTCCAAACTATTGTCTTCGATCGGTAAAATGTCCTTACCGTTCTTAATACTTAATATACTATTATTTACTAGGCGGTTGAGAATGAAAACGATATAAACGGTTTTCCGCATTTTTAGAGAAATGGGTACTCGTATAAAAAAATAGTTGATTAACGAGCTGTAGAGTGTGTAAATACCTGAAATTTGGTATACTACTGTATTTTCTATTATAAGAGTGATGATAAAGTATCGCACAAAAATAATATTCAGGTTATTTAATGTTTTTGCGGAAAATCCTGAGACCCGTCGATTTTTGTTTTTAAATTGCCATTTAGACATATAATTTTCAATTTTCATGATTTTTGTGCGATACTTTATCATCACTCTGTATATTTAGCTTGCACGTTGTAGCGCGCCGCAAAAGTCATCATGTTGCATTAATTCCTTTATTAATTCATGATTTTGCCTTGCGTATCACGTTTCAATTAAAAGTTCTTCATTCTAAACTCAATGGCGTCTTCATCACAGATTATTGAAGTCCGGAAGCTGTTTGGGATATTGTCAGAAGTTTCACTGTTGCAGGTTTCGCACGTAATCGAGCATTCCAATCTTGTTAAGAGGGGTGAAAAAGCAACGTTGAAGAAATAAACATATTCGTCAAAACAATGGTGCCATCGACGATGACAAAGAAACTACTCAACAAGGAGTCTTCAAATTAGACAAACGCATAAGCGACAACATGCTCTTCCTATAAGCCTTCAGGAAGTGCGACACAACTTCCTTTGTATTTGTGGTAAACTTCATCGCCACTTTGAAGAAAAATAATGAGTTAGTATCGCTAAAAATATTTAAATAAGAAAATGCTTCCCTCAAAGTTCTCGCTACTACAGGAGAAACATTCCTATCACTCGTTCATGAAATCATCTACCATGTCAAAATCGTATCTTGTATCACTGATGACTCTGACATGGCCACATGGGCAACACACATTCAAAACATACTTTCAAGTAGGTACAGACGTGACTTATGGGAACCCGCTGGGGCTGGCCCGAGAAAGCACTGCGGATTGCAATCGAAAACACAGAGAAACACCATCGGATAAACTACGGAAATTGATTGTATCCATATGTAAGGGAAACTGCAAGTCAGGTTGTGGTTGCTGCAAATCAAGAAACCCGTGCGCCATTATTTGTCAAAATTCCAACAATATCTTGGACTTTACGTAAATCTAGATAAATACCTACACTATCGAGTTTAGTAAGGATGAAGCATTTTCAATTGAAACCTACAACGAGGACGGAGGAAGAAAAGAGCTATATCCAACCAGAACCACAAGAAAAAGCAAAACAAAATAACAAATTTATGCGGCCTGACAACTTCTGCGGCGCGTTGCAACGTACAAGATTAATCGAAAACCGAAAGTAATTACACCAAGCACAAGCAGCAATGAATTAATTAATTACATCTCTTTTGGATGAGGTTCATAAAATGAATATTATCTAAAAGTTTCTTTCTATTAGTGTTGGAATCGCGTGATATCTGTATCGTGTCTGCAAATGATTATTTTTTATTGCTATTTAGGAAAATGTTTATGCATGAAGCTCAATACGCAAGCTAGGTATTGCAAGCTCGTATAACTAAAGATGTGTTTGCAAACCAATAAGTACAAGGTCATATTACTACAGCTTTTAGGTATAATTGGGTTTGTTCTCTTAGCAGGAGCGCCATTTGTTTTATAACTTCCTGTGTTGACCAAACACGGAAACAACGGGGGTTTGGCGCACAACCCTGTTACTGGCAGCACTAATTTCAAATGTAATGCATAAATCAAGCATTATAATCAAAAGCTTGTGCATACATAGTAATACTTCAGAGTCTCATTATACGATTAATTATATTTGTGTGAAAGTTGATACACATATTATTAGAATATAAACAAATAAATGTCTAAAGAATAGATCTAATTTTAAATATAACGTATATGGCATGTAAGCTATAACAAAGTGTCTTTTAAGTTGTCAGAAATACTATGTTGTAAAAAATTAGCTGCTTTAGTAGAACATCGAACCCGTAAATCACAGACGACCCTCTTATAAAATTACGTTCTCATCGTTAGATAATAATGGTCCTTTAGTCACGTGCAATTTACTCGTAATGGCAATTCAAGTGCAGGATATTTCAATCTTTTTTAAGATTTCCTCTTTATAATCAAATTCGTTCAGATCCTTTGTATTGAAACCGAGTAGTAGATACTATATCATACGAATTTTTGTTTAAACATCAAGCACCACTATAACGGCTGTCCAATCTCAAAGTCGAACATAGGCAATTATCATCTGTTTGATTTGTACCTACATAGTTATTTTGTCATTATTTCGATACCACATAAATGAATACCAATGTAATTAACGACCAAGTTCATAAACAGTTATGGACAAGAAAAATATAAGTTTATATTTATACTATTAGTTAATATTAATTAATAACTATCTATTTACTATTTAATTCTAAAGCATATGATCAAACATAATTTGTATTTACTAGTTGGCTATGAAAGAACAAATCGCTGCCTTTAAAAATTCAAAAGTACACCAGCAACTTGTAGGGGGAACGAAGAATCCCTAATTTTGTTCGTAAAAATTCAACCAAATAAGATATTGTTTTGGTTCTTGGGGGAAGTATTTCTCTGCTTGGGGGGGGGACTTGTTAGTGTGTTTTTAGAGTTTTAAAATTATCCAGAACATGGTACACCGGAGGACCATTTTGCTTTTTTAAGTCGTAACTTTTTGGCTTTTCCCTTCTGATAAATTCAAAAAGTAACAGTGTATGCGTATTAGGTAACCCACTGTATACAGAGTCAAGATACGTCTCAGCCCTAGCCCTAACTCGTTCTACCTTTAAGGCCCGTTTTCACGGGTCGATTAGAATCGTTTGACCGTCGAATCGAATGAAAATTGAACGTGTAAACCAACTATCGACTTGGTCGTTCGGCGGAGTCAGTCGAATCGACCAAAGTAGACAGCCAACTCTACTTTTGCCGAACGACTGTGGTCGAATGTACGTCGAACGACTGCAATTGAATGTGTAAACATCTATTTCAACCGTACAAGAATCAATTTGTCTCATTATTCTGAATATAATCCTGAAGACCCTCATATATAGCGTCTAAAACATCTAACATGAAGAGGGATATTGAAGACTTGGGAACTCTATACAAGGCAGAAAGGATGGAATAGCTGTCACCGGTGGCTAAGAATCGTAGAACTATTTGTAGTTTTAGGCGTGCTGATAACGCTTCTCTCATATTTGTGTCCTTTTTTTGAATCAAAGGTTCAACTTTTTGTAAGAGTTCTTCAAAGTGCGCTTCATCCATTCTGAGATGATTTCGATAGCTCTCTGGATCTTCTAGAACTATCTCTTTCAGAAGTTGATTTGATGCACCGAGGGCATCTCTTCTCAAAATCCATGGTCTTGTCCACCAACGCCGCCTGTTCTTCTTCTTTTTCATTAACTTATTTAATATATTCTGACGGATTACGCTACAAACTATTTGTACTCCCGCACGTACTACTTCAGTTGACGCCATTTTAAATTTAAATTATCGTTTCAATACGGTTGCCTGGTGTAAACCTTTTTCACGTTCGATCTAGTTCGACCTAGTTGAACGGCCCAAGTCGCAGGATTTAAATAGACCCGTGAAAACGCCCACCAGCAACCTTATCTTTCACGAACTGTACAGTTCTTAATTCAGAGAGTGATGATAAAGTATCGCACAAAAATCATATTTTGGTTATTTAATGTTTTTGCTGAAAATCCTGAGACCCGTCGACTTTTGTTTTTAAAGTGCCATTTAGACAGGTAATTTTAATCCCCTCATCCCTCAGCCCCTAAGAGATAGCAACCCCAACTTTAAAAATTTAATTGGAAAGATACCCTTTGTGATACCTCTTTTGATAAGTCTTTTTATTCTTAATATAACAAAAAAGAAATTTTCAAAATCGGTTTATAACGAACGGAGATATTTAACAAAATGTAATCAATTGAAAGTTCCAATATTCGACATGAAATCGGCCCAAACACGCCTATTTGAGTAATTAATTATCAATAACACACAGATGCGATTTTTGAGTTTTATGCAGACACTTGTGGTAAATGTGGCGGTATCGCGTACAAAACGTTTACCTAACCTAACCTAACCCCTATAATATTCAATGGTTTAGGTAAAGAAGTGCGTTTTTTAATGTCTACCATTTACGGCGTGTTTTCTTGTCGAATATTGACATTTTCATTTGATTATATCTTGTTAAATATCTCCGTTATTTATCAACCGATTTTGAAAAACTTTTTTTAGTTATATTAAGAATAAAAAGACCTATGAAAAGAGGTATCACAAAGGGTATCTTTCTATTTAAATTCTTAAGGTTGGGGTTGCTAGCACTTAAGGGTTGAGGGGTGGGAGGTTGAAAATTATATGTCTAAATGGCAATTTAAAAATAAAATCGACGTGTCTCAGGATTTTCCGCAAAATCATTAAATAACCAAAATATTGTTGTTTTGTTAATCGAAAACTTCAAAACAAATAGATACTCAGTTGAAGGAGGTACTTATTCTTATAAATTAATGTTTCTATTGTTTTTATAAGAATCTAAACGTAATTCTGAAATTCAATAAAACTCCTTCCATGCTCATTCTCCAACGCATTTCAAACTAAATAAATCTCTAATCTTCTTATAAATTGAAATTCTTGTTCTATAAATAAAACACGGTGAAGGTTTATAGGCTACTTGATCTTAATGAAATTTTCGTCCGTCATGTATTGTTGAAGAACTGGAATATTTACTGTAAAAGCCCTTATTATTTTTGTGATAAGTTGCATAATTATAAACAATAAGAATGGAAAATTATTACACAAACAAAAATTCAAAGCATGTAAACTTATTAGAATTCCGTGCGTGTTTAGCAGTTGAAAGGAATTTAAATGCAGTAGGGTTTCAAAACGTGTCCAATCCAATCTATTTTTCACACTAGTCAGAAAATTTGCCTACCAATCCTTGGATAGAGTTCACCCGGAAGCCGAAAATCCCAATTTTCTAAAACTCCAAGGATACGCTTCAAAACTTGCTTGCCAATGAATACCAAAACACTTTTAATAAAATTTATCGCAAAACAAATACCTGGCGATGGATTACAAAGGGAATTAAAACTTCAAACTTCTTTGTTAATTATATTGTATATTTAAACAATTAAACAATGATTCAGCTACAGATTTCCCAAGTTTCAATATTCCGGGAAAAGAAAATTTCTAAGCCGTTTATCCAATATCCTTGTACATGAACCCAGGCGTTTAATAAAGATAGCTTAAAGCAGAATTAAATTCATAAGACCTCAAATCCTAATTAAAATTCTAAATTGATTTTCTCTTCAAAGGAAATTCTTAAACGCCGAAGTAAATTATAACCGTTCTTTTATTAAACCTTCAAATATTTTAAATTGTTTTGTAACATGTTAAGCTATATTTTAGAAACATTACCTACCTTACGCACTTTTTGTGCGGATATTTATCTTTGTCTCACTTTTTTTTCTTATGGCTGTATCTATTATGTAATAATATTCTTGATGTGTTTTACTGTTATAACAAGTTATGTTTTATATTATAATAAATAGAGCAGTGTATTGTGTGTACTTTTTATAACGTAATTTATTTCTTATGTAATACTATACCTATAGTTTAATAGAGAAATTGTTCTTATAATTAAGCACTCAATTAAAAATATCTAATGTGCTATATTAAAGGCTAATTACTTTTCGACTCTTGAATATCTGGTTGGGGGGGGGGGGGCTTAGCTGAACAATGAACTTTCTTCCAGTAGCTTTCTCATACGAACTGTAAATTACCGATTGTAACGAATATTTAGCAAGTCAAGCTGTTAGAATCAATTTACCTACTTCGTTTCAAATACGTATTTACTCAGCAATGAGTAACTAATTTTAATTTCACCGGTTAAATACAAGAAAGCGATCACATTCGTATTCCTCAATTATTATCGTTTCATAACTGAAACTGCGTGTCGAATCTTCTCGTTAGCCAGCAACTATTGATCTACTTGGAAAATTACACCTGTCGCTCAAGTGTAAAATATTAGAAATTCGCGAACTGTGATGAAAACCTGTAACGCTTACAATAATTAATGAAAGCAACAATGAAGTTGTGGAGAAGCAGTAAGTCTGGCGAAAATTTGTAACCTTCTCGTTAACTTGGCAGAACAAATGCCATTGGATAAAGATGAATGTTCGTCAAATTCCCGGTGCGGCGATGGATAAATTTCAGTTTCAAAACTTCCGTGCAAAATTCGATAAGAATTCTTCCATTGCATACTATAGGTTTGTGTTTCATTTCACTAGACGTAATACCTATCCTAACTTTATTTTCTAAATTAAATTAAAACGAAGTAAAATCTACATCAGTTTGCTACTTAAAATAAATTAAGAACTCAAAGTTTAATTAATGTAATAATTACTTGACTCTTACAAATTATTATAAATATAATAACACAGTAATTTTAAGAAAGTGTTCTGCAGAGACAAAGAACCGTTTCTTTTGAAATTAAATTATTGATATAATGATACTTTCTATAAAATTAGCGGCAAATCGTTTCTTCTGACAGGAATACGATTTGCTGTAAAATATAAATTATTTATTCCTATTTTATACAAGGTGTTAAATAAGTCAACGTAATAATTCGAGGAGTGAATCCACAGTTTCTGAAGAAACTATATGTAGGTACAGTCAGTGACTATAAAGTTTTCAGCAGTCTTATACCACTGTGACCAGTATAACACGTTTCTCTATTTGATATTTCATCTTGTTAATAGCGTTACCAACATACTTATGTAAAACAATAAAAACGGCGTTATGTTACCTCTTATACAGGGTTATTAAAATTCGAGGCTCACCATTGGGATCTCGGAAACCGTAAGAGATAGGAAGACGGTTAAATTGGGGCAAAGTTGTGCTATATAGTGCTGATCAATAATTAAAAAAGAAATTTAACCTATCTACCTTAGTTTTTTTATTATGGCCAAAAAACAGAAAAATGGCAATTTTGTTTTTTGGGCGTAAGTTGGTTGTTATTAAAAATTTTTCAAATCTGTTAAAACTTTCTTGAAGCAACTTTTTAGCTGCAATACCGTAGTGGTATCAAAATGTTTCTACGCCGTTTCGGTTTTACGGAATTATCCTCAGGTTTGTTTTTTCTTATGGGCGGCATATTGAATTTTTACAGGATCGGATAGTTTTTGATGGTGCTTTCAATGATGTATGACATGATGACTTTCGATTTCGGAAAACTGCTGTTATTTACAGAAAAGTTTAGCTTAATCATTTATTTATCAAATTTATCAATTATTATTTGATCAGATTTCAGAAAGAAAATAAATACTTTTTTATACAAGACGATAAAATTATATTTTATCGACAAGCGGAAAGTGTTAATTCACGAGCGATGAAATCGCGAGTGAATTAATTTTCGCGAGTCGATAATTAAATTTTATCGTCGTGTATAAAATTCTATTTTTTTCTATAGCAGATGTTAAAAAAATAAGAAAAATTTGTAAAAAAAAACAATTTAAAATTAGATTATATTAAACCCGAAAATCTCAGTAGCAAAGGTTTCCATTCGGTTTCCATGGAGTTTCCAGAAAATTAAAGTACTTTATCTATCCTTGCGGTTAAAGTGTTACTTTATCTACCCTTGCGGTTAAAGTAATACTTGATCAACTATTTTTAGTCGAACAAAGCACACTTTAACATCTGCTATAGAAAAAATAACTATATTGTAACTTTAATAATAATTAATGCAATTAACTAACTTTTATTTTATTTTAGAACACGATTCAAAAGGGATGAAAATGCTTGTTTCCAATGGATTCCTTTACATTTACAGTGAGTACAGAAATTCCTTTTACGTTTGCAGCAGAGATGTTTCATTTATGGTAAAATTAATAATTTTGTTTTTTTTTCATTAAGATTTGGAGCGAAGTTTTAAAAATTGTAATAAAATCGAATGGATTTTCTTTGTTTGATTTTTAGTTCAAGAAAATCATGTTTCGACACGAAAAATTTGCTTAGGTAACAAAATGAATCATCTTGCTATTAAATAGTTTTGTGCTACAAATGTAAAGCCGGATGTTCTTATCTAAACTTTTACCAAATTTATTATCAAACCAGGTACGCCATAATAAGTAAAGTAGTTTTACATTTAGGTACTTACATAATTTTTAACCAATTTATGTCCTTAAATGATTATAGTAGAAAATTCCGTTTACTTTGAATTAGAAAAATAGAATTTTGCGACTTTATTTATACAAGACGTCTCAAATTGAGCGGTGTAATAATTGATGAAAAGGGAAACCAGGTGCATTTGTAAGGTCAATCTGTACATCAAACTAAGATGCTAAAAAACAGTCGCCAAATTTGAATTTTAAAAAAATTATTTGTTCTCCGAACCTATCCTAAATTCTTAATTCTTTCCACGGCTTCTGCACTTCATTTTAGATTTAGATTTAGATTTAGACGCTCTGTAGAGTACATTTTAGAATTATTTTGGAATGTAATAAGTTTAATAAATTATTAGGTCCTTTAGCATTTTACTTCGGTCTCAATTTTATTCCGCAGTCGTGATTATTGCTCTCTACGCAGTCGATACTAAGTAGCATCTCTGATCAGATCGAAGTCAATTTTTACCGAAATATGACTTGCAAGAACTTTACATTTTCAAAAATTGCTTTTTAAATTTTTCAACCAAAATTTTGCTGTGGTGATTTAAAATTTCTGAAAAAGACCGTGATCTAGTCTAATGGACAAAGAAGGGTGAAATAAGATAGTAGTTAATTTAAGATTTTAATATCCGGCTCTATTTCAGATATTCTTCAAGCGTATCCAAGGGTCGTATCTGATATACCAATCACTTGGGCTGTTGAAGCGCCTAACTGTTGATATATATTGGACAACACTAACACCCCTATTCTGTAAAAAACCGTTCATGAGCGGTTCGTTAGCTACCGGCGATCGTTAGCGACTCCCCTACCGATCATTTCAACGATCAGCCTACGACAGCTATTCTGTAAACGGTCTCGTTCACGACTAAAGGCGGGAACAGACTATTCTGACGTGTTGTGTCGTGATGTGTTGTGATGCGTTATGCTGTGACGAGTCGTAAACATACTTTTCTGATGCATTATGACGAAAATAGGTAGGTATTTGGGATTAAAATTTTATGAAGTGTATTGTTGGCGGTCGTTGCACCATGACCTCAAGCTCATCAGATGAATTTGAAGAAGAAATTGAAGAATGTGCTGCGGCTATTATTGGCTCTCCAATACCCAAGAAAAGAAAAATTTGGATACACGAAATAAACGAAAATAGAGAATCATTTGGCGAATATCATACGTTAGTTAATCTACTTTTTAAAGATGAAAATCGTTTCCATATGTACTTTAGAATGTCCAGGGAACAATTTGAAAGTTTACATGGAAAAATAGAAGAAAGAATAAAAAGGATCGCGCTGGTACAACGTACAACGGCCAACAACGTTCTGACGCTTGTGTCGGCGTGTGACGAAAATCTGGATGGCCCGCATTTTATCACGACACAACACGCCAGAACGCGTCAGAAGGTGTAGCATCAGATAAATATGCACGCCGGTCATTTAAACACACGAGAAATTAGCTGTATGATTTATGTAAAGTTGTGTAGCATCACAACACAACACAACACGTCAGAACAATGTGTTCCTGCCTTTAACCTTGCGTCGACCTCGTTGCGTAGCAAATATGTACTTGGCTACAGAAAAATGTTTGCGCATGCTTTAACTACAAAATTTTACCCGGCAAATACATTTTTTGGATTTGCCAGTTGCAATTTACTACCGACGGCATTAACACAAGTGTTTAGTTCCAATTACCTGTCTACTGGATTTTCTTCTAATTTAGTATATTACATTAAAAGGCATGAAAGTGGCGTTTTACAAGACGAGAAAGCTTAGAGTAAATCATTCCTTTGCATGCACAAATAATATTGTTATAACAGATCATGAAAAACATTAACTGATCCAAATAATATGATCCTGGTGTCCACTCTTAAAGAGGAACATAATTTACTATGCGTCAATAAAAAGTAGTTTAAAATTAGTATTTAAAAATAGAAATTGCAGTTAAATTAATTTTACATTTCAATTGATATTCTTTCCTGGAAGTTGAAATTAGTGAGGAAGAATTAGCAAAAACATTCAATACAAGGTTAAGTTTTTATGTTGGCGTTTAAGGGTGGACATTCGGTAGATATACATATTTCTTATAATCCTGTTAGAGCCTTTTTACAAGTCAGAGAATTACTCCGAAAATTATTGTGAAAATTACTCTGACAATTTGACACACCCTAAACTGACCAATCCGGTTGCGTTTTAGCGACTTGACAAGCCAATCAGCGCACTCCAAATTTGTATATTCTCGGATATTTAGGACTAGTACAAAATTTCAGCGATAATTTTTCTGTCAAAAAAAAACTGCTTCCATACCGAGGTGTGAGATTTCAAAGTATTCTTGGGCGTTTTACCTTCTACAGCTTCGTTTATCTCTTCAAGTGTACTCTAGCCAAACCATTTTGCTTCCATTTTTCCGTAAATGTCACAAACCATACACAAAATACGTAGCAAGAAACATTAAATTTCATACAATTCTTGGGCGTTTTACCTTCTAAGCTTCCTCTATCTCTTCAAGTGTACTCTGTTGAACTCGTTTTGCTTCCATTTTATCGAAAATATCACAAAGTATGCACAAAATACTTAGGTAGAAAGAAAAATTAAATTTGACTTTTGTCTGGTTTGTATATAAAACCATGGTTACGAAGAAAATTATTATTAATCTGATTTGAAACTATAAAAATTTAAATTTGGTTCGTCAAATTGTCCTCCGAATACTACTCGTAACTACGAAATAATCCTGCAATTTTTGGACAGTACGTATTCGTACTTGATGCAGGATAATTCGCTATTCGTCCTTCGGACTCATAGCGAATTATCGCGCATCAAGTACTCTTACATACTGTCCAAAAATTGTCGGATATTTCGTAGTTACTAGTAGTATTATATATGAAAATTTTCAACAATAATTATATGACGTGTAACACAGCATTTTACTCGCAAAGTTATTGCGAAAGTTATTACCGTTATTAATTTTGCGAGTAAAATACTGTATATTACACGTCAAATAATTATTATTGTTGAAAATTTTCAGAGTAATTTTCACAATAATTTTTGGAGTAATTCTCTGACGTGTAAAAGGGCTCTTACGTTACTTGCCTTCTTTCTAATTCATCTAAAATTATTTGTAAATTATTATGAGCCATGCTCAAGCCGAAAACAAATATAATTCTTATAAAAATAATATTTTAAAAACACACAAACACTAAAATAACTTTTGGAAAAGTGGATCGTAAAAGCTGAACGTGAGCAGCGCAGACGCCGTTCACTTAACGAGATATTTCAACCGATACAACCGTTGGTGATCGATGGCGGGAGTTACAGAATAACTTTAGAGCGAAAAATCGTTGAACACATCGGTAACCGCTGCCGAACGAGTCGCTAACGAGTCGTTAGGGCTTACAGAATAGGGGTGGGGAGGACTATATCAGGAAGTGTAGTGCTGTGTACTGTACTCTGAAGCGTGGTGTAGTGAACTGTACTGTACTAGTGTAGTGTGAGTGATTGACATTGTTTAGGTTTTTGGACAGTGTTTGGTTCGGGAAATGGATGGATTTCGTGAATTCGTAAGAGGACAACGCAGTATTATTAAAGGGGGTGAGTGTGTACGTATGTACGTATGTAACGCCTCTAACGCAAAAACTACTGAACCGATTTTAATGAAATTTGAAATGAAGAGGTATATCGAAAATTCATCGACAAAATAAGTTTTTCGAAAACATCCGAAACCGGCAGCGGAAGTTATACATGTTTTATATGTCTAAATGGCAATTTAAAAACAAAAATCGACTGATCTCAGGATTATTTTAAATAACCAGAATATGATTTTTGTGCAATACTTTATCAACACTCGGTATATAAGCTGACAATCAGGTGTTTCGTGGTGACAATTGACCTCAAGTATTTTGAACCAATCAGAACGCTTTATTTTGATGACGTTAACCAATCACAATCTAATGTAACCGGTAATCATCCTAGTAGGGTGATTGCCGCGGCAATTACACGACTAGGTTGTGTTTTGTTTACTTTCCGTATCTCGATTTTAAAAATAAATTAATGTTAAATACTTCTTTCTCACTTTCTGTCAATTGTCTAGTTGAATACCACACGTGAATGATTTTTCCTAGACAATATTATCAAAGTTGAAGTTGATATCACTCCTGATATCCTTCGGACTTGGGCCGATTGTCAACGCAACAAGCAGTCGTGATATCAACTGTGATAATTGCCGGCAAAATCATAATCACTAGTGGTATTATACAGATTGGTGGCCGTTATTGTGAACATAGAGAGACAAATGCTTACGCGCTTTGCATGTATCGACACCTTGATTATGCATTATTTTTAAAATTGTGTTCTGTCAGTTGCTGTCATTGCTGTATAATATTTGCAATTGAAAGAAAAAATTTTGGTTAGATGGATAAATACAAGGTAACTGAAAAAGTACAAATCGTAAAATGGTTTTATGGGGGCATGTCAATACGTACAGGTACAATTCGAGATATCTTCTATAGAATTCAATGTAGCATTAGAAAATTTTAAAAATAATGCATAATCAAGGTGTCGATACATGCAAAGCGCGTAAGCTCTATGTTCACAATAACGGCCACCAATCTGTATATGAAAATAATAAGTTGCGTTTTATTCTAGTTTCATCTGTCATTTTTGCTTTATTGTTTACGTGTGGGCGCAGCCAACTTCACTGTAAGCTGTCATTAATGAAGCCATGCGTATGGGCAGATAGACGTTGACGCCATGGCTGCTCCAATGCAAGTAAATTTCATGTAGATACCCTATACATGTTTTAGGCACCTATAATAAAATGTTATTTCATCCACCTCCAAAAACGAAAATCTGTTAAGTACCGAATGAAATTCTTAAAACGGGGGGGGGACAAGAATTGTGCGAAATTTTACCCGAGTCGGTTAATCCTTGTTATAAATTGTGCGGGGTAGCTCTGTTGGTACCTAAGAATTGCGCGTAATCTTGTATGATTGGTAATCGCACTAAGGGACACCTAATCCGCTTAATACCCCAACAACGAAATAGTCAAACATATCCAGCTATCAATTTACTGCACGCAAGTATATAAGTTGCAAATAATAGATAGTATTATATAAATAATAAATATTAAATAAAATATCGATTTCAACGGGAAATAATAAGATTTATTCGCTTTATACGTATTTCGGCATCATTGTGCCATTGTCAAAAGCTATTATAAAATATTATAACAAATGCAAAAATATAGTAACTCCTTGATTCTATTATTTTAACACTGCGTGAAGCAGCTGGCCCCAGTCAACCCGTCGGAGGTCAGTCGCTTATCAGTGTTTTAAAAAGATATTTATTCCAAAATCTTCAGTAAAGGAGAATCTAAGAGATCAATTTGCTCATTCATTAAAGGTATGTTGTTTTTTGTGTGTTTATAAATTTCAAAAGCTTCTAAAATGTTTAATTTATTTTTGTTATCAGAAAAGTGTAAAAATTTAATTGTATTATTAGATGTTAATGTGTGATTTTGTTCTAACAAATGTTTAGCAAAATTTGATTTATGTGCATGTTTATATTTGTAACAACGGATATGTTCTTTTTGCCTAATACTGAAATTTCTAATTGTTTGACCTATATATACTGAATCACAATGTGAACAATTTAATTTATAAATACCTGATTTTAGCAAATCATTAATTTTGTCTTTAGCATTGAAAAGAGAGTATAGAATATTTTTATTTGTTTTAAAAATTATAAATAACACAAATAAATATAAAGTCATTTTTAAAACAAATAAAAATATTCTATACTCTCTTTTCAATGCTAAAGACAAAATTAATGATTTGTTAAAATCAGGTATTTATAAATTAAATTGTTCATATTGTGATTCAGTATATATAGGTCAAACAATTAGAAATTTCAGTATTAGGCAAAAAGAACATATCCGTTGTTACAAATATAAACATGCACATAAATCAAATTTTGCTAAACATTTGTTAGAACAAAATCACACATTAACATCTAATAATACAATTAAATTTTTACACTTTTCTGATAACAAAAATAAATTAAACATTTTAGAAGCTTTTGAAATTTATAAACACACAAAAAACAACATACCTTTAATGAATGAGCAAATTGATCTCTTAGATTCTCCTTTACTGAAGATTTTGGAATAAATATCTTTTTAAAACACTGATAAGCGACTGACCTCCGACGGGTTGACTGGGGCCAGCTGCTTCACGCAGTGTTAAAATAATAGAATCAAGGAGTTACTATATTTTTGCATTTGTTATAATATTTTATAATAGCTTTTGACAATGGCACAATGATGCCGAAATACGTATAAAGCGAATAAATCTTATTATTTCCCGTTGAAATCGATATTTTATTTAATATTTATTATTTATATAATCATGGATTTCAACAAAGTGACGCTTGAGAATGTCAATAAATAGATAGTATTATTTTATTCACAAACTATTACTTTTTAAAGTTAAATTAACTAAAATTTAAACACTCCGACATATTTTACACGGTTTCGTGGTGGACAGAACAAACCACCAGGAGTAAGAATAAGAACATTTTCTCTGAACATTCATTTCATTCAGTTCATTTACTTGACCACAGCAATTGAAAAGGATCGAAAACAGAAAGAAAACTAAACTTCATTCTCAGAGACCGCGACTAGTATGTAAACAAAACCACGTGACACATGGCCGTAGTAGGATCTGTGATTGGTTGCTTACAGACGTTCCCTGTATCAGCAACCAATCACATATCCTACTACGCCCATGTGTCACGTGGTTTTGTTTACATGCTAGCGCGGCGGTCTCAGGGAATGAAGTTTAGAACAAAATACTGTCCTGCTGGTAGAAACACGGTTTTGAATTTGTTTAAATTTTATTTCTGTTTTCCATATTTTAAATATAAGAACAAGACACAAAGTCGGCCAGTCCGTTTGGTGCGCGTTTGCTGGAAAACCGACATAAAGTTAACCACTCATTAGTCATTACACCCCTATTCAGTAACTCAAATCGTTAGCCTACGAATTTTCGTTATGAACGAATTCCTAAACTGGCAGTGAACGATTTTCGGAACAAATCATATTCTGTACGTCATTTCTTAAGTGTTATTGTTTTCTTCAGTTGTTTTCCACTTTTATTAAAGAATAAAGATCAAAGTTAATAAAACGGACGGTACGTTTGAGAGAGCCTTTAATACGGAATTCATAAATATGTAGTCACGTGAATTCGTTTTTACTCGAGTCGCAAACTTCAGCCTCTTGAATGATAGCAAGTCGCATTACTGCTCATCGAAGAATATACTATAAATTTTTGCGTAGAAAGAGAATATAGGTTGATGGGACATTTTAAGTACTACCAACTTGATTCTTTACAAAGACGTCTATGGGTGTGAGTGTATGTGTTGGTATAAATTAATTCCCCAAGTATTTACAAGCATTCTTCATCTTAAAATATGATCGCACTTAATTAACAGACATTATTTTGTGGCAAAAGTAGGTTAATTTTAATTAGCTAATGCATCATTTGCTAAATAATCATCTATCTTGTTGACAACCTAATTCAGCATTATGGCATATTCAACAACTGGCGATTCAGTTATAAAACTATTACGCACTCACATATTTATTTATAACCACAAAAATGCATATTATGATACAATAACGTAAATATAATAAAAACTTTAATGAGATAGCCACAAAAGTAATGCTTCAATAACTAGGAAAGAAATTGCAGTTACTATACATAAAAAGCCAATTTCCTTGTAGGCATAAAGATTAAGACCACAAAAGGCAGAATCAAAATAATACATATAATTCTACAGGATGTACCTAAACAGTGTGGTTTTGAATAGTTTTCGATCATCAAAATATATTCCCTACGATACAACCATGGATAGGAAAATACTTAAACCTACAAGAATGTCTGTTTATTAATGAAGCCATTATTTAAATATCTTTACCATCTTTATTACCTTGTTGTTTCACATTTACAGGAGCTGCCTTTTAAAATACTGCCCCTTTCAGAGCTGTTAATACGAAACAAACAAACACACAACACCTACAAACAGAATCGTATTCAATTTAAACGATCAGAATAGTTGATAGTAGAAGAAGGTCTATAAAACAGATTTGAAAAGGTATTTATTTCAGTAACATTTTCATGAATTAAGTATTAAATATTAATGCACTAATGTATAATACAGGCCAGGATGTATCAAACCATGCGAAAAATATTTACGTCATACGATTCTACGTTTTAAAAACAAGCAAAAAATCTCCAATACCAATTTTGTGAGACGATGAATTTTTAAATTATAAAAATGTTTTAAGGTTTATAATTTGATAACGCCGCCCGTTGAAATTGGACCTTAAGCGAACACATGCATTTATAATACATTCAGAAAACTAAAGCGACATTTAAAATGTGTCAAATAAAAAATTCAGTTGGTTAATATAAAAATCCCTGTTAGCTCTTAGTAATCAGGGACTCATTTTCAGAAATGTATTGTGATTTTTATATTATCCAACTAAATTTTCCATTTGACACATTAAACGTTACGGGAGTTTTATGAATGTATTATACATACCTTAATACAGTTATCAATTTTTATTTTCTTAGGTATTAGATATTCCAATGAAAGTTAGTCACATGACCTCTTCCTATAGGGTAGCACAAACTAACTACGTTCCAGTCCTATCACGTAACCCTTTTGGAGGGCGCTGATTCGCCTGTTTTGTTTGTGTTTTGTCTCGAGAAGGGTCCTCTAATACGGCTAGACGTTAAATTGTTTGTATCAAGAAGGTCACATGACCAAATGTCATTGAAATAGCCCCAGTTTATTGCATCGCTATAACCATACTATAACGGCGTCACTCGTCAAAAATTATAAATATAGGTACTCGGTTTGAGATAACAAGTTAATTACGTCATAGATCAAATGACTAACGGTCTGCAATATCAATAATATAAAACAAAAAAGTATAAAATGTAATCACAAAATAATATACTTTTTCTACTTCGTGTTCACAATAGCTCCATTGTGACACTGAAAACTGCACAAAACTAAATAACCTCTATTGTGAAACTGTTTTTGATAAAATTTTAGTTCTTAAAAGTGGTAGCATTTGCTTCATGTGTCAAACGTCATCAACATCAAACGTCAATGGCATGCAGTTCCTACTATACAGCGAAGTTAAACTAAACACAGAAATTATAAATAGGTACCTGAACGTTTATTTGAATAAATAAAATAGCAGCTTCTTTCTTAAAGTAGTTGTGTTTCATTTCAGTTGAAATTCTAGGAAAATCTAATAACATTTTGACAAGGTTTTACTTGCATAATATCTCCAATATATCATGTTGGAGCCTGAACACGTTCACATCTTTTGAACATTTATATTTCTTTTCATTGCTGATTATTTGAAAGAAATACAATAATTGGATATTTTAATACATTGCTCGGTATTTAAAGTAAATTCTCACACCTTTGAGTCGATCTAGCACCTAGTGTAACAGTCTAACTAATTATTTCAAACGAAAAATATTTAATAATGTCAACTATGTTTCAAATAACAAATCTGCTAAAACAATTACTTTTATTAACAATTTAGATACTATCGCTTCATTTACCGGTGTAAACCCTGCCTTAGTCAGCAACGTTGCTGGAGGTCACAGTGAAAATCCTAACCCAAAGCAGGGTCAGTAAGCAAACAGAAAGGGTTGAAATTATTAGTCCTGAAAGAAAATCAAAAAAGACTGTGACATTATTAGAAATGAAGAGGAAGATTGCTAGTAATGCATATTTTACCAAGAAGAAATACTCTAAGCAATGGAGCAATTTTAATGATAAGGAAAAGAAAGACAGAAGGTTGTAAACTGTAAAACTATTTTAGCCAATAATGCCAATATAGTTATTGTCAAAATTGGATCACATTGGAAGATTACAATAACAAATATAACAATGAGATTAAAAAAAGCCTCAATTACAGCTGGCAGGATGGCGGCGAAAACTATATGAATAGTTTTCTATTTAATAGTAATGGGTGGCTTAACAGGTTTAAGTATAAAAGGGAAAACTGAAGCAACTAATTCCCAAACCCAAAAAGTGGTTGAGTAGTTATCGAGTTTAAGTAAAACTACCAAAGGTTGTGAAAAAGAGGGGTGTGATATTATGCAATCGAGGATTTTGAAGGTGCAATGAAAAAAAAAGATAATTCTGATTGCTTTAAACTCATACGCGCCAACTACATGGGGGCATATTAAAATAATTTTATGAAGATATACAGAAAATCAAAGAAAAGTTACTTTCCCCCACGAATAACATTTGAATTAATTTTATTAAATTCCGAAATTATTAGATTGATTTTACAGTTTACCCAAGCGAATGCCGAATTCGATTAGCAACCCTGGAAATTATAGGAGTGTATCTATGGCCTGTACATTGTACACCTGTATAACTCATAAAGTAAATACCACCACCCATATAGCACCTAAGCTTACCGCATACTTTTGACCGAATTTTTTATTGCCGTATAGCTCTTACCATGCAAGTTTGATTCAAGCTTACGGCAAATTAGATATTTACTTGTTGCGTGAGCTTACTATGTAAGCTTGATTCAAGCTTGCAGTAAGTTGACGTGGAAGGGGTTTTCCTTTGTGCATTTTATTTTTAATGTTGGTACGTTTGGAAGTGCGCCGAACCAACCTCGCCCCGAACGGCCTCCCGCCGAAACGGCCTAGCGCCGGAACGACCTAGCGCCGAAACGGCCAGACGCCGAATCGTCCCGGCGCCGAAACGTCCTAGATCGTAGTAAAATAGCCTTGTGATTGGTTCAATTTTAAAAAGAATGGGCGTTTCTGATTGGCTGATGGAATATGAATTGAATAATTGTCAATTAAATTTAGAATTGGAAAACTTTAAAATCATTTGATAAAACGAAACGTTTTTCTCGTTGGCATAAGCTCTATATGGAATCATTGGCAAATGAAAGTTTCTTATTTACAAAAAATAAACGATCTTAATCACATGAAATAAGCTGGAAAAACTGTTAATTGGGAAAATGTATAAAACAGGAACTCCAAGATTATTATACAAGGAAGGTATTATGTAATGAGTGCTGATGAGAAACACGCTCAAATTGCTAGGAATCAGAACCATTCATTCAGAAGAGATTCTATTGTGGAGGTTATAAATAATAATTGCAAGTATCACGAACAGACATTATAAAGGAACAATATCCTTTCACGTTTCTACGCGCACGGGATTCTTAGTTATTTAATGAAATAGAATCGGAAATGATTATAACTTTCAGTTTTGATTATGTTAGATTACATCAATGACAAATTGACTTGAAATTAAAAGAGTATTTTATTCGGTATATAATTTCGTTGAATGTAAATTAATACAGAACCTACCTTAAATGTGTTAAACAAATTAGATATAAAGTCCGCTTTTTTTAAAGATCCACCAACCTTGCAATTTCTCTCGAAAGTATGTTTGGCAACGCTGCTGGTGAAATTTTTTAGTAATTTTTAAAGTAGGGTTAGAACTAATAAATTTAATGGTTAATTTTGACAAGTGCTTTTCACAAGAAGTATTTTCATATATTTTGTTAAATATTGTTGATTTATGTGGATATATGCTGAGTTTATGTAAATTCGCTCGATTTAATAAGAAGTATTATAGTTTTATAATAATTAATATATAAATAATTCGAGGTAAGAATAGAAAAAATGTATTCAGGATTAAAATAATTGGGATTATTTTCAGAATCAGATTCGGGCGATTCAAATTCTGAATCATCATATGAGAGATATGGTTCAAAATTGAATCTGTATCCGAATCTTCACCTTGATATATTACGATTGGCGGTATACTTTGAACATAAAGTTGTCCATTTGTCGTAAATTATTTATCAGCTGCCATAATTGAATTTTTGTACATGTAAGTTAAAATGGAACGTTACACTTTATTAAATAATTTCCCATTGCAGTTTTGTTGGAAGAATGTATTGGAGGTCTCTCCAGACAGAATGACATGGGGAATTGTCAAAAATAATAACAGTTTTAAAACCATCAGATGGTAGAGCTGGAATCACAAAACACCTGACTGTCAGAGGTTAAGTTATCTCTGGCTAGAATTAATTGATTAATCCACTCTTTAAATAGCTGACTATTCATCGTTTTGTGATAATCCCTATCATTGGTTCTGGGTCTTAAAAGCAAACTACATCCATCTAAGAAACCTCAACACACCCAGGGTGTAGCACTGTAAACCTGCTTTCTTTAATTTTTAATCTTTCTTGGGAAGGTTGTCAATAGTCCAAGATTTAGTAGCAGAATCGTTTTTGTAAATCGGGGTTTCATCAATAAAAATAAATCTTATATTGAGTACCTAGTCTTCTTTATGTTTTAATTAACATTTTAAATAATTTAATTTTGAAATGTAGTGATGCGCACGCATAAATTGACAGAACATTTTGATTGATCTTTGAATCAATGTTGCCATATATTGACAAAAATTACTAAAAATTTCGATTGTTTTATTATACCAACTGAAATCAACAGGTGGTGGATCTTTAAAAAAAATGCACAGATCTCGCAATTCTTGCAACCACCGTAGGGTGTTGAAAACAAACACGATGTATATTTAATACGGTAATCGAATATACAGAGTGTGTAAAAATTGTGGTGCAGGTTTCAGGTAATGCAGGATATCGCACTAAAAAGGAAACTAATTTTGATTTTGTATCTAAGTAATCAATAATAAAATTTTTCAAGTTGAACGGCAGCTACACATTTAGGCTACGACGGAGAGATACAAGTTCGTGTTTTAAACAATAGTTTTGAGCAAAACTTTAATTAATTTCGATAAACCAAATACGGCTTATAATTCGTGGTATACGATTAGCGATTGGCTAAGGGAAACAATGAATTATTAAAAAATATATATTTTGGTGGTCTTGTGTTGTTTTCTGTAATGCTAGTGAGACAACATGATGGAAAACGGGATATTCAGATGTGAAAATCTTACAGCGATCATTAGAAAAACACAAGTTTAACGAACATATTATTTCTTCAGCCTGAAAACTTGTTCTTTTGGGAAAACAAAATATTACTGCGGTAGCTTGAATTTGTTTTAGTTACATTTTTAATATTAAGGCTGTACTTTAGAGCTATAGGTTAAATTTAGACAGCATTTATTCTAAATTTATTAGGGCACTATTTATTATTTTATTATTTTTTCTTCTTCTCCCATTCTTGTCATTTATGCTTTATATATTCTAACTTGGTAATAAGCACCTCATTGACTGTTGCTGGATATTTACATTTATAGGTAGTTGATATAATTTGTTGATGTTTAAATATTTCACAATCGTAAAAACAGCGGTTACAGTCGACAATTAAATTGAAGTTAAGTTAAACGATCAATGGTAAAAAATTTTAGCTATTATCATTGAATATACTCATGAAGTAACTATTTTGAAAGAGCAGCATTCTTTACTGTTACCAATTTTGAACTTTGACGACTGTAAGTTCAGGAACCGTTTGCCAGTTTTTTTGATATCAGCTTTTTGTCTTAGTTTTGTCTAAGGAATAACTTTACCTAAAGCTTTCACCACCATTTTTATACATTCTGTATAATGAACATGGTTGTGGTTTATAATGGTTTATTATAACGTTAACAATACAAATACCAAACAGACTATTATAACAGACTAGTATACCGAGTGGTTGGTATCTGAATAAGAAGTATACATTGCATAATCACGTTTATCCGAATTCCTGCCCCTAACTGTTATGTTATATTTCTTCAACATAACAATATAAAATTTAAAAATGTAGCTATTTAAAAAATAGGAGGTGCTGCACTTGTCAAAACAAAAAATACTCATATTTTTCGAATGTATACTTCATATGTAGGTATTTAAATTTTATATATTTATCCACAACCAGTGTATTATAAGGTCATATTCTACACTATTAAGAGACGTCTTATGATATTAATAAAACACATAGGTCTTATAATTAAAACAATGGTAAATCTATAGCAATAGCAACACGTATGACAAAAGTCAGTTCAAAATGTCAAAATAAAATTTTTCCAAAATATTAATTGAAAAACGTCACTCTCTGGTCTGGTTGTGGATAAAACGTTGTATTGCATACGTGTCTTAGTTGTATTTTATCCACTTAAGAAAATTAAATGCTCGAACTTCGTTCTCGCGTTTAAACTTTCTTGCGTGGATAAAATACTTCCTAAGACACTTATACAATAAATAACTATTATTTTTATATTATTTATTATACAAAGAATTCTTAAAATTGAACGACGCGGAATATTATTCTCTTTAATTTGGTACCATTACCAATTTGTTCCATAAAAATGGGGAGCAGGAATTCGCATAAACGTGATAAACAATGTAAACGGCTTATGTACAGTGATATGACCGATATGACCAACCACTCGGTATAAATGTTGCTTACTTGGCTAAACTAATAAACTAAGTGAATACCTATACAGGGTGTCGAATTGAATTACGCTACATTCGTATAAGCTGTTCTGCAGCTCGATTACCCAAGTGTTTAATTGCGCAATCAAAATATATAATTTTATGAGAATAAATCAGAAACGAATATATAACAGAATATCAGCAGAAGAAACATTTGGTAAAAATAGATTATTATTACGTTCTGAACATTTTGTATTTTTTGGTTTTGTTTTCTTTTCCAGTGAAGGTATTCACAACAAAAATATTTTCGGATATTTTGTAAGGACAGCATTAACGCTTCTGCGCAACCGCTTACAGAACAACGCGTGTAGTCCGACAACGCAACCAACTCCGCATGCTCGCACCCTTCTTAGATCCCGCGTGACGATATTTCGTGACGCGGAACCTATAACTTGCCTCCGTATAAGTGTTTTCAACACTAAAACGGACTTTATATAAAGGTTAGTATAAACGATGTATACGTTGTAACAATTTATTACATGTAACAGTTGTGACCTAGGTCCTTAGATTATTGTAGCTACTACTAGACAGAACATTATGGAACCTGCCATTCAAAATTTTACTAGATTTAAGACTAATATTTAAAGAAGAATAGAATACAGTTTTGTGTGTTCAGGCATCTGTGATCTGATACATCGTTTGATGCTTTTATTTACATTATTTTTTATCAATTGTGTCCACTCTTTTCACTGTTTGATTATTTATTTTTTACCTTTTCATAAAAAAATACGTTCTTACGTTTAAACATTGTTTAACTTTGCTATTAAAATTTATATCAGCACGTTACTTTTGCGGTCTTGAAGAGGGAAAATATTTAACTAGGGTTACACTGAATATGAAAAAAATTATAAAGGGTCACGAGTGTAGAACATTGCAGTAAAGTCACTATAACAGTAATGCTAAAGAGCAAGAACTCGAGGGCTATACTGCAGGGTGTTAGGTAAGTCGACCGTACAAATTTAATAGGTGAATCACCACGTAAAATAAAGCCGAAAAGTTCTTATTAACATGGGTTCGCAAAGCCTTGTTGAAAATTGTTAAAAAAAACATCGATTTTTTCATTTATTCTGAAATCATCGGGATTTAAATTTTAAAAATTACGCAATACGTAAGTATACAATTTTCAAATTGCTCAACTAATTTACGGTTAAAAATCTCTACAATTTTTTTTTGTTTTCGTGTAAATTACACTTCGAAGATGAAAAACGCAAATAAAAAAAATAACTTTGAAAATTCATTTGCGATGACCGGCATTAACAGAACTACAAAGTTTTATTCGAAAAATAAAAGCTTGTCTGGAACCTAATGGCGGTCATTCTTATGGGGTTCCATGAAAAAATCTGTATTCCATTCCAGTAAATATAATTTAGGAACTTCGCGTGCAAATGTATCATACTATACGAGTACGATGCAGCTGGAAATATACGACGGACTCTAGGGATGTTCACGAAAGTGTATGGGGTAGCGTGTAGCAACTTGTGTTGAAAAGCAAGGCTATCACTTTGAACATTTAATTTAATACTATTTACTGTAATAAACACAAAACAGTTAAACAATTTAGTTTCGTTAATACGTATTTAAAATTTTTTTGTTCAAGGATCAGCTTTTTCTTGATTACCATAATTCATTATCAGTGTACTACATTTTTTTAACAGGTAGTACCTAAAGTACATTTAAAATACCTATACAAGGGATATCTGCCCGAATGTAAAGCATAGAACACAGCGCGTTTTTTCTCTACGATTTTCAAACATTTCAGTAAAACTGAACAAACAAACATTTTGACGAGGAATTCAAAATATAAAATTGTGATGTGGGATAAATCTTAGCATGTTTCAAACAATTATAAGAACAAACGCCCATTAAATTTAATGCATGTGTTTCAAAGTCAACCTACAGGGTGTTCTGTAATGTAACGGAAATCTCTTAATATTAGTGATTTTTTGATAAATGTCTTCGTTAAAGACCTAAAGGACGCTAAAGTTGACCAGTGAGAGAATTTCCAGCAATTTATTTTGAAATCATGTATCAAATTGTATATTTTGTAAACGTCAAAACTGAAAAAACAATAGAAGTGATATCTGAAAACTTTGAACATACAATGCTCCCATAGAGAAGGAGCATATTGCTATGCTGCACTGCACAACTGAATTTTTATACAGGGTGATTTCTAACGTACGGAGGAAACTGAAAGGGCAAGTATAGGGGACCAAAACATAGTTTTTTTTTACAATAAACTTTTGATCAAAATGGAATAACAAGAAAGTTACAACAGCTTAAAGTTCTTATAAACTTGAGGACTTTTTTAATGAAGCACGGTAATTATTTACGTTTTGAATTCAACTTTTGTATATTTGTAAGTTAATTAAACAAAATTTAGTAAAAATTTTTATAAGACGAAAGTTATGGCTATTTAAAGTGTTCTTGAAAATATTCAGTTATAGGTGTTTGTTTATTGACAGCCGCTGATTTACATAATCTGATCATGTAGGTAAGTCAAAATTACAGCAGCAATTAATCAGATTGTGTGAGAAGTGTTTCTGATGAAAAAGCGAATACAATAAGCTCAGCGGTACTCAAAACGTGGGCGTTAAATTATAAGAACTTTAAATTGCTGTAACTTTCTTGTTATTCGATTTTGATCAAAAGTTTATTGGAAAAAATACTATGTTTTGGTCCCCTCTACTTGTCCTTTCAGTTTCCTCCGTACGTTAGAAATCACCCTGTATAGTAGATATACATAATATGATCGTCATAATTACGTCTGCTATATCACGGCACCGCTTTCCTAGGAAGCCAAAGCTTTAACTAATGTCCATTTTGTTAATATGATTAGATTCCAAAAGCATGCAGTTATGCATTTGATTTATTAATATTAAGTAATTTATGATATAACGTTCATGAAAATCAATTGGCACCATACAGGCTTCAAATTTTGATTTCAATTTATATAAAGAACTGTTTAAGTTTGTTTAAGTGTAAGTTTGTTGTTTAACTTTCGTACCCTTTGTCCAAATTTACTTGAAGCCGCTGTATTCAAACTTTAAAATTTACCTAACGTATTAATTATGCTACATTGTAACTTGATTTTCTGTTGTGTTGCATACCTTTTTAATGGACCTCATTGGTTAACTTGTAATTCCTCCAACTCGCCAACGAAGAAGTTTAACAAAAAAGTAACAGACTAATATAACTTACTTTATGCCCCACAGTCACGCAATAAGACATTGCCGTTACATTACATAACACCCTGTATACAAATAAAAAATTATGAATATACCTTCAAATAAAACAAGGGTCATCTAAAAATACCACTTCCAAACACAAGTATCTAATGTATTTTAAGTAGTATTTATATTATTAGTTCATATAATGCTATAACGTCTTTCTTCTGTGAAATAATTCTCTGATAGTTTTAGTTTATCCCTAAAAGTATTACCAGACGAAGGAAACGCTAAGAAAATCTACCGTTCACGATAGTGCCTATCTGCAAAGACTCCATCAATTAATATTCCTTGTAACTTCATGCGTACCCTTTAATCCTACATCCCACACGCTATTAGGTTGGTAGTTAAGATTTCTCAATTAATTTGCATGTTTGAAGTTATAGGGGAACTAGGAAACTAGCAACGAAGAGTTATTAATTCGCTTTAAACAGACATTGAATAAAGACCATAGATTTTCAATTTTAAACATTCATAGTATATTCATAAATCCACAATCAGCGTGAATAAAATGTTGCAACAAATCATAAAAAATACTTTCCATCAATCAGAAAAGAATATCAAGAAAGCCATCCACCATCCACTGGGTGACTCAATGAAATAATTTGAGCTAGAGTTTTCTAGAGTAGGTACCTACTTACTTAATTGCATTGATATTGTATAAAATTGAAATGAATAACCAGGCGGTTATTATTTTTGTAGAATGTACACCTACGTGCAATATAATCCCCGTTTTGTGTATCATTTCTTGAATTTTAAGTCTATAGCACACATCCTTCAATTTTTATGTTGGCATACATTAAATTTTTAGTTTGTCTGGTGATATGAGAAAATTTTTCAGTTCAAACATTTTATTTTGTCATAAAATACAGCGAGTATAAAAACTGCTGTCCAGCATGAAATTTATTATATCACAATGTAGTTTTTTAAATCTGCCAGAAGAAATTTTTGCAGATTATTGAATAATAAGTTAGTAGCTTAGACAAGCGGATAGCCCTCACATTTGTGCTACAAACAGCTGAATACACAAGTCCACTGGGTTTTTGTGAAAAATAATTCTCAAACTGCAACTAACCTAAAGCTCGAGGGGCGCCCAACTAGTCTTTGCAAAAAGTCTTTGCTTTAGGTTAGTTGCAATTTGAGAATTAATTTTTACAAAAACCCAGTGGACTTGTGTATTCAGCTGTTTGTAGCACAAATGTGAGGGCTATCCGCTTGTGTAGCTTAGTAGGTAGGGAAGGCAGCAAAGCAACATCAGCGGTATGGTTGCATGCCTGAATCGACAGATCAGCGGAAACATTTTATTCCCTAGGAGAAAGCGTGTTATTCTAAAATGCACTGTTGTTGAGAGATTATAAATGTTTTAATCTGAAAAATGTACTATACTGTGGATCTTTCCCGGTTGCTTTTAACAAAATATACAAGGTGTTTATTAAGTAGGTACATGTAAAAAACGTAGGAGGTGAATCCTGGGCGAAAATGAAGGCTACTTTTTCGTATAAACTAGTCTCCTGAAGAGTTACGCTTCTTCAAAAATGAAGTACACATTTGGTTTTTAATTTTTTTCTCATATTTGGATAAAGATAGAAAAATAGAAATCATAATTAAAAGACATTTTACCTAGGTACATGAACAAAAATAAAAAAATGAAAGAAGGAATAAAACAATAATGAATAATAAATTATTAAAGAAACTGCTGGAAATGACCTCCTTCAAACAAAATCCACGCTTCAAAGCTTCCGTCTTACTACTAGTGGATAAAGAAAATATTCTTAAAATAAAAGAGCTTTCCTGTTAGTAATAGATAAAAATTAAAAACCAAATCTGTACATTTGTGAAGAGGCATAACTCTTCAGGGAAGCATAAATTACGAGGGTACAAGTTTATACGAAAAAGGAGCCTTCATTTTCGCCCAGGAATCACCTCCTGCATTTTCTACACGTACTGAGGAAACACCCTGTAGATTCAAAAGCAATAATAAAATAAATAAAAGAAGGAAATAAGAATAAAGAAAGTTCCTCTCTGAAAAAGGTCACTTTCAATGCAAAACAGTCAGGAAACATGAAACTAATGACAATCCAATAAAGTACTAGGCCAATAGTTTGAAACACATCTTGTGGTTATAGATTTTTAAGTACCTATAAAAATATAAACTTAATCCTTCCTTCTCTTACATTTGCAACACTTACTGGACATTTTCTTTTTTATATGAACTTTATGCAACACAAACACTGTATAATCGTTTAAAGTGTAGCTATGGTTTGGTTAATCTTTTATTCATAATTCATTTTTTGAAAATCTAATAAATTATAATAATAACAATAACTGAAGAGGTTTTATTTCAATACAAAATTAATATGTTCGCATACAAAGACACTCCAGAAGAAGTTAAAACAAAACATGTGTGGGTTAAAAATCAAACCCGCTTAACCTTCAACGACGTCGATCAAGTTACATCATTATATACCAGACCAGTGCTGAATCCAGAGGGGTGGTCGAGGGTGAAATTCCCCCCATAGTGAAAAGCTGTGAGAATTCATGTTGACGTTTGATGTTAAGAACTAACATCGTTTTGATCCACGAACAGCTTTTCCTCAATTTTCCTTATTTTCTGGCAATGGCACCATTCATTTAAATGTCCCGATCGATTAATAAGTTTATAATCTTTTGTTGTAGTTAACTTTCAAGAAATTGTATTTCAAACGGTTACGGCACACCCCCAATATATTTTTATTTTTATCCGATAGGTATATGAATGGATTTTTGTATGTGCGCCGTTGTTTTCACGGTCTTCTTCCATTTGCCAATCAAAATCGGACACATTTAAGAAAACCATGGCACTCTAGATTTGAACATTATTTTTCAAATTAAAAAATTATCAGTATTCAAATCTGCAAACTTTTTACATGATGGTACGCAGAATAACTCCTCGAGTCGAAATATAATATACCTACTACCAAATCTTCCATTTAAAATAAGAAAGTTGGATATTTCTAGAAACCCAAAATTGTAAGAAATTCAATGAAATGCTAGCTGTCAAGAAGTATGCAGGTAAACTAAACCCTTATTCAAAGTGGATGAAAGCTCGCCATAGCATTTGAATTTTAAATTAGTGCAAGAACGTGGAGAAGCAATAAAACCGACTGCTTTATTTATATTATGTAGGTACCTTCGTATTCAACAGAACCACGGTCACCAAGTAACATTTTATTCCACATTTTAAATATCAGTTTCTAGTTTTGTTACAGTGCGGATTGATCATCTTAATTTTACATAAACCGATTTAACTTTATTTTCCAAGTTATAAATGTAAAGGAATATTTTAATTTGTTGGGAAGAAGCAAGATTGTGACGCAAGTACTGAAATTCACGATAGAAACCCGCTTCATAATAGGTTTGGTTGTTGTTTCATATTTCTGACTTTATAATCTGCTTAAACCCTTTGAAACCATAAAATAAACCCTTTAACTTGCTTAATGAGGCGCAAATTGTACTCGTCAACAACAACTCGACTCTTACATAAACACGTGTTCAAACTGATTACGCAATTCCCTTGAAACACCCCTTGTTACAAGCATACTCACAAATGTATAAGCACTTCTTGTAGTACGTCTAAAATGTCACTACCTTTTAAAATTAAATCACCTGAAAACCTAACAGGAGTAGCGTATAAAAAGGAATACCAATTCAATTACGTCAATCCAATGCAGGTACAGATTTAAAAGAAACGCGCAAGTAGGTAATTCGTAAAAATGACGACTCTCGCAGAATTCAATCAGGAAAAACTTCTGTTTATAACCAAATGTGGAATTTACAGTGGAATGAAGCCAATCAAATCGAATTATTTAAAAAGGAACACAAACTGTCAGATACTGAATCTCAAAGGAAGGAAATTTAATTTGCGTGGTAGAAGAAGAAATTTTTAAGCATTTTCAATATCGAAAGCTTATTAGGATTCGTCGGAAAGTATTTGCAAATTATGTACTTTAATCGATTCAACCGAATCTGAGATTGTGTGATAAAATGTTATGAGTAACAAATCAAAACGGTAATTGAAAGGAAATTAAAAAATTAGGAAAGCAATGCTCAAGAAGCTTTAAGTACTACAATAATTGAATAGGTGGATATAAACTATAAAAATCCAGTTCAAATAATTTCATTGCAATAATAAATATCAAATATCATGATTTTTTTTCATTTGTTAAATTGCACTAAAGAGTTTGTTAAGATTAGTTTGCTTGCTGTATTTCTATAAACTACGACTCCTACGAGCTTTAGTATTACAATTTTCCAAGTTTACTTCATCCTCTTTCGCAAGCACGCTCCACTTTGCTAAGAATCATTTTCACAGCGTGGGAAATCAGCAGCTTTCAGAGAAAGTTTGTTTTTAATGACAATTTATGGAGAAAGTAAAATTAATGAAACCTCAAGTGCAAAGAAAATATAGAAAAATCAAAGACGATGTCAACGAAACATTATTTTCATTTGCAGTTCAGTAATTTTGAAAAAGAAATTACCTTTCAACGGTGAGCTAATCTTCCTGATTTATCCTAGACTAGCTGGGTACTCGCAGCACATGCCGCGTTTACAGTAGGGTTCCCGCGGAGGAGGTGCCGTGCTATTGTTTTTCTAGGTAACCCGGGAGTCCGAACGTGTAAGCTTATGGACCTGGAGACCTTCTGCGTGGGGTTTCACATTCTTAAGTCTCCAGGTCGAATAGCGTGTAGAGCAAATTGCAAAAATTGATAATTTCCGAAAAGGGCAAAAGTATGAAAAACGCCAGAAGAACGGTTGTAGGGGAAGGTCCCCCCTAGGTCCCCACGGTCGAGATTCGCGAGGACTCTCTCTGTAACTCCAGAAAAAAAATCTTGAACATCAATAATTTTACATTATTTTCCGAAGTCCTCCTGGAGTTCTCTAGGTGCCCGCGGAGGAGGTGCCGTGTTATTGGTTTTCTAGGTGACCCGGGAGTCCGAACGTGTAAGCTTATGGACCTGGAGACCTTCTGCGTGGGGTTTCACATTCTTAAGTCTCCAGGTCGAATAGCGTGTAGAGCAAATTACAAAAATTGATAATTTCCGAAAAGGGCAACAGTATGAAAAACGCCAGAAGAGGCGTTGTAGGGGAAGGTCCCCCCTAGGTCCCCACGGTCGAGATTCGGGAGGACTCTCTCTGTAACTCCAGAAAACAAAATCTTGAAAATCGCTAATTTTTAATTCTTTTATTAATTCCTGCGGGTCCTTGGGGTTATTTAGGTGCCTACGGTGGAGGTTCTGTACTAATACCTGTCAAAGGAATCCAAGCGTTTAAAGGTTCGTTCACACGATATAGGACGTTTATACAGAGCTGCCCTTTTTTTATTTGGTACCGGTGGGGTGAAAACCCACACTTAAAATAAAGTCAGTGTTCACACAATATAGGAAGTTTATATAGAGCTGTCCTTTTTTCATATTTGGTACCGGTGGGGTGTAAACCCAGACAACACTGTTGTGCTTTATATAATAGTATTGATTAGATAAGAGGCTGGAAAGACAACGCTTTCTTTTCATTTAGATAATAAGAGTATTATAGTATCTTTGTGATAAACACAGGATGTTTATAACAATAATAACATGTGGGAAGTAGTTGGGGGATGTATGCAAAACATGAAAATTAAGAAAACAGTTTATCTATATACGCCGTTGCTAGCTCCACGGCTACGTGGATATAATTCTGACACAAAATCCACAACATTACGTCATTGTCAAGGGTGACGTCATTAATTCGGCGACGCGAATACGAGCTGCACCTACTGCGCATGTCCAGGGACAAAATTATTCCATTATGAAAGTTTCGAACATTTTCATATTTTAAATTGATTTTTAATTAATTTGCAAGTTGAATATGACCAATAAAAAATACTAGAGTAAAGTTTTTCCGAGCGATTGATTTTGTTTGTATTATTATAATAATTATTATCATTAGATTTCTCAGAAACAGACTTTTACGCCTACTCCCGTAGACAACCAATCGTACGCACCTCTGTCCCTATAATCTTAGGAAGCTGAAATAATTTTCCAAGTCCCAAGGCACCATCAAACAAGGGCGCTCGCAGTAGGAAACAAATCGATATGCATAAAAATGTTTATTGTAGTACTAATGATTGTTCGTACTGCAGAATTTACAGAAATAAAACCCATCTTATTAATATGACAAGTGTCCGGTTTTTGGAAACAAACTTATGTCCCACACAACGGTCCCACATGACCTTCGTGGAGAGCGCTGATACGTAGTTTAATCAGGTGACCTAATATCATGGAGTTGCCCAATTGACTGTTTATTGAATACATTAGTTATGAGTTTCATTAATTTGTTTCCAGAAACCAGGCGTAGAGTATTGAAATTACACATTGCCGTTTTGCTTTCAGCCAAGCGTGCGTAGAAGGTATGCCTCCTTATTTAGTATCAATAAAATGCTAATAAAAAAAATCTGTAGCTCATAGTATAGTTCCGCTGCATCCTTCGATAAGCGCCGCCCTCTGCGACGCGTAACCGCCTCCTTGAGGACACATATTATACATTCGATACAGCTAAAAGTACAACAATTATTCATTTCAGACTAGTTATTATTAAAAAACGCACTCATATAGCTACTCTAGAATCGTTTGCCTCAAGGTGGAATCTACTCTCTCGACGACACCGCTGCTGAATATTATATTTGAGATGTACCAAGACATTTTAATCTTAAAAGCGTTAAGGTGTGATATAAGAAAGTAAGTACCTATAAAGTATTCCCATTGGATTACTTTCAAAGTACAACTACAACGAAAGCTTTAGTAAAATAACGTCGGTTATGTCAGTAATGGTCTATAAACAGGGAATTTTGAGTTATGTCGGATACCTACGAACTTTGTAATGGAACGACAATTTAAAGGTTATTAGAAAATTATTTAAGTAAACATTGAAATTTAGAAAATATATTACCATTTCATTTCAATTTCGTTATATAGGTAAGTACGTAATCTTCACACTTAAATTGGTGTGAAATTATGTTGACAATTCAATTTATAGAATTTATTATATTCATATTCCGTCAGCTTTTTTTAAAAATTGAACCAATCAGAAGACTATTTTACTAACAATTTTTTATGACAACTGTAAAGCAGTAGTCTTTCAGCGAATATTTCACTCATACATTGTTGTAACAGTAGTACAGTACAAAATTAATAAGTGATAATTCAACGTTGCCATGACATACTTGCGACCACAACATAATACTAAAAAAAATTCACAGATTTCGCAATCCTTGCAACCATCGAAGGCATTGGAAATGATAACACTGACTATTACCATGGAAATACAGAATTAGACGTACAACCCTCGGGCTAAAGCCCTCGGGTTGTAGTTGTACATCATCGACCTCGGCTGGACAGGAGCACGGCGCACACGCCAATTTGTATACCCACCGTGCTATGCTGTCGGCGCGGACCGGCCAGCTAGCGGCGAAACCCGATCGCGACACTTTTGTCTTCTTTGGCCTTGAGAAAAACTCGTAACTTGGCCCCATATACGAACATAAACATTTCCAATGTTAAAAACAAATTTTGTTAAACGTCATGAACCGTTTTGGGAATATCTCAGAACGAGAAATTAACGAAAATGATATTAAAAGTGAATCCAAAAATACGACAAAGAGCAAGGACAGTGTCTGGAGACAGTCTACGTCATTTTGCGCCGAAAAAAAGTACACATTCGATCGAGAGACTCCAGTATCCGAACTTGCATTCATTTGAAAAATACTATTGGTTTCGAGTATTTTTATTCGAGAAATATTCTCCCTAAATACCATTCGTTCTTAAAAATTAACCGGATAATTTTCATCCAAGAACGTTGTCTAATTTCACTCGCTCTACGAGCTCGTGAAATTATTAACAACGCGCTTTCATGAAAATTATCGGTAATTTTTAAGCACTCGTGGTATTACCCCCGAAAATATTTCTGTCATATAAACGTCAAACAAATGTCAAAAAAATTATTATTACTTTAAAAATTCTTGTTTCATTGAATTGACATTCGAATACAACTCTTACTGTGAGGTTTTCTTCAATATTTGTCATTCATTCATTACACGTTGCAGTTTCAGAATGACAAATATTATCGGCAAACCTCAGAGCACTGGTTGTATTATACATGATTATATCACACATGTATTATAAACCAATAGGATTTAAGAATTTTTTAAAAATGATCCAATCACGACGGTGTTTCTCGGATATACCTTCTTGGTCTATCGGTATATTCTTTTTGGTGTTTCGGTTTCCTATTGGCTGTGACACGATGGTGTCTGTAGCAACCGTAAATAGCAATAATTGAATTTTTTTATAAAACATTTTTTTCAAAAGCAGACTTATGTAGCAAAATGAACTTTAAAACTCGTGAAATAATCGTGACAAATATCATTCGATCACTTCCGTATATACTAAATACTTTTCCTTCTTTCTATTCTCAATTGATGTTACCATTAGGAAATGCCCTCGAGCAAGCTCTCGGGAATATACGAATATACGAAAGCGCTCTTATGATATTATTACTGAATATATCAATGATTTGCAATGTAAAAATCTATTTATAACTGTAGTATAAATTCCTGCATTTAACTATTAAGCCTGGCATTTACTTAAAGTAAAATCCAATTTGATGTATGGAAAGTTGCATACCTAGAATAACAAGAATAATGCTTGCCTTGGAATTTTGTTTCATATTTTTAAATATTTCAGATTCTTCTGACGTTACCAAAATTGATAAATGCAATAAAGAATAATGAATTTACTGTATTGATTATAGATTTTGTCGTTATATTATTTTAATTTTTTTTTGTCAAACAACAATACCTAGTAGAAAGTTGTAATCCGTTATAATCCGTCTTTTGTGTATTGTCTCCATTGTGAGTTAATGGTCCTGTTAGTTGTGTTGCCTACATGCTAAATTGCAAAAGGTGAATTATATTGATATTTCTAAAATTTTATTTCTATTATTTCCGAATTAATTTGCATTTTAGAAAAAAAATTCTTGTAGCATTTGAAAGAGCGTGGTTATATCTATCTATTGATAGAGAGAATTTTTCGATATCCATATTTTTGTAAATACTATTTGAAAATTTTAAAGTAAAATAGAGTTGTACATTTGTTAATGCTGAAAAGTATTTTTTTAGAAATTAAACAAAAACGTTCTATGTGTAGACAGATAAAACACCAATAATAAGAAAAAAATTTCGCCCGCCCTTCCTACTTTAAAATTGGCTCTGAAAAATTGGAACAAAATGTGCATAAAATGGGGTATATTTCAAGGTGTAAACTCCAGCCTTAAATACAAATTATTAGTTCATAGAAATTTTATGATCGCAACTTACCTTATTTCACAAGGAACCTAATCAGATTAGTAAATCTTTAAAAGATCTACGAAATTTAAGGTGCTAAGGTGTATGAGTTTTAATTTTATTTAACTCGGCCCATTGTATGCTTGTAGATAAAAGTATTCGCATAAAGATCAATTTCTTGTCGTTCGAAAAGATAATCGCCCTTCAAGAAGTTCAGCACAAGCAAGTTTTTAGTTAAACAGTTTAATAATTATTTCTCCATCATCACCAAGGGTAGGTAATGCTACAGATTAGGACGTCTGGGGCTATTAGCAATTGAGGATTATCCAAAAGCTAACCAATGACAGCGGTCAACATGCGGTCGATGCAAGATAGCACAAAAAATGAAATCTCTTTTTAATTCAAATATTGATGGGCGTTACAATATTCAGAATACTAAAGGTTGACCATTTGGATTTAATAATACCTGATATTTCCGAAACCGACTTTCGCTAAACTTACATTATTTTTTAAATGGAGTCCAATGTTATTTTACGAGCACCCAAATACATTACCATTTTCAAGAAAAAGGGGTAGGTACGTACTTGCTACTTATTTTCTGAGGTTCAGTTTCTAAAACACTCATTACAACACCCAGAAATTACTTTCAATAGATCTTCTAGACATATATGTATTCCGTTTAATAAAGCGGCTTTATTTTTGATACTTAGTGTTTATGCTCTTCAATACAGACGAAAAATATACGTATTTCTAAGCTTTCGTTTATTTTACAACGGATTAACTCGAGCATTTGATAGAATCTGACAAATCTCAAATTGGGTCAAACAAAGACTTAGTCAGCTTTATGTTCAAATAAGTTTTGTGTATCCTGGGATTTGGAAGATTCAATTTAATCTTCGGTCAAACGTCTAGCTTGTTCTAGACAATGCAAACCTAATATTACAAGATAGCCACCATCTCTAGACTTATGTAGCCATCATTAGCCATTATTATACGAAAACTATTACACTATGGAAATATTTTGAAAATTAAAATTTGCTGTAGAAGTTGCAGTAAGCCAAAGTTGTATTATATTGCTATATAAATAAATATGTATGATATGACAACACGTAAGGATATAATATTAATATAAATAAATCCTTAAGGGTTTAGACAAACGAGAGTTTTAATTATAAGTCTAAATTACATTTTAATTGCGTATGCTAACGACTGCGTTGAAGTCCTATAACAATGCTGATGGAAAACCAAATAAAACAAGCAAATGAGAAAATTTTGTGAAAATGTACATTTATAGGAAGTAATTATAACTTTCACCTTTTATAGTAAGTACTAAGTTATAGGTACTTATCATTAAAACTCATTAACACAAAAATATAAATTAAAATACCAATCAAACATACACGAATTAGAACTAACTAGAACAAATGTTTTATTAGTGTGCAGATTTATTAAGTAGATCCCAAAATCGTTATTTAAAATCAAACAAAAAATTGTCCACATTTAATTTATACAACTTTTTTTACCTACCTATAGCTGATTTTGTTATAAGTGTAAAACGAACACGCATGCCATGTTATAATAATTGTTTGCTGGATATACGGAAAACTTCAAGGCATATTTAAAATTTTATTCAAAGCACTTATTGCATGCAAACAGCATACTAATATGAACTGAATTATTTATTCCTGTACTAGGCAGTAACATATGTGTAATTTATAAAATTATTAACTTGATATGAAAACCATAAAATAGTTAAATACAAACACGGTACTAAAAATGTGTATGAATGAAACTTATATACCGTGAGTTCATTTTAAAGATAGGTAAGTACCTATGCCACTCCAGAAAATAGGCAATCAGTCTTAACAGTTATTCATAAATAAAATTTTAAAGTATGCGGTGTCGATATATGCAGTGGGGAAAAGGGTACTATTAAATTTATTTCAAATATATACAGGGACGTCCATTGATGTGCAATATAGGCATGGTTCAACCACTTTATCATTGGAATATAGGCAACCCATTATACATCGCTACCGTGTATTTTCTTATGAAGAGGAGCGCATTATTTTTAGTAGTCCACGGGCGCCGAATATCTTAGGACGGCCCTGCTCTAGATTAGCCATCCGCTGATAACTCAATGGATCACTAGCTTTTAAATGTAATGCGCTACAATTAAATTAATTGAACACAAAGGCAGATAAAAGCAAGTTAACTAATATAATTAGTAATTTCAAAGCGATGCGTTGTGCTCTTTCAAGAGTGCTTCTAGCGCTTAATTAAGAAGTAAATTTCTTAATTCTAATTCTAAAAATGTAATATTAAAAGTTCGCTCAAGCATTTGCGTAATTTAGTATTTCAAAGTCATATCAAATATGTAAACTAAGGCTTGGGAGAAAAAGGTAGCTGAGCATAAATAAGCTTTTTTGGTATCATCTAAAAACTTATTTGGGCTAAAAAAACTGCAATAAAACAAACCAATTCCAAAATGCTTTTTTTAATAGGTAGCCCAATTTTTTAAAAATTGTTTTATATTAGTGACAATAATTTCGATTATAAAAATACTAATCTAGTACTTGTTTCATAGTAGTACCTACATAATTGAATTATTAACTTTCTTCAATAATTATTTAAAGCAAAATTATATACAGGGTGTGTATAAACTGGTGAAAAGGCTACAAGTGGCGATATTCTTTGTAAAATTCTAATTCGAATACTAATAGAAAAAGTGGAGGTGCAAACCTCCCCTGGACTTTCCCATACTAAAAATAAAAATGTTTTTAGTATTCACAATATAATTCGCGAGACAGACCTGCAAATCATTTGAATGCGTAGTTAGAAAAACGAAACTATGCGGGTTCGATATGAACAGAAGTATCTGTAGTAATCAGCTTGAAATTACATCTGGCGAAGCCAGACGATCGCTACCGACCGACGCGCATAATCCGAATGTGTCAGAGTCCAGCCTAAATATTCAAAATTCAAGAATATCTCATCAACCGTACATTTTAGCTATATGAACATCTTATACTATGTGATAGACAATTAAATTTTGCATTCAATTATATAATAATATATAGGGTATTTCATTTAAAATAACAAAGTTGCTTATTGTACTGTGGACAGCAAACGCCCTGTATACGTGATATACATTTTGGAGAATGCAGAACTATATACTGAATAACTATTATATTTAAACTTTTTTCATATTTTGACTAGTAAAGGCGCTATAGAAGCATCAATTTCCGATTTTCAAAACCTCGTAGAGGGCGCCACAGTGGAATTCTGGCCATCATCAAAAAACAAAAATGTAGCTAATACCAAGCTTCATAAGTATAGAAAATTTTAACAAAATCCTTATACCAGTTTTTTTGTAATAATTTTTCAAAAATTTCAAAATTTTTGGAAGAGCGCCGTTGCGACCGTTTTCGGATTTAGTAAATAATCTTTTTTCTTGTTGTAGTACAGCCAAAGGGCTTTCAAACAAGTTGTTGCGGAACCTGATCAGATAACTGGTTTTTGAGTTACGGGGCGTTAAAGTCGAAATTTTGAAAAATTCATAGCGACCGCCATTTTGAAGTTAGAGAGTCCGGTAAAAAACTGTTTCCCTTAAATTATACCCTTCTTTCATATCCCCTACTCAGATTTTCAAAATTCCGCTTCTGAAAAAAATGCTACCAAAAAAACATGTCTAACTTCCGCTTCCGGTTTCGGATTTTTTTGAAAAGCTTATTTTGTCGATGAATTTTCGATATACCCCTTCATTTCAAATTTCATCAAAATCGGTCCAGTAGTTTTTGCGTTAGGGGCGTTACATACATACATACATACATACATACATACATACATACATACATACATACATACATACATACATACATACATACATACATACATACATACATACATACATATATACATACATACATACATACATACATACATACATACACACACACACACACACCCACCCACAGACAGACATTTTTTCTAGACCACTTTTTTAGGCTGCTGGGGGTCCAAAACACCCACTTCCGTGAAAATCTCGATTTCGAAAATTTTCATGATATCAATACTTCCCCTATACCAGTGGTGGTATGGGAAAGTAAAAAGCTACAATTTAGAATAAAAAAGTGGAGGTGCAAACCTCCCCTGGACTTTCCCATACTCAAAATAAACATTTCGTTTTTGGTCTTCAACAGTAGTTCGCGAGGCAAAATTGGAAATCATTTGAATGCGTAGCTAGAAAAACGAAACTATGCGGGTTCGAAATGTACAGAAGAAGACACGTCTGTATCTGTTGTAATCACAGCTGGCGAAGCCGGACGATCGCTACCGACCGACGCGCATGATTCGTTTCAGTCAGAGTGAATATTCAAAATTCACGAATTTCACATCAACCGTACATTTTACATATATGAATACCTTATACTATGTGATAGACAATTAAATTTTGCGTTCAATTATATAATAATATACAGGGTGTTTCATTTAAAATAACAAAGTTGCGTATTGTACTGTGGAAAGCAAACGCCCTGTATACGTGATATACATTTAGAAAAATCCAGAATTATATACTGAACAACTTTTGTATTTAAACTTCTTTCATATTTTGACTAATAAAGGCGCTATAGGAGCATCAATTTCCGATTTTCAACATCTCGTAGAGGGCGCCACAGTGGAATTCTGGCGTTCATCAAAAAACAAAAATGTAGCTAATACCAAGCTGCATAAGTACAGAAAATTTAAACAAATTCCTTAGACCAGTTTTTTTGTAATAATTTTTCAAAAATTTCAAAATTTTTGGAAGAGCGCCGTTGCGACCGTTTTTGGATTTAGTAAATAATTTTTTTTCTTAGTCTAGTACAGCCAAAGGGCTTTCAAACAAGTTGTTGCGGAACCTGATCGGATAACTGGTTTTTGAGTTACGGGGCGTTAAAGTCGAAATTTTGAAAAATTCATAGCGACCGCCATTTTGAAGTTAGAGAGTCCGGTAAAAAACTGTTTCCTTTGAATTTTGCCCTTCTTTCATATCCCCTACTCAGATTTTCAAAATTCCGCTTCTGAAAAAAATGATACCAAAAAAACATGTCTAACTTCCGCTTCCGGTTTCGGATTTTTTTGAAAAGCTTATTTTGTCGATGAATTTTCGATATACCCCTTTATTTCAAATTTCACCAAAATCGGTCCAGTAGTTTTTGCGTTAGAGGCGTTACATACCCACGCACCCACGCACCCACCCACCCACCCACCCACAGACAGACATTTTTTCTAGACCACTTTTTTGGGATCCTGGAGGTCCAAAAGACGTATTTCCGTGAAAATCTCGATTTCGAAAATTTTCATGATATCAATACTTCCCTATACCAGTAGTGGTATGGGAAAGTAAAAATCTCACTATTAGGCCCGGTTTTACAATACTAGTATATACCTGGAATAAGCTATACCTCCGACAGTTGCCATGGTTACAATTATTTTAACAATTGTAACCATGACTATTGTCGGGGGTATAACTTATACTTGTATTGTAAAACCGGCCCTTTTAGCCGCAAATGTTGCCTATCCGCCTAACAAAATAAAATTTGTTGACAAACTATAAGTTGATGTAACAGAAAACAAGTTGCACCAACAAATTAATATTGTTTTCCAGTTTCTTGTAGATGCAAAAACCAATTATAGTTGCGGTGAATAATACGATGCTGTTCCTTCATATAAAATAATCAGTTCTATACCTTATTTTTTTTAACTACGGCCTGGATGTAAACAAAACCACGTGATCATTTCTAGTCTACGTTTACAGTGGTAGGTATCTTACGTAAATTAGCGCGCGGGGTAGTCTAAACCATAGCCGCAAAGAATAGTTTCACTGGGTGACGATTCCATTTTAAATAAATCAAGATATTAAAACACCAGATATCATACACAGATGACGACAAATGCAACTGCAATTAACTCACGAATCGAACGTAACTACTCCTACAGTAAAGGGGTGAAATCTTCTCGCTGCAACTACCAATGACAGCGCTACATTGCAATGACGTTTTAGAAATTGTCACGTGGTATTGTTTACATCCTGGCTGTGGTTAGAAAAAATAAAGTATAGTAAAACATACATTTTTATTATCCTCACAAACATCATTTTCTTGTTTGTTGTCGGAGCAAAACGAATTTGTGGAAGGAAATAATAATAACATGGTAACAACAATGACTTTGTTGAGCCTATAATCACAAAAATTATTTGTTGGAAGAACTAAATTTTTGTTATGGCAACATGCTTTTTTTCAGAGTATGGATGTAGGTATCCATTTTTCTGTCCGCGATTGCAGATACGACATTTTAGTCTGAAGAATTTTGACTGAGATTTTTGCGAAGAACATTAACATGTATAGCTTTTTCATCAATTTATACAAATCCTGTATTACAGGAGTTTTCCTAAATAGTCATTCATGGTTTGCAAGTTATTTTTTATAAATTCAACATTTTACATAGAGGGCTTCTTTAAATACCCATTAAATAAAACTTAAAAATTATACATAATTATAATAGATCGTGTATAAAACAACCACTCAGGAAATTGTAACTAGACGGTTAATTTCCAGAAAAAGCTTTTAGAAAACACCGGAAATACGATTAACAGAAATTGTAGAATGTATACCGAAAATAATAATAACAGTGATAACATATGGCTTTATTTTCCAAGAAAACAATTAAAATATAACAGAGTAACGTTTTCCCAAAACCTATTAAAAAAACAGCTGGTTAGTTTTTTCTAAGGGAACGAGAAGTTTGCTTTACTAGTAATTAATATTCGGATCATAGTAGCAAGGACAAACAAACACCAAAACCACTAATATGGTAGTCCATCTTAAATATAAGTTCGTGTGAGAAAAACATATTAGTTTAACATATTAACAATGTAGGTGAGGTACCTATGTGTCTTTTTCTATAGCATAATTGCTATAATTATGCCACAAATATAAAGCGGAAAAATGAAACGCCTCCTGCTCTATGAAATATAAACCTAAACATATTCTTAAACAAAAACTATTAAAATCTGCTCATGATTATTTTAGTTATTATAGAAAACGTTATACATTATCGTACTATTATCAGAATTTTTTAGGCATCACCTACTCCAGTCCTCATTTTACATTGGCTATAGGTTCCAGTTACAAATCCACTGGTTATGAAACTTTATTTTTTTAATTAATATTATAGAAATTAGAAACTATAGATGGGGTACTGTACTAGTACGCGACTGTTCGTGTGGTCAAAGGTCAGAAACTCAGCTACCTTCAATCTTAGCCACCAGCGATTGTCCTTTTCAATTAATTTTGTAATTTCCCATCGACTACATTACAACACACGGTTCCACTTAGGTACAGCCCGTTTCTTCAAAAATCGACTACAACCTCCAACTACAATTTCTATTCTAACCAGAATATGATTTCATACATTTTTCGTACTATGAATTCAATTTATCAAATCTGTAGAGACATCAGCATCGAAAAGTGGCATCTGAACAGCTCAGTATGTATAAAATGTATTCAAATATTCGCCAACAGCGAATCCTAGAAGACTGAATTTATTATTTACTATTTCGTCGAAAGCCCCAAGTTCACAAATAAAGTAAACTATTCAGTATTTTAATTGAATGTATTCCCTAGTGTTTCCGTGGCGCTTATTAAAGTTTTCGGTTTCCCAATTTATTAGTGATGATCAGAATATTAACGAAGTTGAATAATTAATACAGTGCTTGTTTAGTTAGCCTATCGGAAAAAATCTTAAATTACATAGTTTCATGAAGTAAAGTTACCTACATTTTCGTTTAAAGTTGTAGTAACTATATTTCAAAACTAACCTTTCCTGTACATTGAAAAAAAAATTGTGAAAAACGTATGAAGGATTCGAATAATTTCTGTCAGGTTTGACGAGTATTGGCATGATCGATATTTTAGTCCTTTGGTCAAAAAGGCTACATTTCTACTTTGGATGTACTAAATCAGGAGATCAAGATAGGGAATGGCTATCAGATATAAGTGTTAGATTTCTTGTAAAATTCGCTTCGAGTGTAAACAAAATACTATACTCCTGTTTAGTCCTTCAAAGTACTTTAGTAACCAGTATCAGCTGCCTCTGCATAAAACAAAACAAAACTGTCAAATATCCTAATGAATCATTAGCAATATAATATGTTGTAAGTATCTTGCTGTTTCTGAGCCTTTTGATCATAATTTATTCCTTTAGATCCTACTGACCTATATCTGACCAAGTGATCACACAGGGACAAACTGTTATGTTCGTGTTTTCCTTTAGCCGTCTACAGTTTACATTGATTTTTCAGTTTTTCTCCGACAGTCATATTATTATGTTTTTCGTTTACCAAAACACAAGTTTCAAAAAATAAAACAAAAGAAGTATAATTTAAAAAAGGTGTCTGGATCCCAATTAGCGAAAGGTAACCGATGCCCCTGAACTGCGAACAAAATAATCTCCAAAAATAATAATACCACGCACACGTTGCAAAATCTACCAGCTACTGAAAATGAAAATCCATTAATAATGATATTTGAAAAAATCTACTCAAATTGTGTTATTTTCAATTGCTGTTGATAAAATCGAAAGTCTAAAAAGAAATAACGAGGGTTCTGAAAAGGCAAAAAATAGTATGATTACATTTTAAAAACGTTACATTATCCTTATAGGTATTCTTTGTAAAATTGCAATCAAATTTAGTTTGTCACATTTCGTAAGGGCGTACACATGACGCACACGGGCTTAAAGTAGCTGAATTTTACGATGAAAGAAAACAGAAAATATAATATGCAAAAATGATAAAAAACGAGCCAATTTTTAAGTTTCTTGATATACATCTGGGAAAAACATATTTTGATAGGTTATTCGATAAACAAGAAATTGCCAATTGAACTCTCTGAACAACAGAATTGCATGGAAATAAAATCATTTTGAATAATAAAGCTCGCGGAATTAAATTTTAATTAAACACCTTCCACTGTTTTTATTGGCAGTTTATTTGTAATCCCGAAATTACTTGAAATTACAATACTGTTTTATGTAGTTTTTTATACGAAAATAAACACTGTGTGACTGTTTCGAGAAATATAACATAAACAGAAATCGAAAACTGTTTTTCGGATATCCTTGTCAAAGCAGACGCAAATAAATATGAATGTGCATGTGCTACACGAATGTTATACCTATCCTATTCCGGAACACATTTAATAGCTATTAAGACACTCATATTCATTACGACACGAGTCGTATTTTAATAGCTATCATTAAGGACCGTTTTTACAATACTAGTATAGCAACTCCCATATGGCCGTGTATGAAGGTTGAAATTGAATATCCGTAGAGATCTGATTTTTGCACAGGACGATGAGGATTGAAGCTATGGACATACCTGTATAGATATAACTGATTTTCAGCAAAAAATGGAGAAAAATGTAATTCTTGCAGTGATCTCTTCAATTATTAAAAATTATTAAAGGGGGGATATTAAAGTCGTATTATATATTAATATTAAACGAAGCTAAAGAGCGTTCAGAAATTTAATCGTTTCAACTTTTCAGCCCTAGCATTACCTACGACTTATTTTACTCATAAAACTAATCCGTTTATAGCCTACGGTGTAATAATTTTAACTGGTTATCTAACAACAATATTTTCGGTTATAAGGCTACTATAATGAATGTTTAATCGAAAGTAGTGTTTGTGAGATGCAGCAAACTCGGGTGGAAGATTTTGGTTTGCTCGTCTACCCCACATCCTTGAATAGGATTATAGGTGCTTATTTAATGGGGGCCGCAAGGCCCAAGCCTTGCATGGAATTCCTGCATCTAAATTCAAAATTTTTAGCATTCCTTTAGGTTAATGTTATAAAATACAATAATCGCAAGATACCAGATATGTTTGCTGTACACTCTGCTATGATCGGCATGTCATCGGCACAAGTGCAATCATTAAGGATAATAGCGTGGTCCGCTGAAACAGGTCAGATGAGTAAAAAAAAGCGCTTAATTGAGAAGATTTTTTTATGATCTATAAAAATCCAGAAAAGCAGTTATTATACAAACAGGGTAGCTATTAAAAAAAATTTGACTGCTACTATCGAAGCCCGCTTCTTAAATGGTAATAGGGGTAACGCAATACATCACTAGAAAGCTTATTTTGTTCTCTTTCTAATTGTGGTAAATTATTATGGGGTTGCATAAGAAAATAATTGAGAAAAATTAGAAAACAATTTGCCGTATGCTCAGATGGCTATTTATTGTATGCTTTAATTCTAGGTGGCTTTGCTTTAACAGAGTTTCAAAATTAAACAAAAAAACAATCAGTAATTGTTTAGCAGATGACAGTAGTAAGTACACTGTCATACTTTTCGTAGAAATTTAACAATCTGGATTTTGTTAAACATGGATTGGTTGACAGACACGGATTGGGTATGGTGACAGAAAACAGTTTGCACATTTTCGTGAATTTAAGCAGTTTTTTGATACCATAGTTTTACCAATCACATGGTATTTGTTTTTTTAGCTTTTAGAATTTGTTTGTTTAATTTTAGTAGGTACCTTGTTTATTCATTGTTTGTTTATTTTATTTTTTGTTTAATTCTGACGTTGTGTTAATGCAGAGCTACCTATTTTTAAAACATACAATAAATAGTCGTCTGAGCATAGGGCAAATTGTTTTCTATTTTTTTTTGCATTATGTTCTTATGTAACTCCTATTAATTTACCACGATTAGAAAGAAAAATAATCAAGTTTGTAATGATGTATTGCGTTATCCCTATTACCATTTAAGAAAATTTAAGAAGAAAACTTTTCTATACTGTAAAATATGCGAAGTGGTGTCGTATTGTAGTGTTCCAAATTTCAAATTAATATCTCAAAGCGTTTGAGCGCTTCAATCTTTAATAGCTACCTTGTATACCATCCGATCGCTACTCTCAACCATGTACGTCTGCAATCACCGCTACTATTGGCCCTTATTGACCAGTGAAGTTAAAATATTTTTTGTGTGCAACTGTCAAAAAAAGGTCACTTTTTTTGTTTGATTTTGAGTCGTGAAGTAGCACATTTGTTTATAGTAAAATAAAACCTTGACAACGTAAAAAAAGCCCTGACAACGTAAAAAAAAGACTTTTTTTTACCGGCCGACAAAGACTTTTTTTTACGGGTCATGATCTTGAATGAAATTAGCTTTTAATTTTATGTAAAGATTCGATCGAAACTTTAATTTTGGTAATTTTTCACAGTTGCACACAAAATTTTGTATGCCACATGGCCGTGAACTATCTTTTTTTTATTCGAATGATTATTTGGCTCGGCCTTCGCCTCGCCAAATAATATTCATTCTAATAAAAAAAAGTGCTACTTCACGGCCTTGTAACATAAATAACTATTGTCACACAAAAATAGTAGATTGTTTTATTAGGATGAAAAGTGTCACTTTTTTTGACGAGCAAGAAGTCACTTTTCATCCGAATGAAACCGCAACCGCAACAACCGGATTCAAAATAATAAAATTAAGATGCGAGGAATTAGAGAACACTGCTACTACTAAAATCAAGTCTTCTTAGCTTTTGTTTTCAATTTTATTTATTCTGTCAAACCCAGCCAAACCATCGAAAATGTTTGAACAAGATAATGGTAACGAAGATACACCACCAGAAATTTTAGACCGTGCAAAAGAAGTTGTATCATTCCTTCTGCCCAATAAATCTCGAGAAGTATACGAAGGTGCCTACAACAAATTTTTAAATTGGTGTAACTAGAAAACCGTAAAATCGTACACGGAAAGCGTAGGTACCTACTATTAGCGCACTTTTCCGAATTGTCCACTAAAATGAAGGCTTCTACTCTTTGGGCGCAATATTCAATGTTGAAGGCAACATTAAGTTTAAAAAATGGGGTAAATATCGAAAAATTTTCAAAACTCCGTGCCTATTTAAAAAAAGAAAATAATGACTAGACACCGAAGAAATCGAGAATTCTTAGTAAAGAACAGGTGGATCGATTCTTGAAGTGTGCTCCTAATAAGCAATACTTGATGATGAAGTGTGTTTTAGTTTTAAAATCGAATATTTTACGATAATTAAATTTTGACGTTTGTAGGTTATATTAATTTTGGGTGTTGCTGGAGCTTGTCCCTGCGACGAGTTACTACATTTAAAGATTAATGATATTGAAGATCTTAAATCAGTCTTACTGATTAAAATTCCTAAGATCCTAACACTAAAACTAATAAGGCTAGATCATTTACTGTGATGGGAGATAGCTATTTAAATATTTACAGAAAATTCTTCGTCTAATATCTTTGTAGTGTTTTTCTTAAATAAATGTTATTCACATAACAAACCAAAATCTTAACCAAAAAAGTTAAAAGTAAAAGTTCCTAGGAAGTAAAAGTACTTTTACTTCCTAGGAACTAAAAGTGTTGCCTAGCAACACACACATTTTTTTACTAATAACAAAAACATCAACTTCACTGTCCGTTTTTGGTATCAAAAGTGATCACTTTTGAGTCGGTTGCGGAAAAAGAATATTTTGTTTAACGAACCTAGTTTTAGAACAAACTAGTTTTACAGGACGAACTTTTAACTTAGGATTATATAGACCATATTTTGACTTTGAGAAATATGAAATTTTTGCCTCCGGCGCATTTTCCCTGTCCTCATTACAAAGCTCCACATGGAATTTTACAAACTCAGCGCCACTCAATAGGATTACATCACTGTTCACGAGTAACCACTGCATTACTAACCAGATAATTAACATAATTAATATGCATTCACAAGAGTATAAGGTAAACGAAAAAATTGCTTAACTTCAGAATATACAGCTCCACCAAGCTTACAAATGCCCCGGAAAATATGTCAACTAAATTTTGAAAGACAAGGCACGACAATACGTCAACCAATAGCAAACAATCCTACTCAAAAGAACATTCACTGGAAAAATTTAATTGACGTTTAAAATTTAAATAATTGCAGTGTTTGTCAGATTGTTATTTGTTTTTACCCTAGTTTTGACTTTTAAAATCTGTTAAGTATCAATGTTAAATCGAGGAAGATAATTCATTCTGAAGCCACTAATACTATTCGGAAGGTCATCGAATTATTCAAATGAAGAGTATTTACAATTCTTTAAATTTGCCGTTTAAATATTTTTATTTTTACTGTACTTTAAAAAACTATAACAGCACCGGACACGCCCCCTTTCAACTTTGTAAGCTTGGTAGAGCTGTACAAATAGAAGTCAATTTGTAGAAGTCGAAGATTCCCAAATGTTTGCCGATTCGTACAGTAATTTACAACTACAAAGAAAGCAAACGACAGCAAATTTTAGATAATCATAAAATAATTTAGAGAACTTCTTGTTACTTCTGCGAACATCTAGATTCCAATTAAGTTGTCTCTTACGCAATCAAACTTCACTAAAATCAACTAAATGATGCGATACATTCAAAATAAATAGTGCAAGATCAGAGCCGAGAAAAGACGTAATTTCATTTTGCGCAAAGCACGTTTTAGACTTCCAAGACGCCACAGAGTAAATATTAACAAAATGCCAAAATATTTTCAGTCCCTCTGTCTACTAAAACAGGCTTATTTTTATTTTCCTGACACCTGTCAGAAACTTCAAACTTGCACGATATCTATTATTATTATTATTGGTAATAATATTGTAATAAAGTAATAATGTTATACTACAATACCATATGTGTTCTCCGTTGCATTACCATATGTGTTCTTTATGTCTAGATAAAATCCCATCTTCTGTAATTATAATAAGCACGAAGTATTACCGAAAATCCTTGTAAGGTAAAAAAATCAAACTAAGTATTGGGAATTGTCGGTTAATTAGCAGTAAAACACTCTTTGTTAATACCAAGCTTTCGGAATTATTTTATTCCTTCTTCAGGGCTTTCTATAAACAATGACAATATGAAAAACACAATTATAAACTCGGTTCAAAAGACTTACAACATGAGTTACAAAAACTTTGAATTGAATGATTTGAACAACACATACCTACTCAGCATGTCCGTAAACATGTATCAAAATTAAAAGCAATTAAAAAGAATTTCACAAACATTTAAGACAAATTTAACATGTGCTAATACATTTAAGGTTAGGCAAAACGGAAAGGAACCAAGAGAAAATGGCGCGAGAATTGAAGTCCATCCCAACTATAATATTAATAACATACTAACCAAAATTATACTAGAAAAGTTAATTATCATTAAAATTAAAATTAACAATGTAGGAATAAATATTACTTAGATTGTCTACATCTGTCTTGAAATTTAAATTTAGGGGTTGTTTGTTAATATGCAACATTTCCAACAAAGTCCTTTTTTTGTAATTATCTTCTGTATCTAAGATCGTAACGTTACTGAAATCCATTACATGATTTAAATTCAGACAATGAGATGCTAAAGCACACCCATTCTTTCCTATTCGGCAATCACTCCTATGTTGAGAAATTCTCGTCTTAAGCCATTGGGAAGTTTGACCAATATAATATTTCCCACATTCCCCACAAGGGATAGAGTAAATGACATTAGATTTCAACAACATAGGGGTGACATCCTTAGTCTTAGTAAATAGTCCAGCAACCTTCTTAATATTATACTTAGCAATTTTAACATTATCATTATGCAAAATTCTAACCAGATTGTTTGTTACATTGTTTAAGTAGGGTAATCTTCTGTATAAGGTATTTTCTCTTTCATTAACAGGTAATTGTAGTGGTCTATTGTTGGGTGTGCTATATAGTAATCTGTTAAGTAACCCTTTGGGGTAACCATTATTCCTTAAAGTGCCAAATAACAGTTCTAGATTCTTTTTAACTAAAGAAGGATGCGAGATCTTTTTAATTCTATTCTTTAAGCCTAGTACCAGTTATACTACAATAGTAAATAAATGTACTAATGCTATTTTAGATTTGATGTAAATACGTAATATAGCTGTTAGCATAATTTAAGCTTATACTAGAAGTTTTTACGAGTTTCAAGCAAATACACCCTCAGCTCAATCAATATTGTCGCGTTTCAGCTCAAACAAACGAAACACAAAAGGCTGCGTTACACAATTAAAAAAAAAGTTGTAATGAGGATGACATAAACCAACAATTACAATTAAATTACCATGAACATCATTTTGTTTGGACAACAAAAACCCTAAATTGAATTTAGTTGGTACAATATAGCTAACCGCAAATGAAATCCTAACACTTTCTTAGCTTACCTTACTTTGGATTTTTCAAGTGACAAGCCAGTATAGCTCAATTAGATATCCAAATGTTACAATAACAGAAATAATATTTTCTTAATAAAAAATTTTAAATATTGGGAAAAAATTTCACAAAACTGTTAGTTAGATTATTAATAAAATATGGTGCATCTTGAACTATGGCCAAACTTGCTAAAATAGTAGAAAAACAATACCATTAAATACTTATTACATATTGAAATGTAACATGTAACATGTGTTACAGGCCTTTCAAACATAAAATTTAAAAGGGAAACCTTATAATAATTGCTAGGTACGTGTAAACGAGCACAATCGTAGTTTTAGTTCTCGTTTATACATAGGTACGACTTCATATATCATGACCATGCTCCATTCTCCTAACTCTTACGAATTATAATGGCCCATCCAACTTTGATTTTGACAGGTCCAAAGCCAGTTGGACAGGTCCTCTCTGTGGTGCCCTCACGGGGTGTATATAAAACTACTAGTATCTACTTTAAATCTGAAAAAATTGTTGCTGATTATTATCCAATAGATGCCACTACAGAGAGGACATGCCAAGGCCAACTGTATCTAATGTCGCATTTGATACAGTTGGCCTTGGACATGCCAATCGAAATGGGTCATTAAATAAAGTTTGTTTTTTTACAGTACCGCCAACCTTGCAATTTCTCTCGAAAAAATGTTTGGCAACGCTGCCGGTGATATTTTTTTGAAAGTAAGGTTAGGATTAATAAATTTAATGGTTAATTTTGACAAGTGCTTTTCGAAAGTAAATATTCTCATATATTTTGTTAAATAAATATTGATTTATTTGAATATACTACTGAGTTTATGTAAATTCGCACGATTTAATATGAAATATTATAGTTTTATAGTTGAAATAATTAGAAATAAGAATAGAAAAAAATTATTCAGGCAAATTAGAATAATAATTGAAATTATTTTCAGAATCAGATTCAGACTAATTAAATCATTACGTCATTACTGGTTGTAATATAAATTAACAAAATATTTTGTTCAAGGATAATATATTTGCAATAATAAATAATTAAATAATTTTTATTCGAATAACTTTCCGTTCGAACAATTTTCCCTTCAAATAATTTTCCGTTCGAACCATTTTACTTCGAATAATTGCTTTCGAAGAATTTTCCGGAACGATAAAAATTGAGCAGGTAGTGTGAGATGTTTTGAATGTAAAAGTTTTAATTATTTAACGATATATTTGTATATTAAAGTTAAATATGCCTAAAAAGCAGCATATTGATATTAAAACTCGAAGATCTGCCTTTTGCTTCTTTCAAAAATTTAAGAATAGATATAGTACCATGATAGTACCTACTTATAAAAAGTGGAGGTGCAAACTTCCCCTGGACTTTCCCATACTAAAAATAAACATTTTGTTTTTGCTATTCAACAGTAGTTCGCGAGGCAGCATTGGTAATCATTTGAATGACTCGCGAGAAAAATGAGACTATACGGGTTCTATGAACAAAAGAAAGACACCAAGATTCGCATCTATCTGTACTCTGTAGTAGGTAGCGGCTAGAAATTACAACTGGCGAAGCCGGACGATCGCTACCGACCGACGATCAGTTTCCGCTAAGAGTCCAACCAGTCCAACCTAAATATTCAAAATTCACGAATTTCTCATTAACCGTACATTTTAGCCATATCAATAGCTTATACTATGTGATAGATAATTAAATTTTGCATTCAATTATATAATAATATATAGGGTGTTTCATTTAAAATAACAAAGTTGCTTATCGTACTGTGGAAAGCAAACGCCCTGTATACGTGATATACATTTAGAAGAATGCAGAATTATATACTAAATATCTTTTAAATTTAAACTTTTTTCATATTTTGACTAATAAAGGCGCTATGGGAGCATTTGATTTTCAAAACCTCGTAGAGGGCGCCACAGTGGAATTCTGGCGTTCATCAAAAAACAAAAATGTAGCTAATACCAAGCTGCATAAGTATAGAAAATTTAAACAAAATCGTTAGAGCAGTTTCTTTGTAATAATTTTTCAAAAATTTCAAAATGTTTGGAAGAGCGCCGTTGCGACCGTTTTTGGATTTTGTATGGTGTAGTACCATCAAAGGGCTTTCAAACAAGTCGTTGCGAAACCTGATCAGATAACTGGTTTTTGAGTTATGGGGCGGTAAAGTCAAAATTTTGAAAAATTCATAGCGGCCGCCATTTTGAAGTTAGAGAGTCCGGCAAAAAACTGTTTCCTTTCAAGTATGGTCTTCTTTCATATTCCCTACTCAAATTTTCAAAATTCCGTTTCTGACAAAAATGCTACCAAAAAAACATGTCTAACTTCCGCTTCCGGTTTCGGATTTTTTTGAAAAGCTTATTTTGTCGATATACCCCTTCATTTAAAATTTCATCAAAATCGGTTCACTAGTTTTTGCATTAGAGGCGTTACATACACACCCACACACACACACCCACCCACCCACAGACAGACATTTTTTCTAGACCACTTTTTTGGGTTCCTGGGGGCCCAAAACACGTATTTCCGCGAAAATCTCGATTTCGAAAATTTTCATGATATCAATACTTCCCCTATACCAGTGGTGGTATGGGAAAGTAAAAACTAACAAAATCAGTAAATCCGAAATTGCGGGTGCGGTTGCAGAAATTGTATAAGTTTTAGATTACAATGACAGACAACATAATAGTAATTTCTAGTAAAATTTCTACAGTATAAAACATAAAAAATTAAAAATTTTATCCACCAGGTTGAAAAAGAAGACTTTTATAACTTATAAGCAATATTTGCGGCTTTATCAATTTTCAGCTTTTTCACGAATTACAAGCAAAATACAATGTCACAGGATACTGCTTGGTAACTACAAGTTTATCCATAAATCCTGCTATCTAAAATGATCTTGTAGTGTCAATTTGTAAACTTTTTCAATTTTAATCCCTAGCGATTAAATATTTACATTTATTCCCTAAGGATCAAATAAGGTTGCTTTAGTTCCTATGGAGATGGATAAACAAGCCACTTCCGTCCCGGAAATGCAAAAAATTCTAATATTATAATTTTCTTTTACAAATAACTTTCCGCGGAAGCGGAAGGTCCTAAGTAGTTACATAGTTTACATTATTTTGCCATTAAAATGAATTCAGAATTTAAAAAAACGTGCAAACAAAGAGAAGCCAGTAATACCGGGAAAGCTCGGTTTGCATTTCATAATCCCTATTTTTCTCTGGGGAGCATTCGTCTCTAATAAATTATGGTATGTAATATTAATACAACATACATTTCTGAATGTCTATGATAATAGATAGCAATATCGGATAGAATTATTGCAATTGAAAGTGAAACGTTTTCTGGATAAGTAGTATAATAATATTAATAATTATTTTTTTTTAATACAAAAGCGAATATCAGGTTGCCTGTAATAAATTGACCAGCCATAAAGCATTTTTACAGCTCTGGCTTTACAGCGTAAAGAAAAAGTTCCTACATATTTTCCAACTACATAGTAAGTTGACAACCAAGCGAGCGAAGGATTTGTACAAATAAGCATAGGTATACGATCAAAATCTCAGTAGGCCTACCTTCAGAAAGAAGTTCTAAATTCTAATTACGAGTATAAAAATGAGCTTCTTCCTTCTAGATTTATTTACCTAATAATTTATCTAGCTATTAAAACCAGCTATCAGCTAAATAAGCCCTAGACAAGGTTTTTACGGAGTTTCAATCTAAATAAGCCCTATTGAGAAGTTAATAGCTGAACAAAATGATTAGGAAGTTAAATAGGCCGTGAAAAGGCCCTGTCTTATTATCATTAACTTATCAGAAAATATATTTGAAACGTTTGCAATTCTAGGAATAATATCTGTTTTAGATACTAGTTTTGCATTAACTTCAGTAATATTTTTGAAACACTGAAACACACTGCGTTTACTTCTACATAAATAACCGTTTGCCAATTTCTGCTAGATACGGTACTACTGTCAAAAAGAAGTAGATACGAAGGAAAGCGCATCTAATTTTACATACTACATACAAATCAATCCTTAGAAAATCTTTCTGGGTGTTCTTCAGAATTGAATAAACAGTAAACCAGGCTCACCTGTGTCCCCCGTATTTTCAATTTTAACTTGCAAGTTATCCATAAACTACCGCTGGTAACCAAGTTGAAACAAATAGAATCAAATAATCTCGTGACTGATACACGGCGACAGTGGTGCAAGTTATATGCGACGCGGAAATAATTGTTTTCCTACTGGATATGTATCAACGGGTATGTTTTATGATTGAATTCACCTTCTATGATGAATATTTAGCTTACGTAAAGCAATAAAAAAAATAGTTTTATATACAGGGTGTTTTTTGTATGGGGCACCCATTCTAATTTTTTTTATTAATGAAGATAGAGGAATCTTTCTTTAGTTAAAGTTATAGGGTAGGTTATCATCTATATTTTAAGATAATCAGTTCAAATGCAGCACTTCCGATCTTTTCGGAAATAGCGGCAAGTTTCTTTTTTCAAACGGAATACCTAAGTGCTATATTTTGATACCGTTCGGTAAGTTTTCTGACTAAGAATAAAAAAAACCACTAGGGCAGTGGTGGGCAAACTTTTTAGTTGAAGGGCCACATAAAAAATTTAAATGAGTAAGCGGGCCACAAACGAACCAATTTTTTTAATATTTTATTAAAGATGAAAATAAGGTCTCTAGCTAAACAATGTTTATAATATACCGGGTGAGTCACACTACTCGTTCAGTCGTTTTTTTCGAAAACGATTAATCGTAGGAGTTCGGGCCAGAAATTTGTATTACAAAATCCTTCATGAAGAATCGAATGGTGACATTGGCATTCGCCGGAAAAATCGGCATCCTCAAGAGTTTGCTCCAGAATCTCGAGAACTCCAAAATTTCAATCAGTCACTACATAATTTATAATAATAAGTTTCTCTTCTTTCTTTTTGTCTCCTCGGGTGGCATAAAATGATGCCGTGGGCCGCAGGCGGGTCCGGCAGGCCGTAGTTTGCCCACCACTGCACTAAAGGGATTTCATATTTTAGCAACCAATATTCTTAGTTGTAATACAATGACATGAACCATGTAAAGGACATTTTCTTTTTCTGAGGTGTTCCACAAGACATTTTCACTTTGATTTTCACCAACCACCTGCACTATAAATACACCGCCACACATGAGCCCGGTTTACAAGGTTATGTTTTTGTTATAAATGCTGCAGAAAGACAATAACAAACAAGTTAGTTGGTAATATTAATATCCCCAGAAAAAAATTAAAATTGCAGCGACAAACTGCAAAGAAATAGAACACGATCTAAACTATGCATTTCATTGCGCATTAAAAATTGAACGAAAAAATGCGTAGTGTGAATGCATAGTTTATGCATTTTAACTGCGGCATCTCAGTTGCTGCATGGAAATGCACGAGTGTGAATCCTATATGTCATCGCACCGTTGCCAAATGCATTATCGGAGATTTTGACGAAGAAATTTTGATTTTCAAAAAATTAAAATTATAAATAAATTAGACTATAGTCCCTTTTTGAAATTTACTGCATAGGTACTGAACAGTCAAGTTCCAAGTAAAATTTTTCGAAAATTGTAATATTGCCAAATGGAATTACCTAACGATATTTTTGGATGGTTCCAGAATACAAGTCCTTGGTGAAATAGGAAAGGGTTAAGAAATAGACTGGGTATCAAAAAACCGAAACATGCTTTCGCTTATGAAAAGTTGGTAAATACGCATTTATAAAAGCATGTAAATGCATCAAATCCTATCCCTATGAATCAATGTTCAAAAGTGTTTTATGGCAAACAAATAGTTTAGGTACTTACCAGGACAAATAGTTCACGTTCACTTCAATTCAAAGTTTTGTTTACACAACTGAAAGTTCAAACTATGTACATTATAGCAAATGCTTAAAATTAAACGAGCATATTAAACCTGAAAATCAGTTTATTTTACTAGATTTACTGCTTGCGTGACGATGGTAATGAGCTTTTTCTTAACTCCAATTCTGGAGATACGAACGAAACGGTAAGGGTAACAAAAGTGGAGTAACAGAACACGCCGGAGTACCGGAGCACAGTGAAATACTTACACCCACGCAAGTTACCGGAGTCGACCGGATTCGGTTATATACGCTGCGCTGCGACGCGACGATTACATGATAAAGTCTAAAAATTACAACCAAAACAAAATACCGTCATAATTATGAAAGATAGCGGCTGTTTGTCTGCACTCTGTTTACCTAAAAATAAAAATAGAGACAGACGTTCCAAAATAATCTCTTAAAACATATTTTACTTTAAAATAATATGATAAGTACAAGAAATTAAAACGATTAAAACGACCTGATAGGTATTTTTTGCTAATGTGCTTCCAGGCTAAACAGTTAATCAAATGACACTTTGTAATGCCTTTCATTCATTTTGTGTAACAAATATAATTAAGATAAAATAAACTTCCTCCTAATTAACTACAGGGTAAAGTTCTGAAAGCTGTAACATAATTTATACAGGCGATTTTAAATGTCAAAATAAGACGATTTACCTTAATATGGCTATATACCTATTTCATCCGTTTTTAGAGAATATTCCATATTCCATCTTTTTTCTAACATGATTGATTATTTTAAATATTAATTAGCAAAAACCAATAATGTCCAATAATACAAATTCTTCAACGTTTATACTTTTTAATTGATTTTTATTGGGTGTTTAGGGATTTTTGTTACCATGGCGGTTGAATTAATACACCAATAATGAAATAGTTGATTCTCAGATTAGGCGAGTGACGCGAAATAATGCTGCTCCTGGGAGGTTATACAATGAAAATATCTAGAATCTAGATCGTTCGGTGCCTCACAGGCAAATAAATGTTTTCATCTGCTGAGACTGCTGCGTAACGTTCACTAGAAACAAATTTACAAATTCAACATTTCAACGGTTTCTCACCAGTACGTGTTTGCAAAATAGGTATGTTGCTGTAAGCGACTGTTTAAAATGAATCTATATTATAATGTTAATGAGTATTCATAATGTTGTTAACAGCTACTATTTCCATAGAAAATAGGATTAAAAACATTTTAAAATAATTAGAAAATGGAATTTGGAGAAACAGGACCCATACTTTCCGCAAGGCAATTAAATAACTAAACCTACATTGTTATCGGATTATGACGTTTTAAGAATTAGTAAATAGTAGCACCACAGAAAGGAGAAATGTTTGTCAATAGATAAACAGAAAAATAACTAAGAGTAGTCTTGAACATTCAAAAGTGTTAAAAGAATAAAAAACTATGTACAACATACCAGTGGCGGTCCGTCCTATTAGGCAGGGTAGGCAGTACCTACCTAAAAATTTTCAAAAATAATACGTAACTTGAAATATACAAATATGTGTAAAAAAGGCATACTACTTTATATATTTATTATTATTAAGAACAAAATAACTTCGTAGAATTTAAATATCCGATACCGACAGCGTGCATGATTCCATCACCGAAAGGCTTGCCTAACTATGGCTAGTTTACCAGTCTGTCACTCTTAGCAAGTCTGCATAATTCGTATACAAAAACTTTCTAATATTGAGATCGTACACTACTAGTAGTGTTGGGGGTGTTGCGGGATTCTCTACAAGCGGAGGCTCGCCTTTGGACTGATGGGAATTGCATTTCCTCTCGATTACTAGTAAATCCTGATGCTAATACCTACCATGCTATAAAATTTAAAAGCATTATTTGTTGCATTTTACCAGATGTACTACAGATGCAGTTTTTATTTTTGTTTATTTCGGTCTTCTCTTTTTAGTTCGGAACTGTAGCTTCAATTGCAATGAAGATAACATTTAGTTCCTTAGTGGGGGTGTAGCGGGATTCTGTGCTGGCGGAGGCTCGCCTTTGGACAAGCAACTACTGATGGGAATTGTATTTCCTTTAAGTAAACACGTTCGCTTATTATTTGTCTGTTGGTGATTACCTCTGTAGAAAGGAACTTTTCTGCATTAGAGCGAATTAAAACTTATTGGCGCAATTTAATAAATCAAGACTGTTTTCAGCATTAAGTGCAATAGCCATTGAAAAAGATTTAGTTACCGAACTGGAAAAAAGCAATTGGTGGTATGATAAAATAATCGATCATTTTGCGGCTATGAAGAAAGACGTATTGATCTTGTATATACAAAATAATATACGTGTTCCCTAATATACTAATTTGAATAAAGTGCTGTTTGAAATTTTGAAGTTTTTTTAATTTTTTGGATTTGCTTACCCTAATTTTTAACCCACGGACCGCCACTGCAACATACGGACGAAAATTTTTTTCGGACTCTTAACATAAATAACTATTTTAACGTATGTAACTTTTATATTATATAATATACTACTGCTCAACAAAATGATCGCATTTCTCAATATTTATAGATTGCTCCTATTTCTTCGGTATTCTAATGCTAGATTCTTAGTTTTAAACATAGAATAAAATAAAAAGTAAATACTCATTTTACTAAAAAATTTATAACAAACAGCACATGTTTACAAAAAGAATAAAAATTATACCACCTCGATCGCTTATTACTTCGAAAACAAACTAAATATCAGTTTATACCGCGCGTTTGCACTTATGGAAAATGGAATTACTAACAGCTTGCATTCTTCTTGTTAATCCATAAACTAATTTTCTCACTGACTCGTGCGGAAAATTGTCCCATTCTTCAGCTAATGCCTTACAAAGGTCTACAAGCGAAGCAAGAGCGATTTCTCTTTGTCTGTTTCGCCTTCCAATCATGTCCCGTAGATGCTCGATTATGTTAAAATGTGGACTACCAGCTGGCCAGTCCATGAATTGAATTCTGGTATCACGAAGATACTGGAGCAAGACCCGAGCTACATGGGGCCTCCATTAGTAAAAAGTTATCCCCATTCAACGGGCCAAAGCCTAATCTGGTTTAACCGGGGTCCAGCCGCAGGCCGCAGGCTTCCTGGACCTCAATTCCACAGCCCTCATTTGTCTTCTAAAGTTTGATCGCATATTCTTACTGATCGTACTAGAAAGCTGATTTTGAATATGTCTTGCAGTCACAAAACGTTGATGAAGAGCACTTAATTCGAATTAAATCTATCATCTTTTCCGGATGTGACCTCTCTTGGCTTTGTCCTCGTCGGCGTCCATATTCTGCAGTCTCTTTTGGCAGCTCTTGATACGGAAGATTGCTGAATTCCACAAACCCCTAACTGTCGCTGACTACGACCTTCTTGTAGGAGATTAACATTTCGAACCATTTCATTTCTTAAATGCCTCTATTGACGACGACGGCCCATTATTGAATAAACATAATATCTCAATGCAATTTTCTTACAAAACAATCACCTCAAACCAGTCAATTACATTATATTTCAGACAATAAAGATTCAAGCTTAGACATCAAGCTCATATTAGACACAATTATTAAATCCATTCTTTATACAGAATATTCAATTTGGATAGCGTGATGCGATAATTTTGTTGAGTAGTGTAGTTTTGGAACAGTAGCGAGTTTTCCAAGGAGGGTCCAATTGCACCCTCTTACGCTATAGGCGCTGGGCGCCCATCAAGCTAATTACTCTATTTGAAAGGTTTTTTCAAACGTTTTAACTGCGATAAAAAAATAATACATACTATAGATTATAATATATATTAATTTTAACACTGATCAGTAAATCATAACAAATGGTTAAAAGGTATTTAGGATACTTATAAACAAAAAGATCATAGCCTAAAATAAGAATACATTTTTTTAATTTTCAGTACATCAATGAACATTGTAACCAAACTTCAGCAAATTCAATTCATAGTTGCCACTTGAAATAGGTTTTTTACATTTTATGGCGCGCAGAGAAAGTTCCTCATTTTTTTGTTTCAATTTTTAATTATCAAATTTCAAGTAATTATCTCTAACTTTATATTAGGTTAGGTTAGGTTAGGTTAGGTTAGGTTAGGTTTAATACACATGCACTATATGACTATACAGTGGTTTCACCAGTTTCGCGATCGGGTTTGAACCATCAGCGTTTGTATTTGAAGTTTAAAAGTCGTTAAAATTCGAGTCTCAACTCTACCTCTGATATCCAGAAATCCTGATGGTTACCTATGTTATAAAATCATATTAGTCCTATCGTTAAATAGATTCAAAGCTGTTATCCAACAAGAAGATTATTGTTTATGTACCAAATAAATTGAACTTCAAACAATTTACCCTACAGCAAATTATTCAATTTCAGGTTTCAGTAGCAAGCTTCTTGTCATATGATATGCAAAGGCATTTATTTCTATTGTCTCTCACTACTGGGAAAGCCATTTACTCTAAACACTTTAATTAAAATAATTATTGTCAAAAACGGAAAAATTCCCTTTACTTTTGTTATTTGTAACTAAAACATAATTGAAATTGTTTTACGCTATAGTCTAAGAATGTACCACTATTAATGTTGTTTTTAATCCGAGAAATTATTTTTCTTTACCTGAGGCAATAATGAATTTTTCTCTCATCCTACGAATACATAAACAAAGACAAACAATGTATAACTAAACTTATTTTCCCCAAAATGTAGTCGAACGTGGAAGGTTCCATTCGCAGATATGCAATGCAACGACATGGATAGCGCCGTACCTAATTCTGAACAAATGGCTAAAGTCACCCAACATAGATCGTCTACGGTTTATGGGATGAACATGATATTTTTTACTAGAAAATACATCATTTTGACGTAAAAGAAACTGCTTTGTTGGAGTTGAACAAAGACGTAATAGTCATCACCTCATCACTGTCAGATATTTTTTAAAAGGCTAGCTATAACTATAACAGCTACTATCATGAGTGCCGTTGTGAACACCCATTAGCGCTTATAGTTAAGCTATAGTATTCCATCATCATGCTAGTGTCTATTATCACTACTCCGTAGTGAACGTACACTTAGCATGGGCTTCATATTTGGCAAAAAACAAATCCAAATGTCTTAATTGGTTGAATCATTCCGTTTTTGTCGGCTGGTTCTCAGCAACCAAGCATTTTCGGACCATGGGATGTGTCATAAAATATAAACCTTTTTACTTATTTTGAATAGAGGAATTACCTTCTACGAGTTGGAGCTGTGCTTTGAATCACCCTATATAGGTATATGTAGATAATCAGGTGCTCAATTAAATTTCAGATTAGAATAGGTGTTACAAATTACGAGATGATTACGAGCATGCTTGTAATTAACCCGGAAATTTAAATTATGACAGAGTTATTCATACATGCAATACATCCATTTGTTAGTTTGAATAGGTATGACTAAAATTTTCATGGATAACTATTACAACTAGGACTGAAATTTACTTAAATGACGTAACATAGTAAAGTCCGTTTTTTTTTTAAAGATCCACCACCTGTTGATTTCAGTTGGTATAATAAAAAAATTGAAATTTTTAGTAATTTTTGTCAATATATGGTACCATTGATTCAATGATCAATCAAAATGTTCTGTCAATTTATGCGTGCGCATCACTACATTTCAAATTTAAATTATTTAAAATGTTAATTAAAACATAAAGAAGACTAGGTACTCTAATAATAATAAAATTTATTTTTATTGATGAAACCCCGATTTACAAAAACGATTCTGCTACTAAATCTTGGACTATTGACAACCTTCCCAACAAAGATTAGAAATTAAGGAAAGCAGGTTTACAGTGCTACATCCTGGGTGTGTTGAGGATGTAGTTTGCTTTTAAGACCCAGAAACAATGATAGGGATTATCACAAAACGATGAATAGTCAGCTATTTAAAGAGTGGATTAATCAATTAATTCCAGCTCTACCATCTGATGGTTTTAAAACTGTTATTATTTTTGACAATGCCCCATGTCATTCTCTCCGTTTGGAGAGACCTCCAATACATTATTCCAACAAAACTGCAATGGGAAATTATTTAATAAACTGTAACGTTCCATTTTAACTTACATGTACAAAAGTTCAATTATGGCAGCTGATAAATAATTTAGGACAAATGGACAACTTTATGTTCAAAATATACCGCCAATCGTAACATATCAAGGTGAAGATTCGGATACAGATTCATTTTTGAACTATATCTCTCATATGATGATTCTGAATTTGAACCGCCCGAATCTGATTCTGAAAATAATCCCAATTATACTAATCCTGAATACATTTTTTCTATTCTTACCTCGAATTATTTATATATTATTATAAAACTATAATACTTCTTATTAAATCGAGCGAATTTACATAAACTCAGCATATATCACATAAATCAAGAATATTTAACAAAATATATGAAAATATTTCTTGTGAAAAGCACCTGCCAAAATTAACCATTAAATTTATTAATCCTAACCCTACTTTAAAAATTACTAAAAAATTTCACCAGCAACGTTGCCAAACATACTTTCGAGAGAAATTGCGAGGTTGGTGGATCTTTAAAAAAAAATAGACTTTACTTCCAGTACCAATATAAAAATTAATAAGCATTTTTGATAAACCTACTTAATAGAAAACATGTGCCATTTTACGAATTAGCAACACTTTAATGGTTAACGACACTTTACTCGTTAGTAGCACAATATAACAAATGTAATAGTAGCTAGAATACATTGAGAAAACTTCCGTGACGTTTAATGTGTCAAATGGAAAATTTAGTTGGCTAATATAAAAATCACTATAGATTTTTGAAAATGGGGCCTTGATTACTGATAGCTAATAGGGATTTTTATATTAACCAACCGAATTTTCCATTTCACGCATTAAACGTCACGAGAGTTTTCTGAATGTATTTTAGATTGTTGTTTTTTGACGTTTAAATTTTATATTTTCGATGCTGTCAGAACACAACCTTGATAAATTTAATGAATACGCAAACTTCATACTTTCTCTCAATTTTTCTATTAAATATACAAAAAAATAGCATGCTGTAGTAGTGATTTTCGCAAAATGCTAAAAAACGGAAATTGCGTGTTTTACAGCTGCAGTTACCAATCATCGTGTTTAAAACTACAATACATATTTTTAGTTGGGGCACGATAAGGGTGCATCTACGACAGATTAAAGCAAACGACATTTTGAGAAAAAACAAATAAATATAATTAGAGTAATTCGTGACGTCATGGACGCCATTAAAAAATTGTTGACGTAGATGCACCCTTAGCGTGCCCCAACTATATTTTAGGTACTATTAGGTATAAGAGATAGAGGATATAGGTTTAAATTCGGCACTTTTGCAAGTTTTCTGCATACAAAATTGCATAAAGGGAAATATAAATAATAAATATTAAATAAAATATCGATTTCAACGGGAAATATCAAGATTTATTCGCTTTATACGTATTTCGGCATCATTGTGCCATTGTCAAAAGCTATTATAAAATATTATAACAAATGCAAAATATAGTAACTCCTTGATTCTATTATTTTAACACTGCGTGAAGCAGCTGGCCCCAGTCAACCCGTCGGAGGTCAGTCGCTTATCAGTGTTTTAAAAAGATATTTATTCCAAAATCTTCAGTAAAGGAGAATCTAAGAGATCAATTTGCTCATTCATTAAAGGTATGTTGTTTTTTGTGTGTTTATAAATTTCAAAAGCTTCTAAAATATTTAATTTATTTTTGTTATCAGAAAAGTGTAAAAATTTAATTGTATTATTAGATGTTAATGTGTGATTTTGTTCTAACAAATGTTTAGCAAAATTTGATTTATGTGCATGTTTATATTTGTAACAACGGATATGTTCTTTTTGCCTAATACTAAAATTTCTAATTGTTTGACCTATATATACTGAATCACAATGTGAACAATTTAATTTATAAATACCTACCTGATTTTAGCAAATCATTAATTTTGTCTTTAGCATTGAAAAGAGAGTATAGAATATTTTTATTTGTTTTAAAAATGACTTTATATTTATTTGTGTTATTTATAATTTTAGCAATCTTTTCTGAAATTTTACCAAAATATGAAATTGAAACGTATTTTAATGTTTTATCAGTGTTATTAATGGAATAAACTTTTTGAATAGCTAATTTATAATTTTTCTTTTTAATTAAAGTGTCAATAAGTGTAGTGTTATAACCATTGCTATATGCAATTTGTTTAATAATTGAAATTTCTCTATTAAAATTATTTTTATCTAAAGGAATTGTTTGAGCTCTGTGTAGTACTAAAGATTGATATGCTGCTAAATTTATGTGTATTATGATGACAAGAGTTATGTGGTATGGTAATATCAGTTTGTGTAGGTTTCCTATAAATTGAGTATTCGAGTATGTTTTCTGAATTAATTTTTATGTTTAAGTCTAAAAAGTTAATAGATCTGTTTTGTTCAATTTCTAGTGTAAATTTAATTTTTTGGTGTAAAGTATTAATAAAAATTAAAAAGTCGTCAATGTATTCGAAAGAACTATCAAAACATGCCAAAATATCGTCAACATAACGAAACCAAAATACAATTTTATTTGATAGATTTGATTCAAATATTTGATCTTCTATATTTTCCATAAAAATATTAGCCAATAGTGGTGAAATGGGACTACCCATTGGTAACCCATCTTTCTGAAGATAAATTTTATCATTAAAAATAAAATAATTTTGATTAATACAAAGTTCAAATAATTGAATCAACTCTATCCTTTTTGTTAATTCAATGTTATTGTTAACTAAAACATTTTCTAATAAAGGAATACATTCACAATGATGCCGAAATACGTATAAAGCGAATAAATCTTGATATTTCCCGTTGAAATCGATATTTTATTTAATATTTATTATTTATATAATCATGGATTTCAACAAAGTGACGCTTGAGAATGTCAATAAATTATTTCATAAATCATTGCCTACTACTTTAACAGATTATAGAAAGTGATTTGACAAATTGTAAAATTGATAGCTATGTACCTATAGATAGAATAAGTATTTCCTCTAGGGTAGTTGCGGAGGACCGTTAATGCAGCCTGGAAAAAATGTTTAACAAAATCAGTCTGCTTTTGTTTTAAGGTTATGAGCTAAGAACTGAAATATAACTTTGGCAACTTAAATGTACCAACAGTGGCTGGTACCTATATCTCTTTGCAACAAGTACATTGTTCACTGTTTCTAAGGAAACCATAATGGCATCGCATCGTTGCCAAATAGATTTTCCGAAAACTTCACGAAGAAATTTTGATTTTCAAAATTAAAATTAAGTAAATTAGACGCTGTGAGCGTTATATTTTACACAAATCCTTATAAGGTACAAAGCATTTTATGGCAAATGATACCATCTTTCACAATTCATAAGAATAAAGAATATAGTTCTTAAGTTTACCCCCTTATAACTTATTAAAATTAATCATTTTGATGTTTTTTAATGTTTTTCCCAACCTGCATTAATCGTCCCCTACAAGCTACAACTACCCCAGGGGAAATACGCCGTTTTGGAATCACCCTGTAGAGAAAAAATAAGGTGTAAGATGGCGGTCATAGGCAAAAGCTCTTGGTCAAAAAATTTACTGTAACGTATTTAATAATAAGTCAACCTTAATAACTCACTAATAAGAGTGAACCAGCACGTAAAATAAAGTCGAAACGTTCTTAGCCATTTTCTTATGTGCATAGTTTTTTTCAGAAATCAGTGTTAAAATCGATGCCACAATTTTTTTGAACTACTATAGATTCAAATTTTTATCAAAGCCTGTGTTAGGGAGTAAACGTATTCTATGCTTAGGACAAATGCGCGTTTCATTTAAAATGTGGATATTTTATTATTTATTTATTGTTTATTATATCTTCCCTATTATTTTATTTATCATCATGTTTATCATTTTTTACTACATTAACAGTAACGGTTTTGATTTTTTGAAGGAACTATACACAGCAGCCAAAGATCGCTAAAGGACTGTTCGGCTTTAATTTGCGAGCTGATTAACTCCTGGAATTGTTACGGTCGACTTCCCTAACACCTTCTATATATAATGTACGAAATATTTTCTAGATGATTTAGAATTTCTAAATCTATATCTGCAACCACTTTAATAGCGGCCCTGTATAATTAATAGGTAGGTACAATAGAACCACAATAGAACTACAATTTTTAAAGATGACTTGATTTAGATTTACTGACGCATTCACCGCTAGAAATTTGAATGTTAAGTACCCAGCAGCAAGTCTGATTACATAGTTTGCTGATCCTCCCACGCATACAATTTCTAAAGGTAAATTTGCTTGCTATTGTACACTGAACTTTGGGTAAACCCCTTGTTGATCAGGGGAGCAGAATAATCAAATAAGAAACCCTCTTATCCCTTGTCTACATTAAATTTTTACACTCCCTCGAAAAATTTCTGCAAACATCATAGAAGTAGGAACCAGGTAGACGTTTGAAAGTTTTGTATGTATTATTCAATGAATTTTTGAATACAAAACATCCTTTTATTGTTTTAAATAAAATTATTAGTCATTTCAATTGCTAGTCGCTTTTTAAAATTATCCACCATCAGGAAGTCCTTTCACGACATTTACATATTATAAGCACGTTACAGTTTCCACCGTTGATTGATCCAAAACCAAAGCGGCATCCAGTTTAGGATTCAAGGATTATCTAGGCATTAACCCGGGTATTATAGTTGCACTAGCATGTTCCAGTTCCAGGTTGAATAAAAGGCATAGTCATAGTCAGCTTCATTCCTAACTTTCAAATGACGACAGATGACAGATATATGCAATAAATGATGGGAAGAGGATGCTATGCAAACAGACATACTTACACATCATAAATGACAGTGAAGTACTGTTGTCTTTTGTTTAATAAGGTTTATAAGCGGGTTGGGTACAATTCGCCGGGAACGATTGGTCGGGTAACGATTCGCCGGGAACGGTTCGCAGCGAACCATTTTCCGGCAAGAACGATTCACCGGTGCCCGATTCGCCGGTGCTCGATTCGCCGAAGCACAATTCGCCGAACCACGGAAAATTTTACTTAAATATTTAAACCTGAAGAGAGCAACTAATCTGATCAGCACTACGCGCAGCTGTACGCACAAGCAGACTATAAGTGTGCCCATAAATCTAAGAATATTTGTAGTAAAATAAAAGAAACTCAGTTCTTAAATTTTTGGCAGTGAATCGAACCTCGGAGAAGCGGGCACCGGCGAATCGGGTTTGCCGGTTACTCGTGCTGTTGGCGGAATTGTTCTCGGCGAATGGTACCCGACGAATCATAGAATCATAGCCGGCGAATCCTTCCCAGTGAATCGTATCCTTCCGATATAAGGTGGCATCCGAATATCTCAAATAAAACTAGTAGAGCAATAATAAATTTTTATATTTCATTTTTCTGTACAAATCAACTTCAGACTAGTACTATACAAACAATATTGAAAATAAAAATATACAAACATACATTCACAAACACAACACACAAAACATATGTTTTATACCTACTAATAGACATAAATGACAAATGTACACCCATGATATAGAGTATAGACATATGTTATCCATGTGGTAATTAATTATAAACTGCAGTATCATTATAAACTCAGTATAAGAAAGTATAGTTCCACACTTATACAAAATATAATAAGAAATAAACAAAATAAGAGGAGTCTAAATGTCTTGAGTGAAGCAGATTCGTAATTTGCATCAACCTTATGTGGATGTAATGATGTAAACTATAATTATTTTTAGGGACTTTACAAATATCTTACATGTATTTACAATTAAATAAACAGTTTGTAGTGTATCGTTTAAATGCATTTTAAACGTAATAGGAAGTCTTATAGTGTTGTGACTTGTTTAATATATCTTTGGTAAAGTTACATAATATGTAATATTATAAATCACTAAATCTAACACACTTGGCAGTAAACTATTTCATACAATATACAAACTTAGAAGTTATATTTATCTTATAAACAATAAAATTTGTTTTAGCGAAAGAAGATCTTTTAAGGGTGCTTTTACAAAACGAAATTTAACCTGAATAAAGAGAATAAGGAAGTTGTAACAAATAAAATAAATAAAGATGATCTCCTTTTATCATTTTACAAATTTCTACTTTTCCTAGTTTACCTTAAGGCACATGACATAATCGTGGTATAAATGAATCTTTTAAAAATTAAATTCTGATAAGATGCAGATTATGAACATTATCCTGTCCGTCTAGCAGTTAGCAGTGAGCAACACAGTGCCCTCCAGATAATCATGATGGCTTTATTCCCTTTTAGCTTCAATCTCAAACTGTAGTAGAGAAGACAAAATTTTACTCTATTTTATCTGCTTCCAGGAAGTAAGTAACCTTTATTGAAATATCTTCTAAATTGCTGCTATATCAACCATCATTACATCCACCAAGCGTTTGATTCACCAAGAGATAGCAAATGTAATTTTAGAATACTATTATAATTTAAAAGAGGATAACTACAAAAAATAGAGTAGTTCATTTCATAATCTATTAACTAAATGTGTTAATAATATCTTTGACCTCATTTTCTTATAATATTACTATATCAAATATCACAGTTCACATGTTTGTTCAACACTAAAACAACTGGCCTATATAGTTTTGATATTTACACGCATTTATATTTATATCTACTACATTAAAAATTTGGCAGTCATCAACAGTTAATGTTTATTTTTATTAAATATCTTAATTAATATTATGAATAATTGCAGCTTTTCAGTCTTCAATGTTAGTGTAGTAGTAATATATTATTATAATATTCGTTAAATGAAAATTAAATATCATAACATGGAAATCAGATATCCAATCAACGCCTAAGGTGATATGCAACCCGACATACAAATTCCAAAACTTGCTCTTCTGATATTCTATTCACAATTTTATTGTGAATTATAGTTACCTTAACTTCATCATTTGTCACTTTTTCAATTTTGTATTGTCAAAAATTAGGAAAATGACGTTGTGAAAACTACGTGTTCTTTTAAGACGAAGTACTAATGAATGAAGGTATAGGATGAAAAAAAATTGTTTAAGAGAGAAATTCAAACCAAGCTTTTGAAAAATTTTCGGTATGTGTATAATATACATTTAAAGGCGTCTCTTGCCACTACCTTCAAAATAATAAAGACGTTTAATAATGAAAATATTCCCAGGAACTTGGTATTAATTACTTGTACAACAATGGTCTCGGTAGCTTAAAAAAGTAGGTAACTTAAGTTGCATAACCAACAAGGCGTTGATTGCATAGATTCTGAATGGATATTAGATATACTAAATTTTTTCAACTTCTTGTAATCTTTAAAATTTGTCTCAAAATATTAAATCAATTTCTATTAATGTAATATCAGCAATAATTGCTTATTTTCAGAATAAAAAATATTTGTCTTTTATTATTATTTCAAATTACTTTTTTTCCAAAAGTCGAATAAACGTCTTTGTACGCTATTTTAATATCAATTTTTAGTATTATTGGCACAACTAATTTGTAAAAGTTCTTAATAGTTTTGGGCTATGTAAAGAGGTTTCAAATACCAAGGGAAAGTGCAGTACTATAATATGGAAACGGGATGCACTTACTTTTGCTAAAGTAGCCTCAAGCTTCACCGCCGCCCCTAATTTATAATTTGGAACAATAATCTCAATATCTACTTTTTTACATTTGGTACCACATTTCACGCGCAATAAAGTTCAAATAAAAATCATGATACAGCCAACCATATAACAATACAATTTAGAATATAGCTAAAATTTGTTACTAACTGAATACTTATAGCTGCATTGTACTGTTTAAATGAATAAACCGAGGAATAAGAATGCACTGTCATAGCTGCAGTTAAACAGCTCAAACTAAGTTCGCTAGCAATTCTCGGACTCTGTTTATTGACTAAGCTAGCAATTTTTTCAGCCTCTCGTATGCATGCTTCTAACTGTAATTCAGAAGGATATTTTTCAGTAGTTTTTACAATAAGGAATATATCCCCTTCGACGCTCAAAAAGCCTCGCAGTGTACATTGCGCCACCTGTATATGACGTTGTAAAGCTTTAAGAAGACTTTTTAAAGACACGGGCTCTACAGACTTATTTTGCAGAGCGTATAAAGCTCGATCAATTTGCCTCTGAGAATATAACAGTTTTAAAGCTCCTCCACATACAGGGCAGCAAGCCCCTGGCGGTGTGATTCCCATGCAATTTGTGTCCGGCAAAGGTGGGCATTTAATCACAGAACACTGTTGGATATTCTTATCTGTGATTAAACCCAACGTAACGCAGGGACCATTATAATCCATGCTAACGAAATCTGCCCAAGCGGCACATTCCGATATATAAGTTTTACCATTGATTCCACAGACTACGCCAATATGTTTACAATTAGCTAGACATTGCCCGCGATACGCAAACTTAGCGTTGTGGTGTGCCAGAAAACAAGAATTCGCGTATTCCCGATTCTCAATGTCGCAAACTGGATCTTTTGGTAAATTGTTACAGTTCGTGGTTCCATTTACTGTAAAAATAAAAGGATTATACACATACCACAAACACAAAACTAATTTTACATATTCAGATCGGCGCATGGTGGCGGGATATTGTTTAAAGGTCAATAAAATAAATAAACCTTTTATCTTGTTACTTCCTTAATATAAAGAAGTCAAATTTAAAATGTGTATAAAGTACCTAATGCTCCAGCAATATTGTTTATCGAGTACAATTTTTCATAAAAAAATCAGCAACAAAGTTACTGATGGTAATAAAGAAAATTGGAAATTTGTTTTTCAAAAAAGAGTAAACAAAACATATAAATATTAACTTTACGCTAATTATGGATAGGCCAGATTATAGAGTGATTCTCTGCGGATATGAAAACATTTCAATCTCGAGAAAAAAAATGACATCGTCAACCCGTGTGCGCACAAACTTGGATAGGGGAGAACGGGGGGTAGTAAGCTATGCGGAAGTGGGTCTCATCAAAAATATAGTTCATACCACCTATATAGGTAATCATATTCTAAAATATTATGCTTTTTCCAGTAAAAGTGAACAATCAAATTCCTTAAAAGCTGGACTAACAGCGACAATTTTCTCCCGGTATGATAAAAACACATTTCGCGGCCTTGGTATACAAATACTTAACTATTTCAGGATAGGCTATTAATGTTTCGTTTACTTTCTCAATCTAGTTTTCATAAGCACGGAATTTACATAACATTTCGCTTTAAATTTAAGACCAGTAGGGAACTGAAAAAGTCAAATATTTACCCTCTTCAAATATTAGGGGAATTATATAATTTAAGTAGGACTTTGTGTAATTTAAAGTAATAAAAGCAATAAAGTAAAAAAATCAACGAAATAATTTAAACTTACTGCATTGGTACTGAAGACAAGGCTTCTGAGACAAAGACAAACACACTTGAGTATCTGGAACGCACTTGTGACTAATGGGGCAGGGATTGTTCATGCAAGGATCCTGGCAAGGCCCATCTACATTATCGGAATCACTTAATCCAGAACACCTGTAAAAACATAAAAACATAATGATAAGCACAGGTCTTGCATTTCATCAATTAAGTTCTTAACCAATCCAAATTAGATACAGCCCTAATTTTTACACTAGTGTATGTTTTCAAGGGTTTAATTATTTTTTATTTATGAAATTTTCAGCTTATCATTGGATAATTATTACAATAATCTAAATATTTAATCTTAACATGAATGACTCTTTTGATACAGTGAACCCTAAGCTCCTCCCTAATCCGGTTACGGTTAATCCGGCCAATCCGAATGGCGCATAATATAAATTTTCCAGCTATAATTATTATCCTCACTACTATCCGCGAAAGCGTAAATTTATTTCTTCTTACTAATACTACAATTTAATTTCGTAAAAAACATTTCAAGTCTATTGCTTCGAGTTGGAGCTGCACCCGCTGTTCCAGATCGGCCTACTGAGACGTAAAACTATTTTAGTAATTTTCTCAAAAATTTTCTTATGTAAGGGTATAAAAATATTAGAAGCTTAAAAAGAGAAAAACAATGTCTATTCAATGCGACAATCAAATATACATGTTTCTATTTAAAAAGAAGTCGATGACGTCACTACAAAAAAATGACTAACGCAAAAAATTTTTGAAGCATCTTAAAATATGCGCCGTAATGTAAATCGCTATACCTGTCCGAGCGTTTTCCAGAAAAAATAATATTTCGGGAGATATTGAATTTGTTCCAAACTTTATCCACACACTGTATATGGTGATAACGTGACCGGAACGGACGAAGGTGTCTGCTCGAGGCGGGAGGGGGGGGGGGATAAACTCTTTCATTGAAAAATATTAATAGTCCTTACATCTTTTCTTAGTTGATAAATTATAGCCATACGCAAAATAAAGTACGTTCAATCGATGAATTTTGGTGGTTTGCGGATTTTACCTTGAACCGCACCTGAACAAAGAATCACGTAGATGAGATATTAAGATTCCCACAAACTTCGTTCTTAGTTTTGTCCGTTAGGGTAAAACTGCGAGGTGTGTGGATCAAAACCGTCCTTGCCAGCGTACCGACCGAAATGCGGACTGAATTTGAACCGAACCGCCGCCGCCGCGCCGCCCGTCGAATGGGACGACGCGACGCGGCGTACCGCGCCGTTTGAACGGAAAACGCAACTTCTATTGAACGTTTCGAAGTCGCCGCTATCCATATCAAAGGATGGGGTGCATTCAGTGGATGGCCTTTTTTTCATTGTGCGTTCTTCCGTTGGACGCCTGATTGGTCAATTTGAAATATTCTTTTAAAATTGACCAATTACGTAAGAACGCGCTATAAAAGAAAACCTTGCACTGAACGAACCTTTACACGCTGAAGTTTGATGGGCCATTAGACATGTTTGGATGTGTCGCGAACATATTCACCTTTCATCTAAACACTGATATAAATGGATTACGAAAATGTTGGCGACAGCGGCGGCGTTACGCCAAGCGACTCGGCTCTTTTGAATTTTCTTTTCAGCAAACATCGGCGCGTATCGTGACCCCAATCCTGACCTGGCTAGCGCAATGGCATTCGGTTCACGTTTTACCTAATATACATCATGATAATAAAAAATTAATGATATAGAACATTACCGCATGACTCCTTATTAAAAGATGGTTTTATAGGAATAAGTAAATAATAAGTCCAGATTATTTTTATGATACTTACTTAGCTAAACATAACGATGGGTAGGTATTTCCATTTCTTCCACACTTAGGTTTGTAATGCGGAGGACAATTACATGGTAAAGTTGTGTAGGCAGTATTTTTTCCGATAAGCGTGGTACTTTCACACTGTTTCCTAGTACATATGTTTTCTTCAGCAAAGCAAGTACATGTGTTACATTCATTAGTATATACGGAACCATGTTCCTTATACTGCCCGTTTCCAATCAAACACGGCTTCAACGGAACACATGGCAACGGCTGACAATCTTCGATAAGTCCACTTGTACATTTACAAATCTGAAGACACCCTTTGGGATTGTTAGGCATGGGTATTCTTACATAAGCTCCTTCAGGTACCATATATTCAGAAACCTCCCCTAATTTACAACTAGGCGTGCATTTATATGGAAGACACGAACTTCCAGAGAAACAATTTTTGTTTACGGTACAAATTTCATGTGGTTCGCAAGGATCGCCCTTGCATGGAGAAGAAACTTGGCCGCCTGTGGGTTGATACGGATTTTCCGCAGGATACAGATAATTTTGTAGTGAAATGCACGAAACTTCAGGATGTTCCGGTGATAGGGTAGCGCATATAGATTCAGGTGTATGTTCTATCGAGACTCTACTCCAATCCACGCATAAAGAAAGAATATCTAGACAAACATCTCGACAAATTTGATTTGCATGCGAATGCCTAGAACATGGTTTGATCTGTAAAGTACAAGCGACTGCTTTCCAAGTATTAGGAGAACATTCTGAAATATTTCTTAAAGGAAGATTGAGGCCAGGGAGACTAAGATCGTTTTGATTTTGCCATAAAGTTACATCATTTCTAGCCGCTTCATCGGCCTGTGGGGTACAAGAACGAAATAGTTCCGTCGGACGATTGTTAAAATTTGTGCAGAAACTTAAACCATCACAACCTAATTCACAAGGTTCTTCAACTAAAATAACAATACACTATAAATTTGCAATGCTCGTAAAGGAAACGATATAATATCCCTACCTTCATCAATGCAGCTTCGTAATTGTTCTTCGGATATTTGACTAAGGCACTTATAGTGAAACTGATCCCAAGAAGTTGACCAGTCTTTTCTGAAAGTTTTTGAGCATAACCTTTTGCATTGAGTACTAGATGCTTTTTGACAGCAATGCCATTTAGCAGAATCCATTCCAACTTTCTCTATTCTAGATACTTCTACTGAAGTAGCTAGAGAGTCTTCAGTTTTAAAGAAACACTGCCAAAACTGATCCTAAAATTAAAATAAATTCTTAAGTATTTATTTCCATACATTAGTTATTTCTAGGTTTGGTGTTTCGCTGCACTATAAAAATAGTTTATATGAAAGATATTAAACTTTATGATTTACCTGCAATAAAGGAAGACCACATCCGCCTAGCTGAAGGCTATCAACTGCTTCCTGGTGGGTAGTAGTTGTAAGCAGCGTATTTTTGCAAGCTTCTCTACATTTGCTTTTGTTAGACTTATCGCAACAATGTATATCTACAACAATATTTCACTTAAATAACTTACGCACGTCAACATTATTCCATACATAATTAATATTATCATATCTTATAACAGTAAAACAGTATGCTTCACTACAGCCTTCAACAACTACTAGCAAATTAATTCGCTACTTGAAGGTAACGGAAATAGCAAAATTGTTCTGTAGATATTAACATGTAGAAGGTACCTGTATTTCCTGATTACCAAAATAGACTCTGCCACCAAATATGCATTATTTAGTAATTTCAGAAAATTATTTACATGTGAAAAGCAGGAAAATAATAAAACCGTCGCGAAAGACACGGTATTGTTAAAACTATAGAGTTATCAGATAGCTGACATAAGTAAATGAGTTATTATTTATCCATCCACGTTTAGTATGGTTTTATGTAACAAAAAATAACATTTTAAAATATGTTCAAACAAAAATTCTACAGTACCTACATTTTTGAAAAAACAAACTCATTTGCGTTGGCTGGAGAAATAATAATGCGACGTATGTATCTTCAAATATATATGATTATGACAACCAACGTCGCTTTTAATATTAATCAGAATAGCCGTTTTGAAGTTTTGAAATTTAAAACCGATAAAGAGCGGGGGGGTACATTAACAGTTAGTGTGGGTTTTGAATATTGCAGAGTCAAAAACGATGAATACGTCGTGTCTGTTGCGGAGCAGAGTTAATTCTGAAAAAAGGACGTCAGCACCTCCATGGACTTTCCCATACTAACAATTTAACATTTCTTTTTGGAATTCTACAGTATAGTTCGCGAGGCAGTACCTGAAAATCACTTGAATGCGTGGCGAGAAAAACTATACGGGTTCGATGCGTACTAACAGAAGAGAGATATGCATAGAAACTATGCAACTATGCAGATATGCAACATTTTATTTATATTTGTTTCAGCGTATAATATTTTACTAACATAATGATAATGTGGCTTCCTTATTAAATTCCCGATACAACAGCACGTCATGTTTACTTGAAACATTGAAATCAAGAACAAAGTTAAATTCCTTACGTTTATGAAGATTGGTCGCAGGAGTGAGTCTAGTAAAATTCTTCACACAATTTAAAACTTTGGGACTGTTATATTCACATCGTTCGATCACCAAATTCCTCTGATCTCTCGTAGGTGTTAAATGGTTTTTAAAAATATCGAAACACACGTCTCTACAGTCTTCAGTTCTTGCATGCGAACAGCATGTTTCTCCTTCACTTTGTCTCTCAATACAACTGAAGAAAGCAATTTCATCACTTTGACGACATCCTTGATACAAATCGTATTGAGAGGTAGCTGTCACGCAAGCTCTTTTACAGGTTTCACTTTGAGGTAATGGACAGCACACGCGACCTCGCCAGGATTCACCACGAGAGATATCTGAAAATAACAAAGGGTCGGTAATGTAAAATACAAATATTTATATAACTTTCTTCTTATACAAAATTAATTTCACACTTAGTAATAAAAATATTATGCGTGCAAATAACATAAAATAAATGTTTTAATTTATTAACTTCATACCACCAATTTGCTACCTGTTTGGTAAATACAAACAAAGAGACGTAAAACGCAAATTTATGACCTGGCAATATTTAAGATGCATTAAATGCACCGTATTTGCAACTGCATTACATTCTATTAGCAGTAAACAATACTTGTAGAGCTTCTGAAACAATAGCGGAACCACCCACAAGGGCAGTGCTCTAAGATCGAGTTAACATTTCTTTAAAGTTAGCAGAAGGCGAGGGGGAAAGGGTTGATGTCACATAAGGTCCCCAATTGTCACATGAAAGAGCGGGAGATGCTCACGATTGCTACTTTACTGCTGTTGCTGTAACCACGACCTGCATTGTTCTTTCACATTTTCCATTCGATCAACTACATCTGCGGTATTTGAACACTTTAAACATTGTCTCAGTATATTTATTTATATGACATAGGGGTATTTGGAATAGTGTTGAATAGCTTGGTTAACCACTGAAGGAAACTAATATGAGTAGGTACCTAATAGTATAATAATACAGAAAAAGTGGAGGTGCAAACCTCCCCTGGACTTTCCCATACTAAAAATAAACATTTTGTTTTTGGTATTCAACAGTAGTTCGCGAGGCAGCATTGAAAATCATTTGAATGCCTAGCGAGAAAAATGAGACTATACTACGGGTTGGATATGAACAAAAGAAAGACACCAAGATACGCATCTATCTGTACTCTTTAGTAGGCACCCGCTAAAAATTACAACTGGCGAAGCCGGACGATCGCTACCGACCGACACGATCAGTTTCCGAGTCCAACCAGATTCAGAGTCCAACCTAAATATTCAAAATTCACGAATTTCTCATTAACCGTACATTTTAGCCATATGAACATCTTATACTATGTGATAGACAATTAAATTTTGCATTCAATTATATAATAATATACAGGGTGTTTCATTTAAAATAACAAAGTTGCTTATTGTACTGTGAAAACCAAACACCCTGTATACGTGATATAAATTTAGAAAAATGCAAATCTATATACTGAACAACTTTTGTATTTAAACTTCTTTCATATTTTGACTAATAAAGGCGCTATAGGAGCATCAATTTCCAATTTTCAAAATCTCGTAGAGGGCGCCACAGTGGAATTCTGGCGTTCATCAAAAAACAAAAATGTAGCTAATACCAAGCTGCATAAGTATAGAAAATTTAAACAAATTCCTTAGACCAGTTTTTTTGTAATAATTTTTTAAAAATTTCAAAATTTTTGGAAGAGCGCCGTTGCGACCGTTTTTGGATTTAGTAAATAATTTTTTTTCTTGGTGTAGTACAGCCAAAGGGCTTTCAAACAAGTTGTTGCGGAACCTGATCAGATAACTGGTTTTTGAGTTACGGGGCGTTAAAGTCGAAATTTTGAAAAATTCATAGCGACCGCCATTTTGAAGTTAGAGAGTCCGGTAAAAAACTGTTTCCCTTGAATTATGCCCTTCTTTCATATCCCCGAGTCAGATTTTCAAAATTCCGCTTCTGAAAAAAATGATACCAAAACAACATGTCTAACTTCCGCTTCCGGTTTCGGATTTTTTTGAAAAGCTTATTTTGTCGATGAATTTTCGATATACCCCTTCATTTAAAATTTCATCAAAATCGGTTCACTAGTTTTTGCGTTAGAGGCGTTACATACACACATACACACGGACACACACACACACACAGACAGACATTTTTTCTAGACCACTTTTTTGGGTTCCTGGGGACCCAAAACACGTATTTCCGCGAAAATCTCGACTTCGAAAATTTTCATGATATCAATACTTCCCATATACCAGTGGTGGTATGGGAAAGTAAAAAGATGAATCGAAGAACATAACCGCCTAAATTCCTACATACTTGTAGTAGGTTCACAATTTTCTGTAGGCTGATTCAAACTCAAAATTGGTCGCTACTTGTAGTAGGTACTTTTATTCACGTACACATAATACAAATTAGAAACAACCTAAGCTTATATATAGGTATTTAATTTATAATTTATTTTGTTGTAGCACAAAGTAGAATCCCAAACGTGGCACGTTACAGCAAGAATGTTACCTTCCAGATGCTGATTTTTTTTAAAAATACATGAATGCAGTAGCTGGTATTAACAAAATTATATCCAAGGTGGTTTGAATATGGTAGATAGCACACTGCACGAAGGTGCGGCGAGGTAATAAATTTCACAAGTGGACAGAGCACGTTGCAGTTCAAGTAGCCTCGTATCGCACATCTTTGTACTTGCTACCCTCTGGAGTATTAAGCGGAACATACTGGTACATTTTACGAAATCACACTTAAAAGCTCTGTGGTTTGGTTTGAATACTGTTACGAACTCATTAATTTGTGAGCAAAGCTACATTTCGAACTAATGAATAGGGGCAAATGCATCCACTACATTTAAAAATTGAATTTCACTAATGAGTAAACGTATATTTATTTATTACAAGATACTGGTGTGAATACGAAGCTATAAAGTAACCTGCTGGAATAAACATAGACTTACCCAACGCCGAGCCTAACACAGAGTAATGATGCAACCAGAGTATGAATTATCTACTTGACATGAGGGCCACCCGTGGTTCCACCCATCAATTGCACTTGCGCCCAACAATGAAATCGTCATACAAATCCTACGGTGTCTAGGACACAACGGCCAATCGCTATTTTGTCCAAGCGGTCAATATACCTTATATATACCGTGACGGCTAATTTAACCATATCGCCCAACTAGATACTTGACCATAACGTCCATCATCACCATAACAGCCAAATCGAAATTCCGCCCCATCCACCATTTTGAATTAGCGGCCACCGGCCCATATGTTTTGACGTCGGTCACGACGTCGCGTGCGTCGGTCGACTACAACAGCCAAAATGTACAAACACTAATCACATCACACAACACCTAAAATGACTACCAAACGTTAACCATTGAGGTCATTTAGGCTGGTGTGGTCGCACGCTACAGTTGGCTGTTGCGATCATTTTGGGTGATGTAGTCGACGTCGTCAGCGATGTTAAAACATATGGGACAGGGTTCTGATTTGGCCGTTATGCAGGCGCTGTTGACCATTATGACTATAATATTAGCCATTTTAGACAAAATAGGGATTGACCGATGTGGTAATTACTTAAGCAAATACTTATTTTGACCCCTGGCCACAACGACCAATGACCACATCAGCGAATGGCTATTTTGGCCTTATTTTGCCCAACACGGCCTTAACAGCCAATATCGCCCGCATAACCACAACGGCTAATTTGACTACATCGCCCCAATACATCTTCGATCCAAATGACCACAAGGGGCAAATCAAAAACTCACCCCATATGTTTTCGCATCGACGCGACGCCGACGTCCACCACATTCCCTAACAGCCATAAAGGCCAATTGTAGCGCGTAACCACAACAGTCTAATGACTTCAACGACCAACTTTGGTAGTCATTTTGGGTGTTGTATGATTACTCTTTGTAGAGTTGACCGTCGTGGTCATTTTGACTCTTGTGGTCGGCGTCGCCAGAGACACCAAAACATATAGGGCGGGCGTTGGCCGCTGTGACCAAAATCGTGGTGGGCGGGGTTTTGATTTGGCTTAGTGGCGAATATCGAGTTGGACGATATGGTCAAACTGGCCGTTATGGTTATGTGAACGCTATATCAAAATAATACGAGGAATTTCAATCTTCTTTAGACTGGCGGGGGAGCCCCACTAAAATTCTATCTGTGTTAACTTAAAAAAAAAAAAATTCTACCTAAACTATGGCAAATATCGTAATCAAACAAGAAAGAAAAAACATGTAAAATGGGAAGTTCTGCCAGTAGTAAAAGTTTAAAAGGTATTGGATAGACCGTTAGAAACTCGAGCTTTTGGACAGATAGATGATGCAATTTTGACCAATTGCGTAACACTCACAAGCAAAACTTACTTTGTAAGTACAGATTAACATCCCAAATTCTATCCCCATCGGTAAAAGCATCCTTTTGTTGTTTAATTTTTTCTACATCTTTAACGCTCGGTAAAGCCTTAACGAAGCAACGGATTACGGTAAATTTGATCGTCTCAAGAATATGTGCAAACACGAATTAGATAATTGCTACCAATATTTATTTTATTTTCTTGTATCATTAACAGATTGTATTCAACTTGAAACTTTTTAATTATTTTATTTTAAACAATGGGCGTGTATGTGTACGTTGGAGATGCCTTACACGCTATGGTTAAAATCTTAACTGTGCCATTGTTTTGTGTAAAACCGTGCATTAGTCTCCTCGTTAAATCTCTCGATAAGAGCACTTAGTGGTATTCTCGTTGTTATCATGTTGATGTTTATAATGTTCTTTTTATGTACATAAGATTTATTGTGCACTTATCCATTCAATAAGATGTGCAAAGGAAAAATTATAGATATAAAATACACCATACACAAAAGAAATCATAATTAGTAGAAAATTAATATTCTACGTAATTCTTAATAATTGTTAGATTACCATTAAAATACAATTTGTCAAAAACAGATAAATAAAAGCTGATAGGAACAAAGACTAATTAAAATATTTCCCACACATTGAAAATAATCGTGGAAAAGTTATAAACCATTTAGTACGTTTTATCATTAGTAACAAAAAATATATGATGTATAAATAGTAAACATTTATAAAGTGTTACGTGGGACTTGAACGTAGAATCACAATAGACATAAATTCGTAAATAAATGCTCAACCCGCTCGGGCACACTGGTCAGTTAAATTTCATACACCAGTAGCCGATTAAATCAGCAAGCTGTATTATACTACCGTGCCTTCATTAAAGATTGATACCCACGTGACCTTTGATCCGTGGTGTCCTTGGGAGTTTCAGATTTAAATGTTGAAGTCAGGTAGGATTGGTACTCGTTGTTAAAGTGTCAATGTCTGCCCTAATTTACATACATACAATCAGTTAGGGAATTATTGGATGAAGGTTTACCAACTATGCAAGTTGGGTTGCCTATATTTTGTGGTCACGTGGGTATCAATCATTAATGAAGGTACTGTATATACAGGTGAGGATCAATCGATTTGTGAAGTGCGAGTAGGTAGAGGTGTTTTATTATCTTACGGTCCCGGAAATGCTCGGGGAAATCGCAGTAATGCGCCTAAAAAGCAGAGGTGGTAGAGCGGATTTCATGTTGAAATCTTAGGTTAAAATTCTGTAAATAAGGAATTTATGAAGGAAATTAGAAGAAACGTATGGTGGATGAACAATACAAACGAGCGAGGTGAAGGACCTGGGAAGTGCAAACGCAAATGTTCCGTCAAAACGCAGCTAATGTCAAACGTGAAAACTGGTGGTTTTTAGGTTAGATTAGTATCACGGTTCTCAGCCAATTTATTACTACGCCATCCGAGACCGTAAGATTAGGTTCGTTTCATCGAACAGTTCTGAACGGTTCTGAAATTACTTCACATGCGCAATAGAGAAAATGTGTTTCATCAAACTTCAGAACTAAACAAGGCGTTCATGGAATTTAAAATTCTCTGTTTCATCTAGTACGTGAACCGTAGTGAACCGTTCTTCACAGTTCAAAAACGATTCCACGTCGCGAGCAAGAACTAACGAGAACTATTCCCATTCCTAACCTAAAACCTGGGTGCGAGCATAACATTTGTTGAAAAATAGTAATATAAATGCGTACAACAATCACTATAATCACTCATTTTTTAAATGTGTATTTTCAAATCACCCCAAAACACTTTCCACCTCCTTCACTGTTCGAATTTGAGGTTAGAGTTAGGGATAACCCCGTTTCATCTAGTCTATGTATGAACCGTTATGGAACCGTTCTTGTTGGTTCTTAGAATCGTTTATTTGACGGATGCTTGTAGAAGAATTCCGAATCGGTTCTAAACAATAATAGAATTGTTCCACATTGTATCGATGAAACGAACCTATTACAACACCTTTATTCCAGTTAAAATCGATATTTTATTTGATATTTATATTTCTATAATTATGGATTTTAACAAAGTTACGCTTAAAAATGTCAATACCTTTACTATACTTTACCGGGAATTTGTAGGAAGTGGGATGGTTCAATTTTTTTGGGATCCTGTGATCTTTATTAAATATATTAGGTAAATGAAAATTTTTCTGCGACCTTTGTTACTTGTTTTTCGTAAAAAATTAAAAATAAGCTAATGTTGTGAAATTTTATCCATTCTTTCCGTAATTCTTTCCTGATTAGCAGCACCTTAAACCTTTTCTGTCAACACTTTTCACTAGGTACTTCTATCTTATTTCTCCCTGTGCTTCGGTTTGCTACATTGTTCTCGAGATTCGAACCTTATTCATCTTCCTTTCAAATACAACTGAACTGCTATAGTTATAGTTCGCCCATCAATATTCTGAGACACCCAGGCTATGGTTCAAGATTTGTAATGGATACCTCACACCTTTTAAAACTTAACCAGCGATTGGTCCAGGAGGTAGAACTTTGAAAACAAAATATTATTTATATGCCAGCTCTGTCCATTCTAAATGTCTCCGATCGGTACAGTGTAATCCCCAAAAAATCAGAATACGGATAGGTAAACTATAGTTTTCTTCTCTCTTGAACGATTCCGCCTGCGGCATCCCTCCTAACCGCATTGGCGACATGAGCGTGATCATTATCGTGCTGCAGAATGACCCCATATGTAAGGTTACCTAGACTTTTTCAGATGCATGAAGATGAAGCTTTGTCAAGCTTTGTTTATACAGGTTTGCATTTACACGCAACTCCTTAAATTACACTAACACTTTTCGTGGTCGAAATTAAAGGCAAGCTCATTTTGGGGAACTTCCATTATAGGTACCTAAAATTTACAAAACGAGAAGGAGTGTAACAATCAGCAAAACACGGAGAATCCATAGCGGACACACAATTTTTATGAAAGATTACGAACAATGGAATGGACAAAATCTGTACTTGCACCAACATTTTCTGATATTTCTAAGCGATCCATCTAATAGCGGTTCTTGTTTTAGTTGTTTTTGTGTATAAACGCGTTCTACTCATGCCAGTTGTAGGAGCGAGGCATAAATATGAAATAAAACAAATAAAAAAAAATAAATAGTAGAATGAATTCCTTATGAAAGTACCTTTCCAACGATGTGCCACACATGGTATGGTGCCATTGGAAATTTTAGAGGGGGGGGGCTGTGATGACTAAGGGGTTAAAAGACAGACGTCCGGATGTTACGTAAAAAGATATCCCCATTGCTGTCTTTATTGACATGTCTTTGCGATTTTCAAGCAAAAAATAATTTTGAAAGATACTGAGGGTGGCTACTTTTCGTTGATCAGAAAACATTTTTTATGTTTATAAGAATAAAAAATGTTGAGTATCGTATCTATAATATCTATCAGAGTTTCAATAGAGACCGGTCATCAAGTTGTTTACCGCGGTGGGTAAGCAATTATGACAGACGTCATGCGAAGAGTTGCTTAAATCCGAGAGCACTTTCGGTACTTTCGTTCTTTTTTCGATTGTTGGAAGCGGTAACCGACCCAATAACGTGTAGTTGTTTGCCTACCGAAGTAGATCACATGGACGCTGGTCTCTATCGCCTAACGAAAAAGACAAATTTCAGTTTTTGGAATATTTCAGACGGTGTTCGTAAGGAGCGGGTGAAATGTTTGCATAGCCAACCAATACTTTCATTGACAATATTCTTGTCAACAGCATTTCATTGCATGGTAAAAAATGAAACTTCAAACACCACAAAAATAGCTAATAACTCACTAAAAATATAGTAGTAGAGAGGTATTTAACTTCTAACTTTCAGCACTTTGTCATTACATTTTAAATTTACAACGTGTGCTTTAGTAAACGAATGTCTTGTGAAAATACGGTTTGCAAGTCTGTACCTACTTCTATAATGTGTTATTAAATTTTAAACAAAACCTCGATTTGGATATCGAAGTTGTTCTTCATTATTAAAGACATTTAAGAACGTGTAAGAAGGCCGTTTACATTTAGACTATCAATGAAACGGTACAAGAGAAGCATGTCATTTTCTGACCGAAGTTAAATTATTGAAGATTATTTATCCAAAATAGTTACCAACCCACATACGACAACTTAGAAAACTAATAAACCAGACCAGTTCAGAACTGATGATAATCTAAACGGGTTAAGTAAATTTTAAAACAGTTCGCATTGTCTGTGCTGCTGCATTTTATATTCAAGCATTAACCCAACCTGATAAAGTATTGGTACTAAAATTTATGGTACCGTCTCTCAAATCGTAAATGGAAGTTGACCGCTTAACAAATTGTTTTAGAACTTACCTAACACGTTAGTAGACTAATAAATAAAATCCTAGAAGAGTTAACCTACGTTTAAAACGTGAATAACATTGCAACAGTTTAAAAGACCATAACTTTAACTTTTAACACTCAATGCAATCACGGAATGGCGACAGATATGTTTTATAAACAACAATAAACATTTGTAGCCAAAAAAATTAAGTAACTCCAAAAATACACGGTGAATCCGAAATGGCGAAATTTTCTCTAGAGTAGTTAGTTGTAGCGGACCGTTAATGCAGCCTGGGAAAAATCACTTAAAAAAATCTAGTGGTTTTTATTTGATAGTTATGAGCAAAGAACTAAATGATAATTTTGGCAACACACTTTCGTGACATATTACATAAAAAACTATTAACTCGCGCGGTTGCTAAGTAACCCAATATTGTACCATTGTTGTACTATACACTAAAGGGGTTTTAAATTTGAAGTCTGATTATGAAATTGGCCGTAAAGCTTGTATCAGATTATACTAAAATTAAACAAGTAGGTAACTACTACTTATCAGTGATTAATTAAAATTCTACATGTAACTTCTAATAAGTAAGCAGGCTGTCAGGAGAGAATGTGTTTATGATTAAAACAGATTTTATTCAAATTTGACTAATTTCACGCCTACTTATAAACGTTCTAATGCTTGACAGGAATACAAATTAAAAACTATTTACTTAGCAACTTATTATACGAAGCACTGTAATAAAAGTTTCGGAGACTATTTACGACACAAAACAACCACAGGAAAATAAATAATAAACTCACCTTTAAACGTTGCATTGAGACACTCCCAAAAAGAGTTCTGAAAAAAGAAAGAAGGAATTTATTGGCTAATTAAACTACAGCGATAATATCATGCAATATTTTATTTAACTTATGCCTACACGTTCCTTCGTAACCAACACGACAAAGATATTAAATTAATAAGATGTAGCCGTTGACGAACGACTATGCGCTTAAAAGAATTTCAGCCAAAACCTTTTATGGGTAAATTTTCACCAATCGGCGGTATATCTTTGAGGAAGACAAGTAAGCAAGTTGGGTAGCCACTTGTGGGGCAGACTAATAAATATAACTACTCACGACCTAAAAACAGTAAAGCGTTTTAGATCTTTGAGAAGTTATTATACTGCTGACTGACAAATTGTCCATGCCATCATGCCCACTTAAACCCGACAAAAACCTTATTCCTTTTGAACTATTTTAATTTTTAAAAGTAGGTAAGACAAATATATCTATATGCAAAGTATATCTGCAATAAAATATAAATTAAGAACAATGCACTGACTCAACATCTTTCATTTTCTATTTCGCCACGGACATATACTTTTATCTTCAGTAAGCTGTAGTACAAAGTTTCATAGTTTACATCTGTTGAGAATGAAAGGTGGGTGTATTCGAAATAATTTTAATTTATGACATCCACCTTATGTAATGAATGAATGAATAGAGACCTAATTATAAACGAACATGAATTGATAAAACCTTTCCCATACGGAGTATTTCTGGAAGTATAGGCCACAGCAGGTTTACGAGTGAATTTCTATAAAATAGGTGACAAACGGAAGGAACGAAACTGTAATTTACATAACACGTTTTCGATACCGTCCAGCTTGACGACAAGCTACTATAGTCGGATTTTTTTTAGATGTCTGCTCTCGATTTACAAATTTTTGTTTGTTTGAAAGATAGAAACATACGTTTCTCTAATGGTACAAAAAAAAATAGGGAGCTCTGTTTCTTCCTTTCAGCCTCCCTATCTCTTTTTGTCGTATTAGGGAAGCGTCTGTTTCTATATCTTTCAAACAAACAAAAATTTGTAAATCGAGAGCAGACATCTAAAAAAAATCCGACTATAGCTAGGAACATTGCGGTTTGGATGTTCTGTGGTTAAAATAGCGACCCGTGCGAGAAAAGTGTAGGTACTACCGAAGAGGAGTATGTTGTTTTTGTGGGCAAAAGAACTTCCTGCAATGAGTGTTCATAAGTAATGTTTCCTGTTCCTATATACCATCAGAAGTTTGAACCGCTATGAAACCGCTTTGGCGGTACCTCAACCTATCATACAGCTCGTCGCAAGACTTTTCGTCGACAAAATGATTTCATACGGAGGATATAAATAAAAACTGTTTCTTAGTAACTGTAAGAAGTATACGTCGCGTAAAGCGGTACATAGCTAAGTCAATAATTTCACTCAAAGACAATCAAATGTAGCAGATGAAGGAGAAGCAAGTGTGCAGCAGATGGAACAGAAGATTGGAGCTGAGACATGGATTATCGTAATCAGTGCAGCAACTATAACCGAGTATTCTCATGGCCTAGCATACAGAACAATATAAACGTCATTCCCGGAGACCACGACTAGCATGTAAACAAAACCACGTCACACATGGGATCTGTGATTGGTTGCATGCAGCCAGCGCAAGCAAGCAACCAATCACAGATCCTACTACGGCCATGTGTCACGTGGTTTTGTTTACATGCTAGTCGCGGTCTCCGGGAATGACGTTTTTTCTGTGATTGATTGAATTTACGGACGGTAAATGTGCAGAAAACTGAAAGATCAACAGATGAAGGAAACTACTTGAAATCAATATCTCTGTGAAACGGAAAAAAAGATTAAAAATCGTACAATCCTGACAATGTTTTGGAACAGTTAAAAACCCATTGATGGTCGTCTTCTAGTTTGGGCACCGCCGAGTGAACCTAGTGGTGAACGCCATCGTGAAGGAATGTTTCAGGGGATAGATAACTTGATAGATTTGGCGTGGGCTAGTATCGCTTTTAACAGTCGTACAACTCTTGATGCTGTTGTATCTGGACCAAAGAATGCTCCACGATACATCGATGTTATTTTTGCAAACAAATTATGATTCCTATTGCAGCCCGTACAGGTCATGGATTTTTGTTCCAGCAAGATAAAAGATTCCTAGAAGAACGCGAAATTCCCATGATGGACTGACCTGCTCTTAGCCCTCACCTTAATCCCATCGAGAACTTATGGAATACGTTAGTTCAGAAGAACAGAAAGTTGGGTTGATTGGACGCACACAGCAGATATACGGCACGGCGATTAATGGCAAATAAACCGTGAAGGTGCCAAGCTGTCATCTAAGTATTATCTATGCATCTAAGCTCATATCATGCTCATATGACGGTCATACGGCCTACTGGATTTGATTTAATATTTAATTTGTTTATATCAAGTTTCTAATTTTACCATGTTTGTTATCCTTTGGGTTTAAAAGATAAGAATAACTTAATTTAATGAAAATGAAATGATAATCTAAAATCTAATCAATTTACATCAGAGTGACGTTTCGTTCAATTTTTAAAAATGGATTTTTCAACTTACATCTTGTAGTGCTTCTCTAATTTATTACCGCTGTGTAGGTATTATAAAATACAATTTTTACGGACATTAATATATTGTAAATAGAAATATCATTATCATTATCATATACAATATTACAAGACCTTGGATTTTTATCGGAAAATTTCAGTAGTAGTTCCCGAAACATTGTTGCTAGGTAAAGCACGAGAGTATAACACATTTAAAAAAACGAGTGCGTCAGCACGAGTTTTTCGGTTTTGTATTGTGCTTGAGTGGTTTATCGTATAGCAAGAATGTTAAGGGCACTACTGCTGAAATTTGCCATGAGAAAAATACAAGCTCGAGTTATATTTAACAAGACAGTAAGTAAACAGTAGTAAAGAACACTCTACCAACAAGTAAACAACTCCCTACCAACAGCTTTTTTATCACAGGAAGACGTTTTTTTAAACAGGAAGGGGCATTTTTATACTGATAAAAATTATGGCCCGCGTTTATCGCGACAAGTGAAATCCTATTGGCTGGCGGGGGTTGCTTAGTAACTGCTGCTGTATGAGTGATTTTGTAATTTAAAAAAAGGAACTTTTATTCTACACGTAAGTATGTTTTTTAAACTTCAGGAGTTGTTTCGGTAACGACTTCCTGTGCTTATTCATAATCAGCAGCCTAAACCTCTGTTTAAAATCAACTTCTTTCAAATAGACCCCTACATATGTTTTATGTCCTCTGTCACTCGAATAAGTGTTTGATTGATGGGTACCTCTTCAAAGTCCGAACCAGAACCACTTCAGTTAACAACCATTCAGCGACATAAACCATTTCAGGACTTCACCTGACATCTTGTTTAGTGGGACAATCATTCCTGCTGCGATAATTTATTGTATACACCCAAGAGATGATACACATTTTTGGAGGAACATTCGGTTTTAAATTTATTGTTACAGATAAAAATAAAAAGATAACCGTTAGATAAAATACTAGACGTTTTTAACGTTAATGTTTATTTTTATGACCAGGAGTGCTGGTAAAGAACACATGGTATTTTATCTACAAAGAACTTTGATGAGTAGCACACTTTTAGTAGGTGCTTTACGTTTATACATTAAGAAGATACGATTTCAATTGCTTTTGAGAAGTTTAATCACAATTAAGATTGTGTGTTTGAAGTTACATTTTACATATCTGACTCTTAAAAGTTAAAACAGTTTGAAAGATGCATTACTAAATGATGTAGTAAATCTACACTTTTTATTTTGTTTAACTTCTCATACAAGAAAATCATACAGTGCGAAGTGGCCACCGCGGTTGTTCCACTAGCCTCCATACTGAAGTTCAAGGACTGCAAGCACTACATACAGGGTGATGACTTGAGCAACGCAGCATAGGAATTTCAATGGTAAATTCTTAATGTTCAATTATTGGCTCCTCTAATTATTTTAGAGCAAAAGTATGTTGAGGTTTTTTGTAGAGAAAAAAATTCTGCATCTGTTCATACTATTATTTATAATTTTCCATTTTCCGTAAGCGTAGAAATAGAAGAAATTAAAAATGGTATTTTTAAAGAAATCAGTGATGCCTTGGAATTATCTAAACAAAGAACATTCGCATTTACATCTGTCATTAATGGTTTGAAATTTATAACCAATTATTAAATTCTATTATTTTTAAAATGTATTCAACGAAAGAAAAAGTAGAAATGATAAAATGGCTTTATATTGGAAATAGTGCTCGTCAAGTAAGTGCGTCGTTTAGCGTAAAATATCCGAATAGGCAAATTCCAAATAATACAAGGAATCACACACTGATACATTAGTTATTGTCGGTTATTGTCTAACAGTAAATGGCGGTTTGTTTGAGCATTTCCTGTGATTTTTTGGTTTTTGTAGTAATTTTTTGTTTGCTCTCTAAAATAAATATACTCTTGTTTTCTATTACATACTCGTTTTATTGCTTTAAAAAGAAAAAAAATGTAATGAGACAGAAATATCAGCGCGTTTGTGTTATTTTATAATTCCACGGCATCACTGATTTTTTTAAAAAGACTATTTTTAATTTCTTCTATTTCTACTACACACTTCCGGAAAATGGAAAATTATAAATAATAGTATGAACAGATGCAGAATTTCTTTCTCTACAAAAAACCTTCACACACTTTTGCTCTAAAGTAATAAGGGGAGCCAATAATTGAACATTAAGAATTTACCATTGAATCCCTATGCTCCGTCGCTCAAGTCACCACTCGGTATAGTGAAATACTGTTTATGTTTTACTATGGAAAAATGACGATTCTAGGACTAATTGTTTAAACAATACTTTTTGTGTAGAATTGAATCATACTAATATGTTTTTATTTTGCAAAATATTGTATCGTAAATAATTATAATATAGGTACTATAACGATTTTAAATTATAACTTACCATTTGGTAGGAACAAAACTTTTGTAATTCTTGCAATGTTTGGTTTCTTAAGTTAGTGTCGGCTGCTATTTCTACAAGTGATGTCTGTAACAAAAAGAAGTTAAAATTAACTATTATTCTTCTAATATAGAATAAACTCAATTATTTTTAAACCACCATTTCCTGTTCTTTTTTGCAAACGTTTTTTGCATACCTATATTATTTATAAACATTAATATTAAAAATAGCTGAGATACTAAAGATTTTTATACGGATAACAGCTCCATTCTATCGTTATAGGCTATCAATAACATTAATTGTAAATGGACAAGAGAAAATATTCAGTAATCAAATATTAATTGAAATATGATCCAGCTAGATTTTCGGCTTACCAAAACTAGTAATATGACATTTACTTATATAACTTGAAGTGATACCTACTTCTAACGATTATAGCTGCAAAATATAAAACTATAAAGTTATTGTTCAAGAATTCAACGCGACAGCACTGGCACTGAGCTGTATCTATACGAAAATAATTAATGATCGAGGACATTTCACAAGCATATCTGGTACCAAGTTGGCGTCACCTAACCCATCATTATTCTAGGAATACAATGACAAAAATATTCAAATTAATTCGTGGGGATATTTCTCTTTGGCTCCTTCTTACTTACGAAACAACAACCAGAATAAAAAAGTATTTGTATAATTAAATCATCCGCCGCCGTGCACAACAAGATACCAAGAAGACAAAAAGAAGCGAGATTTGGTCGGCCTGGAATAAATTGTTTGACAGATGAGTGTGTGTTTAGTGGGAGCCTCACCCAGGGGTGTCACTCCTGCTGTGCCATACCAACTTGTATTTGTCTATGTCCTACTCCTAAACACTCACTACAGTGACCACAGGACCGAAATAAAAAGAAACAAATCGACTAAACCCAAACGGCTGATTGCTGATCATTTTTTTATATTTTGTTTGATGGTACCGCTTTTTGCTGATGCGTATGTTTGATATCGGCAGGATATTTAAATTCACGGGTGAAACTAAATTAAACTAAACATAAATCTAAAGTTATTTTAGTTCACATTACCAATTTCCGTTAGTTACGCAAACCCGTTTAGGGTTTGATGTTACATTGGAATTGGGTGGATATAATGTTTAATTTCAAATTTAAATTGATTTTAAAATTTCTAAATAAGAACACTATTGTCAAAATCAATCCGAGTAGTCCGATGGGTCAGGATCAGGCTCGCAATGCGAGGACCGAAATGATTCGAATCCCGGACAATGCACAAAATGTTTTTGTAATTGTGTGGGTCATTATCAAGCTGGGCAAACCATTCGACATGGGGTTACAATTAACGGCATTTGCCTTAATTACTGGCTGACCAAGGCAAGTAATTAAGTCATACACAACACTAATTAAATTAATAGTATGGAATTAAGCAACGAATTAAAATTTTACATTAGAGATTTGCAGATGTGGTAAAGCCGGTAAAGGTGAAGTAAATTGCCGTTTTTCAAAATTTACTTGATCTCCACTATATCCAAATTTCAAATTTTACTTAACCTGTTAATTATACTACATTATAACTCGTTGTAACTTGATCTTCTGTTTTATTGCATACTTTTTTAAAGGACCTCAGTGGTTAACTTAAAACTGCTCTAACTTTTCAACGAAGATGTTTTAACAAAAAAATAGTAGTATTTTGAAATATTCCCTAAAATAAGGGAATTATTGATTATTAAAAAAACAAACTAAATCTACGAATCGGGGCCACAAATCAAATATTGGAACTAAAAAACGTTGTTTATTTTAATAAGTTTTACCTGCTATTTTCGTGTGTAATAACTTACTTTAACACCCTGTACATTAACATCGTTTTTTAAATCATATTTCCTTGATTTTGTAAATGGCTGTATTTTTCTCAGAAACGTTTAATATTTCAAACACTCCAGCCATAACTTCCGTATTTTCAAATTAATAATTCAATTTTATATAATAGTGCTGTAGTCTTCGTGGCATGAACTTCCTTCCCGGTAAAATCAATTTCACAGACAATTAATATTTTTCGTGATCAACTCGGATAACGGTAATTAAAAACATCCACGTTAATCTATTTTTCAATTAACAATTATCCTCTGCATAAACACAACTTGCATGTTTAAAATGTTTGTGTTGTATGAGATTGTGTTTTAAATTGTATTTATATTAGCAATTATAAATCCCACCAACTATCTTAATATGTAACTAACTAAATGTAAATGGAATTGTTGTCGCCTTACAAATCAGTTTCTTAGCTATAAGCACAAAGTTTTATTACAAAATTAGTATATTGAGTATCTTATAGGAAAAGTGTAACATTCCACTGTAACAATTGCTGGTCGAGGTGACGGCCGAGAACACCAATCGTAAAAGTCCGGAATGTGCTTTTCCTACGTACTGTTTTCCGCCGATCATGTGTTTGTAAAACAATTGTAATTTTAATCACTGCTGCAGTATTAAAATATAACACAATAAACAATAAAATGACAAAGCCAGGAATAATATTCTCGACCTAGGTCGAGGATGTGTTTCCAGTACAGTTATGTCTCGCTGCCTAGTAACGACTAGATGTACCCATGGACACTGGACAGGTTACACTAAATTTTTTCAAAAAAATTCTCTATTAAGGCCGTGCTGACACAGTAGTGGGGGATGCACATTGGCTTAGCAGGGAAAACTTCCAATTAAAGGTTTCGACAAAAAAGTAAAGAGGGCAGTAGTTGTATATGCATTCAAGGCCAACTGTATCTAATGCGACTTCTCGTCGCATTAGATACAGTTGGCCTTGATGCATTAGATAAAGTTGGCCTTGATGAGAGCACGGCCAACTTCATTAATGAGAGCTTACGCTTTCATATGGCCGTCCCAATTCGATTGAAACGTCAAACATGCACTTTACAGATTCGTCCCTTATATGGCGCCCTCTATACGGCTAGAATGGGTACAACTTTTTGAAATTTAAAAGTCAGTTGTCAACTATCATTACTGTCAACGAGTAAACATAACCAAGTAAAATCAAAAATTCTTCTGTGAAAGTGCCAACAATATGCACAATAAGAATCTTTCAATGAATAGGTACCCAACTTTCTTTCTTGACTCGGAAACGATGTGCTAGGTGCTATAAACTTTAAATATGAGCAGTAACATTATGTACATGGTGCAAAAATTAGGTAGGTAGGTACTATTATAACCACGACCTGCTTGATTTCCAAGAGACGTCAAGTCTCGGAAATCAAGAAGGTCGTGATTATAACTTTAAAACTTTTCTGCTGCTGGGCTTAAAATTTAATGGAGCACGTTTAATGTCGTCCGTTCTTTCTAGGCAAATGTTATTAAGCACTGGTTTCAGCACAGTTTTAATAATAAAGTCACATATTGGAACTTTATGAATTTCACAAGTGAATATTGGATTTCGTTGTAGGTTTGGACATATAATATTCATCAGCTGATGTGACGTTCTCTCAGATTTTAGATAAGGTATTGCTTGAAGCGCAATGTCCGATATTTGTTTGATAATTCCTACAAATTCTAGACTAGGATATGTAAACCCCCACGGTTTTGGAAGGTTATAAGTCTCAAGAGAGGACTTGGAAGAGCAATGGACAGTAATGGTGTAATACACTTATCAGTTATCACACTGAAATTTGTCGTCTAGTTTCTTTATGATATAGCCTGCTAAAAAGGCCACAGATGCCGAATAAATACTATCACTAGGTATAATACTTTTTGTACAGAGATTTTGAATTTTGATGTTGAGATCCACATTGAGAATATTAAACTATCTTCATTTTCGGTCATTTCCGAAGAAGGATGCGGAAGTTTTGCTGAACTAACAAAATTAATATTGTCTCCAACATTTGCTGATTTGATGCTTTGACAATGCCACAACGTAGAATTTGCCGCAATGCGTATTCAGCAGTCCTTGCATCAGTCGTGTCGTTAGAACCTCCTCTTAATCTGACATGAGAAAACATTGCCTCAACTGCATCGGAACTAAACGATCTTGTTAGTACATAATAAAATCCTACTTGCCCCAGGAGGAAATTTATGCATTCATAAGTACTTTTGGCCGTAAACTTTAGCGCATGTGCAGTTTCTTTGGATAATCCCTGCATCTCAGCACTTGCAGAACTGCTTTGTATGTCATCAATGTAGTTGGGAAAGGTGACGTTCAACCATTGCAGCCTTTCATCGGACACATCTATGAATGGTGCAATATTACTATCCAAAGAACGAATGCAACGTGAAGTACTGGATACATTATGCACTTGGAAAAAGTGGTACATATTTTCCATGTATGAAATGGTGCTATCAACAGTTAAAAATCTCGAATCGTCTTCTTTCAAATACCGCAAGGATGACGTAACAGCAGTAGAAAACACCTGAACAGCTCTTAAGACGTTCATCTTCTCAAAATTCGAAGGATATAAGTGCTTTTTTGTTAAAAATCTCACGGGTTTAACCGGTAATCCTTTCTGGAGGTCGTATAAATATTTTAAGTAAGAGGAAGAAATAATTCCTTCTGAAGAACACATATATCATGGTCCAGAAATAAATTTCGAGCATTTTTTAAAGCGTGGCAAAAATCAAAAGTTAAAAGCAATGGAAGATTTTCCAGAAATGGATGATTGATATAATTTTGAGGAGGTCCATTAGAAAGTTTTTTGAAAAGGGCAACGTTGGAGGATATATTGTCAGTAACAAGTCGTAGAACAATAAATCCACAGTCAGTTAACATGCTTAATACGTTCATCGTTAACTTATAAAACTCATTGATTGTTAACGATCCATGGAAAAAATATGCTGCAGGAACAGTATATTTTGTTGATAAACCATGCACAACAAAGCAGAGCATTTTACTTGCAATTTTAGGGTTTTCACCTATAGTTTCTTTGGAATTGCAATTGTCAAGACCATAGATGCGATCTTCCGATCTACAGTAATGCATTTTCTGTTTGATGGACATGTCGTCGACAATCAGGGAACAAATTCTTTCGATGGGGACTGTTAATTGCTTAATTTCAGCAACTAACCGCTGCTTACATAAATCATTTGATCCTTTATATTCTCCAAGGTACCTTGAAATGGTTGTTTTAGATGGTAGTTTAACAAGATGCTTGCGGCAATATTCATAGCCCTTAGGAGAACAAAATCTCCAAACGGTACAACAACGGACTGATGTTTCCGACCACCGAGGTGTCTTTTTGGTGTAATTATTCACAAGATCCATAAGAAATATTGCTTTCTCATCAGAGTCGTTTGCATCCTTAGATATTTTATTAATAATTTTTGCAGCTGCAGAAAGTTCGCTTACCTCATGTTCAAGTTCTTTAATTTTTGACGAGTATTCTAAATTTTTCCGGTTTGCACGCTGTAATTGCAAAGCTAAATTTTCATTGTGATCCTGAAGGTTTTTTAAATCGGTAGAAAAGGAAGAATCAACTTGGACACCTTGGGAATTGGATTTTAGAGGAGGATTATGTTCTATATCTTTGCTCACTTCAGAAGAATCAAGAGTGTTCTACAAATAGTAATGCTGTAGTACTACTTTATAACATAATGTTTTGAATGAACTAGAATAAAACCATGTATACGTACAAATATAGAAGGTACAGCTGTTTTAGCTAAACGAATTCTTTTGCTGCAATTGTTAAAATAATGCGATTCAAAGTGTTTTCCGCATATTAGCGAGTATTCTGTAACTTTAGAAGTATCTGTAATAAACGATAGTAAAATGTGTGTTTGGAGTGAGATTAATATTTGAAAATACCACATAATTTTTAGATTGCTTTAAACCATTCCGTGCGAGTTTGAGTTTCACTTGGAAATTGGAAGAGAGTTTTACTTGCATTTCCACAAGCGAAACACCTTTTTACCATTTTGAAAAATTAGTAAAACTGGAAACTGTCAAATGAATGTAGTATTGGAATGTATGAAATTTAATTCAAACTTTAAATTTGAGAAATCCATGGTATTTAACTTTAAATTTCAAAAAGTTGTACCCATTCTAGCCGTATAGAGGGCGCCATATAAGGGACGAATCACGGCCAACTTCATTAATGAGAGCTTACGCTTTAAGCTCTCATTAATGAAGTTGGCCGTGAATGGTCGGCTCTGTGGTGTCATCTATCATCATCATCATACTTCATATCATATCATATACTTATTATATAAAGCACAACATGAATTGCCTGCGTCCACACTTAGAAAAGTACCGAGAATAGCCCTACATCTGCCACCTATCAACATAGGTTCGTCTGAACGCAGTTTCAGATTGTAGGGTGTTTATATTAATTTTAGAAAACCGTTTCTATAGAGAGAAAATAAAAGTTTGGTAAAAATTAATAAAGATCAGTCGATGTCAAATATGTCATATGTCATAAAAATATATTGTAAATAAACTGTATTTTAATTATCACAAACTGAACAAAAGGACAAAGTAGTACCGCGAGGTGACTGATACTTCGGGCAATTCAGTGCAACAAATCGTTCAACATTCGGTGAATATTCAAAGCGCAAGCTGAAAGTGTATAAAATGGTTTCCTGTGCTGATGTGTATTATACTACAAGTAGGTGCTTACAATTTATTTCATGTTTTTTATCAGTTACTCCCACTCTCAATGAATTCCCCTAATGCTGCAATTTCGGAGCCTGTCAATGTTCAAGTAAGTGCATCTAGGTGTGGGTTTGAACTGCAAGAGCGGTCACAGACTATTTATAGTAGTACAGCTCCTTGTTTTTCAAACTGTGCTTTTTGTTGAAGGTGAAGAAAGAGCGGCTATTGAACGAGCAAATTCAAAAAACACAATTCTAACAGCGTGGTTCAAATTAAATAAATTGTGTAGGGAAATCCATCAAGATGAGACGATCGACTCCCGTAATTATTATCTACTATCGAGAAATCCCCGAGCACATTTTTTTAACAAATCTACCACCCTGAGGACCACCGGTAAACGATCTACCAGTGAAATTGGTCGAATGTATACGGTTGGGTCACATGATGTAGAAATATATCATTTACGGTTGTTACTACTATACTACACGTAAAAGAAGTTGAATCATTTAATGATATAAAAACCGTAAATGGGCGTATTTGCAATAGCATTATGGAAGCTGCTCAAGAAGCAGGTTTACTGTTTGATGATGAAGAGTATACAAGATGTTTAACAGAAGTTGCCCATTTTCAACTTCCATACCAGTTGCAAAATGTATTTATGACATTGATTGTATTTTGTGTTGTGTCCTACCCTTTGCAATTGTGGCAAGAATTTAAAACTGCTTTTTCTGAAGATAGTCAGTAGATATATGCCTACAGAAGAGGCAGAAGCAGCTGCATATTATACTATCGAGGAGTCGATGAAGAAAATTGCTGAATTTTATACCCCCTCCCCAAATGCAATCACCACTTTCTGCATTAGTAAATGGTACTGCTAAAAATCAGCAAGCTGAAGGAGAAAGAATATACCTGACTTTAAATCCAGTCCAAAAAACTGCATGTGATGAAATAATGAATTTATTACAACAACTGCCACCAAGATGAGTCTTTCTTGACGGACCAGAAGGATCAGGCAAAATCTACTTATACAGAGTATGTAAAAATGGTGGTGCAAACTTTAGGTAACGTTATTCCTTAAACAAAAATAAGGCAAAAAGCTTATTGCAAAACAACTGGCCAAGGCTTCCTGAACTTACACGAAGCCCAAAGCTCAAAATTTGTAACAGTAAAGAAAGCTGCTATTTCAAAATCAAGTTATTTGCGTACATTCAGTGATAATAGCTAAAATTTATTACCATCGATCGTTTAAAAGTAAAAATAAATTTATAATTTTTATTATTTCAAATCATTTAATTTTTCTATACTATGCGTAAAAAATAGATTTGGCAATATTGTAATAATGTTGGCTTTGCCTTTGCCTTGATGCAGTGACAGATAATAAATTGTGGTCATCAGTGATCAATTTATCATAGTAGGTGGCTACTAGGTTGCCAAATGTATATTTCTTAAATTGTTATGGTGAGGGGTAGCCATGCGCCTGCGAACTTTTTTGCAATAAACTTTTCGCCTTATTTTTGTCCAAGGAATAATTTTATCTGAAGTTTGGATCACCATGTTTACAAACCCTGTATACAACATTAATTAAAATGTTTTTCTTTACTTACCATGTTCTTATCAAAATACCTTCACTAACTTTACTGTATATTAGCGTAACGAATTCAACAGTACTAGCCTATTAAGTTAAAAAAAATAGCTACATCAATTATAAAAATTAAAAAAAAAACTGCTAACAAATTTTTTACAAACCACAGTTAGGTTGAATAAGAAATGATGAAAGATCAAAATTTGGGATCAATGGGATCGTATACACCTACAAGAGAGATGTTTGTATACAGCAAACAGCAGGAAATAAGTAGTATGGACAAAATGTAAAATTTTTAGAAATAACAAACAGGAGTCAATGATTTATGATCCTGCAGGTAGCTGGAGGGTACATGAACCAAAATAAAAGAGTTGCCGGCATTTTTAATATCTAAATTACATGACGTAGATAGGTACCTACCTATATCTACCTTGGTATGCCTAATAATTAGCCGTTACCCTAATTAATGTGATACCTATTTCCATTACAATTATTACAAGCAAGTAATTACAATTACCTACGCATTCCTTGCGAAGTAAGTAATTCATACTGTAATTTAAACCGCTCTTGCTAAAACATGAGTGCAAATTTTGTTCCTTATTCTTATTACCTATACTGCAAATGCGGCATATGCTGCGGGGACCCAGCTAGTTAAATAATATTCCGCAACAATTTATTCAAATTTCACCCCGAGAGAGCACCACAAAGAGGACCTGTCCAAGGCCAACTGTATCAGTACTGGCCATGGTCAACAAGGACGACTGTATCAAAACAAATCAGCCGTTTTGATACAGTTGGCATACAGTCCGATTGGAATGAGTTTGTTTTGTTCGGTTTTATTTATTTACGTAAAACATCAAAAAAATGTAATCGTATTGGTCATTTAAAAATGGCGTTTTGCATTTGATTTCTGAAATTTTTGCCTGATACGGAGGAAAATGTCTGTGTTTAATGAAGTAAAAGAATTCTGTACAAATGATATTGTATATCGCTTTGATAAGCGTAAAAGAATAAATTTGGGTGTTGTTGTCGATAGTTATGAAGCTACATATTCAGATGAATGTGGTCTACCTCTACAAAAAGGCCAAATTATTGTATGGTGGCTTAACAGCTCCAGAGAAAGTGTCTGGAAGCAAAATAAACTACGGTTAATGAGCCGCAGCGTTATACCCGGGGATATAGTACGTAGACTTGAAAACGGTAAAGAAACTCAACGGGGGTACTGCAAGGAATCCAAACAATATGCTACAGTTCAAATTGTTGGTACGGATAGAATTATCGAACGGGTTACAAGTGAACGGTTGAGCACAGTATCCCGTTTAGAAAGAAACGTAGCCGTTTGCCTTGATAATAAATATGGTAGGATACAGGTAATTGTGAATGCGAACACATTTTAACAAGCCATATTTCTAACTGTCTTTGTACTATAGCGTATCGATCAGAAAGTGACCATGCAGTCTAAATGCGGATCCACCGTTGAAATACTTTCCAGTATCAATGAGGACGTTGTAGATTATTGGTTGACTATGCAACTAAGACTAAAAAACTACTTTGCTACCTTCTATCCTGGTCAAGAAGTGGTATGATATCAGTAACTGGAATTATTTGTATAGCTACTAATTTACAAACTGTCATTATCATAATAACCTGTTAAATCTCTGATAATAGTAATTTACGTTATAAGTACGGTAAACTCAGTTTTACAGTAACGAGTCGAAATGTTTAAGGACGAGGCGACGAAGGAGCCGAGTCAGGAATTTTGAGACGAGTTAAGCCCAATTCACATTATAGGTCAGGTCACGGTTCGGTCTCGCTCCGGTCCCGCTCCGGTCAAATATTGTTGCATGTATTTTCAATGCACCTGTGCACACTAGCGGTCACGGGCAAGGCACGGTAGGCTCACCTGACCGCGGCAATTCTTCGCAACGATCTTTTGACCGAATCGAGACCTGTCCGCTGTGTCAAACAAGCGGTCTGTTTTGTTCATTCTAAGAAATCATGTACGTACGTATTGAAATTGGTACTTGGGCATCCAAAAATATTGAAAAAAATTGGTTTCGTCATCCATTAGCTCTCTATACAAGGTAAAAAACTCCCTCTGTTTTCCGTTTACTTAACATTTGATGCACCCATATACGCCTACGCTTACTTGCTATTTTATTTTCTTCTTCCTCATCTAAAATAAGGGCTATCATGGCTAGATCCGTTTTGGAAAAGTTATTAAACATTAGGTAGGAATGGGAATGTGTGCACTGCAGCTAATAGAAGACTGTTGTATGACCGCGGTATGACCGTACAGTGTGAACACTAGACAAAATTCCTTGACCGTGATCAGTCCGAGACCGAACCGTGACCTGACCTATAATGTGAATTGGGCTTTACTGTAAGAGTTTGCCGGACGTATGTCGTAATGCGTTTTATTTCATACTGCAGGCACTAAATCTTTGTTTAAAATTGAAAAAATTAAAAATAAAAATTTGAATTCATAATATGGACATCTATGAAATAGAAGTGTTTGTTTTTTGACTGTTTGTCTTGTCAAAACGGGAGAAAATTATAACATTTTTGACGAAGTTCTTCGTAAATCTATTGCACCATTAATGTCAATTTTAATATTTAGTTTCTTTTTAATTGTCATATTTATTAATTTTGTAGTTTTTTAGTAATAAATAGTTTGATTATCGATTTATTTCATTTGAGTCCGGTAAAAGTTTTTACCGGACCTGATACCGTAAAGTCTTATTTACCGGACTCAAATCGTTAACTTAAACATGGGTGTTACGATGCAGTATGAAATAAATAAATATACATATTTTTTGTAACTATAGAACTAATCAGTACTTTATTTTTACAGATGTGCGTATGTAGTAGCTTCGAGCAGCCCAATTGGCTAAGTCGTTCAAAGGCAATGGAGCGGTCTATTCCACCTAGTACACGATTCATTGTACAGAAGGTAGAGACCACTGATATTGAAGTAGCTTGGTATGATTCTAAATCCAGTGTTAGTGTGTCTGGGGTTAAGGCTGAAGATATTCCAAAGTAAGCCTGTTTGACATTAGGTTTATATTTTGTAGTACTGCAGACTAGTACGATATTCAGAACACAAAAATGTTACTTATATTGATTGAGATTGCACTTGATTTACAATATGTTTTTCTTTAGGTACATTACTACCGAAAACTATTCTAATAATTAAATAATGCATTTGCTAATGGATTAGGACGGATCAAACAACCTGTCTCTAACTGAATTACCAGATTGCACATTTAATGAATTTTTTTAATTTCCTGTTTATTGTAGAAAAAAAATTGTGTTCTTGTTGTAACGTGGATTGTTCTACATATTAATCTAAAACTTCTGACTTAAGCCCTGTTGAATTGTTTGTTTAGTGGCCAAGAATATTTACCTTTACTGTAGCACTTACCTTTGTTTAGGAAATAGTCACAATATGTTTAATTTCTGTTGGAAATTCCCTATTTATGTCCTCTGTAAATGGTTAACTAAAAGTGGTACTAAGTACCTATGTACCATTCTAGCTAATCCCACAAGCGGATAGCCCTCACTAATCCGCTCCCAACAGCTGAGTGTATGTATATACACAAGTTCACTGGGTAAAAATAATTCACAAACTGCAACTAACCTAAAGCAAAGACCTTGTAAAGACTAGTGGGGCACCCCACTGACTTTAGGTCAGTTGCAGTTTGAGAATTATTTTTCACAAACCCAGTGGACTTGTGTATATACATACGCTCAGCTATTGGGAGCGGATTAGTGAGGGCTATCCGCTTGTGCTACTTCCTAGCCCCATTGCTGTTTCAAGATAGTGTAATAAAAACGGATTTCTTTTTAGGTTGAAAGTAATTGAACCTATAAAGAACGCTCATTTGGAGTTAGCTCAACGCCGTCTCTTAAAATTGAGCTCATCAGATAACCTTGTGAAGAAGCTTGATTGGATTCGTAAACAATCTGCATTGCATCAACCAGAACCTCACAAGGCTTTGCATATTGTCAATCGAACTTCAAAAAAGGATAGGTATGTTATTTTATTGTATTGATTGTAATTGTGCCACCTATCAGAACTGCCACTGACTTAATTACCTGAATAGGCTGGTACTTCATAACAAACTGTTTGCAGTCCTAAATATGGACAGAGGCACATTTATTTCAATACAGAGTCTAACAGATTTATGGTATACCCCCTTGATTTTCTTTAGTTTTTGAGACAAACCTTCATCTCAAAAAACAACGTTTGACCTGTTTTTTCGATATACCAAGTTTGAAAAGTACTAAAAAATAAGGGGGGTACCATGAGTTTGTTACACTCTGTATATTAACATAAGAAAATAATGTCTTGTACTTATTATAAAAAGATTAAAATAAAATAAATATGAGGGTATTTCAAGATACTTATAATACTAGACACCTTATATCTTCTTCAGATGGTATATGTGTTGGTATTTGTATTCAGAGTATCTTATCTTACCTTCAGATACTGTTTTTTGAATATTTTTGCAAGATTGATTATGTTCGTATGTAGAGGGCCTAAATTACGCCGTCCTTCTCTGTTATCTACTTGTGTAAATACAACCGAGCCTGAGGAAGGTTGGTGGACTGAGGAAGGAGAAGAGGAAATTTCTGATAATGGTAGCTCTTCCAGTACCACCTCACTAACACGTTACCATACTCATACAAGACATTTTCCGCCCAAACTTAGAGAACTTGTACCTGGAGATACAATTGCAGTTGGGGTAATTTTTGTTTAAGAAATATCGAGCTACAGCAAATTCTTAAAATATTTTGTATTAATAGGTACTTTGCATGGACTCTAAAGCTACAATCGTGTGGCAAGATGGTACTGAAGAAAAAGACATTCCTACTACTCAATTATACCATTCTATTTCTCTTGATGATCATGAATTTTTCCCAGGAGAATGGGTTGTCCAAGAGGGTAACACAGAAAAACAGTATGGTGCTATACAGCATGTAAACCACTTAGAACGGACAGCAACGGTGAGTAATAAATTTATTAAATATTTTAATACAAAAACGGATTTTGTTATTAATTATTGTTGTCCTAGGTAAAATGGTTTAAGTGCACCAAAGAAAATCAAAAACCAGAGTTAGTGATAACAAATGAAATGAGTGTTTATGATTTGCGCAAACATCCAAAATATGCATTCCGTCCAGGCAGTGTTGTCAAGCGAATTCCGTTGGAAGAGAATAAGTTAGGTAGCGTTTTGGATAGTTATCCAGAGGTAGCTAATATATATAATCAATATATTAACATGTGTTGTGATAATTCTTGTCGTTAGGGCTATGTAAATGTTGAATGGATAGATGGTACACATGAGAACTGTTGGCCTCATAACTTAAAGCTCATTCCAGAGAGGACAAAGTTAAAATATTCAATAAATGATAATGATGATAGTGTACAAGAATTGTACGAAACTCAAAGTATTGAATCCATTGCTGGAGATCTCACTGATGAAACAGCCCTGCAAAATACGGCTGCAAGACTTGATTTTGTAAGGAGTCGTGTTATTTACTTAAAGGAAATTCTTAAGCAACGTAACACTGAAAAAAGTTTCTCAGTAAGTACTCCCCATTAAAATGTGCCATATGATCAAATAAAAAGTAGGTACTACATACTGTGGTTGTCAATTTTTTGGTTACATCTATCATTATCCTATCAGTCAGCAATTATGTGTTTTTGCCGATAGCAGTTCATAAATCGTGGTCAAGGATCTGGAAATTTTAAAGCGAATAAAAATTGCAAAATTCGATTCCGTATGTACCAATCTTTTCAAAGACACTCCTTCTGTGTTCATGGTTAAGGCTCCTGTACTTTTAATTTGACCACATGGTGCACAATTCAAATTGAAATATCTCTACAAAATGTACTAAAACATTATTAATTGTTGATACAAATATTTTTAATTTCAGATTCTAAACGAGCTGCTTATGATATACGATAATTCCAGTTTTTTGGATAAATTGTTGGATACTTCATTTTTTAGTTTAAAGAGTAGGCATTTTCAGGTGAGTCATAATTGTAATCAGCACATGAAGATAAAATATTTTACTTCTACTATCATGATTTATCAAAATTAGCATGACTGCGAGACGCAGATTTTTTTTATTTAGTGTACAACTTTGTTGCATTTTGTGAATTTTTTTTAAACTAATTTGTCTTTCATTTGGAATCAAATTTGCTAATTTATCTTAAGAGGGCGGCCGCTGCGCTTTTTGTCGATAGAGGGCAGCAGCCACAAAATCTTTGCTAATTTTAAGAATCCAGAACTTATAGCGAATTCCAATCGCTGCACTAGCCTGCACTAGTGTATACTAGTGTAGTGTGTTCGAATTTCAAAATTGACAAATTGTGGTTGCACCAGACAAAAATATGCAGGTAATTTTTAACAAGTGTTACATAATAATAATAATAATAATAATAATAATCTCTACACTACCTGTCACCTGTTGCCAGGCCCCATAAGCGCAAGCTTGTGTGGGAGGGAGGAAGGGGCTAATTATTATGCGGGCCCGCGTCTGTGACTTGAATGTGCCTATATTTGAGTTTCCCTCTAAATTTTAGCAACTGTGCAGTGCAGTCACGTGATTACACAATTCTAGCACACAACACTAATGTACACTAGTGCAGGCTAGTGCAGCGATTGGAATTCGCTATTAAACAAAAACTAAAAATTTGGATTTTAATTAAGATTTTCTACAAAACATTACTGCAACTTAGGTAGCCACTAAATTTCATGTAAAATGCAGTTTTGATTCTTAATTTAATTCAATTTGAAAATTAGCAAAAAAGAAATTTTTATGATTTTAAATTACGTCAAATTCTGTGAGTACCTAAGTATGGTCATATAGAATATAAACTTCAAGTCCGGATCATTAACGTTGGATAATAATCTTTTTCTGCATTCTTAAAATTTCTGTTTGATAAGGGCATAAAAAAAATGGCCACCAATAGTGAGTAAGAAGTTCAGCGTAATTTGGATAGATGGCGCTGTTGACATTAAATTCGCAGAAATATGCCGTGATTGGTTCATTTTTAAAAAATTCTTAAATCCTATTGGTTTATAATATCTGAGTGATGTAATCCAAAATATTACAATATAATACCAGTACTGCCTTCTACTAAGATAATATTATACTAAGTTTGCAAATAAGCTATCCCCACTCCTTAGGTCGCCCTCTTAATTCAATTAAATGGTGTAAACATTTTGTGATTTCTGTATACAGAGTGTCCGAAAGTTGCAGACAAGGTCTATATGGTACACTGTTGAGGACATTTTCTGATGATGGAAAAAAGAAATTGCTGCAATTTTTTTTCTCCTTGGGTTGTTAAGCCCACTGCACCGTGGCCAGAATTCACCTATTGTGCCCTGTGTGAAACTATTCTCCTTCAAGTAGTCCTGTATCTTTGATGAAGTCCAGAATGTCCTTGCAGGAGATGACTACAGTTTCTGTGTTTCAACAAAGGGAACTCCAAACCTCAGTTTTTTTTGGCACCAATGCTTCACATTGACAGAATATGATATGGGTTTCATCGTCCATGTCATACACTCTGCCCATTGGGCCATTAGTATCCCCATTGTGCTGAGGTGCTTTCTCATCTTGCAGTGTCCTATAAGAAGGCTGATTAGTAATTTTGTGTTTCTCCTGTCGAATTTCAGGATTTCCTTTGTGTATTTCCTGGATGGTTCCTGGTCTCAATCCAGTGTGCCTCTCTAAGTTGGTCTTTGATAAAGCCCTTTGCGCTGTTATAAGCGATGCCACAAGTAGACTCTGGACCGATTTTGTCAGTTTGGCTGCTCTCCTAGCTAATGAGTCCACCTTTTCGTTCCCTTCTATACCCTGGTGCCCCAGCTCCCACTCTAGAGTAACTCTGATGTGGGTAGCCAGTTCACTTAGAGCCTGTAGGCAACTATCTACAGTCTTGGAGTAGACTTTCACTGACAATATAGGGCTTTTATAATATGGTTGCTGGATTGTGGTAGATCACAATTTTTGGAAAATTACTGTTTCAAAATTCTTAAAATAATAAAGATAATGGTCCTCAATGACATTCTGTTGACTGTATCTGCAACATTTCTGATACCCTGTTTAATAGTATTTTTGAAAGTAATATATGGTCTGACATGAAATTTTGTAGGTACTTTTAGCTCAAATAAAGGAAAAGGCAAAATCATATGGTATAGAATTGCAGGGTCGATTCTTTTCAACTGTAGATAATCTGGGTAGTTTTCTAAAAACAAAAAATCCTGAAAAAGAAAATATTAATATAGTTATGAAGCTGGAACATAAGTTGAATGCACAGTTGGATTCTTTCAAAGAAAAAAACGTTACTAAAGAATCTGGTGGTAAGTATTTTTTGCATAATAGTTTCTAATGTGAATGTTTTTACTAATCCTGTCACTTTGAGTTGGTACTTTGGAGTCAAACTCCAATTGCTATGATTGGTTCTGACTTAACTGTAATAATCGAACGCAAAACGGAGTCAAAAGTGTCAAAAGATGCACTGAGAGTGGAAAAACGAACGCAGCTAAAGTGTTTATTTGTCATTGGTCACATAAGGGATCAATGCCGCCGCCGATCTTTAGTCTTTGCGTCCCTGCGTTCAAAGGGCCCTGTCCAAACGTCCTATTCCAATAGAAACATTCATATTTTGAATTGTGACTACTTGATTCAGATTAGGAATTTCTTTGGCAATAACTTTCATAAATGAAATGTTTGCTATAGAGGATGATTCACAACTTGAGGCAAAAAATAAAGTTTTTTTTTAGCATAAAAGTATTCTTAGTGAAGAAAATGGTACACAAATATTCCCATCAAGCTTTTGCCTTGAGTTATGAATCATCCTTAGAACTTGATATACAGAGTGTCCTTTTAGTGCAGGAATAGTTTTAAAAATTAAATTTAAAAAAGATGGCTAAAGAAGGAACTAATGTTATTACAACTTTTCAGTTTAAAAAAATTAAAAGTTTTCAAAGAGTATTGGAATTAGGTATGAGTATAATAACCAAAGCATTTTTGAGCTAAAATGCTTGAGCCACAGTTTAGACAACATTCAGTTAGTCAACTCTTTACCAAATTATCTTGACATGCTCTGTGTCATGTTTATAATATGGCTGCACTGGCAAACTATCCACAGAAAATGTCCAAGGTTACGAAAACTTGGACTGTGCTGTTCAAAGGTATCGTCGCAAAGTTGACTTAACAGTGTTATGTAAACTGTGCTTGAAAGCATAGTGTATGTAAGGAAATGTACAGGATGACTGGTTAGACAAAGTGTGGTATGTTTCCAAAGAATATAATAAGTAGGTCATGGAAAAAAATTGTTTGCACTATTTATACATCACGTTCCGTTAGACAACTCTCTTTTAACTTTTTTGTATCTTTAATATTTTCGCAGATATAAATTGGATTATGAAAAACTAGAACAGAATATACTTAAACGTAGCTTTCTTTTGTTTTAGAAGCTTCAACTCCATTATCACCTGATTCTTCTGAGCCACTGTCTTCCCCTCATGAAAATATTTGTGTAGAATTGCTTTCTATGATGAAAGTTCGAATGGATTTGGCATATGCAGAAATCATATCTCGTATTGGTGGCCCACAAGCATTATCAGTCATGACACGAGCTTCAGATGTAACACCGGTGACATCAACTCCCTTACCTAGTTTGCCTACAACACCTGATGATTCAGCGTGTTCTATTGATCCACTAAATTTAACCGAGTCTGTGATTACTTGTGAAAATGATGTGTACAGTCTGTTAGAAGAAGTTCATGTCAGTCATCATTTTTATAATAATAAGTTTGAACCTACGGATAGGCAAAGATTTTTTAAGGCTGTTCAAAAAGAATTTAAACTTTTAAAGGAATCGCTTCCTCCTGGAGTTTGGGTACGATCTTATTCTAACCGAATGGATCTATTATCTGTTATGATCAGAGGACCTAGCAAGACACCATACGAGGATGGCTTGTTTTTATTTGATCTTCAATTGAGCCATGATTATCCTAGATCTCCCCCACATTGCCATTATATAAGTTATAGTTCTGAACGCCTTAATCCTAATTTGTATGTAGAGGGTAAAGTTTGTATTTCTTTGCTTGGAACTTGGACGGGACGTGGTACTGAGATGTGGAATACCAACAGCACATTACTGCAATTAATCGTGTCAATTCAAGGACTAATTTTAGTATCTGAACCATATTATAACGAGCCCGGATATGAAAAACAAGTTGAATCTCAACAGGGCTATGAAAATTCACGTACCTATAATGAGTTGGTAATTTTAAAACTTGTCCAGTCCATGACGGAAATGTTACTTGCACCGCCTGATGTGTTTAAACAAGAAATTTGTTGTCACTTTGCTGCACGTGGAGAAGATATGTGCAATAGATTGCAGAGATGGTGTAACGATTCCGATCCATTGAAACCCGAATTTCCCTTGTTACCTGTTAGCAAGGGTTTAAAGTTATCACTTAATGCTTCACTGAACTCTTTTCGAGATGTTCTAAAAAATGTTTTAAAAGCAAATGCTACCCCATGTGATGCTAAAATTGTATCTAGTGAGCCAAGTGTATAAATTGTTCCTAGAGTTAAATATTGTTGAAGTTTGGAATTAAAAAATTATTAAAATGTTATTTTCCTTTCATGTAATTACAGTTTTGTAAAGTTACGGGGGTAAGGTGCTCATGGGTAGTTTTAATGAGGAGGGTAAAAAATAATATGTACTACATGGTACTACAGTGAAACCTCTCTATTAGGGACACTGACGGGGAAAAAAAAGTGTCCACAATAGAGGGGTGTCCCTATTAGAGGGGTTCGCTTGAAAAAAACTTTTACGCATGAAATATGTACGTACGTTATTATTATTATACTAGTAATAAATAACTATGTAGTATGTAAATTCAAAACATTTATTACAAAGTAATTTATTACAAAAATATTTAGTAACAATAATTATTTACAATTTACACAAAATAACAATAATAATAAATAATAATTTCAAAAATTCAAAAGAAAAACATCTTCATTAATCTGAAGTTCCTTTAAGTTCTTTTGAAAGTAAAGCAAAAGCAGTCAACTTTCATTTTTCAAAATTTCAAAAATGTAAATTGGTAACTTATAAATCGCTTTTGGTTAATTACGCAAATGAGAAATTGGTAACATTCCAGCTGTCCATAATAGAGAGGTTAAAAATGATTACTAATGCAAGATTTTAGTGTCCATGTCCAGAATAGAGAGTGTCTACAATAGAGGGGTGTCCCTATTAGAGGGGTGTCCACAAAGAGAGGTTTCACTGTACTTATCTTTTGATATGAAATTAATGTAACATTTTTTTAAGTGTTAACTTACTTGTTGCTTGCAACAGTAATAAATAAAATGTTCAAAAATAAAACTAACATCTAATAAGTTAGTTAATATTGTCGTCTTTTATTCTAAAACGTGATTTCATTACAAAATTTAAAAGATTCTGTTTTATTAAAATTCTGATAGTATTTGTCTTCTTGCAGTATTTGCACAATCATAGAGCTAGTAGATTAGATTTAAATTGTTACGCAACTTGTTACTTTACACAAAATATAAACAGTTTGTAGATTTTTACTAAATATATTAGTGAAATATTTTAGTAATAGATACTTCAACAATAAGTACATACAATGGAAAATGGCTCAGTTTGATGTACTATAAAGTTTTTCTTACATTTAAAAATCCTACTATGCTGTGCATGTTGTATTCTTAATTAATCTCTTTAAGGATATTACATTTGTCAATAAATTCATTTATAAATTTTCGTTAAACCATTTAGCTTGTATGGTGGTAGGATTTAAAATCTTATGCATGCATAGAATTTTGTGATATTTGTGATTACTACTTGAATTTAAGATGATATTATTTTTGTCTGAAAATTGTCTTAAGGTTTTTGGGTAGTATTATGTTGAATTAGTATTTTTGGGTAAAAAAATTGTCTGTTATATGCTTTGTCCTATTTATAAGTTTGTTGTATACGCTTACGAATCTAAATTCCCTGCTTTACTTGTTAAATGCAGATACTATATTTTTCTATATTTCTGAACTTTATTTAAATTTCTAGAATATTAATGGCTGATTATTATAATTTTTCTTAATAATACTTTACGATAATGCTCTGACTGAATTCTAAAATTAATTCTCGTGTATATTCTCCTGAATAGTATTTTTTATCTTTAAAAAAACTTATGTATACTGAAGCATTGGTTAGATTATTGATCAGTATTAGCAGTTCAATAAATTTATAGAAGAAACAGTATTGTATAGAAATAGTATATTGTATAACTAGTGCTGAAAATTGGATATTTCAAACGAGTATGAAAGTTTGAGCCACGAGCCTTGGCGAGTGGCTTAAGCATACGAGTTTGAAATATCCATTCAGCACGAGTTGTACACTGTACTTTTCCGACGACCACATCTTTTCCGACCACCACTTAATTCTTTTTAAAAATAGCAAAATAAAAAAATTAATGAATTATAACATTTTATCATCCATATCGTCCATATCAACAGCAAAACTAAATAAAATGTAAAATTATGTGAATTAAATGTATTTACCTCTTTTATTTATTACAATTTACCAATTTTCTTAATAAAAATTCGGCTAGTAACAGGTTAGTAGGTACTGCACTTCGTTGCATTTGCTACAATTTGACGTTTCAATATTTAATTTTTAATAAAATGAATGACGATTTTCAAAGTGGCCAACTATTTTTTATCGTCTAGCGTGTGAAATATATTGCACACGCTCATATCACACGGTTTCGTTGCCATGCGAAATATACAATTTTCAGTAACAGTAAACGGTGCGAATTTGGTCACATTTCATAGTGGTCGTCGGAAAAATTCTTTACAGTGGTAGGTATAACTTTATTTTCTATAATTAAAATGGATATTTATATTTATTGACATTCTCAAGCGTCACTTTGTTGAAATCCATGATTATACAGGGTGTCCGGAAACAACGTTCCGTAACTTCGGGAGATGATTCTACATCCAAAAATATGAAGAAAAGTTGTCATGAACGGGGGTCCGGAAAAGCTTTCTAACGGAGCTAAGGCTCTTTGAAGAGGAGCCTCAAAATGTGTTGTTTTATTAATTAGTTAATCAATACTGAAACGAGATTGATAAAATTTGGTACCCAGGGTATATTTGGTACGGGAAATAGTTTGGTAATGTTAAAAATAGAAAAAAAAGCCAGGGGCGTGCGTAACGGGTAGGGTGTATTTATAAACTAATTAATAAAACAACACATTTTGAGGCCCCTCTTCAAAGAGCCATAGCTCCGTTAGAAAGCTTTTCCGGACCCCTGTTCATGACAACTTTTCTTCATATTTTTGGATGTAGAATCATCTCCCGAAGTTACGGAACGTTGTTTCCGGACACCCTGTATAAATAATAAATATTAAATAAAATATCGATTTCAACAGGAAATAACAAGATTTATTCGCTTTATACGTATTTCGGCATCAATGTGCCATTGTCAAAAGAAATATAAGATATTATAACAAATGCAAAATATAGTAACTCCTTGATTCTATTATTTTAACACTGCGTGAAGCAGCTGGCCCCAGTCAACCCATCGGAGGTCAGTCGCTTACCAGTGTTTTAAAAAGATATTTATTCCAAAATCTTCAGTAAAGGAGAATCTAAGAGATCAATTTGCTCATTCATTAAAGGTATGCTGTTTTTTGTGTGTTTATAAATTTCAAAAGCTTCCAAAATATTTAATTTATTTTTGTTATCAGAAAAGTGTAAAAATTTAATTGTATTATTAGATGTTAATGTGTGATTTTGTTCTAACAAATGTTTAGCAAAATTTGATTTATGTGCATGTTTATATTTGTAACAACGGATATGTTCTTTTTGCCTAATACTGAAATTTCTAATTGTTTGACCAATATATACTGAATCACAATGTGAACAATTTAATTTATAAATACCTGATTTTAGCAAATCATTAATTTTGTCTTTAGCATTGAAAAGAGAGTATAGAATATTTTTATTTGTTTTAAAAATGACTTTATATTTATTTGTGTTATTTATAATTTTAGCAATCTTTTCTGAAATTTTACCAAAATATGGAATTGAAACGTATTTTAATGTTTTATCATATACAATATAACAAGTGCAAGGCATATTACCGAAAATTTTTTCGCGCTGTCGCACAAGTGTTTGTTTCCATGAAAACATCCCGATCGCGAAGCGAGAGGGCAGTTTTCAAGGGGCAACAAACACGCGTGCGACAGCAAAAGAAAAATTTTAAGTAATATGCCTTGCTCGAGTTATATTTGTTCAGACTATCGCATAAACCATATAAATTTAATATACTAATTGTACGCTTCATTATAATTTATAATTTATTTGTTGTATAACTGTCATTAATTGAATTGTGTTTCATCTAGTCGCCATCGCGGGTGATTACCGAATATCAGCACTAGTGCAATATTCGCCGTGTCAAAATTTTCAAGTAATTGTGATTTGATAGGCTGTTACGGGACAAATGCGTAACTTTCATTGGTCGACGTCTGTCACGTGACAGGTGAATGCGATAGTCGCGATAAGCAACCCTACGCCAAACGAATAAAAAATACCTGACAGTTTTGTTTCATTTTATATATTATCCAAACATCAACATGGTTCAAATTCAAAAGATTGTCTTAACAAATCGATCGGTTCCTGTTTCAGACACGTAATCGTAGGTTGGCCCTTGAAAGCTGTTTACGCGCTGCGCGCTTGGGCAATTTTCGTTGCGACGAACACTTCTAAGACAACTCGGGAAAATTTTAGGATATATGCCCGTCGCTTGGGGCATTGTATATGAATATTCAAAAACTAACTTACTACGAAAAATTCAACTGGTCGTATCGATACGATACAATACGAAGCAGTCTTCACATGAACCTAATTTTTGATATTATAGGTAAACGTAAATAAGTGTAATTTACGGCACCAGATAATTCTGTTTTTTTGTTGGCATTAAGTCACAACATAAATGAAACAAACGATCGTAAAAAAATATTGCAAACTCGTGCAAAAGGTATTATTGGCTTATTGCACATGACGTATTGTCACATAATTTTTACCTGATCGCATGCAATAAACAGTCATCTTTTACATTGGTTGCATAAATATCTATTTAAGAGCATTGTAGGGTATACTCATAGCGGTCGGTTGTGGTTACAACAGACAAGACTGTAAAAAAAGAATTGTAAACAAATTTTACGTTCTGTATATAAGGACATACTTTCAGCTTTCATAAAATTATGTAGGTAGGTACTATTACAACTAGTCGATTCTTATTTTCTAAATCACTTTAAAACCCCAGACGATTCAGTCTTGCATTTAAAATTATTTATTTTAAACCTGCAGGTATCCAACTGTTGTCTCTACGCTGTGGAATGTGTTTGACCACCATTGACACATCCACTTGTTGCACCCCATGACGTGCTTTGTAACGTTCTAGATATACTGATACCTACTTGAAATATATTTCTAATATTATAACTAAAACACCTGCCATTTTTCACTTACGGCAAGGACATGTTTTTTTATTATGACAGAAGTTCTTGTATTATTATTAAGTTTATAATATTTTCTGTTTTATCTTCTGTTCTAAATAATCTTTATAAATAGTAAATTCTAAATTAATGATAAAATTCATCTTCATTATAAAAAGCCAAATAGACAATATGAAATGTAGGTGCTGATTGCAATGGATTGAGTATAACCAGTCCTGGGAAAAGAAATTTTAAAAAGTTCAACTTCGTGGGAACTCGTTCGTATTTTGCGAACTTTTCTAAGAACGTTTTCTTCTTTGTAAGCAAGAACTTCATTGCCGTAAAAGTTCATTATTTTCGAGAACTTTATCAGTTAAGAAGTTCATTTAAAAAGTTCATTCGTTCAATATTTACAGTTGTATTTTCTGCTAATAATTATTATTATTTAATTTATTGCAGTCATATTTGAAATTGAAAATTGCTTCTTTTTTTCCTAGAATTTTTGTTAAATATGGGATGAAATAAAACATTATTAGATATTGTCGCATTTTGTTTTTGTGTAAAACAGGCATTTATTCTGTTTTAATCGAACTTTTAAAGAACTTAAATCATTTTTTCTGTGAACTTGAACTTTCAAAGAAAAACTATGAACTTAAGAACTTGAACTTTTAAAAGTTCTTTTCTCCGACAACGAACTGAACTTTTTAAAAGTTCATAAAAACAAAGAACTTCCCCAGGACTGAGTATAACCTTAGGAAGCCTCCAAAACGTATACAGGGTTATTCAAATTCGAGGCTCACATTGGGATCTCGGAAACAGTAAGAGAAGGAAGACGGTTAAATTGGGACAAAGTTCCGCTATAGTGCTGATCAATAATTAAAAAAGAAATTTAACATATCTGCTTTAATTTTTTTATTATGGCCAAAAAACAGAAAAATGGATATTTTGTATTTTGGGCATAAGTTGGTTGTTCAATCATCAATCATCAACAATATTGCACATACAGCTGACCGAAGTCTCTCCCAGGTATTGGATTTTTGCAGTATCGAATAGAGTTTTTGATGGTGCTTTCAACGATGTATGTCAAGATGACTTTCGACTGCCGAAAACTGTTGTTATTCACAGAAGTAGTAGATAAATTTAAATAGAACGGTTAGTCCAGGCGAGTTGAAACAAGAGTACCTTTTTTGTTAATTTGGCAACAGGGAATACAATTCTAGGTTAGGCTGCCTGCAAAATTTCGATTTTTTATCTCAAACAGTTTTTAAAATGCAATTGTTTTCCGTTTTTTCAACACCATTTTCAAAGATGTATAATAGCTTCCTTATGCTGCGGTTTAGGACAAAATTTTTAACTTATTTTTGCGTCAGGAAGCGGGTGGTAAATTTATGGTACTAAGTTTAGAGACACCCTGTAAACTATTATAGCTATTCTTATTGGCAAAACCCTTTTCGGTTGAGAAAATTCATGTTTATTTATTCAAATCGCTGGATTAAAGTCCTGTGTTTTGTTTTTCAACTTGACGAGGTGACAGACTAAGTTAATTGTAATATGAAACTGAAGTGAGAATAATACCTACTTCCGTTTTTACAAAAGGCATTTTGATTTGTATAAGCACAAAAGATTTTTATTATAATACGTTGAACGTATGTTCTAGAGGGCCTACAAACATCTAAAACAAATAGATAAACAAAACAATGGAGTATAATCAATCCTTCAAGAATTCCAAGATACTATAAAGACAAGTGAGCTGAAGTAGTAATAAAATATGTGGATGCTGTAGTAGCAGAGCTCGTACAATGATTGTTATTGTTATTTGTAGCGTTTAGCAGTTAGTTAAGTACTTTGATGGCACAACCAATATTCTTAGAGCTGATAATATATACAAGAAACCATAAGTGATGTCCCTGAAGTAACAGATGCTTCTTGAGCTATTTCAGTCTTCGCTGATAGATGAATGTGCCTCATTTCCTTTATTATTAAGCTGATGTATCTGCCCTTTTACTTCATTTATTTTACATTTTTTGCTTGCTACTTAAATACTTGGCGCGCCGCTTCGAGAATAGAGAAGACAAACCTATAATTCACAACTGCCTCTATTCTTTGTTACTTGTCATCACAAAATCGCCTAATCATTTTACAGAAACAAACCTAGATGTTTTGTATAATTTAGAAGAGCACCGTCACAAAAAGGCCCTACAATTATTCAGATCAAAGATATCGTCGCCACAGCTCTTAACATTTCAACTTCTAACATGACTACGACAAATTTTGAACAAAACCCATCAAAAGATAAATATATACAACAGGAAGTCAACTTATTTTTCTTATAATTATAACTTTACTTTGTAGTTTTAAAACTAGTTAGGTAGTTCGAACATCTAAAACAATATTTTTAGTTACAGTTTCTTTAATTTAAAATTCTGGTAATCAAAGGTAGATATAAATAGGTAACGTTCAATTTCGTAATGAAGCTGTACACCTGTTGCAAATATTTTTAACTCTTTGGATACCTTCACAAAGGTGGATATTAATAATTTAATGAAACCTCATTTTTAACTTGCCGTCTTTGATCTGCACCAACCAAAATAAATTAATTAGTTATAAAAATGCTTTGGGATTATGTTACGTAGGGGTTTATATTCTGAAAGATAATTTTAACCCTAAGATTTGTAAACTACATTAATCAGTATTTTATTTTACGACGTATAATTTTCATGTTCATTCAGTTATAATAAATTTATCCAAAATAACTTCTATAAAAAAATTTTAAAAATAATTTAACAAAAAAACAAGGTCATAATTTAACTTAACTTCATATCAAACTAAAATTTCCATTACTTTCACCATATTTCTAATCGGTTATCCAAATTAAAATTCTAATATTTTGATTATCAACATTTATCTGCATATTCGTGATCGCTCACACTATTTCTTCATATCCGCGTGCTATTCAACGGCACAATGATAAATTTTGAAAAACATACCAACAAAATTTCTTTTTATTGCGATTATCCTTTTTCGACGGTGTTCGCCAGATCACGATTCCATGTGGCGCACAGCGTGAGAACATCAGTCATATTTTATCCGATCGCCTACGTTACAGAACCTAAACTCGGTGGGAATACATGATTCCTGCATCAGGCTGTTTAAAGAATATTTTTCTTTTATATTTTTTACTGCATTGTTCAACTGAATGTTGAGTTTTCAGGACGCTAACATACTAAATAAAAATAATCGGCAGATGTCGCACTCCGTAGAAAAAAACCAAAGAAAAAAATGTAATCGTTTTCACAGAATTAATGTTTAAAGCACAGCATTTCATCTGTATAAAGTATGTCTTTATAACTTTTTTATTCAAACTGTATTCTTGCAATAAGAGTCTCAAAATTATACTTAAAATAAATCAATGACATTTTCGGAAAATCTGAGATGGGTCAAATAATAACAGAGAAAAATTTTTATAAAAATTCCTAAGCGTCAGTTTTTCAGTTCTGCTAAACCAAGATCAATTGTCATAGATACAATTTATTAGAAGAATTGTAGCCATGGTAATTAATCTTGGTTTAGCTAAACCCAGAGTTAAACCTGGCCCAGAACTGAAAAACTGACCTTAACCGTTGACGAATGTTTATTCCCCCTCCCCACATCCGCAACGATAGGATGCAAGTTAAATCGAGTTAGATTAGTACCGCTTATTAATTATGTGGGGTGATTCTCCATCATCCCTCTTTCCTTAGTCTAGAATATTTACTAAATCACAAAAAAAAGTTATGTCCGTTAGTCAGACGAAAAGAGCAAACACACAGTAATCTATTGTAGTTCACACAATGCGTAAGCCTTTCTATCCACCAAGTTGTAGGTACTGCCTTCGACAATTTTTTGGCAGGGTTCAAAATGGGTATAGATTCAACTCCCATACGGAGTTTTATTTATGAATTTAGTCAAGGATATTGTGATTGTTGGTGTAAAGATTGCTAAAATTGCACTCTGATGTATGATCGTCTGCCCTCCTAACACCCCTCTTGCTAATTTTATAGAAAAATTCCATTCACTCGTCTTCAAACAACCAAGGAATTTACATTTTTGATCCTAAAGAACTTCAAAACACTAAACACATATACTTTATACCGGACACAATTGCAAATTCCGTTTACTATTACCTACTTCAATTGTAGTGCTACCAAGAACTAATCTTAAAGCTAATACAAACCAGAGTCACCACAACCTACACAATTTACTAATAAAAATAGTAATTTCACGGTTGCACACTAGTGTCGTATGGTCTGATACCACATAATAATAGGTTAACAGCAACTGTGAGTGCAAAGTTGATAATAGAAATCAATAATTGGTTAATGCAGTTCTACATCATATACTCCTATCAAGTACATTACTATTTCGAAAAATAAAATGTACTACCTATACTCATGTAAGCTTCACAAATTGTATGAAACTAGCAACCACTCCAATATTTCATTGAATTAAAATATAAACAATGTAAGGTTCCTTTGACGGACTTTAAAGAATAACAAAATTGAAATAAATATCTACTAGGAATGAAAATTAGCTATTTATTTATTTTTGAATTTCCATAAATGAATCATGATTTAGTTTTTTCTCTACATAGCGTTTATGTAAACTTTAAAATTTACATACCTTCATTCTTATGAATGATAATTAGAGATTGTTTATATGTGCCAATTTATTTATTATTCAATTGTGCTTTAACATAACCCAGTGGCGTGCGGTTCATAGACGCGATGGAAGCACCGCTTCCCTTGCTTTCAGTAGACTACACAATGTACCTAATTTATAAATTTTACTAGCTGGGTACCCGCAGCACATGCCGCGTTTACAGTAGGGTCGTATAAAACGAATTTAATATCTACTGTAGCAGATAGTGTTAAAAACAGAAAAATTTCCAAAAGATGTATTTCTAATTTATAATATATACACCTATATATTATCATATTTTTGGATAGGCTTCAGCGCTTCAGGCTACTTTCATACATATTGGATGCTGTTGAAAAGTTTCTTTTTTCCATTTAATGTTAAATGGAAATTATTATAATGTAGTAAATCCACAGTTAGTGGAGATGTCACGACTAAACCTTTTCGACTTCAAATTGAAAAACGCTAGAAGAGGGGTTGTAGGGGAAGGTCTCCCCTAGGTCCTCACGGTCGAAATTCGGGAGGACTCTCTCTGTAACTCCAGAAAAAAATCTTGAAAATCGATAATTCTACATTATTTTCCGAAGTTCTCCTGGGGTTCTCTAGGTGCCCGCGGAGGAGGTGCTGTGCTTTTGTCTTTCTAGGTGACCCGGGAGTCCGAACGTGTAAGCTTATGGACCTGGAGACCTTCTGCGTGGGGTTTCACATTCTTAAGTCTCCAGGTAGAATAGCGTGTAGAGCAAATTGCAAAAATTGATAATTTCCGAAAAGGGCAAAAGTATGAAAAACGCCAGAAGACCGGTTGTAGGGGAAGGTCCCCCCTAGGTCCCCATGGTCGAGATTCAGGAGGACTCTCTCTGTAACTCCAGAAAAAAATCTTGAAAATCGCTATTTTTTTATTATTTTCGGAGTCCTCCTGGGGTTCTCTAGCTGCCCGCGAGGAGGTGCCGTGCTTTTGTCTTTCTAGGTGACCCGGGAGTCCGAACGTGTAAGCTTATGGACCTGGAGACCTTCTGCGTGGGGTTTCACATTCTTAAGTCTCCAGGTAGAATAGCGTGTAGAGCAAATTGCAAGAATTGATAATTTCCGAAAAGGGCAAAAGTATGAAAAACGCCAGAAGAGGGGTTGTAGGCGAAGGTCCCCCCCTAGGTCCCCACGGTCGAGATTCGGGAGGACACTCTCTGTAACTCCAGAAAAAAATCTTGAAAATCGATTTTACATTATTTTCCGAAGTCCTCCTGGGGTTCTCTAGGTGCCCGCGGAGGAGGTGCTGTGCTTTTGTCTTTCTAGGTGACCCGGGAGTCCGAACGTGTAAGCTTATGGACCTGGAGACCTTCTGCGTGGGGTTTCACATTCTTAAGTCTCCAGGTAGAATAGCGTGTAGAGCAAATTGCAAGAATTGATAATTTCCGAAAAGGGCAAAAGTATGAAAAACGCCAGAAGAGGGGTTGTAGGCGAAGGTCCCCCCCTAGGTCCCCACGGTCGAGATTCGGGAGGACACTCTCTGTAACTCCAGAAAAAAAATCTTGAAATCGATAATTTTACATTATTTTCCGAAGTCCTCCTGGGGTTCTCTAGGTGCCCGCGGAGGAGGTGCCGTGCTATTGTTTTTCTAGGTGGCCCGGGAGTCCGAACGTGTAAGCTTATGGACCTGGAGACCTTCTGCGCGGGGTGTCACATTCTTAAGTCTCCAGGTCGAATAGCGTGTAGAGCAAATTGCAAAAATTGATAATTTCCGAAAAGGGCAAAAGTATGAAAAACGCCAGAAAAGGGGTTGTAGAGGAAGGTCTCCCCTAGGTCCCCACGGTCGAGATTCGGGAGGACTCTCTCTGTAACTCCAGAAAAAAAAAATCGTGAAAACCACTAATTTTTAATTATTTTCGGAGTCCTCCTGGGGTTCTCTAGGTGCCCGCGGAGGAGGTGCTCTGCTTTTGTCTTTCTAGGTGACCCGGGAGTCCGAACGTGTAAGCTTATGGACCTGGAGACCTTCTGCGTGGGGTTTCACATTCTTAAGTCTCCAGGTAGAATAGCGTGTAGAGCAAATTGCAAAAATTGATAATTTCCGAAAAGGGCAAAAGTATGAAAAACGCCAAAAGACGGGTTGTAGGGGAAGGTCCCCCCTAGGTCCCCATGGTCGAGATTCAGGAGGATTCTCTCTGTAACTCCAGAAAAAAATCTTGAAAATCGCTCATTTTTAATTCTTATATTAAGTCCTGCGGGTCCTTGGGGTTATTTAGGTGCCTACGGTGGAGGTTCTGTACTAATACCTGTCAAAGATATCCTGGAGTCCGTGTTTGTAATGTTAGAAACATCGAAGTCTAGTTTAAATGCAGAAAATAATATTAGGATTATTCTGCCGTCGAAATATGTAAACACCTGAACAATTTCTAACCAAAAACTCGCTTTTAAACTACAACCACTTTTCGAGGCGAAATAGCCCATCCAGGGGAAACTTAGATCATTGAGACATCACTAATGTTTCTTTATTTGATCGAAACTCTTTTATAAAGCAGGAAAAGGCCTACTTTAAAAAAAAAATTACTTCTTTAGATGAGTGTACCCGCTAACATATTTTATTTTCGGCGGTTGGCACTACTGACAAATCTGAATGTAACTTAAGCGAAGTGTTAAGTCTATCCGCGCACGCTCGTACAAGCGTTTAAAGTTGCGTTCACACAATATAGGAAGTTTATACAGAGCTGCCCTTTTTTTATTTGGACCGGTGGGGTGAAAACCCACACTTAAAATAAAGTCAGCGTTCACACAATATAGGAAGTTTATATAGAACTGTCCTTTTTTCATATTTGGTACCGGTGGGGTGTAAACCCAGACAACACTGTTGTGCTTTATATAATAGTATTGATTTGGTTTCTGGTGTAGTATTAAAAAATCCTAGTTCGACGCGCCCCCACAGAATCTAGTGTCAAGTTGTCCAGGGCTAATCGGCCCTACTGTTAGGCGGCAGTTCCTAGCTAGAGCCTTCGATTCCAGTGGCTTTGTTTGCAAATTGCAGTTGATTTGTTTAGCTAGTAGATAAGCCTCGATCGGATGCGTAGTTTCATGTTTATATCGTGGAGTTATTTAATTGTAGTTGCAGTTACCAATTATCGCTTGTGATCTAGCAAATAGATACAGCATCCTCCTCGCGTTCAGAAAATAGGTATAAGTATTTCTACGTGCTTTTTTGATATCATTGGCCGTACCCTTGCTCCAAGTCCAGCACCGTCGAAATCATATTTTTTTTACTTCAGAGTATTAGATATGTATATCAATCTCAAATGCTGTTACCTTCGGTAACCGGGAATGCTACACCAACACTCACGATAATAAAATATTAAAATACAATTATTTTTTGAAGCACTTCCCCATATAAATTAATCCACCGCAGGCCACTAACATGACCGCCAAATGGCCTACTCTTCAGGGGGGCACCAACTACCAAGGCAATATGAGTCCCTTGGTTGTGCATACGCGCATACCAACGAACGTTCATGGGTATAAATTTTTATACAAACAAATGCAATCCAGTCGTTTAATTTAAAAATAATATGTTTCTATATTTGCCACACTATATTTTTTTTATCAAAAATAATTAAAATACGAACACCAACAAACAAAAAAAACGAGAAAAATAAACTTAGCAAATCTCAAAAAGAATTGGGCAAGTGTCCAATTAAAGGCGGGACCTTATATCAAAACTCATTTTATGTGTTACGCCCATATGCAAAACATATATTTCTGAGAAGTAGTAGAAAATCTTTGTTCGGTTAAATATTTTTCTACTAAACTATGTCACATCTCACATTACAAAATCTGTTTCCCATCAATCACGGGTAAGCGTTCCGACATTTGGGTTGTGTCCGTTTCAGGCGATCGCCTTTGCCAACGAGGCTTTCGGTTTGCAAATGGAGTGAACAATCAACATTTCAACTGCCGTATTCCGTCAGCGATGGCATTACTTTTCGCTTCAACAAGAGAAATATGCATCGATAATTATTACAGCAATAAACCTGGACTGCCGTAACACGTAAACCTCTACCGGAATACATACGCGTAACGAACGCATTTAGAAGTGTGAAATTTTTGTTCTATGAGTTCACACTGGGGTTAAACTTACTCGTATGTCATTTCTGACTGGTTTTACTGCGCCAGGAAAAACAAACTTAAATGCGTTCCTGCATTTCGCTACTGTAATTGTTCGCAGGAAAACCTCTCCACATTCCGTAGCAATTTCAGAGTCGACACTATAAATAGCACTAATGTACAATGCGAATGGAGCATTAATGTTAATCTAACATCGTTTGATGTTATTCATAGAACCCAATTTACTTTTTGCTAAATTACAGACTTGGGAATAACATGCTCTAAAAGCATTGGGCAATAACGATTAACAAATTAATTTTTCAACAACTTTCATATTTGAATGGTACCTATTCATCCAGTACTTGAAGAGAAACTCGTATGTACTTGCTTAGGTTAGGGTGTGGTATATTACTCACTCAGAAGAAATAGGGAATAGATGTTAACAGATGCTGCGACTAAAAAGATAAAGACTCTATTTATTCCTTATCCCTAGCGAACACCTAGTTCGTACATTATATTAAACTTCGTTTAACTATTAATTAAAGCTAATAGAATTAGAATTAGAATTAGAATTAGAATTATTTATTTGACCACGTTACATAGTTAATACATTTGTGGCGAGTCATTATCAATTTAAGTCACATAATGAAAATTTCATGTTTGATTACTGTGGTTCATACCTATATAAATATCACATTTACAAGAATATCACATTTACAAGAAAATTAACAATTACAAGGATCTCAACATTTACAAGAATATCACAGACACCATACCATTAATGGCCTGAAAATATTTCAATCAACTCTAATAACAACTCGTAAAGCCTATTTTTCTTAATATTTCTTGATTAAGATGAAGTTTTCAACTAGCTGTGGAAATTAAAAAATATTATTTTTAAACGCGAACAGAATCCAAGATAAGATGTAGGTATTAGATAGAGCTCTCGGAAACCGTAACAAAGTTAAGAAAAAAGTACGCCCTCGTTGGATCCCCATCCTATATTCCTCATAATTAGGATCGCCCTGGACTCCCGACTAATGGTCGAATTAGTCACGATAACCCATAACATCTCTATTCTATCTATAAATTTATATTTTTGTAGATCTCTAAATACAGCTCCACCAAGCTTACAAAGGCCCCGGAAAATATGACAACTAAATTGTGAAAGACAGGGCGCGACAATATGTCAACCAATAGCAAACAATCATACTCAAAAGCGTCGTCTGCGTTGATATGTGTTCCTGCTGTCACACATAAAGTCTGTTCATCGTTAGTTCAGTCATTGTACGTACGAGTCATTGGAAACTAATTTACGGTTTAAATACTAGCTACATGTGTCAAATCACATGTCAAATTCTAACTGACTTATTACTGACGTAGCTGACGTAAAAAGTGTGAATTTTGTAAGGAAAATAATGTTAAATTTTAACTTGTATTTTACGTGGATTGTCGTAGAAATAATTGAAATTGAAATGTGTAAATATCCTGCAGACATACTTAACCTCATAATCGTAATAACGAATTCAAACTTTTGCAGTAAAAATGAATAAAGTGCGATCGACTCTATGAGTAAAACTCAAAAGGAGCGTACTGCATTTGTTAGAACAACACAAAATTTTGCTGAACAACACAAGATTGAGTCCGCGAGAGTATGAAATACATAGTAATACATGGAAGGAATTAGTAAGGGAACTAAATGAAAAACCTGGGGCTCAAAAGAATCTGTAGCAATTAAAAGATATAAAAGGTTTTTGTATTCCAGGCTTATTATTTATTATATTAAAGCAGGATAAAGAAAACGAAAAGCTTAAGCAACAATTCACATCAACTAGAAACGAAATAACGAAACAGAGATTGCATCTGAAGAAAACCTACTTTAACCAACAAATCCAAAGAACAGAAGGAAACAGCGCCAAATTATGGAAAATCCTAAACAAAATCATCTCCAACAGCAAAAGCAACCCCAAATGTGAAAACATTGAGCTAGAAATCAATGGAACAACCTACAAAGATAAGGAAGCAGCAGAGAAAATGAATGAATACTACATAACCGCAGGAGAAAGCGTCAATAACCATGCACCAATAAACATTAACAGTCAAGATATCTTTACGGACCTTAACTCTACCCAATATACCATATTCTTTACACCTACAAACAGGGAAGAAATAGAAAAGATCACACGCACACTACCTAACAAAAACAGCAGTGCAGAAGATAAAATATCACCGAAAATACTCAAACTAATCTATCCTATAATCATAAACCAAATAACCCACATGTGTAACATATCACTGCAACAAGGGATATTGCCCACCGAAGCCAAAACAGCAAAAATCATCAACAACAATAATAGGAAAAAACAAGGAAAAGCATGAGTACACACAAGAACCAGAGATAACCTACATCAAGGAACAACGAACACAACCAAATTTGGCACCAAAAACCTCTTAACCATAGGGATCCGAAATTACAACAACCTTCCCCAGCATATAAGAAATTTAAAGCAGCAACAATTTAAAAAAGAAATCAAACAACACGTGATCCTTACTAGGAATAGTGAGCAATGACGAGTAACTAATAATGTGCAATATTATACTGCAATATATATTATATACTTATCCTCAATTTGTTACCAACTAGGTTTACTTAGGCTAAGTTAGTTATGTAAACAAAGCATCTCTAGAGTGAGATTGCGAGTAATTTTGTATCGCAACCTCTTTGAGAAATTGTTAGTAAATAAATAAAATGAATTTAAAAATCAATACACGTCGCAAAGCAAGATCAGTGCACGAGGAACTTGTGGGTACGAGTGGTTGACGAGTGGTGCCCAAAGACAAAACCAAATCTCATAGAACTGGCGGAACATCTACTAGTTTTATTGTCAAAAATAGCAATTATTGGTGCACCATTTGCGGCTATAATATTTGCTATTGTAAGATTGGTTGCCTATCCATGCAATATTTTCTCAATCCTAAATAAGACCCAAAAATGCAGTTTCCTATAACTCGCGTCGTCGCGACATCTGTTTTATCTCAAAGTACGATTTTCAAGCTATGGGCAGACTTTATGTGTGACAGCAGGAACACATATCAACGCAGACGACGCTCAAAAGTATTCACTGAAAAATTTCAATTGACGTTGGAAATTTTAATAGCTTCAGTGTCAGATTGTTTTGACGTTTAAAATCTGTTAAGTATGAATGCTAAATCGAGGAACGCTTATGGTTTCCAAAATCTTATACAGGGTAGCTATTAAAGATGGGACCAAAGTAGTAGCGCTCCAACACTTTGAGATATTATTAATTTGAAATTTGGAACACTTCCATACGACATCACTTCGCATATTTTACAGTAGCCTATAGAAAAATTTTCTTTGACTTATACTTTCGGAGCCCGGCCGCCATCTTGAATTTTCTGAAATGGTAATAGGGATGATGCAATACATCATTACAAAGCTTGATTATTTTTCTTTCTAACCATCGTAAATTAATATGGGGTTACATAAGAAAATAATGCAAAAAAATTAGAAAACAATTTGCCGTATGCTCAGACGGCTATTGTTATATGTTTTAAATCTAGGTAGCTCTGCATTAACACAACGTCAAAATTAAACAAAAAACAAAATACACAAACAATGAATAAACAAGGTACCTACTAAAATTAAACAAACAATTCTAAAAGTTAAAAAACAAATACCATGTGATTGTTAAAACTATGGTATCAAAAACGTGCTTAAATTCACGAAAATGTTCAAACTGTTTTCTGTCACCATACCCAATCAGTTTCTGTCAACCAATCCATGTTTAACAAATAAAATCCAGATTGTTAAATTTCTACGAAAAGTACGACCATGTACCTACTGTCATCTGCTAAACAATTACTGATTGTTTTTTTGTTTAATTTTGAAGCTCTGTTAAAGCAAAGCCACCTAGAATTAAAGCATGCAATAAATAACCATCTGAGCATACGGCAAATTGGTTTCTAAGTTTTCTCCATTATTTTCTCATGTAATCCCATAATAATTTACCACAATTAGAAAGAGAAAAAATTAAGCTTTCTAATGATTTATTGCGTTACTCCTATTACAATTTAAGAAAATTCAAGATGGGGACCGGGTTCCGAAAGTATGAGTCAAAGAAAATTCTTCAATACTGTAAAATATGCGAAGTAATGTCGTATTGAACTGTTCCAAATTTCAAATTAATATCTCAAAGTGTTTGAGCGCTACGACTTTCTTTAATAGCTACCCTGCATACATCATATCATTTTGGATATCCTGTTTACCTTAAAAGCGGTCTTTCTAGCAAAACAAAATAAAAGATACATGTATGAAAAAAGTAAAAAAAAACTTATAAATTCCGAGAGCTATTTCTATTTTACAAGCACGAGAGCGATGTTTCGTATTTCGAAATCTATTCATGATAAAATTACTGTTCCCGGGATTTTAAAGAATTAAATTCGCATAAAGGGCGGAGAACTGAATCTTTCGGAGCAGCAGCTGGTCCAATAAATATTTCAATAGCAGTATTATAGTAATCTTGGTAAGCTGATAGAAGTTGAATGGAATGCTTTCCTTCCACACGTTTCTTCCATTTCTTGTAGAACTGTGAATGACATATTTAATAGTTTCTAAAGACCCCATGTAGGTCTTATTTACGTTTTACAAAGAGCCGAAACTAAATGGTTTACACAATAGACTGCACAAACTGAAGGGACATTTGACAACTGTAAAATAGGTCAATGCACGTACAATAGAAAATAGGTAAAGGAGATAAAATATACTTCTTCAATTATATCTTATACGTTCACGTTAATAAATTTTTCATCTATCAGTTGCATTTATCAAATGCTTGTAAATGAAAAAAAAATTAAATTGTGCGTGGCAGCGTACAAGTACCTAGGTCTTGTGATTAACGATAGTTAATAAATTATTTATAATGATTAATAGATTGTGTAATTTTCTTACATTAGCTAACATCCTGAATTTATTTTGAACGGTACTTAAAATACAAATTAAAATTTTAATAAATTCGCTTATAAAAAAAGGTGTGTCAGTAACTCAGTATACTGAATATATTTTAGCTGCATTACAATTTAACACAAAACTAGTTTTTCTCATTTAATTTATTTTACATAGATAATGCAATGTAAGTACCTACTCTTAATGTTTCAAGATTAATAATGCCCATCATTGTAAAAGAAACCATAATCAAATATACCCCAGGAAACGAGTAGGAAATATTTCGGTTTATTCCATTAATCTTTAGTCTAAATAAGCCATACAGAATATTCATATAACGTTTTTTACTGTCGTCATCTGGTAGTATATTAAAGGGTAAAATGTCTTCTGCTAACATCTGGTGAGTGAGATCGTAAGAGGTGCTAATAGAAGGTATTTATTTATATCAACAATAAAAAAAATTGGTAAGCTTCAGCATAAATTCTAAAACAGTGTAGTTAATCCCTACGATCAATCCAATAACAAAATTCAAACAAAGTTAACTTTTATTTGAACAAAAATAACTACAATTTTGAACTCTTCATTGTAGTTCGCAACGTACGAGATAATAAATACAACTTCTTTATTTCTTCCTAAAAAATTGTTTATATGTGAGATTTGAAAATATGTATGGTTTTACATTTCAGGTTAATCCGACAATAATGTAATTTATGTGGAATCACTTGGTATACAGCGATTTAAAAAAAACTTGTTATGAAAGCTGACGCTTTAATCAAAGTTATTCTAGTGTCCCCTTCTGAATATTAAAATCTATTAATAGAACAAGATATTCAGATTTAAATCTTTGCTATTCTTCTACCCGCATAGATGACTGACAACTGAAAATCGTTACCTTCTCAATAAATTGAGAAGCAATAAAAGCGATTAATAGTCATGATGTGTTGTAATTATTGTAAAAAACAGAACACTGTAAAATAGCTTCTGTTTATAATAGGCGATTTCAGGCGATTTCTGGAAATCCAGAAAATTAGTTTCCGCTTAACCTCGCACTTTTCAAATCTGTCATATCTGAATTAACGTCAAATATGTTACTAGAATATCATGCACACGAACTGCATAAGGAAAAATTCCCTAACAAGTGCACATCATGACAGCTTCCATCGTATGTATAGTCATTTTCTTAGCGACAAGGTCATAAATATAGTATATAACGGTACAAGGTCGGTAAGTGCTCAGATTTTCCAATTTTTGAGATCTGTGTAGGTAAGCACTTAATACCGACCGTGTGCCGTATAATATTTTTTGCCCGATCGAATTTACAGAATTATTTGGGAATAAGTAGTTTTTAAAATGTAATTATGAAATTTTGACTTGTCATTTTAATTGCACGATCCTTGATATCAAACGTGCTAGTAATACAGTCAATTTATGCTCAAATGGGCCCCTAGTGGGAAAGTTTTGATTTTTACATTCTATATGTTTTTTGGTGTGCTGAATCCGAATCTGAGGTTTTGCTAACAAAATTTCGTGACACAACATTGAAAAAAACGCAAAAAAGGTAAAAAAATATCATTTTTTGGCGGTTTTTTGCTTATAACTCGAAAACTATCAACTTTTCGTACCTAATTTCTTTATCCAAAATGAAAGTACATAAAATTTCCTACAATTTCACTATTTAGGTTTTTTTGTCTGACGAACCGCGGCGTCTGGGCTGATAGTTGAAAATTGGCTCACCTTGCTGCTGACAAAACTATATCAGAACATATGTAGTTCCTGCACGCGATGAGTGGTTGTGACACCACTTCTGCTTTGTTTAATCAGGGGAAACTCAAATTTCTGAAAGTCCTGCAGAAGAACAATGACTTGCAACCAGTCATTGATGCTTTCAAAGACCCTCATGCAAATGAAAAGAGAGAGAGGATAGGGGCTAAGTTCGTAACACTAAAATTCTCGCAGCTCTTCATCTGAATGTTGCACGATGGTCATTCGTTGGAAAAATGTGTTTGGATTGATGACTACTGCCCGGTCTTGTATCTGAATAGGGCTGTTCATGATCGCAAGAGACTGCACTCTTTCGCTTCGTTTGAATTTTACATCCTTAAAATTACCACCACAATGCGCTGTATACCTTTTATGCCCATCTCCTTGGACAAGTTGCAGTTGATCCTCTCATCTGCGACAACACCTGTACTTAGTGACATTAGGTCAGTGGTCTCTGGGAAAGGAGGATGATCGTGGAACCAATGCAGCAACTTATGTGCGTCAGTGTTGTCTCGCTTTTGCATAGTATCTCTGCTGTCAACAATTTTGAAAATGCCTTTTTTTAGTAGGTACTGGAGATGGCATAACAGTTAAAACCAATCTACATTGTATTAAACTTAAAACTGGCAAGAATTCACTAAATGACAGCGTTTAATAATAAATTAAAGTTTTGGAGTGGAAAAAGTGGGTTTTTGCGGAGACAGCCGAAATACGCCAATTTTCAACTATCAGCCCAGACGCCGCGGTTCGTCAGACAAAAAAAACCTAAATAGTGAAATTGTAGGAAATTTTATGTACTTTCATTTTGGATAGAGAAATTAGGTACGAAAAGTTGATAGTTTTCGAGTTATAAGCAAAAAACCGCCAAAAAATGATGTTTTTTTCCCTTTTTTGCGTTTTTTTCAATGTTGCGTCACGAAATTTTGTTAGCAAACCTCAGATTCGGATTCAGCACACCAAAAAACATATAGAATGTAAAAATCAAAACTACCCCACAACTTTCCTGCTAAAAACATAATTTGACTGGAGTATAGGTATCTAAAATAAAATCAGAACGCTACCTCTAGAAGTGTCAAATTTGCATGTTTTGTTTTACTTACCGCTCTAATTAGGTTATAAACTCGAACAGCACTGGTGTTTCCATACCAACCAATTTTGTAAACCCAACTTACAATATCTATCAACAAAGCTGGTAAATACACATAACAACACGATCGGGCGAAATAGCTATTTTCCTAACAAGTGCAGAAAATCGATTTTCCGCACGCAAATGCCGTTGACAGCACGACGCGTAGCGGAGTGGTGTCAAGCATTTAAGTGCGGAAAAATAGGTTTCTGCACGTGTTAGGAACAATAGTTTTTCTACTAGTGTGCGGAAAAACGCATTTTCCGCACTGTTTTAGTGTTTTAGTGCGGAAAAGTGGATTTTCCGCACTAAAACATGTGCGGAAAATGCGTTTTTCCGCACGCTAGTAGAAAAAAGTATTTTTATACATTTCCAAACTGGCCACCAAAATTATTTTTTTAAGTTAGTTAATACTTTACACTTACTCCTCTCTGTAATTTAGACAAAGGACTTGCTTGGTATTCAAGCCCTGTATAATATTTCTGCATGTTAAACAAAGTTTAATATTAATAGTTTATTCATGGAGATTATTAGAAAAAACAATAACACGTAGTACATAGCACAAAAACAAAAAATTAATTTAATTAAAACATCATTATTTTAGGGCATTTTTTGATTGGCATCACAGCTTGCACCAGTTGTATTAATATAATAAAATTAATGTTACATGTGTCAGTGTCATTGGCCGCATTAAAAGTGTTTAAACCATGGAGGTAACATAAAAAAATAATAAATATCATAAAGTAAATCCAATGTCACACGTTTTAAATTTAAAAAAAATAATAATGTAGCAAAATGCTTTTGTTTCGGTGCTTTTAGATTCCAATTGACTGGGATTCGTTTCATTTCACATGTTTAAGTCGGTTTCTTTGATCTTCAAACGAAGACAGCGCCAACACCTTTACCCTCACGTCGGCTTTCTTTAAAATTATGTAAAAAGTCATTAAAACTAGTAAACTACTAAATCTCATAAGACGTGTTTGTTTATTCAGTAGTTTCTCGTAAAATTTGTAAGTGTTGTGGTATTTTCGGGTCCATATCACAACGGCCACTTTTCACAACGGCCACCCAGAATTTTGTTTTTTCACAACGGCCACCGTGTTCACAACGGCCAACTTATTTCTCTGTTCGCAACGGCCACCTCGATCACAACGGCCACCTAGACACAATGTTCACAACAGCCACCTCGATCATAACGGCCACCCAATTAAACAGAGCAACCGAAAATTTTGCATTTTCACAACGGCCACCTTGTTCATAACGGCCACCCAGATTCTGTGTTCACAACGGCCACCTCGATCATAGTGGCCACCTAATTAGACAAGGAGACCGAAAAATTTGCATTTTCACAACGGCCACCTTGTTCATAACGGCCACCCAGATTCTGTGATCACAACGGCCACCTCGATCATAACGGCCACCCAGATTCTGTGTTCACAACGGCCACCTCGATCATAACGGCCACTCAGATTCTGTGTTCACAACGGCCACCTCGATCATAACGGCCACCCAGATTCTGTGTTCATAACGCCCACCGCGATATAACGACCGCCGAATATCTCTGTTCACATTCTACATAGACAAGACCAATCGAAAACGAATGCGCCTCTTGTACATCAACCAAATAATACATGGCTAATATGTTGCACTTTTGTTTGTGTCCGCGATTTTTTATATCAAAATATCACATGCGAAACAAGTTGATTTATATCCTCACTTAAATCGACTGTTTATTTTTAAAGAAATCATCAATCATGATTATATTCCATAAACTAAGTAAATTCCTTTAACAGTTATACCTACCAACCCAGAGACCAGATACCGGAAGACCAGTGTTTAATACAAAGGATTATGCAGTTTACAGATTTTATATCTAAAATGTGAGGTACCTATATTTAAAATAAAGCGTATTCTTACTTTTTTTTAAACACTTAATTTCTTTAAAATCATTCCTACAGAGGTTGATAATAAGAGAAAAAATTTAATCTTGATATACTACCTACATCAACTATTTCACTATAGTGATACATGTTTTATCAGATAATGAAAAATGCCCTGTTTTTCATGGTGCCTTATGTTCCGCAGTTATTAAATACGCCGCTGTATATCACGAATCTAGGGAAAAAAGTCCTTGGAAAAAAGGTTCCGGAAATAAGGTCCCCAGAAAAAAAGTCCCCAGAAAAGAAGTCCCCCGGTAAAAAGGTCCCCGGAAAAAAAGTCCCCCGGGAAAAAGGTCCCCGGAAAAGAAGTTCCCCGGTAAAAAAGTACCCGGTACAAAAAGTCCCCTGAAAAAACGTCCCTATAGTAGTTTGAAAAATAAAAGTCAAAATACTCGAAATAAATATAATTATTATTCCAATAAAATACAAAGTTTATAAATTTAAATTAATGTTCCGAACATATTCGTTGTCTGATGTTGTGGTCGACAAAGGAGGCATCCATCGATTTGGACCCTCATTTTAAAAATGAGACCGGAATTGGCGGCATATAGCACCAAAATTTTAAAAAATCAAGTTGGGGTTGTTACACAAACAAGAAAACGTCCACAATATGAAGTTCTCCAGAATCGACTGAAACAACTATGTGAAGATTATCGAGATGGACTACGAGATATTCCGGATTTTCTAAGTGTTGTATTTTATAGGAATAATAATTATATTTATTGCGAGTATTTTGACTTTTATTTTTCAAACTATACAAACTTTCTGGGGACTTTATTTCCGGAGACTTTTTTTCCGCCACCCGTGTATCACACATATTAATTTACGCTAGAACAGAAACAAAAAATAATGTTTCATGGGTATAAGAACTTAAAACAATAATGCGCTTCTAGGATAATTCGCCCCCCACAATTCGCCACCGGATGAGTCACCCCCGCGGATAATTCGCCCCCGGACGATTCGCCCCCGGAAAAGAATAAAAAAAAATAGAACAGACCACCCATGTATTTCGTAACAAAACTTACAAATAGTTTAAATTAAAATTGAACTTTTACGAATTAGTTAAATTTTGTTAGTTACAGTCGTTAAATGGACTTAACTTCTTTTAAATTGTTAAACTTAAAGATAACAATTAAAGATACTACACAAATAGCTGTTATAGACATTAGAACTTAACTTAATATATAATAATATTATAAATATATACAGGGTTATTCAAATTCGAGGCTCACCATTGGGATCTCTGAAACCGTAAAGGTGTGTTTACACAGTGCGAGCTAGCGTGCGAGTTGGCATAGACAGTAACTGTCCTGCAGCTACTGTCATTGTGTAAACGAATCAGTGCGAGTTAGTCAAGGCGAGTTGGACAGTCACTGGAGTGCGAGCTACTATAAAATATTTTGTTTTCACTGCCCACTCGCAACTGTCAACAACTTCTCTCGGTGTCTGGCCAGTAACTGTCATTTTCAGCTCTTCGTGTAAACAGTCGAGGTACATGGTGGCGAGTAGGCAGCAACTGTCATGACAGTTGCTGCCTACTCGCCAGGCAAGCTACTCGCACTGTGTAAACACACCTTAAGAGATAGGAGGACGGTTAAATTGGGGCAAAGTTGCGCTATATAGTGCTGATCAATAATTAAAAAAGAAATATAACCTATCTACCTTAGTTTTTTTTATTATGGCCTAAAAACAGAAAAATGACAATTTTGTATTTTGGGCATAAGTTGGTTGTTATTAAAAATCTGTTAAACCTTTCTTTAAGCAACTATTTAACCGAAATACCGTAGTGGTATCAAAATTTTTCTACCCCGTTTCGGTTTTACGGAATCATCCTCAGGTTTGTTTTTTCATACGGGCGGTATATTGGATTTTTACAGGATCGGATAGAGTTTTTGATGGTGCTTTCAATGATGTATGACATGCTTTCGACTGCCGAAATCTGCTGTTATTTACAGAAATAGTAAATGTAAATAAATTGCCATGGAAAAACTTCTCGAATTATGAAAAGGGTTATTTAAATTCGATGCTCACCATTGCACAATGCTGATAAATACTTATCTTAATCTTAAAGAAGAAATGTAACCTATCTACCGTTTTTTATTATAACATTGTAGTACAAAGTGATTAATTGATTACAGAAGAGGTTCAAACTGGAGGCCGTTCTCACGTATACAAAGATTTGCTCTTTTTATAATATTGTTTCTCGAATTGTAGCAAATGCATGTAAAATGTTTCTTCTTAATTCCCCCCTATCCTTAATCCTGTTCTTATAGATTTTATTATATTATAGCAGGCCATTTCACAACTTTCAATTCCTTTCCGGGGGCGAATCGTCTGGAGGTGAATTATCCGCGGGGGCGAATCGTCCGGGGGCGAATTGTGGGGTGCGAATTGTCCGCAACCCCAATAATGCAACAATGGTATTACAATAAATTGTACTATTATTATTTATCTACCATTTTATAAAAGAAAAAATTCTATTACAAAATTTTAAGTATGCCAAATATTTCGGATTAAGGTTAGGTTTATTACCAAGATTTGAAAAGGTCTTGAAAATTTCTCATGCTACCTTCTATAGTTGTGTTTTCAAGATTATTTCAAGTTCATACTGGGTGTAAAAAAAGCGTGCCAAACTTTTACTGGAAGGTTCTCCTTGAGGAATTATCAGTAATTCTTGGACAATTAACGTCCCTTAAAAATACATTTGTGCACGGAACCTTATGAAATATTTGAATATTTTAATCTTTACATCCGTTTTTATGTTACAATGGAATCGCACTTTCAGTAAAACCCTTCTTTTAAAAGTATGATTTATATTTGACTAGGATAGGTAGGTATCTACTTAAATAGTTCGGTGTTTTATTATCTGCAATTTTACAACACCTCCTGGTGAGCTGTTGCTGCTGTAGCGGCGGTAGCTTTATAAATTCTTGTCCTCCAAAGAACGATTACGCCATTTGTCGACATTTTTTTTCCAGATAATAATTGTTCCTTAAAAATGGGTATTACAATCGTTTGGTTTCTAAATTTTTTAATTTTGAAACAAAAAATTTAGAATATCCCAAAAGTATCAGGGCTATTTGATGTTTTTTACTTGATTATTACAAGAATCATACCAAACGGTAATTTTTTAATAATTTTAATAAATCACAATTTGGCACCTGTATTTTTATAAACAAAAGTGCAACATATTAGCCATGTATTATTTGGTTGATGTACAAGAGGCGCATTCGTTTTCGATTGGTCTTGTCTATGTAGAATGTGAACAGAGATATTCGGCGGTCGTTATATCGCGGTGGGCGTTATGAACACAGAATCTGGGTGGCCGTTATGATCGAGGTGGCCGTTGTGAACACAGAATCTGGGTGGCCGTTATGATCGAGGTGGCCGTTGTGATCACAGAATCTGGGTGGCCGTTATGAACAAGGTGGCCGTTGTGAAAATGCAAATTTTTCGGTCTCCTTGTCTAATTAGGTGGCCACTATGATCGAGGTGGCCGTTGTGAACACAGAATCTGGGTGGCCGTTATGAACAAGGTGGCCGTTGTGAAAATGCAAAATTTTCGGTTGCTCTGTTTAATTAGGTGGCCGTTATGATCGAGGTGGCTGTTGTGAACATTGTGTCTAGGTGGCCGTTGTGATCGAGGTGGCCGTTGCGAACAGAGAAATAAGTTGGCCGTTGTGAACACGGTGGCCGTTGTGAAAAAACAAAATTCTGGGTGGCCGTTGTGAAAAGTGGCCGTTGTGATCAGGTCCCGTATTTTCATCAATATTTTTGGTTCTGCGGAAATTATGTCTTTGAACGTGAAAGTGGGTAGGTAATAGAACGTACGGAAAGATTAAAAATAAAAGCTAAAAACTGCGCCTTCAAAATTGTTACTAAGAATTTTTTCAGGAGTTTTTTTTTTAACAGGCTCTATGTCTATGTATAACAGTTGTCGAAATCATAAAAACACGTAAAGCACACAGCAATTAATTTCAGTAATATTTTGCAGCAAACATTCGAGATTACACAGAACTGGTGCTATTATTACAACGTTAATGTTCCTACAAAAATGTTAACGACTTTGCAGAAGTAGAATTTTTTTAGATATAACTATGATACAGGGCTAAACTGTCTTCTACATTTCTACATACTTCGCGAACGTTTACGTAGTTTTAGGGTAACAGTACATAATATTATACTAGACTTTATAAAAAGTATTCGGAAACCAAATATGTACTACCTAAACGTTAAACATTACAGTAAATTATAGTACGAGTAAAATGCAGAGCAGCTACCATTCATCAGCAACACATTATAAACTGTGAAGATGGGTGTAAACATTAGCACTGTGGCTGTTTACAGCTTACAGCAAACATCTGTTTCAGTTCAGAATCAGTGATCAGTAGAGCCGCTATAGCAGAGTTGAATATGCATGAAACACTATTATGGTATAGTTGGATACTTTGAAATATAATTACAAGTCTCTAAAAAAATCCCTGAAAATGAAATTTTACAATTTCTTTTTGATTTCTTTTTCTTATTGTGAACCTTCACGTCCACTTGATTACATCAAGGGTTGTCTACAGGCTTTTAAAAACTTCGTGAAGGATGTGAAAATAATTCATTAAATTATATAGGACTACTGCAATTACAAACTAGTATTTCTCAATCGTCGTTCCCAAATGCCAACAGTCTTCCTAAATCTTAAAACTGTATTCGATACAGGATGTCCCAAACTTGAAGCTCGCTAAGGCAAATCGATACTTTTACCTACCCGTTTTAAAATTTAAATTGAGAAATACTGTACTGTACTAGCCTAGACTTTCTTATATTCCAAAAATTTTCATGATTTATGTTTCTTTACTTAATTTATTCAATAGAAATAGTTAAGCGCCTCCCTTCAAATTAATAAAAGCAGGAAGAGGAGGCGAGTGTTATGGCATGGGTTTTAAAAATACGGCCAATAGAAAAATACTATGATTTTCACGAGCCGCCACTGCTTGCGACTTTAAAATATTGTCCTGAGGCCTCAAAAACTGAAAAGCTCCTCTAAGTTATGCAAACAGTGGAGTTCGTTAAAATCAGACAAAGTGGTGACTGTAACCTGAGATTTTCTCCCGAAAAAATTATGCAATATTTGACTCCAAACACGTTGATTTTGCGGCACCATTTTGAACCTCGAATTAAAATTTCACGATTCTCTAGGGAGCCGCGGTCAAAGGCGGATCTACGGGGGGGATAGGGTTAATAAATTGAAAATGAAAGGGTGTGTGTTGTATTAACATTATTACACAACATTTTGTACCTCCCGGATCATTCACCCCCTCCACCAGGGAATTTTTCTATATCTACCCTTGGCTGCGGTCCCAAATTAATGTACAATCTGTCATTTAATAATAAGAATCTAATTGCAAATTATAGCAAAAATTTACGCACATTCTTATATTTACAAAAAGAGAGCGCGGGCTCGATGTCTGAGACTGTCTTCAGCGAATTAGTTTTGATAACATATTCTATAACTTTACTGAAGCACTGGGTTTAAAGACAATTTTCTTCTTTTACTTCACGATGTTTCCTTTTGTAATATTTGCAAAATTATAACTAGCTGTAACAATCCTGATAATAACAATAAAAAAAGTATTCTATGCTGGTACATTTTTATGATCTTTTTTTCGTAATCATGTTATTTCTATTATTTCTTCCCTCCTTCAATAGCTCTTTGACAGAGTTAATTGGAGTGTCTGAAAGCTATTTAACTGCTGAAGTGGTTAGTACACAATGTCGCCGTTGCACTTTATTACTTCTGATGATGCGTAGGATTTAAAATTGAATGCTATTTGCACCAGTTAACGACCCACGGCCAATTAAACCCATTAATTCAGCTGAAAACCTCCACGGACATCACAAAACAAAACGATTCGATTGTTTATCGCCTGTTGTTTTCATACATTTCAAGACTGTCTAAACAGTTACGTAAAGCAAATGTTCACGAACAGAACTTACGCAAGTGCATTATCACAAATGTAAATGAAGTAATAACTAAAGAAAAAAGGAAGGTTCTTTGACCCCATCATCTCCTGTATGTGATGTCAACTGCATTAAATAGACAATAAATGACTGCGTGGCTTTAAGTTCTTCAAATCATTCTTGAATACCCATTTCATATAGAAACATGAAATATTAACCTGTCTACAATCTGTTCGTGATACAACATACTTAAGTGATCTTATGTTGTATTTACTGGTATTTTTATTAAATTGTTTTATATGCACAAAGGCGTTTACGTTTTACCATTTTACTAATGCATGAATTCCTACTTGAGAAAGCCTCCTGCTTAATACTAAAACCAACCACAAAAGTTTGTAAACAGAATCTGTAATGTTACAACGACAGCTTTCAAGGTAAGGTTTTGTAAACTCGAATAATAAAAATGACTATAAAAACGGTGTGTTATCAGGTCAAAAAATATTATTTATGAGTTTTAACCATATTCCTTTATATTTATATATACCAACTATAGATTATGATTGTCTCTTAATATACCTACCATTCGAACAAATCGGAGAAATGCTTTCTAATTAAAATCAATACAAACTTGTATAATAAACATAAAATCACAATAACTGCAATTAGTATGTATTTTTCAAATCTGCATCCACTATTATGTTTACAATATACTTCCATGTACCAGAGATCATCACAATTAACAAAAAAAATACTATTATCTTGACAGAGAAGGGCTCGCGACTGGCTTTAATTGGATATACAGGGTGTCTCTAAACCTAGTACCATAAATTTACCAGTCGCTTCCTGACGCAAAAATAAGTCGAAAATGTCTATAAAAATTTTTTCCTAAACCGCAGCATAAGGAAGCTACGGGGTCTTTGAAAATGGTGTTGAAAAAACGGAAAACAATTGCATTTTAAAAACGGTTTGAGATAAAAAAAAATCGAAATTTTGCAGGCAGCCTAACCTATTGAAGGTATAAACAGTACGAACACTTACTGTAACTATTTTTATTTTAATTTATTTTTCAATAAATTAATTTACATACAAATCCAGCATTCTAAATTGATTTTGGCTAAACAGAAAACCTGCATTTTATAGGAAACGGTTAGTCCAGGGGAGTTGAAACAAGAGTACCTTTTTTGTTAATTAGGCAACAGGGAATACAAGTCTCTAAACTAAAATGGAAAAAAACAAAAGGTTAAGAAAAACGGGTTACAAGAAAAAGGTGATAACCCCCATTCGCACCGCCCCTGGTTAATTTACAAAAAAAAAATAGTAGAAAGTTTATACCTTTAATAGGTTAGGCTGCCTGCAAAATTTCGATTTTTTTCTCAAACCGTTTTTAAAATGCAATTGTTTTCCGTTTTTTCAACACCATTTTCAAAGACCTGTAGCTTCCTTATGCTGCGGTTTAGGACAAAATTTTTACAGACATTTTCGACTTATTTTTGCGTCAGGAAACGGCTAGTAAGTTTATGGTACTAGGTTTAGAGACACCCTGTATAATGTACCCAAATTTAATTAGTAAAAGCAAACTATTAAATAAATTAAATGAACATGGAAGAGCATTGAACTTTTCAGATCAATCTACTATAACATGATAAATATGGAAATAAGACACCAACCATTTAAATGATAATAGACAAGCAATTATCTGTTTTCGACTAAATGTGCAAACATTTCTACAAATAACATAATTCATCGAATTATACTTCCGGTAAAAGTAATATAGTGAATTATAATATGAATTAAATATTATTATGATAAAAAATTGAAAACAAGGTAGGTATACAGGGTGGCTGATTTTTCATTGTCTAGCTTGTATTTGTATCTGCTAAAATATTAAAGATACAAGAAAAATTTAAAGGAGACACTTAGCTAAGAGAACCTGGTGTATAAAATAGGGCAAACAATTTTTTTCCACGGCCTACTTGTTTTCAGGAAAAATATATAACTTTGGTTTTTTAAATGGAACACTCTGTATATTTTTGCGGAATAAGATTCTAAATTAATTTCTCTTTACAAGCATGTATCACTAATAACGTTTTGGTTTTAAATTACGCCTTTACAGAATTACTTTAATCTGTCCATCTTTTTCAAAACTAATTTATAGCCTATAGCTATAAAGTATAGATTCTGATAGGTACTACCTCGAGCGTCTCGTCTTTATTTTCATAAGATTGTTTGGTAACCAAACTTTCGATGTTCGATTATCTACAATGTTCTGTAGGTATAGTATCTAAAGATTTAAAAAATTGTAATAGCAATTATTGTTTACCCATTAATTCAAAAATACATATTTACACCATCTTACCATGCACCTAAGTATATAAAACAGTATCATCAGGTGTAACATTCAAAAAAATTACGCATTCGAAATTAACCGAAATTATCATATATAATACTACTAGTAACTACGAAATATCCGACAATTTTTGGACAGTATGTAAGAGTACTTGATGCGCGATAATTCGCTATGAGTCCGAAGGACGAATAGCGAATTATCCTGCATCAAATACGAATACGTACTGTCCAAAAATTGCAGGATTATTTTTATTTCGTAGTTACGAGTAGTATTCGGAGGACAATTTGACGAACCAAATTTAAATTTTTATAGTTTCAAATCAGATTAATAATATTTTTCTTCGTAACCATGGTTTTATATACAAACCAGACAAAAGTCAAATTTAATTTTTCTTTCTACCTACGTATTTTGTGCATACTTTGTGATATTTTCGGTAAAATGGAAGCAAAACGGGTTCAACAGAGTACACTTGAAGAGATAGAGGAATCTTAGAAGGTAAAACGCCCAAGAATTGTATGAAATTTAATGTTTCTTTCTACGTATTTTGTGTATGGTTTTATTTGTGACATTTACGGAAAAATGGAAGCAAAATGGTTTGGCTAGAGTACACTTGAAGAGATAAACGAAGCTGTAGAAGGTACAACTCCCAAGAATACTGTGAAATCTCACACCTCGGTTTGGAAGCAGTTTTTTTTTGACAGAAAAATTATCGCTGAAATTTTGTACTAGTCCTAAATATCCGAGAATATACAAATTTGGAGTGCGCTGATTGGCTTGTCAAGTGAGTAAAACGCAACCGGATTGGTCAGTTTAGGGTGTGTCAAATTGTCAGTATAATAAGTAATTATAGTAGTTTGACATATGCATGGACCATCCCTTATGTATTACCTGTGAAAAGCCTTCAGAATGTTTTAGTAACCATAGCCTTTATGTCTCATTTTGTAACCTTTCAATCTGGTATAACACCAGCATTTCCTAATGTTTGCAAACCGAAAGATTTATGACTTGCTAATTTTATTTACAATCATACTACGATTACAACTATTATAAATAATTAAACAGTTACCACCCACTGTACGACCGTAATTGAATTCATGGTAATTGCGATGTTCAATAAACGCTGAAGTAACGTGACCGGATGTGAACCTGCCATCACTCATAAGGGGTTCCGGTTGAACATGCAAGCGGAATAAGAATTATTTATTCAAATTATGTGTCTCTTACAAAGCACGTTCTTCCTTCTTGTTCCACGAAAATTTTACTTGCCTTCTACAAATGAAACGCATTATTGAATAGGAGATACGTAGGTGTTAGAAGAAAACTTACAAAACTACAAGCAAAAAAATGTTCCATTTTATGATAAAGTACCAAATAAGTGGAACAAAATTAGGGGAATTGTGTGTAATAATTAAATGACTAAATGTAAAGTAACAGACACTTAATATTGCAAGTACGCAAAACATAAGAAAATAATCAAAAGTCTTTCATAGTTACAAGAGCAACAAGGTTCACCAGAAGACTATTTCAAGTTGGTTTTGCAATTTTAGTAATCGACAATCGAATAAATTCTCTTTCTTGTAGCAGCGTCGCCAAATATACCTACGAGTAAATTTCTTTAAACATAATTTACAGAAAACGCTAAGCACTAGAAGGCAAAAAGAACCTACTATTTTAAGATTAACCTCCATTATAAAGGACAAAGTGAGTGAATAGATCAAGCTGATAAAAATTTTAATTCTACAGAATTAACTAAGTTATGGTCCAAAATTACTAGTGTAAGTATGTGCCGCGTAGACCTTATAATAATAAATTATTCGATGATGTGTGGACATCTGCAGTGAGAAGAAGGCTCCTTAATTTTGGACTCGGGGGATGCACAACACGAAAGAATTTGATTTTAGAGAAACAAAGAGGCAACCGTTTACCACAGAAAAACTAACATTAGAAACAGCAGCAAGCGGTGTTGCTCAGCGATGAATCCATTTTTACGGAGAGTAAATCACCCAACCATGGGATTACCATCTCCGTTGAAACTTTGCTGGACTCCATGCCATTTCTGGCATAACTAACGTAACAAACTGAATTAAAGTTCTGCTTAGGATAACACCAGAGATCAAAATCACTGTGAGGGGCATAAAGCAATGTAATTCTTTTCTTACCCCTAAGGCTCTTGTTGAAGCAACTTAACAGGTATATTGTCAGGAGTAAGCAGGCGTGGATAGCGTGGCGGGGTGGCGATCGCCACCTGGGCCAAAAGGCCGCTGGAGGCCAAAAGTTAAAACTTTGTTTGGTCGAAACATATTTTTCTAAATTCTAATCGTAATTAGATTAAGCGGGAAACACGACTTCGATATACCGACAAGACAATCGTTGTTTGTTATTGTAGTTTATATCTGACCCAAAAATCCAAACCATAACATCGCCCTTTGTCGCCAGCTCAATACGCAAAAAATATAAACATAGACTCTCGTCTATTTTTAAGGCAATATTGGGTATTATTGTTCGATTTAATCACGATCAGCCAAATCGTATCCGTATCTGTAAAATCTTTAAACCAAGACGAGCTCGAGCTCGAAAAACCCGGACATTTCTGCCGGGCGAATTTTCATCTTACTATCGCATATCTGAAAATAGTTAAAAGATTTTCGAAAAAGATAAATTTCAGTTTATTCAGAATATTTCAGAAGTACCTGCAGATATACTGAAAATCGATACATTTTTGTCAAAAGGCATACATTTGCGTAACTTTTCTCTAATTTAACAAACTTTGTATCTCTTGGTATAAAGGTAGCTGAGATCCCCTTGTACATCATTTTATCACGAACACTTAGTATTATTGCAATACTAGTATGATTTTTTTTTTTTGGCAAGAATTCTGCTTGCACCGAAGGAATCAAAGTAGTTATAAAACATTTTTACAATCAGATTGCAAAGTACGAAAATTCCGCAAGAAAGTGCGGTAAGTTGTTTAACACCGAAAAAAGAAAAAACAACAATAAGACATCCAAAATCTGCTGATCAAAACATTGGGAGAAGAAAAGCGGTTCAAAATTTAGAGTTCGCCGAGTAAGTTTGGCGTGGTTTGGCAATACCGATCTCCATAAGACCAACGGTGACTTGGTACAGACTATAGTGAGAAAATGAGTGAAAATTGACAAATTAATTAATTAATTAATTAATTAATTATAAAGCAATAGCAATATTTAATTGACTGGCCAGCACAAGCCCCGAATCGAATAACCTATTCCAACGGATATCTAACACGATTTCTAAAACAACATCGACAAAAAATTATAATTCATTGAACAACTCTGGTATGTCTGGTACAGCAGAAAATTTCGAAGGAAAAGTTTCAATAACTAGTATATCAATATAAACCTACAGCCACGTATATGCACCAGCAATTTCTAAAGCAAATTTAAAGTGAGGGAATGAAAAACAAACAAAAGCCATGATTTAGATTTGGCGACGCATCGGGCGAGACTTTGGCTCTGGTCCAGTTGTATTTCTGACTTTAAAGTCTAAAAAACTATATTAATTCTTAAGGTTTTCTCTTTCATATTTAACAGCAACTACTTAACAACAAACAAGGACAGCTGTTAAACCGTGTGACTGTGACAAACTTCTGGCTATTTTTCACCGCTGCACCAACACAGCTCACAAATGTAGTTTATCAAATTTATAGATTCTCTTTGATGAGAAAAAATATAAAAGAATTAACTTGGTAATCAACACAACGAAAAAAACTCCTCAGATGTTTTATAAGTGGAACTTATATATAATGTCGAAAGAAATCGAGGCTCGTAGACTAATAATAAGTTTTAACTAAGTTTTCAACTTCCTCTTCCGCTATTTTTTCTTAAAGTTTCACAGTCTGATAAATTATAAAGAAAATAATAAAATAAATATTGCAAACACTGTAATTAAGTGCTGACAAATGCATTATGTAGGTGCCTGTATCAGTAATATTTTACGAGCTTTTTAATTTGCAATTTGATTTTATGGCCGTATCAAAATGGTTTAAATAATAATTTTTAAATATCTTAATCCCGTACCAACAAACATTTGCAATAACAGTAAATATGACACCTTGAAAATGGCTAATCTGTGAAATACAAGGAGTATAGGTTCAATTTTCAAAAGAGCTTAGTTAACTCATAACTTATAATTAATTATAACTTAGAACTTCGATGATCACTGATTATTATTTTTATTTTTTTTATAATGATAATGTTGTTTGTAATTTAAAATTTCAGTTGGATTTGCAAGAGTCAATTTAATCTCAAAAAGGTATATGTGCCTAATTATTTATTACGACAGATACAAACACGTATAATAGCCAACAGCCTAATTTCACATAATGTGTGTATAATTTGTTTAATCAATTGGAATGCAGAACAGTGAAAAATTAATGGCAAAATCTGAAAACTACTTAAAATATGTAGACACAAACTTGGGAGCCGGTGGGGAGCTTTACTTTATTCAAGTGCAGTGTGCAGATTACTGCAGTGTCTAGTCTGGATAAAATTTATTCGCAATTATAAAGGAAATAAAATCAAGCTACTTGCTTGATTGAAAGTATTTAGGTATATACAGGGTTTCCAAGATAAAAGGAGCGCATGCATGGGGATCTCGTAAACGGTAAAAACTAGAAATCCGTTCAAATGGAAAGAAATGTACAGTACAGGCTGGAAAATCTTAAATTTTCAATTTTCTATTTCCCTATGTAAATCAAATATTATTTCTAATGTTATCAGCAGGAAGAAAGAATTTCATGTCAAAAGTTGTGTTTTGTACAAAACCCTCGCGCAGTTTTCTTTTGGTTGAGCTAGAAATACCTAAACCTAAAACCTTCCTAAACTTTTTGTTGGTAATTTGGAATCGACCATTAGAAAACCCGGTCCTCTTCATTTTCAATGGAGTTGGGTGTATAGTTGAGAAAAACTCATTCAGACACTGCTATCTCGCTCTATTACACGCTGTTAGTACGAATGAAAACATTGATAACAGAAATCTAAATGTCTAAAAGTGTATGTTCGAAGTGTCTATACTTACAAAACAAATTTCAAAAAATCAATGTCAGTTTTGGAACCTCTATGATATGCACCCATTACATATAATTCATTTAATAAAACGCCATATGCCGTTTTCAATTCCGTCCAATATAAAAGACGACAAAGTTTTGCAACCAAATATATCTCAATGGGTAATGTTACAACATTATACGTATATCTCTTCCATTATCACGGACAAGAGTAGTACTTAGTATTTTGTTTTTACCCTATGGACCTATATCGATTACGAACTAAAGACCCTGTAACAAATACTTGCTTGAAATAGCACTAACTCAGTTTTCTAAGTTTCAACTTTTTGTGTTAATGCTAATCTTTACTATTTTTCTCCACTTTTCTACCTCGAAATCAGTGGCGTAACTACCGGTGTTCAACGTGTCCAGTGGAACAAGGTCGGGAGGCTCCAGTGACCCGCATATAATTGAAAAAAAAATTATTTATTTTTTATTTGTTTATTAATAAATAAATAATTTTTTAAACAAATTAGGTTTTATAATAATTAAAGTGTAAGTAGACAATACTTTTCTGTATTTTCCACTGAATTCAAATTTTTCTCTAATTTCTTATATAAAAAAGGTTGTAATAAAAAGTTTCTTCTTAAACCAAAAACTGAAGATGCTTTATTGAACACCATTTATCGTTGTTTTCGAATTTATCAAAGGGCCTTTGTAATTTATAACAAATTTAACTACTCTTTTCGAATTCAGTAACAAGCAAAAGTTGCGAGTAAAAACTGAGTGGCTGTTTTTCAAAAATTTAAAAGCAAACCAAAGTTAGTAGATTAAAATATAATTTAAAAAAAAATCAACCACTCGCTTCACCTGCGCTCGCTCAGGATTGAAACATTTGCACTGGCTGGAAAACTCTAATTTTCCTCCAATTTCCTATTTTTTGAAGAAATTTTTTATTCTTGCTATTTGGTATGGGGGCGGGGGCGGTGCAAAGTTTGGCACACAGCTAAATATCGCGTTGTTACGCCATTGCTTGAAATTATGACGTTTTCTTGTCTTAAACTTGAGGGACAGCTATTTTTATATCATATATAACAAGTCGACATTGTGAAATGTTCATAATTTTAACAATAGACCTATAGTTACAAAGACAATGAACTTAAATTAGCACAAACTGATAATACTTATGCATCATACACCAACAAGTATAAGACATCTGGCACATTAATTACCTATTTAGATTAATAATAATTATACCATTGCGAATTGTTTACAAACAAACTTATTGTGTTTATTTTCTTTAATGGTATATATTGATAACCGGTCTATTTCTGACCTAAGACCATTACTACATTCTACTCATTGATAAGGTTTATATTATTTATGATGTAAGCTTACCTTTTCGCATACGTTCTTACAGAAACCTGTTGCTTGCGAGCAGCACATGAATTCTGAAAAATAAGACACATTAATTATTACAAAACGACAGTAGGCTATAACAAATTATTTTTAATTAAACAACTGAATTCCTTACAGCTTCTCATTTCGTGGTGTGACTTTTAATGGGGACATTTGTGTGGGTATAATACAAACATTTTAAAACTGTATTGTAAAAGACAATTAATTATTGGCGACAAGTTTATGAAAAGAATGAACAATTAAAAGAGAATCTCGCACTGAGCAGCTCGTAACTCGATATTCACATACAAGTTAAATTCATTGGCACATTCCCACATTATTTAAACAAAACAACAGCGATTATAGGTACCTACTATCGATGTTATACGAAAAAATTTTCAAGGCGTAATATTGCAATTAGCCGATCAATCGATGTATTAATTCATTATCAACGATACTTGTACACACATAACAAAAACAAGTGGAATATCATCCATTTATACATCAGCTGTAAGTGTATCTGCCTAAGAAGAGAATACTAAAAATTGTGCAATTAATTTAGAAAGATGATTCATGTTTACACGTTACCCATGGAAACAGCCATCGCAATTGTTCTTGATTAAGTAGTAATATCGGCTTAACGTAGCCATCAATTTGAATCGACGATTTGAATCTTTCTTTAATCCTACCCCTACCCATCAACTGGACCGCCCAAGTCCGAATAAATGCACAATTTCACATAATTCTTTAAATAGAGGTACAAATTTGAAAGCATACGTAAATAACCACAGGGTTATTCTCTCCATGAGCTTCGATGACGCCCTGCCAACAAATAGTATGCCGCATACTTTCAATAAATCTCCCCAAATCTTCTTGGGGTACCTATATTGGTCCAAACTGTCATGAATACTTTATTACTTTTTAGAGCTACAGGTCGGTTCCCGATCTTCCAATCCAACTTTTCCCCACAAGGTCCGCGCTGGAGCGGCCTGCCGATCACAGGAGTGTGGTGTTCTTCCAAGAACGGTAGGAACAATCTTGTTTAAGCTACTACGTGTGATCTGCAGTTATTATCTTGTTAAACAGAAAAATCCAGGACACACATAGTATCTGGCAGTAGTCTTGGTCCAGGTTATCCAAGTACAACAACGAGAGCTGTATAGGAATGTTAAAAGTGATACCATGCAATCAAATACTCCTCCAAACTGATCTACCTCCTAAACCAACCCTTCACCATAGAGTTCACCTATTAGGCGACCATCACAGCATGTCAACCTAAATCTTAAGTCATCACTGAAAAGCACTGCTGGCCCCTGATTTATTCCCCGATCTGCATGGCATTGAACAAACTCCAGTCGGTTTCTTCTGTGATTCCAACGTGGGTTTCGGACCAGGTATTTGTAACCTCTTTCTTATGCTTTCTGTAAAAACTTGATACCACTGGCTCTTCAATCTCTTCTGTCTTACTATAACATTGTTGGGCCCTTTAGACCACGGGTAGATTTCGTACCAAAACGTTCTATCTCTAAAGATAAATTATGTTAGTGGCAAACAGTGTAGTAAGTGCTTAGCGCAAGTTCAATATTAAAGAGTGGTAGGAAAGAAATAACTCCATATCGTATACGAGCGTCAAACTTATCAGCTATGATAATAATAATAATATGCCGGAGTAGCCCCTTTTTTCAGCAACAGATGCGTAAATATCTAAAGAGAATCTTTCGTAGATTTAAAGTAGCGAATCTTGTGGAACTAGTTAGAAAGTCTACAGTAATTATAATATGAAATAGTAGTAAAGTTAAAACCCAATTATTTCAGTAAAAATATCCAGATAAACCGTGTCTCCATTCATCATACATGAAATTTTTGTTTCAACTGATTACAAACGATGCAAGCAATTAGCAAGTATGAATATTAAAACACCAGCATGACTGAGACAAACCTCTTACTTAATAACTAGAATTGCAAAGTTAATTTCTTCACTCTGCTTCTTATATGTTAAACACATTTTCAGTTAACTAATAAAAGACATTTGTTACGACACTATGTTAAAATTATTTCCTACTAGCAAAATGAATTCGAATGTAAGTGTAATATGTTTCATAAAGATCAGGAAAATGGCCGAAACAAGTTATCAAAATAATTTTATTCTCAAAAAACGGAAAGGAGAAGAATCGATGATGATTCATCTTTGTGCCGTCCAACATGAAGGTTCTGCAACTTTATACGGGGTGAGGATACATATTATACATTACAGAGAAGCTGCAAAAAATGCAGTCGTCATTAGTTTGAGACCAATTCAGTAATTAAAAACAGTATTCATTAATTTAGTCTATCATGTGAACGCAGCGTTGCGGGGAGTTGTAGTCACGAACCAATGTTTTTATATTTTTATTTCTACTGACTAAACTCGACGTTCGTAGGTGCTTTGTGATTGTCTTTATACATTTGTAATTCCAAATTTATTTAATAAAGAACAATAGCTGTTAAAGAGTAACAACGTCCTACACAAGAATTAAATAATGAAATTGCCGGTAAAAGAAAAAAAAGTCATATATTTAGGAACAGGTGGATTTAAGCCAAAATCATAAAATGCTACATTTTATTTCCATGTGTTTTGTTTGTTGGTTACCGTGGCGAGAAACTTTGGACGAGAACGCTATACTACCTACACATAGGATTGAGGCAGCAAAATGGTATTGGAAGCGGTGGTAAGACACAAACAACAACTCCTCACGTACGCAGACAATGTTACGATAATAGCAAGGTCTATGTAAGAAATGAAAGAAAGAACAAATTTTGAACACGAGGCCAGAAAACTAGGTCTAGTGATAAACACAGAAAAATCGAAAGTTACGAAGTCAAGCGGTGAAGTTGTAAAGGAAGGAGCAGGAAAAATCACGATGACAGTAAATCGTAAAGTGGTACCTACTAATAGAGCTAATAATAAAAAAAAAGTGAGAGCATTTCATTCCTAGGAACAGTAAATTTAGTCCAGGCAAATTAGACCAAAAAAGGTGGTTTTGCTGCATTAAATCATGTAGTTCCAAAAGTTTCAGGAATGTGTAGGGGGAGGTTCCCTGAACAACGCCTAATAAAGTCCCATCGATTTCAGGTGCCGCTCGAGGGGGGGGGAGGCTCAAAGGTCCCATTTTTCAGTTATTGGCGCATATCTCGAAAACGATGCGTCGCACAGCAAATTTTATGCTATTCAAAATTAAAGGTTACTAAATTCCCTACAAAATGGTGTATTACTTTTGTCTCTATGTGTTACCGTCTCCGATATATGAGCCGGCGAAAATGGAAAATTTGCAAAAAAAATTGAAGCGCCTCAGGTTTTTGTCAGGCTTGCCCTTCCAACTCTTTTTCCTTCCATTTTACGCGAAACTCCTGAGGAAGGAAGTTGTAGAGCATTCAATTTCCTTCAATAATATATATACTTTTGCTAAATTATCTTCAATCAGTCAAAAGTTAACATAAGTTTCGGGGTCGATTTCGAGATTCTGCTAGTAAACTGCTGATCATTTTATTTCCGTTTTCAAGGGCTTTAACTCTCTCTATCACGTTATTTATTGTTTATGTAAACATAAATGGTATTTATTACCCATATAACATAACTAATAAAATATATATATGTATGAAAGTAGAAATATATAGGGTGTGTCTTAAATAGCAAACACGGAACACAGTACGCCATTCCCCTCCAGATACTGATTGGAAAAATATAATACAATAATGTCTGTTCTTAGCTAGTTTCAAATTTATTCTTGCAGTCAAAGATTGACATTTAATGAAAGTAGAAATATACAGGGTGTTTCTTAAATAGCGGACACGGAGCATATGGAGCTTTCTTAACACGATTCTGTCTCCATACTTAACAGCCAGTCTGTTCATCACGGTCCTCATATCTGGTTTTTGCCTACTTATCTCTTCCATAAGCTCATCCACGGAGTACTGCCCTTTATCCTGACCGAGCCTGAACATCTAAATACTGGAAAATCTCCTCCATGGCTACTGAAACAAATTCTTCCATGGGTCTGCCTCTCTGTTGGCCAGTCGGTTTACGCAAATAGAACTCTTTGTCTTCATGATATATAGCATCTGCAGCATATAAGTCTCCCACGCCACTAATGCGGATCAAGACATTGTACACCTTGCGGCGTTTGTGAAGTTTTTCTTTTTTTTGTTTCGCGAAAAAGCTGTCATCAATATTTTCAGTAGTACAGAGGAAACATTTAGTTTTGAATTCTAATCCAGGTTGTGACGAACTTCGCAAGGAAGTAGAAGCACCTGAACCAAATGAAGAAAGACAGGTTAGCTTAGGTAGATGAAATGCTTTTAAAAGGAAAATATAAGATGAAATAGTTCTTGACTAAAAAGTATTTACGAAATATTTAAGGAAGAGGTCTCTGCATATGGCCCATAAAGAATTTGTACATCAAACCACAGCCAATCTCTTCTTGTAACACTAGCACTTAACAACGTTTCCATTCCTTTTCAGCTGATTCATCACATATTAAAACACTTTCACAGCTTTTTCGCGAAACAAAAAAAAGGAAAAACTTCACAAACGCCGCAAGGTGTACAATGTCTTGATCCACATTAGTGGCGTGGGAGACTTATATGCTGCAGATGCTATACTTATATCATGAAGACAAAGAGTTCTATTTGCGTAAACCGACTGGCCAACAGAGAGGCAGACCCATGGAAGAATTTGTTTCAGTAGCCATGGAGGAGATTTTCCAGTATTTAGATGTTCAGGCTCGGTCAGGATAAAGGGTACTCCGTGGATGAGCTTATGGAAGAGATAACTATGCAAAAACCAGATATGAGGACCGTGATGAACAGACTGGCTGTTAAGTATGGAGACAGAATCGTGTTCAGAAAGCTCCATATGCTCCGTGTCCGCTATTTAAGAAACACCCTGTATATTTCTACTTTCATTAAATGTCAATCTTTGACTGCAAGAATAAATTTGAAACTAGCTAAGAACAGACATTATTGTATTATATTTTTCCAATCAGTATCTGGAGGGGAATGGCGTACTGTGTTCCGTGTTCGCTTAAATTAGTTATATGGGTAATAAATACCATTTATGTTTACATAAACAATAAATAACGTGATAGAGAGAGTTAAAGCCCTTGAAAACGGAAATAAAATGATCAGCAGTTTACTAGCAGAATCTCGAAATCGACCCCGAAACTTATGTTAACTTTTGACTGATTGAAGATAATTTAGCAAAAGTATATATATTATTGAAGGAAATTGAATGCTCTACAACTTCCTTCCTCACGAGTTTCGCGTAAAATGGAAGGAAAAAGAGTTGGAAGGGCAAGCTTGACAAAAACCTGAGGCGCTTCAATTTTTTTTGCAAATTTTCCATTTTCGCCGGCTCATATATCGGAGACGGTAACACATAGAGACAAAATTAATACACCATTTTGTAGGGAATTTAGTAACCTTTAATTTTGAATAGCATAAAATTTGCTGTGCGACGCATCGTTTTTGAAATATGCGCCAATAACTGAAAAATGGGACCTTTGAGCCTCCCCCCCCCCTCGAGCGGCACCTGAAATCGATGGGACTTTATTAGGCGTTGTTCAGGGAACCTCCCCCTACACATTTCTGAAACTTTTGGAACTACATGATTTAATGCAGCAAAAAATCTAATTTGACTGGACTAATTAGGGAAAACGTGCACGGAAAAAAATAACTTGCACAATATTCTACAATTGTTGAATTTTCTACTACAAAAAACTGCACAAATAGGGACAACCACAAATTATAATAAAATACTAAAGAACATTGCTGTAGTATTATTACTGCATATTATACGAAAACTTCATATATAAAGTTTGAAAAACTAGCACAAATGTATTGCCAAAGTTTGCGACGTGGTTGTTTGATATTTCATGTCAAACGAAATTGAGTTATTACATGGATTGCTGCTTAAGTAAATACTACAATTTGTAGTAGTGTGCTACAAATTTGTAGTAGCGTCTACTTCAATATTGTAGGAGAAAATGGCGTTTTTGCTATAAATCTAACTCCAATAATGTAGGTTAAAAACCAACAATTTGTCAGTATTGTTGTCAAACCTTTGTAGAAATAATTATGGTTAGCTACAATTTGTAGTAGTATTTACTTCAATGTTGTAGGATGAAATTATGTCGTTCCTATAAATTTAACTACAATAATGTTGGTTAAAATTGATCAGTTTGTTGGTATTATCCCATAAACTTTGTAGTAATATTTAAATTGTTGGTACCTATAGGTAAATAAGAAAATCAAAGAAAAGGAAGGTTTAAAATATATACTATCATAATATAGTTTTACTAAAACAGGTTTATTACACATGTAGATATAAAAATACACTAAGTTCTACAGTAGCTTTAGGCTTGTAATAGTGTACTGGAACTGGAGTCAAGTCCGTTGTGGATGTATTAGCTATCAACAAACTTTCATTAGTTTTCTCGCTAATGCCAGAAGAAGTGGGGAGATGATGTGCTGGCCCTCGCCTATTCAAACGAACGTTCAAATATTATTTCAGACTTTTCGACCAAACACTGAAATAAATACAACATGAAACTGTCACCAGCGAAAGCGACATACCACTATCCACACCACGCCATGGTCCACACATTGTTTTCCAAAAGAAAAGCAGAAAATCTTACTCGTTCAACTTGAAAGCTATTAAAGTTATTTAACAATTGCGTCTCATTCCAACAAGGGGTATCACTTCTTTTAAATCGGCTTCAGTCAGAATAACAAAAGTTTCTTCGTCAATTTTTTGTTCTGAAAAATAATAAAATATATTTATCTACCATTTAAGGACAATTTCGCTTCTATGGATAGATACCTCGAAATGTATCGATCAACTCCGACAGACGAAACAACGTCGTCCATATTAATAAATTTTTAGCACAAATATAATAATAATAATCACCAACCACAAAACACTGCAACAATCTCCACTTGTCACTGCGATAGTTATCGAACTAGATCCCGACTAGATGCGCGTCAAGAATTAATAATACAGCGAGGAAGCCAGGAAGCTGGAACCGTTAAATTGCAATGTTTGAAAAACAAATTGGGAGAAATAGTTATTTATAGAAACGCAATAGTAGGTATAATAATTCAAGTAACTGACCTCCAAATCTGCCAATAAGCTCATTTGTGCAGTATCAAACAATTTGTGTTGATTTACCTCGGTCTCTATTTGAACTCATTAAACAGTTTAGAGGAGTAACTAATAAAGACCACCGTTTTAAAAACTACTACTGCATTGTGGTCGTATTTAATAAGGATTGATAGAATTTCACGGCAACTTGGTAGTAGTGTGTCTTCCAGTTTTAACAATTCTTTCAAACAAACAAAAAAGGGATTTTTTCTACAGTAAAAAAGGAGTTTTTACTAGATTTATATTACACAATTTAATATACGGACATAACTACAATTGTATATCATATTTTATCATACTTGATTTGACAAGTATTAACAAATTACATCAAAATCCCTTACAATTTTCTTCCAACACGATTGTTGTGATTTGGCTTATACGATTTTTTTCAGTGTGGACTATAGCGGATCTAGGTAAATTTATCGAAAACAATTTATCGAAAAACAATTTATCGAATGCAATTTACCGAAACACAATTTATCGAAAACTACAATTTATCGAAAGAACAATTTATCGAACAACAATTGATCGAAAGGTAAATTTATCGAGAATGTCAAAAAATAAATAAGTTATTGTTAAACTATAAATTTTAAATTTCTCACTAATGCGACAGGCAACAAACATTAGATAAACAAAAATAACTTTAACTAATGTAATGTGTAATGTAATACATACGAGTATGTATATTTTGTAATTCGTGTTTCATAATTAAACTTTAAACTTTCTTAATTTGTTGATTTATTTACTTTTATATTCTACAGAGTTTCCTCTTTTTTCCCGCTAAACTTTTTTTCAGACAACAAATTTAATCCTAAGCAATAAATTTTATATAAACTTATAGTGAAAGAAGAAAATTATTTCGATTTTTGACAAAATTTAAGAAAATACTAATCAGATCAAAATGAAATTTGGTATGGGTATTACATTAAAGTTATAAAATATCTTGACTAGCAAAACCAATTTAAACTGCCAATTAAGAATTAACTTATTGTTAATTACAGTTAAAGTTATTTTTGTTTATCTAATGTTTGTTGCCTGTCGCATTAGTGAGAAATTTAAAATTTATAGTTTAGCAATAACTTATTTATTTTTTGACATATTCGATAAATTTACCTTTCGATTAATTGTTGTTCGATAAATTGTTCTTTCGATAAATTGTAATTTTCGATAAATTGTGTTTCGGTAAATTGCATTCGGTAAATTGTTTTTCGATAAACTTGCCGGACACCGACTAAATAGCAAGGGAATAAAAGTAAGACTGATGAAAGCGAGTAGAAGTGTGGGTAGTTTAAAAGAGGTGCCAAGTTCGAAAATTATATCGTGAAAAGCAAAACTAAAATTGTATAGGTCAGTGATACGACCCTCAGCAACGTACACGTGTTGTCGAAGACCGAAATATGATAACAAGGTGGGAAAGAAAAGTGCTGAGGAAAGTTTTTGGCGGTGTACAAACGGAGGGGCTTGGAGAAGAAGGGCAAATAAAGCGGTACAAACGATCTACGGAGAAACAGATATAGTAAATTTTGTGCAAGCCCAAAGGTTGCGATGGATGCTGCCAGAGAGAAGAAGCACAAAGATCCTGTTAGATGGAAAATGACAGGAGACCAGAAGAAGAGGACTATCAGAGAGAAGTACCACAAGAATCCTGTTAGATGGAAGATAACTGGAAGAGACCAGAAGAAGAGGAGAACGACCAAGGATCAGGTGGAAAGGCGTGGTGATGGAAGATTTAGCAAGCAAAGGGATAGGAGGTTGGAGAGTGAAAATTACGGACAGGAAGCAATGGAAAGAGATTATCAAGCAATGGACCTAAAAGGCCTGTCATTTTCAAACATTTTCGAAATCATTCTTCAGATCTAGTATAGTACAACTACACGGTTATTTAATAAAAGAGCCAGGTACACCTATAATAGTAGGCTGGGTATAATACCAATTTGCTTTCCTATTCCTAGCCTGATAAGCAATTTTCCATTTTCTTATGCGCCTAATGGCACAATAACCCAAACCTAAAGAATACTCTCTTATATTTCTATATTTTAAGCGTTTGAAGAGAGCACAGGGGATGGAAATAAGCATAAACCTGGGTCACTATACCAATAGGCTGTCAATAGGCTCCCCTACACACCCTTTGCACCCTATATTGCGTATATTGTGCCACTATTGAGTCAAGATTATGCATGTTTGAAATCTTCAATGCAACATTATGAAAATATAGCTCGAGATTATACGTCTAGCGTGATTATTGCACAATATTCGTCGTTACTGTACTGTAGCGAGTAGCCTGTGGCACCATGGCAACAGCAACTCCATAGCACAAATTTATTTCAGGATTTATAGATCCATACTGGCAGTATCCGACGTTGTGGCAAGTAAAAAAAAAAGGATTATTGTGACAGAAATAAGAAGAATAAAGCCTACAAACTTTGAGTGCAAAAGTATAAAGAAATTGACTTTGGACCAACGACGATTCTTTGGCTCTTTGCAAACAAAACTTATAATTACCAAAGCCGCTTTTTTTTCTTTTTCTCTTGGTACCTCGGTTTCCAGGAATTCATTGAATATTGCTCAAAAATATCGAAAGGTGTTGTAGGGAGTACACAGGTTGTACAATACACTTGCGCAACCAAATACTGCACAATATAATTGCGTGTGTGAAGGGGTGTTTTCAGTCGGAACTCAGTGCTTCACCACCCACACCACACGATACGGTGGGGAGACAATATGAAAGATCCTCATCAGGACCCATGATTAGAACAGAGAGTCAGGCTGCGCTAAAGGTTCTACTCTCAGTTTGCTCAGTCTGTTCCAAGACTGTAGATATTTGCCTACTACAGGCCTTGAGTGAATTGGCTAGCCATAACAGAGTTATTCTAGAGTGGATGATGGGTCACCAAGACATAGAAGGAATGAATTTTCAACTAGAAGACAAGCCAATGATTGGTTAAGATTACCTTCGGAATTGTTTCTAGCAACGTAAAGGGTTTCATCAAGGAGTGTGTGATGCACACTGCAAATACTGGAGGGCAGTGCCTGTGTCGAAACAGTCAAAGAAAGCTGTTTGTTCCAGACCCATCCAGGGCAAAATAAAGCAAATCCCGAAACTCCCCCACGACCATCTTGGGCTTGACCACAGGACTAGACACAGCACTAGGGGAATAATATAATATTCACGCGGGGCGCAATAAACCACTTCAGGCTACGAGTGGGCTTTAAAAGACCACACCCGGAGGAAAAAAATGTAAGCTATGTGTAAGAAAACAAATATGTTGAGAGCGAATCCTATTTACCTAGGAGCTATGAATATATCTACACCGAAGAAATTAAGTTAAGTACAAATTTCAAATAAAATAAACGTTCAGTTATATAACAATAAACATTTAATTGTTATTGACGTTGCACAGAGTACTGATGACAGAAGTTAACGATTTGTCACTAGATTGAGGTAAGCAGAATTTAATTAAGCCATCAAGAAACAAGTAATGCGTCGAAGCGTGGCTGAATGACTGATGGAGTTCCTACAAAACGTGATCGAAGCAGATCTGTCAGAGTATTGCGAATCACACGTTCTTTTTCAGAACAAGTTGCGTTACCACTTGTCAAAGACATCGTAAAAGCAAACAGGTTTTTTTAAGACTTTTATTGTGTATTTTATATGTTTATGAACCTGTTGGAATATAATTGTTTTTATAACGAGCCATAGCGAAATGTATATTATACAAACTATCAAAACAAAAAATAGTAATAGGTACTATGGTAAACAAATTAAATTAGAAAATTTTTATTCACGCATGATCAGTCACAAAGTTAGACTAGGGTTAGGGTCAGCCGTCGATTTCTGAAACTGTGGGAAATATATCATAACAAATAAAAATCAATCAAAATATTTGGAACTGATCACTCTATTTAAGAATATTACTTACTGATAGTATTTTCTTTGTTGTTAATAAAATAATCGACCAAGTTTATATCTAAAAGAAGTTTAACAACCAAGTTCAATTAATTTCAGTGTTATCACTCAATACTTTAGTGTCCATGTCTCCATTGGCTCCATTACCATTTAATTAAATCGTGTTAATTCAAAATGTAAGCTACCTACCTATTTTATAAAAATCCAGTCATAAATAAATCATCCTCTACAGTTGCCTTAAGCAGTTAATCAATCATTAATTCGATTTATCCAATGTTTCATTCTTAATATTTTGATAGTTGAGAAGCTTTTGAACGTCTACCTCAGGCAATAATGAATTCCATTCGATCAAAGCATAACTGGCAGATTAGTTTGCGAATCCTGTATAGCAATTATATGGATATCTATATTTGTACCCATAAAAATTAAATATGTAAACGATCTGCATATTAGTGTTAATTATTTTCTTGCCACAATCTGTATAAACCAAATCATAAAACATTCCCCGAGAAAGCAGAACTTCAGGTTATTATTTCATTTCTTCAATTCTAATCCAAGAATAATAATTGCTGAACTGATTTTAGCGTATGACGTATGTTAAAATGTTAATATACTGGGTACCTATTAATATTTAGATATGAATAATTCAAGGAATTCCAAATAAGGAAATAATTAAAAACAATCGCCAGTTTCAATGCCAAATATAGTCAATATTTTTTGGCATCAAAATCGTATTACAATTTAAATCGCATATAAAAGCATACTGGAATTAAATATTTTATGCAAATTTTGAAAATAGTTCGGGAAAGTAGTCCCAGATTGTGTTTTTATTGCCAGCATCGGTAATATATCAGAATTGCCAAACTAGAGGTGCCGCCATGCATACTTGTCTAACAGGCTAGAGGGCAAACTTTAAAACCCTCAAACAAATTTCTGAATTTTAATATAGGGACTACCTGTCGGTGGATAGCTAGCTAATCAACAAATTTGATATATCCAATATAGGATTCTAAGCCGACATAAGCCGGTTTGACTGACAGTCACCTCTGAAGTTCTTCCATTGTGACCTCCGACTACAGTTCAACCATGCCATATTTATAATGTCAAGATGACTATAACATGTCGATTTGTTTGCAGCAACATGACGTCTCCTGGTTCTGTTGTATACATTTATTCAGCTCGACGATTTATCAATTTAAATAAATACACCACAAACACTTATCATAATTTCCTAAGACTTTGATAAAGCTGTACATCCTGGTAATATTTTTTCAAGCATGTTACTTTAAAATGAAATGTACTAGGACAAATGAAATTAATTCAGTATTTAAACTTCCTAAATAAATTTAAACTCAACATCAATTATGCTGTTTTTGTATCAAATATAATGTTTTCAATAAAATAAGTAGGTATCAAAGAAATATGGAAAAAACCTTTATAGATGATAGGATAAACTATAAGGAAGCTGTTTGATAGGAAGAACTTACACTTTTTTACTTTACATTTTCATTATTTTTGTATAATAACTAAAGACCGGATAGTTAGGCAAAATGCCTTTTTTTAGAATTGGAGATATTTCAGGGAGTCCCGATTTAAAATCCGTTTCAGAGCGTGCGCTTTCCAAAAATGCAAATTTTATTTTGCTTTTTTTGGGGGTTTTTGTCTTTTTTTGCCTTTTTCACCTGTTTTTCTGTTGTTTTTGCCTATTTAGCACCTTTCTGCAAAAATTTTTTTTTTTAGTGTTTGGTACCTACCTATTATTTTTTAATTTTGAAATTTAAAATTTTTTTTCAAAGAAATTTTTAAGAACATTAGTTGAAACTCTAAAGTTACTTGAAAGGAATTCGGTGAACAAACCACTGAAGGCAAACTTTCTCTTCAATATTTAATCCTCTTATCAGCTTACAACATTTACTCTAAGCTAATAACAACCCCATTAGTCGTTTTTTGTACTTTTTTTTGCCTTTTTAGTGCCTTTTTAGCCATTTTTGGTGCCTATTTTCCTTGTTTTTTTTGCCTTTTTGCCTGCCTTTTTCGACCTTTTATTTTGCCTAACTATCCGGTCTTTAATAATAACACACAAATTATTTGAAAATGGTATGAAGTAGTCCAACATGTCCAGGAAAGCATATAAAATTTATAAATAGTAAAGACGTCCAACTGGAAACAAAAATCCAGTCTTTAAATACCTATCTGTTACCGATTGGTATTGCACTACGTTTTATTTGATTTGCATTTATTCGTAATGGTGTCAAAAGTCGCGCACACCGCACACCTGTAATTGTTTCTTAAATTGTAATAGAATTTTTTCATTTTTTACAAGAAAAACTCCTTTTAGTATTTGTTTGATCTATATCTATATCATTAATTTATTCATAAATGGTAGAAACGAACATTATTTTCTTATTTCCCAGAATTAATAAAGAGCAAGGCCTATTAAAATTAAACTAATTTTTGGGAAAATACCTATTGTTATAATCGTGGTTTAACTGTTCAGGAAATCCACGATCAGTAGTCATGGACACACAAGTGTTGTAACAATCGTATCCATAACAACTGATCCTTAAAAACAGTCAAAAGGAAAGCCGATTATACAAGCAGGCCTTGGTCTACAGTAATGGTTCCCAAAGTGAGCATTAACGGTCCTCAGTGGGGGCTAGGATGATTCAGGGGGCGAAAGCAACCTCAGACAACATTCGGGCGACACTGACAAATGAGATTAAAATTTAAAAATTTTGCAAGAAAGGCAATGCAATAACTAATAAATATGATGTAATTATATTAAAGGAAAACAATCATGAGTGGGTTTTCGGGGAGCGCTGAACATTTAACTATTTGCAAAGATGGGCGATAGGCTAAAACGTTTGAGAACCATTGGTCTAAAAAAAGAACAAAATTAATGGTCATGTAACTGTGTCAACATCAAAGAAAAAAACGTAAAAGAATGCACAATACTGCACAAGACGTGTTAGAATAAATTGGTAGACACCTAAATAATTCATTGGAGATGGGCAAAGGAACATCAGCAGTAAATTCCACAACAACAGCGACGGAAGTGTTCAGTGAGTAAGAATTAAATCCACTTTTAATATTAATAATCATCCTGAAAATACATACAGCAGGATTCCTCTGCTAAAAATACTGGTCAAACACTAGCACATATTGTATGCATTTCTAGTAAATAAGTCCGTTTATCGAGAAATAAAATACTACACAGGATCTTACTACCTAACCAGCTAACCTGATTCCAGCATCGTTTTTTAAACGAAAGCAGACAAAAAAAGACTAATGGAATAGCTCATTCGTTCCCTGTTTAGTAAATTCTATGCTAAAATAATGCAAATTGTATTTGGTTAGTATAAGGGCTAGCCGAGGGGATAGCCAATTAAATATTATAATAATTTTAATTAATGTGCCTTAATATTATGTGTTATACAGATTGAGGTAGCTACTAGGAACATGCACGCATGCACGACAGATTTTATTTATTTAACATTACTCGTAATCAATAATTCGCAATTTAATTCATAAATTTGTTCTTCATTCTGTTATTCTCCTACTCACTATTCTATTTGACAGTAAATACTAAATACTCTAATATTAAAAAAAATAAGGCGCATAGTGTAAAAGTATATGACTGTCGTGCATATCTCCTAATAGCCGAAACATCAGTCTATAATAGTACAGTATTCTGACTTACACTATAGATTATAGTTTTCGTCATTTTGAATATATTTTTCTGCTATTATTTTTACTACAGTAAATCTCAGTCCCTATCTATAATCTACTATATCACATTTAAGGTGATTAACCATAAAGTAGTTTTCAAGTAGCAGGACTTTTTTCCCGCACCACTGTATACAGTGCGTTCATGATGAAAGCATGAAAGGAATAAATTCAATAAATCGTAGCTATTGTTTTTTTTTAACAAAAACGGTAAAACCGAAAATGCCAGCAACTTTGTTATTTTAAATGAAACACGCTGTATATTTTTACAGATTTGGATAGAGAAGCAAAAAGCGCGTTCAATAGACCCAATATCAACCGTTTTTTATTCAGAAAAATTTTGATATCTACTCATATACCATATACGTCAGATATTTTGACGATCGCACTTTTTCCTTCTCTATCCAAATCTGTAAAAATGTACAGGGTGTTTCGTTTAAAATAACAAAGTTGCTGGCATTTCCGGTTTCACCGGAAGTGATATAGGGTCGGCGCATACATCAAAAAATGACAATTTAAAAACATAATTGACGTGTCAAAGCGTTTTTGATAAAAAACAATAGCTACGGTTTTATCGAATTTATTCCTTTCATCATGAACGTACTGTATATATCTAGGTATTATCCAACAAATGCATAAATTTTATTTATAATAGGTAATATAAAATGGGCCGAGGTTCGGCATTGCATCGTCTTATAAGTTTAAATTTTTTAAATACACTCGACTGATAAACTGCATAATATTTATTATAGAAAAAGAAAATATTATTTTCTAATAGGTATTGAACTACCAATAATTTTGAACAGGCAGTGAACTACAGGAAGTAATGGGGAAATAAAACAAAAAGATAAGTAAATTCTGCAGAAATTGGGGATTTAAAAAATTAACCTATGGACTATAAGGGCAAACTTATAAGTATTAACTAAACACTCTAATCGGCTTTAATGAACTTTTATTAAAGTTCAAAGTTATTTTCATCTCTAAAAATCACTAAACAGCCGTTAACATTATGATGTTTCAAATTACATAATATATAATTTTTAATGTTGTTGAAATTAAATTAGCATAGGTAATAATTAGTGATCATACAGAACATTGTTTTAATAACAGCTCTTACTTGAAAATGAATCAGTTCATAACTGCAATCATAAATAATAAAAACTTGAACAAAATTTATGAAAAATTATTGCACTAGTAGTATAAACAACGACCGGAAAAATTAATTGAATAAATTAAAGGCCAGCTGCCAAGTGCCTTAATTGGTTCTTATTTATGACATTGTTAATTAAATAAGAGAAGCTGTTAATGCATGCCTGAGTAATGTATTCACTGTTTTAAATGGTCATGGCGCTAGAATCACACAAATTTTATTGCTTGTCTTATTTAAAAAATTGTAACTTATTTGTAGATATTCCAACTACAAATTATTTTATATTACTGTTATATGTAATTATTATAATTGGATTGGTATGGTAAGGTAAGTCTCAATAAAGTCAGTAAATTAAAAAATTAAGAATGAAAGTACAGGAACCAAATTTGCTGCAAGGTATCTTTTTACATACGTAAGGTGTGCCAAGCAACAGTGTAAAAAATTAAGATTAATTTGAGCATCCACACACGTTTCATGAATGAACATTATTAAATATTAACATTAAAATGACTTTATATTTCCTGGAAATTCATTATCACAGCAAACTTTTAAATATGTATGACGTCTTATCATAATTTAAAATACATAATGCCCTGATAGAAAGAGAAAACTTAAATAAATTTATTTTATATACGAAAAAATAATACCTTGAGCAAAAATCCATAGTGGATTAAGAATAAAAAATGTCCAAATCACATAAACAATATTAGTCCTTTTAAAAGTCAATAACAACATTGCAACGCACACGTGGGTACACTGCTAAAAAAATAAGTGAGATATACTCATCTCCGCGACCAAATTCGAACTGAGTTCGTCAGAAGTGCGATACCACTTAGTTTGCTTCTATGGAGCTGGAAGGAGTTCACGAAGTAGCTTTTCGAATCGGAGTTTGCTCAAGCAAGATATCGGTGCGCCTTGACCAAGCCACCTACTATTGTATATCAGTAGCAAGACGAAATTGAAAAGGTAATATCACTTTTTTTTTTGAAATTTTCGCTGGCACGTTTAACGATGTTAAAAACATTTTTCCATTACGTTTTGCAGCAACTAATTTAAATCTTGTAATAAAATATTTAAAAACTATAAAAGATACACTTCCAAAGTCAATTGAGAAGTAACTGTTTTCTAGATTGTGCTAAAGCTAACTGTACCAATTTGACAAAAAATTTAATTTGCAAAATTTAATCGTATTAGGAAGAGCTACATTCTCGCCTTCTGCAATATATTAAATTTAAGATTATATTATATTTCCATTCTTTCTTATAACTTTCTCACTAAATTGTCAAAAGTAGGTAACTTATTTCTTGTGTACAAGACAATAAATTCAATAATGTGTTCCTATTGGTCTGTTATGACGAACACTGTAGGACCATTAGTGGACTACAGTCGTTATAAAATATATTTTTGTATTTTTCACGTATCTATTATTTGTTGTTTATATCTGTCAAACGAGGTATATTAAGCAATTCATAACGCTCTAGGGATTTATGAGCGGGTGTTGTGAATATACCGTTCATTATGCCCTTTAATATTAGGACGGACAGGAATTGCCCAGAATTTTACCTGAGTCTGTTAACCCCTGCTGGTACGTATGAATTGTGCGTAATCTTCTATCAATGGCAAGTACGAAATTGATCTCTTTTTCATTTTGTGAAATATGTTTCTTATTGTAATAAACACTATTAATAATTTTCGTTTTGATTTAATTAAACATTCATGTAGCATTATAGAAAAACATAGGCGCCGACTCCGTGGGGGCACCGGGACTCGTGCCCCCATAATGGTAATGTTATGGGGGCTCAGGCCCCATAAAGAAATCAGTGAATTTAACGTTTCCCTTTCAGAGTTGTGGTACTTGCCTATATCTACAATATATGAAATTATGTCTAAAGAAATTTGTGGAATTTGTATTTATGGTGTAACCCAGGTAGCTAGCCCACTAATGCAGTCGGCGCCCAACACAGTAATCCGCAATGTGCAAAGTGTTGAGCTGCACCTTTCAATAGAATATTAAAATATTATGATGTTTCTTGGAAAACCTCCTCACCTTTACTTAAAGCTTCCACTTCCAGTACTTTCTAGCAATTTTTTTTAACAAAAATTAAAAATATTTTTACACCGAGTAGATAGGTACAATCAATTTGATGATAGACTTCGCAAACAGATTGCAAATTTTTAAGTTACTTAAGACCATTTTGTCCAACACCATGGACTTTAAGAGTACCTAACTATAAAAAACATTTTATATAAATTACTTGGTAATTTTAACCTTCTTTGATAAGGTTTCTAAAGAAAAGTCAGATGCAGGAGCAAAAGCAAGCGGATATAGAAAGGTATTTTTGAAATTTCAATCTTTATTTTAAGTTTTAAGTGCCCCCCCCCCCCCCATGGCCAGAAATCAAACATTTTAAACATTCGGCTATTATTTGTGCCCCCATAATGATTTTGAAAAGTCGGCGCCTATGTAGAAAAATTATTTTTAAAATGTTGTCTTGCGATAAGTGCTTGTTTCTGCAGTTCTGGTTCGTACTTCTCATGACCAAAATAAACTTTAATGAACTTCTGTTGTGGGCCGAAAACCCAAGTGAGGAGTAGGTTTGGCAATACCGGTGTCCATAAGACCAACATTACATGCAAGTAAAAGACTATTTTTCCACGCTAGTGTATTCCATCCACACTATATGCGTTAGTCAGGGAGCAGCTTGTTTTTCCTCCTCGCCACTTTCAAGCAAAGTCTGAATTTGTGTTTGCTTTCACGTCTTCATCATATGACAGGAATTTAAGCAATGCCCGTGTTATAGGTAATGCAAGCGTGTAAAGCGACTTTAGTTATTATTATACTACAAAGCGATTAGTTTTGTAAATAATCCCAGTTAGTCGGGGTGATGATACCCAAGACGATAGTAACAATTCCAGGAGTGAATTAACACGCAAAAGTCGAAAAGCCCTTTGGAATCTTTGGCCAAGCGCGGATCTACGGGAGGAGTAATATGGGTAATTGCCGCCTGCCCAGAAGTCACAGATAAATTGAAAATGAAAGTGTATTGTATTAACATTATTAAACAAAATTCAGGGTCAATTTTTGCGTAAAAAAGTGAACTTTGCCTCAAGTATTCCAAATTTTCCGTAATCCTCATTGTCTACAGGGTTCTCCCTATCTCTTCCGCAGTGGAGGCTGGGCGGTGGTACCAGAGGGCACAGGCCCTTCCAAACTTCGAACCCGAATTTTCAGATTTTTTTAACTTCATCCCAAAATTTGCCATTAGTTCTTAAATCGCGTCTAATAAGCCACGCCCACTTTAAAATATTTCCGCTACACCATTTTTCCTTGCTTCGCTAACCTCTTACTGTAGTCTCAAACATTTTGGTCTCGACTCTCGAGACACCTCTGTTCCTCGGACTATTTACTCCTCCCCTTCCCCAGAGATTTCCTCTGGATCCGCAATTATCTTCGGCTTATATTACATAGTTTCTAATTACATGTTGATGTTAAAAATGGCCCCACAAATCTTTTGGACTCCTGGATTTCAACTTATCATGCATTGCTTTTTGCATCTAGCAGTTTAATGTCGCCATTTAATATTTATTTAAGATTTATTACCTAACAATATTTCAGTTGTTTGAATTGATACAGCAATACTTAGGTGCCCTATGCTGACTTAAAAACATTATTCTTTAGAAATCAGTAAAAGTAGTAAAACAATAATAAGTACACAAGATAATAAATAATAAAGTATCAACGTTTTAAATGAAATGCTCGATATGTGCACCATTTGCCCTAGGCTTTGATAAAAATTTTATTCTATCAGTCCCAAAAACTCGTGGCACCGATGTTAACAGTAAATGCGTGAAGAAACTATACTACTATACACATAAGCCAAAGACGGCTAAGAACGTTTCAACTTTATTTTTCGGTTGAGAAATTGATGAACTAGGATTCGAATCCAGAATGAATACAGGATGTTTTACTTTTCTTTCTCCTGTTGAGAATGTAGTATTTTCGTTGATATGGCTTGTTTTAACAATTTTTTTGTCAGCTATGATTTTATGTAATGAAATTTAAAAAAAGCAGTTTTGTTTTATTATTTTTATACCAACAACTTATGACTTTGGCATTTGTAATGAATGCTGGCACATCTGGTGTTGAAAATAAACTTCCGAAGAAAAGAAGCCTACACAGATGAGTGGTATGAACAAAATAAAACTAAATTAAAATTAAACAAAAGTAAAAGAATTACGTAATCCAGAATTTTCAAAAACCGTTTGCAAATCTGTTTTCCCATATTGAGCCGGCTTGTGGAGCACAATTTGTTTTGAGAAGCGTTTCTTACACATAAATCTGATATAATTATGTAAATACAACATTTCAAGCAACGGTGAAAATTTTTAACCAATTTTATTAAATGACCATGAGACTACCTCGACTCGAACCTTCTTGTAAATGCTTGGCATAGTAGGCGGTGCAATATTTACTTTAGGTTTAACTCAGTTTAACTACTTAAGTATGCGCTTCTGTTCTTTTATTCAGTTTGCTTTGTTTGACATTGCAAAAGTCATAGTCCGCATTGAATGCTAAAATTAAAAAAAGTCGAAGGTCCAGTTAATATGTCAGCTAAGTACAATGCACCTGGGTGTAATTTTGTTTATGCCCAAAATTTTAAACTGTAAGTAATATTAAATATTCATAAAAATAAAATCATAAACGATACCTATACAGATTTATAATACAAACTAGTACGACAACGGAGCGGACCATATTTTAATATTGCATATTATAATTTATAATCCTTTGTTAATCAACTAAACTAACAGTCAACAGATAAAAGTTCAAGAAGGCAATTAAGAGGTCCCCGAATGATTAAAAAATCAATTTATATACAGCTGTTCCCAGACTTTAAAAGACGCTAAGATCATATTACAGAAGTATTTAATTTATTGCACCCATCAACCATCATGTGGTTTTCTCCCACAAGTATTTGATTGACAGGGACCACAACTTGTGTTTAATTACAGTCTGTTGTTTTATAACTAGTAACTACAACTCTTAAAAATTAATATGACAACATCATTTAAGAACAATTTATTCAGAATAGCCCGTTTAACAAATTGAAAAGTACCTAAGACATGTACCACTTATTTTTTAAATTGCAAATATTTATTGCACAAACCTTACATGGGGCGGCGGGTGCCAACTTACATAAAACCTGCTCCAAACGGGCCCGCCGCTGCACCGCTTATCAATTAATATATCCCAAATATTTGGCAAACAGCCAAATAGAAATATGTATTTAAATGATTAAGATCCATTGGAACACAAAATGGGTTAGGGATGAAATAATAAATTTAAACCTTCGTTTTATTTAGAAATATGTATATCAAATTTATTTAAATATTTACCATAATCAATGTTTATACAAATACTCACCCTCAAACGACGCTTCTCTAGGTTCGTGAAATTTGGACAGATGGTAAAATGCCGTAAAATATTAAACATTGAAGAAATAAATTTTACCATAATTGCTGCTGAAAACTTGGTTAATTTATGCCGCCCTTTTGACTTAATAGGATATAGATGGGCAAAACAAAGTCATAAAACTTCTTTTTAGTCGATAGTCGATAACGAACTGTTTTTCGGTTCGAACATCATTTTTTCGTACCAGGATGAAAAAAATTTTTCGTCCTTGTAACATAAATAGTAATTTATTGTATAAGTGTCTTAGGAAGTATTTTATCCACGCAAGAATATTTAAACGCGAGAACGAAGTTCGAGGGTTTAATTTTCTTAAGTTTAATTAATAGGGTCCCAACATTTGAAAACAAAATATAAACAGGATTTTCATTCCCTCTCGGGTTGGTAATTCAAACGGCCACAAATATAACAAATAAAGTTAATATCTTTTGTTTGGCAACCAACGGTGACGTAACTCTAAGGTTCTGTTGTACGAAAATATTTGACTGCCAGTTCCGTTGAACCACTATCAATTGTCATGAATACGTTTGTTCGAACAATTGTATCCATGCCAGTTTCGTACAACCGCGTCTAAGGGCCGTTGTTTCAGTTCTGGTTTAAACCCCAGTTTAGCTAAATCAAGATTATTGCCATGGTTTCAATTCTTGTAACATTTGTATCCATGGCAATTAATCTTGGTTTAGCTGAACCGGGGTTTAAATCAGAACTGAAAAACTCACCTTAAGTTGTATAAAACATTTGATTCCCAGTTCAACATAATTCTTAAGAACAATCGTATCCATGACAATTGGCCGTGGTTCAGCTGAACTGGAAGTCAAATCTTTTATACAACTCAGCTTAAAGCCCAGTTGTATAAAAACTGGGCGTTATGCCGAGTTCTATAAAAGATTTGACTCCCAGTTTAGCCGAGTCACGGTCATTTGTCGTGCATACGATTGTTCTTAAGAATCATATACATGCCAACACTGATCTTTAGCATAACTTGGGACCAAATTTTTTATACAACTCACCCTAAATAATGTTTCTGCGCTTTTCTAGAAAAGCTTGTATCTAAGATGAACCCGTACTAAATTAATATAAATAGGTACACGCGATTGCATAAAAACTGAAAAAGACCATGCAACCCAAATGGCAGATGTTTTTGAAATTATTGTTATGAATTATTTATAAATATTACTTGACTTGAATAAATAGTCCAGGAGCTAGCGGTATATTTTAAGACTAATTTCTATCAAGCTGAAATTTTTTTTATGCCAAATGTAGGTGGTCGGCAAAATAGGACCGCGGGACATAGAGCGCTAAGAAAAAAAATTGGCCAACTAACCAATCCAGGACGTCAGAGAGTGCTTCTGTCCCGCTCAAATTGTCGGACAAGGTGATTTTTGTGTTTGTTACATTAGTATATAGTTACTAAAAAACAAAAACCAGGTTGATGGTAATAAGTCAAATGTCTTAAAAACAATACGAACCCCAAACGGCAGACACTGATTCAGTTCCGACTCTTATGTCGGACAGTTAATTTTTTGTTGTCGGAATGTCTTAAATAACGAGCAAAATAGGAATTAGCTTGATTGAAGTTTGTAAATTTCATCAAAAAATAATTAAAAACAAAAAAATTCTGGGCCCATTATGTCCCGCGGTCCTATTTTGCCGACCACCTACATTTGGCAGACATAACCATACCAGCTCATAAAAAAAATTTCAGCTTGATAGAAATTAGTCTTAAAATATACCGCTAGCTCCTGGACTAAAACTCTCATAAAATTACTACATTAATTATATTAATAAAAAGATTCAAAATACATTTTATAATTTAATATTTTAATTATTTTCCATTCAACCAGCAGAAGGTAAAGTTAAGAAACTTATTTAGAAATACTCTATTATACTATATACTATTTATCTACGCGTATAAGCTTTCGAAACGCAAGCTGCTAAGTTGTACCTAGTAGGTTCAGAACAGGGATGTTAGACAGCGACTCTGCCGACCCCACTAACGGACTTGTCTTTTATCAGAATTCCTTTGACTGATTGCGATATACTCGCTTCTTACGCGCTCTCATAACGATACGTTGTGCGACTGTGCTTATTGCTTTAGCGAATATTTGACAAGTAATTCCGAATGTATATATGTATGTAACATACTAATAAACACAACGCAACAGTTACAAGTTTGGTCATAGTAATTTTTGTTATGAACAAATCCCATATCATAACACGTCACATCATCAACGTAGGAAGTATAATAAAATAAATATAAATAAAACATTGCATGCTGGTTGTGTATTATAGTCTAGTGAATTGATATTTTTTCTGAAAATAATTCCAAAATAGTTTTCAACTTTTCATGCTTGGGAACTTTAGTGGTGGGCGATATTGAAAATTTAATATCGGTTATCGATAACAAATTTCTATCGATATTATCGATATATCGATATTATCGATATTATCGATATTATCGATATTATCGATATTATCGATATTATCGATATTATCGATATTATCGATATTATCGATATTATCGATATTATCGATATTATCGATATTATCGATATTTATCGATATTATCGATATTATCGATATTATCGATATTATCGATATTATCGATATTATCGATATTATCGATATTATCGATATTATCGATATTATCGATATTATCAATATTATCGATAATTATCGATATTATCGATATTATCGATAATATCGATAATATCGATATATCGATACATTTTTTTAAATTATCGATAATATCGATATATCGATATATTTTTGTTAATTATCGGTGACCGATATTATGAATAATATCGATATTATCGATATATCCATAAATATTCCTAACACTAGTAAGAATCGGTGCTTTTTGATTTAAAGTAAATAATAAGGGGAACCCCGAACCACCCAAAGTAGCAACGTTATTATTGAAAATAAGGATGCAGGGATTTTTCCCATTTGTAGGCTAGTTTTTTGTTTTAAATGTAAACATCTTTTGTTCCGTTTTCCGGTAAACTTATATTACTATACACATTGGCACTGTTGTTCATTTTGTAATTATAATTGCGCTATAAATTCGAATACGTACTATTTAATTATTAAATATTAATTGCAAACTCTTGCAAAATTATATAGAAATTTCTATCGATAACATCGATATATCTATAATGTCGATAATATCTATAATATCGATAATATTGATAATATCGATAATATCGATAATGTAATTAAAATAAACAGCTGGGAAAATTTATCCTCTTGATTTTGGAGTAGCAGCCAATTTATGTATTAATTTAAATAAAACACGAAGTTTCATTCTTGTCACATATTGTATTTTAAAAATTTAACGTTTCGTTTCGTTAATTCTGACGAAGCCTAAACGGCGAAACGTTAAATTTTTAAAATACAATATGTGACAAGAATAAAACTTCGTGTTTTATTTAAATTAATACATAAATTGGCTGCTACTCCAAAATCAAGAAAATATCGATAATATCGATAAATATGGGTAATATCGATAATATCGGTGACCGATAATTTAAAAAAAAATATCGATATATCGATATTATCGATATTATCGATATTATCGATATTTATCGATATTATCGATATTATCGATATTATCGATATTATCGATATTATCGATAATATCGATAATATCGATAATATCGATAATATCGATAATATCGATAATATCGATAATATCGATAAATATCGATAATATCGATAATATCGATAATATCGATAATATCGATAATATCGATAATATCGATAATATCGATAATATCGATAATATCGATAATATCGATAATATCGATAAATATCGATAATATCGATAATATCGATAATATCGATATATCGATATTTTTTTTTAAATTATCGGTCACCGATATTATCGATAATATCGATATTATCGATATATCGATAAATATTCCCAGCACTAGAACTAATACATCTATGGTGTGCTACACTACACCATACAGTCTATGCATGGAGAATTGGCGCAATCCGCTTAAGTAAAGTTATACGCATAACGAGAATTGACACTTCTTTTACTGGTAATCCCTTGTTAAACACGCTATTTACCCATTAATGATAATTGCTGTTCTGTACGTAAAGAGTTAGAATGATTGACATTATTTCTAAAGCCAGTGAAAATCCTTCTTAAGCGGATTGCGCCAATTCACCGTGCATAGACTGTATACTACATATGGAGAGTGCGCGCATTTTATTCTCGAGGTTGGTTAAATTTATTTACTGTACTTATAGTGTATCATAGTAATAATACTAAACACGGGCGCACACTGTCTATATTGGCCCATATCTTACCTGTCAATATCAAGGCACCCTAACGTTTATCTATAGTAGACTGATCGGACTTTACGAATTTTTTGCCTTCTGTACTATACTTCGACTGAACCGAACGGGACGAAGAGGATGTTCCCGTACCGAACCGAGCGACGTAATGTGCGGGATGCCATTCATTTCCATGTATTTTGATTTTTGCCGATCGGACGGTTCCAAACCGAACCGTTACTCAGGATACTAAAACAGTTATCGCGTTTCCATGGTAACGCGGACCTTGTTTGAAATTCTTTTTTTTGTTTAATAAGAATTTTAATTTAGTATTTTAAATTTGATTTTGTATCTGAATCTATTTCGTGTTGTTTGCTTGGAATGTTTCGTTGTTTTTTAACCACCACTCGTTTTCAACTCGTGGTGATTTTCATGTCAAAATAATCGATGAATTTACCGAAGTAAAAGAGGGAAAAAAGACTATATTACAACAACAGGTACACGTACACGAGTAATTTCGCACACACGAGCCCCTTCACAGCTTGTTACGCAACTGCAATTACCATAGACTCACCTCCAAGAAAGTAAAAAAGTGTATTACTTAAGATCAACTAGTACCTAATGTATGTATCAACTACCAAGATTTCAAATCGGTTGGAATTCTTCCGCTATAGCCCACTTTCAAGTATTATTCTATACGCCTCCTTAGTGAATTTTATTTTTGTGTAATTTAAGAACACAAATAAATAATGAATAAATAAGAAATTGAATTGTTAAAGTACATATTCCAGAGTAATATCAAAACGATCAATTTGTGTAGAATAATAACCCGTTCTCATGCATGTAATTACACGCCCTGAATATAACTATAGCATACAATTACTACGGCGTATAATTTGCAAATTGAAACAATGCAAATGATGCCTAATATCCCCTACTTAATAGCTATTTCTGTATTTAGATCGTGCATATCAATTGTACTCTTGTTTTAAATTACTGTTATTATGTTACGATTAACAAAATTTGTTTATTAATAATAAAACTTTAATTTAAACATGGATGTGTTACTTTCAAGTTTAACACTTGAAATGTAATATCTAAAATACCTACCATTGTATTGAATTTTAGTTATTCGGGAGTAACGAAATTGCGATTATCACGTGCTACATTATTCCATCTACTCCAAAATCGACTACGGTGGGTATACGTCCTTTATTAGCAAGATCTACAATGCTATATTTTAGGAGGTTACAGTAACAAGAAGTTTTATACAGGACAATTTTTAACATGGAACATTACCTTTACATCTGAATAAGATAAGGAAAGTTTTTTAAAATGGAACATCGCAAAATAAACGTAAGGTTGTTATTATGGTTACAACCATGCTACAATCAAAGTTTCCATAACAACAACCCTACGTTATTTTATCCAATTTGATGTATGGAAAGTTGCATACCTACAATAACAAGAATAATGCTTGCCTTGGAATTTTGTTTCATATTTTTAAATATTTCAGAGTCTTCTGACGTTACCAAAATTGATAAATGCAATAAAGAATAATGAATTTACTGTATTGAATATAGATTTTGTCGTTATATTATTTTAATTTTTTTTGTCAAACAACAATACCTAGTAGAAAGTTGTAATCCGTTATAATCCGTCTTTTGTGTATTGGCTCCATTGTGAGTTAATGGTCCTGTTAGTTGTGTTGCCTACATGCTAAATTGCAAAAGGTTAATTATATTCATATTTCTAAAATTTTATTTCCATTATTTCCGAATTAATTTGCATTTTAGAAAAAAAAAATCTTGTAGCATTTGAAAGAGCGTGGTTATATCTATCTATTGATAGAGAGAATTTTTCGATATCCATATTTTTGTAAATACTATTTGAAAATTTTAAAGTAAAATAGAGTTGTACATTTGTTAATGCTGAAAAGTATTTTTTTAGAAATTAAACAAAAACGTTCTATGTGTAGACAGATAAAACACCAATAATAAGAAAAAAATTTCGCCCGTCCTTCCTACTTTAAAATTGGCTCTGAAAAATTGGAACAAAATGTGCATAAAATGGGGTATATTTCAAGGTGTAAACTCCAGCCTTAAGACCCAAAGGTGTATGTTTCACGTTAAAGAATTCACTGTATAAATTATATTGCTACTGAAGACTTCCAAAATGACAAAATCACCAAACACAATTTTCAATGTATTGTGTTCTCGTGCTTTACCTAGCAACAATATTTCGGGAACTGCTACTGAAATTTTCCGATAAGAATCGAAGGTCTTGTGAAAATAAGTTAAAAGATTCTTTTCACAGTAGCAGTTTTCGATGAAATCCTTCCTTATGTTGCACCATGTAAGGTAAAGCTCCACCAAGCTTACAAATGCCCCGGAAAATATGTCAACTAAATTTTGTAAGACAAGGCGCGACAATACATCAACCAATAGCAAACAATTATACTCAAAAGTACATTCGCTGAAAAAATTCAATTGACGTTTGAAATTTCAATAATTTCAGTGTTTGTCAGATTGTTTTGACGTTTAAAATCTGTCAAGTAGGTATGATCCTAAATCGAGGAAGATAATTCATTCTGAAGCCAGAAATATCATTCGGAAGGTCATCGAATTCTGCAAATGAAAAGTATTTACAATTATTTAAATTTGCCGCCAAAATGTTTTTATTTTGACTGTACTTTGAAAAACTATAACAGGGCCGGACACGCCCCCTTTCAACTTTGTAAGCTTGGTCGAGCTGTATTCATTATAGGGTTTTCCATACACTTCCATTAGATTTTTCGGGAACTAAGCTACCTACTGTTTCTTGCTTTTTCTGCAGCCTCATCAACGTCCTTCATTTTTCACCTTTTAAAGACCGCACAATTATTACCGAACACAAAATGAAACTGAGATGTTAGGCAATATGGCTATCGTTGTTTACCCGTTACCATAGTTACGTTTAAAATCTCAACTTTGATCAAAGCAAGCCTAGATGCGGATGGAAGATTCAATTTATTTTATAAATATTTTTAAATTGAAAGATCTTAATTCGTTCATAAAGTTGCGCGTAACTTGCTTTTATGGCCTTCGACGTATTCTTAAACCTCGGCTACCGCCTCGACTCAAAATTACGTCTTACGCCATGAAAGCCTCTTTACGCCCTTCATACATAAATAACTATTATGCGTTAAAAACTGTACTTATATTTATTCAAGTAAGATCATTTTAAAATTTCAAAGCCTAACAAATAAAAAAGTTTTCAATTTTTTACACGAGGGTTGCTGGGGGTTGGTTACTATTTGGCCAATGTGAACGTTAACTAAATACTTTTTTATTTCTTTAGCTTAAGATAGAATAAAATCGTTACAACTTTTAGGTGTTACAACAAAACAATTTGAATGGCATTTTTATTCAGTCCGTAATATACTGTAAGACTACCACAATAATAAAATAAAAACTTGAAGTGTTTGGGAGGAAACGGGTATTAAGATTGAAGATAAGTACAAGTACCTGTCCTGAATACGTTGTAATCTGTTTATGTCTCTTTCTCTTCTTATCTTTTCATCGATTGGTTCTTCGTCAACACCTACGCAGTAATAGATTTTGGTGCACCTACATTTCTACATATTATAGTATAGGAACATCAAAAATTATCGTTTGAAATAACACTACACCTTCTCCGAAATTAGGTATAAATATATAATTTAGTAGTAAATTTTTATTCACCTTAGAACTATAAAACAAATCAACGCTTATGTTTTATGTATAACATGTACAAAATTAATAAAAATAGTTTTCGACACGTCACCCAACCATGAAGGAAGGTTTGGTTTTTATTATAAACAGAAATAAAGCAACATATACATCTATACTCGTTAAATAATTATATAGAGAGAATTAATTAATTAGAATACAACTAACTAGTTTTGCCCATAATCTGGGAGTGGTTAAATGTTGTTTATATTATGATTGATTAAGGGTGACTAAACTGAGGAGATTCCAAGTTGTCCTGTCAGAACTAGCAAAGATAAATTGTTTCGTTAGGTGTTCCAAACATTTGTTATAAAACACACCTCAAAGAACTGCTACCTGCAATATTTATATCTAACCTCTCTTAAATTCTTGTTTATTTTTAAAGCTGTAGGCTGTTTTAATATTAAAACTAAACATATTATTTTAAAGATTAGAAACGCAAATTTATATTCTAACTGCCACTGCATCATAAATATATACGATAGTCCGTTGTCAGTTTTGCTAACCCAATAGAGCCATTATTGTTTATTTGGCGCCTTGACGGTAACAAACAGTATTTTATTTAAATTTAATTTGAAAGCGTATGTCCAAAAAACATCAAAGATGATTCATTCCCAATTATAATTTAATAATTCTAAAACACGCAAACATTTTAGTAGAATTTATTGACATTTTCAAGCGTAACTTTGTTGAAATCCATGATTATATAAATAATAAATATTAAATAAAATATCGATTTCAACGGGAAATAACAAGATTTATTCGCTTTATACGTATTTCGGCATCAATGTGCCATTGTCAAAAGCAATATAAGATATTATAACAAATGCAAAATATAGTAACTCCTTGATTCTATTATTTTAACACTGCGTGAAGCAGCTGGCCCCAGTCAACCCGTCGGAGGTCAGTCGCTTATCAGTGTTTTAAAAAGATATTTATTCCAAAATCTTCAGTAAAGGAGAATTTAAGAGATCAATTTGCTCATTCATTAAAGGTATGTTGTTTTTTGTGTGTTTATAAATTTCAAAAGCTTCTAAAATGTTTAATTTATTTTTGTTATCAGAAAAGTGTAAAAATTTAATTGTATTATTAGATGTTTTAATGTGTGATTTTGTTCTAACAAATGTTTAGCAAAATTTGATTTATGTGCATGTTTATATTTGTAACAACGGATATGTTCTTTTTGCCTAATACTGAAATTTCTAATTGTTTGACCTATATATACTGAATCACAATGTGAACAATTTAATTTATAAATACCTGATTTTAGCAAATCATTAATTTTGTCTTTAGCATTGAAAAGAGAGTATAGAATATTTTTATTTGTTTTAAAAATGACTTTATATTTATTTGTGTTATTTATAATTTTAGCAATCTTTTCTGAAATTTTACCAAACTATGGAATTGAAACGTATTTTAATGTTTTATCAGAGTTATTAATGGAATAAACTTTTTGAATAGCTAATTTATAATTTTTCTTTTTAATTAAAGTGTCAATAAGTGTAGTGTTATAACCATTGCTATATGCAATTTGTTTAATAATGGAAATTTCTCTACTAAAATTATTTGTATCTAAAGGAATTGTTAGAGCTCCGTTATTATTATTTATATTTTAGTAGAAATTTAATTTTGCTTAACATATACCATATTATATATATTATATATATATATTAGTGTTCCTTAAATGACGTCTCTGAATTCGGCCCTGTTAATAATATTCAGTAAGTACCAGTAACATTTGAAAAATTAATATTTTATAATTTATGTACAATCAGAAATAAAAGAAAACGAATAAGTTGTTTTTAAAGTCAACGCAACGGTTAACCATCAAAATATTTGTTGATATTTAAAATCTTTGATTGTGAGTGTGAAGACTCGTTTATAGAATGATAATGAACACACCTTTAATATCCCAGTCAAACAAACACACCTACCCACTTTAAATCACAGCGTGTGCAGCTTAATCTTCAATCCCACGTTTACAACAGAGATGAATTTAATGCATTTAAAATGAGATGGAAAAGTGGACATGTTGGTATTGTCTACCTAATATTAATTCTGATCGTATACATCAGTAAAACTAAATTTATTATACCCACATACAGCCTTTCAAGTACCTTCAGTATTCTTACTGATCATTAATCCTTTGAAATTTTCATTAGTACACATATTCCGTGAGTAATAAATTTTGCATAAATGTATATTCAAATTTGCCTGCATAATCTAAAGTGCATGAAAAACAACAACAGCGTTAGGTATGTATGATCCACAAAGTTTTCTTCTCAGTTGGCATGAATGAAAAAAACAGACAGCGTAGACATTAGAATTTCAACTTTATTTTGATGCGAACTGTCATTCAAAAATCAAACTGACAAATTTTTCTTAAAATTTAAGGTAATTAACTACACACTCACGGATTGTCATATACAGGGTTACCTAAACTGAAACCACATATTCTTCAGGGGAAAATTGCGACGTTTAACCCAACGTACCTCTATCCAAAAGTGCTTCCTTCAGGACAAAAATGTGCAAAAAATTTCTTTGTTTTAAAATAACAAAAGTATGGAATTTATCATATGAATCTGTAGTGACATAAAGCACTTTTTGGCATAATTTTTTTGGTCGTGAATGTTACGCAGTTGGTCAAAAGTTCATCATTCAGCTGTCAAAAATCTCATTTTTTTAACGGTCTATCCAATACCACAGTTGCCAATACCTTTTAAACTTGGCCGTTGCTAGCTCCACGGCTAACGTGGATATAATTTTGACACTAAATCCACGGCATTACGTCTTGTCAAGGGGTGACGTCATTAATTCGGCGACGCGAATACGAGCTGCACCTACTGCGCATGTCCGGGAACTTGATATGAAAGTTTCAAACATTTTCATATTTTAAATTGATTCGCAAGTTGAATATGACCAATAAAAAATACTAGAGTAAAGTCCGAGCGATTGATTTTGTTTGTAGTTAATAATTATTATAAATAGATTTCTCAGAAACAGACTTTTACGCCTTGGGAATAGGCAACCAATCGTGCGCACCTCTGTCCCTATAATCTCAGGAAACTGAAATAATTTTCCCCAGACATACGCCGAACGTAATGCCGTGGATTTTGTGTCAGAATTATATCCACGCAAGTCGTGGAGCTAGCAACGGCCTTTAAACTTTTACTACTGACAGAACTTCTCATTTTACACATTTTTTGTCGTTTGTTTGTTTATTATATTTGCCATTGTCTAGGCAAAACAAATCTTGATTTGATGTACATCATACACTGCAGCATAGATAAGTTGGTGGGGTTGGTAGTAAGAAAACAAAAACTGTTCTAATGTGTAAATTTAAAGCAATAATAAAATACACCTCGACGTAACAACACGTCGCAGAATTGTTACCACAGACTCACAGTGCCCTGGCGACCTATAAGAATCTGCATAGAAATGCTGGAGGTTTTACCTAAAATAATTTGTCGCACCGTCAAAGTGAAAAAAAAGGAAACTTTGTTAATTTTATAGAATATACAGTGACGTCCATTTATATCCATATAGCAAATTAAATGGTTCGACCAGTTTATCATTGGAATGTAGGCAACCCATTATACACTGCTGTAAGTATTGCCCCTGATTTCTGATTTGAGTTATTGTATGTCACCTGTTAAATTACTCAAAGCGTTTTTTTTTGTTAATTTTTAATAAAGAACCAGATTTAAGAGTGCCGATTTAGTCTGTGTAGGTATACTGTATCACTCTGGATTATCTTTAGGTAATGTAAAATATGAAACGGTAAGGTTTGAACTTCGTTTAATTTTTTCACCATTGCGAATAAAAACTATTCCAACAAGAAACAAACCAATAAGACGTGGTTACCATAATGACGTTTCTGCCAGCAATGGAATGGCACTCTGCTAGCTGCCTATCCAGTCGCGCTGGATCTGAAAAGTAAACCACCAATCCAATCATTGGACTATATCTCTCCCTGGATCTAGTGCACTGTCCACACTGTTCAGATTCTTCCTGTTGCAATCCAGCGCTGGATGGGACTATTACTGGATTAATGTGAACCGGGCATGGAAATGCTTAAAATTTGTCATCAAAAACAACATGTAATAAAGATACTTTGGTCGTTGCGGTTGCGATGTAGAATCTAAAATGACAACAAGATTAGAAATATCGCCTAGCAAAATTTTGTGACATGGGGAACCCCACCATTCCCCATTCTTTTATTCAAATGACCATGAAAAAATATTAATACGAACATTGAGCTTCAATAAATTAACTGTCGTCTATCGTTCAATTCCATACATCGATTAACCTTGCATCTTCTGGTCTTCTGTTGTTACTTAGCTGTATGTGTTGATAATAACACGATGAATGAAAAGGTATCAGAACAAAACGAGTTCCAGATACTACTTAAAATTTTTCTTTTATATTTTATGTTTCTATTTTATGGAGGTACTGTTGACAATAGACTACTGTGATTGACTTACCATCAACGTAAAATAAAAATCGTGAACATAATGTTATTATTTCTCTTTCTGTAGGTGCTTCTCTATTGTAATGCATTTTGCATTATGGTTTTAAGTATAATTGATGTTAGTTTCACCTACCTTATGCAGAGTGGGCAGACACGTAAAATTTGTAAACGAAATATATATTTATTATGATAACTCCATTAATCAAATTTATGTGAATAACAATAAACATTTCACAATATATTATTTTACTTTTAAAATAAATGTCACTAACACAATTACGAACACTGAAATATGAACGAGAAAGAAAATTCGCAAGCAGAAAATTTACATATCATAGCAATTTATTCTTGTGGTTGCGCTAAAAATAAAAGCAAACCAAACGAGTTTTATAAAGAAACATTATGAAGCTTCTCCTATACCTATACCACCTTCTCATGCTGCTTCCTGATTTATTTATAGCACTTGAAACCCAAAAAACATAATACGGAATGTACAAAAAGAACGATTCAACAAGGAAGGATGTGTTCTGCAAAATATCTCCTACTACAGATTTATGCAGGATACAAAATATTATCTTTACATTTATAGTACAAAAACATGACGTACTTAAATGCAGCTTATTTATTGTTTGATGAATTCTTGTAGGTATTTCTTACTCTATATATTTGCATAATAACCAACAACCTATTCAATGGGTAGGATATTGTTACGCAACTAAATTCTAAAGAGGGCTTCATATAGGCACGGTTTTTGTATGGGAGTTTTCTTTTCGTTTTCATTGGTTGAATGCAGTGGCGTGCGCTCCATGGAAGCAAGGGAAGCACTGCTTCCCTATAAATTGCTAGAAAATAAACTACTTTTCAAAAGAATAATAAAGTAAAAAAATTATTTAATATAATATTATATTTAATATAATATTATATTTAATATTTATATTGAAATACGAACGCATTCGCAATTTTTTTAAGAACTACAGCACTAATTTCTATTAATAATCGACTGACTTTGCTATTAATGTAAGCCTCGTTTCTATAGCATAAGCACTCGCGCTTGAAGCTTCCAGTACATATACGCAAGAGAAATCCAGCTTCTGCGAGCGACCGGCGCGTGGTACGTTTTTACGTCCGCGGGTATAGACCGCCATATACGCAAATATCGGAGTTGCTTAAGACGGAATTTAAACGGCATCGACGGCTATTGTAGCAGATTCGTGTATGGTATGTGTACTGTACTCAAAAATGGTTTGCTACATACAGTTTCGAAGAAAAATTACAGATAATTCAAAAAGGGAGAGAAAATGTTTAAAAAATTTAACATTCAAAGTGTACTAGATATTTTAACCCGAATATGTATGAACAAAATGAGTGGTTGACGGGGTGTGATAGTCTCTGTAAACTTTTTTGTTGGCCTTGTCTACTTTTTACAAAAGAAAACGGAGTTTGGAATAAAAATGGATTTTCCGATTTAAATAATGTGTGCATAAAGTAATAAAGAGACATACAATATTTCGTATTCACTTGCAACGATAATGAAAACAAAATATATTTGGAAAGTCGCGCATTGAAAGAATCGAGTAGTGTTGAAAAGGTTTATTGATGTTGTTTGTTTTCTTGGAAAACATGAACACGGTTTTAGAGATGATGACGAATCTAGTACTTCAACAAAGGGCAATTTCATGGATCAAACTTCTTTATTAGCGAAATATGACAAAGTTTAACACTGCGACTGCTTCCCTTTCATTAAATCTCACCGCACGCCACTGGTTGAATGAAATTTAATCAAAAACAAAAGTACCAGGCACAGAGAAGGCAAGGGACCGAATGTTTTAGAGCAGGGACGGTTTGGTGCAGGGACGGTTTGGTGGCGGGATAGTCTGGCGCAGGGACGTTTTGACTCGGGAGCGATTTGGCGCGATGGGGCGGTTTAGCGCAGGCATACCCGGTATATATTGATGTTGAATGCCGCTGTTTGTGTACATGGTACGAAGGCCTGTGTACGTGGGGCCCACGTTAGTTGTTCTTAACAGGTAACATATACCGGGTATCCCTGGGACAAAACTATACCTGTGCTCATTTAAAAATGATAGCAGAATTAGGCAACCAAACATACAAGTTTAATACAGTTTGACCAAACTTACAAAGTTGAAAGGGGGCGTGTCCGGCGCTGATATAGTTTTTCAAAGTACAGTCAAAATAAAAATATTTAGGCGGCAAATTTAAATAATTGTAAATACCTACTTTTCATTTATAATTATTCCTTCCCTATTATACCTTCCAAATTATATTTCTGGCTTCAGAATGAATTATCTTTCTCGATTTATCATTCATACTTAACAAACTTTAAACGTCAAAACAATCTGACATACACTAAAATTATTAAAATTTCAAACGTCAATATTGAATTTTTCCAGTGAATGTACTTTTGAGTAGAATTGTTTGCTATTGGTTGATATATTGTTGCGCTTTGTCTTTCAAAAATTAGTTGACATATTTTTCGGGGCATTTATAAGCTTGGTGGAGCTTTAGTGTTTTTTAATTACACATAGGAAAAGACAAATTAATTATTCTCAGGAACGGTTTGGCGTAAATATCGTATGTGGTTTATTTTACGCGCCGAATCGTCCCTGTGCCAAAACAGCCGTGCCAAACCGGTCGCGCCAAAACGTCCTAGACCGGGGAAGGAACGCGCCCGGCAAATTAGTTTTCATGAAATCTATGTGGGGCATGGTCACCAGCTCGGTAAACAATGATGCTTGCACGTGGGAATTTTTTGCAAAATGCTCCGCATATATATTTCTTAAAATAGTTATTTTTGTATCATGGCCAAAACGTTAATCTTTTTCGGCCGCGACTGATTTTCTGGTCGAGGCAAAGCCGAGACCAGAAAACAGGGAAGGACGAAAAAGCACTTTTTGGCAGAGGTGCAAACAACATTTTTTAGGCGAATATTAAATTAAATTAAATTAAATTATTTATTGCACTTTTTTACATTACATAAGAATGTTTAAGCTAGTCAAAAGTGATGTAATATGTAACAAGAAGTTAAACAGTTTTGGTATAGGATATTCTTACATGTTAAAAATTAAATTAAATTTCACAATTTTCTAAAAACTCGCTTATAGAGTAAAAAGCATTATTTAACAGGTATTTTTTGATTGTTTGTTTAAATTGTTTAAAGTGTAAGTTTCTCGTATTTATTGATAGTTTGTTGTACAATTTAATTGCAACGTATGAAAGAGGTTGCCTCTGGGTTATATGCAATCTGTGGTATGGAGCTACAATTTGATTAACATTTCTGGTTTCATAATTATGTGTTAACATTGGCATATTATTTATATTTTGTTTAACATACAAAAGACATTCAAAAATAAAAAGACAAGGAAAAGTTAAAATGTTTTGATTAATAAAAGCTGGTCGACAATGTTCTCTAGATTTGCAACCATTTAGAAGTCTCACTACATATTTTTGTAAAACAAAAACCCTATCAACACTTGCACATCCGCCCCACAACACTATGCCGTAAGTTAGAACACTATGAAAATTGGAAAAATAGAACGTTTTTGCAGTGCCACGCGAAGTAAGTTCCAATAGTTTCCTGATTTGAAAGGTGCATTTTGCTAACTTTGAGGCGACATAATCAACATGGGGATGCCATACTAATCCACTATCCAGAAAAAAACCAAGACATTTTTCAGTGGAAGAAGCTCGCTGTTCATTTTGAGTTGAAAAAATAATTTGTTGTGTTTTTTCCATATTTATCTTTAGTTTGTTTGCCTTAAACCAATGCCCAGCTTCGTCAAGGTTGTTTTGTTGCTGATATTTTAATTCAGTTGGATTTATTGAGGTGTTAATGAGTGTTGTATCATCAGCAAAAAGAACTAATTTATTGGGAGTACATGTCCAAGGCAAATCGTTTATGTATAGGAGAAAGAGAAGAGGTCCAAGAATCGACCCCTGGGGTACTCCAATGGTAATGTTTTCAACTGTTGATATGTTTCCTTCACAACAAACCACTTGTTGTCGATTTTTTAGGTAGTTACAGATAAGTAAATGGGTTGGCCCTCTTATTCCATAGAAGTACATTTTGTCTAGTGATGTCTTTGTCATGATTAACGCAGTCAAATGCCTTTGTCAAATCAAGTAAAGTGGCAGAAATATTTTCTTTTGCGTTGAAGCACTTTATAATTTCATTTACTATTTCAATAGCCGCATGTGTTGTACTTTTTTGTTGTCGAAAACCAAACTGCAGGTTATAATAGATGTTGTTTTTTTCAAGAAAGTTAACAATCCGTTCATGAATAATTTTTTCGAAAACCTTTGATATGGTGGGCAAAATAGATATCGGTCTATAATTGGATACGTCATCTACATCACCCTTTTTGTATAGTGGAGATACTTTTCCGTATTTCAGTTCATCTGGGAATATGTTTTCTTGTATGCATTTATTGATAACAAAAAGCAGATGACTTTTAATAATATGAACTGTAGATTTTAATACTTTGGCATTTAGACCATATATGTCTTTGGAATTACTGTTTTTTAAATTTAGTATGTGTTTGTGTATTTCATCTTCCGTGACTTCACTAAAAAATATGGTTTTTGCTGGTGATCTGTCTGATTTTGTAAGAAAATCAGAGTGTGTATGTGGGCTGGAAATATTATTTACTGTTTTATGTCCAATCTGTGCAAAAAATTTGTTAAAATTATTAGGTTCAATGTTGATTTTATTTCTATTGTTACTATCACCTTTTATTAACTCCCAAGTGGCTTTAGATTTGTTTGAGGAAGTTTCAATATAGAGGGCATTTGATTTCTTTTTTGCTTCTATTAATGCTCGTTTATATTTTTGTCTGAATTTTAGTAGAGCATTTCTTGAGTCAACTGTTCTTGTTGTTTCAAGAACCGTATTAAGAGCTTGCAAAGTGTTTCTCATTGATTTTAGATCCTGATTGAACCAGGTTTTGTTGACATTGTTTGATTGGTTGTATTTTATTGGAAAGCAGAGATCAAAAGCGGAAAAATAAATGGTGTGAAATTGTGTATAGCAGTCAGCGGCGTTTGTACCGGAGTAGACTGCGTCCCATGATAGGTTATCAAGAGTTTCTACAAAACGTTTTATTTTGTTTTGGGTGACAGGGCGAGATATTTTATATTCGTGTGTGTTTATATTACTTTCGTGTTTAAAGATGAAAAGGATACCTTTATGGTCTGAGATAACAGGATCATATTACAAATTTTATTAACAAATTTAAATTTTGATTTGAATATTCCAATGACATTTGGTCACGTGACCATTCTGAAACGTCATAGCTGTTTTTATCGTAGTCGACTAAAATAGTTATTTGTATACCAAGGACGCGAAATGTGTCTTTATCATACCGAGAGAAAATTGTTGCCGAGGACGCTTGCGGCCGAGGAAAGACAATCTCGAGGGCGCTAAAGAATTTCGCGGACAAGGTATACACAATATTTTTTATTTCATACTGCATCGTAACACCCATGTTTAAGTTAACGATTTGAGTCCGGTAAATAAGACTTTACGGTATCAGGTCCGGTAAAAACTTTTACCGGACTCAAATGAAATAAATCGATAATCAAACTATTTATTAATAAAAAACTACAAAATTAATAAATATGACAATTAAAAACAAACTAAATATTAAAATTGACATTAATTGTGCAATACATTTACTAAGAACTTCGTCAAAAATGTTATAATTTTCTCCCGTTTTGACAAGACAAACAGTCAAAAAACAAACACTTCCATTTCATAGATGTCCATATTATGAATTCAAATTTTTATTTTCAATTTTTTCAATTTTAAACAAAGATTTAGTGCCTGCAGTATGAAATAAAACGCATTACGACATACGTCCGGTAAACTCTTACAGTAACTCGTCTCAAAATTCCTGACTCGGCTCCTTCGTCGCCTCGTCCTTAAACATTTCGACTCGTTACTGTAAAACTGAGTTTACCGTACTTATAACGTAAATTACTATTGTGCAACCGTAAAAAATGTGTAATTGTAAATGTTATTGCTTTTAGAAAACCTACAGCTTAATTCATTGTAAATAGAAAAACGGCTTTCAGTTAGTGCGTTACTATGGATATGGAGTAAATAAAACAATTAGTTTTGTATAAATTACAATGATTTTTACTTTAGCGGACGCTACCATAGCAGCGGCCGCGAAATTAGATTTCGCGTCCTGAACAGCGGCCGCGAAACGCCCAATTCGCGTACGGTTGCACAAAAAATTATAAATCAGCGACCGTAAAGTAAAAGCGGCCGAAAAACAGCGGCCGTAAAGTATTTGCGGCCGTAAAATAGAAATTGACAAATGCCTACTACAAATTGACACTTTACGGCTGTCAAAAGATACGTAAAACAGCTGTTTTTATCATAGTCGCCTAAAAAATAATTTGCCCTGCTCGCGCCGTGCCCGTACCTTGCCTGTGCCTGACACTAGGGTTGGCTCTATGTTGACTATGTTTTTGAAATTTAACAACTTTAGTATCGGGTGCAACATAGAGACCGTATTCGGTATTCTTATAAACAAGTTTTTAAAACAAATTCTACCAATTGTATCGTAACGAGCTTTTTCAATGTCAAGCGCATTATAATGTGGTGTTAATTATCTTTTTTGCATTTAGATTAAAAGTTCCATTCACTAAATTAAAAACAATAAGAGACGTATATAAGACAAGTAGCTTCTGAGAGTTCTAAAGTGTTCATTCCATCATTGACTTTAGCCAGGTAGAGTCCATAGTCTTGTATCATTTCACCAAATCTGACAAAAAAAATAAATTAATTGAAACAATGAATTGTATTTCACAGAAATGAAAGATCGTTGACATTTGAAACAAAATGTTTTTCTCTAATTTAGAAATTTATGGTTTATTAAAAACTAAAAGTCTAAAAAACACTAAAATATAAAAATAATTGATTCTTTAATCACGTATTGGTGTTTCCTTCAAATTTTCCACTATAATATAAAATATTACAGTTTTGTCGATCAACTGAAATTGTTATGAAACCATAACGATATCCTTAGTAACAGCAGGTAGTACTAAATATTGACTGGCGTTCTACACCCTTTGAATTTCAGTATTTGAAGTACAATTTTTATGTCAAACCTATTTATCTTTATACTCTACCAATTGAAGAATTAATTTTTGTACAGGTAACACAATTAATTTAGAAATTATAATGTACGCTGTTAACCAGCAAATTATGTAGAAGGGTGGTGAGATGAACGATCGTGATACTTTTACAATTGCCAGATATTGTTCATCTCACTATTAATATTATCTACAATATCATACAATATGTATTATGTATACGTAATAATAATGCATACAGTAATATATTATGTATCCTGCCTCTAGTTGGTAGAATGGAAATGGAATCACGATGGTACTTAAATCCAGGACAAACATTAGAAACTACAAAGATAGAGGACCGCGGACATGCCCTTCACGTGACAAACAAAGCATGGGGAAAAATTACAGCACATTTAGATAGAAATCGTCTTATTCAAGAGGCAATTGAGAAAGAACAAGCCTATAAACAAGCCTTAAAAAAAGGATCTGAACAAATGACAAAAGATTGGGATAATTCAGTTGAGGTTGGTTTAGTTTACAATTTAAAATATGCTTTATAACGCCATAGATTTTATAAGCGGATGAAAAAAATAAAATGTTTTGTAATTTTAAGAATATTCGTATAAGAAAAGAAGAGGAACGTCTGGCACGTTTGGAAAAAAGTAAAGAAGATAAAATGCAAGCGTTTTTAGAACTGCGCAAAGGACAGGAAGCAATACGACAAAAATACATTCAAGATGCAAGAAAAGCCATGTACATTTCCCAAGGTTACCCTAGGTGTTTAACTGGTGCGTTAATTCAATCAGAAGTAATGTATCAAAGAGAAAAACAACGTGAACTCGAAAAAACTATACAAGAACACGAACAAGAAGAAGAAGCTAAGTATGCACAAAAAGTAAAAGAGGGTGCTGAACAAGAAAAATTAGAAAAATTAGAAAAAGAGCAAAAACACCTTGAGAGAAAACTGGAATTACGAGAACTTTATTTAACTGAGTAAACTTTTATTCAAACAACAATTCATTATTCAATCTTAATCCATTTTTTAGAATGCAACAAAAAGAGAGATCCGACATTTCGCTTAGAGAAGAAAAGATAGCTAAGGAACGATTAGATATCATCAATGCAGAAAAAGAAATGGAAAAAATGAAGAAATTTGAATTTGAAGAAGTAAGTGATTTGAGTACACATTCTTATTAATTTAAAGGAAAATATACCATTTTGTATTAATAGGATAGAAAAACGAGAGCGGCAGCAAAAGAAGAATTTAAAGATTTTTATAGAAAACAGCAAGCTGCTCACAGACAAATGGAATTAGAAGAAAAAGAGCAAAACAAAGTTATTGAAATTTATTCACATGCTAAACATAGAATTCAGTGTTTGAGGCAAAAGAAAGAAAGAGAGGTAAGTAATTAAATTTAAGAGTCATTCAATTTGAGCAAGTTGTATTGGGGTCGGTCGTATAAATAGTCAAATAATTATTTCTGTAAAATGTGTTTGATGTATATACTTTTTAAAGATATGCTATAGTTTTAAAATAATGTCGCAAATTGAAATAACAATCAAATAAAAAGTAGTTCCTAATACAATGAGCAAAGACTTGGACAGAAATTTTTACCTTCGGGGGTACCTACTTAGAATGTTTCTATTTTTTTAACCTAACCCCTTAATGGGGGAATGTGTAAGCATATTTAATTGTATTCCCAAAGTAGGTACTATATACCACCCAAATATCTGCAGGTGAAGACTTCATTATTTGCACTTCCTTGTACTATGTTATGATACGTGCGTCGGGTGTATACAGACCTACATGGTGTAACGTTTAAGAAATTGTAAATTATATCTTTAAAACATTTTTATTTCATTTTCTGATTTATCGGTTAAATCCACAAGCAAATTCTACACAACTTTATATCTACAAAAATAAATATATTGGTTAGGATATTGTTAGGATTGCAGAGTCAAATACACTGTAGGTATACAAAATGTTAACCGTTTACAAAAATAAAACACTTCTGAAAAAAATGCTACCAAAAAACATGTCTCACTCCCGCTTCCGGTTTCGGATTTTTTGAAAAACTTATTTTGTCGATGAATTTTCGATATATCCCTTCATTTCAAATTTCATCAAAATCGGTTCACTAGTTTTTGCGTTAGAGGCGTTACATACATGCATACCCTTCCAACCAACCAACCTATACCACAGTACCTATACTGCGTCTCACGGTCACGGTCAGTTTAGAGTGTGGAAGAGATAGGGCAATGCAACCCTTATGGGACTTGTCTGTACTACGTTGCCAGCTCTACGTGCCTTAACGACAGCGTATAATGCTTAAATGAAGTAAATGGTAAAGGGTGTCCAGGTAACTCTTAAAAGTAGGTAGTTATTGCCGATTAGGGTGTGTACAACAAAAGGCGGATTACATAATGATTGACAGGAGGTTGGTATTTCAAAGCAATTTTTAAGACGAAGTTTTACAAGACGGCGCGGCGCGCCATAAGACCCCATACTCTAAACTGACCGTGAGACGCAGTATAGGGTCTCCATGGGATCGGCGCAAAAGAGAATTCACTAGGTACAATTATTATTAATTTTTCATTTTTCTTCGCACTGTAACAAAACAATTATTTATCTGAAAACTCAAGTCAATTTAGTAGTAATCTTGACACATATTTAATTTTGTAAGATGCAAATGGCACTTCAAGCAAGGCGTGAGGCAGCCTCAAGAGGAGCAGTAGCACAAGCAAAAGCTAAAGCGGCTGATGAAGAACGTATCATGAAGAAAGCAATGGAGGAACGAGACCGAGAGTGAGGTTTTCTTTTAATTACCTACATAAGAAATATCTAAGTAGAATAAATTTTAGAGAACAAGAAAAACTTATAGCAAAAGCAGCTTATCAGAAAAAATTGATAGAAGAAAGAGAAGCGGATCGACAAGCTTGCATAAAACGTGAAGAACAACAAAAATTCGAAGATCAGGAAAGGCAAAAATGGGAAATGTTAAACAGATTTAAACAAAATGATGTAACAAAGAAGTATGAACAAAGCAAAAAGGAACGACTGTGGCAAGAAACCCTACAATATAGGAGAGAGCTTTTTGAGCAAATGGTAACATTTAATAGAATTTTACTTTTATTTATAACATACTAACGCCAATTAAATTTCTTGAATATACGTAACAGACGTTTCTATCCGACCTGTTCATTTGTAAAATTCAGGCATAATCCGCATGGCGCTGCATACCCGGGAAAATAACAAATGAAATAAGGGAACTAAATTGTGGTTCGGAAAATGTAGGAGTTACTAAGCTACTAAGTTTCGATATTGTTTTTTTTTTCATCCCATTCATATTGGATAGAGAGAGACAGAGTGTTCCTATGGGATAATAATAATATTATAATATACAGAGTGTTAGAGAAGTCGACCGTGTAAATTTCAGGAGTGAATGAGGACACAAAATAAAGTCGAAAAGTTCCTATTAATATGAGTTCGCAAGTGCTTCGTTATCGGGATACAGGATGTTAAAAAAACAGCGACTTCTCGAAGAATATAAGCTTGTCTTGAAGCTAATGGCGGTCATTTTGAACAATATTTGTAAAATACATAATAATAATAATAATTTCAGAATATTATATGAAAAAAAAATTCAACACCCTCTATCTCGATAACGAAGCATTTGCGGACCCATGTTAATAGGAACTTTTTGACTTTGTTTTGCGTGCTGATTCACTCCTGAAATTTACACGAACGACTTCGGTAACACCCTGTATACACTATGTTTTAATTCAATTATTTTTAACATTAACCTGACCTATCCAATTCTATCCCGAATAGCTATATTGCAAACCTAAATCTCCTTTTCAACCGTTAATTTTGGTTATTTCTCGGGTTAACAATGACCAACAATGCACAATTGCAAAAAATCAAAAAATGAACAGGCCGAAGAGAAACATACGTCTATTACACATAATTAAGAACATCGTGATAATAACAGGCAGAAAATGCTGAAGAACGAAGAAAAGTGAAAGATGAAGTTGATACACTATACGAGAATTCATTAGCAAAATTAGCAGAAGATGATCAGCAGTTCTTTGATTATGCTGAAGAATGTATCAATTACGCTAAAGATAAAGGAAGACCAACCTCAGCAATTGAACGTATTATTCGAGTAAGTAGCTTTAAAAATATTTTAAAAAGTGCACTACTAATTCTACAAATTATTTACAGGAATACAAAAAAGAAAATAACTTACCATTGACAATTGTTAAACATTGCAAAGATTATGAAACAGACTCGCAAAAGCAATCCAGGTTGAAAGGTGGAAAATCTAAAAATTAGTATAATATTTTTACTTCCGCATTGAAATTAAAATTCTTTAAACATATAAAATTATAAATGTATCCAGGGATGTCTAAATTTCAATGGTAACCCCCAAAGAATGCATAAAATGCTAACTTTATTTCGTGGTTTTAATTTAAGACAGTCAAGCCCTTTGTTAAACAAATTCTCATGCATTTAAACTCCAAGCACAAAACAACCCTGCATACATAAATAGAATTTACTTGTCCAATTAATTCTGATATTTATTTTAGGAACAAAAAGATAGTAAAAAATAAAATACTCAAAAATGAAATATATTGTGTTTCCATCTTTAGCATACCGGGTGTTATGTAATGTAACAACAATCTCTTGGGTGATTCTGGGGCATAGCATAAGACATATTAGCCTGCTACTTTTTTCTATACAACATTCAAGACGGCTTTTCATTGATTGTCGAACACGTTCGAATGGGCCGGGTATGAGTATAAGTACTTATTGAATTTTTTTCTTGTTCTGGTATGTAAAATAAAGTCCGTTTTTTTAAAGATCCATAAACCATACAATTTCGCTCGAAAGCTGTTTGGCAACGCTGCTGGTGATATTCTTTTAAAGTAGTGTTTTTTGTTAAAAATTGTTGATTTATTTGAATATATGCTGAGTTTATGTAAATTCGTTCGATTTAATATGATGTATTGGGTCCTAAAGTCAACCGGAGTATTATAGTTTTATAGTTGAAATTATTTGAGGTAAAAATAGAAAAAGAATTATTCAGGCAAATTAGAATGATTGGGATTCTTTTCAGAATCAGATTCCGACGGTTCAAACTCTGAATCGTCATATAAGAAGATATGCATCAAAATTGAACCTGAATCCGAATCTTCATCTCAATGTATTACGATTGTCGGTATATTTTGAACATAAAATTGCCCATTTACATAAATTATGCCATAATTGAACTTTTGTACACATTGTTGCACTTTATTAAATAATTTCCCGTTACAGTTTTTTGGAATAAGGTATTGGAGGACTTTACATACCCCAAATCTGTCTCGTGTCTCCTATTATTTGAACACCCTGTAGAATTAGAAGAATTTAGGTTTTTACATAGGTTAAGTTTTATATTTCAACGGCTTTATTTAATAAACCATCTAGTACCACGAATTTACTATTTTTACTTTAATTTTGAATATGGGAATTTTTGTGACCATTTGGTAATTTTACGCATGCTTTTAAAGGAAACCTTAAAAATAAAAGGTCGGCAACACTGCTGATGAAGCGGAGCGCATATGCTAGCAATGAGCAGGTCAGTAAAAGGCGTTACACGAATGCTCATACTCCTGTTACATTAGCTTCATTCTTCCAACTCTCTTACGAGTATTCTCCCAACTCTTTGGCCGTTCCAATTTTGAATCCACTTCTGAACATTTGCTAACCAGGTAGGAAGCAGTGTGAAGGGATGAGGGTAGTTTGCCACATATTTGCCAAGTGTACACACCCCAAATAACATTCTGGGAAAATCGTAACGAGATCTGAAGGGGTCAAAAAAATTTCCAAAAAATGAGGAGACTATAGTCTTTTTTCTCTTTTTGGATGATTTTCTTACCCTCTCCAATTTCCTAATTCCCAGAATGTAATATGGAGTCTAAGAGTTGGAAAATATGTGCCAAACATCCCTCAGCCCCTCCCATGTAGTCAAAAAAAATTCAGAAAGGATTTAGAAAAAATCCACTTCTGAACATTTGCTAACCAGGTAGGAAGCAGTTTGGGAAGCAGTGGGAAGGGGTGAAGGTAGTTTGGCACATATTTGCCAAGTGTACACACCCCAAATAACATTCTGGGAAAATCGTAACAAGATCTGAAGGGGTCAAAAAATTTCCAAAAAATGAGGAAAGACTATAGTCTTTCTTCTTTTTTTTTGATGATTTTCTTACCCTATCCGATTTCCTTAGGAATTTCCCAGAATGTAATATGGAGTCTAAAGACTTGGAAAATATGTGCCAAACATCCCTCATCCCCTCCCATGTAGTTAAAAAAAATTCAGAAAGGATTCAGAAAAAATCCACTTCTGAACATTTGCTAACCAGGTAGGGAGCAGTGGGAAGGGATGAAGGTAGTTTGGCACATATTTGCCAAGTGTACACACCCCAAATAACATTCTGGGAAAATCGTAACGAGATCTGAAGAGGTCAAAAAAATTTCCAAAAAAATGAGGAGACTATAATATTAGTCTTTCTTCTTTTTTTGGATGATTTTCTTACCTCTCCAATTTCCTTAGGAAATTCCCAGAATGTAATATGGAGTCTAAAGACTTGGAAAACATGTGCTAAACATCCCTCATCCCCTCCCATGTAGTCAAAAAAAATTCAGAAAGGATTCAGAGAAAATCCACTTCTGAACATTTGCACAAGCGGATAGCCCTCACGATTTGTACCCAACAGCTGAGCATATGTATATACACAAGTCCACTGGGTTTGTGAAAAATAATTCTCAAACTGCAACTAACCTAAAGTCAGTGGGGCGCCCCCCTAGTCTTTGTAAGGTCTTTGCTTTTTAGGTTAGTTGCAGTTTGTGAATTATTTTTATCCAGTGGACTTGTATATATACATACGCTCAGCTGTTGGGTACGGATCGTGAGGGCTATCCGCTTGTAAGATTTGCTAACCAGGTAGGAAGCAGTGTAATTATTCTTACATACAGACCTCTTGGAGAAATATAAAAAACCACATGAAAAAATGCAAGAAGTTTTATTTAACATTTATAAATACAGTATGCAAGAGTAGGTATTTCATCTGTATGGCACATACCTGAAATAAAAGGCACATTGTTGTTTTAAATATTAACAAATTATTGTACTTCAAGTATGAATTTTATTTTCATAAATAAAAAACAACGCTGAAGCTTACAATAACAAACTTGAAAAATGCATTTACTAAATAATTCTGAAAAGCTGTAAAGCCTGGTAAAAGTCAAAACAATTTGTAATTTGAAAGCAACCACTCTATAAAAATAATTACCATCTACATAAATCCACAATAAATATACGATAACGGTTAGGCACCTAAATGCATCTTTATTTAATATAAATTGTTATAATTAGTGTATTTAAGTCTAAATGAGTTCTACTTTTATCTATGGTGAAAATTGTACAATTCGATGATATGACTAGAAAAATATGACCATAGTAATGTTTAATAGTCTACATCAAAATACTCTTTGGATGTATTGAACGGCACATTATTTGCCTACAGACAAAAAATGTATGCTATAATAATTTTATTGATAACAGTTTTAAAGATGAACAAATATTTATGTCTAATTACGTATTTCTAAGCAACAAGTACATTTTGCTTGTGGAATTTTGCCACTTATGTAATATCCTAATATAATAAATATTGATTATGAAAAAATTATATAATTTGGTACCTATCACAAGGGCATAAACAAAAATTTCCAGATAGTTACATTTTCAAAAATACAATCCATAAGTACGCATCTTGATGTAGTAAATGAAACACTTACTTATAACGTTAAATACCATAAAAAGGCATCACAGTCACAGTTTAGTTATAATAATTATTACAGAATAGTAAATGACCGATGTCTATAAAGTACTGGTAAACATAATGGCGTTTTATGCAAAACCTGTAATTCCAACAAACTGGAAACTATAATTATATGAAAACGAAAGTAATTACAAATAAATCTATTAAACACTCAAATAAATCAACTCCATCATTTTCATCTTATAACAGATTTGCCAATACTACTTAAATGCAAGTTACATCTTAAATTAAGTAACAACTATAGACCTACATATTAAGAACATAATATTTCAACAACTCAAAAGTCTGGGAAAAAAATGTAATATAAACATAATTTCGAAACAATCTAATTTTCTTTGTAACCCTTGCTAAAGTTTCATTATTAAACAAAATAAAAAATTATGAACAAGGTAAGAGAAGATAAAATTTGTCCATTTATGCACATATATTCTTAAAACATAGCATGGCAGATTAATGACACAAATATAAAACATCGCATAGCAGTAAATAATATACAGTTGTGGAAAGTATAAAATTTTGTATAAAACAAGGCATCTACCTACGTAACTACATAACACATTTTAAAAAATCACTACATTTTACGCCGAATTTTTATCTAATGCCATTCCCAATCTTTGTTGAATTTGATCAAACCTCTCAACATATTGAGATAAGAGAGCTGGTGCTTGTAATGGAACATAGTCTTCATTAGTTGAAACCGTCCCTCTAAAAATGATTTTTAATTTACTTTTAGATTCCCATTAAGAATTAAAAAACAACAAACACCAACAATCAATACATATTTGTGATCATATAACGAACCGATAAGCTTGCTAATTTTACATATCATATTAACTACTTTTATTTTAGAAGTTATGAAAAGAAAATTGAGCAAAATAGTTGACCTAAACCAAACCTCAAAATCAGTTCATTTAAAAAATTATACAAGGTGTACCTACACTGTAGCCAAACTGAAACCACATGTTCGTTTGTTACTATTATGAAGTAGTTTTTTTTATTACGAACGTTATAAGTCGGTAGTGCCTTAACGGAAGACATTTCTATATAGGTAAATTGGGTTAAATCGTCATACATTGGGCTGAAGAATATGTGGTTTCAGTTTGGTTACACAGTTTAGGTAAACCCTGTATACAGGGTGGCTGGTTTTTCATTGTCCAGCTTATATCTGCTGAAATATTAAAGATACAAAAAAAAGTTAAAGGAGAGACTTAGCTAAGAGAACCTGGTGTATAAAATAGTGGAAACAAGTTTTTTCCAGGGCCTACTTATTTTCCGGAACAATATGTAAGTTTGGTTTTTTAAATGGAACACTCTGTATATTTTTGCGGAAGATTTTAAATCAATTTCTCTTTACAAGCATGTATCACTAATAGCGTTTTGCTTTTAAATTACCCCTAATAATTCAAAAAATAAAATTGTGAGATTTGCTACAATTTCTATTATTTCCTATGCGAGTAACAAAATTATAACGAAATTTGTTATTTTATACACCATGTTCTCTTAGCTAAGTCTCTCCTTTAACTTTTTTTTGTATCTTCAATATTTCAGCAGATATAAGCTGGACAATGAAAAACCAGCCACCCTGTATACCCTGTTCCGCCTCTCAGGTGTAATTACGAAGTATTCCATAAAAAAAATTTGCCAACATATAAAGAATTACAACAAAACACTAAAATCACTCACCTGTGATGCCCCACAATTCTAGAACGTCCACTCCTCATTATGTGTTCTTTAGAAGGTGGAGTTATTCCAGACCATGGTCCTAAATCTACAGGACTGTTTGGTGTTTTAGGCCTTTTAGTTTCATTGGTAGAAAAGGCACTTTCAGAATGTCTATTCATATTAGACACCATTTGATCAATTCTCTGTGAAAAATTATAAGCAGGATTGTTTGCTGTATCTAGAGAATGAAATCTATTTGGATTATTAGGAGGTGTAGGTAGCACATGTTGGACAGGAAAGTTTTGACTGGAAACAGGTTGACCCACTTGAAACTGAGCAGTGGAATGTGGCAAAATATTTACTGTTCTTGGAATATGATGAGTAAATCTTGGAGGTCGACGATGTTGTTGTGAACGAACACCGCGCTTTCCTGAATGCCATCTTTGTACTAGGAACTGCATTCTAATTATCGCTATGACACCAACTACCACAGCCCTAAATAAAATTAATACAATGTAGAAATTAATATCAAGTATTTCTAATTACTACTTACTTGAAACGTTGTTTGCCATTACTATGTACAGAATGATTAACAACTGCTGAAAACTGAGAAGGTAGTGGTAATTCTTGTGAAAACAATGGATAAGTCTGATACGTTGCTAATAAGGCTACTAAATATTTCTTTTGCCATATTAGTGCTTTTCTGTAACTTTCTGAGCGCAGATATCTAGCAAATAAGTGATTTGCCTGAAACAAACAAAAGACAATAAACTATAGTTACTGCTCAAATCCTGAATATGTGAAAATTGCCAAAATGAATTTTTGGAACCTTTTTCCTATCTTTTAACCCCATGAACAAACCTGCAATTCATTTTCTTCAGTATTATAGATACGCGTCTGAAGGGGAAACAACTGCATACAGCATTTGCCCGCCTAGCCAAGGGCGGGTGCGGTAGAATGCAACAAGGTTTGCGTGAGACAATACTGAATTTTTATACAGGGTGAGTAAAAAGTATGGAATAAATTATTTAATTAGTAAAAAGTATGGAATAAATTCATTACCTCCAAAAATAATGTTTTTTCTGGAAAACGCTCGCACAGGTATAGCGCATATTTTAAGATGTTTCAATTTTTTTTGCGACAGTGATCTTTTTGTGGTGACATCAGAGTAATTTTTTTAATGGCACCCCATACATTTTTTTGACAAATTTTGACAGAAGAACGTCATCCTGCATCCAAATAAGTAAGTATCGTGACCTTGAAGTTGACAGTTTCTGCGATGTTCATTTTTTAAATTTGATAAACAATGTACAAGAGGAAACGGTATCTCGACTTCGACATTGTCCGATGGTAAGTGGGAGACAATTCGATCACCTAATTTAGCTTTTATGTATGAGTTTACCAGTTTCATAGGTTGATTGTTCTTAATAAATAAATTGCTGTTATGACGTATATTAATGTTTTTCAAAATAACAATTTTTCAAACTTAAAAAATGAACATCGCAGAAACCATTAACTTCAAGGTCATGATACGAACGTACTTATTCAGATGGTGAATGACGTCTTCTGTCAAAATCCGTCAAAAAAAGTAGGCGGATGCTAGCTCCACGGCTAACGTGGATATAATTTTGACACTAAATCCACGGCATTACGTCTTGTCAAGGGGTGACGTCATTAATTCGGCGACGCGAATACCAGCTGCATCTACATGCAAGTTGAATATGACCAATAAAAAATACTAGAGTATAGTTTCTCTAAGTCCGAGCGATTAATTTTGTTTGTAGTTAATAATTATTATAATTAGATTTCTCAGAAACAGACTTTTACGCCTTGGGAATAGGCAACCAATCGTGCGCACCCCTGTCCCTATAATCTCAGGAAGCTGAAATAATGTTTTCAAGTCCCCAGACATGCGCCGAACGTAATGCCGTGGATTCTGTGTCAGAATTATATCCACGTTAGCCGTGGAGCTAGCAACGGCCAAAAAAGTATGGGGTGCCATTTAAAAAAATTTACTCTGACATCACCACTAAAAATGGGTCGCAAAAAAAAATTGAAACACGTTAAAATATCCGCCATAATTTATAAATCTCTACACCTGTGTGAGCGTTTTCCAGAAAAAACATTATTTTGGGAGATAATGAATTTATTCCATACTTTTTACTCACCCTATATGAAGAAAATTACAATTTTGAGAAATAATGCAGAAAATATTAATTAATTTACTAAATAACAATAAACCTCACCCTTGCCACAGGATCATCAAATGGTACTTGTATATTATTAAGTTCTTCTAACTCATTAATTCTCTCTTGCAAGATTCTTCGCTCTTCTGTTAATTTGTCAACTGCTTCGGACATTCGTTTGTTGTCCTTCATATGTTCCTTCACCAAAAGAGTTAGTTCCTGTAATAATTTATAAAAAAAAAATATATCAAAGTACATCTCATTTACATGAAAACTTGAAACAAATTTCTAAGTACTCAATTAAGTAGGTAATAGGCAATAGGCAATAGTAGAACAGTCAATACCTACTATTATAGTTAAAACAAAGTAGCTAAGGTCTCAAAAATTTGTATTAGATAATTACGAGATAATTATTAAAGTTTGATTCACACTATACTGCTATACTGCTTGCCAAATTATTTTTAATGAAATTTATGCGCAGCATGGCTAGCGGCTAGGCAAGTGGCAATCCTTACATGTGGGCAGTCTTTCGAACAATGTTTGCCTCCCATAGATTTCGTAAAAACTAATTTGCCGAGATCGTGCCATGCCTTGCCTGTGCCCGGCACTACAGTGTGAATCGACCTTTATACTACAACTCTTACCTTCATTTTATTTAAAAATTTCTCAGGAACAGCCTGTTTCATTTGTCCTTCATTTGAATCCATCAATTTTCGTTCTCTATCTATTACTTTTTTAAGATTTTCGTTAAGCCTATTAATCTCTTTTCTCATCTCTCTTCCCTCCTGTTCAATTTCTTCCTACAAGGAATTATCAGTTATAGATTCTAATTATAATATCGTTTCTATAATGTAATAGAAAAATATTGCTTCCTATCTTTTTTCTCCTTTTACTAATATGGCCGTTTGTTTGAATAAAGTATTAAAAGAAAAAGTTAACTTACCATCAAAATTCTACTGTTTTCTATTTCCCGATTTCTTTGGTCTAATTCTGCTTTACAGGTAATCCACTTTTCTTTCAGAGAACCTTCCATATCTCGCATTCCTTCAATTCGTCCCTCTAATGTTTCTACTTCCCCATTCTTAAGCTGAAGCATATCCTTAGTATATTTCAAATTTGCTTCAATTTCAGTCTTTCCCCTTTTCAAACTTTTAATTTCTACTTTCAATTTTGAATTTTCATCTTGTAAGATCTGTACATCTCTCCGTAATCTAACTGCATCTTGAGATTCCAAATTTGGAAGTGATTTGTATTCTGTCAATTCTGTTTTAGAATTTTCTCCAGAACTTAAATTAGCAGTTTTTTGTTTCAGATTTATCACCTGCAATTCTAGATCTTGTCTAGCACGTTTTTCAGTATCCAGTAACTTTTCAAATTCTGTCTCATTTTCTAAAGCACCTTCCAATCTTATACGTAACTGTTCTAACATATTTGCATCTTCCACTTGAATAGCATTACAGTTTTGTCTTTCATTTTCAAGAAGTGTTTGCAAATGATAGGTATTTTCTTTTTCTTTTGTGTACTTTTGTTCTGATTCTTGCAATTTCAATTGTAGAGCTTCTTTAATTTTATTAAGTTCTAGGTTTAACCGTTTTTCTTTAGATAATCTTTGTTTTAGAAGTTGAATATCATCTGTTTCAATTACCGAAGGCATTCCTTCACCATCACTACTGCTCAGAGCATTTAAAATGCTCGAATCTAAATGTGCTGAATAATCCAACTGTTTGCGAACTGCACCTGTAATTTCTTCAATTGAAGCCGTCATATCTACAGGTTTGTTATAATCATTATTAGCAATAATACTCTTTAATGCATTTAATTCTTCCTGCAATGTAGCATTTAATTGTTGTTCATCTTCTAACCGCCTTTTGAGATCAAAGACATTACCAGCTTCCTGCATTTTATTTTGAATTGTTTCTAAATTAACATGTAAGCTCTTACTGTCCTGACTCATTTGACTTACAATTTGTTCTTTTTTATTTATCAAATCTTGCAAATGGCTTACTTCCCTATTGGAATCCTCTAAGTCAGTTGTTAATTTTACAAGTTGTAGCTCCTTAGCTGCTATGTCCTTCATATTTTGTGCCAATTTTAATTCGTATTCTCTTTCTATAGAAGTTTTGATACTGATTAGTTTATTTTCTAATTGACTAATATCATCTTGATATCTGGTTGCATCTTCATTAAGAATTTCTATTTCGGTTTCTCGATCTATTAAAAGGGTTTTCATCGCTTTTAAATTTGCTTCCATTACTGTCAGGGACTTCTTTTCCTCTTCTTGCATATTTAACTGAAACACTTCGATCTCTTTATTTTTATCTTCAATTGCTTGTTGAAGTATTCCAACTTCTTGATTTAATGAATTACATTGAGATTCTTTATTTTTTAAATCTTTCGTTATTTTACTATTTAGTTCATCTTTTTCTTTAATTTCATTCTTGAAAATAGCTAATTTTTCTTTAAGTTCATTCGATTTAGTATTTGATTCTTCCTGTAATTTTGTAAATGCTTTTTGGAGATTTTTTAGTTCTTCTTGTTTAGAGTTTAATTCCAATTCCAAGCCTTTAATTTTTTGAACAGAATCGCCTAAAGCAGATAGCTGAACTTTAAGATTCTGAATTTCCTGATTTTTCTCAGCAAGTAAATTATCATATTCTTTGTTTTGTTCACTATCTTCTTGCAACTGGTTTAATGATTTCTCTAACTCTCGCTTTTCTTTAGCTAAATTAATGTACATTTGGTCTTTACGAGCAGAGTCTTCTTCAGACAGCTCTAACTGTTTCTCCTTTTCCATTAAATGCATTTTCTTCTCAGCTAATTCGATTCTTAAATTTTTCTCTACTTCCTGGAGTGTATTTTGTTCCTTTTCAAAACTTTCTGTTGCTTTTTGCAATGCATTTTCAGTGAAATCCAACTTTTCTTGCAATTTTCCAATATTAACTTCTAAATCGGCAAGAATTTTCAACCTTTCAGTGTATTCCTTAATAGTTTCATCTCTAGTAAACACCTCATTTTTTAGTTCCAAAATTTCACCTTGTAATTTTTCAATCATAGTATTATAAATACTTTCGTCAAAATGAACTCGCTTTTCGATAGATTTTTGAATTTCAGTCGAGTTTGGTTTTAGAAGTGGTGCCTCTACAGAATAATGTATATTTGGTTCTTGTAACAGTTCAATACTGGATATTTCAGGTTCATATTTAGCTCCTGAACCTATAAAAGTTGTCTCATTTACATTGCGCTTGAATGGTGCTGAATTCAGTGAAGTATTCAAGCTTTCTGATGTCTTTTCTGCCATACGCATTTTGTCTGATACATCAAGATTTACTAGTGACAAAATATCACTAAAAGCCCTTTCAGAACTTTGAAGTTTACTTAATGCCTTTAACTGCTCGTGGTCTAAATTAAGTGATAAAAATGTACTTAATTCGTTTTGAGTTTTATCTAATTGTTCCCGTAATTTTTCAATGTCTTTATTTTTATCTGAAAGAATATTATCAACTAAATTTGGCAGTACTTGTGCATTTTGGGCATCATTGTTTATTTTTGTTAATAATGATACATTTTCACTTCGTATTTTTTGAATTTCCTTATGTAAATCCGCAATTACTTTATCTTCCTGTTGCGCAGTCAATTCCTGCTCTTGATCACTTAACCGCTTTTTAGTTTCTTCAATTGTTTTATTTAATTGTCGAATTGTTTTATCTTTAGAATTAATTGTTTCTAATAAATTTTTGATTTCAATTTCAAGATCATAAATGCGTACTTCTAATGAAGTATTTGTCTGTTTTTGTACTTGTTCTGCTCTTAACCGCTGATCATCTAAACGCATCTGTAGGGATGAAATTAAAACTAATTGCTCTGAAACTTGATCTTGCAAAAGGTCCCGTTCATTTTGTACCTCCTGCAATATCGATACACAATAAAACTTTAAATTTTAATAAACATTTCTTTGTAATTAAAAATTCCAATTAACAATAAACAAATAAAGCATGCATAAATCAATAATATGCAGGGTGTTTCACAAAAATGAGGTCAAATATTTTAAGGATGTATGACTTGAAAAAATACAATGAGCATAACATATTCTAAAATGCTTAATCCCATTTAGAATCTATAGCTTAATGAAACTTATATTTGCCCTCTCTTCTGAAACACTCTGTATATACAGGGTCTAACACAACTTAACCGAAAAAATTTAACCATATATGCACTTTTAAATAAGAAATTGATTTGTTAAAATTTTTTTTAATAAAAGTCCAACAGAAAACGAGATAAAAATTGTTAAAGTTACAAATTAATGAAAAAAAAAAAAAAAACACTACTAATCCGAAAAAATTTAACCATACATGCACTTTTAAATAAGAAATCGATTTGTTAAAAAAAATTTTAATAAAAGTCCAACACAAAACGAGATAAAAATTGTAGAAAATGTTATTTTAACATTTTCATTAATTTGTAACTTTAACAATTTTTATCTCGTTTTCTGTTGGACTTTTCTTAAAAAAAATGTTAACAAATCGATTTCTTATTTAAAAGTGCATATATGGTTAAATTTTTTCGGATAAGTTGTGTTACACCTTGTATTTAAACACGATTTTAATACATATAATGAAAGGTAACTTACATCCAATTCATGTCTACCTCCAGTCAATTCCATTTCAAGGTCTCGAATTCTTTTAACAGCTGCATCTTCTGCTCGAGAATGTTTCACAAGTTTCTCTTTCAATCGTGCAAGCTGCTGCAGTGGAACATCACATTCTTCTAATACAGATGGGCTTCTTCGTGGAATCTGTAATTTATATAAATGTGACATATGTATGTAATATTTCTACTGCAACAACTCATGTGCCCCAATATACATAAACTAATATCACAATTTTTTATTATAAGTTGTAACAATGTATTTAATCTTCTACAGTACCTGATCTCTCAATGACATATCTTCTGATGGGGAACTACAACTGGTTGCAGAAATTGCAGAGTGTAGAGCTTCTAAATCACGAGTCTGTTTGTCAATGTTCAATTCAAATTCATTTAGCTGAAACAGGATACATGCTTTAATGATGAGATTTGTAATAACTTTTTGAATTCATGTTACAGTCATGATTTAGATAACATTCAGTTAGTCAACTCTTAGGCAGTACCATTGAACAGCATGCTAAGTTTTCATGAGTTTCACCATTTTCTCAGGATAATTCTGAGTGCAGTTACCTCAACATGCTTATAGGGCACGTCCAGATAATTTGAACAATCCCAGCACCTATGCTACTTCTACTTCCAAATAATTACCCTAAGAGATTACTCTCACTTGCGCAAAATCAAACAAAAGTTAGAGCTCACTAACTGAACGTTATCTAAACTGTGCTACAGTTTCTAATCTCCTTTCTCTGATAACACATCTATGTTAAGAAATTTAAATCTAAAAGAACGAAAGTCCTTTTTTAAATAGAAACTTTAAAAGCATGAAAAATATCTTTCTTAAATAACAAATATTCCCAAACAAAAAGGATTAAGTTTGTGCTGCTTACCCCCCCCCCCCTCTTTTTTGTCTTGAATGCTTATACATATTTTTTAGTAGCTATACTCTAATTTTTTTTACTTACCTGTGTTTTTATTTGTTTCAGAACTCCCTCACTTCCTACAAATTCAGTGTTTAATCTCAACCTCTGTACTTCATCTTCAAGTTGTTCAATATGTTGTTGTGTTTCTGAGCTACTTTTACCAGAAGTTAAATGTTGATTCAGTTCTTCGTTGGTCCTAGTTTGTTGCTTGATTACTTCTTGCAGTTTATCAATTAATGTGCGTAATTCTGATTCTGCCTCTGTCTTGGTCTCTACCTGTGATTCCAAATCTCGAATAATATCACGTAAAACAAAGATCTTTTCAATAGCTTCTTTCTTCTCTGTTTCTACATCACTATGCTTAATTTCATTTTCCTCTATCAACTTTGACATTTCCCGCATCTGCTGTTCAAGATGCTCCACCTAAATTTCAAAAGTACATTATAAAATAATTTGCAAGATTTATTAAGTAGCAAATAATAACTTCAGTTCAATAATTAAATTAAGTTTGTATTACTCAAACTTATAATTATATAGGTACGATAATAATTTCTAACACCAACAAACAACAGAAAAAGAATAGGTAAGTTATCGTTAGCATTTCAACACTCTAACACACTTTACATATAACACCAATCAACATGAATTAAAGTAATTTAGCAGAGCAAGATTAACTATGAAAAAACACCTTGTAAGTAATCAATTTTGTTTCAGACAGTTTTGTAAATACAAGCAAATCCACTGTTCCAAAAGCAATACTCTAAGTCGAAGAGATTGAGAGAGAATGTCAGAAATAACTTGAGACTAAAATAGCCACCCTAGTCTAACTTACTCTAAGGTTTATTTGTTGTCCCACCGCCCCAAAAAGTTAAATATGTTCACTTCCTGCCTTAAATGAAATAAAAGGAAAGTACATCTCTTAGGTGACATTAACCACTTTTTTCCCAAAAAGCTAATAGGTAGGTAGATAATAATCTACAAATCAAATTATTTTAATGAGTTTTTTAAACTTATATTACAAGTAACTGACTTAAAAAATTTATATACAGGGTGACACAAACCCCTGGAGCATCCCTGTTATTATTTTTTTTATTTTTTAAGGGATTTAAATAAATTTTTGTATGCGTTATATACACATAAAACCTCATAATTTGAAGTGAATGTTAATAATCTTTCACTTCCGGTTTCGCGGGAAATGACTCTAACTTTCTTATTTCAAATACGACACCCTGTATATTTTTGCATATTTTAACTCAGGATTAAATTCTGGGTATAATACTATTATGATATTACAGTTTTAAAAACTTGCAAATTTGTAATTTAAAAAATATGTTTTAATTCTAGAATGCCATGACTTCCTGAATGTTGTTTATACCGGGTGAGTCAGACCACCCGTATCAGTCGTTTTTTTCGAAAACGGTTAATCGTAGAGAGTCGGGACAAATTTTTTTATTACAAAAGCCTTCATGAAGAATCGAATGGTGACATTGGCATTCGCCGGAAAAATCGGCATCCTGAAGAGTTTGCTCCAGAATGTTGAGAACTCCAAAATTTCAAACAGCACGGGGGGTCAAAAGTAGTATCGTTGAAAAGTTCTTTAAAAAATAAGCAAGTTTTGTAGGAAAAATAATTTTATTACTCCCACCCCTTCTGAGGAATATTCGATTGAAGTTATTAAGTAATTGTACTGTTATTTAGGCAGGATGTAAACGGCCTAAGTAACTACATACGTCCTAACAATAGAAATGCATGGAAAATCAGCAGTGGATGAACACGGGCTGACAAGAAGAAGAAGAAAACTGTTATTTAACTTTACATTTAAAAAATGTCTAAAATGTAAGTTTGACAATATCACAATAATTGTTCAAACTGAACTGTCGTCCATCTACTTCTAAACACTGTCGAGCTCTTCTAGTCACATTATCAGTGGCTCTCAATATTTCTTCACCACAATGACCGGCAGGCATTGCGAATTCTCAGCTTCATATCATCTCTTGTTGTATCCAGTAGAGTACAATCGGGTGACCTATTGTCAAACTTACATTTTAGACATTTTTTAAATGTAAAGTTAAATAACAGTTTTCTTCTTCTTCTTGTCAGCCCGTGTTCATCCACCGCTGATTTTCCATGCATTTCTATTGTTAGGACGTTAGGACGTATGTAGTTACTTAGGGCGTTTACATCCTGCCTAAATAACAGCACAATTACTCAATAACTTCAATCGAATATTCCTCAGAAGGGGTGGGAGTAATAAAATTATTTTTCCTACAAAACTTGCTTATTTTTTAAAGACCTTTTCAACGATACTACTTTTGAGCCCCCGTGCTATTTGAAATTTTGGAGTTCTCGACATTCTGGAGCAAACTCTTCAGGATGCCGATTTTTCCGGCGAATCCCAATGTCACCATTCGATTCTTCATGAAGGCTTTTGTAGTAAAAAAATTTGGCCCAACTCTCTACGATTAACCGTTTTCGAAAAAAACGACTGATACGGGTGGTCTGACTCACCCGGTATAATTGCCGCTTACTTTTCTAAAACTGTTTAACATAATAAAAGGCAAATAACTAGTTGGGTAGAACCTTTCAAAGTTCGAAAAACCATTTTCCCCAAATAACTCCTTTTTTTAAATGGAATGGTTGAGGGACGATGTGCATCACTTGATGTTTCTTTTAAATGTGTTTCAATAAATAAAAAAAAATATTAAAGTAAAACTCAAAGTTATTTAGAATATTTTGTATTTTTTCAAAACGTTGGGAGAAAAAATGTCATAAAACCCAGTTTTCTAACTCTGATAGGCTCTAGCCAATTAGTTATTCAGTTTTTAAAAATAACCGGCAATTATATGAACAAAATTCAGTAACTCATAGCAGCAGATTTAAATGGAATCAAGAAGTAATTGCGTCAGAAATCGTTGTTCAATTATATATTATATGCTTTTGAGAATGACACATTGATATAGAAATTCGAATAAAGCAAATAAATCCAATTATTTACGTTGAAATTGATATTTTAATTAATATTTACTATTTATATAATTAATTCATGTATTGAACAATTATTATTAAGAGATTAATAAATTATTGTGAAACGACTTTACTTAATTATTCAAAAAAGGAAGCTCATAGCAAAGCAATCACCGATACCTGTCTCATCTGATGAAGACCCAGGGTTAATAAAATAACAACTTCAATGTAGCACAGTGTGAACAAATTTCTACAACGTACTTTTTTCGGGCAATATATTCACGGAAGTATAATCTGGGTAAACTAAACAAGTTCACCAAAAACAGAAAGAATAACATAAGTATTGCGATAAGTAAAAACCTGAAATACGCATTAAATGAGTTGTCCTAAACAATGTCCTAGTACTAGTAGTAATTAATTAATGCAAATATACCAAAACTAAGCGTACTACTTGAAATTACATGATAGGCAGGTACAAACTTATACTTTTAATTGATTTATTAAATATTTTTACGTATACTACATTTACTCTATCTAATTTTCTGCTGCAAATTGATTTTACTCACTTGTTATGCGAGTATTTACAGACATCATATATTCAGGGAAATGGATCACATTAAGGCAACTGTAAGAAGCACAAGCAAAGCAAAGACTTACAGTGGAAAAAACGGTGTTCTTGAAGTTACGGCAGCAGACATTTAGTGACTCTACTTCTTCTTCCTGCATCAGCCACCAAACAACATGCACAATACTGTATTAGTGCAATTAGTACTATTAATAAAAACACAAAAAAAATTGTGCCATAGTGATGTATCAAATAGTGTTGTGTAAATTACGGCTACTACAAAAACAAATCAGTACCTAACTGCTTTTTCAATTAAAAAATTCGTTTTATAAAAAGCATGAAAACAACAATAACTGTATAATTGTTATTGTTGATGTGATGAAACAATAATACTAACAAAAAAAAAGGTGAGTGAAAACTCGCATGAAATTTTTTTTAAGTGTGCTACAACAAAAAACATTAACAAATAATAACTGGCAGATGTGAGTAGTAAAACCCTTCTCATGGTTGTTAGTTTTTAAAGCAAAATTTATGGACCTAATAGAGGAAACGAACACCAAAAACTAATGCATGATTGACCCAGCCATTGTAAATAAAAATTTAACACATTACCTATATTAAAAAGGAGCACAAAATTCTGCCCAAAAAAAAAACCATAACCAATGAAGTAATACAAAATATTACCCAAATCCACAATATTTCCCAACTGAACACTTAGACGCCAGTTATATTTGTCCTAAATTTCAATAAGTCATATTTTTTTAAATTATAATTATTTGTCTATAAGTGAAAGCAAGTGTTAAAAGCTACCAGCATGAAAATCATACGCACCTCATTATTAATTCGTTCGCAACTAACTCGATCTTTCTCTCGATCCCGCAATTGTTCACGTAAAGAAGCAATTTCTTTCTGTGCCTCATCTCTCTCCTGTTCTCGTTCAGCAGCTTGTTCTTCAAGAAAATGGCAAGTTGCACGCAACTTCTTGTCAGCAGCTTCAATCTATGCAAAGCATGAATGAAAAGCATGGTTTAAATGGAAAACCAACTACTAACTAAACTAACACAACAAATTAATGATGGGAGCGATAAAATACTGCTTATTACTTTTTAGCATTATAAATACAATAACAGCTAAACAATAAACAATATACGTTACAGGATTTCAGGATTTACAATCAATTTTATATTTTAATAAAACTTTGTTATTAAAAGTAAAAATAAAGTTAAATAATACATTTGGAACCTCAAAAATATGATAAATAAATATTTAAAAATAAATACCATTATCTGAACAACTAAATTTCATGTGCATAAAATTTATCAAAAAGTTGTATCACCACACGTTACAATAACTGATTAAAATACTGTAGCATAGTTATTTGCAAGAACTGCTACACTCAAATGAAATTCTGTAGAGATGTTGTTGGCATTATTCCTTGTCAACAACACAGTTATCATAAGATAGTCCAAAGGTTTATTTACCATAATAGCTTATGGGTAAGGTAAAATAGAATTAGGAAAGAATGAATATAATAATGCAAATACACCTAATGGTCCCCAGTATTAATTAAGAAAAATAAATTGATGTCATTAAACAAATAATAGCTTAATGAAAATTATTTAATTATTTATTATCTATAAATTATTTATGAAAATAAAGTATTTTTATTTTGATGAGAAGTTGGTGTGGTTAAATAGATGAGAATCCATATAGCAACCAAGCAGTTCTGGGTTCGAATCCCGCTCTCATCTTGGATGTATTAATTTAAGTGTTAGGGGATAGAATTTAAAGACCCCATAATAGGTATCCACATTAAAAAGACAATTATTTTTTCAATTTCAATTATCTACACTATTTTATGATTAATGACATAAAAATATTCATGAATTTTTTTTAATAGACTTACAGCACAAAATTTTGGAACACATGTCTTTATCTAAAAAAACAGTTTTTTTTTATATTTACATTTATTACAGGAATTTTTTAAACATGCATTTTTGAAATAAATGGGGAATAAACAAGAAAAACTTTACATGAACTATGTCACAGGCCTCATAATATTTACACTTGATCATCAAATCACCAGAAATTTAATTCAAACATAGGTTAATACTTACATTACACCAACAACAGTTAAGTAGCATAAAGAGCTTGTCAATATAAAAAGCACAAAGCATTAGGTGGCAGTCCCACTGAACCACCATCAACCACCCACAGACATCAACTTAAATTTAAACACACGTAATCAAACAACGTTGGTCCAACTACTAAGTCACCCACCACAATGAAATTGTGCTCCATTTAACTGTGTGTTTAAATTTTAGTTGATGGATGTGGGTGGTTGACAGTGGTTCCAGTGAAACTGCCGCCTTACAAAAGTCAAAAACACGGGTTATATAAAATGGAGCAACATGCACAGGCATTTAAAATTATCTACTTTACCTTTTGGCAGTATATTCTATGCAAATGGAAAGGAGGTCTCACATTTACCTGGCAAAAAAAATACTATACACTACTAGGGCAAGCAGGCAAATTCAAAACCAATACAGAAACATAATTTCTACTGCTTACTACAGTTACATTTGCTTCCTAACATGCTCTATAACTAGAAACGATGGTTAATTCTGTTATTTAATGCAATGCAATGATTTTTCTACTACATTTAAAACTATTATGGCATCATAGTGTATGGTAACCTACACTCATGAACGTCTAATCGAGTTATAATTGTCTATAAATTCGAGTTTGAAGCATTAAACTCATTCTTAAAATATAATTTCCATAAAGTTGTTTGTTAGTTAAAATTATTAATTCCTAAATTTTATCCTACTTACTTTTGCTGCATTCATTTTTTTAAATATAATTACCAGATGCTAGTAGCAAAACTGCTAAAACTAATTTATAAATTAATCTTACCATTAAAAACATTCACATTCTTTTTCTAATGTATGTGACGATATACAATCAAAACAAGCATTTATTTAAAAAAAACTGATTCACACTCTCCACAAGAATACATAATGCTGTAAACAACAAACTATAATTTATACTAACCTGTTGTTGAAGGTCTTCACGATCATTCTTAGCTTCTTCAGTGATACGATCACCTTCCCTACATAACTCTTCAACTAACTGCAAAAGTGGATGGTCGGCACTAGAAGCGCATTCTGCCACCATACTTCTAGCACGGTCTTGTAATTCAGATAAAGTTGCTGTTTGATCACCTGAATAATAAAAATATCAAATTTTAGCCATGAAAAATTGAAAGACCACAGAAAGTAAAATTCAGTTAATCATAATAAGGATGTATACTAAATTTTAATTGTTACCTATTACAAAGATACTCAATTGTAGAATATGTTTTGCACTTTTTGTTTTGAAATTTTTTTATAGTGATAAACGCCTTGCAAACTTTGCCGAATGCAAAAGGTTAGAAAATTGTACCCAGCTAGAGAATAGTGTAGCGTGATGTCATCTACCATATGGCAAGCGTAAAACACCATTAAAAAAACACTTTAAATTAAAATGCAGCGAAAACTGCAACTAGATAGGGTAACATACTATAGGACCAAAATAGTAGAAAATAAAATTTCCTAAGAGAAATTCTGTGAAAGCAAATGTCTACTTTAATAATTTGGGCTTGAGAACCATTTGAAGTTAGCATAAACCAGCAATTCTGATTTTTCAAATTAAAACGCGGCGAAAACCGCGCAAGATATGCAGTATGCAGTCTCATACAGTACCACTGTATATAAAAGAGACAGCTGCATCATCACAGTCACTATACCACATACTTTTAAATTATATCACTTTTAGCAACAAAACATTTTTAGTATAATTCCCTATTTCAGAAAAAAAACATTTCATTTTTAAGTTTTACCTTGACTATGTGTACCTAGCTTTGGATTTTCACCATACCCTTCCGACACAATTTCTTTATGTCCATTTTCAATCAACTCTGATATCTTTTCTCGTGCTTTTCCTAGATCTGTTTCTAAAATTTTTTGCTTTGCAATCAATTGTTCAACTTGAGCATCCAAGTGTGATCGTTCGGCTTCCAAACTCTGAACAAAATTTCTTGCTTCAATTAATTCCGAAGCTAAATCCCTTTTAATCTGAGCTTCTGCAATTAACTGTCTTGTTAGAGATGATACTCTATCTTGCAAAGAAGTAGTAGCGGATTGGATTGGGGTTTTTTCCTGATTCTCATCAAATTCTAATTTTTTTCCTTCATATTTATTGACGTTAGTAGAAAGAGCTAAAATTGCATTTGCATCAGCTCTCAATCTTTTAAGGCAAGCTCCAAGTTCATTTTTTAAATCTAAAGAAATATTTGAGTCTAAACTAGATGGAACTGAACTATCAATAGTGGCCATGAGTTCTTCAAACCTTGGTGTGAAATGAACCCGCTTTTTATTGCCGTTTGTAAAACTATCACTATTTGTTGAATTACTGGATTCATTTAAATTAATTTCTACTTCTAGCTCCGTCAAATGTTTTTCAAATCCTTGTTTTAATAATTCTTCCACTAATGTGTTATTGAGTTCGTCTTCACACTCAGAAAAATACTTCATGAGTTCTCCAATCATTTGACGTAATATTAAAGTTGTTTTTTTAAGATTGTCACTGCAAGACGTAGGTTAGATTATATTATTTTTTAATTGTATTACATGAAAATATCTTACCGTTCTTTAATAATATCCAAGTCATTTTGACTAAAACTATCATTATCCTTCAAACTTTTTCTTCTTGCTCGTTCAAGAGCTCCATTAAGAATCTTATGATGCTCTTCTTTTAATTTTACAATTTCCTCCTGATATTGTTGCTCCAGGTCAACCATTTGTTTCTCATAGCTTTCAGTAAATCTATTACGAAGTTGCAATAATTCTGTTGGCCACTCTGCATCTTCAGCTGTGTTGGCCACAAGCATCTAAAAATAACCAAAATGAAGTTATAAGAAGTTTAACAGCACAGTTCGAAATTTTAAAGCGAAGCGCAACCGGCGCGAGCGCGACCAGTGGCCGCGGTGGTAATCAACTGATGTATAGAGTTTCAAAGAAAGTCTACAAACAGACAGGTGATGGAACATTCCTGCCCGCATACATTGATGTGTTGTACCGCGTCCGCCCTTGGCTTCAATTTCTTCAACAATAACGTTAACAATAATCATAATAATTGTCTTCCATTTTGAATTGTACGTTCACTGTTGCTAGTACACAGGGTGATTTCTAACATACGGAGGAAACTGAAAAGATAAATAGAGGGGACCAAAACATAGTTTTTTTTACAATAAACTTTTGATCAAAATGGAATAACAAGAAAGTTACAACAGTTTAAAGTTCTTATAAACTTGAGGATTTTTTTAATGAAATGCGGTAATTATTTACGTTTTGAATTCAACTTTTGTATATTTGTAAGTTAATTAAACAAAATTTAGTAAATATTTTTATAAGACGAAAGTTGTGGCTATTTAAAGTGTTCTTGAAAATATTCAATTATAGGTGTTGACAACCGCTGATTTACATAATCTGATCATGTAGGTGAGTCAAAATTACAGGAGCAATTTATCAGATTGTGTGAGAAGTGTTTCTGATGTAAAAGCGAATACAATAAGTTCGGCGGTACTCAAAACGTGGGCGTTAAATTATAAGAACTTTAAATCGCTGTAACTTTCTTCGATTTTGATCAAAAGTTTATTGTAAAAAATACTATGTTTTGGTCCCCTCTACTTGTCCTTTCAGTTTCCTCCGTACGTTAGAAATCACCCTGTATAAGCGGGCTATTACCCTTGGGTTATGACACAGATCACATGAGTGTGAGGACTCGTAGTTTGCCAAAGCTACCGTGTCATCCTCACTAATGCCACTGCGCCCGCGTTAGTTTGCGCTCCGCGCGTTAATCCACATAAAAAAATTAAACATAAATTAGGAATACCTGAATTTGATGTTCAAGAGCGTTAATTATGTCAATCTTAGCCAAAGTAACTTGTTCTTGCAATCGGCGTTCATAGCTCTGTACTACTTCAGCCAGTTCATATTCGCCGGAACTTGCCTAGTTAATGTTAGCAACATGCATTAATAACACATAATATAATGGAATTAGTTATATTAATAACAAACACAAAATACTTTATCATTCAAAGCTATAGCAGTGACAAAATATTTAGATAATCAAATAATATTTTTTACAGTATGTCTCTTTCATGCTTAACTCAACGATTTGATACAAAATTGTTTATCACTTTGATTTAAATTAAGTTAAGGAACAGTCTCACTAATGAATAAGCAAGGAGCAAGTCTCAAGAATGTCAAACATTACAAGACCAGTACTTAAAATAACTTACCACTTCTTGAACTGCAGTGCTAACATTCATATCAACATTTCTTAAAGCTTCATCCAAATCAAACTTGAGTGATTCTATCTTATTCACATATTTTCTTTCTAAGCTCTGCATCCGATTATCATGCTCAACATTTAATGCATCAATTCTATTCTCATAATCTTCTCTTAATATTTCTAATTCAGCATGATATTTATTTTGCATTTCTGTTTTAAGTTCAGATAAATCATATTTTAAAAGGCTACGAAGATCATACTTATTCAACTCTTCTCTTAGTGAATTAAGGTCGTGTTTGGAAATATTTTCCAAATTATATTTCTCTAGATCTTTAGCCATATTAGCAAGCTCATTTTTTAGCTTAAGTATGTCATTTTTATTAAGACCACTAAAGTCACGTTTTGTAGGATTTATTTTAGAAATATCGGCTTGGATTTTAAGACTGTCTCCTCCTGGACCAGGATGTTGGCGTGGACTTGAAAATAAGAAGTCTAAGGTTTCAGAACTTGAACTTGAGCCAGACATTTTACGACTTTGTTGACTAAAGACTTCTTCTGAATAACTAAGAAAAAACATAAAGGCAATGATTAAACAAATTAAAAAATTTATAATACAGTACTGAATATCATTGCACTTGGTAGGTACCAATTTGCAATATTTTTGCTATTTTATACAGTGATGAAATCATAATAGTATACAGGGTGTCTCTAAAATATGGTGCCATAGCTTAACCACAGATTCCGGGGATCAAAATAAGACGATTTAACGCAACTTACCTCTATCCGAAATTGCTTCGTTAAAGCGCTATCGAACGCCAAAAATCTTCAAAAAATTTCTATTTTTTTAAATAACAAAAGATTGTTTTTAGCGATTAGGATGAAATTTGGGTTGTGATTCTTTACTGGAAAAAGGTGTTTTTTGACATCATTTTTTTGTTCAGGAGTGTCGCGTAAGTGGTCAAAGGTTGATCATCCACAGTCAAAGAAGCTCATATCTTTTTAACAGTTCGGCCAATAGTTTTCAATATCTTTTTGCAGAGAGACATTCTTATTTCAATTTTTTTTTGTCTCTTGTTTGATTTCGGTATCTGCCATAGTTTAGGCTGAAAAAATTATTTTGATTGGCTGCAGTGCATTTCTTAAAACAGATGTAGTAATCTAGTTGTCCCATATGTTGAGAAATATATCACGAAGAGACAATTTGATATAAAGTTTTCCGACGACCACTATGAAATGTGACCAAATTCGCACCGTTTACTGTTACTGAAAATTGTATATTTCGCATGGCAACGAAACCGTGTGATATGAGCGTGTGCAATATATTTCACACGCTAGACGATAAAAAATAGTTGGCCACTTTGAAAATCGTCATTCATTTTATTAAAAATTAAATATTGAAACGTCAAATTGTAGCAAATGCAACGAAGTGCAGTACCTACTAACCTGTTACTAGCCGAATTTTTATTAAGAAAATTGATAAATTGTAATAAATAAAAGAGGTAAATACATTTAATTCACATAATTTTATATTTTATTTAGTTTTGCTGTTGATATGGATGATAAAATGTTATAATTCATTAATTTTTTTATTTTGCTATTTTTAAAACAGAATTAAGTGGTGGTCGGAAAAGTTGTGGTCGTCGGAAAAGTACAGTGTACAACTCGTGCTGAATGGATATTTCAAACTCGTATGCTTAAGCCACTCGCCAAGGCTCGTGGCTCAAACTTTCATACTCGTTTGAAATATCCAATTTTCAGCACTAGTTATACAATATACTAATTATTACTAGCAAGTATGTAAAGGGTGGCGCAAAATAATCCGAACCATTTTATTTTGTACCACCGGTAAATTAATAGATTTACAGCAAATGCTCAATGTGACCACCATTTTCCCGGATACAAAAGTTGATTCTACGCAAAAAATTGTCTCTTCGTCACTTATTTCTCAGCATACGGGACAAGTAGATTACTACATCGTTTTAAGGAATGCACTGCAGCCAATCAAAATAATTTTTATGTACGATCGATCAATAACAACTGTTTTTTAGACCTAATTTTCAGGCGTAAACCTAGTCTTTTTGGCCCTCGGGCCGTAATTATGTTTTTGGCCCGCTCATGGCACTTTTCTAATTAAGGAATAATTTTATTTTGTTTGGAATACAAGTAGTAACACAGTTATTTGTTAATATGAACATTTATATCTATCTTACAGTTATTACAATTACTTATATTAAATGCGGAAGGAATGGTGTTTATCAAAGATTCACTGATAACGCTTTCATTAGTACCATCATTCTCTAACGTAGAAAGAATGGTGTTTATCACAGGGGGATTGCGAACGTTTTCATTACTGACAGCATTACTTGTTGGGGGTACATGAAGACCTTCGCCTACCATAACCTTTTGTGCAATTTTCATTTTATTTTGCAATGAATCCTCAATATAAGTCTCAGCCACCGCCGAGGACTTCCAGCCACCATGACGTTTGATACTGATCAAGTCTGCGCCCCCATCAGCTAAAAGAATTGCGGAGGAACCAGGAACGTCAAAAGCAGTGTCCTGTATAGGCACCTGCATCCGGCATATTCAAAAATTTGGCTACTAACTGTTTGCGGCACTTGTCCCAGTGTATTTTTTCCTACAACCTGCGATGTACACTTGCCATTTTTGTAATACACAAAGAGTCGTCGATGCTCCGTGTGTGATGGCCGTAAAAACACGTATTTTCGAAATATTTGTAGAAAATTCAGTGCTAGTTCTTCTTTGTTAACGACTGTAAATGTTCTGTTGATTTTGTTCTGTCTTATTGATTTTTACAATGAGTGCAGACCCTACATCCTCAATATCGTCTAGAGTTAATTGGGCTAATTCGTTTCTACGACATGCCCCAGCGATGCCCATGATTATTGCCACCTACAATATTGTAGAAACTCAGTGAGTATAATTATATTTCGAATTAGTGATTTTCTTACCTTCATCATTAGAAATGTATCATCTGGGGCTTCCAAGAAAAATTTTGTGATCTGTTCCCTGTTGAGTATTTTTGATTTTTTGGGTTCGTACCCTTCGCTTTGCCTTTTCAGAAAGGCGAACAATCGGTTGAATTGACTGACATCAATGTTTTCCTTAGCTGCCAAATTTGCTTTAATCATTGAGTAACGCGACCAAAGCGAGGTTGGTTTGTAAATTTTACTTTGTTCATCAAAATATACCAGTAAAACATTTTCAGTAATGGTTTTTACCTTATTAACTGCACACCACTTTAAAAAATCATTATGTTTTCTCATATATAGCTTTGGATTTTGGCGGTAACAGATTCAAAGTAATGTTCTTTGCTGCTTCATCAAAATCTGGCACAATGCACGAGAAATCTTCTTCTTTAGACATACTTTTGCAAACAAATAGTGACAAATACTTAAATTACTTACTATTTTTTTGCAAATAATTTGTTTTTGTTTATACCTGTTGCTGTGGTTACGCAGTTTTATTTGGTCAATGATAAATCGATTTCAAACGAGCGCTTTTCATTTTTTGTTTAAATACAGACATTGTCAATATAAACTATAATTTTACGGTTTTTAAAATTTCGATCTTACATAAAGTTTTGTATGCACCTCAGGCGTAACCGACGTCTTTGGCCCTCGGCGTGCTATAGCCCTCCGTGCTTCGCACGTCGGGCTATAATTTTCACACCGCGGGCCAAAAACGCCTGGGTTACGCCCTTGATACATAAATAACTATTATCAGCCTAAACTAAGAGAGATACCGAAATCGAACAAGAAACGAAAAATATTTGAAATAAGAATGTCTCTCTGTAAAAAAAATTTTAAAACTATTGGCCTAACTGTTAAAAAAATATGAGCTTCTTTGCCTATGGATGATCAACCTTTGACCACTTACGCGACCCTCCTGAACAAAAAAATGATGTCAAAAAACACCTTTTTCCAGTAAAGAATCATGTCCCAAATTTCATCGTAATCGCTAAAAACAATCTTTTGTTATTTAAAAAAATAGAATTTTTTTAAAGATCTTTGGCGTTGGATAGCGCTTTAACGAAGCAATTTCGGATAGAGGTAAGTTGCGTTAAATCGTCTTATTTTGATCCCCGGAATCTGTGGTTAAGCTATGGCACCATATTTTAGAGACACCCTGTATAACGGAACAAGTTTTACAAACGGCATTTTAGTCACGAGTGTTTAAAAGGAATATCTAAAACAGTGGTTCCCAACCAGTGGGTCAGGACCCCCAAAGAGGTCGCAAGCTTTATGGGGGGTCGCAGCAGACAGTTTTTGTAACAAAAACCAACGTGTACCTATTTGAATTAAAAGACAAACTTAAATCTCTCTTGGAAAAGCAAAGAAAACAAGATTTTATGATACATTTTATTGACCAAGCTTGGATCCAAAGAGTTGCTTATTTGTCAGACATCTTCAGCCAATTAAACAAATTAAATTTGAAAATCCAGGGCATAGACGAATTAACCCAGGGTAAGGATATGCACCTTCGTTTCCAAGCTTGGAAACTGGCGACGTCAAGCAAATCTTGGATACTTTGCAATGTTTGAACACCTATGCACAACGGCTGAAGCATCAGAGACAAGAGTTGTGGAGAATCTAAAGAAGGAAATTGATGATCAACTTCAATCCCTTGAAAATGAAATTCAAAAGTATTTCCCCTAGCTGTCTAAACAAGAAGCTGCAGCAATAAGGAACCCATTTCATACAACAATGGACGTTGCATTCATCCCTGATGAAGTGCAGGATGAATTTTTAGAACTGCGGAATTATTCCATAGCGCGTTATCTATTTCAGGAAAAATCGTTGACAGAATTTTGGTGTGCCATGCGTCGTTGGTATCCTAATGTCGCGCTACTTTCTTTCCGCGTACTAGTACCATTTGGTTCTATGATTCTACCTATCTTTGTGAGAGTGGTTTTTCAAGTGGTTTGAAAATCAAAACAAAAGCCAGCAATAGACTGGATGTTCAAGATGACACGAGATTGGCTTTGACGAATACTCGACCAAAAATTTCAAAACTTGTTACGCGCGCGTTGCGTTTTCGCGCGTGTTCCAAAAGCTGCACCCTTAAATAATGGTTCTGTAATAATTAATAAACAAACGCAAAACAGAGTCAAAGCAGTCAAAATGTGTACTCTGAATGCAAAAACGAACGCGGCTTAAATTGCAATATTGATATTTGCGATTTAAAAACCTGGAGCTAACTTTACCCCGTGACTAAAGCGCACAGAGTCACAGCTTGTCAAAGTGTATTAAAAAAGATCACTTAAGGCCCAGTTGTACAAAACAATTGACTCCCAGTTCAGCTGAACCACTATCAATTGACATGGATACGATTGTTCTTAAGAATCATAGCACGATCGATCGTGGTTCAACTTAACTGGGAGTCAAATGTTTTATACAACTGGACCTTAACATCATGAAAACATAATTATATGATAAATGGCATTTTAAAGGTGGAAGTAGAAAACTCATATTTAAACAACTCAACACAGCAAAAATTTTCTGTTGTAAATGCATTAGAGTCTAGAGACTATTAACAAAGCAAAGAAAAATTTGTATACTTACGATCTGTTTTTCCGTTTTTTACTGTACGCATTGGTACAAAAATATTACTAATACATTAATATGATATAAATATATAACACTTACTGTTTCTCTAAATCAGCACATTTTTGTTCGAAATAAGTTCGTAGCTCCTCCAACTCCTTAGCATGTTTACCTTCAAGTTCTTGTCGAAGTGTTACAATATCAACTGAATCACACTTAACACTTTCAAGTAATTCCCTTAATCTTTCAGTTTCTGCCTCATGATCCATTTTTTCATTTGCCAACTTATCCTTGAAATAAAAAACTTGATCAGACAAAGCATGAATTTTTAAAATATCTTCAAATAAATCAGCCCACAGGTCCACCTTTTATTTCATATGTGTACCTACTATTAAATATTAGCATTAATACAAAATTAACATACCTCTAATATCTTTAATTCATTCTGCTGAGCATTTTGATATTCTAAAGTCTTCTGTTGTACGTAAATATTGATACAATTTTTTAGTTCATTAAATATCTCAATCTGGGATAAATTTAAAGTTTCTTCTAATTTTGAGCACTGAGTTTCTAAATTTAATACTGATTTATCACCATCTGGTTCTTGAGCAATTGTAGTCCCCTAAAAGCAATTTATTTATACAATGCATTTAATTAATTTCATAAAAATAATATTAACATAGAAATTGAAGATAAAAAAAATATGACATGCACATAAAAATTTTCAAATAAGCTTCAACAAGAAAAACAAAATCAGTGCCTATAACATACAAATAGTTATTTTTTATACAAGACGGAAAGTGTTAATTCACGAGCGATGAAATCGCGAGTGAATTAATTTTCGCGAGTCGATAATTAAATTTTATCGTTGTGTATAAAATTCTATTTTTTTCTATAGCAGATGTTAAAAAACTAAGAAAAATTTGTAAAAAAAAACAATTTAAAATTAGATTATATTAAACCCGAAAATCTCAGTAGCAAAGGTTTCCATTCGGTTTCCATGGAGTTTCCAGAAAATTAAACTACTTTATCTATCCTTGCGGTTAAAGTGTTACTTTATCTACCCTTGCGGTTAAAGTAATACTTGATCAACTATTTTTAGTCGAACAAAGCACACTTTAACATCCGCTATAGAAAAATAGTTATTTTTTATACAAGACGATAAAATTATATTTTATCGACGAGCGGAAAGTGTTAATTGACAAGCGATGAAATCGCGAGTGAATTAATTTTCGCGAGTCGATAATTAAATTTTATGGTCGTGTATAAAATTCTATTTTTTTCTATAGCAGATGTTAAAAAAATAAGAAAAAATTGTAAAAAAAACAATTTAAAATTAGATTATATTAAACCCGAAAATCTCAGTAGCAAAGGTTTCCATTCGGTTTCCATGGAGTTTCCAGAAAATTAAAGTACTTTATCTATCCTTGCGGTTAAAGTGTTACTTTATCTACCCTTGCGGTTAAAGTAATACTTGATCAACTATTTTTAGTCAAACAAAGCACACTTTAACATCTGCTATAGAAAAAATAAAATATTATCATTCAGACACTGTAGGTAAGTAACTCTTTTCATTAAGAAATTACGACTGTACCTACAATCCCAAAAATAAAACAATTTACCAAGTCTTTTCCATCTTCAGAATCTCCAGTATGACTAAGTGAACATAACTTTTCTTCAGTTAATGAAACACTAACTTTTTCTGGCAATTTATTAGCCTCTGATTCACTTATGCATTTTTTGTTAGTATTTAGGGCATCAACCTGAAGAATTTGAGAAGGTAGACTATCAGTTTGGATAGAACTATCTTTTATTGATTTTATAGAATCATGCTTAGTTTCGCTATCAGAAATATCCCATTTACGCTGACTGATAATAGCAGATGTTTCAGCTAATTGTTTTTGAAGTGCTACTATTTCTCTTGAAAAATATTCGCTTTGGTCTTGAAGCTGTTCTCGGTTTATAACAGACTGTTGTAATGCTTCTGTCAACTGTTGAATCACAGTATCTCGATGGGATAGCGCATTTTGAAACTCGACTAACTGTAACAAAAAATTAAACACACATTTTAACACTTTGAAATACAAATTAAGATCCAGCCACTCCAAAAATATCACACTTTCAAAGTAGAAGCACGATAACTTGTTGAAAGGTAATTAGATGAAGAGACACTTCTTGTAGGTGGGAACTTATGTACTTAATTTAAAATAGAAATGCTCAATTTGTGTAGGAACAAATAGTAGGAGTCACAAATTTAACAACTTTTTACAACCATCATTGGTTTGCACCGTTAGGGGATATTCCAACAGACTTATAAAAATAGATTGTAGGTACATTGCCTAGAATCCAATATTGAAACAAAATACGTTCGTTAGGGATATAAACTGCGAATTTTACTTGTAATAAGGGCCGATTTTACAACCTTTATAAACCTGGAATAAACTATTCCTCTGAAAATTACCATGGTTACCTACAATTCTTGTATGGGAGGAATAGCTTATTCCACCCGATTCCACCTATTGTTAAATCGGCCCAAAATCAAATTGAAGATTACCTTCCTTATTCTTTCCCTATTTCTTTATTTAAGTTTCAATAGAATAGAAACGTTCTCCGTCTAAAAAGGTCAGTTCTTCTAAAAGTAAGATTAAGGATGTAAATAATTTCAGAGACAGAATAAGAAACGTGGGGGTTGATTATAGGATGAACGACATAAATATAAAGTAGGTAGTCATTTCTATAATGGATTAATAGAGAGCTTTTCAAACCAAAAAGATTAAAAGCAATAACAAAAAGAGATGTAAATTACAAGAAATACAAACTAGTAGGCTCAAATGATAACTGGAGTTTGTACAAACATAATTGTTTGTTGTTAATAATATTAAGAAGGCTAAGGAGAGAGAAATTGCTGATTGTAAAGAGGATTGCAGGACCATGTGGAAAACTCTACAAATCCTCTTTTCAAAAAAATAAAAACAAATAAAGGCGGTGAAAGTGTCGATAAAGTGCAATTTGGGCGACACCAAGGGCTGGACACAATACCTAGTGCAAATACGAGTGTTTGAAGTTCGGCAAAAAAGATTAAAATTATTTGATAATATACACAAAATATTTTTTTTTATTGTTATTCTTAAAAAATGTCAAAAAAATATATAGGCATTTGAAAAATTTCAAATTTTTTTCTTGCAATTAAATAAGTAAGCCGTGGATTCCACTTTTGTCTAAGGCATAAAATGGCTTCTGGACTGCTACAGTCGGCCAAGGATAAAGTTGCAGGTAGTTCTGGTGTGGGCATTGGTCAAAGTGGTAGGGTAAGCCAGAAGCTTACTATAGCTTCGTACATCAGCCACAAAGAACATCTGGTACAACCTATCAAAAAGTAGATCCAGTGGAGTCTCTGTTGAGTGTTACCTACTGTAATTTAGGGAATGGCCTGTACAGAGCCGAGATACATCAGAGTTACATATCGCATCTCTGTTTCTCAACACCCCAACTTGTTCCTGCCTAAAGGCCGCTACAGACGCTCCGTCTTACCTTAATACTTGCCTGCACAGTTCTAAGTCTCAAGGTAAGACGGTACGTGTGGATAGCAAGTCTTAAGACTTTTCGTGCGTGTACAGTTCAGTGGTGCGGCTCGAAGGAATTCAGGGTTTGCTTGAAATTTTGCGCGCGAGCCTACCGGTCTACGAGCAAGACGGAACGTGTGGATGAACGAAAGTCTTCAGTTCTAGCCAAGACAGTGGGACATTAGTTTCGTTTTCCGTTTTTGCATTAATAATGGCAGATTTAAGGTTATTCTAGAGAATTTATATCACTATACAGACAATATACATGTTTATGGAAAATCAAGTCTGCGGAATTATTCCAGTCTTTGGGTTCTAAGCTTATTTCATTTAACAAATTTATGTGCAAGAGTCGAGCCCTCTTTAAAAGCCACGATTTTGCCCATTTTGATCTAGGTTTACTTTTCTTTCTTAAAGCTCAGGCTAAAGAAATCGCTACTAAAAGATCGTCACTGTGATTATTTGACATGATCCCTCTACCACGGAGCTTCAAAAATGAGAAAAAGTATGAACTGAACACGCTACATGTGGATGCTTTTGAAGTCTTGAGACTTCTCTTACAACTAAAACTGTGCAGGCAAGTATTAAGGTAAGACGGAGCGTCTGTAGCGGGCTTAATGCATTCCCACAAGCAACCTTATCCTTGGCTGACTGTACATGTTTGCAAAAATGGATTTAATGTTTTTATTAATAGTTGGAATATTTCTTAATTTACAACTCAAATCAAACAGTGGGTTTTAAAATATACATAATACTTAAATTTCAGCTCTAGTTATCCATGAATATTTAAGTCATCTTTGATTAATTCACACAAACAAAATTAATTGAAATGTCAAACTGTCAGTAGTCAACATTAATTTATCTTAGGGCCAGTATTTCAGTTTGGGTTTAAGCTTCAGCTTGGCTAAGCTTCGATCATTGCCATAGATATAATTGAATCGGTCATTTCAAAAACAGCATAAGTCATTTTCTCAAAAATTACGAAGGGTGGTTTTGCGGTCCTTATTTTTTTAAGATGTGTCGATTACAAAATCCTCAAAATTGCCGAAAATGTTTTAGAAGTACTCAACTTTGAACATAGCTCTAATATCGTACATAATTATTCAGTTTTTATGCCTTTCTGTAAAATTTTAAAAATGTGACTTATGCTGTTTTTGAAATGACCGATTCAATTATTGTTAATAATTGTATGCATAGCAATGATCGAGGCGGATCGAGGCTTAGCCAAGCTGAAGCTTAACCTCACACTGAAATACCGGCCCTTATTAGTATTTTTATTAAAAATGGTTTATACCTACTATAGTCGACTACAAACAGTTTGTAAATATTTTGAACCATTCTATGGATTTATTCAGAGAAACTGGTTGTGTTGCAGGTTTAACTTTTTGACATAAAAAATTGCAATTGTGTGTGTGTGAATTAATCAAAGTCGTGACTTAAATTTTCATAGATAACTAGAGTTAAAATTTAAATGATCACTCGGTAAGTATGTTTAATCTTACCTTGTTTTGAAATTCATCATGATATAATTTGTAATCTGTGGTAGATGTGTTTAAACTTAATGTCGAGTGATTACTAGATGTAAGCTCTCTAAGTGATTCCAATTCTGCTGCTAAGGCTGCAATTGCTGTATCTTTGGTACTCAATAATTCTTCCAACTGTTTCACTTTTAAATTTCCATCACTTTTATCTACATTAGACGAACTTATATTAAAATTAACAGAATTTAAACTAACATTGCTAACACTTTTATCAGGGATACCTTCAGTTCGATTAGATTTTAATTCGTAATCATTTATTAAACTATCATTTAAATCAACACCTTCGAATATATTAAAACTGTTTTCGGTGGAGTCTACTGAAACATTAGGTTTTTGCAGTGTATGTTCAGAATCCGATTTAAATTGTTCACTTTGTAAAATTTCATCTAATATGGTTTGTACATTGTTTTCTACATCTACACTCATATTTCCAACTTTTTCTAGCACACTTAAACTCGTACTGTTACTACTTCTAACACTTGTATTTAAGGAAGGTGGTTTAATTTCTTGCGAAATATACTCTACATCTTCATCCGAGGGTAAATTTTGAAGAATTAACGAAAAATTCGAAGGAATATTTGATATTTCTATTTCCTGATACGAACGATCATTTTCTATGCTATCGCTGTTTGAATTTATATGTTCTGATATTGCACTGCTATCAGACAACAATTCTGCTTCGACACTTTCTTGTTGATCTGTATTATCCGGTAACAAGGGTGGTGATAAAGACAGGGAAGTGTCACTCAGGGATGCCGACGGAGTACTTCCCGAAGATTGCTGATGTTTCTTTTGCTTCTTCTTTTTATAAGCCACCAACTGAAAGAAACATAAAACAGTTATTTTTAGAAATTGAATTTTGGAATGTATATAAACGCATACTAAATGCGTTTCAAGCATCCCATAGTTCTAAATTTAGGTACCACTACCTTCTCACGTCCTGCCTCAAGTTTTTTCTGACGCTCATCGTCCATTCCCTTTAATGTATTTTCATTCAACACAACATATGTTTACAAAACATTTAATTTTCTATGGACAAAAATAGAATAACTTATCACAACCAAAATGTCACGAAATTTGTTTGCAAACGCAAAAGAAAGGTTAAATGCGATTTATCACGTCATGCATAGATGGCTTGTGTTTGATTGAAATCGTCATGGTAACATGTCTACAAATTTTGGCGCAAATTTTAAAACTAGAAAGCTACACTACAAACCACACTATTGGAAGTGTTATTCCAAACAAGTACTCACTAAATGACTAAACAACAATAACAAAACAGGAAATTTGGCGGCAAGTACAGTAAATGCAACTGCAACTGTCAAACTCTCAGAACACGCATAGAACAGAGTTATACAACCCAAATAACACAACAACGCTGGGCAAAAGCGGGAGGCATAAAAGGAAGCATATTCTAAAGTCACCTCAGAAAATTGGAGCAACTAAAAATACGAAGCCTAGTGAAGAAACTATATTTTTGGTGACTTATTTTCTTCAGTGTTGAATTCAGACTTTTTTTATCAGGGGGGCCCTGCAATATTTGGGGAAGCAACATTATTTTGTAATAGAAATTTTATTAAACCGGGAGGATTTCGCAAAGATGTGTACAGTACCTACCTGCTGCAACCGACTAAACCTTGGCAACCGACAGCCTATGTACCCTACGTCATAAACCACCTTTGTAATATTATAATCCCCAGGAACAGGGTCTTAGCACGTTTTTGATCATTCTGAAGAAATATTTAAATGTGCAGACAAAAGATGAGCAAGCAGGCATTTTAAATGTACACACAACAATGATTTTGTGGCGTTTTGTAGTACGAAAACGAAATAGTCAGGGAAACTAAACAACAATAACTTATTATTTTGAAGCAATTTTTATGAGAACGGAGCATTATACACAGATTTTAATATAATGGAATGACGGTTCGTGGGGGGGGGCTATGTATTATCTTGGGGGGGGGGGGCTAAGCCCCCCCCCATGGATACGATTGTTACAATAATTGTATCCATGACGAACGGACAGTTAAACCATGGCCCACTTGTGTAACATAATTATGAAGCTGTTAATTATTTTCTTTTTCTTTTTTTATTAATATAAATAACTAAAGACAGACCATCCATGGAACAAAGAAATTCAACATTGTGGACCATGGTTGACAAAGGGGGGAAGGGGGCTTCCACAAATGCGATGGTCGGATGATTTAAAAAAGGAAAACCGCAGACCGCAGCAACTGGAAACAAATTCGGAAGGCCTATATTGCATAAAAGGTGGCTGAAGAAGAACAAGAAATAAGTATTAAATAATAAATAAATACCTATTTGTACTTGGCCAAAAAATGATTCCCAGTTTTAACACAAAGAAAAGTTTTTAGAACTACTAAAGCTGATGCTTAAGGATTACAACAGTATCACAATACTTTAAACCCTCATGTAAAAAGAATTAAATTTGTATCTGAAAGGAATTTTTACAACTAAATTTGTCAACCTTGTATCCCTACTTTAAAAATATTCGATAAATTATTAGTTAATTGCATTGTATTGCTGCGGTCTTTAATAATATTGTACTTGATGAACCACAAACATTTTTCCAATTAATTTTAAAAACGAATGTAGGTAATTCGAATATTAACAAAATTGTAAAAAACGATTTAAAAATCTAGATTAATTTAAAAAAATTAAAAAGTTTAGAACTCGCCATCTCTGGTTTCGAATCCAGACGCTTTACCGCTGAGAAATTATTGTAATATAATATACAGAATATCAACCAACAGAAGAAACATTTGGTAAAAATAGAATATTATTATTACGTTCTGAACATTTTGTATTGTGTGGTTTTGTTTCCTTTTTCGGAGAAGGTATAGTATTCGCTTCTCACAAAAAAAATATTTTCTGATATTTTTCAAATGCTACATCAAATTATACGCTCGGTAATTAATTTCCATGCACGATACATTTGTTCGATTCAAAATTCTAGTTGCAGGGTATTTTATCAAACGCTCGATGAAAATAGAAAATGCTCGGTAAAATAATAAACGCTCTATAAAAAGAATAGACGCGCGATAAAAAGTCTACACGATCGACAAAAAGAATAAACTCTCGATAAAGAGAATAAACGCTCGATATAAAGAATACACGCTCGATAAAACGAAATAAACGCTCGATAAAAAAGTAAACGCTCGATAAAAGTAACAAAAACTTAATAAAAAGAGTAAACGCTCGATAACAAGAATAGATGCTCGATAAAATGACTAAACGATCGATAAAAAAAATAAACTCTCGATAAAAAGAATAAACGCTCGATACAAAGAGTAAACGCTCGATAAAAAGAAATAAACGCTCGATAAAAAAAGTAAACAGACAATAAAAGTAACAAAACCTTAATAAAAACGGTAAATGTTCGATAAAAATAGCAAACCCTTATTAACGAGAGAAAACGCTCAATAAAAATAATAAATGGTTATTTATTTTAGAATATGAATGTTTATGTATAAAAATGGTTATATATTAAAAAAAATGCATTATTCTAAACAATTATAAAAAAAATGTAGTCCTAATATATCGAGCATTTATTATTTTTACCGTGCAAACTCCTGCGAAATTTATCATGCGTTTATTTTTTTTATCGTGCAAAACTTATTTGAATATCAAGCATTGCATTTCGGCGTTTGCAATATTTTATTTTGCAAAACATCTTCAAATATCGAACATTTTATTTCTACCCTTTTTCAAAGGACAAAATTAACGCTTCTGCGCAGGCACTTACAGAAAAACGTGTACTGTCCGAAGCCGCAAGTAGCCAACGGGAGCAATGTATTAGTGGATGCGCCATAGTTGACGCTGTGGCTTAGCATTTCGAATAACCGTATATGACCCGAGTAGTTTTGACCAGAGTGATTTTCACCTAAAGTCCTTTTTTTTAATTGTAATTTCTCTCGAAAGCACTCATCTGATCTAACCGTGATCTACCCTATGAAAGCACTCGAAAGTATGTTTGGCAACACTGTTGGTGTTATTTTTTTAAAGTAGGGTTAAGGATTAATAAATTTAATGGTTAATTTTGAGAAGTGCTTTTTACAAGAAGTGTTTTCATATATTTTGTTAAATATTTTTAATTTAATTTACCTTTATTTAGCAAAATGCTATTACATAAAACATTATCAGCCGGATTCATCAACGAGGCGTAAGTCGTTAGTCAGACTACTGAGACTTGCGCCCGTGTAACCTATTCATACAGTGCCAAGTCTCAGTAGTCGGACTAACGACTTAACGCCTCGTTGATGAATCCGGCTGTATATGTATATGAAAATACGACTTATATAGTGAAATTTTTCTTAAATGAACGCCTATCGGCTTAAAAGATTAAAAATGTGAAAGAGACACATCTAGACCTGTGCGCCGCCGCCGGGTTAATCGGCCGCCGCCGACTTGTTTTGATGCGCCGATGCCGCCGCCGAATGTTATCGGACGTGCGACTTAAATCGCGAGGTATGTCGTTCGGTCATGCTGATGATGCGCCTGCGCACATGTCGACATTTCGGACTTAGAATTTTGAACAGCTTTGAAACTCATTTTAGACCAGTTAACTTTGCGTATGCGCCAAAATCGACGTCCGGTGTTGCCAGACTGATTGAGATGCGAGTATTGAAATAGCCACGCCGATTACGCCGCTAATATAGTTCGGCGACGCGACGCGCCGAAACGCCGCCGGCCGCCGACAAACTTTAAAATGTCGCCGCCGCTGAAACCTATATCGGCGCACATGACTAATTACATCTATCTAGGAAAACTCTGAACACCCAGCATGGAGCACTGTAAACCTTCTGCTTTCCTTAATTTCTAATCTTTCTTGGGAAGGTTGTCAATAATCCAAAACTTAGTAGCAGAATCGTTTTTGTAAATCCGTGTATCAATAAAAATAAATCTTATATTGGAATAGCCTTTTTTATAATTTAATGAAGATTTTAAATTTAAATTTGAAATGTAGCTATGCGCACGTATAAATTGACAGAACATTTTGATTGACGTTTGAATGAAAGTTACTAGAAATATAGCACAATTTAGTACTTTTAGCTTTGAACTATTGGTACTCCCGATAAAAAAGGATAGCGCTAAGGAAGAGCGTCTTGTCTCATTTCAACTTAAAAAGAAGTTGTCTATTTGTTTTAATGTTATTGACAATTCCACTAAATCACGACCTTCTTGATTTCCGAGACTTGACGTCAAGTCTCGGTAGTCAAGAAGGCCGTGCACTAAATAATGCTATAATAAATTAATTATTCTCATAACCAGTGCGGGAAATGCATGGGTTTCGGAATTGCTCTTACCGCAAAGCTAGCATGTCTTGCTACTCTTTAGGAAATTCTTTTTGTAAATATATTGTTAGCCCTGAAAAGAGCTGATTTTCTGTTAGAAAACTGGCCTCTCCTTCTGTCCATCATAAGACGTGATCGAGATGTTACTGTTAGTGGTACTGGTACTGACTGAATTGAAGGCGACGGCTGGTAGAATATAATATACAAGGTGTTGAGTCATTAAACAGGATATTGTTGAGAGATACACACTAAGAATTTTTCAAACAGATGTTCATTACGCATCAGGTTCTTCCACATGAATTCTTGTATATAGGAAGGAAATAGGTCTTCTGAAGTATTACTACCGAACTGTTTCCGGAGTCTTCGTTTTGCCCTCAGCCACATATTTTCCACATTCTGTGTGTGGATGAAGGCCTTTTTAGGATCAACAAAATTTTCCTGGTGGAGTATTACCTGGTGTTCGTACAGCCCACCCCCTCCTAACTGCTTGATATTCTTGTATGCTTCCCAAGCATTGGATATTATTATAGTTCCAGGCAATATAAATTTCTGGATTAATTCCAAAAGTGTCGCCTCCGTCCTGTTGGGTATTTCCACCAAGAAACATGCCCCGGAACCTCTCTCAATTCCCCCGAACATCCAACGGCCCTCCCTGCATATGCCACGACGGTACATCTGGTGGAAATAGTTTGTTGCGTCGATCTCGACTACCTTCGACGTACCATCGTCAGTCATATAAACCTCCGATGGTGGTTGGATTATTAAGAAGGTGATCGTGGCACACAATCCGGCAGAAGGAGCACCAATCCACCGTGGTGTGCGATGCTCGTTCGCCTATCCCAACCTCATGGGCAAGATCTTTTTGTAAGAAGTCCTTCGACCAGCAATATACCATACGAATCAACTGCTCCAAATCCAAACGGCTGCGGGTAAAAAATGAACCAGTCCGAAGCGATTTGGTACCACTGCATGTCCTGCACTTCCACTGGTATACGTCCGACATTCGCGCAGATCTCACAAAAGAGCACAAAATATCACATCGTGGGCACATTACAAAGTTTTTAATTAGTCGCCGTGCAGCCAACCATCTTAAAACATCCATTTGGTCTTCAAAATGAAGTGACCGCAAAGACCAGTTTTCTAACATAATGGTGTCGTTGTTTAATATAAGAGCTGGATCAACAATATTCGTTGGTGCAGCTACACCTCGTCGCGCCATCATGTTGTTTTCACAAACTCAAGCACAAACTAACCGAACTAACCTATGACTAACCTTCGTTGTTTTGCATATCCGTCACCTAAACTTCTGATGCTTTTGCGCATGCTCAAGTGGGAAGGGTGGGAAGATTTCGAGGGTTGCGCAGGCGTACCTAAATTCGCACATGCACAAATAGCGCCGTTGTCACGTTTACCTTTTTACCAATACAATAGGTGCGTTCAATTGACTCAACAATTCACCACAAAAACGGGTAGCGCTTTTTAGCGTGAACCAATAGAATGGCTCGTTTTTTGAATACGTCGCATTCTATTGGTCGGCACTAATTCACGCTGGGCGTTTTTATCAAGTCAATAATAAAATTGAAGGCAGCTATTGACCCAGAGATGGGCGAAATAAAGGAGTGTTTAATCTCAATTTATTTCTATGAACTAATAACAGGGTCAATAAGTAAAATTGTTACAAATTGGAATTTTACACCTACCTATCTAATCGATCACATTATTATAAACTTCAAAATAAGGGGTAGGATTTGATCTTACCTAATTGTCAGGCTCGTACAGTCCATTGTTAGGAACAATTGTACCCATGATAATTGATCTTAGTTCAGCTGAACCGAGCTTAAACTCGAATTGAAAAACCGGCACTAGGCTATCCAAGAATCGATCACCACAATCCTGTTCTGGGCCATATTTTTTTGTGTTTAAAAATTCCAAATTAAGCGATTATATGATAAGGAAGACAAAATTCAAGTATTATACATCACATCATGCAGTAATAAATTTATATAATAATAAAAATAAAAGTTAACAAATACGTTACAAAAATATTAAATATTTAATCTAATGGCATGTTACATACCAAAAATGTATAAATTCAAATCCGATAGAGGATATATTAGTATTCTAAAATCTATACCTACATATTAAGTTCAACATTACTCAATACATCATCAAAACCGTCATCAAAAATATCCATATTCGGGTTATTAATGTTCACCACGTTTTCACTTGAACTGGCATCTGGATCTTTAACATAGTTTTCTTTGCACTGTTTTTCAATGTCACTACTGTTCTTGCTTGGTGATTTGAAATAGGATGTAATATCTAAAGTGTTGGCCAATGTGACATTTGAATGAAGACACTCTGCAATGGACTCTTTACTGTTTAAATCTTGAGTTGTTACAGCAACATTATCAAAAGAATCCTTAAACAAACCAGCTTCTTTAAGAATCTTTTGTTTATTTTGTAGAAGTGGCCATATAGAATCATCAGCTGTACCAGGAGCAAGGAGATATTTTACTAAAACTTTCCCTTCTTGACCTATTCTGTGAGCTCGACTTTCTGCTTGACTTAAAATCTATAATAAAAAAAGTATTGCTAGTAACTAGTAACTAAATATTTCTTAAAAATTATTATTTTTTTTTTCTAATATACAGGGTGTTACAATTTAAAAAATTTAAGTTTATGTCTACGACTTTTATTTCATCTCAAAACTAGATTGACAAATTTAAGAAAATTATTGCTTAGGTAGAGAAAAAATTCCTATACAGCACCCAGAAACAAATTGAAAAGACTAAGGTCAGTTTATGACAATGTGTTTTCTTGAGAGCATGTCTCCTTCTAGAGCATTTCTCATTGGATATTTGGTCAAAAACTGCGCTAAAGAATTACCTCCTACAGTTTGTCAGTTAATTTTAAAATGCAAATGGTTATAAATACTTACACTAGGATTCCAGTGTAATTCGGCAAATATTACCAACTTGGCAGCTGTTAATGTAAGGCCGGCATTAGCCGCAGTAATTGATAAAATGGCACATTGGTAATTATCATCAAGTTGGAATTTATCCACAAAATACTTCCTTTGGCCTGAAGTTGTATTACCATCTATTCTTATAAACTTTATCTTTTTTCTATGAAGTACTTGCTCAATAGCATCTAACATTTTTTGGTGATGAGCAAATACTAAGAATTTTTTGTGTTGTTCCATTGTTTGTAAAATATAAGAACTAAAAAGAAGCGAAATTTAAAGAAGACAAATATAATTTAATTATATAAATTAAATTTTTTTAGAAAATTGCTGAACTACTTCTTAGTACAGGAATTTTATACTACAGCATACTTTCTAACTTTTTCAAACTTAAGTCTCCTATTTCGTTTTAGTTCCATAGAACCAGGTTTCACCTTTGAAAGTACACCGCTCTTTTATGGAAGGAGCATACTGCTGTGAAATTGATTGACAACGACACACACAATATTATAGCCATGTTACAAGTTAAATGGACCGCCCACTTTATCATTGGAATATAGGCTACCCATTATACACTGATAGCACTCTTGCCCCTGCTTACTGATTTTGATTATTGTTTGTTCAAGTGTTTTTTTAGATTTTAATAAAGAACAAAATTTAAAACTAGATATTTATTGAAAACATGATCTATACAGACGGAAAAAAAATAGAAATGTGTATACTGTATCATCACTCCGGATTATGGGATTATCATTAGGTAATGTTGGGGATTATTTTAATGTAAAATATCCTAACAGACCAATCCCTAATGTGTCTACAATATCAAGAACATCTAGAAAATTTGCAAGTGCAGGCTGTGTGGCACAACATGAAAACAAAATTTACGTAAAACAGTAACACATGAATTTGTACACATTTCTATTTTTGCTTGGTCTGTATAAGACAGAGATTAGACTGAGCGATCAGCGTCGGTCGTCCGCGAACGGTCACCGTCACCGTCGACCAAATTTCCAACACAAGTATTGTAATGGGCAAAGTTACATTGATCGGTCGTTCACGAACGGCCTCGATCGCTATGCAACGAACAGTTTGAACTTAGAATCAGTTCTAAATTTTGATCGGTCACGAACGTTCAAAAGTAACGTAACCCAACTTTTTAAAAGTACCCTTGCTTTTTCTACCAATAACAGTAAAGAACGGTCACCATTTGTTCCTTTTCACTTGAACTGGACATTTTTTAATGAATTTAAAAGAAAAAAAATTATTTTCCTAGTCTTTAGTGCAATGACCACAAACAATTTTTTACCGCCACCGACCGCCACCGGTCGCTCAGTCTAATGTTACATTTTTAGAACGTTGCTAACCGATACTGAACGATCGAAGACGTTCGCGGACGACCGACGCCGATCGCTCAGTCTAATCTCCGTCTTAATGATGTTTTCAATAAATCGGTAGTTTTCAATCTTGTTCTGTATTAAATACAGTGCCTTCATTAATGATTGATACCCACGTGACCACAAAATATAGGCAACCCAACTTACGCAATTGGTACACCTTTATCCAATAATTCCCTAACTGATTGTTTGTATGTAAATTGACAGTAACTTTAGTAACTTTAGTGACTTTAGTTACTTAGTTTAGTTACAACGAGTACCAATCCTACCTGACTTCAACATTTAAATCTGAAACTCCCAAGGACACCACGGACCTAAGGTCACGTGGGTATCAATCATTAATGAAGGCACAATCAAAATCAGTAAGCAAGGACAAGAGTGCTAGCAGTGTACAATAAGTTGCCTACATTGCAATGATAAAGTGGGAGGTCCATTTAATTTGCAATATGGCTATCAATAAATGCACTTGTATAGCAGAAACTACTATTTTCTAATGGGTCATAAAACAAACAAAAATGGTAAATAAACAACACTGCTGAGTAGCACTGTGTAGTTGCGAGTAACTAGGAACTACTCAGTGCTGCTCTGAGTTATTCCCGCGTGCAAATGGGAAGCATGATGTCCATAGCGCCACAACGACAGCTGTTTGTTTTTGTGCATGCACACTATGCATTAGTTTCTGTTGCTTTTCTTTGTTGCACTTTCTAACAATTGTATTATCATTTCTCTCAATCTTCTTTGAATCATTACTTGTGTAGTGCAGCATAGGAATATGCTGCTTCCATAAAGGAGCAGCGTATGTTCAAAGAATTTCACACATTTTTAAAGAACCACACTTCCATTTAAACACAATAAGTTTTTATTAATCACTATCAAACTTACCAAACAGAAGGAATTTTTATTTTAGCTGTTTCAGCAAAGAATGTCAGTAATGCTGCATGTTTTTCACTTCCCTTCTTTTGTCGATTGTAATTATCAGCAAGGGCATTCAAACATCTTCTATCAGCTTCGCTAAATTGATTTAAGTTAACATCTAATGTTACAATCTCTTGCTCTTTATTTGGCAACGACTTTAAAACTTCCTCTTTAGTTCTTCGAATCATAAATCGCTTGGCTAAAATAACTTCCAATTCTTGCAAATTTGATTTACCAGCAGAATCCCAGCCAAAATGTGTTGATTTGCCATCACAGTATCTTTTGCTGTATTCAAAGAAATTACCAAAAAAATTTTCATCTATTAGGGATAGTTGGGTGTAAAGCTCACTAGGCCGCGAAAGAGCTGGTGTTCCACTTAACAATATAACCCTCTTAGCTTCTTTAGCTAATTCGGAAGCAGCTTTTGTACATTTTGCTTTAAAATTTTTGAACGTGTGAGACTCATCTATTATAAGAACTCCAAATTTTCGTTCCAATAATTTTGAACAACAACGGCTCATCATGTCATGACTAACTATAAGTATTTTTGCATCACCAATGTAATCTTTTCCTGAAATCATATACTGGGTATGCATAACTGAAATACTAGGAATATATTTATGGACTGTTTCTTCCCATACATTCCTGTAAAAAACATATACAAAGATTTAGTTTATTGACGTTTTCAAGCTTTACTTTGTTGAAATTTCAATTTCAACTGGAAATAGTTGGTTTTATAACTTTATACCTATATCACCATCAATGTGCCATTGTCAAAAGCATATAGTAATTGAATAATGATTTATATAAATATTAAATACTTTGAAACCTTTTGAAAAGGGTAAAGAGTGTGTGGTTAGAAATTTACAATCCTTGTAACTTAAATAACTATTAAACAACAAAGTTTGCTAAAATACTGCATGTATTAAAATTAAAGTAATAAAAGTACTACCAATATGTACTTACTTCATTGAGGCAGTGGTAGCAATAAGTACTGGCCAATCCAATTTATAATAATTAGCTATAGCTAATGCTTGAAAAGTTTTTCCTAAACCCATATCATCAGCTATCAAACACCTTCCATTCTTATCAATTCCAAAGCTGAAACATATGGATTATAAATTACAATAAGTACTTACAATTATTAAATAACTTATCTTAAATATATTCAGTGTAAAAACAAGTTAAAAATCAAAAATTATATGTTTGATTGTGCCCCATGTAGCATATAATAGACTATAACTACATAAATAATTAATTCTGGCACATGAGACACTTTTCACACTTTATAGCAATAACTCCAAGTAGCACTGAGTTGATCCAAGTACCACTGAATTTCACGGAGTACCTCTGAGCTAGTTGGACTTACCCCATATGCAAATGGAAAGCGCCTCAGTAGAAGAAAGAGTGGAAGAAATAAAGAAAACGACAGAAGTATTGCTCGTCTTAAATTTACAAAAGAATAAAGTAAGAAAAATATAAGAAACACTCTAGCAAAGATTCTAAAAGGTATCAATCAAAAAAAATGTGTATAATAGTATAATATCTATTAAATGTATTGATATGTAATCTCACCAAACACCTTCCTCTTGAAATGGCATTAAAGCACTTAAGAGTTCTCGATCAATTACACTCAAATCAATGGTAGAATAAATTGGCTTTGGCATTCTACAGCATAGCAGTACATAATTGGGTATCTTTCCTACTACTACATCGGGTTGTAAATATGTAAGCTTATTTTGCACTAATTCATAGTCAATGATGTGAAAATCCCATAATTTAGTTTTGTAATCTATAAAATAATTATTAAAAAACATTACATTGTCTTTGCTTAAAAGTAATAACGAACTTACTGTAAGACTTTGATGGAATGGTCTTAAAAACATCAATTGCTGGAGCACTGTATGCTGATAATTCCACAACAAATCTGTCCTCTGATATTAAAGCACAAGTTCCAGTGATTACACTATTTTTCCCATAAAAGTTTGCTGCTTGTTTAGGTTTATCGTATGGTTTTGAATTAAAAGTACTGGTATTTCTCAACACATTTGATGGACTTCTTATTCCTGTTTGATTTGAACTAGCAAATCTCTCATATGTCACAGTCTTTGGGCTTGTACTACTTTTAAAACGAAAAGGGGATTTATTCAAATTTGTAGAACTTGTAGAACTGTTTTGCAATTTTATTTGGTTAGAATTTCCAGTATTAATGCTACTAATCAAAGATTTCTTTGACAATCTTTCCTGAGCTTGCCTTCGTTTTTCTGCAATTTCTTGTGGTGTGCACTGCATTTCCTTTTGTTAAATAATAAAACTAGAGTAAAACAAGAAGGATAATGTCCAACGGTTTAAATATATTTTAAGTTTTTACACGTACAACTCAAACAAAACTTTGAATAGCACAGTTGACAGCATGTTGACAGATCGCGACAAGCAGCGTTGCCACTACGTACGACTAAATCGCGAGGTATGTCGTTCGGATCCTGTTAATCGCGCATGATCATGCTATGATGATGCGCCTGCGCACATGTCCACATTTCGGACTTAGAATTTTGAATAGCTTTGAAACTCATTTTAGACCAGTTAACTTTGCGTATGCGCCAAAATCGACGTCCGGTGTTGCCAGATTGATTGAGATGCGAGTATTGAAATAGCCACCGCTTTACGCGCATGCGTGACGTATGTATATACACAAGTCCACTGGGTAAAAATAATTCTCAAACTGCAACTAACCTGAAGCAAAGACTTTGCAAAGACACTAGTGGGGCGCCCCTCGAGCTTTAGGTTAGTTGCAGTTTGAGAATTAATTTTTACAAAAACCCATATTTCAATACTCGCATCTCAATCCTCTCAATCAATCTGGCAACACCGGACGTCGACTTTGGCGCATACGCAAAGTTAACACGTCTAAAATGAGTTTCAAAGCTGTTCAAAATTCCAAGTCCGAAATGTCGACATGTGCGCAGGCGCATCATCATAACATGATCATGCGCGATTAACAGGATCCGAACGACATACCTCGCGATTTAGTCGCACGTCGTTGCCACTGCCTCCTAAATATTCATACCAACATTGAGAAGAAAAAAGTACTATTTAGAAATTTTCCTATAGTTGTGGATTTTCCCCGACTTTCCCAACCTCAAATATTCGTTTAGAAAACGATTGAACAAAAAAATAGGTGTTGTGTTAGCACAAGCGGATAGGTTTCACCATGGAGCACCCAACAGCTGACACCGGCATTACGTTCGGCGCATGTCCCTATAATCTCAGGAAGCTGAAATAATTTTCCAAGTCCCCAGGGGTGCGTTCATAAATTACTTGGTGAATGTCTGGTGAATACCCGGGCAATACCCAAGCCGTTCAGAAAATATATGGGCGTGTCGGGGTAACATTTGACCACGCCTATTTAGCGTTCAGAAACTCCAGAGAATCCCCCAGGGGAATCGCTTTCTTACCCCGGCTCAACAGTGGGTTAAAGATTACCCAGACATGCGCAAAGCAAACTTGATGTAACTTTTAAATGTTTGAAATAATATTTTGGTTCAGATAAGTTAATAAGTAGTTTATTTTGTACAAAATGTGCAGAAATCTCGTTTCAAAATATTTAGCTTATGGTTTGTTTAAAAGATTTTGTTGTCAAACATTATTTAAAACAAAATATGGACCATAATAGCTATTTATGTAACAAGTACATAATCTAAGACTTTATTTGGCGAGTCTGTTTTATTGACGAGCGAGCTTGCGAGCGAGGCTAATAAAGATGACGAGTCAATAAAGTCAGATTATGTACGAATTGCATACAAAGCTTTATGTTCGACTGCTAAAATTAGTTCATTATCGAAAAAAATGCAATTTATAAATCTGATATGTATTCTTGACAGACGAAAATTTGGCTTGTAATATATAGTTGCCATTGGAAAACTGGATATATCACAGTGTGCTTTTGCTGTTGCTTAGCTACTTGTTTATAAAATAGCTAGTAGGTAGTTGTTTTTAGAAAAGCAATTTTTGTAAATTTTGTAAAAGAAATAGGTAGTTAAAATACTCGAAGAAATGGAAAAGGGTGTTTTAACTAAAATGCAAACGAATAGTTCTAACAAAGAAACTTGTGAGGAAATTAAAAATATCGCTGCTACTGCTAAAGATTCCCTGTTACCATTAAAATTCAGGCATTTATACGAAGAAACATATAATGCGTAAAGCGGACAATAAGGAACATTTATTTAACAAGGTATGAATGTTTTACCTAATGACGTTTTGTTTTGAACATCTAATACCCAGTAAAAACATAATTTGTTGTAGGTTGTCCTCATATTTGGTGTGGCTGGTGCCTGCAGACGTCAAGAATTAGTGACGTTATTGACATGTGTTGAAGATTGTAAAACACATTTCTTAGTTAAACCTGAAGACACCAAAACCAAAACAGATCGGTCTTTTATAATAGTTCCAGGTAAACTTGAAAATATTAATCTACTTGAACTTGTTAGAGGATACATGGCACTTCGACCAACCAGGACACCACACAAAAGGTTTTTTATCAATTACATTAATGAAAAATGTACTGTTCAGCCCGTCGGAATACACAAATTCGGTAATGTGGCAGCTGTGGTTGCCAAATGTCTAGGTGTAGAAAAAGGCGCACCTCACCTACCCTTCTAGCAAATGCGGTAGCCAATATGGAGGGAATAAAAAGACATGGGGGTAGGCGCTCATCTACAGTGGCGAAGGGCTATATTGATGATTGTGAAAATACCAAAATTAGCGTTGCAAAGAAGATCCTAGGCGAGGTATCTGGTGAAGAACCTTCTACTTCCAGCGTCTCTGTAGTGGGTCAAGAAAACTCAAGAATTTCGGAAGTAGCAAGAAAATATTAACAACCATTATTATAATAATCAGGTATAGTACATATTTGTTATATTTAGTTAAAATGTATTTAGGTACTTACATTGTAAAAATAAAATAAATAAATTTAAATGGATTTATTCTGACATTTATTTTGACATTGACAGATAACGTATAGGTAGTACTTTATAGTACTAGTAAAATAAAGTAACTTTATTTTACTAGTACTATAAAGAACTACTTTATGACCGCGAAACTATGTCATAAACAGTACTTTATAATGCAGTCGTACATAAAATAATATAAACGTTTTATCTTTGCGTTTCTAGCGTTTTATAAGTATTATTTTTTTGTACACGCTCTCCAAAGTGGTTACTTTGGAAACTGTTTGTAATCCGCAAAATGCCACTTTAGGGGACTAGTCTCTTAAAGGTAACTTAGCAACACTTTAGAGGACTGAATTTGTTTACTAAAAACATTGTACACCACAAAACAGCTATTGCTGCAAAAAATACAAAAAATATACAAATTAACACAAAATAATCTACTTTGAAACATGAAAATGGAAATTACAGTTTTTGACATATTTAAATATGTCACCAGAATACAGATAAGTTAATATCACATCTTCATACACGACCGTCACACGATTTTTCTGCTTCCAATCATTAAATATTTCGTACTCCTTCTCGTATTGCTGCCTAGACTTGAGTGGCAGCAAATCTAGTACAATATTTCTGGCTTTTTCGGTAATTTCGACCGGAACATCAACCATTTTTTAGAATTTATTAGATTTATTATTTTTTCGTTTATAATACCATAGGTAATGCCCGATTGCACCGTGCGTCGTCACTTAAATTTTAAGGGAGCCTTAAAAGTTTAATTGCCATGGATACAATTCTTGGTGACAATTGTATCCATGGCAATTCAACTTTTAAGGCTCGCTTAAAATTTAAGTGACGACGGTGCAATCGGGCATAAGAGATATAATTTTGCCGATAAAATTTGAAGATTGCTACGAGCTTGGCAATTCTGTGAAATGCATTGTATCAAAACCACGAGCCGCCCAGGCGAGTGGTTTTGTTTCAATGCATTGAACAGAATTGCCAAGCAACCAACGCGAGTATATCAATCTGCAAATTTTATTAGGAATATTTCACTCATACATTGTTGTAACAGTAGGTACAGTACAGAACTAATAAGTGATAGTTCCACGTTGCCAGGCCAATCTAGCGATAGTTCCACGTTGCCATGACATACAGGTCACACGTTTTAAGAATTCCTCGGGTCGCGCAACCCGAAGGCGAATCGGGAAGCGCGGCGTTTAAAAATTTTAAATTCAAGCAGTGGCGTCACGTTCATGCTTTTAGGTATAAAATAGAACGGTTTTCATGCAATCGCAACACATATTTTATTGTCACGAAAATATTTATAAACATTATAAATTGTTTCTCGCGATTGACCTCTTAATATTAGGCCGCTTTTTCCCACTTTAGAACTCATGATTTCACATAAGTCTAACTACCTGTTGCAACTGATAATTTCTGCGCCACTGGTACCGCGCGAAAGTGGTAGGACGAGTGTGAAGGTCACTCCCACCATAAATTTTGGACAAGTGCGCACCCACAGCCGAGGAATTCTTAAAACGGGCGACCTGTACTTGCAACCACAACATACTACTAAAAAAAAACAAATTTTGTTAAACGTCATGAAACGTTTTGGGAATGTTTCGGAACGACAAATTGACGAAAATGTTATTAAAAGTGAATGCAAAAATACAAAAAAGAGCAAGGACAGTGTCTGGAGACAGTTTATGTCATTTTGCGCCAAAAAAAGTACACACTCGATCGAGAGACTCCAGTATCCGAACTTGCATTCATTTTGAAAAATACTATTGGTTTCGAGTATTTTTATTCGAGAAATATTCTCCCTAAATACCATTCGTGCTTAAAAATTAACCGGATAATTTTCATTCAAACACGTTGTCTAATTTATTTATTATTATCAACGCGTTTTCATGAAAATTATCGGTAATTTTTTAGCACTCGTGGTATTACCCCCGAAAAATTATATCTCGAATGGTATTCGGCAAGACTATTTCACGAATAAGTAAATAAAGTAAAGGCAAAATTTATTAAACAAATTTACAAAACGCAAGTCTTTTAAATTAATATAATTAAGGGTTATTATTAGTGTTATTATTGACACTATGAAATGTACAATTTTGGTAAACAACTGTCGGTCTTTTTTCATCTTGCGTAATTTTGCTAGTAGATGCCATGTTTTCAGTAATATTTGACGTTATACTACCAGCTGCACTTGCACCTCTCAGACTGTTGACAAGATTCAAATGGTGCTCTGAATCCAACTGAAGGTAAGGTTTAATGGATTGACTATTTGAGTGCCCAGTTAGTTTGATTAGTTGTTGTTCTCCGATGCCCTTTTTTGCTAATGCAGAGACAGCAGAAGATCGATGACAATGATTGCTTATTTTGAACTTTTTAGTATCCAACCCGATTTTTTCTGCTGATATTTTGGTCCATTTCGAAATGCTGTTTATCCCTAATGGCATATTCTTAAACCAATTACCATTTCTCCAATTGGGATTTACTGTCAAAAACAAACGATCTGTAGTTACAGTTTCAGCACGTTTTTCCATGATTTTCTTGAAAAGTCGTAAAGGACAGAAATTTTGCTCCTGCAAATTTTCAATCAACCATTTGCTACTAGTTAGGTTCTTTGAACCGCCTTGTGCTGTCTTTGAAAATATTGGGTTATATTCAAGTCTTTTCGTTGAATTTCCTTCACTGTTAGTTTCTTCATGAAAATATTGCACTTTACAATTTGCAGCCTCGTTACCCCTCCAAGCTAACTCGAAGGAACAAATATGGAAAACTTTTCTTTGCAATCCTTCTGGCGTGTTTTCGTCCCAAGCATCAGCCATTTCTTTGATTTTGCTAAAAGGTAAGGATTGAGCAGCTTGTTTTCTTTTACTTAGATTCTGCTGTAGTTTTCTCCGTTTTGTATCACGAGCGTCTCGTGCTGCTTTAAAAGTACTGTGCGAGAACGGATCCAAAACTAGATTGAAATCTTTCAAATATCGTTCTTGTATAATTTTTGCGGTCGTGTTCCAGATAGTTTTGACACATGTTTCCTTACAATCGTCTCCATCTCTTTTTTTCATATTAAACGCCCAATCTTCTAAGATATTTGCAATTTCTTCTGCGGTTGTTCCAGCAGCCAGTTCGTACTGTCTGATTTCACAAAACGTCATAAATTGTTGCCAAATAGGTACTTGCGTGGGTTTTTTGTGTGTTTATGGGCACACTCTTCTTAACACTTTGCTTTATTTCTTCTAAAGAATACGCATCAAATCGGTTCTCGGCCATTATTCAACAAACCACAACAACAAACTAAACACAAAAATATTAGAAAGTACAATAGATTCAATTCCGATAACGAAATGACGCAACTGAGGAATATTTTTTTATGCGTTGTTTACTAGTAACGATGGAAACGTTCAACCCAAGTTCGACCAATCACTGAGAATTTTCACTTATCAATTTGATGTTGGTTGGTCACGTGGTTAGTTATCCGAGCGTCCAATTGGTCGAATAGGACTGAAAATTTTTCAAGGAAGCAATTTTGCCGCTGAAATACGGAAAATATTATATTATGGAAGTATAGGGATGAGTGGAATAGTCACTTAAAAAACAACTTGTTAAACAAACTGGTTACCACGGTTGTCACGATCACAGGCTACCGCATACTAGATTTTCTATAAATGTCACAAGCTATTAGCAGATGTAGAATTATTCTAGATACTAATTTTCAATTTAGAGAGCTTATACAAAAAAATATTGTATGAAACACGTACGCAAAACGTTTTAGCGGACTCATCTGATATTACGGACTCGGCTTCGCCTCGTCCGCAAACATCTGGATTCATCCGCTAAAACTGTGTTTTGCGTACTTGTAACATAAATAACTATTATGATATGGATATTACTCCTGAAAAATATAATATTTCAATTTTTTTGAGAAGCTAACATGTCAAACTTTCCCGCCACAGATTTCCCGCCATTTCTGTGTTCAAAAGTTATTGTTCCCTCAAGGTTACGTTGAGTAATGACGTCATCTTCACCCGTCATCCCCCACGTTACCTTACCTTATCCGGGGTAACAATTTATGAACGCAGGCCAGACATGCGCCGAACGTAATGCCGATGCCGGAGTAAAATATTTAATATTAGATTTCTCAGAAACAGATTTTTACGCCTTGGGAATAGGCAACCAATCGTGCGCACCTCTGTGCCTATAATCTCAGGAAGCTGAAAGTCCCCAGACATGCGCCGAACGTAAAATACGCTCAGCTGTTGAGTGCTCCATGGTGAAACCATTAAACCTATCCGCTTGTGTTTTTTACCATAGCGCTGAAAACAGCGGGAATTTTCGAAGCAGTTTTTAACAGAATAAATTCAAATTTGATCAAATTTTAAACTATTTCAGATGTAAATTTCGATTGTAACATCAAATAAAAGTCAAAACTCCATAAAATATACTTTATCCACGACTACTAAATTATTTATACATCGATTATTTATGTGTTTTGTTAAACATAAGACTACTCATAATAAATTGCCGTGAATTATGGGAGTGAATTATGGTACCTAATTCACTCTTACGTCAAAATCACAAATGTCAAAATACAATACAATACAACATACCCCAACTTATAGCGAATTCCAATCGCTGCACTAGCCTGCACTAGTGTACACTAGTGTTGTGTGCTAGAATTGTGTAATCACGTGACTGCACTGCACTGGTGTTAAAATTTAGAAGGAAACTCAAATATAGGCACATTCAAGTCACAGATGTAACACTTGTTAAAAACTACCTGCTTATTTTTGTCTGGTGCAACCACGATTTGTCAATTTTGAAATTCGAACACACTACACTAATGTACACTAGTGCAGGCTAGTGCAAGGATTGGAATTCGCTATAAGTTTCGAGGCCCTGAGATTTGTCAAACTTAAAGAAGTCATTTTGTCCATTTTTAACTTTTTTAATACAAAATACTTGCAAAAGCAAAATCTCGCGCACAGTATTAATTTTTTGACGCTTCTCGAATAACATCAAAAACAATTGCTGCCTTTGATATAGGTACAATGTCATGGCTGATTAGATGATGTTTTTAAAAAAATGTTTCTGGTAATTATAAATTTTTACAAAAATTGTAGTTATTTAGTAATAGTCGTGCACAAAGTATAGTATTTAACTCGCATGTTCAAAAGTTCAGATCTATACAGGGATAAGAACAGCTCAGCTCCTTTGGGAGGCAATAACGAAGGTAAACATTATTTTTGGATAATGTTTTTAGAATTTAGATAGCCTTGAAAAAGACTGCTTTTTTTAAGAAAATGGAAATAATAATAATAACAATGAATATAACAGTGACAATACAGGGTGTTTCGTGAGGAGCCCTCCATATTCAAATAATGTATTTAGGGGACCCCAACAAACAAAAAAAGTCTACTAAACAGATGGTCAAATGTCAAACGTTACAGAGATATTGTTCAAAATTGTTTTTACTTCAGTGGTCACCAAGATCACCGGACCTAACCCCCCTTGATTATTACCTTTGGGGATGGCTGAAATCGTTAGTTTATAAAACAAAAGCAAACACGAGAGAGGCACTAGTCGATCGAATAACCAATTGCGCAGCACTCATCAAAGAAAATCACCGTGTACTTAAACGAAGTACCTACACGTGCAATTCACAATCGAGCTGACTTATGTGTCCAGATGAATTTATTATAATGTGTTTTTGAGAACTTAATTAATTAATTTTTATGTTTAATTTAATTATTTAGTTTGTTTTTTATGTTGTGAAATAGTACATGTTTTTTTTTACTCTAAATTCATTTTACATTTAATTCAATTGATTAAAAAAAATTTTGAACAATATCTCAGTAACGGTTGACATTTGACCATATGTCTACTAGACCCTTTTTGTTTGTTGAAGTACCATAAACACGTTATTTAAATACGGAGGGTTCCTCACCCTCACGCAACACCCTGTATAAGGTAAATACACGGGGTGGGGATAACAATAATAAAAAGGCGAGGTTGTGTTTTCAAAACAACTATAAATCTGCAGAATGCCAATTATTTACACACAAAATCACCAAATATTTCTAGTTAGTTACTCAAAATGATTCCCTTACGTTGGCAGCGCTGATAGAAAAGAATAGCACTACGGTAGAACATACCTCACTCTTTTCAACATAAAGAGAAGTCCTCTATTCGTTTAATAGCATCCTAGTGTGAAGCTGGCGGCTCCACCATTATGTCACAAAGAAGAATTTAATCCAATATTATAATTACACCCCTTTTTTATTTTCAAACTAATCTCAAAATAAATACACATAGTAATAAAATTTCCAAATTTATTATAAAACATACAAAAATGTATACAAAAAATCGACATGCCTATTAAAAATTACAGGTTCTCCATATTTCCTTCTGGTATTCTCCAATACATTCTTAGAATACCAGAGGAATACAAATAATACAATAAATCAAATACAATTCCATTCATAAAATAAGGATTTATTTAAAAAAAAATTATGTATTAACTTTCTTATGATCAATAGGTGCAGGTATGTTTCCATCTTTGTCCAGTCAAAATATTAACTTGAAATTCCTTATGGCACTTAAAACATAACAAAGCTTGCTCATCTTTATGAAACCTAGCAAAATGTTCAGTTAACTTAGGGTACGCAAAACAATCTGAGAAGGTTTCTGAACAAAGATTACATGAATACACGAGACAAGTGTTATTAATAATGTTTTTTAAATTCTCGATATCTGCATGAGTAATATCCGTGTTAATTAATTTTATTATCTTGTTAATATTCTCAAAGCTAACAGTAGCTTGATTAGGTTCTTGTACTGCTTTAAATTTTTTTAACGCAAACTCAACCTGTGGGGTGATGATTTCATAAAAGTTGATAGTTCTTTGTTCATTATGTTTTCTGGAATTGGAAGTAAAAATTAATACCGTCCACATACGTTTCTTTAGACTTACTTTTTAGGGTCCGAGCTAACCATTTTTTTATTCCTAATGTATTTCCTTTTTCCGATATGATACCCAATGGAAATATCTGCACACATCGTGCAGTTATAAACATTGACCTCCTTGATATCAGCTAAAAATTCTGTGAAAATTGCATCAAGCTCTTTTACACGAAGCAGATTAATCTAAAATCAAAATGGACATGAAATTAAATTAAAACCAAAAGATAATCGTACCCCTTACCCCAGGTAATTTTTTTAACATTTGGATAAGTTGCTGGAAATAATAATAAAAAAACTCGTAACTATATGGTTTTAATTCTACATCGGTTTTAATCTTCTTAATATAATTAATATGGCTCACTTCTGAGAGAAGTGTAAGCTCGCCACAAAGTGCAATGTAGCGTTCAAACTTATGATTATTATTCCTTGTTAAAGATAGATCTGGTAAATTAACTTCTACAGTAACATATACCCAATTTAAAACTTCCTTTAGTTGTAAGTTCCTCCAAGGCTTTTCCATGTGTTGTTTTATTAAAATGTTTCCTAATAAGATTAGAATTTTTTTTTAGACGATTCGAGGGGAAAAATTTAATAGTACCTACCATTTCCTTCCGTAAACACGACGTTATTTAAAACTGAAGGGGGTCCACCAACACATAATATATAAGGTGCAACCTTTTTTTCATTTCCCTTCTTAACACCACCAACTTTTGTCTGTACAGCAACTTCTGTAATTTCACTTTCAGTCTGATTATCTTGGGCAACTTTGCTTCCATTTTTGATAATAAAATTGCTTTTAAAAATAAGATATCGACGGAATCGTTCATACCATTCCATACGAGGCAATTGCCCACTGTAATACTCGACACCTCTTTGCCAACCAGGCCAAACGGTCATGTAATAAACTAAAGCTTCTGCTAAAATAGACACTAGGCGTTTATCAAGCTTCTTCGTATTAATTGTAAGATCCTCGCAGAACATTTGCTCCAACTGTTGCTCATCTATTTCCAATTTTTCTTTATTAATCACAGAAGTGAAAAATTTAATCAAATTCGTTTTTTCATTTGGATTTATTTTCACGTGTGTTCCAGTTGGTAAAAATGTTATGTTTGAAAAATCTGGTATGGTTTCAGTCATTTTGAAAGAGATAATTTGAAGAAAATCGGTAAAACAGGCAAAACCACAAAACAGTAAATAAGATAACCTCAAAAGCGAGTATTGAAATAGCCACCCCTTACGCGCATGCGCAACGTATGTACAGGGTAGCTATTAAAGATTGGACCAAAGTCAAAGTCGTAGCAATGTGCTTTTGTTATGATGTACAATTAATATAGCGTTCAAACGCTTTGAGATATTAATTTGAAATTTGGAACACTTCAATACGGCATTCGTTCGCATATTTTACACTATAGAAAAAATTTTTTTTACTCATACTTTCGGAGCCCGGTCGCCATCTTGAATTTTCTTAAATGGTAATAGGGGTAACGCAATACATCATTAGAAAGCTTAATATTTTCTCTTTCTAATTGTGGGAAATTATTATGTGGTTACATAAGAAAATAATGGAGAAAAATTAAAATAGTAATTTACGTTATAGGTAAGTACGGTAAACTCAGTTTTACAGTAACGAGTTGAAATGTTTAAGGACGAGGCGACGAAGGAGCCGAGTCAGGAATTTTGAGACGAGTTACTGTTAGAGTTTACCGGACGTATGTCGAATGCGTTTTATTTTTATTTCATACTGCAGGCACTAAATCTTTGTTTAAAATTGAAAAAATTAAAAATAAAAATTTGAATTCATAATATGGACATCTATGAAATGGAAGTGTTTGTTTTTTGATTGTTTGCCTTATGGTTTGCCTTGTCAAAACGGGAGAAAATTATAACATTTTTGACGAAGTTCTTCGTAAATCTATTGCACAATTAATGTCAATTTTAATATTTAGTTTCTTTTTAATTGTCGTCATATTTATTAATTTTGTAGTTTTTTAGTAATAAATAGTTTGATTATCGATTTATTTCATTTGAGTCCGGTAAAAGTTTTTACCGGACCTGATACCGTAAAGTCTTATTTACCGGACTCAAATCGTTAAAAACATGGGTGTTACAATGCAGTATGAAATAAAACAATTTGCCGTACGCTCAGGTGGCCATTTATTGTATGTTTTAATTCTAGGTGGCTTTGCTTTAACAGAGCTTCAACATTAATTGGTCCTATCTTTAATAGCTACCCTGTATACAGGGTATAGCTATTAAAGATAAAGATTGGACCAAAGTCGTAGCGCTCAAACGCTTTGAGATATTAATTTGAAATTTGGAACACTTCAATACAACATTACTTTGCATATTTTACACTACTGAAAATTTTTATTTGGGTCATACTTTCGGAGCCCGGTCGCCATCTTGAAAATTCTTAAATAGGAATGGGGGTAACGCAATAAGTACATCATTAAAAAGCTTAATTTTTTCTCTTTCTAATTGTGGTAATTTATTATGGGGTTACATAAGAAAATAATGCAACAAAATTAGAAAACAATTTGCCGTATGCTCAGATGGCTATTTATACTATACTTTAATTCTAGGTGGCTTTGCTTTAACAGAGCTTCAAAATTAAACAAAAAAACAATCAGTAATTGTTTAGCAGATGACAGTAGGTACATTGTCATACTTTTCGTAGAAATTTGACAATCTGAATTTTGTTAAACATGGATTGGTTGACAGAAACTGATTGGGTATGGTGACAGAAAACAGTTTGAACATTTTTTGTGAATTTAAGCAGTTTTTTGATACCATAGTTTTAACAATCACATGGTATTTGTTTTTTTAGCTTTTAGAATTATTTGTTTAATTTTAGTAGGTACCTTGTTTATTCATTGTTTGTTTATTTTGCTTTTTATTTAATTTTGACGTTTTGTTAATGCAGAGCTACCTAGATTTAAAGCATACCATAAATAGCCGTCTGAGCATAGGCAAATTGTTTTCTAATTTTTCTGCATTATTTTCTTATGTAACCCCATATTAATTTACCATGATTAGAAATAAAAATAATCAAGCTTTCTAATGATGTATTGCGTTACCCCTATTACCATTTAAGAAAATTCAAGATGGCGGCCAGACTCCGAAAGTATAAGTCAAATAAAATTTTTCTATACTGTAAAGTATGCGCAGTGATGTCGTATTGAAGTGTTCCAAATTTCAAATTAAAATCTCAAAGCGTTTGAGCGCCACCACGGCTTTGGTCCAATCTTTAATAGCTACCCTGCATTACACAAGTCCACTGTGTTTTTGTAAAAATTAATTCTCAAACTGCAACTAACCTAAAGTTCGAGGGGCGCCCCACACTAGTCTTTGCAAAGTCTTTGCTTCAGGTTAGTTGCAGTTTGAGAATTATTTTTACCCAGTGGACTTGTGTATGTGTGGAGAAAAAAATATTTTCCGATTCGTAGTAAGAACAACAAATTAAATCAAAGTTACCTAAGAAATTGTTTCCGGCAGCTAAACAAAATATAATCAGAACAGAATCGAGAAACTAACACATTAACAAATAACAGATTAAAAATTAATAAATTAAAAATTAACAAATTAACAGTTCAACAATAGCAACATGACAATTTTATAAAATAATTAATTAAATGTTTAAAATTATGATCATTTTGTTGCAGGCAGTAATTGAAACGGTTGTTAATTGTTAATTTGTTAATTTATCGATTCTGATTAGATTTTATTTAGCTACCGGAAACAATTTCTTAGGTAACTTGATTTAATTTGTTGTTCTTAATACGAATCGGTAAATATTTTTTTTTTTCGGGAAGGTGTAGAAATAAAGTATTAAAGTGGTATATTTTCTAATTCAGTAAGTGGAGCTGCACACGAATCCGTTAAAATAATATAGGGGTTCCATTAAAAAAAATATCCGATGACGTCATCACGCGAAAACTAATGAACTTCGGAAATGCGCAGGTATAGAAATTAGAAACAAGGGTCTTTTTAAAAAGCAAAATCGACGTGTCCGAGGAAATTTCATGAAACGTCATCGTTTTAGAAATAATGAATTTATTCCATACAGGGCCGCGCCAAGCGGGGGTGCCAGGGGTGCATTGCACCCGGGCGGCAGGGTTCAGGGGCGGCAAAACTCCCGGGATTAAGTATATTTGGAAAAATATTAACACAATAACACATATTTGTTAAGTAAATAGTTTAATTTTTAAATTCAATAACATTAAAGATTACTAGTTTAATAATGTAGGGTTGAAGAACCTTCTCAATTTGTACGTGTTGGTCACAAAAGAAATTTTTATAATAGTACCGGTATTAGTCATAACAATCGGCAGGCTGAAATATTGCACGCCGTATCTTATTTTATGACACAGACCTTTTAGCAGTCGTAGGAATAGTCCGGCACCCTTTGTTGATTCTTCTTCTTCAACATGTATTTTTGGTAAACAACATGAAATGTAGGTACCTACATTATTTGCAACTTGCCGCCTTTACGGCCATGTGTCGAAACGACACTTGGCATAAATCCACCCACCAAGATTTTCAATATAAAAATGTATAAGAGCTGAAAGCTTGATAATCTTTTAGAAGACACACGTTTCCCTCTATAGTATTAATTTTCCAAAATCGAAGTCCATATTGACACAAAACTTCTACAGAATAAAATAATTACCTATTTACATCAAATTTCTTCTTTGAAAGGTCATTTTCTATAAGTGGACCATATTCGTCAGTTTTTTCCTTCTCCAGTGGCGTAGCTACAGGTGCGTGTGTAAATATTACTGGATGAAAAAATGGTACGTCACTGTTTTTTTTTTGTTTTTGACAGAATTTTCGAAATTCTCAACTAATTTACGGTTGAAACAGTGTCTCGAGATTTGTTCCTACCATTAACCGTTTTCGTGTTAATGACACTTCAAAGATGAAAAAATGCGAATAATAAAATAATTCTGCAAATCCGTTTTTTGAATAATGACCGTCTTTAGCTTCAAAATTTTTTGGGGTTCATTTTGAACATTATTTGTAAAATAAAAGAGTAGTACATTTTATTATCAAAAATGATAAAAATAATAATAAAATTGGGCGTTTTGGCACCGGGCGATAATATACCGATGTCTAATCCTGGGGGGGCGGCAAAATATGCCTGGCACCCCGGCGGCAACTACCCTTGGCGCGGCCCTGATTCCATACCTTTCTTCCACAGTGTTCGACTATAACCATAACCATGTCCGAAGTTCAATTCAAATAATATTCAAAAAATACTTGCAATAAAAAAATTGCCCAAAATTTCAAGTTTCTTATCCTTTAGTACACCAGTGTGTTACGGTTACGGATAAGTCCCACCCATACTTCAGCAAATGGAATTCAATCCACAAGTTCCGTGATTACAGTAATGAATCAATCAACGTTATTCACGGTAAAGTTTTTAAGGCCTTCTAGAATTGCAAATTCTACCTATTATTTTTTTAGAGGAACTAGCGAATAATGCGAATACTGAAAATGTATTTGTACCTGATAACGATTCTGCTAAATGGCCTGAAAATTTGAACGATGAGTTAATTGACAGTTATTTGGAAAAAGGAGCCGGGTATTATCAAAATTATGATTCCGATAATAAATTTGAAGCTTCGTTAAGACAATACAAATCACAAAATAGGAAATTTTCCGAGTGGATGCTATTTAAAACTTTGGTAAATGGGGAAATTGTTAAGCGACAGTGGATTTTATATTCTCCAAGTACTGGAAATATTTACTGTCTTTCTTACAAGCTCTTCAATTATAATAAAACTTCTCAGTTTTGTAGCGGGTTTTCGGATTGGAAAAAAGGTACTGAAAGAATCGAATCCCGTGAAAAAATCGGACGGTTCCGAACCGAACGGAACGGAGCAAGTGCGCGCGGACCTTTAGAGTTTTGAATAATAGCCAGTAAATAATTTATTTTGAAGCAAATAAAGAATAGATATTTTTTTAACTAGTTATGTGGTAGTTTGAACAGGTGTAGAATCCATATCAATTTTTTTGGGAGACAACCCTATAGGCTCCAGTTTATGGGCAGCGTGGTGTGAGAGACGCAAGAGAGGGTGATCGAGGTTCCAACGGCGCGGCGGCAGCCTCGCATGTCTGCAGCGATTTGGAAAAAAAATCATTTTAGCCTTATTATTAATCGCACAGTAATGAGTCTAAAACCATTATCGCAATACAATTGATTGATGTCAAAATAGTATATTATATTCGAGATTATATTATTAGGAGTAGAAAGAGTTCTTTTTGTGTTGAGCTCATATTGCGGCCGAGGCGCACGCGGCGAGGCTGCAAGTGAGCGAAACACAAATAAGACGTTCTACTCCGAATAATATATACAATTTTTTCTTCAAGTGTAAAAATATTCTGTTGCTGTAAATAAATATTTCCTAAAAAGTCATTTCGACAGGACGCTCTCCCTTCTACCAACCTTGGGGGCGGAGCTATGGGCAAAATACTGCCGTTGCCATGGATACGTAAACACATTATTGTACTAGTAACATTATTTTCATTTTTTGACTACTAACAAAATGACTTCCTTCTACATAGCCAGTTCTGTACAACAATACGGATATTATGATACGCTTGAAGAAAAAATTGTTTTTCGCAGCCGTTTTGTCAGAAACACGATGTAAATGAAATTTCGAACTTTTTAATAATTCGCATCCTGGTCAAAAACGCTCTTAAAGTTTCCAACTCCCGTAAGAACCAACACAAATTATAATAAAGAATAATTATTTGTAACAACAAAGCTGCTGTTTATTATGATAAATTATAGATTATTGAAAAGTTTAAGGAAATCTCTATCCGAGCAAATAAAAATTGGAAAATCGCGAATTTTATGGTTCACCCCCCTTTGGAGGGTCCCTGCACTGGGTTGGAACCAGTGGCGGATCCAGAATTTTCTTGAGGGGGGGGGGGTGGAAATCACTGACCGACGGTTCACAATTTAAAGCGCTAAATTTGGTATTTTATGAAATTTCTTGAAATTTGAAAATAAATTAGAAATTAAGGAAATTTATCCACCTCGACCCGAGTTAATTATTGAACAAACGAACGTTAAACAGGGAAAATCTTACGTAGGAAATTTATTAAAAAAATGTATGAATAAGTCGCGCCGTGGTTGTGCGGGTGTAATATTGCGAAGGCATTTTTTTGTTTCTCATTCCTGTTAATGTTAATGGACTCTCGTACAAGTGACAGATTATGTGCTCCATCGAAAAACAACTCGTACAAAATACAAATTATTAAATGAGTTAGTTATGGAACATTTTGTGGGCCAAAAGCAAAGGCGAATGAATTTTGTTTCTAAAACTTATCACTTAAAAAGTGAGTAGGTATTGTTTTTGTTATCGCTCTCCCACTGTTGTTACGCACGAGCCGCCACTGTATTTAACAACTTGCAAGCTACATAAAAATTCTTCTAAAAAAGAAAAACGTTTTCTTTATTCTTTTGTTAGGCTATACATTTCTATTCACTTGTTAGATTTGTATGAGTAAATTATGAGTTGCTTAATACCATAAAGGACAGTTTTACTAAAATATCTGTATACAAATATCTACTGTCTGAAACATTGAACGAACTTCTTAACAAAGATATTTCTAGAAAACGTCGCTATTGTTACTTTAAAGAGGCTTAAAATTTTACATAATTTTTTGAGTAGGTACTACATACAAAGTACTACATTTTAACCGCTGAATGAATCATTCTCTACCTGCCGTCTTCAAAAAGTGAAAATAAACCGCCACTGTCACTGCTAGTTTAATCCCTGAAATTTCCCCAAATTTTACATAACCATCTGATGTGATAAAATGATACGTTATTATGCCCAGGGGGGGGGGCGCGCGCCCCCCGCCCCCCCTGGATCCGCCACTGGTTGGAACCCGACAAAAATTTTTGGAGTACCTCTACCACATGTACTAACACCTCAATAGGTCAAAACATTTTGACCTTTCACGTTCCACGGAAATCACGATAGCTCCGATTTCGAACTCTATTTATCAAACAATTTTTGAAGACAGGTACCTACTACCCAGCGGCGGCGCGTCGGGGGGCCCGAGCCCCCCCCAAACTTCAACTGGAACGCTCTGATTATTGTCTTGAATTGGACATCTAGATTTAACTGGGTATTGAATGCATACAAACAGCACGTACGCAAAAAATATTTTTCTTCGTGTTATTGTCGACTTACTGCGTTGTGGTAGTTTGGTGTGTTATTTGCAGCGAGTATTCTGCAATGTGTATGCTTATATGCTAACAACAAGATGTAAAGCTGTGTTTTCTGCGCGTTAGCAAATAAGTTTTATGCAAGTAAAATAAATTTAAAAATAGTCTTCTCTGTAGGGGTTTTACTAAACGAAATGAAAATAAAAACACAAACGACCGCTGAGTTAATAAGTGAAAACCAACCGTCGACATCGGGGCAATCAACATCAAAAATAAATGAAATTCATCTTTTGGATACGCGGATATGCTCTAACCAACTGCCTACATTATTAAATTTTAAAATTATATCGACTGTTTATTATGAACTTTAATTTTAATGCTAATTGTAAAAGTTTCACATTTTGATCCCAAAATTTGCCAGATGCTCTTGAATAGCGTTTAAATAAGTCACGCCCACTTTGAAAAAAATTTCGTCTGCGGCGCTGTTTTTGCTCCTTTCACTCGCCACTTACTTTGCCCCCCCCAAAATGATGGGTCACGAGCCGCCACTGCTACTACCTAACCCGAAAACTAAAATAATAATAATTAGTTTTTGTTCCTTCAAAGTTCCAGGTCCCCGTCCCCCATGCTCGAAACTCAAAATTGATATTTATTTTACCTTATCAGCCAATAGGTTCGAAACTTCTTTATACATAGGTACTACTACTAAAAAAAACTAAAAATATTTATACAGAAATAAGGAATAATATAATAAAGACTTAAAACAGTTTACACTAATGCAAATATTTGCAAGATTAAGGGTAAAGCACAAATATATTAATTGGAACTTCCATTATTGGTAAATAAAAGTATATACAAATAAAACCTCACCAGGAATATGAAACCAAATTTATACAAATATAAATGTTATAAATTAAATATAACTTACACTACTTTATAACACTTCCGTTTCCCTCTTCTCAACTTCTATTTTATCCTATGGTTATTTTTTAATTTCTGTAGTTTTTAAGAAAACCATATATTTTAGAGATTTCACTTAGTTTTGTTAGAACACCCACATTATTAGTTGCAACGCATTATTATTATACCATGCAAAAATTAACACGGTGTAGTCAGTAGGATTGGATAGTCTCAAGAATATGCTTGATAAATACAGAAGCATCTAAAGAGAACTTGCACTAAACCTTTGTGGCAAAACGTAATCAATTCTACATTCTCTTTTGAAATACAAATTTTCAAATGTATTTTTTTTTTCAAATTTTTTATTTAGAAGTTAGTATTAAAAAATTTCTTTCTAAACTAGAAACAGAAAAAATTTATTGAACACTATTGGGAATAAATATTATCGATGATGGCGCTGCGGTCAATAATTTGCGACGTCAGAAACGGGATAAGATTTTTGACATTGCCTTGACATCATTGACATTTCCATATACATACTAACGTTAGTTTTCCCTTGTTTACAACAAACGAACATGGTCACACGGTTGGTTACTATCTAGCCACCAGAGGGAGTATCGTTAATATGTATTCTCTATATCGATGTTTTCGAATTTATAATAAATGTTATCACCGTTTAGGATACCCAGTAAAGCCCCGTTTTACAGGCGCGATTTTTTCTTTTTGTTTTCATTGCTTAAATTTAAATTGAGGCCAAATTTAACCAATAAAAACAAAAAGTTGCAAAAGAAAATCGCGCCTGTATGAATAGGATTTATAGACCAACCAGAAAACTCGCGCGAGTTGCTGCTGTTGCGATAGTGGTCATCGACCGACAATAAAAAATTTATAGTGATTTTTGTATTAACCAAATAAATTTTACAATGGACACATTAAACATCACGAGAGTTTTCTGAATGTATTATATGCACCATAGAAGTAACAAACAAAACTTGCGAATAATAACTGAGGGACTATTTTTCAAAAATTACTAAATGTTTGTAGATAAAGTAACGAGAGATCAATAAAAAAACCAACTAGGGTAGGCTATGAAATTGAATTATTTTAAATTGGTACTGTAGCCACATCCACAGAATGACATTTCTGACATGAAAATTTAAAACTGAACGCTCTTGTCGTAAGTTTTTTATTTGATTATTAAATTATTAAAATATTATTATCAAATAAAATACTTAAAAACTTAGACAAGAGCGTTCAGTTTTAAATTTTCATGTCAGAAATGTCATTCTGTGGATGTGGCTACAGTACCAATTTAAAATAATTCAATATCACAGCCTACCCTAGTTGGTTTTTTTATTGATCTCTCGTTACAAAGTAATGGTAAAAAAATTAATCCACTCTCGTTTTGCTGCGCCAGCTTGTGCATTTAACATTTACATTCCCTCGTAAACTCCTAATTTTCTAGTAAAACAATCTACTTTTAAGCGAGTATGGGGTGCCCTGGTGTAAAGCCTGGAACATGCTTGGCACACAGCTAAATGTCACGTTGCATGCCACTGTTTGAAAAATGTCTTATAATAAAACAATAATTATTAGTTTTAGGTTAAACCACACAAAAACCAAGTAAGCCTCATTCATATGGCCGGTGCTCAACGCAAAAAAGCAGTAATGCGCTTTGGACATAGCAATTGGTTAAATTTGGCGGCAAATACAAATTTAGCAAATGGCTGTGTCCAACACTCTTCAACAGTCAACACTTCACCACTTACAGCCTTCTTCATGTAGGTGCGGTTTTTTTCTTTTTGTTTTCATTGGTTCAATTGAATTTGCCGCAAAATTTAACTAATGAAACCAAAAAGAAAATATCCCGTCTATGAGAGAGGCTTTGGGGTGTTGAACACGGCTACCGGTTTCTTTTGCGATATTTTCTTAGTTGCGTTACAAGCCCGTTTTGTGGCGAGTTGCCGAGTCAATTGAACCAGCAATTGGTTAAATTTGGGGGCAAATTCAAATGTAAGTAATGAAAAAAAAGAAACAATCGCAAAAAAATCGCGCCTGTATGAATGGGACACACTACTGTGTTGCTTCACAAAATGAAAACAAAATGTGTATCAAATAGTGTTATATTATTAATATTCTCAAAGTAATATAACAAACATAAACTAAACATAAAAAATAACATGAAGTTTTAATATGATAAGGAAATTCTTAGGTAAACATATTATTATATTCTATAAATTCACAAAGATAAAAACTAAGTACATCAACACAAATAATTAGAAATCATGCCCATTCATTTGCAAATTAAGTACTTAGTAAAGCAATGGAAAAACATCTCACTAAAGATCTTCCAATCTTGCTTTCAATAGCAAAATACTATTAAAACAAAATTTAATTAAAAAAATTACAATAAACAATATAAAAAATAAAACGTGCAAAAATAACATTAGAACAAATATAAAAAATAATGAATCAATATAAAATTAAGAAAAATAATACTTTGTTAAAAATATTAGGAAAAAAACCATTGGATAAGTACACCAGTAATAAAAATCCGATTAAACCAAATGCTGGTAATCATTATAACATTACATAATACAAACCATAGGTACAAAATAAATCGAAATTGTACACATATTAAAAAAAGTGTTTGATTTAAGCACCTAGTCAAAGACCTAGGTTAACCATAAGTATAAATGATCATTATTTAATATAAACGATACCTAGGTATCTTTAAAGGATGAAAAAACATTCGTCGGTATACTTTTCATACTTAAATCAAATTTGTTTTAGGCTGTAATTATAATAGGGGATGCATGTTCCAACAAACTGGTGTTCTGACAGGAATCAGTCAAACATATTGCAGGTAAGATAGGATACTTTCTTCACTTCCACTGAAAATGTAGTGAAATTTATTGCAAACAAACAAGGTTTCCAGTACTGAACAAAATATATTTAACAAAGGACAAACACACAACAATGGGTCAGGAAAAAGTGTTGAGAAGTTGGTCAATACACCAGTTTATCAGAAGATGCATCAGTTATGTGTACCTAGCCAAAATTAATATTATTAATAGTAAGTCGTAATTGTTCGTTAATATTGGACCCTTCTGCAATAATACCCCAATTCTTTACACTTTTGACAAAGGTGCTGTGGGTGAACTTTTGATTGATCAGATACATCAAGTCCATCTGGTTTTTCCAGGGGACGCTATAAGAAATAAATTGGAATTACAAGATTCTAAAACCATCCTAAATTCAATTTAAAAAAGTGGAAAACAAAATTTTTACCTACCTGCTTATGGGGATAAACATTAATATGGCACTTGATGCATTCTTGTCCCATATTTGACCAGGAATTCCCAGACATCCACTTTCGTTTGCATTTAGGGCACTTGTATTCCCCAAAACACCTCTTTCGGCCTTGGTATGGTGTTTTACCTTCACCCTTAGGACGTGCCTGCAATATATAAATCTATTACAGGACTCATGTATCCTTATAGCCTCCTTTATAAGGGTGCGATTTTTGTTTGTTTTGAATAAGCCGCCAAATGTAAGTAAATGTGAATACAAAAAGGAAATTCGCAAGAAAAAAATCGCGCCTATATGAAGGTACCCTCCAATTAACGGACCAGGTGTATGAAGTTTTGTAAAATCATTGTTATGTTGCCTAGGTACCTCCTTGTACTGATTTTTTCTAATAATTTTGTTTTTCTTCAAGGGTATTGTAATATTCCTATTGTAATACAAAACTGGCTATAAGTAGAAGGGAGCCATTATGTTACTAGTAAAACAATATGTTAAATAATTGAACTAGTGACATAATGTGTGTACGTATCCACGGTAACGGCTGTATTATATATGTACTCCTAACTCATTTCAAATCGCACATGTCATTGTTTTGTTTTTACTTTTGACAGTAGTGGAAATGACGTTTACAAAATAAACATTTATTTTATATCAGATTTTGAATTATTTCGCTTGAAGAAAAAAACAGTAAATATCACTCCGAGTAGAAAGTCCAATTTGTGTTTCGCTCATTTTGCACAGCTTCGGCCGCTCAACATGAGCTCAACACAAAATCAACTCTTTCTACTCCTACTAATGTAATATATTATTAATTTTTTTAGTTTCTGGATAATACTAGCCCGGTCTTTCCACCTTCTACTAAAAGTGCCTAATAGGTATTTGGCCATTAACTTTCATAGGAACCATTTTCCGACTAATAAACGACGAGTGTTTTTACATCGGCGCGGCGCGCGTTAGCGATTGGTCGAAGAAAATTATTCGCCAAGTAGCTATTATTATAAATGCATTTGAGCGAGTTCGTCCCAACCAAAATTTTTTTGCTATTTTCGCTGTGATGGATACTAGGTGCGTCCTATGGTTATTTTTTTATCATCCGAGTTCGAAATGAGCTGTGCAAAGGTAAAAGGTAAGGTAACTTGCGTCCAATACCATTCTTAAGAATTAGGGACTTGGGTCGATGACTCAATGGGTCTCATATCTCACATAATCTCACAAAATAATTTTTCCATATACAAAGAACCACCGCCTCTAGCACAAATTCCTAATAAATTTTATCAAATTTAATTTAGCAGCTGTATTTTTCTGTTTCAAACCTAAAAGCACGTGGAGCATTGTGTTGGAGGGAGGCGTCTTCCTTTATTATGTTGCGGCGATCTTCAAAAGCGGTCGTCCTTTCTTAAGATTGCTAAAAGGGATGTCATAAACAAATCACCATCACCACCCTTGACAAAGTTTTGCGACAAATAATGCAATGATTGCAACATTTTGGATATTACGACCCAAGTTTTGTTTTCCTTCCCTAGTACAATATACCACCACCTAACGGTAATAACCATATACAGGGTGTTTCAAACCGACCGCACAAAAAGTGTAGTGCGTGAAAGTTTGATACATTTCAATACTAAAACCACTTTCTGTTTTCTTAAAATATTTTCTATTGGGAAAAGGTAATGGGAACTAATGGAAGACTATTATCCCCCTCATTATGGGAGCAGGGTTCCGTAAGTAAGAATGCAAGGCTCTACAATAAATAGCAAAGTAATAAACTTATATGGTCATTTCTTAAATTATACAGAAGGGCACAACTTTTAAAACACATCTGGTTGCAATTTATTTTATGAAAATATCCAATTGTACTTCAGTGAAAGTAGTGGTGTTTTTGCTGTTTATTTTTAGTTTTGTCTCTAAACTGTAAATAAAGTTGCGTTTGCAACAATATATACCATACATCTTTCAATTTCCCACCAGTTTAATCTTTTATTAATTAAAAGCCGATATTTCCAAACTTTCCCCCTTAATAAGCAAATGCCAATAAGGACAGATTTAAGATTTTAATAAAAAATCAATAATTATTTAGTACCTACCTTCCCCTAAGTTTTTTCAATTTTCGAAAAAGGTGACAGACCTACGAAGATTCAAGTCGTTTTTAGAGTAAAGAGCCCGGCCCTACAGCCCCTGCGCGCTGCGCTAATACATAATTATTAGAGCAACAACTTTCGGCAATATTTAAACGAACAAAAATTGCATTACCTTTCCGCTTACCAAGCTTAAATAGCAGATAATGCACCCCTGCTATAACAGTCTTCACTGCGCAAAATACAATTTAAATTTATAATAAAAATAAAATCTTTGCCTGCATAAGTATCTTTTTCAGCTCTGTAATGTTTCGACCTATATTAGAAATAAATAGCATCACTGATTTAATTGTTATATCCATGAACGCATACGTAGCAATTATATTTCGTAACATAAACATCCTGTTGGAGATACATATCCGCTAGCAAACCTGTTAAAAGATAACAATTCTTTACCAGGGACCGCCAACTAAGAATACATCGACATACCGGCCTGCTGCATTAAAATTTAAAATAAATGTAGGTACGTAGGTACTACCTATCACGATGACTCTTGTGAGAAGAAATTGATAAATGTATTTCCGTAGAAATTATATTATTACGAATTTAAAAATACTGAAATTTTGTAGTATTATTTATGATTACTACTATTTTAATTGGTTGCAGTAAAACCTTTTAACGTTATACAGATATAAAGAGTGGTATAAACTACTTCCAAGAGAACCTAAAAGTGTCAAGATTTTCAAAACAAATTGACCTTGTCTGGAATTCCTGGAATTCAATGCCAAAACATCATCTAAGCTGCAGCCATTAGAAAACTAAGAAGAGGCAGGAATATTTTTGTACATTTATGGGCTAGCCGCCAGAGCTTTCTAGCTCACTTTTCCCAATGCCACACATTAAATTTGGACTCACCTCGTTGACCTGCACTCCAATTTTCATGTAATTTAGTCATTAATAAGTCATATATAAGTTGGAAAACGGCTTTCTTTTATTTAGCGAAAAATACAATACAGGGTAGGGTGGTGACTATAATCTACCACGTTGTATCCATAACTTTGTTATCGTAAGACTTACACAATCGGTCAAATTAGCAAAATTGGACAAAATTTCAACGCAAATCCAACGTCGTTCTCGGTTTTTACCAGTGTTGGAAATGTTATGAAATAATCTGAAAAAAAAAAAACTGAAAATTAAAGCGTTTTTCAGTTTTTTTCAGATTGTTTCACAAAGTTACCAACACTGACCAAAAACGAAAACGGCGTTAGATTTGCCTTGTAATTCTGCCCAACTTTGTTAATTTGATTGACTCGCGGTAAGGCACAATAACAAAGTTACCCATACGAGGATAGATTATTGTCACCTCCTATTACTTCCTATTAACTTAATCGGAACCTTTTAGACCAAAAGCGATGCGCATATTTCAAACTGGCGATTTATCTGGCAAATAGCTATTGAGGGAAAGTTAATTAGCTTTATTCTACAAAGTTTTATTCTGCAATATTAAGGGCCTGCATTCTATTAGTAACAATGTAACTTGTCTGAAAAGTCCCAATCGTCAACAATCTAAATCAGGGCATTGCAAATAGTATTTAAAAAAATATCTCGCTATTTTTGCAAACTGTACACGACATTTACTACAACATGTAAATATTTTGTGTAGTACCTATTACCACAAATCATTTTATTGTTTTTAGATATTTTTCTACAACTTTGCTTTACTGGTTCATAAGAATACTTTTCCACTCCCTGCATTATAAATCACTATTATGACATTAATTTGATGAAAGTACTGAACCCGGGAAGTATCTTACTTTTCCTTATTGAAGTGTTGGAAGTTGTTGAAGTGAAGTAAAGAAATTTTTGTTTCGAATTTATATTTAAAAAACAATTGTCAATTAAGAAAATTCGGTGAAAATTCTTCAAACTATTCAAAATTATACTAAAATACAAAACCAGATTATTTTTTCTGTGGATTGTGAAAATTGTTTAAATCATTGTTTAAAAATTTTTATAAACTAAAACTTATAATATTTTTCAGTCAGATCATTTATTTTCTTTCTCTGAACAACATAAAATTAATTACGTAACGTTATTCAAGGTGTTTGTTTCTTTCAAGTAAATTGTAACAAGACAGTTTGTCTTTGCTAACAACTGCTAAAAATACAACAAAAAATGTAAAAATAAAAAAACAGTTTTCCACGGGGTAAGTTATTTCCGCAATGAGTAAATTAGACGCCGTGAAAATTCGATTTTCCACAAATTCTTATGGGGTACGGTACAAACTTCTTTATGGAAAATGATACCTAGGTACTTTCAAAAACATGAAATTGAGTTTATAAATTTATTTCCTTATAACTCGGTGAATAATTCATTAATTATTAATGGTTAAGATATTTTAAACATTCTCCCAGGCTGCATTAACGGTACCCTACAAGTACAACTACCCCAGAAGAAATGCGCCATTTCGGATTGAGCCGTAGCTGTGTTATTTTCTTTTAGTAAAGTTTAAATAAATATATAATTAAATAAACATTATCTCGTACGGATTTTTATAAAAATAAAGTACATTAACACTTCGTCTTTGCTATTCGAATTGGATGAACCATTTATTATTAAATAAATGTCAACCAGGCGATACCGCCACATTTTGACATAAAAAAATTATAACGTCACAGCTTAGAAATAATGCCCGATCAAAACCACAGTTTTAGGCCAGGAAGTGCCTTTTTTAATCTGTACCATTTACGGCGTGATTGAGCCGTTTTCTTGTCGAATATTGACATTTTCATTTGATTACATTTTGTTAAATATCTCCGTTATTTATCAACCGATTTTGAAAAACTTTTTTTTGTTATATTAAAAATAAAAAGACCTATCAAAAGAGGTATCACAAAGGGTATCTTTCTATTTAAATTTTTAAAGTTGGGGTTGCTAGCACTTTGCGGTTGAGGAGTGGGGAGTCGAAAATTATATGTCTAAATTTCAATTTAAAAACAAAAATCGACGGGTCTCGGGATTTTCCGCAAAAACATTAAATAACCAGAATATGATTTTTGTGCGATACTTTATCATCACTCAGTATACAAGGTGTCCGGAAACAACGTTCCGTAACTTCGGGAGATGATTATACATCCAAAAATATGAAGAAAAGTTGTCATGAACAGGGGTCCTGAAAAGCTTTCTAACGGAGCTACGGCTCTTTGAAGAGGGGCCTCAAAATGTGTTGTTTTATTAATATTAGTTAATCAATACTGAAACGAGATTGATAAAATTTGGTACCCAGGGTATATTTGGTACGGGAAATAGTTTGGTAATGTTAAAAATAGAAAAAAAAGCCAGGGGCGTGCGTAACGAGTAGGGTGTATTGATTAACTAATTAATAAAACAACACATTTTGAGGCCCCTCTTCAAAGAGCCGTAGCTCCGTTAGAAAGCTTTTCCGGACCCCTGTTCATGAGAACTTTTCTTCATATTTTTGGATGTAGAATCATCTCCCGAAGTTACGGAACGTTGTTTCCGGACACCCTGTATAAATATATACACGGGTTGTGTAATACAGTAGCGCAGCCAAATATTGCGCAATATGATTGCGTGTGTAGGGGCGCCTTGATGTCGAAATTACCCATAATATTGCGTACTTAAACTCAATTATTTTGCTCATTTGTGATTTATGAAATTAATTCTACTTCTTACCATTCCTACTATTCTGTTATACCAAAACGAAGAAAATTATAAAAATGGATTCAAATTTGCTTCCAACACCTTACACAAACAGTGTTTGTTTACATTTCTTTAACTTATCACAAATAAACAATTCTAATTTTATATTCCTGATTTTGTTTATATTCTCTCACATAACTCTAATCGTTTTCTAAAAACTGCACAATAGGTTTCTTTAGTTCTACGAATAACGACATTCCAAGTGTGATACTGGACTGTCACAAATCATCTCTCGCCAGATCAAGAGAGTAAACAAACCTTACGTGATCGTAACATAAACAGAATAGCTCTAGAAAAGGGTAACGGCTTCTCAAAATTATACTATAGGAAATATAATCCCGGTCGTTAAATATTTCACAGCTATAAAACAGCGTTATTGGTTTTTATTATGAAGTAATGGCTAAAATTCGAGCTTGTTGACTTTTAAGTTCAAACCAAAACGTACTACGAGGGTTCAAGCGAAACGTAAGACGGACATGTATGGTATTGATATAGTCCTCTTGTTTTCGTAATGAAAAATGTTGGGTCAGTTCATCGTGCAACAGGTGAAAGACATCGATATTGGATATGTCAATGATAAATAATATATCTAATCGATAAAATTATGTGATAATAATTTTTCTATCCGAATTTGCTGATACTGCTGCGTTAGCATATTTAGTCCATGCATGCGTATTCGCAGGTTTTGCATTAATTTCATACAAAAACTACCAATGCTGCTTTGTTATTTGCAGATCATTCTAAGCTTCATAAAAAATGTTAGTATGAAAAACATTCCTGAAGAATATTGCACAATGTTTTTGTTTTTTAAATAAAAAATAATATGTAGCAATCTAAATAGAGGCTCGACTTATAGGCACAGATTGGGTCAATGTTTTCATTTTTTTTACGACATTTTGCCTTTGCAATACCGACAATTATAATTCTCCTAAATTGGTTATAACTTTAAATAACAAACTGCTTTTTTGTGAAGAATATAGTAGTATAAATACACTGTTTTCCTCTATCTAATATAAAAAAATTACAAATATTTTGAGTTAGGTAAAAAAAACAATAGAATAGGTGTATATGGAAGCACTTTGTACATATAAAATTTGCATGCTACATCTGCTACTCTGCCCACGCACAATTATCAAAAAAGCATGCATCTGTTTTCTGAACGTCGTGGTTGCAATTTCCAACCGCTTGATGGGCATGACACATTTTACTGATTATGATAAATTGCATTTGCAGGTCAATCAGAGAGCTCCACATTTGTGCTCGACACAAACCATTTCATTATATATAACTCTAATCTAATGCAACAATACCAAGAACATCATCAGAGTCATATATATACAATAGATACCTACAACTTACACAGTAAATTATTATTTTATTCCTTCCTTCGTAAACCCCTTCGACCTCTTTTTATATCTTGTATTTTAACTTACACTTGCAGAAGACAAACTACTGAAGTCATACGGTCCTTCCAAAATTTCAGCCCTGCACGGGTGTTACTGTTAACCCCAATTCATATCTATTTAGTTATCACCCCCCCACGCGGGTTTTCGTTTCAGTGGTGTTTAACCCCGGGTCTGTACATATTAAGTCTTTTATTTAATTTAGTGCAGTATAGGTATCTTCTGTATGTAATTTCCTAAAATTTGTGCATTCTAAAACCAGCTCAGTCCAATAAGCCAAAAGATTGGGAGAGTGGAAAAAATCCCGAAGTTTTGAAATTTGGCACAGCTGTTCATTCCAGTGTCCTGCATAACATACCAATTAATATGTAGTACTAAGGAAAAAATGAATAGGACCGTTTTTGTAGAGAATTAGCTCTAGTATAATTTTGCATAAAGCTAGTTTTTCGCTAAACTCAATATTTCCCAAGATATTTAAGGAAAAGTAAAAACAAGAGGCCTATGCCTCCCACCCTCGGGGACTTTTAGTATGTTCTGCAGGACACCCGAATAAATAACTGCGCCAAATTTCAAAACTTCCCGACGAGATTTCTTTCCACTATTTTGATTGGGGATGGATTTATTTACTTTACAGTCAGTTATTTTCATATATGATCTAGATAAATCTGGGTATTTCTATATTTTTCATACATACAGGCTGATGCCTAAAAAACGCTTCAAGCCATAACTTCGTTATTTTAAATTTTGGACAAAGTTGGACATAATTACAAGACGAACCTAACGCCCTTCTCGTTTTGGATCAATGTTGGTAACTTTCTGAAAAAATCTCGAAAACCAAAATATTTTCGTAACCTTCGTAGATAGAAGAAAAGTACAAGACAGATAACTGATCGATATTCTTCCCCGGTTTTAGAAAAAAATATTTTCACGATTGAACATGGCAGAAACTTGCTTTTTTTCAAATGGAATCAAAATCAAAATTGAGACCATTAAATAGACCCTTTTTTCTGATTTCAAAAATGTTCTAACGCGCTGTTTTCTTTTTTGATCAACGTTGCCTTTCCGCATTAATCTGATAAAACTAAAAATTAAAGGCGTTTTTCAGTTTTTTAGGGATTTCAAGAAGTTGGCAACATTAATCAAAAACAAAACGGTGTTAGATTTGCTTAGTAATTCTGGCCAACTTTGCTAATTTAACAGACTCGGTAAGTCTTACAATAACGAACTACCATAAAACTAAACGATATCAGTTGACTAATGCCCGGTTTCTAGGAAACCCATAACTTATGTATTCGATAAACAGTCAGCCTTATTCGCTGTGTATGGAATACATAAGTTATGGGTTTCATAAATTTGTTTCCAGAAACCGGGCATTAGTGGCGGTAAATTTGAGCAACATCTTGTAAATACGTTTAGCGTGGCGTTTTAGTTAATAGAGAGTTTTAGAGCATTAGAGAGTTTTAGCAACTGCCCGTAATGATCACGGTAACGCTAAACGCCAATTTAGCAGCTTGTGCGCATGCGCGTAACGTTATTTAGATACCGGTTTACGGTATTCGAATGTGTTTAGCGTTTGCTTTACCGTTTGATAAATTTAGGGAAGTTTTACTATTTGTATTGGTTAATATGAAGAAAAAACCAATAATATTATAAATAATATAAAGAAAAAATATTATAAAGGTTCACATACCTTCTTCACAAGTAAAACCAAAACAATGAGGTTAAGATATCATTTGACGCGAATCTTTAAATGCGTACCAACGGTAACGGTATTGCTAAACGTCTAAAATTCCTACCTACCGCTATTCGGTACTCACGGACTTTAGCGTTTAGCGTAACTTTTAACGTAAGGTTGCTAAAACTCTCTAATAATTAAAAAAAAATTCGATAACATTTTAACATTCCGGTTGTTTTCCATGGCACACTTGAAAATTTTATGGAAGCGTACGACTACCGGCATGCAATAAATTTCCAAATATGTAAAAATATACAGGGTGTTTTATTTAAAATAAAAAAGTTTAATATCGCAGCTTAAAAGAGGTAATACCTAGATATTTACAAAAGGGTGATGTCAAAAGATTTTTTGCCTTATCATCTACAATATTATATAGGGTTTGTGCGGTCCGAAATTTAAATAACGAAGTTATGGTTGAGGCGTTTTTAGGTAACAGCCTGTATATGAAGTTAACTCGAACTTGAAAGTTGAAACCTTAAACACTTCTTTAAGTATAATTTATTTTACAGCTATCCTGTATTATCATAGTGTAGTAAAGTGATAGTATTCTGTAGCTCCCGTGCAATTAAAGCTAACCCGAGCTCACTATTGTACGGCTTTTTGAAATTGGCGTAAAGAAATTAATAGTTGAAAAATACTGATATTTGATCATGCTTTTCTCTACATGGGCTGGTTCTATTGCTGTTAGGCTGTAGCAGTTTTATGCTGGCAGCTATTATTTTATAAATAAGTTTCGCAATTGTTTTTTCCGTCTCTGTTTTTGAGAAAGAGAGACAGAGTTTTCCTCTGGGGTAATAATTATAATATACCGGCTAGGTTTAAAAATTTACTACCACCACAAATTCTCAACGAGTGTGCACCCATCGCCGAGAAGAAACATTTGGTAAACTCCAGATTATCGAGATATTTTTGGATTTCGGCGCCATTCGTCATGACCAGATTACTGTATTATAATATTAACAAGTACAAAAACTAACCTGCGGGCAATCTTTGATGTAATGCCCTTTCTGGAAACACAGATGGCACATGTAAGTAGGGGGAGGTCGTTTTATCGGCTGACGTCTCTCCAAACTGAGGTCCGCAAGTTGATCGGTAATATCACCAAGAGTATCTGGCACCGCTGTAGAGCTCGAATAAGGATTGTACGGATTGTATCCGAATTGAGCTGTAGGAAAAGGGCTCCATGTAGGTGATAACAATTTTGGCTGAAAACAAAATACTTATATTGAGAACGACCTAAAATTAAAAGTACCTAGTCTTAATTTTAAAATATTGCCAGTTAAACTTGCCTGATATTGATCAGCATTAGCATTCTGATCGACAGTTAGGTACTGAAACCAACTTGGTAATGCGTAAGAATTTTGGTAATTATTGATGTTGCTATACTCTTGGTGACGCCTATTAAAATATCCATTCGACATCGTTGGCTGCGAAATTATTGTTGCTGTCGGAGCCATTTCTCGGAAAAAATTCGAATTTTTAAACTGAAAATAAAAGACGTGTAACTATATTGCATAAAAATCTGTAGCTAATTTAATATTCGTAAGTCTAATAATATTTGAAAGAATGATATAGGTATACAGCTAGAACTGGTCTAAAGAATTATTATGCCCTGTTCAAAGCTAAGCGCGCACCAGAGGTGTTACCTTTTTATTATTGGAGCTACGATTAACAAACTGGTAGTATTGATGATATCAAATAAACAACAGAATTATTGGTTATTTGCTGAAGCAGCTTTTTTTAATGGAACCCCATTTAGTTTTGCATACTTCAAAAAACTGGGCAAATTATTAATTTATTAGTTATTTTCAACCTTTTCTGTAAAACAGAGTTGATAGCGTCTGCTCATTTCTACGAAATGGGGAAACACAAAAATCATTGATATAGTGTGAGCTTCATTTAGTTGTTGTTTATGAACTTACACTTCTGGTTTGCACAGATTGAGATCATACAATACATGGGTGGTTGAAAAATACCCCAGGAAAAATAATCTCCGGAAAATTTTCCCCAGGAAAAAATACCCTCGGAAAAATGTCCGGCGAAACAAATATCCCAAAGGAAGAAAATAATCAAAAATATAATCAAACGCAAATGAAAATAGATTTTGAAAGAAACGCTATTCAAGCAGAAGGCGTTTCACGAGTCGATTTGCGTCGAACGACTTGGATCGTTCAAGTTCAACTAGGTCGGTTCGATTCAATCGAAGTAAGAGTGTCTTTCTACTTTGATTGAATCGAATGGACCTAGTTGAACAATCCAAGTCGTTCGACGCAAATCGATTCGTGAAAACGTGCTAAGGTAGTATTTAGAAAAGAATTGATCATATCTGGCTGTTTTTATCATTTGTGCCATAGCATCCATAGAAAAGTTCAAAACCTGGGCCTGCAGCAATGATATAGAGAGGAAGAAGTATTGAAAAAATTCTGGGGAATGATGTATGGTTTCGTCTTCTGGGGACTCGAAGACAGGCGTAAGGGTACGGAATACCTAAAGGAAAATGTTCCCGCTGGAGATGAAGAGCTTCTGAACTATTTTGGTAGTACATACGTTCCTGGCACATACAGAAGGGTTGGAAATGTCAATGATGTTATAAATATACGTATACGCGATGTTATACGTCTATGCGATGTTATACATATACGCAACGTTCCTGTAATGTTTACACCTGAAACTTTTGGTTATTAATCAATAAACTTGCCTCTGACAGAACAAAGTTGCAGCAATAACAAATTGGAAGGCTGCCTATAACGAAGAAAAGAAGAACTGTTCATGAAGCACTACAAATCTGGTTAAATGGTCCCTGCGAGGATTATGTTCCGGGTAATATAAGATCTGTAGAACTAGATAGGTACCTTAAATGTAGTTATAAATATTAAATAAAATATATAAAATGTTTTTGGTGTTTAGAAAGAATTTGTTTTGTTTTCAGAGCGAATAGTTTAGAGGGGTTTCCGTTTTGAGTTCTTTCTGGCGTATTTTTTGTTGTTTTTTTTCCTGGGCAATTTTTGGCAGGGAATTTATTCTCGGGGTATTTTTCCTCGACTCTCAATAGACTCATCATACATACATATACATTGACGAGCCTGCATCAGAGTATAAAGCTTGTATGCAACATTTAATTACTTATTCCAATCGATTATTATTTACAAACTACAAAATACAGTGCCTTCATTAATGATTGATACCCACGTGACCACAAAATATAGGCAACCCAAGTTACACAGTTGGTGAACCTTTATCCAATAATTCCCTATCTGATTGTTTGTACGTAAATTGACAGTAACTTTAGTAACTTTAATGACTTTAGTTACTTAGTTTAGTTACAACGAGTACCAATCCTACCTGACTTCAACATTTAAATCTGAAACTCCCAAGGACACCACGGATCTAAGGTCACGTGGGTATCAATCATTAATGAAGGCACGGTATAAGTATCCCAAAAAGTGGAAACAAATATTTGATCGAGTTACAGTGTTTCAAGGTGCTTTTTAAAATTATTAACAACAATATTGATGAAAGCTAGTAAATAAAGTTTGGTATCATTTTCAGGTTGCAACTTTGTATGAGGATTTATTATTATAAATGAAGAAAAAGCAATTTTATTATTATTATTAGATATTAATATTAAAAATAAAAAAATACAATGAAGGTTACAAACTAATTTAACTAAACGTCAGTGATATTCGAGGGTTAACAAAAAATAGTTTTCTATTCAGGGAAGCATCTTAGGATACAAAAAAGTATTCTTAATTTTCTCCCAGGATTTCCCCCCCTCCTGCATTTTCTGCATGCACCTAAAATACCCTGATAAGTTAAAATTGTTTTGTAAAATTGACAAAATCAACTATCTCTTCATTTTGAGAACTTGAATGCTCAACTCATTTCAGTAAATTATACGCGACGACTTGACAAGAGCTTAGGAATAGTGGCAACAGTGCCATAATGAGGCTCTTGGGAAAACTGTTTTTGCTAAAATTTTAGTTCTTAAAATTGGTCGTTAGGATTTGCTTTATGTGTCAAATTATTATCAAACGTCATCAACATCAAATATCAATGGCATGCAGTTCCTCTTCTACAGAGAGGATAAAATAAACAGAGAAACTATAAATACTTGAAATTTTATTTGATTCTGAATAATGACAACTCACAGAATAAATATTTCTTTTAAAAAGTTTATTACAACCTCAATTGTCAATTCCGACAGTTTTGAAAATAGCGTGCCGCAGAGTTCCCACTTGTTGCAATAGAAACCTCTAGACAGCAAATTCATTAAAAAAATTCAAATTTTTGTTAAATCAATTTCGCAAACTAGAAAAAATAGCATATTATACTCCGCAGGGTACCCACTAGAATCTGGATTTGGAAATATGAAAATATGAACCAAAACTGTTACAAAATATGAAGCAATATGAACTGGTCTCAACTAATTATAGTCTTCGGCTTTACGAAAAACTTTTAGATTAGAAACAAAAATTTAAAGAATAAAAGACGACGCAACAATAACAATTAGCTTGAACCACCAAAGGGCAACAAGGACTTATTTGTTTGAGTTTACAGCACGTTTTTAAAGTAAATAACAACAAAAAATCATATTTTGTTCGACAATTTCCGTAAACTCGAGTATTATTAAACCACCGCATTCTTTTTACCGACTTTTAACCGAAAATTTTAATCTAATATGAATTTTGGTCATTGGTGTGACCTTATAGGTAAAACTTGCCTTAAACTTGTAAACTGACCCAGACAGGGTCGTATTTAATAAAATTTGACGGTTACGAATTTTTTTCTCCTGCATAGTACTATATTATTTAGTGAAAATGGTAAGATAATGATATGAACTAATATGAACCATTTTCAGTCTAATATGAACAAATATGAACTATAACTTGAAATATGAACTTTTTCATATAATATGAACCTAGTGGGCGCCCATCGTGCTCCAAGCTCACTCATACTACAATGGATCCGTTTATAACACTTGTATAATAATATACCTACTATTAGAACACTTAACAACAAATTACTTTAATTGGTGACTCTTAATGGGTCGCATTCCGCGAAGTACCCTGTATAAAACCTTGTTCCAACCAGAATTTCTGTGGCCTACTACCAGATTTCTTTATCCTCAATAATTATGGCTTGGCCCTCGTACATCACTTCCCGTTCCATAGTAGGTACCAATATTTAATTTTATTTACGTTTAACTAAAACTGCCTCTAATAATTTCTGACGAAGCAATACACATGCTTTCTAAATATTCCTTCGCATGTTTATTAAATAAATACCGAGTGCGTATTTCTAATTTATTTTGTTTATTTAAGATCAGCCCAACAGAAAATATATGAACTTCATCCTAAACGCCTGTATAAATAAATAATAACATACTTCACATAATTCCTATATAGTCGATTCCATGTAGCTTTACCGCTAAAGTATTAAAACGTAAAAATTTTACCTCAGCATCGACAAGGGGAAGCTTTGACTAAAGTGCTTGTTACTCAAGCCGCGAGTACACCACGGAATGTTTAGAGACAGTTTGTCTTTACTAACAACAGAAACTGAAACAAACCAGTGACACCAAACAAGTGCGGTTTTAGTTTAAATAAATATAGACACCTATCGACATGTCGTCAATAAAATTAACAAAAATAATTACTTACTTAATTTTGTCTAATACTAATTAAGAAACTTTGTAATAATAGCAATAGTCATTCCTTTAGAAAAAAATGTATAAAATCAAAAAACAAATGGTTGGGAAGCGCTGGCACGCTAGGAGTGCCAGACTAGAGGTGGGCGATATTGAAAAAAATATCGATATCAAAAAAATATCGATATTGTCGATATATCGATATTTTCCAAATTCAATATCGGTATTCGATATATCGATATTTATATCGAAAAAAATCCCAGCCCTAGTTGCAATTAGAGGTGGGCGATATTGAAAAAATATCGATAATATAGATATCAAAAAAATATCGATATTGTCAATATATCGATTTATCGATACATCGATATATCGATATATCAATGTATCGATATATCGATATTTTCCAAATTCAATATCGGTATTCGATATATCGATATAAATATCGAAAAATATTCCCAGCCCTATGCGAGACCCAATCTTTCGTAATACTTCCAGCGGTAAATCTACATGGAACAGACTATACCTATTTGATAATGAAATTATAATGGATCAAACTTTAATACGTAGTATGTATCTTTTCAATTCTTTGCTTAAATTTCTCATTCACCAAAAAATGAGGAAATGTCATGTTTGCTTACTGGTTACAAATGAGCGAGCTATTTTAAAATAGGCACGGTTTTCGTCGCTATCCCTGCAGTAAGTTTTGAAGAAAACAAGGGCAAGAAACTAGTTTCGTAGTAATGATTTTACAAGAAAACTAGGCTTACTTAGCTAAATATTCTTTTATTAATTGAAAATCTTCCGACAGGGATGCAATTTTCTGCACTGTACATTAGCTTCAAAACTGTTTGCAAAATCGTACCAATTTCCAATATAATATTGTTCCTGCTTTGATTTACATATTTTGTCCTTCGGAATCCGTCCTTGCGTTTCGATTTTGTACGGAAATTTGTGAATTTTTTTAATAAAAGTTGCGCAGCGAGTTTCCCAGTTCTCGATAAAATTTTAAAAATCAAGAAACAAGTTCCAGGGTTTGTCCACAGACATAATTGCTACCGTTACCAAAATGTCAGCAAAATGTATTATGGACACACATTCTATACTGTGGAGGTGGAGGCAACCACTTCGAACACAAACTGTGGTGAAAATTTCGTCTAATTAAATAACAGCAATGACAACATTATAATATTTTCTTGTGAGACACATTTAAAATTTTTATGAAATTTCTGCGGCGTTATTTATGGATGGATGGAACGTTTTCCTGCTGTACTCGCTATTTTAATCAACTGGTTACAATTATATTTATGGCTACAAAAACGATCACTATCTACCTTTGGTGTTTTGTTTGGTTAGAGATAAAACATGCGAATGATTTTGAACAAGCTATTCACTTGAATAGATATGGCTAGGGCTGGGCAAAGTATCGATACTTACTCGAAGTATCGATACTTGGATTGGTATCGAGTATCGATACCAATACTCAAAAGTATCGAAGTATCGAAAGTATCGAAAGTATCGAAAATATCGAAATATCGAAAGTATCGAAGTATCGAAAGTATCGAAAGTATCGAAGTATCGAAAGTATCGAAAGTATCGAAAGTATCGAAGTATCGAAAGTATCGAAAGTATCGAAGTATCGAAAGTATCGAAGTATCGAAAGTATCGAAATATAGAAATATCGAAAGAATCTAAGTATCAAAAATATCGGAAATAGAGAAATACTCAAGGTATCTAAAGTATCAGAAAATTAATATAGCAGGCTCGCATAGTTTCTGTAGGAGCTTAACTTGGTGTATTTCCAAGAGTAGGTACCCATTTACCTCTTCACATACTTAAGTTTTTATTTTTAATTATAATTGAGATATTAGATTGAATCATCAAATAGGATCAACTGGGGTAGGTATAGTTTTCCCCCCTTCTATGTCTAGAACGAACAAAAGTGACGTGTTAGGTCTATAATTTTTAGACGATTTATTATGCGTAGCATTAGCAAATAGTAGGTGTACCCAAACACGTTCATATTCATCGATTACGGTATGGGTCACAGACACAGTACATCAGTGTAATTAGTAAAACTACGACTAGTTACTTCGATACTTCGATACTTTCGATACTTCGATATTTTCGATACTTCGATACTTTCGATACTTCGATACTTTCGATACTTCGATACTTTCGATACTTCGATACTTTCGATACTTCGATACTTTCGATACTTCGATACTTTCGATACTTCGATATTTTCGATACTTCGATACTTTCGATACTTCCGATACTTTCGATACATCGATACTTTTGAGTAATATCGATACCACATTGGTATCGATACTCGATACCCATTTCATGGTATCGCCCAGCCCTAGATATGGCACAAGATTCAAGAACTACATTTGGCAAAAGAATACAAAGCCAAAGATTCCGAGATAGGCAAGTTTCGTGATATTCTGCGTTGTACTTTAAGGTAAAAAATTATGTACACTAAATTAACTCAATGTGAAAGACTATCCCGACTATTCCTAAGACTACCCAAACTTCCCAGATCACTACCTAGATTTCCTATGGACACGAAATTTCGCAAGTGATTTACCCGGGGGATATACAATACAGCTTCATGTAAGTTGTACGAAATCTTGGAAGAGTTTTTGCATAAAAATGATACAGATCCTAAAATAAGATCCGTCTACACTTTACTACTACTACTAGTACTAAAAACTACTCAAAACTCTACCCATTGATCAGATAGATAAAATTAACACAGTTTGGATACCTAAACACCAAACAGGGGGGGGCAACCAGTCTAATCACTTCGAGAACAAGGTTCATCTAGTATTTTACTTAAGTTAATAAAAATTAACAAAAAAAGAGGCTAATATATTATGCAGATAAACAAAACGGGATCGCCGTGAAACTAAGAATAAAATACGATCTTTAAAACTCAACAACTAATACTGTAGAGGTGTTTTTGCAACAATAATATTCAATAAAATTATAAATTATTTTCCTATCTTAGTTAATGGCTAACGTTAACACTAACTTGGGGACAGTTTATAGTAATTTCCCTTGGCTTCATGCAAACTTCTTATTTATTGTATTCCGTCCGCAATATAACACTACAGTCAGGGGCGGATTGGGCTGGATTAGTCCGGGTGGCTATGTGAGCCGGTGGCCCCGGTCACTTGCAATTTGAAAGTTTTTAGCCTATTTTGTCTCCTCCTGGTGTGCCCTTATGCCATTCCCTGCCAATATGAATAAATTATGTTGTTGAAACGACTGACGGCGAACTCCCAATTTTTAGATCAGCAGATTTTGGATGTCTTATTTTTCTTTATTTGGTGTTAAACAACTTACCCCACTTTCTTGCGCAATTTTCGTGCTTTGCAATCTGATTGTAAAAATGTTTTATAACTACTTTGATTCCTTCGGTGCAAGCAGAATTCTTGCCAAAAGAAAAAAAATCATACAAGTATTGCAATAATACTACAGTATTCGTGATAAAATGATGTACAAGGGTATCTCAGCTATCTTTATGCCAAGATATACAAAGTTTGTTAAATTAGAGAAAAGCTGCGCAAATGTATGTCTCTTGACAAAATTGTTTCGATTTTCAGAATATCTGCAGGCACTTCTGAAATATTCTGAATAAACTGAAATTTATCTATTTCGAAAATCTTTTAATTAATATTTTCGAAACCACCTATTTTGAGAGATGCGATAGTAAGATGAAAATTCCGGGTTTTAAGCTGAAAAATCCAGGGTTTTCAAGCTCAGCTCGTCGTGGTTTAAAGATTTTACAGATAAGGACACGATTTGGCTGTTCGTGATTAAATCGAATAACAATACCCAATATTGCCTTAAAAATAGACGAGTGACGTGTAGTGCTGGGCGATATATCGATAAATATCGATATCGAATATCGCTATCCAAATTTGAATATCGCCCACCCCTAGTTGCAACACTGTCAGTTATGCTGAGCGGAGTTTTATGTTTGATTATAAACTCAAAAAAAATGTATCTACTTACTATAGTTTAAAGAAATACATGAGGTCATTCTTTTAATAGCATCAGCTAGCTTGGAAATCGATTAATTCATCAATCCTCACACCAATTCCTTTAATAATCCGCGCAACTTTCAAATTCAGACGATCAATTTTTGCGTTTTTTCTTAAAATGGATAGCAATGCAATGTCCGGATTTAGTATTTCTGATTATGCAAAAAGCTTCTGAACTCGAATACTTATCGATATTTATCGATATATCGATATAATTTTAATATCGATATATCGATATAATTTTAATATCGATAAATATCGATATATCGATATGTCGATATATCGATAAATATCAATATATCGATATAATTTCGATATCGAATATCGATATCCAAATTTGAATATCGCCCACCCCTATAGTGACGTGTCTATGTTTATATTTTTGCTTATGTAGCTGGCGACAAAGAGCGATGTTATGATGGTTTGGATTTTTGGGTCAGACATAAAACTACAATAACAAAACAACGATTGTCGGTATATCGAAGTCGTGTTTCCCGATTAATCTAATTACTATTAGAATTTCGAAAAATGTATTTCGACCAAACAAACTTTTAACTTTTGGCCTCCAGTGGCTTTTTGGCCCAGGTGGCGCTGATAACAGTAGGTATACAAAAATGTAGGTACTTTCGTTTTATAGTTCTAAGCAACAGGAATACAAACAGTGGCTGGTAAATCTCTTTGCAACAAGTATATTGTTCACCGTTTCTAAGAAAACCGTAATAATGTGTCTTCGCATCGTTGTCAGATGCATTTTTAGATGTTTTGACGAAGATATTTTGATTTTCAAAATAAAGTAAGTGAGTAAATTAGACGCTGCGAGTAGTAGTATATGCCATTTCGATTCCCCTTTGGGTAATTCTCGATGGAATTTTGGTGTACACGCTGTGTTTGGAATTGTTAGAAGTGTTTGGGAAATGTTTTGGAATTTTTGTGGAATTGTTGTAAATTTTGGGGAATTGCCGAAGAATTGTGGAAATTGTTTAGGAATTGTGGGAATTATTTAGCTTTTGTTTGAATTTGAGTTGTTGGAATTATTTTGGAATGTTATGGAAATTTGAATTTTAGTGTACGCCATTTTGGTTCATGTTTTACCCTTCGATTATTTCTTTGTTTTTAAAATTTGTTAAAAAAACTCTAGAATGAACTTAATTTTCCCATAAAAATGAACTTAATTTTCCCATAAAAAACGTAAACATTCTGTGATCTCATCTAGTGCTGTAAAATTTAAAAATCATGGCACGTCATATTTAAAAATCGTAAAATTTTAAATCTTTATTTTAAAATAAATATAGCACATTTAATTTTATTATTAGCGCCATTTGAAGCGCAATCATTTTACCATTGAATTAATACCATTACCATACCTGTAAGTTGAATTGACGAGCACGAATCAGCGGAAACGTTCAATACAATGTTAAATTCCTGTGTACTCCTTTGAGACCGGCTACCCGGTATAATATTCCTTCTTTATACAAATTATATTTTTTGATGTTGATTGTTTTGTATTTATGGAGTAAAAAATATTTAAGTTTTTTCTTTTTTTAAAATTACCCCCCCCCCCCTAAGCCAGTTGGCTGGAACCGCCGCCGTTGCGCCGCGCCGGTTTCAGAAAAGCTGAAAGTAAATCGTTTGCGAGGGGTTAAGAGAACATCAGCACTGGACCCCTGAACTGTGAATTCGCTTTTAATGATCGCGTCGACAATAACATGTAACAGTGTAACGTATTCTGGAGAAGAAAAGAATAATTATGAAAGTTGTAAAATGACTAAAATGGATTGATTCGGATCTAGATCACATAGTGTAATTATAAAACTGAAAACTGAAAATGAAACTGAAATTAGTAAATGCAATTTTAGACCGATGCATACTAGTTGCGGACGAGGTTGATACACCTTTATATTCCAAGGGTTAGTTACGTCCGGGTCAGATATGGTCAGCTAGTTCCGATTAGTCCTCAGTCTGACTCTTTCCAGGAACTCTTATTAGCGTTGGTAACATTGCCCATTTAAAAGTACTGGTTAAGGTTAATGCAGTAATTTGACGTGGCTTTCCAAAATTTTGAACTGCAAATAGGTACTCGTTTTTAGAAGTCTCTTAAGGAACGAAAGATATATCAACTTGATAAAGTTACTGACAGTAATCTAGGGACTCTCTTCCCTAATTCTTAGAATGGCATTAGACGCAACTTACTTGTACCATTCGCACAGCTCATTTTGAACCCAGATTATAAAATAACCGCCGAACGCAACTAGTACCTATTATAATAATCCGGATTCGAAATGAACTGTGCGTAGGTAAGGTAAGTTGCGTCCAATACCATTCCAAAACTTAGGTCAATGGGTATCATATCTCACAAAATAATTTTTCCATATACAAAGGAGCTTGCATTTATTTACATGGATAATAATAAAAATGGTTAATTCTAAGCAAAGATGCAAATGGTCACTTGGGGCAAGGGCTATTATAGCCAATTACACTTCAATTGTGACATTTTGAATCTTTTTAAAAACTTCCGACTGATAAAAGCCTAATTCTCGTGCATCCGATAGATATCCGTAATATGAATCAAACGAATTAAAAATTTCTTATCCAAAGCGTAGAACAAATTAAAAAAAAACAAGGAAAAACTAGAACCAAATCAAAATAGCTATTTTCCTAACAAGTGCAGAAAATCGATTTTTCCGCACGCAAATGCCGTTGACAGCACGACGCGTAGCGGAGTGGTGTCAAGCATTTAAGTGCGGAAAAATAGGTTTCTGCACGTGTTAGGAACAATAGTTTTTCTACTAGCGTGCGGAAAAACGCATTTTCCGCACTGTTTTAGTGTTTTAGTGCGGAAAAGTGGATTTTCCGCACCGTGCGGAAAAGTGGATTTTCCGCACTAAAACATGTGCGGAAAATGCGTTTTTCCGCACGCTAGTAGAAAAATAAAATTATACAACACGATGGCAGTGCCAACTTTTAGTGTGATAATAATCTATCCACGTTGTATGGGTAACTTCGCTGCGGAGATGGTTAAATTAGCAACGTTTTTGATCAATGTTGACAACTTTCTGAAATAATCTGAAAAACGCTTAAATTTTCATTCCAAAATATTTTCGTAACTATCGCAGATAGAAGAAAAGTACAGAGAAATAACTAATAGATATTCTTACGTAGAATTAAAAAAAAATCGCGATCTTTTTGTTTTGATTTTGAGATATGACACACTTGCTTTTTTTTAATGGAACCCATAGTCAAATTTGAGACCATTAAATAGGATTTCTTTTCCGATTTATAGCTTCCCTATACAGAGTGATAGTAATTTAATGCTTGTATGGGTACCTAACGTTGTTATTGTACAGAGTCAATTAAATTAGCAAAGCTGGACAGAATTACAAGGCAAATCTAACGCCGTTTTTGTTCAATGTTGCCAATTTTCTGAAATAATCCCAAGAAAAAACAGAAAAACGCTTTAACTTTGTTTTTTAAGATGGCGGACGTCCACCAGATCGTAGCACTGTTTCTGATATTTTTCAGTTTGTTTTTCTCACGACCTTCTTGATTTCCAAGACTTAGAGACGTCAAGTCTCGGAAATCAAGAAGGTCGTGGCTTTTCTATGGCAATTATTTAGATTTACTATTTTTGTAAACAACGGCAGTCCAAAATTATCATGTCATACTAATTGATAGCACCATCAAAAACTCTATCAGATGCCATAAAAAAAGGCAAACCTAAGAATGATTCCGTAAAACCAAACCTTGGTACAAAGTTTTGATACCACTATGGTGTTGCAACTAAAAAGTTACTTCAAGAAAATTTTGAAAAGATTTGAAATTTTTTTAATAACAACCAACTTATGTTCAAAAAACGAAATTGCCATTTTTTGTTCTATGGCCGTAACGGGTTATCTGTACTGGCTACCACTTAGACCGGGGGCCACTTCGGCCGGCGGCTGTCAGCCGTGGCCAGTTGTCCTAGATCACTTTAAAACATACGAGTCGATATGTTTTCCATTTTACTTATCCGTCGTTCTTAAAAAGTTATGCTACAAAACTTTTTTGCAATTAGATATCTGTACCGTGCCATCATTATTTGAAAAAAATTAAAATTTTCTTCTGTAATTATTAATGTATGCGGTTGGGAAGAAATTTTTGTATCCATCTCTGGAATACACAATCGTAATTATTTATTCCCTTGATGTATAAATAACTATTATTGTTTTTGACTTCAATGAAACTGCAGTTTTGGCATTTTAAGCAAAATGTTATTTCGTATTTCTTTTGGTTTGAAAATGAACACTACTGCCACTGCGGCGGTTTCACGGGAGATATATGATGATTGTTGTACCCCCGTTCAAAGAAAGCGCCTTTTGCATTTGGAACTGGAAGCTTTTATCCCAATAGTTGGTTGATAAGCTTTTTCTGCTTTTATAATTAAAAAATAATAAAAAAAAGTATTCCTGTGAATAGCAAATATTGCGTCATTATCTTTCAGATTAATTTTAATTAGGGCTCTTGAGATTACTCAAGTTCCTCTTCCAAACATTTAATCATCAAACTTCATAAATAAATATTGTATGCATCGGTATGCAAAGACTGAACTTCATGAATACGGGTAATCCAGAAATTAAACCATACATACCATGGAGAGATTTCGCCAACAAAATATTCTAGTAGGGTTTTGGAATATACCTTACCTAGGGGAATTAAACCAAAAATAATCAGGTGTTCATGCGGTACTACTTAAATCTGCATCACGTTCATGTATTATTTCAAATATGCAATAGCAAAAATAGAAACAAAATTTAAGTCCGTCAGGTGGTGCTTTTATTACATTAGCCAAGTTTTCTAGGTAATAATATGCTTCATTGTTATCCGCCTAAATCGTGCAAAAATGAGTTAGCCCATGCATTTAAATAGAAATAAATAGGCAGCCGAAAACAGAACAGAGCCAATAGCGCTTTTCTGAAAACATGTTTTGCGTTAAGTAACAACTATTTGAATTGGTGAACTACTGAGCTGCATTTTATTACTTAACCGGTCAATAAAAGAGGACAGAGGCTAATTCTATAAAGAGAATTAAATGTTACCATTGCTAATTGCTTCAATTAATATTATGCGTCTGCGTCTAATAGACTTACCTATTTTCACGGAAGCAATCAATTATCTAAACACACAATATTAAAACGAAAAAGAACAGGCTGGTGCAAAAAATATTCTCTTTAAACGTAAAGAGTTGTCAAATATTTTAAAGTATTTTAAAAATAGCACACAACACAAACTCCGGCGAGTTTACTCGGTGAACAAAATTTGATTTAAAAAAAGCGCGTGTTTAGCAAAAATACAACAAAAACACTCCGAACTGTCAAATTATTAACTACACTGCAAGTAAAATGCAGACGAATCACATCTTAATATTAAGATGTGAATAACTTAACACATGCTAATTCGAAAGAGCTCCCGTGCTTTTGTGGGCACGGTCGGGATCTCGGGATGTCTCAGCTAAGCCTTCTGGCAAGAGTGGGGAGCGTGCTCAAAATAAGTCGAGTGCGCCGGGTGTTAATAGAATCAAATAGGAATGGGATATTTCGCTTCTGCTCCAATTAGTAAAATGGATCGCCTACGTTAGCAAGGTTAATACCAAACTACAACTGTTATCATTGTTTTTTCTTTGGCTATTTCGGAGTCTGATAAACATTCAGCAAAGGAAAAACAAAAAGTACATTACATATCTAGTTCTGAAATTTTAAATAATTCCTCCTACAAAAAAGAGTAATTAAGAGACCATCTACTTCTTTTAAAAATGGAATGTACCTAACGTGCAGCAATCATTTTCACATACGTACGATACATTACGTATAACAGTGGTAGTTAGTTTGTTGGATTGCATACTTCTTTTACTGTTCCTGTATTAAAATACCCCAAAACAGTCGCAAAAGTTTTTCAAACACCCCTGAAAACCATTGCAAGCGCAATTAGAATAACAGTGGCGGATTACCGCATAGGCGCAAGAGGCGCGTGCCTGGGACCTCAGCAAAGCGGGGGCCTCTGAATCGTCGGGCCTCATCCTCAAAAACCAAAATTAAATTTTTATTGTCTGTTAATAGGAGAACTTTAAAATGAATTTTAAAAAACATAAATTAAACAAAAAAGATAGCCAATTTGCTTCTATATCGCCAAAACTCGCAACACTGGCAATCCTGCTTGCATCTGATCACTTAATAAATAAATAAAAAACAATTTCTAAAAAGTTTTGAATTTTTTTTATTTGACATCAAAATTCTCAGATGCTGGTAAAACACGTTAAATAGGCCACACCCACTTTTGAAAAAAACACCGAATTTTTTTGCTCGCTTCGCTCGCATTTCTATTTCAAACCACATCACATCATCCCCCCTCACATACTAGTACTACCTGGTTATGCCCTGGTGGGGTCAATAGGGGACCCCCAAATCAGGTTGCGCCTAGTGCCCCACAAAATCAAGATGCGCCACTGACTGTAACCAAAAAAACTAAATAAAGCGTTAATTAAAGTAGCAAAGTTGGGCAGAATTACAAGGCAAATCTAACGTCGCTTTCGTTTTTGATCAACGTTGCCAACTTTCTGAAAGAACCCCTAAAAACTGAAAAACGTTTTAATTTTCAGTTTTTTCAGATTAATTCAGAAAGTTGGCAACATTTTTTTTCTAATACCACATAAGAATATCTATCCAATATCCTCTTGTACTTTCTCCCATCTTCCATGGTTACGAAAAAATTTTAGATTGAAAAGTTAAGCGTTTTTCAATTTTTTCAAATTATTTTAGAAAGTTGGCAACATTGATCAAAATCGAGAAGGGCGTTAGATTTGTCTTGTAATTATTAAATTATGCCCAACTTTGCTAATTTAACCAACTCTGTAGTCTCAAACTACCCCCACCCTCCCCAGAACTTTTATAATGGGCCCCTACATAACAGCCCGATTTCAAAATTATAAATATAAGAATAATTAATTCACTAAGGCCAAGTATAATGAGTCTTACGATACTTTCTTTGACAATGGTGGATAATGTTATACACTGTGACGGTGCAAGTCGTCTACCTTAACTCTGTCCTTGTTTTACCCTACGTTGTGAATTTGTTTATTATTTTATTAACTCTAGTTCGTGTAATTCAGTAAACTGGTCATTGCAAGTAAGAAATAAAACACAGGAAAACTTTTTAAATATATTTATTTTAATTTAGTTATGGCTTTATCGACCATGTAACTAATTATCCTGCAAAAGAAGTTGCCACAATTAGATTTCGTAGAATTCTAGCAAAGGAAAAATATTAGTTTCTGATAAAACATTAAGCAGCCGAAGAAAGTCAGCGCTAATATAAGAAAGGAGAATAGGAACTTCTAATAGAGCAGCCGAGGAATGTCAGCGCCAATACCTATTACAAGGAAAAATATAGAATTTCCTGAAAGCAAAACACCTTTATCGGACATATAACTACCGTTACGTGTGTTCCAAAAGATCCTTTAAATTCTTCGTTCTTATCTTTTTATACAAAATTTACTGGTGGGTGAATTTGTGCAAAGAGGCACCCTTTACGCCTCTGGATCAAATAAACAATTGCTAAATAAAATTTTATTAAATATTACAAACCATACAGCAAGTCGGCGCCTTCCCCTATGATGGCTGTACCTAATCCTCAAAAGCGCCCGATCCTTTCTTAGGATTACTGAAAACGGAAGTCATAAACAAAAAACAAATCATCGGTTGACCCACCTGTGCAAATAATTATTTGTTACTTAGTGCAACAACTTTATTTATTATGGCTAATGCCAGTGGCGCAGCGAGGCGGGGGGGTTTTGGGGGTTAACCCCCCCCCCCAGACCTATTTAGATCTAAAAAATGTTAATAGTATCTTGGTAAATAAAATCATCTTGGCAACAGTGTTACCCAATTGTTCTATAATATATTCTCATTTTTTAATACTCTTCTTAATTTTTGTGAAAACCCCCCCTAATTAATTCTGGCTGCGCCACTGGCTAATGCTAATCTTCAGTAAAACGTCCTGTCTAGTCTTTTTGTTCTTTTCACTTCCAGGTAACACTTCCTGTGTTTTGTCTATTAAAAATTTAAAACATATTTTACAAAAAACGACTTGCGCTTCTTATACTTTTTATAGCGAATTCGTTTATTATTGCGCAGTACAACATTTTCTTGCTCTATCCTGATAACAGACAAATCTGATAATCGTTGTGCTAACGTTGTATTTCTTAAATAATTCTTAATTATTCTTAATTTCGAAAACGAACGCGTCCAGTGGTGGTATGGGAAAGATATACAAATTCATATTCCGAGTCGACATATTAAACCATGAAACTAGATTGCTCTAAAATCCTCGCATTAACCCCCTGAGCTATAATTGCAAGAATGCCGATGGCACCCTTTGGCCTTTATTCGGAAATGGCTGTTGTAATCTACTAAAATCCTATCGAAATTTACGATGAACAGTTGCACATGGAATTTCAAGAAAAGGTTTATTATTCTACCACTTTTTAGCCGACACTTTTATTCTGAAGATTTATGAGTGGGAGTAAAAGCTTGTGTTTAAACTATTTTGAAGTACTAGCCGTTTTCGCTTTTTCAAATAACAATACTGAAGGACGATGCCCGAAAAAGGTCAATAAACAGAATGCTCACGTTTGTTAGGTTTATTATTTCATTATACAGGGTAGGGTGTCTCAAAATTCACATCCGACTCTTGGAATTGTTTCAAGGTACTAAAATTAATCGAAAATTAAGACTGGAAAATTGTCCGAATATCCTTTGTGATCGGGTTAATAATAAAAAAAGTGGAGATGCAAACCTCCCCTGGACTTTCCCATACTAAAAATAAACATTTCGTTTTTGGTATTCAACAGGTAGTTCGCCAGGCAAAATTGGAAATATTTGAATGCGTAGCTAGAAAAACGAAACTAAATATGCGGGTTCGATATGTTTACAGAAGAAGACACGTATGTATCTGTTGTAATCGCAGCTGGCGAAGCCGGACGATCGCTACCGATCGACGCGCATGATTCGTTTCTGTCCAGCCTAAATATTCAAAATTCACGAATTTCTCATCAACCGTCCATTTTACCCATATGAATACCTTATACTATGTGATAGACAATTAAATTTTGCGTGCAATTATATAATAATATAACAGGGTGTTTCATTTAAAATAACAAAGTTGCGTATTGTACTGTGGAAAGCAAACGCCCTGTATACGTGATATATATTTAGAAAAATGTAGAATTATATACTGAATAACTTTTGTATTTAAACTTTTTTCATATTTTGACTAATAAAGGCACTATAGGACCATCAATTTCCGATTTTCAAAATCTCGTAGAGGGCGCCACAGTGGAATTCTGGCGTTCATCAAAAAAGAAAAATGTAGCTAATACCAAGCTGTATAAGTATAGAAAATTTAAACAAATTCCTTAGACTAGTTTATTTGTAATAATTTTTCAAAAATTTCAAAATTTTTGGAAGAGCGCCGTTGCGACCGTTTTTGGATTTAGTAAATAATTTTTTTTCTTGGTGTAGTACAGCCAAAGGGCTTTCAAACAAGTTGTTGCGGAACCTGATCAGATAACTGGTTTTTGAGTTACGGGGCGTTAAAGTCGAAATTTTGAAAAATTCATAGCGACCGCCATTTTGAAGTTAAAGAGTCCGGTAAAAAACTGTTTCCCTTGAATTATGCCCTTCTTTCATATCCCCTACTCAGATTTTCAAAATTCCGCTTTTGAAAAAAATGCTACCAAAAAAACATGTCTAACTTCCGCTTCCGGTTTCGGATTTTTTGAAAAGCTTATTTTGTCGATGAATTTTCGATATACCCCTTCATTTCAAATTTCATCAAAATCGGTCCAGTAGTTTTTGCGTTAGAGGCGTTACATCCCACACACCCACCCACAGACAGACATTTTTTCTAGACCACTTTTTTGGGTTCCTGGGGTCCCAAAACACGTATTTCCGCGAAAATCTCGATTTCGAAAATTTTCATGATATCAATACCTACTTCCCCTATACCAGTAGTGGTATGGGAAAGTAACAACAACCTAACCGTAAAACTTTAAACTTCATTAGAAACGAATAATATTTGAAAACATAATATCTTTCGACATCTGTGGCCACAAAATGTGTGCAAATAGGTTGCCTTCTGCTTCAAGAAAACCTTCACACAATTTATCATGGAAGCACAATCACAAACGGTGCTATAGGATATTTTCGTAATTTCGTTAATCACCGCCACAGCAGCAAACTCGAGATAGGACATTTTCAGGATTGACACCAGATTATAGGTAAACTTTTCCTTTCAAATAGCCCCAGAAAAAGAAATTCACCTAATTTAGATCCGGCGATCGATATGGCATGAGCCCACCCCTTCCAATTCACCTCTCAGGGAAATTTTGATTCAGAAAGTTTCTCACTTGTATTCCGTAATGTGTTGGTGTCCCATCATGTTAGAACCAATAATTTAATCTAGCTCCGAATGGACCTTGATCAAGCAATGACAGTGGTATGTGGGATGTGTGCCTTGAAGCAGGAGGCAATCAATTTGAAAACATTTTGTGACTACAGATGTCGAAAATGATTTTATTTTGTAATATTACTTGTTTAATTGTTTAATTGTTGTTTTTTTATTAATGACACAAAAACAAAAGGGCGGCAATCGCAGTTCCATGGACACGGCCGTGAATTTTAAGACACCCACCCTGTATAACGTAATAATGTAGTATTATTGCAACTTTTACAACAAAAGTCCAATGGATCAGCGCTTTACTATAAAATAAGGAAAATAAATAACTAAGGGTTGTATTTGAAACATCAAAGTATGTAGCAACCAACCGGAATATGATCGTTATCAAACGTAACCGAAGTACTAACCTAACCGAACTCAATTTAAAAATGGAGAAAAAAAATGGAGATAAAAATGAATCAGTGGGTACGTTGTTTGAAAGAAATTATCGTGAAAGATGGAGAAGCAAAAAATAGAATGCAAGAGCAAGAGAAATTTACAACACAATTTATTGATGAAAGCAGAAAAAAACGACGGTTGTAATTTTGTAAAATAGTATCAAGGACGAACATTTCATACTTTATTCATCATGTTTAGCAAAATTTTAATCTATGTCTAGACTTTTATCATTAAAAATAAAGCATTTAAGTAGTATGTCTTGTTTCTCCTTATCTGCTAGTCCAATTGGTAGAAAAATCAATTAAGTACAACGGATTTCGTGATGAAAACCATTCCAAGGTAAAAACGTTAGGGTCAACTTTCACAAATAGGATTTTTTATTGCTTTTTAAACATTAATTTCATTTATTGTGCAGGGGTGTTCTAGACCGTTGAAAGGTAAACGAATAATGCTCCCCAAAATACAAACTATTGATATAATGATCATAAAAAATGAATCCTCTTCATTCGTACCTCATAAAAAAATATTCTGGTATATTTCTCTTCGCCATGTACATTTGCTGCGGGCACATGCCCCTCTGCCCCTTGCCACCAGCCGCCCCTGGGCCTTATTATCCAAAATGTTGCAAATACAATTACTGTAGTATTTGTCGTAAAAGTAAATCAACTGAAGAAAGTGTATTTGTTTATGACACCCCTTTTAGCAATCCTATGAAAGGACCGCCCTTTGATGATTGCTGCAGCATAATAAATGTATAGACCCCGACAAGTTTTGCCGCTTGACAAAGAGAAATACAGCAGCTAAATTTAGGTAACTTAACAAAATTTATTGGGAATTAGGAATTTGTACCAGAGGCTTTAAATTCGCCTCTTTGCACAAATTTTTCCTTTTGTATAAAAAGATGAGAACTGAAAGCTTGACGACAAACGTAACAAAAATTATATCTCTGATAAGGGTATTTTTCAGTTACGTAATTGTAATTCCCTAGTTTTCCTTTTGATATAGTCAAACTTTATACGCATTCTCTAAAGAAGGAACATTTAAAATTTGCAGAAAAAGATAATCCTGTTGTAATCTCCGGTTGTTATTTGCACAAGTTACAACATATTATTTTTCAGAGCTGTATTTAGAAAAAGTATATAAAAACTAAACGAGTAAATTAGAAACTGGGAAGAAAACCCTTAATTTATTACACAATAAGAAAGCCGGACCTGAGCACGGTCCGGTGATACCATAGGTAGTAATAGAATGGCTATTAAGAGTATTAACCCTTCTGGAGGGGATTGCGTTTGACTGTACCTACAAACACAAACACAATATAACATCAAAATTTTAAACATTTATTTAATAGTGGACAATCAAAAAAAGATATACCTACCTATTTAGATAATCAGAATAAATTACAACCTGCAAAGTCATATTTATATTATTCCTTTTAGTTTCATTTTTTGCAATGTTGTAAAAACAACAGAAGTTCGTGTAAAAAAGTTATTTTCAATTTTTAGACACACGAAATTATTTACAGACTGGACTGTATAAAATCATAAAATGAGGTGCTTATTTTTTGCAAAAGTCAGATAAGGTGTTTTCTACTCTAAACAAAGTTCCGGCTTATACTAAACAAAATTGCAGTAGGTAGTAGGTACTATCTGTTAATAAAATAGAATCTAAAATATATAAATATTAGGTTTAGATAATATTATTTTGTTTTTGATATGATTTATTTAGACAAAATTAAAAATTATGAAAATAATAAAAAGCATATTTTACGCAAAGGTAAAGAATTTACATGAATGTAAAAAAATATTATTTAAAGAAAGATTTTCCCATACAAGTTTTTCGCAAGAGTTTGCAGTAATTATTTCCTAAATGAAAATACAATACCAAGGAACAACCACAAGTGGCTAAATGGTAACTACGATAGTAACAGGTAATCCAAAAGTCGTGGTATGACAGTGGCCTTTTGTCCTTAAAACGTATTTCTATGATTGACTGCACAGTGCTAAGTTTTAAATTTATCAATCCTTAAATATCATACAACTATACAAAAAGTGACAAATTTGTCAATTTTTATTAGTTTAGTACTTTTGACATGAGAAAAATAAACACATAATGTGTCTCTTAAGGGTGTTAGTTAGACTACTTAAGCGTGAAACAGCTATTCATGTATTTTGTGAAATCCATTAAAATTGACCTTTAGAAAGAGAGAAAAGACCGTTGGTTTTCAACCATAAAAACGTCTAATATTTCCCACACGCACAATGCACACTGATGTATGGTCCTTTGACGTATTTAATAGTTATTTATTGTATAAGTGTCTTAGGTAGTATTTTATCCACGCAAGAATGTTTAAACGCGAGAACGAAGTTCGAGCATTTAATTTTCTTCAGTGGATAAAATACAACTAAGACACGTATGCAATACAACGTTTTATCCACAAACAGACCAGAAAGTGGCGTTTTCAAATTAATATTTTGGAAAAAATTTATTTTGACATTTTCAACTGACTTTTGTCATACGTGTTGCTATAGATTTACCATTGTTTTAATTATAAGACCTATGTGTTTTATTCATATCATAAGACGTCTCTTAGTAGTGGAATTATGACCTTATAATATACTGGTTGTGGATAAATAAATATTTAAATAAGTAATTGTTTCAGTTTTATTTTAATTTTTAAACCATAATTCTAACAGTTTTCACAGCAGACTGAAATGCCGCGATTTTTGAATCATGTGTTATTGTTACCCAAACTAAAACAGTTCTGTTTTTCATATCCTTTTCTGCAACTGATTGTAATTAGTAGTGATTTCGGGAAATTGGTAATTTTACTTTACGCTTAAAATAAATAATAATAAATCGGCTTTAGACGTGCTATTTATTGCTCAGAACCACGAGTCTCGGAAATCAGGAAAATCGTAGTCGGAACAAAAAATGAGAAAAAAATGTCAAAATTGCACGCAATGGTTTACCATCAAAAACAATCATAATATTGTAAAAACGAGTCCTGATGATCAAGTTTACAAGGATGTTGGATATTAGAAATAAGGAATGGAAATAAGAAGAGTCAAAATTCAATATTTTTTAGGGCGTTGATGAAATATAATAAGCTGTCCAAACAAATATCTTTAAAACGAAATCAATCGAAATATTTGAGAAATAATTGTTGTAGGATAGGTTGTGGATAGGTATTTGTTTATATTATTTTCTATTTTGATGTTTGTACAATATAGCAGTGCTAAAGAAAGTTTACGTTACGTTACGTTTCTGTACAAGGTGTTGTCTAAGTTGCACTAAAATTAGAAACTCTACATGAAATTTACAAAACTTGTTAGAAAATTAGGTACAAGGGGATTAAAGAAGTTGAAGATGTGATTAATCAAATTTTATCACTGGAATATTTTGGTCCACCATGTTACAGAGCCAGTTTTCATTTTTCAAACCCAATTATTTATAAAGTAAAACAAACGTCTCTTTTATAAAAGAGCCTAAGATACTATGTTTATTATAAAAAAAGGGGAGTTGCGCACCTCCTCTGGACTTTCTCATACTAAAAATAAACATTTCGTTTTTGGTATTCCGTGTTACGTAACGCAGAATTAAATAGAATTTAGTTAATTCCGTGTTACTTAATGCAGAATTAACTTGTGCTGGATTAATAATATACAAAATAAATAAAGTGTCCCTTCTGCGCCTTCGTAGAAATCAGTCCTCCAATCTCCAAATTTACTCTTAAAAAGTTTAAGAGATGTTAACAAAAATTTAAAACGAAATTCAGTTGTTCCTATAATACTCCATGCTATGTAGGGAAAATAAATATCTTTAAATCTGATTAAGGAAATACAATTTCTTGCTACAAGTCAACCAAAATATTGGATATCGTCAAAATTTCATTTCACAACTGTTGACAACCTTCAAGAAATGCACGTGGATAATATGCTTGGGCAAAAATATGCTACAAAAAATTTGCAATACATTTCCTATTTTAAAGAAAATATTTTAAAAGGAAGTTATAAAGTAAAACGGTGGCGTTCCATATACAATCACGTTTGTAGAGCACGAAACAAAGTTGCTTAAGTAGACAATTGAATTTGTGATGTCAAATTAATTGTAGATCTTTTGTCAAAGATATATTTTACATTCAAAAAAAATTTGTTATTACCGCAAAAAGTTATATATTTTGCGTGAATTTTTAGTTTGAGACAGTTCTAATACCTGAATACATACAAGAATTGGTCAAGAATTTAAAAGAAATACAGTTTTTCAGGACAATGAGGTATGTTGTTTATTATAGCTTTAACTCTTCGCTTCAATCATATAGTTTTTGTAAATACACCGCTCAACAAAATTATTGCATCACCCAATATTTATGTATGTGGCCGTTTTGTGTTTTCTAGCATCAAAATCAAAAGTAAGTGTAACTTAGTTTTAAACAGCAAGTTGTTGTTAGTTATTAATAGAATATCATTTAGTAGAGTATAACTTGAAGATTCTAAAAATAAGCAAGGGTTGACGGAACTGTGGTTCTTTTGAATGTTTCGTATAGTATAATCAAGCTTGTAGGTTGCGGTTGAGATTACACGCACAAGCACATATAACAAGAAGAAAAAATAAAGGACGATAGGGAATAGTAAATAATTTTACAAAATAATCGATATTTTTCCCTACCCTTCGTCTATCAACAGTCAGTCGCGCATGACGTTAACTTGTTCAATGTGAAGGTGAAGCACGAAAAGAGAAAAGTTGAAACTTCACTAGTAAAACAGAATCCCAAAGTTGACTGACTCACAAAGCAAATTGTCTACTAACTACTAACTACTAACTAAAAATAAGTTTTCCCCCTTTAAATGAAAATAGTATACAGGGTGTCCCTGAAAGATCTGTACAGAACTCTACCACATATTCCTAACAGCAAGGACGATCTATAACTAAACTTACCTATATCCAAAAGTGCTTCGTTAAGGCTCCATGGAGCGTCAAAGCTGTTAAAAAATTTCCATTTTTTTAAATAACAGAAGAATACTGTGATTGGAATGAAATTTGGGATGTGAATCTGTACTAACAAAAGTCACTTTTTGACATAATGGTTTTGCTCGTGAGTGTTACGCAGTTGACCAAAAGTTCATCATCTATCTGTCAAAAAACTCGATTTTTTTAACGTTTTTAAACTTTTACCACTAACCCAACTTCTCATTTTACAGATTTTTTGACTCTTGTTTGATTACGATATTTGTCATAGTTTAGGCAGCAAAAATAATTTTTATTAGACGTACGCTACAGCCCAAATAAGTTGGTGGCGCTAAAAAAAAACAACTGTTTTAATGGGTAAATTTAATGCAACAAAAATACTTACAGCTAACGATTCGATCTTCCTATTTTGGTCTCAGGAATATCATAATATATGGTAGCTATAATACTGTTTCGTACAGACCTTTCAGGGACACCCTGTATTATTGTGCAGCTTTTTAGGCTGGGTTTGTAAGGTTTAGTCATAGTTACAGACGAAGCACAAAAAGGCACTTCTGATCCGAACAGAACATACTATTTTTCTTCAAACGTAGAAAATGTATTTTTGTAATTTGTAAAAAAATTAGAGATGGCAGAACCAAATTAAACAATTTTTAAAATAAGAAAAATAACTTTAGCTGCCTCTGTAAATTTTGTACCAATCATAAACCTCTATTTACTTCTACTGCCATTGGCCAGCGGCACTAAAAATAAAATAATGGTTTGTGTTTGGTGCAAAATTTACTTTTGCTGCCGCTCCAAGCAACAATTTCAGAAAAGCAAATCCAAACTGTAACTATTTCTATGTAGTTCTAAAACGTCTAGTTTCTCTTGCCGTTTGAAGAAAAAATAATGTGTAGTAGATAAACTGTTACTGACACTCACTCATCCATATATGTACCTATATTGAATAGATCAAAGCAGCAGTAAGTATCCGATAGCAAAATTAAAATATTTAAACGCTTTATTTTTCATACGGCGCAGAAAACATTACTGTTTTGTTACTCACTTTTTTCCTACTTACCATACCCCTTAAATGTTCAAAAGGGAAGTAAGTTTTAACAAGAGTTTTCATGTCAACAGAAACTCACCTGTGGAAAACTACCTGAAGATATCGAAGCTATTTTCTAGCCAATAGTTTATTATGGGGGTCGCGTGTAATTTTTAGTGTACGTTGTATCGTGGTAGATGAATGTATCATATACATACATTTGTTGTACTAAAAGTATTGTGTTTGTTTACTTATCAGGCATGTTTAAAATATGGTAAGTCGTTTGTGAATTTCTTACAAAATACGCATTTGCAAATTGTGAAATTAAATTTTGCACGAACATTGAAATATTCAATATGTAGTACATTTATTTTATTGCTATTTTATAGAAGTGTTTCACTATGTTTCACTATGCAAGTGATACAATACAAACATTTGAGAACTAAATACTGAGTCGGCACCTCCATTTAAACAATAATAGGAATGATATATGCGGCACTAGTTGAATTTTGTACAAAGAACTTGTAACCGCGAAAATTTTCAATACCTATACCGTACTATCATAAACTTCAATTGAATATTGGAGCTATTTAAGGATTTCTTGTTCTATTTTTATATTTCCCAGAGCAACGTTCCGGTAAATTCCGGCTCCCTATTAAGTGTTTTATTTTGTTTTTTTGCTACAAAGTATTTGTTGAAATGATTTATAGATCTCCCAATTACTAGGATTGGTATTGTTTATTTTTATTATAATTTGAAGTTATGGCAGATTTATTACGATATACTTTAGATTCCGCAACCTTGTAATTTAAAATAGACCTACAGGAAATCAAGACCTGACACATTGATTGATTGTAATATGTAATATGTATTTCTTTTTCTAACAATGTACTACATGCATGTAATACTTTTTTAAAGTAACAATGTTAATGGCTATTCTAATTTATTTAAAAGTCTTGCTATAGAATTACGATTCTATGTAGTACTAACAGGAATTATTGAAATCGTTTTAGAATATCTAAATGGTTAAATCGAAATCGGTGGTAGGCTTTTCTTGGTAGCGAATTTTAAAGTAACGTTCGTAAATTTTTAACAGGTCATTATATTATGTAGTTTGTTGAAATATTGCTATAATTGTTTACGATACAGGGTGTTATGAAAATAATGGCAATATTTACGTAACTTAAACTAGCTACCTACTTCAGTTACAATCGAAACTCTTGTTTAAAATTTTTGGGCTGCCAAATTATTTCCATGAGCTTTCACCATAAATAGAACAATGTTTTACAAGGTCGGGGATATAAGATTTAATAAAATTAAACTACAATAATGAGTTATAAATTTATAATCTGTTTTATTAGTTATCTACCAACACAGGAAAACCAACGACCGGAAATCAAACAAATACAAAGAAATTAAATAAATAATTGGGCAATGTGTTGAAAACAGCCATCATTTATTTTTTGACTATGGGCAAGTCTTCAATTCACAGGAATCTCTGCATAGTTCAGTCAAATTAGAACAGAAAACGGCGATTTGAAAAAATAATCGGTAAAAAGCTATAAATTGGTGGAGACCTTTATTTTGACATACTATTGAACATACTGAAAGTCCGGACCGCTATCTGCATGGCTCGATGCGCCATCTTGGAAAAAAGATGATCCAATTCAGTTTTTTCCTCATTCCTCGGTAATCATTAATCCTATAGTGTTGACGGTTATTATAAAAAATAAAGCTCATTAAATTGTCTATAAAAAAGGCACAATACATTTTTTTCATATCTTTAATAGTTTCTCGGTAATACACCGATGATTCATAAATAATGTTTATTTCTGGACTGTACTCTTAAACGATGTTAGCCTATCTAAAAAATTTGAGGCTAAAGGTTTTACCGTTAACAAGCTGCAGACGACGCTGATACTCTTATCATCACGACAGCGATAGAAGTATCTTCCTCCGAAGAAGCTGTAATTGTTGTGGAGGACATAGACTTTCTCGTTCTTCTAATTGCTCTAGCTCCACTAGAACGGAATATTAATTTCCTAAAATCTGGAAGAGGAAAAACCGAACGCAAAATCTACTGTTCTCGTATATTACAATATGGAGGACTTCGAGATATAATTCTATTTGCCCACGCGTTTAGTGGTTGTGATACAACATCGTATCTCTTCCAAAAGGGAAAACTAAAATGCTTTAAACTGTTGAGGGAACGAAAACATTTACATAAAATCGTAACAACACTACTGCCATGGTACATCATGTCTAAATTCAAGTGATGCTTTTCACATGGAAAAGGAGAGTTCCATTGAGGGGAAGCTTCAGGAAAATGATTTCTTCGTGGACGATATTGAAGATGTAGATGATGCTCCTAGCCCTACAGATTCACAACCATGAACCGTGTCAGAATAATCTTAAACTGCATGAGTGATTTTAAGGACAGCCTGACACATAAAATGTAAATATCCATATATTAACTAGCGTATTACAGAGAAACTATTAAAGATATGAAAAAAATGTATTGTGCCTTTTTTATAGACAATTTAATGAGCTTTATTTTTTATAATAACCTTCAACACTAGGATTAATGATTACCGAGGAATGAGGAAAAAACTGAATTGAGGCATCTCTTTTCCAAGATGTCGGATCGAGCCCTGCAGATAGCGATCCGGACTTTTAGTATGTTCAATAGTATGTCAAGATAAAGGTCTCCACCAATTTATAGCTTTTTACCGATTATTTTTTTCTGTTTTGCTAATTTGACTGGGCTAGCAAGAATTCATGTTGTTTCACAGACTGCAGACATATACAGGGTGTAGAATTGGATCACGCAAAATAAGAATTTCAATGGTAAAATTTTTAAAGTCATCTTCCCTAATTATTTTACAGAAAAATTGTAATGTAGGTTTTTCTAGAGAAAATTCTGCATCTAGATATAAATGTTATAGATTAGTTTTTGTTTGTTCACAAACCGAGAAATCGAAAAATAGTAAACGATATTTTGGCAAAAATCGCAGTAATACATTTTTTTCTGCCGAATATGTCAACATTCGTTGTTGTCAATTATCCTAATAATGTCTCAATAGTTATTTGTATTTTGTATCAGAAACAGTACATTTGCGAGTGCGAGTAAGATTGCTGGGCGAGGCGGAAGCGGAGTCCTGCAAGTAGGAGCACTCGCAAAACTGTTTCTGGACGTGTAATACATAAGATTTTTTGTGCCGATGGTTGTTTAAATAAATTAAATTTACAGTTAAATATTTAGTAATAGGAATTTTTTTTATGATTTTAAAATCAAAATTCCTTGTTTCCTGGTATTCATTAAACTTAATTCATTTATTTTCTTACAATTTTCATTGACGTTTATTTATAAATTTCATTATCTTTGATTTAATAATGGATACACCGGCGCATATATTAAAGATTATATATTCAAATCACCACAGTGGCTCAAATAGGTAATCGTATTTGTAAAATTTTGCTAATTTATTTGTTTGATCGCCTTCGACTTCGACCGCGATGCATAAATTTGACTTTGACAGATTGAGCCGATGCTGCATGCTGCTAACCAATAACCTAAAATTCTTACTTTTGCCGGCCTAGGCCGGAATGAAGCCGGAGAATCCTCTGTTTCTGGCGGATTTCGCGATGCAGAAACTCAGTGATGCCGACCGAACCGGAGGCACAAAAAATAATAAGCACGATAATTATTATTCTCAGACATTAGGATTATTGACAACGAATGTTTTTTGTTTCATGCCTATTTGATTTTAAAGTTTAAAACAGTTATAACCAAATAACTCGGTTATTTTGAATGCTATCAAAAAAGTTATATGAGTATTTTTGCTCAGAATTTACTTTTCTATCCATTTATGTAAACACATACAGGGTGTTTCATTAATAAAAATATGTTTTGGTCCTGGTTTTGGTAAATATCTCAGAAATGATATGCTCCTTATATTTTACTGTCATAATCAGCATAAAAAATCTACCAGTTTGCCCATTTAACCGACATCGTAACTCCTATAATAACAAACTTAGCAATTAGTACAGACTAAACTTGGAACAACCTATCGATTTTCGTCAAAACAGCTTTCTCTATTTTCTTATTTCTCGGTGTTGGAAAACCAAAACTTAAAAGTGAATATATACCCATAGACGCAGAATTTTGTTCTCCACAAAATGCGTATATCAACTTTCTTTCTAAAATAATAATTACGGAGATATTGCTATAGCATATTAAAATTTTACCATTGAAATTCTCATCTTGCATCATTTCATTCTACTACATCCTGTATATAAAATGTTAAAATCCAAATACATTCTGTATAAGTCCGGGTGAGTCACAAAACAAGAACCGGGTAAATCGAAACAAAGTTGGAAAGCATTAAAGCAAGTTGGTTATGATGTCATAAATGGACACACCATACGGATCCTACCATACAGTAGGTAATGTAGTGTTTTCCCGTCTATAATGTTGGTACTTCGAAAGTTCGAAAGCTATATACTCTTCCTGGGGTTGGTCCTGGTATGATACTCACTAATTTTTCTTATTTTCAAATTGAGCCACATCTTTTATCAATATCAAATGGCAGTAGGAAATGGAAATTGAAAATTGTAAACTTCTTTTTAATATTAATTATTAAATTACAATGTTAGGAAACGCTTTTACTAACTTGTGCTTAATACCTAATTAAAAGTAGACAATTACTGAAAAGTTTCATAAAATATTCATATTTTTCGTTCAACCATCAATAATGGTTGCCTAAATAATACGAGCGGTCTGGTCTGCATTGCGTGTCTGTCTAGCGCTAGCGGGTATAGTAAAACCCCTGTTGGTCAGCAAAGGGTCGCTGACCCAGAGCTTTCTGAAAGCTTTCGTTTACTTTAGAGTTTCGTGCGTGCTTTTCGTGCCTTATTAGTTTCCTGTTTAATACATGGAAATTTATCACCTAGATGGATGGAGTTAGTATTTAGGTTACTTCGCAGTTTATTATTGGCCGTTATTGAACCTTGGATATTTGCTTAATATTTCTTGCTAAATTGGGAAGGTGAAAATATTGTGAAAGTAAAAATATTACATTACTTTTTTGAGTCAATAACTCACAATGTATTAAAATGGTAATTATTATATTCCCGTGCCAACAGATAGAGTAATATGCCACCGGGCGGGCCCTCAAGAAAAATCGACTTGCTTAGGCCCATTCAACACAAAGAAGCTTTGCTATTGGGTGACTCATATATGACCCGGAAAATTAGTTGGTAACTTTTAATATGAATTGGCAATCGTTTTACATTAGGTTATATTTGCCAGAATTCACGGAAATACGAAACCTTGGTTTCCGTATTATGTTTCTCACTTGAAAATCAAGTTACATATTAGTGTTATTTAATGCTTTTGCGCTCACCGATCAGGCTCACAATTTGTTTCCCGTAGTACCGAGTGTCATAAAATGAGATGAAATTGATCCTCAACACCCAATGCCGCCGTGGTATACATTTAAGACGAATAAATACCCTTATCGCTGAATCGTATTTATGCCGAACACAACTGTCGTTATGCTGGCATGCAATTTTTTGTTATTCTGTAATTCTTTTGAACGTGCTGCACATCACAATATAGCATTCAGTGTACAATTTGTAAATATAGCTAATTAAAGTAATATAACCATTTCTTTCAGTTGATAAACAAGGAATTCACAAATTTGCTTTTGTAAAAGATTTCTAAATTATTTAATTGACCTTTTATTTGCGTGTATTTATTACAGTAGTGGATAGGTTTCTCTATCGCAGGAATCGACAACCTTTATGATTCCAAGGGCACAATTAATTTTTTAACACTGCACGGGCGCACGTATAGGTACATGCATAGGTAGTTGAAATAATAATAGTATATTATGATACAAGGGTATAAAGTAAGCATTTAAGAGAGTTAAAAGCATGACGTGCGTCGTGCCTTGTCAGTTATCTTGACTCTCGATAAAATGAAACGCTTTTCACCTTGGTACGTAATCTGCTATTATCACACAGATTATTATTATATTTCAATGACTTGCCTCTTTATATTCAGCGAAGCACTGGACTTAATTCTTATTTTGAGAGTTTACAAACATCGCATCGCCTGGAATGTTATTCTCGATTGATTAGCCGGAATGTTAAGAACCGAACGAGGGGTCGAACTTCTTGAGGGTTAAAAAGTTAAGCTTCCATGACGATTGACCTTGGGTTAGCTTAACAGGAAGTTAAACCCGAATTAAAAGACCGGTCTTTCAATTCGGACTTGGTAAATAGTAAGGTAGGTATGTCCTATAAGAAAATCACCATTGAAAACAGAATGTGACGTGCTCATTTACACCTCAACACGTCTATGTTAATGTTTGTCCCACGCTTACCATTCCGTAAACGAGCAAGAGAGAAGTGAAGTGTTTATACATCCAGTGATACAGCGGACACAGTGCCACCTGTGGTAACCTTAGGACGTTGCTGTTGGCTGTTGGGTGTCGGTATCAAACAGTACGTCACAGAACAATCGCGTATGCGTATGCGCATTTTACAATACAGTGCTTTCATTAAATACTGATACTCACATGACCACAAAATATAGGCAACCCAACTTACACAGTTGGTAAGCCTTTATCCAATAATTCCCTAACTGATTGTATGTACAGTTAGCGACAAATGTTTTCACCAGTCTTGTATCACTGTAACCCGCTTTACTGATAAGTATAACACATTTCTCTCTTTGATTTCATCTTGTTAACAGTGTTACCGACATACCTATGTCAAACAATGAAAACGGCGTTATGTTACCTCTCAGCGGCGGATTTACGCAAAGGCGCAAGAGGCGCAAGCCTCGGGCCCCACACCCAGGGGGCCCCAAAATTGGCCAAATTATCAAAAATTAAAATTTAGATTTAATATTCACGGAGTTGTCTTTATAAAAAAAACAATCAATTTTTGGCAATACGAATGTTCGATTGGCTTTTAATATTTAGGTGGGCCCCCTAATATCCTTTGCGCCTAGGGCCCCGCAAACGCAAAATCCGCCACTGTATACCTCTTATATTTCTCAGGAAAGCGGGTTCAGTGGTATAAGACCGGTGAAAACATTTGTCACTGACTGTACGTAAATTAGGGCAGATTTATTACAAAACAAATAACCAAATTCACTGACAGCTAGGAAATTGACAGTAACTAAACTTAGTTTCTTTTAAAGTACCGGCACGAATTTTGACGTTTACGAAGGTAATAATAACGATCAGCTTACCACAAGGGGTGCTCTTGTCCTTTGAATTTTAAAATATCTAATTTCCGCTCTTTTTAAAATTTAAAATAACAGCGATGTCAACAATTACGGTTAAGACAGAGATTAGACTGAGCGATCGGCGTCGGTCGTCCGCGAACGTCTTCGATCGATCAGTATCGGTTAGCAACGTTCTAAAAATGTAACATTAGACTGAGCGACCGGTGGCGGTCGGTGGCGGTAAAAAATTGTTTGTGGTCATTGCACTAAAGACTAGGAAAATACATTATTTCTTTTAAATTCATTAAAAAATGTCCAGTTCAAGTGAAAAGGAACAAATGGTGACCGTTCTTTACTGTTATTGGTAGAAAAAACAAGGGCACTTTTAAAAAGTTGGGTTACAAATTACTTTTGAACGTTCGTGACCGATCAAAATTCTAATTTCAAACTGTTCGTTGCATAGCGATCGAGGCCGTTCGTGAACGACCGATCAATGTAACTTTGCCCATTAGAATACTTGTGTTGGAAATTTGGTCGACGGTGACCGTTCGCGGACGACCGACGCTGATCGCTCAGTCTAATCTCTGTCTAAGACAGAGATTCGACTGATCGATCAGCGTCGGTCGTCCGCGAACGGTCACCGTCGACCAAATTTCCAACACAAGTATTCTAATGGGCAAAGTTACATTGATCGGTCGTTCACGAACGGCCTCGATCGCTATGCAACGAACAGTTTGAAATTAGAATTTTGATCGGTCACGAACGTTCAAAAGTAATTTGTAACCCAACTTTTTAAAAGTGCCCTTGTTTTTTCTACCAATAACAGTAAAGAACGGTCACCATTTGTTCCTTTTCACTTGAACTGGACATTTTTTAATGAATTTAAAAGAAATAATGTATTTTCCTAGTCTTTAGTGCAATGACCACAAACAATTTTTTACCGCCACCGACCGCCACCGGTCGCTCAGTCTAATGTTACATTTTTAGAACGTTGCTAACCGATACTGATCGATCGAAGACGTTCGCGGACGACCGACGCTGATCGCTCAGTCTAATCTCTGTCTAAGGCGAAAATTGATAAGTTTATCTCAAATTTGAAATTAATAAATATAATAAAAAAATAAAAATAAATAAAATCAACACGTCAGAAACGCCGCCGACGGCCAATACCGTATAATTATAGCCTTCTTCATCAAAATGGTTTAAGGACTGGTGAGCACCCAGAACTTCAAGATATATTACGCGAGATGGGGTTATAGTCGATGTCCTATACTTTTTGGCTACATAGACCGCCAGCATTACACCGATCTGAAACTAACCCTTTTGGAGTTGCAGGTAGCTAGACCCTCATTATGATAATCCGTTTAAACAAATTGTAAGAAATAAATTCCAACCAAAGATATTTTCCGCAGGGTGATATTTAGAGATTGGTGTTATTGGAAAGAAAACGAGTCATTGTCGTGCTACAGAGAAAAAGAGATAGATATGTTATGTAGCATTATTTGGAAAATTATTTATTCGCAGCTATCATAGTAATGTGACTGTTTGTATTATGTATGGGGGTGAAACTTACAACTCTTATCAATTTTTCTTTCAGAACTTTTTTGTGAACCACGGTATGGGTTTGTAAAAAAATGAATTACATAGGTTGATGAGTCTGGAAACGTTTTTGTGTCTTTCGTATTTCCCATAAAGACTATTGATAGTTTTCAAGTAAAAAAATAAAATGCGCTTTATTATATTAAATTAATTTAATTTATTTAAGTTTTGTCAAATGAACGCGTATTTTATTTTTTGTTTAGTGCAAACCTCCCCTGGACTTTCCCATACTAAAAATAAATATGTTCTTAGTATTCACAGTATAATTCGCGAGACAGACCTGCAAATCATTTGAATGCGTAGCTAAAAAGACGAGAGTATGCGGGTTCGATATGAACAGAAGTATCTGTAATAAACAGCTTGAAATTACAGCTGGCGAAGCCAGACGATCGCCGCCGACCGACGCGCACGATCCGATTCTGTCAGAGTCCAGCCTAAATATTAAAAATTCACGAATTTTTCATCAACCGTACAGTTTAGCTATATGAACACCTTATGGCTTATACTATGTGATAGACAATTAAATTTTTCATTCAATTATATAATAATATACAGGGTGTTTCATTTAAAATAACAAAGTTGCTTATTGTACTGTGGAAAGCAAACGCCCTGTATACGCGATATACATTTAGGAGAATGCAGAATTATATACTAAATAACTTTTATATTTAAACTTATTTCATATTTTGACTAATAAGGGCGCTATAGGAGCATCAATTTTCGATTTTCAAAACCTCGTAGAGGTATAGGTATAGGTATAGGAAGTATAGAAAATTTAAACAAAATCGTTAGAGCCGTTTTTTTGTAATAATTTTTCAAAATTTTCAAAATTTTTGGAAGAGCGCCGTTGCGACCGTTTTTGGATTTAAGTAAATAATATTTTTTCATGATGTAGTACCGCCAAAGGGCTTTCAAACAAGTTGTTGCGAAACCTGATCAGATGACTGGTTTTTGAGTTATGGGGCGTTAAATTCGAAATTTTGAAAAATTCATAGCGGCCGCCATTTTGAAGTTAGAGAGTCCGGCAAAAAACTGTTTCCTTTCAATTATGGTCTTCTTTCATATTCCCTACTCAGATTTTCAAAATTCCGCTTCTGAAAAAAATGATACCAAAAAACATGTCTAATTTCCGCTTCCGGTTTCGGATTTTTTTGAAAAGCTTATTTTGTCGATGAATTTTGGATATACCCCTTCATTTCAAATTTCATCAAAATCGGTCCAGTAGTTTTTGCGTTAGAGGCGATCCACCCACAGACAGACATTTTTTCTCGACCACTTTTTTGGGTTCCTGGGGGCCCAAAACACGCATTTCCGCGAAAATCTCGATTTCGAAAATTTTCATGATATCAATACTTCCCCTATACCAGTGGTGGTATGCACTTGTCGGTTTACAAAATAGTAAAAGTTTCCCGAAGTTTTAGGTCAGGTATGCTGTAACAGGATTAGAGTGGTAACAATAGTGCGATTAGCATCTACTCTTTTCGGACTCTACCTGCTTGGCCGCAGCTCTCTGTCTCTTTCTTCCACCCTCTTTCTCTCTCGTGCCGTTGTCACTGGTAATAGTATCATTTATATATCTTTTTTACTTTTCTCGAGTTGTATTAATTTCTAAAATCTATACTTGACGTGAGACGATGTAAAAGTGATCCCCGCAGGGTATGACAAAATTTTAGCACATTCCAACAGATAATTATTGAGTTATTACGTTTATTGTAGCACTTTAGAATTTTATTGTTCATTTTTTAAATAATAAGAGCATTTCTAATTGACGGAAAGGCACCAAATTTTGTCATACCCTGGCCGACGATCTATGCAACACGTATGCAAAATTTCAAATCTGAATGTTGTTTACGTTCAGAGAAAAGTAAAAAAGATCTATTTTCGTAACCAAAAGCAGAAAAATTTTTTTTTTCAAAAAAACCTATAAAAATATGCAAATACAGTACAATGCTGAAGAATAATTATTTCAAAATTAAAAACAGTGGAGTTATAATTGTTTTAAATCAGTTATTATTTACGGGCTACCCAGTCCTTAAAGTTTTGTTTTGTGTTCTCTCTCTTTTTTGCCACTGCACATCCACAAGCCAGAGACCATCTTATTTCTGTAGAACTGTACATGGGGATGTAGTGGGGGGCAACACTATAGGGAACCTCAAATAAACAAAACATTTCAGAACGAAGTGTTTCTTTCGCATAATTCAAATTTGTTAGAAACTCTTTTTATTCAAAAATATTCAAAAACAGCCGCCGGATAACTGATTTAAGCGGAAGTAATTGGTGCTGAAATACAAACTTATTTTGGGTTGAAGCAAACCCTTTTTACTACTACTCTTTAGTTAGTTTTGCACAAGAATTAAATGTACTAATAAAAATAATGAAATTGTTCTAAAATGAATTGCAGTATAAACCACCCTTAACGGTGTAATTTGTAAACATATTTTTATCGCTTTGAAATTATCAACATCAGTCTTATTGTGCCTGTCATAAAGTAATTTCCGGTTTCATTTTTGTTGCTATTTTTGTAATGAATAATGATATATGCCATCAACAAACCGTTTTTTTACAAGACGAATTATGAGACTAGTACTCCGAATAACTATATTTTATAATAATTGTTTACACAAAAAAAACTGAGGAACCTGTTTTAATCAATATCAACAGCCAAAAGGCTTGTAGAATAGAGTGCTACTTTAAACTAGTCTGTCGATAGTTCCTCCGCAAATCTCTTAAAATGTGAGTCCAAGATCGCAAAGGAAAATCGTATTATAATAGACTAGAGAATGGGAAAAGTATGTATGAGTATGACTTATGTAAAATAGTGGCCATACAATATGATACTTTTCTTTAGTAAGGGGAATAATAAATTATAATATAGGGTTAGTCGTTAGTACTGTACAATAACAATATCCCAATGCCCAATTTCAACACTGTCAGATAGGTAGCATTATGTTGACTTTTATATTTTGTTTAATTTTAGATTTAGGTAATGTTTTTTTTAATTAATTTATCATGGGATAGTAATTTACTACCCACCTCCTATCTTACCCAGTTTATCTTGTTCAGTATAGAATATTGTTTTTGGTATCCTAATACCTGGACAAGAAAATTTAATAGCAGCGTGCTACATTAACATTAGCTAGCTAGCTTGCGTTCAAGTAATAGCCGGAGTTCAATTAGCAGCAGGGCATCATTCAGAAATATTATTAATAAAAGTCAGTTTGAAATATCCTCTTCGTTGCGAATGTTGGCGAACTTTACTACAAAAATATAAACCTATTGTCCGTGCTTTCAATTTTAGTTAATTTTTATAGTAAATTAGACTTTTATGTATTAGTTAACATACCTCCTTTCAAAACGGGTCAAGATTTTTCATGAAAACTTGGATTACATAATAATAAGGGTTGGTTTTTCAGTTCTGATACTGAAACGGGCCCTAAACCTATTACATATACATCGCACTAAAATATTCAATCTTATGATGTGTAATTAGACGAGGGTATTGACTTCGCCAGTTAGTTATTTTTGTTTATGTCTACAAATGTTACATCTTCAAATAATTTTCTAATAACATATTACATTATGCAAGAAAGTATGTTACCATTATTCAACTGGAATTCGAATTAATTAATAACGAAATAAATAAATGAACAGTATCAGACTTGAGTGATTCGGTAAGAACTCTAAAAATAATACACGAGAACCCTGAAAATACATGAATTCGTTTTATTTCCATATACAATATAAGAAGACCTTGGATTTTTATGTATCGGAAAATTTCAGTAATAGTCCCCGAAATATTGTTGGTAGGTAAAGCACGAGGGCACAATACATTTAAAAAAACGAGTGCGCCTGCACGAGTGTTTTTTCGTTGTATTGTGCTTGAGTGCTTTATCTTACAGCAAAAATTTACCATGAGAAAAATACAAAGTCGATTTATATTGTACCTAAGTATATCAAGGGCCGGCTTGTAAAATATCGGGACCCAGTGCTCTTTACGATAATATTTGTATCAAGTTCATATGGCTTGTAACTCTCATACTATTGTAGGCGCGGATTCTTAATCCTCAAGCAGAAGCAGTGTTCGTCGATCTTGTACCAATTTGCCGAAAGAAGTGAAAATACATTAGATTTGATTTATTTAAATGAGTTCTCTACATCTAACTCTAAAACTACACCGGGACCTAATAAAAACATTCGATACGCAACATATTAAAAGAATTGACTTAAGCAAAAAATTAACACCACAGACCCAAAAGGCAATAAGACCCAGACACGTGTGGTGCGGTGCGGTCTGTGTCAGTGGAGAAATAGCCATAAATTAACACCCATAGGTTAAGACGGACCAAGCCGCCCCATCTCCAACCCTGAACATATGTTAAACCGACAAAGAATAACAAAATGAAAATAAATTCTTTATTAGGTAAATGACAATCTAATCTACGAACATAATCTAATTTCTAAATATTGCTACAGCTCCACCAAGCTTACAATTGCCCCGGAAAATATGTCAACTAAATTTTAAAAGACAAAGCGCTACAATACATCAACCAATAGCAAACAATCCTACTCCAAAGTACTTTTACTGGAAAAATTGAATGACGGACGTTTGAAATTTTAATAATTTCAATGTTTGTCAGATTTTTATGACGTTTCAAATCTGTTAATCTATAGCAAACAATTCTACTCAAAAGTACATTTAGTGGAAAAATTCAATTGACTTTTGAAATTTTAATAATTTCGATGTTTGTCAGATTGTTTTGACGTTTAAAATCTGTAAAGTATGAATGTTAAATCGAGGAAGATAATTCAATCTGAAGCCAGTGTATTTTTTATATACTTTTAGTGGACTGTAATTATTCACTGGTTATTTTAATTAATACAATAACTTTATTTTGAGCAACACTTTATTCATAATATGTTCCTTCGACCATCTAGTTCGAAGGTTTTAGCGTTACTGCCCCTTAACCTTAGCACCACCGGGGTTCGGGGGTGGAAACAGACACCCTTGTGACAAATTTAAAATACTTAAGAAAACGGCACAAACATGCCCCCCGGGTTGAAAGAAGTTACTTTCAAAACAAAGAAATGTCATGCACAATTATTACATTATAGGCAGATTTTACAATAATTATAGAAAATTAATTAATTTACAAATATAAAAACAAACTTAATTAAACAATTACACAAATTAGTACTTAGTTATAGTAGATACATAAAATGTTTTTTTTTTTTTTTTTGTTTTAAAGTTTTTAAGAATAGATAATGTTATTCACTCAACGGTAAAGCGCACAATTTTGCTACACCTCGTTTTACAACACCATTTTTGGTTTTTAAAGACACAACACGCACTATGTCATCACTCCCTGGATGTAACTCGAGCACTCTACCTAGATTCCACTTCATGGGAGGTTGATTGTCTTCCTTTATTATTACTAAGTCACCTGTCTTTAAATTTATCTGCGGTTTTGTCCATTTTGACCGACCCTGGAGCTCCACTAGATATTCTTTAGACCATCTGGACCAGAACTGTTGTTTTAATTGTTGTATTCGTTGAAAACGATTTAGTCGATGTTCTGGTACCTCGGAGTAGTCTAGATCTGGCAATGCTGTTAAAGGTTGCCCTATAAGGAAGTGGGCAGGGGTTAAAGGAGTTTGATCGTTAGGATCTGAAGACATGGGAGATATAGGCCTGGAGTTTAATATGGCTTCAATTTGTACAAGTAAAGTGTACATTTCTTCGAAGGTCAAAGAAGAATTTCCGGCTACACGCTTAAAATGGGTTTTCATTGAACGAATACCAGCTTCCCACAAACCTCCAAAATGGGGTGTGCGAGCCGGTATAAAATGCCAATTTATATCAATACACGCTAAGGATTCAGTAATTGATTCTTTGTTTTTGTTCAAAAATTTTCCAAGTTCTTTTAATTCCGACCTTGCCCCGACGAAATTTGTTCCATTATCAGAATAAATATGCGATGGTAAACCTCGCCGCGAAACAAATCTCTTTAAAGCCATTATAAATGAGCTACTCGTGAGCTCCGTTACTAATTCTAAATGTACTGCTTTGGTAACAAAACATACAAAAAGACTTACGTAACATTTAGAAACTTGGGAACCTCTTCCTTTTTTGTTTTTTAGAAGAAAGGGACCAGCATAATCTACCCCGCTTATATTAAAAGGAGGAGCAGGTTCCACCCTATGTTTTGGTAAATTTCCCATCAATGGATTAACACCCTTTGGGTTTGCCCTAAAACAAGTAATACACTTGTGTACGGTTTGCCTTGCTAAACTACGGCCCGAAAGTGGCCAAAATTTTTGCCGCACAGAAGCAAGTAACATTTGGGGTCCCGAATGCAATAATAAAATATGTTCGTGATCGAACAATAATTTGGTTAGCGGGTGTTTACCTGGCAAAATAGGCGGGTGTTTTTTATTCAACGGAATACTAGCATTCCCGAGCCTACCTCCAACCCTAATTATTCCATTTTCATCCTTAAATGGCAATAGTTTGGAATATTGATTTTGAAATGCTTGAAATTTAGTTCCGAAAACTTCTAGCTGGGCTAATCTGGTCAAATAAATTAAAGCACCTTGCAATTCTTTTAAAATCAAAATTCCCTTTGCTCTATCATGTTTATTTTGCCCCTTTACTATACAATTACGTATAAATCGTAAACAATAAGCTACGACACGTTGTAGTTTACTTAGTTTTGAGTAAGCTTTTACTTGAAAAATGTCGCTTGAATTAATTGAAGCTAAACAATTTTGTATTTTTGAGCGCAACTCTGGTAATTTTGGGGTGTTTGAATGAAGTTCAGGCCATTTTGACGGTTCATTTGAAAGCCATTCGGGGCCATTCCACCACAGTGCACAATCAGCTAAGGCATTAGGATTAAGACCGCGAGATAATATATCGGCAGGATTTTGATTTGTAGGAACGTGTCGCCATACGCCGCCGTGTCTTGTTAGGTCTATTATCTCTGATACGCGATTACCTACGAATGTTTGTAGTAAATTTGGACTTGTGCGTAACCATCCCAATACAATTGTGGAATCACTCCAAAATATACAATTATCAAATTCGATGTTTAAGGCACTTACAACCTTATTGAAAAGCCTTGCAACTACTAACGCCCCACTTAATTCTAATCGGGGGATAGTAAGTGGTTTTAAGGGAGATACTTTTGATTTAGAGCACAACAGATGAGTGTATACCTTTCCCTCATTGTCTGTTGATCGTAGGTAAATGCAACCTCCATACGCGCCTTCACAAGCGTCACAGAACGCATGAATCTCTACCCTTTCGGGATTTTTACAAAGGACATGGCGTCTTATACTTAAACTGTTTAAATCTGGAAGCTCCCTATAAAATTTGGTCCAATATAAATTTATATCTTCTGGTAAAGCCTCGTCCCATTCAAGCTTCTTCAACCATAGTTTTTGGAGCATAATTTTTGCTATAATAATGCAAGGACTGACTAAACCAAGTGGGTCAAAGATTTGCGAGGTAATGGATAACATTACTCTTTTCGTAGCAACCTGGTTATATGGAGCACAGTGTACCGCATAACTTAAGTTGTCTGATTCACATGACCAAGTTAAACCTAACGTTTTTGCCTTTGAATCGGCATCAAAAGTCAAAACCGACGAAGACCAATTTGACTGGGGAATATTAGACAAGCAACGCGGATCATTGGATACCCATTTTTTCAATTCGAAGCAGCCGCGCTTTAAAACTTCGGTTACCCCTTTGCAAATATTTGAAGCTTCTGCAATTGATTCGCTTCCGCAAATCAAATCGTCTACATAAAAATGTTTCTTAATTATATCTGAAATTTGGGGAAACTCCTCCTTACATTCTAGTGCCAATTGATGCAATGATCTTATGGCCAGAAAGGATGCAGCTGTTCTCCCGTATGTTACAGTGTTTAGGGCATATACGCGAATTGGCTGTGAGGGATCAGGGCGCCAAAGTATTCGCTGAAGATTTCTTTGCCCTGGGGAGATCAGGACTTGACGATACATTTTTTCTATATCGGCCGAGATTACATATGGATATTTACGGAACCGAATTACGATTGAAAATAAATCGTCTTGTATCACTGGTCCTAACATCTCAAGATCATTTACTGAAACACCAGTACTGGAGGGTGCTGATCCATCAAAAACTACCCGGAGTTTTGTAGTTTCACGATCATCTCGATATACACCGTGATGCGGCATATAATATAAAACAGCGCCGTCAGGATTGTCATTAACTTCCGTCATATGCCCCAAACTTTCATACTCTGACATGAAATCGACATACCGACCTTTCATTTCGGGAAATTTGGATAATCTACGTTCTAAACTGTAAAATCTTTTAAGCGCTAAATCCTTTGAGTCCCCTAAACTATTCTCAGATATTTTAAATGGGATCGTAACTATGAAACGACCATCTTTATCACGACTGTGATTTTCCAAAAAATGATTCTCGCATTCTACTTCCTCAGGTGATAATAATTTACCTTTCGGAATTTCCTCGATTTCCCAAAATTTTGCTAATTGATTTTGCACGTTGCATATGTCTTTAGAGGATTCCGATCTAATTAGATTACAAAAAGATTTATTTGAGAGCCCTTCTGTTGGACCCGCTACTACCCAACCGAATTTCGTTTTTTGTAAAATGGGGTGATTTGTACCAAATTTTATCTGTTCCCCACAAATCAAATTCCAAAATGCTCCACTACCTATTAAAATATCGACCTTCGAGGGAATCGTAAACGAAGGATCGGCTAGCTGTAAATTTTTTGGTATGTTAAATTTATTAATGTCTAGCTTTATGTTGGGAAAGCAACCTGGAATTTCAGGAAGAATTGCGCACCTCAGTTTTGAGCTAAATGATCCATGTATAGAATTTATTACCACCTCGCATTGGTCACTAGAGTGTGACGCGTTACCATTTATACCAACAATGGATAGGTCGGTTTTTATTGAATTTAAATTTAGTTTCCTATAACATGACATGCTTATTATGTTTGACTGAGAGCCTGAATCTAGAACCGCCCTAATTTGATGGGGTTTATGGTTAGAATCAAATACTATTAACGAAACAGTGGCCAATAAAATTAAATTATTCTTCGAATTATACACTGACAGAGCCACGTTAGTAGGCGCTTCTTCACCATTTTGTTGAGTAGCATCTACGTGCAACAAGGTGTTGTGCTTTTTGTAGCATTTTCCGCAACCCCTTAATTTACAATATCTGTTAATGTGGCCAGGTCTAAAACAATTAATGCATAATCTTAATTCTCTCACCTTATTGCCTCGCTCATTACAACTTAATTTCTGAAACTCGTCACAAAGATACAAGGGGTGTTTACCATTGCAAAATGCACAGGTAACACTGACTGAAAGTAATGAACGAGATTGGCTTGATTTTTCTTTGCTAAAAGTCTTTAATTTCGTTTGTTTATTTTCACGACTAAGCTCTATTGTTTCTAATATATCAGCCCTAATCTTAAGAAACGAATACATATGTTGTAGAGTTGGGGAGCCTTTACCAGCTTTATATTTTTCCCACTCTTGTTCCGTAGTACTATCCATTTTACTGGTTATCAAAAATATTATTAGGGTGTCCCAACTATCAGTAGCCTCGTTCAATGATTTTAAGGACCTAAGGTGCTTTGCAACGGTGTCTACTAACTTGCGAATTTTACTAGACGATTCCTTTGTAATAGGTTCTAGATTAAATAACGCCTTAACATGATTGTGCACCAATAAATTGGTGTTATCGTACCTACCGCACAAGGTATCCCAAGCGATATTATAATTAGTAGACGATAATTCTAATGATTGAATTACGTTGGCAGCAGATCCTAGTAAACATGCTTTCAAGTAGTGAAATTTTTGAATTTCGTTTATACTAGTATTAACGTGTATTAATGACGAAAACGTATCCCTAAACTCTATCCAATTTTCGTAATGGCCTTCAAATTTAGGCAGAGATATAGTGGGTAATTTTATCGAATTTAAATTAATGGAATTAATTTCGCCGTGCAAGGAGCTTACATCAACTAATTCTGTTGGATTATTATCAGGTTTTTTGAGAGAAAGAAAAATGTCCTTTGCAGTGCAGATTGCATCATAATAGGCTTTTTCAAAGTTTTCTCTTTCCTTTAATTCAACTGTTAGTGCAGCTTCCTCCACGATACATTCATATTGTTCTTGAATCCGTTCAAATTCGTCGAGCAAGGGTTCGCATTTTTTAATTTTCATTTCTAAAGCTAATAATTCTTGCTCGCTTAATATAATTTTATCATTTTGTTTTGAATCTTTAATGCGCTTAACGTGATTTTCAAAGAGTGTTAATCGCGATTTTATTGTACCTCTTTTCCTAACTAATTCGGTTTTTCTTTCGGTATCTGTCATTTTGATCGAAATATAATCGGATTGATCAAAAGAAACCACAAAGAGAAAGAGAAAGAAAAGAAACACACTTCTTATACAAATAGAAGCAATTTGAATTTTAGGATTATTTTTAGGAGAGGAGAGGAGAGCTTACGTTACCTTTTTTTGCTAAATATTTTGTTTCTGGGAACGTATCTCGACCCTGTTGAATAGGTTGCTGCGACGCAATCGGCTACCTGCTCCCAATGTTTTAGTTTCCTTTTGAATTGGAACCATATGTTGGGTGTGTTCGCTGCAAAACTTTAGTTTTGACCGGAACTGCCCAATTAGTTTTTCTCAACTTCAGCTGCAGTAGTGTGGCCCATGTGTGGTCCTCTGCTTAGTTGCTGCTAATTGAGTTGGACTACTATACTGTATTTCAGTTGTCCGCTATAGTTTTCTTCGTGGTAGTGTCATCAAATGTGCTACTGGTCTTGTGCTGAGTTGCTTATGATTGCTTTGGGCGACTGTCGCTGATGCACTATCACTTATTAGATTCACTTTTGTTTAATTTATAATTTTTAAAAAGATCCGTTTCGATGGACCATGTATTTTTTATATACTTTTAGTGGACTGTAATTATTCACTGGTTATTTTAATTAATACAATAACTTTATTTTGAGCAACACTTTATTCATAATATGTTCCTTCGACCATCTAGTTCGAAGGTTTTAGCGTTACTGCCCCTTAACCTTAGCACCACCGGGGTTCGGGGGTGGAAACAGACACCCTTGTGACAAATTTAAAATACTTAAGAAAACGGCACAAACAGCCAGAAATATCATTCGGAAGGTCATCGAATTCTTCGAAAAAGTATTTACAATTATTTAAATTTGCCGCCTAAGTGTTTTTATTTTGACTGTACTTTGAAAAACTACAACATCGCTGGACACGTCCCCACCTTTCAACTTTGTAAGCTTGGTCGAGCTGTATACTAAATTGCGGTCCTATACAGTAACATGCGTTCAACAAGTAAGGAAAACAAGGGAGTCTGAAAAAAATTAGTCATCTGCTCAAAATGCAACGAAAAACGCAATAGAATCGTTTGTTTTGTATCTGAGAGTAAAGCCGAACGCAGGAGTTTACTCGTATTTAGTAAATTTAACGAAATTATCAGACACGTGACTCCCTTGATTTCCCTACTTTTTGAACTCACGGTATACAGGGTGTCGCAAAAAGAAACGGCATCCAGTTAAGGGCATGTTCCTTTCATGAAAATAAGAAGCAAAGTTCCTATTAACGTGGGTCCGTAATTGCTTCGTTACCGAGATACAGGGTGTTGAAAATTTTTGTCTTTATGTCCCCCTCCTGCCTCCTGCTCTCCTCCCACTTTTAGTATGCAGGGCAGTCGAATGAACAACTCTGCCAAATTGCAAAACTTCTGGATCTTTTTCCACTATTTTGGCTGAATTAATAACGACAAATTAACGTTTGCAGGTACCATAACGTGCATTACATTAAAAAATTGGGGAATAATATAAAAATACGTCTGGAATTGTTAATCTATAAATATTACCCGATTCGTGACTGCAGCCATAACGTTATTAAGCATAAATTACATTAAAAATCAATTTAATAAATCATTTCCTCCGTTTCTCGCTATCGATGCGCGGTATAAAATCCTTGTATTTCTGGATATGAATGCATAGCTGACGAAAGCCCTTTGTTAGAGAAATTTTCCATGGGGGTGCGGTTAAAATATTTAGTCATGATGTAATGTCAAAATTATCGTGTGTATTTCATTTTATGTCTTATTGGAAAACTGTCAGCAGTTGCAGTTTTCTTCTGGTTATTTTAAATTTTATTATGTAATCATTATTAAGAATACATTAGAGAGAAAAATATTTGTTTTGACTTTGGCGCACTACAAAGGTCACTGTCAGTTAATCAGTGGTCACGATATATTCAAATAATGCAGCAATTTTTGATATCCTGACTAACGGTAAGAAAAGTTTCTGAAATTATTATTATAGCAAATTGTAATAATAAAAAAGAAAGTTTTTATCATTAATAATCGTGTCCAAATACTGTCCTTGAGTAATCATTCGATTTTTCTGCATTAGTTTTCTTTGTGGCGAGTTCTTATGTGAAGTTCGGTCCCGGTAGTTTTAAAAAATACCGAATAAATAAGAAGTGATTAAAGCTCAAATCAAGTTGCACATCAATTCGTGTTTTCATCTTCAAAAAAACCTATAAAGTATGTGTAATAATTTGAACGAATAAAAGTTTAATATGAATAGCAGATGCAATGCAACCCAAATAAATTTTCTTAAAGGATTTTGTTTTTGGGATTATTGGGAAAAATTTCGAATAAAATCTTTTGATAACAAATTTAAATCTAGATATAAATGAATTATTGCTTGGGTTAGCCCATGGGTTAGCAAGTGAAATATGGATAATTTTAATGGAACAATGAAATATTTAGATTATCATTTAATCATGCGCAAATAACCCGACCTATAACCTTTATTATATTTCCACGCAAATTACCGTATTTAGGTCGCAAAACATTAAGAAAATCTGATCTATAAATACTAGCAGGGTACCTATATTAGAATCTGTTTTAGATAGGAAATCAATTTGTCTATTGTTTTACCCGTTGGTTGGGAACTTCCTTACGGTGTTTAATGTTATCGATTTGTAATTTGTGTCTCACAACAAGATGAGAAGACATGATACAAGAAAATCAATTTAAAGTTATGACTTGATTGCAACTTACCTATAGGAAACCAGTCTTCGACGTTGTTCAGTTTAATCTGGTGTTGCTTTGGTTCAAGAGGGTAACCTTTTTTTAACGGGAACTAAATAATTGTGTAAATTAATTTCTTTGTAAGATGGTATAGTGTTGGTGGTTATAATTTATAAAAAATGCAATTCTGGAGACCGAGACCCTGTAAGGTATTTATAGAAATTGAGGATGATTTGAATCATTTTCGCAAAATAAACGTAGTATTAACCGCAGCAAGTGGATTTTCTGCCAAAAATAGCTAAATTATTCATGTATTTATGCAACGCGCGTTAAGAGTACGGTAACGCCAACACTAACGTATTTGCTAAGCAAAACAATATGTTGCTTAGCAAAGGAGTATGTTGCCTAACAAAGACGTTACCGTTAGCGTTAGCGTACTCTAGAGTTTTTGAGCACTATACGCTAGAGTACGCTAACGCTAACGGTAACGTCTTTGCTAGGCAACATATCGTTTTGCTTAGCGTTACCGTACTCTAGCGTATAGTGCTCAAAAAATCTCTATTGTGTTGCTTAGCAAAACCGTTAAAACGTTGGCGTTAGCATTACAGTACTCTTTCCACACAGTGCTCAAAAACTCTCTTTTATGTAAGTCGACGTTTCGTCCCCAGTTAGACGCTCTAATTTAATCAAATTCAGTTTATATTTTTATCACCTTCTGTACTACAAGGTGGTCCAAATTAAAATTCCTGAGAGTGATTCACTACTACAAAAAATTCCTAAAAAATTTTAGTTAGTAGTAATACTAACTCTGAAAAGTTCATCTTCCCACAACTCGATTCTAAGAAAATAAAAATAGAATTCTCAGTTTTTCGAGTTTTCGGCATAAAAGATATTATACAGGTCGAATCTTAAATGGGAACTAAAATTTACACTACGCGATTCTACATTAAACACCGAGTAATACAGTCCTGTAGCACTTTAATGTTAACTTTTTTTCCTTGGGTGTCCTAATCTTTGATGAAGTCCAGGATGTCCTTCAAGGAGATGATCCGAAGTTCGTGTGTTTCCAAAAAGGGAATTCCAAATGTCTTAGCCTTTTTGTTGCAAATGTTTCATATTGACAGAATTATATGAAATGGAGTCAATTCGGCTCCTCTCCTACCCGAGTCCGCCTTTTCGATCCCTTCTATGGTTCTATACCCTGGTGTCCCGGCACCCACTCTAGAGCGCTCTAGAATAACTCTGTTATGGATAGTCAGTTCACTCAGAGCCTACAGGCAACTATCTACAGTGCTGGAGTAGACTTCCACTCATGGTAAAGTCTTTAGAGGAGCCTAACCGTCTGTCCTGATAAGGATTCGCTTGTTTTTATAGTATCTCTCCACCATGTCGTGTGCGCAGGTGGCGTCATAGCAGCCCTGGTTTAAAACGCTTATTTATGCCCTGTGCCCTTTTCAATTGTCCCCGCTCCAGTTCTGTCGCCAACCTTGGAGCCGTCTGTGTAACAAACATTACGGTAACGGTCTCTCTTTTCTACTTTATAACCAGTCTGCCCATAGCAATAATAATCATCTATCTCCTAATTACTCTAATAATCGCAGTTGTAAAAATTACAAATATCACATACGACGGACCTTCATCTCAGAAATGAGAAAGGTTTAGTGAAGTGGAATTGTTTTGAGTATTTTGTCTGACTGCATTTATAGAACATAGCTTTTTTTCATTAACCTGAAGATTTCTGTGTGAAAGCCTCTTTTCCAGAGAACCTTTCCGGTTTTGTTTTGACTGAGTTTATAGGCCACTGTCATGGTCTCATGCTCCACCACTAATTGCAGTGGAGGTAGACCTAACACCGTCTTTATCGTTGCCGCCGTGGAAGTAGATAGTTGTCACTGTCTCCGTCATTCCTAGACATGCTAATCGTTGTAGTTTGCCTAGTTTAATTTTTATGGCCATGTTTTTTATGCAGAATCATGTTGTGTAAATATTGTCCACCATTTAACGTTCACCCGGTACATTAACAAACTCTTATTATTTTCACGTGTTTTACCACCTCATGAACTTTGAAACGTAACCTTTGCACCACTCTTAAACAATAAAAATAACGGATAACATTTATATCACGCGATTCTATGCTGAAAAATAAGAGAAAAGTTCTAATACCAATTTAGTGGTAAGTGTTAACCTTTTGGTTAAGAAGTTAAAAATGATAATCTGTATATTACCTAACTGTTGTTTCCAACCTTCCTTTATAGAAGAATTTTTGGATCAACACAGAAAGCACAAAAACTTAATTCTTTTGTCTCTCTATATTCTATACGTTATTCTCTTCTCCTCTATCGGTATTTTCATTTTTTCTTTTATTTGTGTTTTCTGTGCCGGAGCTTTGAAATGTACGGGAGTTCTTGAAAATCAGAACCGCTTCATAAAATACGAGACCTTAAGCATAACAGAATGTAGTAAACGTCTGGAATAGAAACGGTAACATTTTCAAGTACAATAAACTCTTCAACCCCGGTTATCTCAAAGTGTAGAAAATTAATCCGTTTTAACGCTTAAACATGCGGGTAGAATAATTTCGTGGAAACTTTCACACGGTAGTTCACGTGCGCTTAGAGAAACGAGCTTTTATGTGTTTAACTTCAAACAAATCGAAAGCGTTAGTTGCACGAACTGACCTATCGTTAAACTCAATCAGGCACCAGTGAAATAACAAATTTCATATCCGATAAATAGTATATTATATTACTAGGAGTATAGAAAGAGTTCATGTTGTGTTGAGTAATAAATTTATGAAGTTCTGTTTCTTATATTTCGTAATTCTGTTCATTCTAGATGATTGGCGATAACAGGCCTCAAACACCATACAAATATGCCTGTAAAATAAAATATCCTCAAAGAAAGTTAACTAACATATAAAGAGATGGATAGATACGAACAATTGTCCGTAGTAGGAGAAGGATCTTATGGATTGGTCATGAAATGCAAGCACAAGGAAACTGAACAAATTGTAGCCATTAAGAAATTTTTAGAAACGGAGGAAGATGCAACTGTACGGAAAATGGCTCTTCGAGAAATTAGAATGTTGAAGGTACGTTCGATTTTCTAAATCATTTAGTTTTTCTTTGTGTTTGTTGTTTAAGTAAACCATAGGGATTTTTAAAAGTAAGAGGTAATATAAATCATTAACAATTTCGCTAATTGTGAGTAATCTTGAAAATTGGGCCAATGTCTTGTAGCAGAAGAAATTGAATTTGTACCATAGGAAAACAATTACATGAAATAATATTTTGTTTCAGTTTATGTTTTAATCCCCACATGTTCAACCCTATAATAGTATTTAGACGTTTTAGAACTCCCTAGAAACAACTACAGTTTGACTTGTCTGCAGTTGTTGCGTGAGCGGCAGTAAAAGTAAATTTTGCAGCAATCACAAACCGTTATTTTACTTTAAGGCTGGAGTTTACACCTTGAAATATACCCCATTTTATGCACATTTTGTTCCAATTTTTCAGAGCCAATTTTAAAGTAGGAAGGGCGGGCGAAATTTTTTTCTTATTATTGGTGTTTTATCTGTCTACACATAGAACGTTTTTGTTTAATTTCTAAAAAATAACTTTTCAGCATTAAAAAATGTACAACTCTATTTTACTTTAAAATTTTCAAATAGTATTTACAAAAATATGGATATCGAAAAATTCTCTCTATCAATAGATAGATATAACTAGTGGTGGGCGATATTGAAAATTTAATATCGGTTATCGATATTATCGATATTATCGATAATATCGATAATATCGATATATCGATTATATCGATATATTTTTTTAAATTATCGATAATATCGATATATCGATATATTTTTTTTAATTATCGGTGACCGATATTATGAATAATATCGATATTATCGATATATCCATAAATATTCCTAACACTAGTAAGAATCGGTGCTTTTTGATTTAAAGTAAATAATAAGGGGAACCCCGAACCACCCAAAGTAGCAACGTTATTATTGAAAATAAGGATGCAGGGATTTTTCCCATTTGTAAGCTAGTTTTTTGTTTTAAATGTAAATTTCTATCGATAACATATCTATAATGTCGATAATATCTATAATATCTATAATATCGATAATATTGATAATATCGATAATATCGATAATGTAATTAAAATAAACAGCTGGGAAAATTTATCCTCTTGATTTTGGAGTAGCAGCCAATTTATGTATTAATTTAAATAAAACACGAAGTTTCATTCTTGTCACATATTGTATTTTAAAAATTTAATGTTTCGTTTCGTTAATTCTGACGAAGCCTAAACGGCGAAACGTTAAATTTTTAAAATACAATATGTGACAAGAATGAAACTTCGTGTTTTATTTAAATTAATACATAAATTGGCTGCTACTCCAAAATCAAGAAAATATCGATAATATCGATAAATATCGGTAATATCGATAATATCGATAATATCGATAATATCGATAATATCGATAAATATCGGTAATATCGATAATATCGATAATATCGATAAATATCGATAATATCGATAATATCGATAAATATCGATAATATCGATATATCGATATTTTTTTTTTAATTATCGGTCACCGATATTATCGATAATATCGATATTATCGATATATCGATAAATATTCCCAGCACTAGATATAACCACGCTCTTTCAAATGCCACAAGAATTTTTTTTCTAAAATGCAAATTAATTCGGAAATAATGGAAATAAAATTTTAGAAATATCAATATAATTCAGCTTTTGCAATTTAGCATGTAGGCAACACAACTAACAGGACCATTAACTCACAATGGAGCCAATACACAAAACACGGATTATAACGGATTACAACTTTCTACTAGGTATTGTTGTTTGACAAAAAAAAATTAAAATAATATAACGACAAAATCTATATTCAATACAGTAAATTCATTATTCTTTATTACATTTATCAATTTTGGTAACGTCAGAAGAATCTGAAATATTTAAAAATATGAAACAAAATTCCAAGGCAGGCATTATTCTTGTTATTGTAGGGCCTTAAATGCCGCTCGCCAGCTGTTTAGTATAATGTTGAAGTCAGTTTTTAAAATTAAAAGCGTTTCTTGAGTTGAGAGTCATGGTACTGGACAGTGTTTACAGACCTACAGAATCGAAAGATTTTTGAGAGGTCATAAATCGAAAAAAATTCGTAAACCTTTCTTTAGACCTGTTGGAATTTTAAAGAAAAATTGTCAATTAAAAATTTTCAAAAAATTGACGTAGATGCCATAGAAAAGCGATTAGAAAAAAAGATGTAATCAATTGCGAAGCAAATTTTGTTCTCGTGACGATATTGCCAAAATATACGATTAGGTTATATCCAAAAAGCAATAAAATTGGCTGAAGAATTCTATATTAAACTTCAAAAAGGGTAGCTAATGGTTTGGACCAGTGCATAGATTAATTCATAAAAGTTTATCATGACGCATTTAATCATAAATATCTAAATTGTTGGTTCTTAACTCCCAAAGTGAGTTTTTAGAGGACCAACAATGCGTACTTTCCCTAATCGATATAAAAAATTCCACGAATGCAAATTGACTACGACACGCACCAGAAAAAGAAAATATAATATTTACCATGCTATACCCATAGTGAATAGTTATATTCACATGAAACCGCATCGCAGGAAGCTTTTTAAATCTCGATTAGGTATACCTTCACCTACACTTTATAATTAACACATGCGGTTTAGGACCAGTTTTTCATTTCTTGTTTAAACTTCGCTTCAGTTAAACCAAGTTTAATTGCTATGGATACAATTGTTACAAGAATTGTATCCATAGCAATTAATCTAATTGGTTTAGCTGAATCGGGGTTTAAATCGGAACTGAAAAACCGGTCCACAAGGTAGCATTTAATGTAGTTGCAAAAACACTGTACAGGGTCAGGGTGTTAATATCTACTAAGTCGTTACACCCAAAAATGGCAGTTACAACACTTTGTATAATTATAATAATGTCAAATTGAGAACTTTTACTATTAGTTTATTATTCAATTTCCAGAGATTAAAGCATGAAAATTTGGTTACAATGATAGAAGTATTTCGATATAGGAAGAGGTTTTATCTTGTATTCGAATACTTGGAAGGAACTGTATTAGACGAACTGGAGAAGGTATCCGGAGGACTCGATGAAGAATTGTGTAGAGAAAGAATATTCCAAGTTACTAGGGCTGTACATTTCTGTCATATGAATAATGTAAGTTTGTGTAATGTTGATTCTACTTAAAGCTAGTACTACTAGCTATAAATAAAGACAAAGATGAACATATTTTTGTACGAATATTGTTTTAGGTAATTCACAGAGATATAAAACCAGAAAATGTTCTAGTATCTTCATTTGGTGTGGTAAAGCTCTGTGACTTTGGTTTTGCTCGTTTAGTTAGCATAGCTGGAGAACAGTGCACTGAATATGTAGCAACGCGATGGTATCGTGCTCCAGAACTTCTCGTAGGTGAAGCTAATTATGGTGCTCCTGTTGACATTTGGGCGATTGGATGTTTATATGCTGAAATGATGACCGGAGATCCTTTGTTTCCTGGAGACAGCGATATTGATCAGCTCTACCTTACAATTCGATTATTAGGTAAACACCTCATCTTTATTTTCTATAAGTTTGTGTTAGCCAATGGTATTGGAATTCAGTGAGTATCATAATGACCAACATACCTTTCAAAAGATTTCAAATTTCTAGATTTATGACAAACGCAACAGATGACTTTCCGTAGTATTGCTAAAACTGGATTCAGAGTAGCCGTACCGTATTGGACGCACCGTACCGTAACGTTTGAACACGTAGATTATTATGTTGTAGTTCATAGTTGTTCGTACCGTAACGTAGTATCCGTACAGTACCGTTGCAATTGACCAATTTTCATTTCTTCGTCTTACGGTACGGCAATCGTACAACCTCGTGTAAAATCGAGGGTTTTACGCGTGTGGCGTACTATTTTATCAAGTTTTTTGGCTGCTAAGTAGCACAAAAGAACTCCAGCAGCAACAATTACGTCATCTTCATTCATATTGGATGGTTTTTAAAACTTTAAATCTATGAAATAAATATTACTACTTAAAACAAGGAGGTTAGGTTATAAAACGTCAGCCGATATCTGAACTTGACAGATCTGCTGTACGCATGCGTAAAGTATTACGTCAACTTAACTATGAATGTTGAAATGGTTTATACGGTTACTGATACGGTACGGCTACTCTGAATCCAGCTTAACTGTATATTTTTCGCTTATTCTAATCCAAATTAAATAAATTACAACATCAATAGCAAAGATCTTTAATATTTTTCCGTCTCAAACGTTGAAATTAAAATTTGTGAATATTTGGATATACCTATCTCTGAATGTTTCATTTCAGGAAAACCATGTGCAAAGCATCAACAATTAATGACCAAAAACACACAACTCAGAGGAATGATTCGATCAGCAGCGAGTGATTCCAATGGTCTTTATAAAACTTTTCCAACCTGGCATTATTTATGTTTAGATTTTTTGGCATCATGTATGAAAATGGATCCTCAGACTCGTCCAACTGCAGACGAATTATTAAAACATAGTTTCTTCACACACGATAAGTTTCCTCAAAGATATTTACCGGTCTTACGAGAAAAAGTTATAATTGAATTTAATGAGAATCCTCTTCTGAGGAAACTAAAAAGCGAAATATTATTTTCTACTGATAAGGCTGATCGAAGGGAAGAAGTAAGGCCGAGAAGGTCAACTCAAATGGATCCTCCAAAGTGGCGAATTAATTTAACAGAAGGTAGTGTTAAACGAAAGTTCAGTTGTGATACTTTAAACAGCTGTGATAGCATTAGTAGTAGTGATAAAAACTTAACTGGTTTAGCAAAAAGTGGTCAAAAGTTTAGTAGTGTTTCACATACAAGCCAAAGTCAAAGCATACCGAAACAGACCTCTTTACAAAGCATGATAAAGGAAAGGGTCAGTAAAGAACTTTTAAGCACACCAAAATTAACACATAGCAATTTCGATACGTCTAACGTTACGGCGAATCAATCCGAAATCCAAATGTTACAAAAAACATTAGAAAGCCTTTCGAAACTTAGTCAAAAATCGGAAAGCAATCGACCTATATCGGCACAAAGAGAAGAAAAAACTGGGAGCCCGTTAACGCTCAATCCTCCATCACCACCACAATTTCAATCTCTTCAACCAGCACTTTCGGATTTCAACAAATCACCTTCCATATCTTCTCATCAATCGCAAAATGTTTTACATCCAAGCATTAACAACATTTGCTTTGTCAAAGATCCTCCTAAGAGGTCGCCGAATATTTTACAATCAATACAAAATTCGTCTTTGAAAGCGACTTTTAATCAAGTACCATTATTAAATCCTCCAAGAGGACAACAGTACCTGAAGAAGTTGGAAAGAAGCGTATTTTTAGATACAATGCTAATGAATGTAGAGCCTCTTGGGCAAAGTAATATTAACTCTGGACCTGCATGGCTAAACAATATCGGGAACAATAGAAGAAAGGATAAAACTAAAAATGATGAGTTTACTCTTCCGAATGTTCCTGGAGGTATGCTATGCATTTTTCTTTAATATTTTTACTCATAGTATATAGGTACATGCATGATGCATGCAATGATGCAAGTATAAAGTAAGGAATAAAATTCCTCACATTTTTATCGCTGATCTCTGAGATGGTTATTTATAAATAAATATTAAGAGGGCGACTTGAGGAGTGGGGATAGTTCAGTTTTCAAATGTAGGATTATATTTATTTCCTAGAGGGCGATACTGGTATTGATTTGAATTATTTTGAAATTATCATTTATTTTAATAAAATCTGAAAACTAAACGACGCGACGCGACGCGACGCGACTGCAGGGCACACCCAGGCACACTTGTTTTTACCAAATCTGTCACGTTGACAATTCAAACTTCATATCATTAATACTACGCAAATATGTAACTAGTACCTAATATAATTACAATTACATTGTCCAGCGGAACTTTATTTACTTTTTATTATTATTGTCTAAAAGAAGTAAAAAATAATTTATAAATTACCGTCAAAGTTGTTGTAATTTAGCGAACTACAACTAACGAAAACAGTGTGGTCTGTATAGAGCTGTGATAATGATTTCGGCCTCGCACTCAGAAGTCATAGGATCCATTCCAGGCTCTGACGAACTTTTTTTTTAAATTTGATTTCTATTTAAATAAAAATATTGATTGTAATACTTTTTATTTTTTTGCTTTTAGTATTTTTGGTTGACAAAATTAAAGAACACCGTTGACTGTAATTAATAAATTACCGATTTTAACTTTTTTTGAACAATAATAAAGGTTAATACTTCTTGCAGTTGCCTAAATTCTAACAAAATAATAAAGTTTGAAATTTATTATAAACGGGTTTGTAAGAAAATACATGTTGTATAGGGAAACTATGTTCAGGAATAAGTGTTCACAGGTACAGTGTACAAATATTTTCATTCAAATTCAAATTTAGCGCGTATTTCATGTCAACAGTGCCATCTATTCAAATTACGCTGAACTTCTTACTTACAATTGGCGGCCATTTTTTTATGCCCTTGTCAAATCAAAACGTAAGACTACCGAAAAACATTATTATCCAACGTTAATGACCCGGACTTGAAGTTTACATTCTGTGTGACCATACTTAGGTATTAACAGAATTTGACGTACCTAATTTAAAATCATAAAAATTTCTTTTTTGCTAATTTTCAAATTGAATTTAAATTAAGAATCAAAACTGTATTTTACATGAAATTTAGTGGCTGCCTAAGTTGCAATAATGCTTTGTAGAATATCTTAATTAAAAATCTAATTTTTCGTTTTTGTTCGAGTTCCGTAGTCTTAAAATTAACAAAGATTTTGTAGCTGCTGCCCTCTATCGACAAAAAGGGCAGCGTCCCCCCTCTTAAGGTGTCCATGGAGTTTTGACAGAAATTTTATTCCTTACTTTACTACAAAAAAACAATGTAATGTACAATAACATTTATTGTGCAGGCTGCGAACCTAATCTACAGAGAGCAAACTAAATTATTAATTTTTCTTTTGTTTACGTTATATAATCGCAATCGGGTCTATTCGGGTCTATTTGCGTAAACTCGGAGTGATTATTTTTAGTCGCTTGTAGCAATGAAGAATACACGTACCCCTTTTATTGTTTACTTTCTCTTTATAGTATAACCTCCAACATGTACAATACAAACGTATGTCTAGATTTTTTCTTTACGTCACGGCGACATCGGTTAAGTTGGTCCTGTACGGTGGCGAACGAAGCAGGTAGATGTGATTGACAGAAAGTTGCTGTTGGGATAGCGATGCGGGTTCCCAACAACAGCGGTTCCCAACATGTTCTGATTTTATGACCAATATTTTTATTAATATTCAAATAGATAGCTTAAAACTGTTTTGGTATCGCTGGTGCAAAACAGTAGAATGTCTCGAATTACAGTGAGCCGAGTTAACTTACTTCATACCACAGTCTGGACTTTGGACCCGACAAATAATAGTCACTTCTACTTTATCATACTCATTTATTTAACGAGAGTCGTTATCGTTTACAAATGAAGTAATGTTGCAAAGTAGGTTACGAATTGTTCGCGTCTCCTGTTTTCGGGTACTGGCGTACTGGGACCATGATGTTCAATGGTTTAAAGTTGTGATATTAAATGTAATTTTTGACAGAAAATAAAAGACAACGAGTATCGTTAAATAAACGTTTTTGATATGCAATAGACCCGTTATCTATGGATTACATAACACAATGCAATAAATGATAAATGAAATATTGAGAAATTGACGTTGGGGGCATGTGCTGTTTCCTAGTTTCGTTTTCATTGCGCTATTCAAAAGTTTCTATATTAAAAGATGGGGGAGTGCCAAAATTAGAATAACAAAACGGAAAAACGAACATCCTGAAATATCTCTTTCGATTATTATAGATGTCAGTACCTGCTTCTCCATGGTTTTCTGAACGTATCTCTCAAATAACTGCGTAAAGAAGGTATGACGCCTCGTCCTTAAACATTTCGACTCGTTACTGTAAAACTGAGTTTACCGTACTTATAACGTAAATTACTATTACGGTTGCTGCATAAGGGACCAAATTCAAATTTTACCCCGAGCACACTTTTTTCTTTGCACGGCGTTTATATTGGGAATCGATCAATCGAATCGTAATAAAATGATGTATCAGAATATCTATTCTTATAGTTAGACATGTTTTTTTGGTAGCATTTTTTCAGAAGCGGAATTTTGAAAATCTGAGTAAGGAATATGAAAGAAGACCATAAGACCATAAGACCAACAATTTTTTGGCGGACTCTCTCTCACTTCAAAATGGCGACCGAATTTTTCAAAATTTCGACTTTAACGCCCCATAACTCAAAAAACAGTTATCTGATCAGGTTCCGCAACAACTTGTTTGAAAGGCCTTTGGCAGATCCCTGTTTTGTAGATTCAAAATTTTGCATTTTTGATCTTTTAATAAATTTCCTAAAAGTTATTTTTTGAATAAAAGTACTTTACTATAATAAGTTTTTGTTTTTTTTGGATTTGTTTTCAATGCTTTTTCAGTTTTAAAAATTAAAACTTTGATTCACAACCCTCCAAGTAAAATAGGATTGGGGGCAAATCTTTATTTGTAATTTTACAAATTTTTTTTTTGATTTCCTTAATAAATTCCTTAATAAAATATTCTTTGAGTGCAATGCTTTTCTATAGATTTTTAAGTTTTGTTTTATTAACCCATTGAAATTTAAAACTGAAAGTTTTGAACCACTACCCCCAAGGTAATAGGATTGGGCACAGGCGTCCGCTTTGTAATTATAAAATTTTGTATTTTGGATCTTTCTAAACTTGAGTTTATTGAGTTCAAGGCCTTTTTTACAACTTATTAAGTTACATTTTGTATGCCTTTCACAGTGAAAAAATGAACGCTTGGAACCTCAACCCCTGGTATTAGGACCAATTTCCTATTGTGCAGTTTATGAATTGTTTCTATATAGGCAAAATTCTCGATTAGGGTATAAAATTAAGAACAAGGGTTGCAAGGGATTAGCATATCGAGACCTCCGGAAATAAAGAAAATAATTGATTAATTATTGTAGTACGAACGTGTACCTGTTCGTAACGTGTTTTGTCTTTCGGAACCTTCATCCCAATGGTTGATAAAGAGCAACTAACCGATATTTCGTACCCTCTGTATTAAATTTATTCCTAGGGCAGCTACTGTTAACACCCTGTATTTGCAGATTAGATTTTTAGGAATATGGTTTTTTCTTAGATTACTAGGAAAAAATTGAAAAAGACTCGCAAAGAGCTCTCTAATTTTCGAAAATCGAAAGGAAAATTAAAAATCTTACCTTACAAGACATCAGACAAACAAACATAGCGTGGCCGTGTTTGAACTCAGAAATTCATATTAAAAAATACTTTTAAAATACCAATACCTAAATATTTTTCCATTTTAAATTTCTTGCCAATATCCGGGATGGACAAGTATTTGCCTCTGGTACCTAACTACATCTTTTAAACAATTGAATTGGAGTAACTATACTAATGAGTTTCCTTACTTTGTGATTTTCAGCAACATCGAGTCCTAACAAAGTTAAAAAGAAACCGCAAATGAGCCCAGAGTCTCTTATTACACAAGCCATAACACCGGTAAGTAGTTTCTTTTTATTTATAACTATTACAGTAGTAGGACATTATTTGCACTTGCATTCAAGTAATGACACTTTATCCCTTGCACATTCTGTGAACACATTATTTTGTGAACACTAAATTATAATAAGCCAGACTGACATACCTAATTTTGCTTGTTTTAATTGCAGAGAATTAAGTCTACGACGTCACAAAAATCAACAACGTCAAACAATTTTACACAGCTATTTATTTAATATTTACTACATCTTCACCTAAAAACCTGTATTCGATTACAGTATGTTATGTTTCAATAACGAATTAAATAGGGGTTTAATTTACCAATGAGCAACCATAAAAATTCTTACTAGCCGGAATTTTTGATGTTATTCCAATAAAAACACAGATACAAAAACGATAAAACTTCTAAAAGTCTAAACCTCGGTCTAAACTAATTGAGTAGGTACTACCCTAACATCTATGTTTGTAATTATATAAAAAATATTCTAAAAAACACCTCTATTACTACTTTGTTTACTAGAATATAAATAGCAGATCATTTTTAAGGTTGGAGGGGAACAAGCTGAGATAGGAAAAACGCACCCTCTAATTCACATTAATTAGAACAAAGCATGTCCTTGTAGTAGGTACATATTTCGTAGTTATTGAAACATTTCTTGAAAATTAACTAAAAATAAACTAAACCAATGATGGCTTTCAAAATTCGTGTTATACCTACGGGTATAGTATATAGAAAAATAGAAATGTGTGAATTAGATTTTCAGGATTACGTGCATCCATGTTACTTTGCTATAAACTATCTAGTGTTAGAATGTAATAAAGTAGAATGTATAAAATATAGGCTATGTATATTTTGAAAAAATAGTAACTGAACACTTAGGTACCTACAATACACCCCTGGACAAAATTAACGCACCACTATATTTTTTGGATCCAGAAAGGTTATAAGAGCTTTCTATTGTAATAAATAAATGTTGAAAGATAACAGGTTAAGTAAAAAGGCCAAACGGCGAATTTACGAGACAATAATAAGGCCAATAATAAAATAGGTGCATATGCAGCAGAAACAACGACGATGATTGGAACAGAAGAAGAAAAATTTAAGGCTTTAAAATATTTGAAAGGAAAATTATAAGAACAATAACAGGTCTGAAGAAAAAAAATGAAAACGAAGTTAGATGTTAGACAAGTAAGGAATCACGAAAGTTGAAGCGTTACTGGGCGAGGAAAATATAGTACGAATTATTAAGGTGATGAACATAAGAAAAAAAGGGTGCATTGAGAAGTATTACAAAGTGGACACCGTTGTACAGCAGACACAAAGGAAGACCAAAAGATAAGTGGAGAAGGATGGTTTACATGACGAGAACGCACAAATCCGTTTGATGTGTGATTCCTTTTTTATCTTCAAATCTGAGCAACAAATATTTTATAGCGTCTTTTAATTTTTAATTTTTATTTGCGAATAGGATTCAATTAATGTTATTTCTGGTTTTATTTTTGTTTGTCCTTCCTTTTAAACATAATCAGAATGGAGCACATAATTTATCCGAAGAATTGAAGATGAGTGCGTATTATATTCCAAGAACATTGGCAGTAAATCATACAACAATAAATCGAATAAAGAATATTCTTGTAGCGATTCAGGGATCAGCATAGTTGGCTCTCACTCTAAAAGACGAGGACAAGGGCGCGCTACATACAGCGGGACGGTCGTTTCTTTGAAAATAATTGCGCAATAGAAAAAAGCCCAGCACTATAACAGAGGATGTCCAATATGAAATCATTTCAAGTCGTACTGGAAAAATGTGAAGAGAATAATCAGCCATCAAGGGTGAACTATAGTAACATGCAATAGTGCTTCTAGAGAACCGATTGAAGGAGGGTTCATTAGGTTCTGGTCTAGGGATTTCGTATGACGCTGGTTCAAAGCATGGTCTCGCTATTTATTGGAGACAATTTCCTGCTGATGCAAGATAGTAGAACGAAACGTTTCCGAATGAGTTTATCCGCCATAACTTCGCTTCATTTGAATGATTCGTAGAATCTTTTGATGCGATGCTAAAACGAATTACTCGCGTAACCAAACCGAAATTCTGATTTATTTTCCCATTTGATTTTATAGCGTACCGAAATCGTCAAAAAACGCCACAAAAATGATTCGCAGAATCGTTTCTGAATTTAATGCAGACCGCCGACATTTGTCGCATTTCTGGTGTATTTGTGGCGTTCCTAAACCGTTTCAATGATTTTGAGAATCGATTTAGAAATGCCACAGATGGTATCTAGGAATGCCCAGTCTTAAGTAGCGAGAGAATATCGTAATCATTGCTTCCATGGATTGACCACCCAGAAACCCTGATTGAAACCAGATAAAACATATCTGGGAATTGTAAACGTGGAGTTGATTGTCGCATCTATTCGTCTTCGACAGCTTGAAGAGGAGCATTCAGGGAGTGGGAGAACATGTCCCACGATGATATCTAGAATTTGATATTTAGGGTCCCCAGAAGGAAAATAATTTTAAAAACTTCGTGGGTTAATTTTGTCCATGATTTTAGTTAATTTACATAATTTGATACAATCCACACACAACAAAAACACTGTTTAGCACATGCAATAAAGTAAATCTGTGGATGTTTATCACTTTGATTAGTTTTGTAGACATTTGTTATGTAGTTTGCAGTGATGTAGATATGTAGTAAAATAATTTTGTATTAAAAACTATAACTTTTCCTTTTAGGATATCAGATATAAGAAGGCAAAGAGGAAATACGTATTTTTGGATAATGTGACTCCTTGCTACAAAAATGAAAAAGGTTGATTGTATATTTATATTCAATTTTTTATTATATTTTATTATTTCCAAAGTAATAAAACATATACATGCAGTACTTCTTTTTGTAATGTTATCAGACACAGAAATTAAAAAAGCTTAATCAAGCAAATACACAGAACTAGCAGATAAAAGAAACTAAATGTCTAAATATAAAATTATAAAAAAAAATTAATACTCAAATATTACACAAAACACACATTTTCGATAAATAACATAGTCACAAAATTTTAAAACATGAAAACGATATTTGGCTTGAAAATGTCAAATATTTACTGCAATGGTTGGGGTTATACATGGTTTACAATATTTCATACTAAAACGAATTTTAGGCTCACATAAGAACTAAAATTGGAAATAATGCGCGAAACTTAGATGGAAATAAATTATTAATCGTTAATAAAATTCGACTTAAAAGAGTATTGTTCTAAGATATTTGTTGTAAAATCAATTGAGAATATTATTATATGTATTAATAGTTAGGTAATATGTACTTGTAGGGTTTTGTATTGATGTTGTTCTTACAATACTAAACTGAGATGAAGGAGAAAGCTTTTATGTACTAATATACACAGTTGGCTTTAACAAAAATGAGCGTAGTAAGGATTAACAATAAGAATTTGGTTCAAAATCTTATTTTAAAGTCACGTTAGATGACAGCTTCTCAGGTAAAAACTCGTTATAAACGATGACTTTTAATTTTACTTATACCGTAATGTCTAAATATCTAACTAGGTAGTCAAATTGTGTATTACACAAAAGCATAATCACAGCAATAATATACAATCCTCCTAAGCCATTTAGGATTTCTCTTCCAGCATTTCTTGTACAGCAGAATTTCCGTTCCTTGGACAAGCTTGCTTCAGCTTCTCTCCTCCTGATAATGGATATTGGCGATGATATGCGATGAGATCACCTGAAATAAATAATAGGTAATATTAGAAGGACCTTCATAATATTTATTTTTGTTTCTATTTGTTATCAATCAAGACTAAATCTCGCTTATACAGTGTGTACCAAAACTGTGTAGCCAAACTAAAATCAGATAATTCTTTTTGACAGCTGGATGATGATGAATTTTTGGCCAACAGCAAACATTCACGAATTATGTCAAAAAGTGCCTTTTGTCAGTACAGATTCATCATAAATTCCATCATTCTTTTGTTATTTAAAAAAATAGAAATGTTTTGAACATCTTTGACGTTCCGTAGAGCCACGATGAGGCACTTTTGGATAGAGGTAAGTTGGGTTAAATCGTCATAATTTTGCCTGAGGAATAGTAACGAGAGATCAATAAAAAAAACCAATTAGGGCAGGCTGTGAAATTGAATTATTTTAAATTGGTACTGTAGAACACACAGAATGACATTTCTGACATGAAAATTTAAAACTGAACGCTCTTGTCTAAGTTTTTTATTTGATTTGGTGAAAAAAATTCAAGTTTGAAAAAACTTAAAAACTTAGACAAGAGCGTTCAGTTTTAAATTTTCATGTCAGAAATGTCATTCTGTGGATGTGGCTACAGTACCAATTTAAAATAATTCAATTTCACAGCCTGCCCTAATTGGTTTTTTATTGATCTCTCGTTATGTGTGCTTTCAGTTTAGGTTCTGGTTAGTGCCGCATGCAGTCTATTATAAGTACTGTGTCATAATGAACTACTGTGTATTAATCTTTTCTATATCCGATTTAAAGGGCCGATTTTACAATACTGGTATAAACCTGGAATAAGCTATTCCTCAGACAATTACCAGGGTTACAATTTTTGTAACAATTGTAACCATGACTGTTGTCGGAGGAATACTTTGTTCCAGGTTTATACCAGTATTGTAAAATCGGGCCTTAATAAAAGAATTTTTGAAAGTGTAATAAAACCTGATTTTGTGATTTTCAAATACTTTTTTTAGAACTTGTAAGACTACGAAATTCTTCAATTAATTCCAATTACGGTTTCATAGGTGCTAAAGCTTGTGTGCGTTCTTGGATTTTCTAAATTTAAAAATTAATAAAGGTATAGGGGGCATATAGTACCTACCCGCAAAATTGATTTGAAAATGCTTAATTACCATAGGAGTTCACAAAGCTATGTACAGTCAGTGACAAATGACCAGTATGATACCACTGAACCCGCTTTTCTGATAAATATAAGAGGTACCATAACGCCGTTTTTATTGTTTTACAGGTATGTTGTTGGTAACGCTGTTAACAAGATGAAATCAAATATAAAAAAATGTTATCTCAGTAAAGCGGGCGATAGAGTGGTACAAGACTGGTGAAAACATTTGTCACTGACTGTACAAGCCGTTTTTATACCCCCAATTACAGGGACGACGCCGACGCCCAAATAAACACATAAACAAGGTTTCCTTATTAAATATAGAATCAGCCTAATAATCATCAGTACATGGATAATTACGGTATTACTCATGCCGATCTATAATTAAATTACGTAGCGCGCGTGCACAAATAGAACGTCGACACTTGTTCATCATAAGCCAAATTATCTATGGGGGTTCGGTTCCTGTATGGATCCATGTTAATTATTTTTAAGACGTTTTTGTTTCATTTTTTTCAATTTGTCAAACTTGAACTGCTCCGAACTTGCACGATAAAATGCGATAAACGTGATTTCTCGCATGAGAATTGATCAAAGGAAGGCAGCCATCTCATTGGTTTATTAAAAAATAAACGCAAAATAATCGCATACGAAACGTGCGAGTTCCAGAATATAGGGTATAGTGTAACCAGACCTTGAATTTTTATCAGAAAATTTCAGTAGTAGTCTCCGAAACATTGCTGGTAGGTAACACACGAAACCACAATATATTTAAAGAAACGAGTGCGTTAGCACGAGCGTTTTCTCGGTTTTGTATTGTGCTTGAGTGCTTTACCTTAATATAGCAAGAATGTTAAGGGCACTACAAAAATACAAGCTCGAGTTATATTAATTAACAAGACCAGAATATGTAATCAGAAAATAATAAACTGCTAGTAAACAACACTCTACCAACAAGTAAACAACACTAGAGCAACGGGTTTTTTATCACAGGAAGGGGCATTTTTATAGGACCAAGCGGATTTATCGCGAAAAATGGAATCCTATTGGCTGACGTTTCGAGTGTTACTTAGTAACTACTATATGAGTGATTTTGTCAATAATACAGCCCCCATACGTGATGCGAGTAAGTATTCTTACCATAGGCGCTTTCCATGGGTACTCTGGAGTTAGAGTAGTCAATGCAAGTGATCGTTACTCAATGAAATTTTAGGAAATATAAAAAATATCTACGGCAGATTGAGGAAAAGCCTTATCGGAACTAGAAGTTAGCGGTACGCCGCCGCCTATAATCTAGAGTCTAGGTCTCTAGGATATGGTAAGATATTCTGCAGATTTAGTGATGGAAGTGTTGGAATGCAAAATGTTAAAGTATTCGATTCCTAAAAGTTCTCGAGTAGTCTCGAGACCTGTGCAAAGTATTCGAATGCTTGTTCGCGGATTCAGTTTTTCCGATTATGCAAAAAGCTTCTGAACTCGAATGCTTATGGATATTTATCGATATATCGCCCACCTAGGGTTGCCAACCGTACTTTATAATAACGTATCCTACTTTATTTTTGGTGAATATACTTTATACTTTTGCATAAAAATAAAGTATGCAAAAATACTTTATTTCGAGTGGACGTGATTTCCGAACGATTTTTTGATGCCTAAGACAAAACAGAAACCCACACACGCTTAAATTGACTATTACTGAACGAAACGGAAGATGCCAAGACCGTCGAGGTCGACGTCAAGGTCAAATGTGAATTCTGCCTCATTATTTAGCTGATTTTGTTGTTGGTTTGACTGATTTAAGGCATTAAAAACTTAAATTTCTAAAATACTTTTTTTTTCTTTCAAATACTTTTTTTTTCCTCTTTCAAAAGACAAATTAGTAATTACGTTATTTTCCTTAAAAAACCCTACGCCCATCCCTACTCGCATCGCACATTCATACTCGGATTCGCGTACTAATTAAATTATTACCTACTGGCTGCGTACGTTCTGATTGTGTGCGAATAATTATGTGTATAAGTAAGGTGAATTCGCTTTAAATGTAAATTTAAATTTGTAGTTTTGCCGAAACATTTGAATTTTTTACAAATTTGACAAGTAACAAATTTTTTATTGCTGGACTTTTTAAAATGTTCCCAACACTCCGATGTTTTTGATCTGGGCCTCATCTTTTTTTATAAAAATTTAAAGTAAGAATCAAAAATCAAATTAAAAACTAATAAACGTAATGTAGTAATGTTATATTCGTAAAAAAACCAGACTGCAACCGCAAAATGCAAATGAGAATTGTGAACTGAGTCTGAGAGTTCAGACCTTGAGAGAAACTGGCATTCCAATATATCGAATTGATATTTGTTATCGAATACTGTTGAGTCAACAGTTTTCGATATCAAATTGCGTTGACTTGACTGCACAATTCGTATGCACCGCGAGTCCCGAGATCGAGCTGCTTTGGAAGTAGCTGAATAATTGTTGCGCACGCACCGAGTGATGAATTCGAATTCAAGTCTTGCAAGTCTCGATTCTGCCGAGTATTCGAATACCGATTTTTCGATTCTTGACAGTATTCGATTCTGCCCATCATTAGTCTAGATGCTAGATCATAGGCGGCGGCGTGCCGCGGACTTATGATAAGACTGTTCCAGTGTTCCCCACTGTTGCGTATAGATGTTTTTTCTGTTTACATATTTTTTTATATTTCCTAGACCCTCTTCAACTATTTAATCCAAGGCCAAGGATTATTAAATTTTTTAAATCACATCAAATATTTCGTATATTCTAACATAACTTAAGTATTAATGTGATAAGTTTATTCTATTATTGTATGCCTTTAGGCTATTATTTATTTGGAATATCCGTTATTTTTGATTAAAAATTGCAATAATTAGAAATTCTGTTACAGAATGGAAGCAAAGACCTACAGTGAACAATAAAATAAAACTGTATCATCGAACATCTGCCGACTACTTTGCAATTAATTTTTAAATTAAAGCTATTTAAACTATTTTTAGTTTACAGCTGTAATGGCTGTATACTATGTAGTACAGTTATTACACAGACAGTATGAATCTGTGTCGATGAATGGCAATTTGTAATTACTGCTGCTGCTAGTAAAAGTTCAGTGGCCGATACAAATATTTAGTACCTATCTAATAATTTGTCTAAGTGAACCTTCCAATAGAGGAAAAACGTTAAAATATTAAGCCGTAATAATATTATGTACGTATACATACATTTAGTTAGTACATTGATTCTTTCCGCGTTAGTACCTAGAAATGTAATTGAAATATAAATAGTATAGCTTTGATCTTGAAAATAAATACACATTTGCAAGGATACCTACATTTGTAGGTTTTAAGAGAATTAAAAGCGTACTGAGCGTATGACAAGAACATCTATGTTCACGCCCGTTTCACGTTTACTTCTGAGTAAATTTTAAAATTCATCTTGAATAAACACAATAGCATCATCATATCCTATTCCGGTAATATTTAACTCCAGAATTTGTAAGATATTATCATATTTAATATTTATAGCCATGCCGTCGCGTTGTTAACAAAAAAATTAGGAAATAAACTCTATTCTTTCTTAGCAGAAACAATTAGTCTGGCAATTCAACAACCATAACAACTGGAAATGACGTTTTAAAATTAGTTTTTAGAATTGAATCTTTACAACCATTAACAACAAACTGTTAACGTTAATGTAAATATCCACAAGTATGTGCACAATAGATGCTTTTGTTAATTTAAAAATTAGCTAAAAACAAACACTAACGTAATACAAACAAATTTATCCTATTAGCGTAATGAAGTAACGGCTTAAGAATGCTTTCGTTATTTTGCAAAATATTTTTTAGCAAAACCTATAATCTGAAGCATGTTATTCCAAATTTTTTACACCTGCAACAATTATTGCAAACAGTACGGCAGAAATAAATTATACTGTACTCAGCATGGGGTGACCTAGGATTCCTTGCATGATATTAACAGATTTGTACGAGTTAGGGTGGAGACAAGTTTTCTTCTTTCTCTTTCTATGTTAATTTTTTCAATTATTGGCAGTTTAGTTACTAGTAGAGTACCTTGATAATGAATGTGATATTCATTATCAAGTCACTCTAGTTACTAGTAACTTTAAAAGTTTTAAATGTCAACATTTGTCCCCACCCTTACTCATACAAACTAGGGAGGGTGACCCAATTTGGATGATCAGTATTAGGCCTATAGGGTATCCAGTAACTATTGTCGCAAGGTAAAAAAAACTGAGGACGCTGAGGGCATATTCTCGAGTATCGGTATCGAAAAATCTTGCTCTTCTGCATTTCTTTTTATTCAGGAAAAGTACCATTGCGGAAAAACGCAACAATTGTAAAGCGCCAATAAAATTAGTTATTTATTACGAATATTTACTTGAAAGTAATTAGGTACTAATTACATTTCTTGAACATGATTTTTCTACGTCTGAACTACAGTTCAATGAAAATTAGATGGCCTCTGGCCACGAACTTATATTTAAGGTACAGGGACGGGTCGGCGCGCAAAATAAACCACATTAGCACGCACATATTTACGCTAAACCGTCCTTGAGAATAATTAATCTGTTTTTTCCTATATGTAATTTACAAAAACTACTAAACTCTTATGTTGGGTTGTCTAATTCTGCTATCATTTTCAAATGAACACGCGTACATAGTTTTTTGCAAGGGACACCCAGTATATATGATCTGCTAAGAGTAGCTAATCTGGGCCCACAGACATAGTACCATTACAGAGACAACGGCAATCAACATCAATACATATATACCGTGTGTCCCTGGGAAGACGGAACATAGGGATCTTATAATGCTAATTTTTTAAAATGATCCACGAGTGCTTTGAAGCATTTGTCTTGAGACAATTACACGAATGTCACCGATCGTTAACGATTTCCATGCCGACCATGTATGATCATCTCCAGATCAACTTTTTTGTTTATGTTTTAAAAATGTCAATTTACTAAAACCAAAGAAAATTAAAGGTTATGTTCATGTTAATTTTTTTTAAATGGGGTCCTAACTTAACTGAAGTACAGTTTAGAGCTGACAACCAGTAATGCCAGTTAAATTACATGTGAAATGTGAAAATTTATTTTAATAGGATGATCTTGATGTATAAACCGAAGAATTTGATACGACAATCACTGTCTACATTTACATGAACCAATTTGAGCAAATAATTAATAATTTTATTTCTAACGACATTCAAGAGCGCGAGCTGTCAATTCGTATTGTAAATAATTGTTGAATCGTTTGTTAGTATAACGCACGCGCGTATTACATCTGTATTAGCGAGCGCGTTAAACAGCTGACATAACGACGTCGACGCTTCCACCAAATAGAAATTCAAAGCACTCGTGGATCATTTAAAAAAATTACCATTGTAAGATCCCTATGTTCCGTCTTCCCAGGGACACACGGTATATACCGGGTATCCCTGTGCCAAAACGTTCCAGGTCAAAGCGGTCGCGCCAAAACGTCCGGCCCCCCTCTCAGTAGGTTCGGTAAAATACAACTCGTCTTTTGCTACAATGTTTTATAACACGATTCTAAAATACACACAATTTTAGTTTTTGTTTTTCATTTTCTAAATATTTGACTATTTTTTTCTTTCATTTTAGTTTTACTCGTAGAATAAACCTTTAACCGATTTGTGACTATATTTTTGACTAATCCTGTAGAGATGTATTCTAAGTAGATGCCAAATTTTAGGCCTTACTTTTATTTTTTATAATGATTTGAAAGTTACAGGGTTCAAGTGGAACCAAAACTAAAAATCATTCCGCACATTCTGCTTCGTGCTTGAGAAAATTACCAACATAAATGATTAATATTTTATTTCGCTGTTTTTTTTTAATCGAGCCTTGATTGTAATGTAAGTACACTATACCTCGTAATTCAAATACACCCACAAAGCTCTATCAAGGTCTCAGACGCTATTGACTAAGGTAGGTATTGCATACCCATAAAAATAGATACTTTTGTAAATTAATCCAATTAAAATTTATCAAGGTACTACTCTAGCAAAACATAAACGTATTTTACAATCAATTTCACGGTTACAATATTACTATATTCTTTCTTGGACTCAAACCATGTAACAATAGCAAGTACTACAGAATGTATAATGATTTTGCATAAAAGCAGAACATTTATAAATATTTCGGAAATTATATAAATCGATTGCAATATTGCATGAACTTATATACCTACTTTCCTTTGAAAGTTTTATAAATGTGATATTTTGCAATTTCCCATACTTTAAATTAAACACAAAGACATTTTTGGAAACTATAAACTAATGATTAATAACTAGCTGGAAGTGCAACTGAGAAAGTTAGAAATCGAGAGTATCCGTTCGACTTACGCGTGGGGAATACTACATACACCTACAAACGAAAAATGAAAGACCTTATGTTAATACTGAAAGCAAAGCGAAAAGAGACGATCTCAAATTAAATTTGTACGTACAAGTAACCTCGAAAGAAATTATCAGGAAAAACTGTATTAAATGGGATTGGTATATAAACATAAAAAAATTAAATGCAGTTCATGGTGATGTTATAAAAAAATATTCCATGGTCAGACAAGAAAGGAGTCACTTGACCCCGGTTTTAAAATGAGTGCATTTCCATTTTTGAACTTTGTTGAATAGCAGATTGATGATGCATTCAAAGCACGCATTCTCACTTAAATAAATAATATACCTATATAAGAAAGCATTCACTATTTTATGTGTACACCATCAGGCCCGGTTCCAGGGGTTTTGGCGCCCTCGGCAAAAAGTATCAAATTGCCGCCCCTTTTAGAAAAACCGAATTAATTCTGTACTGTTTTTTATTATAATTTTTAAAGAAAATGTTTATTCCCGAAGCAAATATGTTGAAAAAAAAGAGTAATATTGCGATAAATTAATGTCGTGGACGTGCTTTTCTTTCAAACAAAAATAGTATGGTAGCAATCTGCTGCCGTAAACGCAAATTCGTTCAATAATACCGTATAATTTGCTTTTGTAGGGCCAAATCGGTTTATAATTTTGTCATTTTGGCGCCCCTGCAAGTTGGCGCTTTGGGCGGCTGCCCACGTTGCCCACGCCTGGAACCGGGCCTGACACCATAACCACTATTGCTACCTTTTTACGGTAGTGATAGCTTTTTCATTATCCTGCGGATAAAGCCTTTAAGGAGAAATTTTTTGAAGCATTTCGAGTGTTGTTTTTTCAAATGTCTAAATGTATTCTTTCAAGTATCCCCTAACACTAACCGATTCTTATAATAATAAGTATTTTGTCTATTTTGGTCTATTTTACTGTAAAGTTGTTAGAATAATTATTAAACTTAGGGCACAGCTACCTTCTGGAATTAGACACCCAGCAGAAGACTAAAGACAGTATATCGGGTGTTCACTATTTTAGAAGTAAAATCGCGCCTTCAATATCATTAAGTAAGATCATTTAATGTGTCTATAATTTTATTTATCAATTGAACCAGTAAAACTGTTCAATAAAATATTGCATTTCTATCGTGTCTGAGAATGAACACATCGTATATTCAAGTCAAGGCATCTCCTTTATCTCATTTTTAAAATTCGGTTTGACTTAGTATAGTTTAGTATCAAGGAGAATCATAAGGTAAACTATTGTATTCGTGTAAATTATATGCTGTCTTGTATGTCACAAAAAAATTAAATATAGTATTTCAATTTCACAAAACAAATCATAATTTAAAATATTTTATTTCTCTACCATTCAAATTGAAAATTTGTAGCCTCCCATTAATTAGTACTGAAAATAAAAGTTATTTTCAATGGAAATGTTTTTATGTGGGAAAGAGATCATTAGAAGCGAATTTCACATTAGTTAGTTCTATTTACAACAGCACAAATTAGCCGGTGTAAATATTAAACAACAAATAACCTTGAATAGAAACAATCACACAAGCTACTAAACATTATTTATTTGTAGTTTTCGTATATGTTACGGGCAAAGTGAGGAATGAGGATAATCTTAGGATTACCCGGGTAAAGCGCACTCAAAGGCGTCTTATCCAATAGGTGTTTGGAGGCCTTTGAGTGTGTTTTACCCGGGTAATTCCAGCTGTATCCTCATTCCTCACTTTACCCCTAACATATACTTATACATACATAATACAACGAGTGCTCTGAGATTTGCCGGCAATATTTGTCAATCAATACGAGTTGCTGCTATGACGAAAATAATTACGAGCGGTACACGAGTAATGATTTTCCAAAATCAACAGCATGTTTATCTGACATATTATTGTCGCTGGAAGACTCTACTACTCTTCAGTTGTCATAAAAATATTGTCAATAACATAGCCTTCCGATTGGTTCAATTTTTAAAAAAGGACGCTTCTCATTGGTTGACGAATTATGAATTGAATTCTCAGTCAAAGAAGCCACTTTGAATGTAAAAGACATTTTTCCGCGACATGCCCCGAAAGCCCAACTTTCCTCTCGCAAAATAGTGAGGAAAATGTAATACTGTTGTGTTAAGTGCTGACGCGCGCTCCCTGCATTATCGACTGCGTTTCAAATCGCAACAATAACCTAACTTTTCTTGTTTATAAATAACATTTTTGTGTTTAACATAATGGCGTAGAAAAAAATTGTGTTTAACACGAGAGGAAAGCACTTTTTTCTACTCTCACTCGGAAACTGCCGATCGCGAAGCGAAAGGTCAGTTTTCAAGGGGCAACAAACACGCGCGCGAAAACAAAGCAAAAAATTTAAGTAATTGTGATTTGATTGGCTGTTATGGGACAAATGCGTAACTTTCATTGGCCGGCGTCTGTCACGTACACGTGAATGCGATAGTCACTCAAATATTATTTCTAAATTATCTGGTAAATTAAATTTAGACGTTTTTTTTTTTTAAACTATACGTGTTGTGCACCTCCACCCCGTTTGGGAGAATGACGGTAAGGACCTATTCTATTATTGAAGGCCAAATAGGTAAACTACTATTAGCACTATTAGCGAGAGTGAACAGGAAGGTAATCAGTACATCATTGTACACTTCAGTTGTATGACCTTGAAGTACATACAGATTTTAGAATTTACTATTATAGGTACATTATTTTTAGTTGTCTCACCGGGTGGTCTTCTTCATGAAATAAACAAACACAAACATAAATTACGATTAAAATATTACCGCAACTAAATTAATAGGTATACGTAATATTTTTAATCAGTTTGTTTGCATTTGATACGATACCTACATTTAAAAATTTAAAATAGAATTACGTTTTCCACATATTATTATAATTTTAACTACAAATTCACATTTGCTTATAAAGTTTGGCGAATTACCTGCGTTGAGTCAACTTCAAATGGATATGTTAAAAATATAAAAGTAAAAGTAAATAGTACTATGAAATTGTATGAAAAGGTCAATGCAGTAGTGACGCTGCAAATTTAACTTTGACATGACATTTTTCGAAAGGCAATTATCAAATATGCATTAGGTAGGTATAATCAAAATGCAAATATCATTCCTCAGTTGTCATATCAACTTATTTATCTCAGAAGGGTAGGGTTTTAAAATATTTCCGCATAGGAATATGATTTGTATGCATTTGCTTGTTTTTTTGCACTAAACAAATATTATGCAGGATTACTACTTACTAGGTTGAGACATTTTTCAACCACATGTAAATCAGAACATGACAACATATCTGCAGAAATGGTATTCTGTATTACAAAACACAATTGAAAAATAGTCAGAAAAGTAGTATTAGAAGATTTCAACAAACACGTAATAGCTAATTTGTATATTAAAACCACCGCGCTATCGGGGGCCCGGCAATTTCTTCAAATTTGCAAATGCAACTAAACATGACAAGAGTAGAACAAAACGATAAAACGAATACTGGATACAAAAATAAGCAGCGACGACCACATCACCGATAAAAATTCTACAAAAGAGGGGATTAGACGCCGTATATCCCAAAATTATTTCCTAAATTCAAACTTTTTTTAATAAGAGAGAAGTTTTTTCGACAATAAAAGACCAAAAACAAGCTTTTCTCTCAAAATTTTTCCAAAATTTTTTTTTATTTAAATCAGTTTTCAAAAAAAAATTTTTCATCAAATTTTCTCTCACAAAAAAGTTCTCATAAAATATCTTTCAGAAACATATTTCTCACGAACGCAGTTTGCGTAAAATCAAAGGTAAAATTCAAAAGAGGAGGTATGTTCCGGCTTGCACCAACGACAGACGCATGGAATAAAGCTTGCAGCCGCCTAAATATTGATTTTATCAAAAAATATCTTTAAATAAAATTTATTTGTCATATTTTTTGCTATCTTTTCATGTGTAGTCAGTGACAAATGTTTTCACCAGTTTTATACCACTGTGACCAGCTTTACTGAGAAGTATCACTTATCACATACGTTTCTCTATTAATTTGGTTTCTATTAGTTTATTATATTTAACACGTGCAAAAATAACCACATGTCTATCTTAAGGGTGCTAGACTTAATTGGTTTAAAGATCACTTAAGCGTGAAATCTATATTTCTATATTTTGTGAGAGTCATTACGATATACCCTTAGAAAGAGAGAAAACACTCTTGTGTTTTAAACCGCAAAAACGGCTAATATTCCCACACACGCTGATGGATTGTCCGTTGACGAATTAAGAAGAATTTATCCACCCTGCGCTGAATTACGATACAAATTACACGTTCAATTATCAGTGAAATACAGAAGCTGCGCGGCTTTTTTGATTTGTTTTACAAATGTGATACTGTTTAATTGCGACCACCCTGGTATAAAAACAACGCGAAATTGCTTTCTGCAAACCGATATCAACAAAAATAATCGACTATTCAGCGTCAGGGTGTTGTTATAATCCTGAGTTTTTGAAACTACTATGTGATATAACTTTTTCGATGGCTCTGGGCTGCGAAGCTTGGAATATTGCACACTATCTAATGGAACTCTTCTCTTCAGACCCATTCGATGGATTAGTTAGGCTAACCTGATGCCCCACAGTCTTATTAAGAGATTTCATTGCACCTGCTTTCAGAAAATTACTAAACCACAAATCTATACCTACCTCCGATATGTTGACTCTTTCTGCTTTCACTTGGAATGTTGGAATGCGTAGAGAGAGGCTTTTAAAGCGGCATAACTAATTTAAGACGAAAAATTTAGGGTATATATCACATGTTGTTTTTACCTTTAGTGTCATACTTTATTCCTAAAGAACGTATTGCAATTAAAAGTGGGCGCGTTTAATTAAAGATAACGCACGAATGACAAAAATAAAACTGACTTCTGTTGATACATAACTCAACTTATCTTAAATACGTACACTATTCAAAGTCAACCGAGACAAAGCTTTTATAACCGTGACATATTATGATATACTAGTCATAGTGTAGGAGTGGTGTAATGAACTTTCATTCAACACAATGCGAGAAAATAAACTAGCTTTAAAAATTATTGATAGTAACTAAATTTTTATGTTCGTATGTACCTATTTTTGGTACATATGTTTATAGATGTATATGATGTTTGTCAATAATGCCAAAAATATAAACTTAGCAAAAGATGAAGTTTCTTCATTATGGTTCCCAAAATTAACATTTGAAACGAAGTAAAGCATAGACCTTACTAAACCGTAATAACGATACCAATAATTTTCTACCGAGCATCTTTCAACAAGAGTTTTTGTAATGTCGTTGGTGGGAAAATTCGATTGTATCCGTTTTCCAAAACTGATTCATAATCTGACCTGCTTTTAAACTATCGACTGGTATCGACGTGACTTTTTCAGTGTTTTAATATTTCTGACGTGTATATTTTTAACTGAAATAAAAAGGTAGGTAAAAACCTTACCTAATGTCCTGTGTTCAACGTGATTCTTTCCCAAGAAACTGTAATGTTTGCCAGCATTGACTAGATAGTGTTTGCATTTGTCAGGAGCCCGATATGATAAAGCGTATCCCCAAATCCTTTCGGATAATCGAACGAGAAATGTTCCATCTGGTTGCTCCGATAACAGGCTTTCTGCTTCCAACCTTGTTATAAGCCCTAAAAATCGGAAATATAATTTAACGTTGCACTTCAAACAACACTGTAGGGGGGTCTCCAAAATAAGAAACGTATGCATGGGGATCTCGTAAACTGTAAGAGATAGAGATTCGGTTAAATGAGACGAAACGGCCAGCGTATTGAAGACTACTACGATCACCATTTAATTTCTATAAATTTTGCGCAGTTTTCAGTAGAGGCTGAAAAATCAAAAGTTAATGTCTTTTTCTCCCTTTGCACTGATTGGTTTGATTGATGTGCCTCCACAACAGAGCAATGCGCAAAAAAGTGTTTGAGCCCATTGAAAAACCCAGTTTCTCTATTATAACACCAGCATGTTTAAAAATAACCAATACCTTGAAAAGTTGGCGACTTACAAAAAATCTGAATAAATATACAGATTTGAAATCTGTATTAAAAACCATTTTGCGCTATTGCCTATAATAATCAAAAATAGGGAAATAAAAAACCGAAAAAGAATTTGAATGGTGATCGTAAGTAGCCCTCAATACGCTGAACAGTTTTTCTCATTTAACAGAATCTCTATCTCTTACCGTTTACGAAATCCCCGTACATGCACGCCGCATCTTGAATACCCTTTATAAGAAATATTTTGCTTGCATATTTAATTATCTATTCAACTATCGAAAAGAATATCCAAAGTTTTTTGTATGATTAAAATAAATATTATTATACCTGCACTGGATAAAAATCTGTGCAGTTAGATTATTTTCTCCGTCAATTCATGATATCGTAAAGAAATTCCAAGAGGAACACCTTAGTATATAACTTATAATCTATATGTTAAAAGAAAATAAATCCAGAAACTACAAATGACATGCTTTCTCAATAGGTACTTAAAATAGTAAAAGAAAGCTGGCTAGTATTTTCTGAAACGGGTAACAAGAACTAGACATCGAAAATTAAGTAGGTTCATTGATATACCGGATTAAATAAGAAAGATGATACTTCAGTAGGTAGTCGTTAGTAACAAAGTCGGTTCTCGTGCTTGTTTTAAGTGACAAGTGATGGTTTATTTGTGATATTAAGGACAATAGAAATGTAGGAACAATTTTAAACTTACCATGAAACCATGGTTCTACATTGTTTGACAAATCGACTCCTGCCTTCTTGAGAAGTTCGTTAGTTCTATACCACTCCAGGACGGCTTGTTTTCCGGGAGGGACTCCGGGTGCAGCATCGCTGTATGCAGTTTCAAAATCTGGAGCGCTGTTCAGTCTGTGTTGTTCACGAGCTTTTCTTGCAATTTCCCTAATTTGTTGTTCTGCTTCTTTCGCCTTACGTTCTGAAATTAATAACGAATTGCAATAATCTTTTAATTGTTGCTAAAGACATAATAAATTCAAGAAAATATGATATGATTCTAACTTGCTAACTAGCAAACAAGGGTTTGCAAATTAAAAGTAGCTAATTTTGAAGCAACATCTTCATTTAGAATACGTTCAGTGCCTAATTGGAGATCGTATTGGGAATACTTGTTTTTTATGCTAAATTTATTTTCTTATTTTTTTGTTTAATTAACAAATCAGAGAAATGCTTGGGTTGATAACTAAATTAGCAGTGGCCATATCCCAAGGGGGTAATGGGGCAATGGACCGATAGGTTGGGAGATTCAATCAACCGGGAGTGTTGGGGGTACGGAGATATCGGGCCGGGAATCATCTTCCGGAAAATTTTGATAAATATACAATGTTACGCAGGAAGCTTAACTACCGTAAGATTAAGATTCATTCTAGTAACAATAACATTCTGGATCTGGGGGGGGGGGGTCAATCGCTTCCCTTTGCCTTTTCCTGTGGGCGCCCATGTCGCTGGTCAATTATGGTCAATAGAAAAAAGCGTTGCTAGTTGTAGCAACCCTGAGAAACTTGCTACACTACACACTTGCTATTCCAGGTTTATACAGAATGATCAACAAATCCCTTCTTGGATTTCGAGATAGAATAGAATAATTAGATAATGCTAAGTTACTTCAAACACGTAGAATAATTTAATTTACAAAACAAATATGTATGGAAGATAGTAATATAAATATCAAATAAAATATAAAGCAAAATAAATATTGTTATTCCAGTTAAAATCGATATTTTATTTGATATTTATATTTCTATAATTATGGATTTTAACAAAGTAACGCTTGAAAATGTCAATAAATGTATGGAAGACGTCAAATCTTTTTTTTTCTTGAGTACATTTACTTTTGATCGAAATTATAATTTAAAGATTATATTTGAATGAGCAAAAAAAGTTCAAACAAATATAGAATAACGGCTGTTGTTATATTTAAACTGGAAGATTATATGGAAATTGGCAGCCAATAGAGCAAAATTTAAGAAAAAAAGAAACAAATAAGTTTCAAAAAACAAGGACATTAAATCTATTTGACGTTTCGCTTTTGTAAAAGCTTCATCAGAAATAATGAATTACATAAACAAATTAAAATTGAAATTAAAGTATAGCATATTGAATGGTATACAAAATTGTAAAATTAAAACATTATTTTAAGACCTGTAAGAGACAAAAATGAAACAATATAGAATAATGAAGCGAATACTTGTTTTATTGTGTTGTATTGTTGTATTGTTTTTTAAAATAAAATTTTTTTTACATTATATCACAATAAAACAAGTATTCGCTTCATTATTCTATATTGTTTCATTTTTGTCTCTTATGTTTTAATTTTACAATTTTGTATACCATTCAATATGCTATACTTTAATTTCAATTTTAATTTGTTTATGTAATTCATTATTTCTGATGAAGCTTTTACAAAAGCGAAACGTCAAATACATTTAATTTCCTTGTTTTTTTGAAACTTATTTGTTTCTTTTTTTCTTAAATTTTGCTTTATTGGCTGCCAATTTCCATATAATCTTCCAGTCGAAATTATAATAGTAGGTATACTATTATACAGTAATAATAATGGGGTCCATTGTAGTATGAGCGAGTTTGGAGCACGATGAGCGAAGCGAGGAGTGCTCCAATGGATCGAATGCCACAATTCCTTTTATTAAACGAGTATAATATACTATTCTTTCTACTTTTCGAAATTTATTTAACAAAATTTTAAGATTTTAATGAATTTACAATGTAGGGAGTTTCGATTGAAACAAGTGGTAACACAGCGGCAAGCTATTTTCAAAACCGCCAAAATTAACAATTTAGGTTATGATAAACTTTTTAAAAGAAATATTTATTGAGCGAGATGTTTTCACTATTCAAAATCGAATAAAACTTCAGGTATTTATAATTTCTGTGTTTATTTTAACCTCCCTGTAGAGGAGGAACTGCAAATAAGTAAATAGTAATTATTTTGAAACAGTTGAAAATACACGACGATGAAAGCAATAGTACAGAGTGATCTTAAACAAACTCGATCAAGTTGGCTGTGGTCTCATTTAATTTCGTTGTAATATTGTAACTAACACGACCAAGATTATTTTAGATAAGATCACTGGGTATATTCATCAAGCAGCATACATACTAATTTACTCGAGAAGATGAAGCGTGCAACAAGAGCGAAGGCAAGTCTTTTAAATCATCCGGCTAATAGCCATATCAACTATTTTCTAATTTTTATAACAATTTGTTTGCGAGTTTTTGAAATTTTTGTTTATTTCTACGATCATTCGATTGATTTTTTAAATGCACCGTTGTTATTACGTAGCCGTTGAGTAATGAAAATTCTATTTTGGGATTGTTTATAACTTGTTGAGTAATGAGTTATTATTTAACACCTAAATAAATTATTATATTACTCATTAAAAATTGTAGTTATATTAATAATATATTGTGTAAATAATTTAATAGCCATGGTAACCACAGACAACGCACTGATATAATTTATTATAAATAAGTTACCTTGCTCTCTCCAAACTTGTTCTTGTTTCTTCTCTGCCTCTTCTGCTTCCCTAGCCGTTTCCATCCTTTTCTTCTGAATTTTTTGAAATATTTCACACGTTCTTTCTTCAGTCAGTCTTTTTTCCCATAAAGCTACTCTTTGTGCTACTTTTTGTGTATTTAAAGAAATTTCTTGCAAAACGTCTCGGGTATCGATAACGTTAAATTTATTGTGCTTATTTTGATAATGGTTAAAGGTATAATTGTTATTATTTCTATTAGGTTTCGGCATCTTTTCTCTCAGCTCATCAACTGAACAGTAAATATCAACGTCATCTTCAATTTTAAGTTTTGAAGAACAAATGTCATTCTCTATTTTGGGGGTTAAGTCTATATATTCGGAGAGTTCAGCTTCGACTTGTTTTCGCAATTCTTCCGTTTCCTTTTCAGCAATATTTCGTGCCTTTTCTATGGCTTCTTGTTTTAGAATATCTTCTATACTTTTGTCATTTTCGTGCTCTCCCATTACCCAAACCCAAGGTTCTCCATCTAATCCCTTTCGAAAATTAACAGATTTTTTGGCACTATGAATGACTGGCAATTTTTCGCAACCAGCTTGTTGATCCCAAACTTTCCATTTCCTCACTTGTTCTTCACGCATTTTACAAAACAATGTTTGTTTTTGTTCTTCATCCAGTCCTGCTAATATTTCGGGATCGACCCACATGTCCCGCAAGATTTGCTGCAGCATTATGGATTCTGTAACAAAGAACAGTTTTCATTATAAAACTCGGTATATTCACTAGTACAATTAGTACTTGGGCAAAGTTACACCGCCAACAAACTTGGAAAATAGCTTGAATTGTGTGTAGTATTTAGTTGTAATAGTAAACATTGAATGACAAATTTAAGCTGAAATTTCTTATCGTCTCTTATCACTTTCTTCAAATAGTGCATTCGTAACTTCAGTACACAGAAATTAGCGAAACGTTTTTAAAGTCAATCATTTACAAACAATGAGTTGCCACAATCAACCTGTAACTGGCACTGTTCTGGCGCTAAATAAAGAGAGAACAAGTCCCGGTACAGACGTACACAGGCTAATATTGTTGTATCTTGTAACAAGTACTAGGGAGGTAACACGTCTGACAACATGGTCCTTACTTTTCACAATTTATTGATATATAGTGGTTATCGTGTAAAATGTAGATCCTACAGTGTATAACACTATAACCATACTAAGATCAACGCATCAACCAAGCAAAATAGTAGAGTAGGCAACCGAAATAACAAATTAAATAACTGCCTGGATTATAATTCGCTTAATAATAATAATCAATAGGGGAGCGTAAGAAGATGTTAGTAATCGTCCCCTACTGAGATAATGGTTTCAACCGATTTTATATTATACTGGCGGTTATTTCACGATGCAGTCTAATTAGTGGGAATTCGTAGTAAGTTATCTAAAGTGTAGGTACATAAAAATTTATGTAACTAGTGATTCATACCAGCTATGCTACAATAAAAATGTTTTCATATCGTCTAGTTTAAACATTAAATAATCGACTACATTACTTCTAAGTAAATATTAGTTTTAACAAAAATCTCTTAATGAAAATTTTAAGATATAAGTATAAATTAATTTTTCCCAACACTTTTGGCAAGAGCGTCATGGGCATATTGTTGTAACATAGTAAATTAGTTTGGGGGAATGTTGACTAAATAATCCCCCAACACAGGTCTATGTAATTGACTAATAGTTGGACTATCTTCTCGTTATTGACTGTGAGCCGATATTGTTGTACGACCAAAATAATGTCAGTAAACTACTAGTTACAGAGAGAAATGGAGATGATTGACAAAACGAATAGAAAACACAACGTTCAAAGAATTGAGGAAGACAGCTGGTTCAGAATTTTACAAAGGACAGAAGAAAGGGAAGAAGGACGACCGCCCGTCAAATGGAAACAATATGTACATTCAGCAATGCAAGAAAAAGGTTTGAAGAAAGATAGATGATACCGGCAACTGAGAACGACCAACCTGTAAGGGAAAAGGTCATAGAAGAACAAGAAGAAACATTTAGTAGTTGTGTACTTGGCCAAACACTTCAGCAAGGCAGGAATATTTTGTTATTGTTATTACCAGTAAACCCTGATAGGTACGTACTTCTCGTGGAGGCATTACCTGTCCGTTTTTCCAAGATGCTTACAGCGTATAACATTGCAACATGATCGATCGGCGTCATAAGAAGCCGATCCTTTAAGATAAATCGTATATAATACACTCGTCTCACGTGAGGTGGTCACAAAATAAAATAAATGTTGGTTAGCATTAATTCCTATAAGTTCTTCGACACGTCATGCATCTATCAAATATACCTTACCCCTTTACTACATATATACTTCTAGATTGCTAGCGTGCTATACTGACGTCGCATATAGGTCAGTGGTGCTATATTGTAGCAATTGTCTTAAATATCCAGTGCCGCCAAGTTGCCAGAAGATACAAATTGAACTAGATTTGGCATGAAAATTTTCATTGGTTAATTTTGGCGGCAAATTCAAATTTAATCAATGAAAACAAAAAGGAACAAATCGCGCCCATAGAAGGAGGTTTTAGACGCATTTGCGACGAACTCGGTAATGAAGAAATTTTTATTAGCATAATTATTAATACATAGTAATTAAATAATAAAAAAAAACACGAATTAAGTTAGCAAACTGTTTTGGTTGTGCAGCTTGGTTGATATGTGTGTTTGGTGTGTTTAATTATGTTTTTGTTGTAAGTAAGTACCTACTGTTAGTATTGAATATTAATTTGTGCGAACGAAAACCGTAAAATAAATGAAAAAAGGGCTGAAACCCTGGAAATGATATTAAAAATTAAAAAATTCTATTCCAAGTCTGAGGCCTGAGGGTGCTTTGCCGCCGTGCCCCCAACAATGTTATCGAATCGATACTATACTACATAAAATTTAAAATTTAAATATTATCTTGACCATAAAATTTTAGTAATTATTAAAAATCTTGGTTTTTTAGGTCATATAAAAAAAAAAATAATAAAAATGCCAAATCAGTAATTAATTGCAAACGTTTCGGAAATTTATTCCATATTCATTGCTAAGTACAAATTTTGATTAATGATTAATCAAAATTTGTACTTAGCAATGAATATGGAATAAATTTCCGAAACGTCTGCATTTAATTACTGATTTGGCATTTTTATTATTTTTTTTTATATGACCTAAAAAACCAAGATTTTTAATAATTACTATACTACATAACTTCAAATTATATGCCGTTGGACCAACCATAAAATTATCAAAACCGACTGATAAATAAAAAGGTTATAACGAAAAAACGATTTTCAACACTCGACTTCAAGAGCAAATAGAAAACCATCGAGTATCCGACCAGAGTTTATCAGAATTTGTTTTGACCTGTACTAGTGTACTACCAACACCCCTCAAAGTGTGTGAACAGTTTTTATTAGTAGGTAGTAGTCCCGTAGAAAGTTCAGACATCAAATTTTTAAAATACGATAGACAAACACAAACAAAACAAAAACGACAGAAAACGAATAGTGGGTAGTCGGTAAGTACTCTGACAAGAACTGAAATGTATTATTTATAATGAAAACCTATAAAAATATTGTTTGGGTCTACACGTAAAGTAATTTCCTATATTTAAAAAACACTTAAAATTACGCACAGTTTACTTACATTTAACAAAAGAGCTTGTTAGTAAATAATAAACACTTTTATTTGCGAATTGTTGGGTTAAACCGAGTCATTAGCCAAGTATTACATGGGAAGTTTGGATTAAACACTGAACAAATTTCCGCACCACAAACATTTTCTCTTATTTCGTTCATTGTTTTGTCGTTAAAAAACGCAGCTATGTTGTGGCATTTAAAATTATGTAAAAGTTATATAGACAAAAATTTATAATGACGTTAGCGTTTTTGTTGATAAATTAAAGTAATAGCTTACCAAAAAAGGAAGAATTGTATGTACCCACGAAAGTGGAAAATGTTACAAAACATAAATCATTGTTTTCATGCACTACAGTGCCAATTGCTAAGGCTTTGTTAACGGTTGTTGGCACTTTTATTATGATTAATGTACACTGCAAACCAGTGCCGCAAACATATCGTACTTTGTGTGGGGGGAGATGTAATTCCAAAGATCACGAAAAACGAGTTAAAAAGGAAAATATTTATCTCTAATTTTAGAATCTTCCAACGCTTACATTTTGATCCTCTCAAATTCGACAAATTGTAATAATAATATGATATTAACAAAGATTGCCCATTATGAATATTACGACTAGGTATCTACTACATAAAGAGTAATACTTGAGAATTCAATTTTTCAAATGAAGAGCAAAAATATGTATTTCAGGTAACAAATAAAACAGCATCACCTAAAGTTCATATATTACAAGGGGTTAAAAAAAAGTGGAAGAAGAAAAATAAATTTGAATTGTGGATTGAAGGCATAGTACAGCTCCACCAACCTTACAAATACCCTGGAAGATATGTCAACTGAATTTTAAAAGACAATGCGTCAACCAATAGCAAACAATTCTACTCAAAAGTACATTCACTGGAAAAATTCAATCGACTTTTGAAATTTTAATAATTTTAATGTTTGTCAGATTGTTTTGACGTTTAAAATCTGTTAAGTATGAATGTTAAAGCTAGGAAGATACTTCATTCTGAAGCCAGAAATATCATTCGGAAGGTCATCGAATTTTTTGAATGAAAAGTATTTACAATTATTTAAATTTGCCGCCTAAATGTTTTCATTTTGACTGTACTTTGAAAAACTATATCAGCGCCGGACACGCCCCCTTTCAACGTTGTAAGCTTGGTAGAACTGTACCTACTGTCGATAATATAGGTACGTAATTGCAAAACGCAATCAGTAGAGCGTTAAAAATTATCACACGAATAATTCAATTTTACGTACAGAAAATGTACGTTACGGTTGATTTAAATTAACCGTAAGCATTCATAAACAAAACACGATCAATATAATATTAACACAGTATGTTACCAGTTATTTTGTAAAAAATAGTACAGGAAACTGTGTCATTGACTTTTGCATTGTTACTATTATTATTTATGGTACATTAAAGATAAACATTGTTTGATGGAGATAATCTACAATTTTATGTAGACCAATAAACTACTGATATGTAATTATACTAGCACGTTTAATATACATAGGTACATCTAATCTAATTACTACCTATAATAATGATTTCAAAAATAATTGTCTTAGTAAAGTGGCTGTTACATCACCTTAGAAAAACCATAAAGAAAACGTGAAACCCAGAGTCTATAGGTACCACCCGGTTTTAGTGTTGATATATTAATTTTAAACGGTATGCAATAGCATTAACTTTTACCATTATATTAGTAGTTTCAAAAATTAGGTCAAAATACTACGATTATAATAGGTTTTGCGGTTTGAAAACGGAATCATCGATTATTTCCACAACCAATAAATAATATATCAGGCGAAAACGAACAATGAAAGGTCAAAGGAAAATACGAAACGCCTCCTAGTGGCTAGCGTGGACCATGGCCAGCTTCATTCTCCTAACTCGTACGAGTTATATTTTATTTTGAAAAGGTCCTCTTTGTGGTGCCCTCTCGGGGTGTATAGGAAACTACTATGTATATTAAATCTGAAAAATGGGTTGCCGATTATAATCTAATAGATGGCACCACAGAGGGGACCTGTCAAAATCAAAATTGAAACGGCCATAATATAACTCGTAAGAGTTACGAGAATGAAGCTGGCCATGGTAAGGTACGTCGTAATTGAATAAAAGAGGGCACCCTGTCAAAATCCGAATTGGAATGACCATATATTTCGTTAAACGAGTTATATGGCCGTTTCAATTGCGATTTTGACACGTTCATGGCCGACTTTATTAAACATAGCTTACGCTATATACGGCCGTTTAAATGGCCATGACAGATTGATCCTATAAAGTTTGTCATGATATTCCGTACAGTATCGCCATCTACCTTCTGTCAAGCAACTTACATACAACAGATGCAAGAACTGCAGAACATACTCCGCACCGCGCTTTAACAACCTCGAAAACCGCTGAAAGCCAGTTGTGCAAAACTTAATAATTCTGGACAATAAATCGGGTGAGAACACGCAATGGCATTGTTTGTGTACATTATACGAAACCAATAGTTTCTTCTAACGGGTGACATATATTTTATTTGAATTACAATTCATTCAATTACATAACATATTAACATCGTTGCTTTCGATGCAGCAATGATTTTGATTTTTTTGTTGGCAGCTAAGAATAAGCTCATGAAATTTAAGCCAGACCCAGATGTCCCCGAGGACAACATTCGATATTAAATCGCAATCAATTCTTTTTCTATTTCAAAAAATTATTCAGAAAGTAATAACCAAATCCGTGTGTAACATTCCAAAGAAATGTAAATACACAGTATAATATTTTTTATAAAAGTTCTATTATAGCCGGTTTAAACATTTTAATTTTTGAGAAAAATTTGAATATCCTCTTCGGTCTGTCAGGTAATATTTTTTTAAAAAGAATCCTTTTATTAATTTAGACAAGGAATAATATATTAAATATTGATTTGACCTTTGCAGCTTCGTTGCAATGCATAATTTTTTCTGTAGGTGTTTATTTAACTGGTGCAGTTATTGTTCTTCTCAGTCGGGATTTTAATTAAAAAGCAATTGCTGGTTTATTATTGTACTTATTCTTTTAGTTAGTGACGTGTATCGGTTAATACTGACGTAAACGTATAAGCACCTACATCACTTGAGAGGAATTTGCTTTCTTATCGATATATATGTCGTGTGTTAATTGTCAATCAATTTCAAACACTATATTTTACCATTCAAGTATGGTGGGAACCATACCTATACCTACATATTTTATTTTAGAACACAATATATCCGAAATAGATAAAATATGATATAAAACTCTCGAGGGTCACAAGACATCCATGAAATATACAAACATTAAAATACCTATTAGACAATAGCGTACGATGAACTACTTAATGACATTCCGTTCTCGCATGGATCAAATTTTACTATAGTCTAGAAAGAAAAAAGAAAATTTTAATTTTCGGTCGTCAATTATTTGTTGTTTAAATAATATGTCAAACGAGGTATATTAGACAACTCATAACGCCCTAGGGCGTTATGAATATACCACTCATTATGCCCTCTAATATTAGTCATCGTCATAGATAGATAAACAAACATCACCCCTAGAGCCATGTGTCTAATTTATAAATACCCATTCAAACTTTTCAATTTATTTACGTATTCAAAGTGAAAAATGAAACGTTGTATGCACTACGGACATTACTTGTCTTGATGATCATGCCTTCGGTGACATACTAACCCTCAGGCCAAAGGTCCTCAGGTTTGTTAGCGTGTCGCCCTCGGCGGGTATAACCATCTTCGTAATAGCCGTGGACAAATAACTATAAGCACAAGTAACATTAAATTTGATGCCCGTTTGATAAAATTTTTAAAAATAAGCGAGGAGTATGTATAAAATAGAACATTATGCAACAAGTCTTAGTGTTTATAAAAGGAATTGCATAGTATACTTTTTTCTATGACCACCACAAAAATACTAAAGTTTGGAAATTATTTTTTATTTAATTTGGTTCGACAGATTGATGACAAGTGACAACTAACTTGGTTTTGAGTTCCGTTATGGAAACATATACGATAATAGTATATTGTATAACTAGTGGCTTAAGCATACGAGTTTGAAATATCCATTCAGCACGAGTTGTACACTGTACTTTTCCGACGACCACAACTTTTCCGACCACCACTTAATTCTGTTTTAAAAATAGTAAAATAAAAAATAATTAATGAATTATAACATTTTATCATCCATATCGTCCATATCAACAGCAAAACTAAATAAAATATAAAATTATGTGAATTAAATGTATTTACCTCTTTTATTTATTACAATTTACCAATTTTCTTAATAAAAATTCGGCTAGTAACAGGTTAGTAGGTACTGCACTTCGTTGCATTTGCTACAATTTGACGTTTCAATATTTAATTTTTAATAAAATGAATGACGATTTTCAAAGTGGCCAACTATTTTTTATCGTCTAGCGTGTGAAATATATTGCACACGCTCATATCACACGGTTTCGTTGCCATGCGAAATATACAATTTTCAGTAACAGAAACGGTGCGAATTTGGTCACATTTCATAGTGGTCGTCGGAAAATGGTATTTTAAAGATGCAAGTAGCAATCGATAATATGTAAAATGTTTTATACCCATTGCAACCAACTGTTACATTTTACATATTACTATTTGCTGCAATTAGTTGATATAAATTATCAAGAGTTGAATTCTAATAATAGTTACCCACAATAACAGCCACTAATAATATTACAGCACTGAATATTTTGCACTACACTATTATAGTCTAACAAAACGTTCAATTGACTACATTTCACGTTATTTTACACAGAAAGAATACACGAGAACAAATAATGAAACCACTTAAGCAACTAGCGAGCAACAATTATATATTCATTCAAACAATTACTGTTTATATAATATATCGATACAAGACATAAAAAATAAAACGTAGGTGTGGATATGTCAATAAACAGTGACATACAAGTGGTCTCTTTAAAGTTCATTTTAATAAGAATAACACTGGAGTACTGGAGACGTCACAAAAAACGTCTATTGTAATTAGCTAGATTTTGAACTGAAAAATGTTAATTTGGAAAGTGAACGTCGAACTTGGGAGGTTTAATATAGTTAATAATAATTATATTTATTGTTAGGGAATTAAGACATTTCCTGGAAATTAATTGACAACATTTGGGCTAAATTGTGTTCTTATGAAATAGGTACTTTATCTAAACTTTTTGGTTTAAAATATGGCGTAGAGCAGATACATGTCGTGTATAATCTGAGGCACATGTCTTGCTTTTTTACTATCTTTTTTAACGTTATCTATTTTTATTACTTGGCTTAACACCGACTGTACCTATTAAAATCTCGAGTGAAACATGTAGGTAAGCGTATTTTCCGTACACGCCTGCTACGGAAATAGTAGATTGTTTTATATGTGGAAAATTGTAGTGAATAAATATTTTTAAGATAACGAAAGTACCTGCTAGGGTAGTAGGGATGACGGAGGGTCTGCGTACCCTGCAGTAGCTTTTAAGTTTAGTCGTAATATTACCTCCTAGTTTGAAACACGATAATAAAGATATCCAGAAAATATTGGTATTTTCAATTAATTACATTTGGTGCCGAAACCAGGGAATGAAAACGGGATACCTTTTAACGCGAACGTGAACGCAACGTATAAAAATAAAATTTAGTAGGTGATTATTTTGGCTCAAAAAATGGAACGCGCGAAACGTAACGTGTGTAGATCGCAAGTGACAAAATCTTGTAACACTATAAACGCAATGCTAGATCGCGAGTGCAACGGTGAAGAGTTGCATACAGCAATTCAAAAACTAAAACTTGCGCATGAAAATTTAAAGGAAGCTGATCGTCTCGTGGAACCCCTTCTCACTGAAAATTTAGAAGAAGAGTACCAAAAGACGACAGAATACGAAGAAAACGCGATGACATTAATGGCGCGTTTAGAATATAAACTGGAGGGATTGAACAGAACGGCTGATATTGCAAATAATGCAGTTCAATCTCACACGCCAGTGAATGCAACCCAACTTCATACATCTCCTGCAGCATCTAGTACAATCAAGCTACAACGACAAGAACTTCTAAAATTTGACGGAAATCTGAAGGGTTGGATTCCATTTTGGGAGCAGTTTAAAGGTGCAGTCCATGAAAATCCCCAGTTAACGAATGGAGATCGCTTTAACTATCTGCGGATGTGTTTATTGGGGGAAGCCAATGAAGCAATTGAAGGATTTCCACCGTCCGGAGCGTTCTACGAAGAGGCTTTGGATATTTTAAAGGAACGCTATGGAAATACCGAACATTTAATCGAACAATATGTGGAAAGCTTAATGAAGTTAGAGCAAGTGCGGTCGCGAAATGACATTATTACGCTACGAAAAAATTATAATTTAGTGACATCCGCGACGCGAGCGTTGAGAATTTTGGACGTGCCATCCGAAAACTACAATATAATGTTAAAATCAAGCCTAATTAAATCACTTCCCACAGAATTGCGTTTGGGATACTTTCGCATGGAAAAAACCAAATCCATCGAAAGCCACGCTTCAGGCAATTCGACATCTGGCAGGTCAAGCGTCCTGAAAGAAGAAACCGACCGGCAATTAAAAGAGCTTTTACGGTTTATGAGGACAGAGCTGGAATCGTTGGAACAGGCATATAAAGCAGGCTGCAGTATAGTTGATGGTGTGAACAAGGCAGAAAATGAAAAAAGGTCACGTTTCAAAGGAACCGCGACAAGCTTGGTGACGACCGATACCAGTGCAAAACCGGGCTACAGTTGTTTTTTCTGCAATAAAGGCCATAAAACTGAAATTTGTGTTGCAGTTTTAACGCTCGAAAAGAAAAGGGAGCTGTTAAAGGGCAATTCAAGATGTTACCGATGCACCAAAGGGAACCATAATTCGAGGGAGTGTCGCAATAAATATTTACAATGCAGGAAATGCAAAGGGCGGCATGCTACGACAATGTGCGACCCTGAATGGTCAAAACGTATTACGACACAACTCGCAATTCCCAATATAACGGAAATAGCAGGTAACGAACCCACCCTGGAGCAAAGTGCATCGACCTCCACGGCATTGTCAAACTTAGCAAGCAACGGTGTCAATGTCCTTTTACAGACCGCTTGTGTTTATGCAAACCAAACGTTGTTACGAATAATTATTGATGGCGGGAGCCAATTAACGTTTATTAAGGAAAACGTATCAAGGCGGCTCGACTTACCTGTTGTTGGGCAACATCGTATTAGCATCGCGGGCTTTGGTAATACGGTACCTGGGCCAGCTCGACTTTGCAATAGGGTGCTAATTAAACTGAAGAGCCAGTACACTAACAAGACCATCTCAATGGAAGCAGTGGAGGTTCCCGAGATTTGCATGGATATCGCAAATGTACCAAATGAAGCCGTGGAGCAGATGACTACCATTCAACTAGCCGACAAAATACCGCCAAACGCATCACCTGTGGGGGGCATAAGTGTTCTTATCGGGGCAGATAATTATTGGGCTGTTGTTACCGGTAAACGAAAACGATTGAATGAACGATTGGTGGCAGTGCACACACATTTTGGCTATACCCTACATGGTCCCATACCTATCGATTCGATGCGTGTATCAGAAAATCTGCAAACGGTATTGCACGCATCAGTTGTCCCGAACGAAGATCAGCTAACACGCCTATGGGATTTAGAGTCTATAGGCATAAAGGGTGAAGAAAGTGAGTTAACTGATTTTGTAAACAACTTTTCGTCAACTTCAATTATGAAGTGTGATAAACGCTATATAGTGAATTTACCGTGGAAAAACGATGACGCTATTGTGACTGACAATTATTTTATAGGTGCATCTGTGCGGGCTGAACGATTAAAATATAAGTTAGAAACTACAGGCAGATTTAACGAATATAATATAGAAATTCTAGATTTAATAAAGAACGATTACGCGGAGGTAGTTAACAATCCATGTACTATAAGTGAACGTGAATATTACATGCCTCATCGGCCAGTGTTTCGTGAGGATAAAGACACCACAAAGCTCAGGGTTGTGTACGACGCTTCTGCACATTCGCCACGGTGCAAGTCCCTGAATGATCTGCTAGAAAAGGGGCCCAATTTAAACCCAAATCTATTGATCATCCTATTAAATTTTAGGATGGGACTTATAGGTTTAACCGCAGACATCGAAAAGGCATTTCTTCAAATCGAAATTGGACATCGCGATAGGGACACGCCCATCGTTTTTTATGGTATAATGAAGAGGGCAAGATGCAAATTTACCGTATGAAACGAGTTACGTTTGGAGTTACCTGCAGTCCCTTCCTGTTAAGTGTAGTGATTCAACATCATCTGCGTAGTAATTTGAACAAAGACGAGCAGGTAGTAATAATACTACAAAGGGGGTTCTACGTAGACGATCTTGTTGTAAGTGTCAATGACCGGATCTTCGCAAAAGGGTTAAAAGATAGTGCGGTAGAAATCTTTAAAGACGCTTCAATGAACTTAAGAAAGTGGGTCACTAACGATCTTCGTCTACAAGAAGAAATACATTTCGATAAAGTTATTATTAAGAAAATATTAGGAATTAATTGGTATACGGTTAGTGATAGATGTGGACGTCTTGAAAACTTGGACGCGGATTTCAACGTAAAACATCCCATAATTTTACCAAATCATGGAATTCTAAGTAAATTAATAATCACGAAAGTGCATAAGCGATTACATCATACAGGAGTGAATGGGACCTTGTATGATATACGTCTGCGGTTTTGGATCACCAGGGCCAGACAATTGATAAAGTCGACACTGTCAAGGTGCGTAATTTGTAAAAAATTACGTGGAAAGGCAGCCTCTGCACCGTTCGCTCCACTTCCCCGTGATCGAATTATGCAAGCAAAGGCTTTCGAAGTAACGGGATTAGACTTCGCAGGGCCATTGCACTTTAAGGAAAATGGACAACAGAAGGGATACGTATTATTGTTTACCTGTGCGGTAACAAGAGCGGTACACCTGGAACTGGTATCCAAGATGAATACGGAAACAAGTATCTTGGCATTAAAGAGATTTATGGCACGTCGAGGAATACCTAAAACTGTTTATTCAGATAATGCCAAAACATTTAAGAAATTATCGAAAGACTTGAGTCTCATTGGTGACATATTGGAAAGCAAACAATTAAACAATTTTACAACGGATCTTCGCATAGCATGGAAATTTATTGTAGAACGAGCGGCCTGGTGGGGTGGCTTCTGGGAACGTTTAGTAAAAAGTGTAAAGGACGCATTACGTGCTTCTGTAGGAAGGTATCTACTGAATCAGGAACAGCTGGTCACGCTAATAACAGAAATTGAAGCCACTATAAACTCCAGACCTCTGACATATATCGGTGAAGATCCAAACGAACTACTTCCATTAACACCGGCACATTTTCTATTAGGAACCAATATGACCACCATTCCTCCGATTTCGGGAAAATTAAATGGAAAAGAACTTCGGAAACAATGGAAACAGCGTATGCAAGCCGTTGAAACCTTTTGGAAACGTTGGTACGTGGAGTATCTACAACAACTTCGCGGTGCCCATCATAATGTGACAGTGCGCGAATTTAAATTACAGATAGGTGATGTGGTTTTAATTCACGGCAACGACAATAGACGCCTTCAGTGGAAAATGGGTATAATTACAGAGCTCATTGGAGGTCGCGATGGAAAAGTGCGTGCGTGTAAATTGAAGTGCGCAAATGGTGAACTTAGACGGCCTATACAACTTTTGTATCCGCTTGAAATTGGACAATCATAATTTCGGCGGCGGAGGATGTGGAAAATTGTAGTGAATAAATATTTTTAAGATAACGAAAGTACCTGCTAGGGTAGTAGGGATGACGGAGGGTCTGCGTACCCTGCAGTAGCTTTTAAGTTTAGTCGTAATATTACCTCCTAGTTTGAAACACGATAATAAAGATATCCAGAAAATATTGGTATTTTCAATTAATTACATTATAAGGATTAAAAGTGTCACTTTTTTGACGAGCAAATTTTGCATTTGTGAGGCGAAGCGTAGCGTAGCCGAACGAATGCAAAATTGCGAGTCGAAAATGACACATTTAATCCGAATGAAACATGCTATTTTTTCTCCAGCCAATAATACATTGCAAAAGTACAAAATATACAAATTATAAAATATTAACAATATGAAGTGTAAATCACGGAGTCTGGTATCTAGTAGGTAGGTAGGTAGTCATGACGTTGTTTACTTATGTCATTGTTTTGTGAAAAATCTCAAATTAATTCATTTTCCGTATTTTGTGCAAATAACGATCAATAACGATGAATCCTGAACAAGATTTGCCTCCAGAGGTGACAGAAGAGGCACAGAAAGTGGTTTTAGACCTACTTCCAACAAAATCTAGAGAGATTTATGAGTGTGCATACAAGCGTTTCATAAAATGGTGCGAGGAAAAAGACATTAAAACCTATTCAGAGAACGCTTTATTGGTTTATTTTGCCGATTTGGCAAAAAAAATGAAATCATCCACGTTGTGGTCGCAATATTCCATGGTGAAAGCGACTTTGAGTATAAAGAACGGTGTAGAAATAGAAAAATTTTCGAAACTAAAAGCGTTTTTAAAAAGACAAGGTGAAGGTTACAGGCCAAAGAAATCAAGAGTATTAACGAATGAACAAATAGAAGTTTTCTTAAAGGATGCTCCAGATCACAAATACTTAATGATGAAAGTAAGTTTATAACTTTAATAAAAGGCTTACATTTTATCAACTGTCTTTTAGGTTGTTGTAATCTTCGGAGTGAGCGGAGCATGTCGTAGTCAGGAATTGGTTCAATTAAAAATTGAAGATATTGAAGATATTAAATTAGGTTTACTGGTAAAGATTCAGCATACCAAAACCAAAAAAAGTAGATCATTTACGGTTATGGGAGAAAATAATTTAAAAACATACAGAAAATATCTAGCTGTTCGACCAAAAAATTTTAATGAACGTCGACTTTTTATTAAATATCAAGACGGAGTGTGCCAGCGACAAGTTGTTGGAATTCACAAAATTAGTAGTATTCCTCAAGAAGTAGCAAAATACTTAAACCTGGAAAATGTAAATGAATATAGCGGACATTGTCTACGCCGCAGTTCTGCTACCCTCCTTGTAGATTCTGGTGGAGATATTACTTCCCTTAAGAGGCACGGAGGATGGAAATCTGACAGCGTAGCAGAGGGATACATCGAAGAATCCCTTAAACATAAAGAAGATGTAGCAAGAAAAATTTTTCGACTCGATGAACCGAGTACTAGTACCAAGTGGGATGATCGCTTACGAAGAAGTAGCCGATGGCAATGAAGTAAACATAACTTGTGACAATCAGCCAGCAGCAACATTGACAAATATTCTTAATAATGTCACTAAAACTGGTAATCACGACGGAAAATCGTTAATCCAGTTTCATCAAAGTTGTTCCAATTTTACATTTAATATTAATTATAAAAATTAGAATTTATGTAATAATGTTTAATTTAATATTGTTTAACTTAATAAAATTGTAGAATATTAAAGACTGCATCATTTTCAATTTCAAAACAATAATTTTAATCCTAGGATTAAAAATTTTTTTAATCCTAGTATTAAAAATTAATGTTGCCTTAGTAACGCAACTTTTTTTTCTCAGTCACAAAAACGTCAATTTTATCTTTCAAAATTGGTATTAAAAATGACATATTTTAATACGGCTGGAGAAAAAACTATTGCCTACAACCCACGTGGAAAATGCCCTTTGACGTATTAATTTTAAATTGCAAAGTTGTGCTTTGTTTAATGATGGCGTTTGCATTGTCGTTGTCTATAGTAGTGTGCGACAAAACGTTTGCCGCACGTTTAATATTTATGGCCATTTCCTTGGTTACCAAACGAACGATTTTTTGCAGGAAATTCATAATATTTATGTTTTTAATTATATAATAATTTGAGTTGTAGGAAAAATGTTGTGTACCTGGTGCACAAGTCTGTATGCGACTGAGTCAAGTCAAACAAATTCCCAGTCTTATACGCCAACAGGCATTTTGCGCACTAGCTACATAATTAATTATTTCTTACTCGGTATATGTATTTTGTAAAGCCTTGGTTTCTTAGGAAAGCAGTGCCGTAATATAGCGGATGTAATTATGACGATCATATGTACCTACTATACAAACGCCGTATTTTATTTAATATTTTAAAAGTATAAACCCGGTTATTGTGACGTCATTTATCGTCATATTACGTCCGTTACATTACTCTGCTTTCCTAATCGCCGTTGCTAGCTCCACGGCTAACGTGGATATAATTCTGACACTAAATCCACGGCACACGTCATTGTCAAGGGGTGAGGTCATTAATTCGGCGACGCGAATACGAGCTGCACCTACTGCGCATGTCCTGGGCCTTGAACAAAATTATTCCATTATGAAAGTAGGCCGATAAACGTCACCCCATGAAAATGACGTAATGTCGTGGATTTAGTGTCAGAATTATATCCACGTTAGCCGTGGAGCTAGCAACGGCGTTTCCTAATACGAAACCAAAGCTGTAGGGCTTGGGAAAATTGTAGCAAGTTAGGAAACGAACTTTAGTTTAACCGTTTTAATGAAATGTTGAGAATAATGTCTATCTATAGGAGTTTAAAAATGTAACGAGAATGGTCTAGTCCAAACACAGAAAGATTATAAGGTAAACGGTTTATTGATTAAACTTTTACCTAAATGTAAATTAGTACTGATATTTGAAGTTCAACTTACATGAAATAATAAGTTAGTTATGAGCACCATGGCCACTTGTTCGAAACCTGTTACGGCCATTCGTGAATTGCTACGAGCTAGTTGAGGTAGAGACCAGGAGCTGATTGGTCTGATCACAAAAATATAAAGATTGTGGAACTCTCCGCAACTACTATTGTACGAAACCTTATAAACCCTATTATTATTTTAAGCATGCATCATTGATGTGCAACATGACTTTTAGTCTAAATAGGATAAAAATAGCAAAAACACTGTATCAGCAATTCACGCCTTCGACATTGAACAAGTACTACGTCTTGACCATGGCTTTGTGTTCTAATTAGCAGAACTTCGTCTTTGTGTTGCATAGGACACTCCATGTAGTTTTAATTAAAGAATAAAACAATTCAATTTAACTCTCATGATAATAGTATAACAAAGCTGAAAATAGCTTTATGCATATTCCTTTTCAAAAAGTAAGATGATCAATTTCAGGTCGCAGATTTTTATATCTGCCGCTAACAAAGTCTGAATAAGGTTAGGGCGAGAAGTAGCAGAGGATATTTTGTTCTTAAAATTTGCACTCATGAGTAGATGTAGAAAGGTTAATTAATTGAAATTGAATTGAATGACAGGAATCCCCAATTCTATTACTTTACATCATCATATCCTGGCTTTGTGGTATACAATGGAAGCATAAGAAATTGTTTGATGTGCACAGTAAACATAGTTTACCTACTATTAAAATTTATCAACACAACACATTTCCAATGCAATCTAAGGAAATAACCAATAATTGTGAGATTATATGACATGACGGAATATTTAAAGCCCGTTGAAGGAGGGCTTTTAATTTCCCAAGGGTCATCATCGACAATGCCTGTGGTACTACATACAATGCCGTTATGAATATTGTTTATTTATTAAATAATTCGCTTTTCGAAATGGAAATTGAAGAAGCGGAAAACGTTTTCCTACTCAAAAGAAATTGTAGAAGAATTTCAAACAGCCCAGGAAAAACCGATTCCCCGTAAATCAAAGGAATTGTATGTGAAAGAATATGACAAGTTTTGCAAGTGGCCGTGTGCGAGAAAGTTTTGATTAATATGTACCATAATGGCCAATTTATTCCCGCATTTGGGTGCTAAATAAATTATGATTATAAAATAGAATCATTTAGTAAATGGGATACACATTTCTGATTTTCTAGCATTTACATTTTTTTTACAAAGAACCCTATCAATATTTTGCAGTTTCAATGATAAGATATATGAAACAAGAACATAGATGTAGTCAAGAAAGTAGTTACAGGCTTCTTTTCTTTGTATTAGTAAGTGCTTTAAAGCTATTGAAGAATTTTCCAGCAACTTTCATTTACATTAATTCAGAAAATAAGGAAGAAAAGGAACAGACACATGTAGGGAAACTCTTGCGGCGTTTGTCCCAGATTAATTTTTTGTTTCGTGTCTGCAAGTAGGCCGACAGTAGACTCATTAGAAGTAATGAATTAGTTAATATTACTTTAATAACCAACATTAAACACCATACACGTGGATTCATTTTAAAGTTATTACGTGAATATTTAATTTATTCGGCGTATTTTGTCCGTATTATTCTTTTAATTAGTATAGGTACATTCCATTTTCAAATATTTAATATTATGAGTAAGGAAATGTTTCAATCATTTGACTTTCGATTGTGACATAAAACAAATGTAATTATGATAGGAATTACGAATAGTCTAAAGGTGGGAATAAACTGGCGAATTAGTGCGAAAAATATATCCGCGAGTGACTTACAATAAATTTTGATTTGAATTGCGCGAACACGTTCAGAGCTATTTAAATCTGGTTGACCGAAGGTTGACTCAATCTCGATCAATTGTCATGGATACGATTCTTAAAAACAATCGTATCCATGACGATTGATCGTGGTTGAGCCAACCGTCGGTCAACCAAACTTTATAAGGGCCGGGCCGGTTTTATAAAGTCTGGTTGACTGACGGTTATCTCAACCACGATCAATTGTTATGGATACGATTGTTTTTTAAGAATCGTATCCTTGACAATTGCTCGTCGTTGAGCCAACCATCGGTCAACCAGACTTTATAAAACCGGTCCTAAAACCGACGGCCCTTAGACAAGTTCTTTTTCTGCTGCACGAATTTCCGCGTAGCAATTTACTCGAAACTGCAAGCAAATCAACATTAAATTTAACTTGCTAGTATGCCAACATTACAATTAGAAATACCTATTTATTCAATTGCATCTATTGTTTAAATTTTTGATTTATTTCTAATTAATTATCCATCAAATTAAAAACAATAAATTTGTATTATAAATAGCAACAAACAAAAGTTACGTTAAAATTAAATGGCTGTGAACATATAAACACGATTGTCTCAATTAAACAGTTTTACTTCATAAACTGTTAATCTTGGAACGAATTGAAATTTAATTGCTACATTTATAAATATATTACAGAAAGAGTCAAGAGTCTAGAATTATTTTTAAGCTTCAAAACTAAATGCATTTTCTATATTGGTTTATTTCATATTATCCGCTATAGTACTTTACGGTATTAATTCAAGTCCGGGAAATGGCACATTACAGTATAAGGTTGTTTATTTGTAACTAATCAACAAATATAAAATGAAATATAAAATATGATTTAAAAATGAAACGTCAGCAGATGATGTTTAATTCAACAGAATTTAAACTTTTGGCGTTGACTCTTTAATGTGCACAAGCAAATATGTTAAACTAAAAGTTGAGTTGATGACTCATTTAACATAAGACAACGACAATAACAAGTGTTTTTCGTCTATGAACATCATATTTTAAACATTAATAATTATAACTACTTTAAATATTAAAAGCACTTACACAGCGGTATAAAATATGTATATGTTGTAACATTGGTGTGAAAAGAATGTTATTAGAATTTATACAAAGCAACAAAACGCGGAACAGATTGTCACTTCAACAGTAATATTTGTACCAAACCAAATTTCTTTGGTGTTGCACGAGTTATTTTACGTAGTCAACAGAAATAAATTAAAACAACTCATTTATTATCTAACACAAGAGTACAAGGAAAAAAACTTATTTATATCAAGAAGTGAAGGAAATTTTTATATTATAATACCAGTATAGGTACAAACTATAAAAATCAGCAAAACTGTTATATAGGTCAAAAAGTACGGATAAGTAGGTAAATACGATGCACAAGCAAGAAAAACACCAAACAAGTAATAAAATTGGGATTACGAAACTCACGCATTTACAACCATAGCCAGTAATTAAATCCTAAAATATCGCGGCAACGTACATCATACCATACAAACAAACATATGCTTCCTGTTATTATAAGTGTGCTTTTGAAATGTGTGTATGTTCCCGTGATGTCCCCAGTAACCATTCATTATAGTATTGTAAATGTGCAACTAAAGATAGTATAAATGGTAAATGTGAAAACAATCACGAAGTACTTCTTAAAAAGTTTCAAAAAATTACACACTGAAAATTAACAAGTTCTTGTTTATCAAATTTATGTAATTTTTAGCAAAATTGGTACCTTGAAAATTTTTCACCCCTATTCGATCAATCGGACGCTCCAATAACTAAACCACAAACATCGCATTGATAAAGGCCAGTTTATCAATCCATAGTTAACTCGTTAAACTATAACCAACGATCGATTGTCATGGATACGATTCTTTTAACAATTCGTATCCATGACAATTGACCATTGGTTAGTTTTAGGGGAAGTTGATAAACCACCCCTAAGGGCTGATTTTACAATACTAGTATAATCCTGGAATCAGGAGTTTATATTTAAAATGGAGTGCTCTTTGTTTGGCCGCGTTACTAAGAAAATTACTCCACCATGCATGGAGGCCCCCATAATGTGCATATTCTAGGGAATTTAGCCTTATACAGTTTGTGTGCACGATATTCTAGTAACATATTTGACGTAAATTCAGATATCCCAGATTTGAAAAGTGCGATTAACCGGATATTTTAGTATCCCTATCTAGTGGTTCTGTGGATCTGTCCCGATGACAAAACCGTCGACCTCTATTTACAACATTCTTTTGGGTTAGGTTTGGGCAATTTAGTTTATTTCTACTTGTATACCTACAAATTATAGGATTGCAGGAAGTATTATTAAAAATATCCATAATATCAATATGACTGATTTTTATTTTGAATTTTCCACTACGGCCAAGTGCACATGATGGCGGTGTCCCAGGGAGGAATCATTTTTTTAACTATAAATTGCAGTCCATGTTAAATATAAGTTCCTGCCTGGAATAAGCTATTTCTCCGACAATTGCCATGGTTATTTTTATAACAATTGATGATAGTTCTCGAAGGAATTAATAGCCTATTCTAGGCTTATACCAGTACAGCAAAATCGGCCCATAATGACAAAACCGATTGATTGAATGTTTACATCGTTACCAATATTTTTAACTCCTAAAACATCTGTCAGGTTCAGTTTCGTTTCATTTGTCAAAATTGGTGCTGAATAATGACTTAATTTTATATGTACTTACATAATTATCTATTTAGTCTTGTCTAATACGTACCTACGTACGAATGGTATTGATTATAAATGACAATTCATGAATATCAAAACATAACATTAAAGGGTTGTTTTCCCGTTACATTGTGTGTTGTTAATATCTACTGCTCCCCTTAATGGAGGGGTGGAAGATACAGAATTGCAAGCTATAAATAATACAATAAAATTAACACGCGCCGTCGATGACTCAACAAAACTTATTACCCTTCATTGAAGCAAGTAAAAGTGGTGTAATGCATGTTAACCGAATAACTCACTCATGCCTTATGACTCATGATAGTTTGATTTACAAAATTAATGATCAAAAGGAACTATTATTTTAACAATTACCAACACTAAGAGGTGACTTGATTACTACTTCAATTGTAATTTAAGGATTTCAAATCAACTACATACTTGATGTATCGATTCGGAAATCCTGTACTGTACAGTACTTAGCATACCCTGTAAAATGCTTAGGTAAATTTTTGCGATCCGTTGGAAGTATTGAACATAGAATCAATATCATTGTATTCATTGTGCTACGAACAACAATTTAGAGTACTTTCTAATTATCATTGCTACCGGCACTGCAAATTATTAAAAATTATTATTTACGTATAAGCAAGTTCTAAATTAATTTATTTTAACTAATAATAGATTTATAAAAAATTGTAAAACATTTAAATAGACAAGATGTTATGTAGAATGAAAATAAATGGTGTTCTCCTTCTCAACTCAACGGCAACATAACTTGCAACATGGTGCGGGATTACAATAACCTTTAAACTATTTTATGTAGAGCGCGACGCGACAATTTACTTAATGCAATGCAATAAAATAATATTTGCAATGCAACGATATTTCTAAGACATGAAATGTAAAACTGACATTATTATATAGGGTGTAAGAGTATGATTCCTCATGTTGTCATGTTATGTACAGTCAGTGACAAATGTTTTCACCAGTCTTATACAACTGAACCCGCTTTTTTGAGAAATATAAGGAGTAACTTTACGCCGTTTTTATTGTTTTACGTAGGTATATTGGTAACGCTGTTAATAAGGCAAAATCAAACATGGAAAAATATTATACTTCCCAGTAAAGCGGGTTACGGTGGTATAAGACTGGTGAAAACATATATCACTGACTGTACCTATACTCTAAATGTGTGGTTTTCGAAATCATCTACATTTTTTATATTAATAATTTAGTTTAAAAAATAGGTAGTTATTAACTTTCATTGTTACGTATTTAATATAGTACAGGATGTGACGATGTCCTACACTGAATATGTCGCAGAATGTTAATAAAACGATATAAATAAAACAATAAACTTTACATAGGTATGACATAGGTACATGTTTTGAAACAAAACTTTATAAGTTAGGGCCTTAAACTTTTAATAACGCTTATTACGCGAGAAGGGTGCTATACAACTTGTGGCAACACTAGTACTTTGTTTCTTGTCACCTCTAAAATTTTGGTATATAGTCGTAGACCGTAAGTATTAGGAAATACGTCGTCTGCGTTGATATGTGTTCCAGGAACACATATCAACGCAGACGACGGGAAAATATATGGACTTTGAAAAACAAAAAATGTTTCGAACAAGTGGTGTTTATAATAATTATTAAAACAAAAACTCTCCACACCACAGGACAATTTTATTTAAAACTAATAAAAAGATTCCGGATAGAAATAAACGAACTGTGCATAGGTAACCCATTAAATGGCGATCAATATTGGAAGTTTTTACAAAATCGTTTTCCAGAATTTCCAGATACCAGACGATTAGGTATTAAAAAAGTTAGAATTTGCACATTAGTATTAGAATACTTAACAAAAAAAAATAATAATAACATTTTATACGTACATAAAGAAAGAACAATGAAGAATAAATAATGTCAAAAAATGTATAGAGGTACACCGTTTTAATCACTCCTGGTCCTGGTCGAACTAGGGTGTCTTGAGAGATATTGACAGATTTGTACGAGTAAAGGGATGTATTGAATATATCAATATGCCGACAATATCGCATATCGATATTTTTTTGGATATTCTTCACCCCTATAACGGTCGGTAATTTGACACCAGCACGTTAGCAACACATCCTACCTCGAAGGGTAAACAACCACATGCTTATGGGTTGTCAAAACTAGTCATGTGACGTCGGCAAACGCGCACGTGGCTACAACTACACGTTCATGGGTTATCATGCAAATACATTTTAGGGTTACCGCTTCTAACAATCGAAAAACGTAGATCATGTGATGACCAGCCCCACGATTACCATAGATATGGCGCTTAGCCACCGAGGTAGGCCACGTGACGAACGGTCTCTATTAACTAACTTATGAGCGTGTTTACCCACCGAGGTAGACCATATGATGACCGAGGTTTCAACAAGACGGAGCTACAGAGCTGGACAGACGTGTTGTAACTGAATTTTTAAATGCCAATGACCTGCTCGTTCACTAAACATTCTCCATTTATAATTTTTGGGATCTTATGCTAACTTTTATTGTTGTTATTTTTTGGTCTGTTCTTGTAGGTAACATAGCGCATTTGACATTTTAAGTTTTTCCTAAAAAATACAGGGTACTAAAGCTGAAACATAATTTTGCTGATTAACGATCAACTACTGTACCTATATGGATTTGAAAAAAAAAATTAAACAGCAATCTTCTGACATAAAATGTCTTGTGGATACTTCCTCTTATTTTAAAAGAATATTCTAATTAGTTATGAAAATTAGAGAGATACTCAGCCTAGGGAAAAAGTCTGGAAGACTCTGTATATTGTTCCCAGGTTTAACCACTGAACTAAACCAATATTTTGCCCAGCATAAATATTACTAAATATTAGAAGTAATTAAGCCACCTTAGAATGAAAGCTTCCACTGCACTGCAAAATTATCTGGCTAATAAGAGCTACTCCATTGTTCCAAAATTATTGTTATAACATAACTCCCACATAATTTGATATCTGTTAAAACAGAACATTAAAATCAAAACTTTACAATACTTTTCCTTATATTTATCAACAATTAACAGGAAATTGGAAAACACGATTCGTCACATGTATGTATATGCGGGTAGACAATAGAAATCAGTTTCACTGATAAAAAGTTATTTTTCGATCTAGTTATAAATACATCCGTGGGATTATGCACTTTCATCCTTAACTTTCTGAAATATTAATTTACTCGTTTTAGTTTAAAACTTCTAGGGCACCTACTTCTATGGCAACTTAATTTTAATTTGTTGTATTTCTATATGTAATGGATGTTAAAGTGTACAAGAAAGAAACGACCGTATAATTTTTGCAACAATTAAATCTGTAATCAAATCTGCCGAGTTAAATTATCTGCAAAAACATGAATTAGTTAAAAAAAAACATGCAAAAAGAATTCTATGTGAAACGAGCTTTGCTGTTGAACCAACTTGACCAAATTCTGCTAGCTTATGAAAGTACAAAACAAGTTCTTTGTAATACGGACAAATGTCATTGTCACATAATGATGGTAACAAAATAATAAAAAATATGTACATATATACACTTAAAATAACCTCATCATTATAGCTAGTGTGTCATCGACTTGCAACCTATAAATTACGGTTCGTTGCACGAACTCATATATGATAAGGTCATTGAGCGAATTTCAAGGTTAATATATTACCTGGTCAACTAGTTAACATACGATTATAAATTTTGTTTAGCAGTTAGCACAGTTTGTCTATGATTTTTATTCAATAATATACAATAGGTGGCGTCGACCAGCCAAAGTCTCAAGATCTCATGATATAGCCTATCAATACTATTATATAAAGCACAACAGTGTTGTCTGGGTTTACACCCCACCGCTACAAAATTAAAAAAAGGACAGCTCTATATAAACTTCATATAATGTGTGAACGCTGACTTTATTATAAGTGTGGGTTTTCACCCCACCGGTACCAAAAAAAAAAAGGGCTGCTCTGTATAAACGTCCTATATCGTGTGAACGCAACGTTAAACGGTTGTGCGGGCGTGCCAAGGTCAGTGGGGCGTGTGCGTATAGGCTTAATAAGTACCACACTTCGCTTAAGTTACATTCAGATTTGTCAGTAGTGCCAACCGCCGAAAATAAAATATGTTAGCGGGTACACTCATCTAAAGAAGTATTTTTTTTTAAAGTAGGCCTTTTCCTGCTTTATAAAGCAGTTTCCATCAAATAAAGAAACATTAGTGATGTCTTAATGATCTAAGCTTCCCCTGGATGGGCTATTTCGCCTCGAAAAGTGGTTGTAGTTTAAAAGCGAGTTTTGGTTATGTTCCAGTGTTTACATATTTCGACCGCAGAACAATCCTAATATTATTTTCTGCATTTAAACTAGACTTCGATGTTTCTAACATTACAAACACGGACTCCAGGATCCCTTTGACAGGTATTAGTACAGAACCTCCACCGTAGGCACCTAAATAACCCCAAGGACCCGCAGGAATTAATAAAAGAATTAAAAATTAGCGATTTTCAAGATTTTTTTTCTGGAGTTACAGAGAGAGTCCTCCCGAATCTCGACCGTGGGGACCTAGGGGAGACAACCCTACAACCCTTCTGGCGTTTTTCATACTTTTGCCCTTTTCGGAAATTATAAATTTTTGCAATTTGCTCTACACGTCATTCGACCAGACTTCAGAGAGTGAAACCCCACGCAGAAGGTCTCCAGGTTCATAAGCTTACACGTTCGGACTCCCGGGTCACCTAGAAAGACAATAGCACGACACCTCCTCCGCGGGCACCTAGAGAACCCCAGGAGGACTTCGGAAAATAATTAAAAATTAGCGATTTTCACGATTTTCTTTCTGGAGTTACAGAGAGAGTCCTCCCGAATCTCGACCGTGGGGACCTAGGGGAGACCTTCCCCTACAACCCCTCTTCTGGCGTGTTTCATACTTTTGCCCTTTTCGGAAATTATAAATTTTTGCAATTTGCTCTACACGTCATTCGACCTGGAGACTTCAGAGAGTGAAACCCCACGCAGAAGGTCTCCAGGTTCATAAGCTTACACGTTCGGACTCCCGGGTCACCTAGAAAGACAAAAGCACGGCACCTCCTCCGCGGGCACCTAGAGAACCCCAGGAGGACTTCGGAAAATAATTAAAAATTAGCGATTTTCACGATTTGTTTTCTGGAGTTACAGAGAGAGTCCTCCCGAATCTCGACCGTGGGGACCTAGGGGAGACCTTCCCCTACAACCCCTCTTCTGGCGTGTTACATACTTTTGCCCTTTTCGGAAATTATCAATTTTTGCAATTTGCTCTACACACTATTCGACCTGGAGACTTAAGAATGTGAAACCCCGCGCAGAAGGTCTCCAGGTCCATAAGCTTACACGTTCGGACTCCCGGGCCACCTAGAAAGACAAAAGCACGGCACCTCCTCCGCGGGCACCTAGAGAACCCCAGGAGGACTTCGGAAAATAATTAAAAATTAGCGATTTTCACGATTTTTTTTCTGGAGTTACAGAGAGAGTCCTCCCGAATCTCGACCGTGGGGACCTAGGGGAGACCTTCCCCTACAACCCCTCTTCTGGCGTGTTACATACTTTTGCCCTTTTCGGAAATTATCAATTTTTGCAATTTGCTCTACACACTATTCGACCTGGAGACTTAAGAATGTGAAACCCCGCGCAGAAGGTCTCCAGGTCCATAAGCTTACACGTTCGGACTCCCGGGCCACCTAGAAAGACAAAAGCACGGCACCTCCTCCGCGGGCACCTAGAGAACCCCAGGAGGACTTCGGAAAATAATGTAAAATTATCGATGTTCAAGATTTTTTGTCTGGAGTTACAGAGAGAGTCCTCCCGAATCTCGACCGTGGGGACCTAGGGGGGACCTTCCCCTACAACCCCTCTTCTGGCGTTTTTCATACTGTTGCCCTTTTCGGAAATTATCAATTTTTGTAATTTGCTCTACACGCTATTCGACCTGGAGACTTAAGAATGTGAAACCCCACGCAGAAGGTCTCCAGGTCCATAAGCGTACACGTTCGGACTCCCGGGTCACCTAGAAAACCAATAACACGGCACCTCCTCCGCGGGTACCTAGAGAACCCCAGGAGGACTTCGGAAAATAATGTAAAATTATTGATTTGCAAGATTTTTTTTCTGGAGTTACAGAGAGAGTCCTGGCGAATCTCGACCGTGGGGACCTAGGGGGGACCTTCCCCTACAACCGTTCTTCTGGCGTTTTTCATACTTTTGCCCTTTTCGGAAATTATCAATTTTTGCAATTTGCTCTACACGCTATTCGACCTGGAGACTTAAGAATGTGAAACCCCACGCAGAAGGTCTCCAGGTCCATAAGCTTACACGTTCGGACTCCCGGGTTACCTAGAAAAACAATAGCACGGCACCTCCTCCGCGGGCACCTAGAGAACCCCAGGAGGACTTCGGAAAATAATGTAAAATTATCGATTTTCAAGATTTTTTTTCTGGAGTTACAGAGAGAGTCCTCCCGAATCTCGACCGTGGGGACCTAGGGGGGACCTTCCCCTACAACCGTTCTTCTGGCGTTTTTCATACTTTTGCCCTTTTCGGAAATTATCAATTTTTGCAATTTGCTCTACACGCTATTCGACCTGGAGACTTAAGAATGTGAAACCCCACGCAGAAGGTCTCCAGGTCCATAAGCTTACACGCTCGGACTCCCGGGTTACCTAGAAAAACAATAGCACGGCACCTCCTCCCCGGGCACCTAGAGAACCCCAGGAGGACTTCGGAAAATAATGTAAAATTATCGATTTTCAAGATTTTTTTTCTGGAGTTACAGAGAGAGTCCTCCCGAATCTCGACCGTGGGGACCTAGGGGGGACCTTCCCCTACAACCGTTCTTCTGGCGTTTTTCATACTTTTGCCCTTTTCGGAAATTATCAATTTTTGCAATTTGCTCTACACGCTATTCGACCTGGAGACTTAAGAATGTGAAACCCCACGCAGAAGGTCTCCAGGTCCATAAGCTTACACGCTCGGACTCCCGGGTTACCTAGAAAAACAATAGCACGGCACCTCCTCCCCGGGCACCTAGAGAACCCCAGGAGGACTTCGGAAAATAATGTAAAATTATCGATTTTCAAGATTTTTTTTCTGGAGTTACAGAGAGAGTCCTCCTGAATCTCGACCGTGGGGGGCGTTGTACGATTTTTAACTTCGGAATATAATTTAAATCGTAACAACCAATACTATACATTTTCAATTCAAATAAATAGTAGAGATTACAATAGATATTAAATTCGTTTTATACGACCCTACTGTAAACGCGGCATGTGCTGCGGGTACCCAGCTAGTATTATTTTATTCCATCACTTTTTATCATTATAAGAATGCCCTTTCCTGTTAAAAAGACGGCTTCCTGTGATAAAAAAACCCGTTGCTATAGTGTTGTTTACTTGTTGGTAGGGTGTTGTTTACTACTGTTTTATTATTTTTTGATTACATACCTATTCCGGGATTTTGTCTTGTTAAATATAACTCGACCTTGTATTTTTCTCACGACAATAGTTCCGCAGTAGTGCCCTAACATTCTTGCTCTTTGCACTTTGCTATAAGGTAAAGCACTCAAGCACAATACAAAACCGAAAAAAACACTCGTGCTAACGCACTCATTTTTTAAATGTATTGTACTCTCGTGCTTTACCTAGCAACAATGTTTCGGGAATTACTACTTTCCGATAAAAATCCAAGGATTTGTTATATTGTATATGACAATAAGGCCCGGTCTTTCCATCTCCTACTAAAGCTTCTATTAGCTAATAAACGATTAGTTGTCATGGAAACAATTCTTGTAACAATGGTATCCATGACAACTAATCGTTTATTAGCTAATAGAAGCTTTAGTAGGAGATGGAAAGACCGGGCCTAAATAGATTCTAAATATGAGTTGCTGGTGTGACGAAAATTTTGAAAAATCAGCAGCAATGCATAATGAATGAATGACAAATATGGAAGAAAAATTCAGAGTAAACGTATTCGCATGACAATTCAATGAAACAAGATTAATTTTTAAAATAATAATTTTTTTGACATTTGTTTGACGTTCATCTGACATAAATATTGTGGCTGGAAGACTAGGTACTGCTTTTCAGTTGTCAGAAAAATATTGTCCGTAAAATAACCTTTCGATTGGTTCAATTTTTAAAAAAGGACGCTTCTGATTGGCCGACGGTATATGAATTGAATTGTCAGAGTAATCAAACTTTGTGCATGCTGTGGTTAATCCCGTTACTAAAAGTAACAAGGTGAATGATCCATCCATTCATTTAATTGTAATTGGCTATGATTATGCTGTCAATAAGAATGCCAGCCCACCTATTACACCATTGCCTATCCTGGATGCCGATTCTTGAATCACTATCACGCACGTTATGTGACCACTTATAACGTGTAGTTTATCACTTGACGTATTCTTGAAACATAGGAGAGTTTTTGAGCACCGTACGTTAAGAGTACGGTAACGGTAACACTAACGTCTTTGCTAAGCAAAACAATATGTTGCTTAGCAAAAGAGTATGTTGCCTAGCAAAGACGTTACCGGTAGCGTTCTCTAGCGTATAGTGCTCAAAAACTCTCTATTTAACGCGTACGTTATGCGTTTCACCGAACGTTATCCTGTACCTTATTATTTCGCTCGGTATTTTCGGGGTGAAGTAAGTAACGGTAACGAGAGTGCGTTATTTTACTGAATGCATTGCTTCTTTGCAAAACCTTCTAATCGATGTGTATTTTAATTCTTTTAGTAAATTATTTTTTAATATAAAATATAAATAGAAGAAACACCCGAGATGTATGCATATTCTTGTGCAAACCCATAGTATGGTTTCTAATGGTGGCAATTGGGCAGTGTACTACAGAAGTATGGTCTTTTGAGTTTTGACCAACGAGAAGACTTTTAGCTCATCTGAATTAAAGGTTAGCGCTGCGGTCCAGCCGTACGCGCCGCACTTTTTTCCAATCAAAATTAGTTTTTCAAAATTCATTTCACTGGTATTAACTTTGATTATTGTTTTTGTTTGAATCGAGCTTAGATACGATTTGTGTGTCTGACGTCACGCCACACCGAACCAAACCAAAATATTTTGTATATGCTACAATAAAATTTTCAATTGGGCCATGGAAAACAACCAGAATGTTAAAATGTTATGGAAAAAAGAATTAAATATGATTTATAAAACGTATTTACAAGGTATTGTTCAAATTTGCCACCAACTGGTTGATAACACAACTGATAAAAAAATTATTAAAAAACTTTATACCTATTGCTGGAGGCATTTTTTAGGAAATAACCTGCATAATTATGCATCGTCTATACTTCCTTAGTTTAATTGTGGTTTAATTAAAGGCTCTTTAAACTCACTACTAACTACAAACCATGCTATATACTCGTACTTACAGACAATTATAAGTGTATAACACTAAATAACAAACCGGCACAACTTTACGCAACTGTTAAAATGAAATGAAATAGTATTTCAGAATGAAACACTGCGGGAGCATTTCGAGAAAGACAGATGGCTTGCAATCAGTTTGTACTAGTCTATTACTACACTTTGGGGTCCATTTCAAATTTTTACTAAGGACTAGGTATATAATCAGCATATACTTACATACTAATACTCTTAAATTAAATAATTTAGGATTTAAGTATATAACAAAAAGCTTGTGTTTGCTGTGGGAAACGAGGTCAAAATTGTAACAAGATGATAAAAATTCCGTTATTAATAATAATGGATCTCAGTACTATAACTCAAGTAGGACAATGATCAAATGAACATCCAATCCATATTGACCATTATCTACAGTTGCGAAACCGACTAATAGAAAATGTAATTGCTGGTTAATTAATTCTTTGTTGTGTTTGTGTCTGGCGCTTTTAAAATAACTCCATTAACAATCACATAGTTTCCTCTTTTAAGGTCAAACACAGTAGCTACAATCTATTTTAAAATGACAATATTATGAATGTTTTCTCTAAATGGAAGAAGTGTAAATTGTTATTGCTAATTACAAGTTGCTGCTAAATAATTAACACGTAGTGGTTCAACTAATTGTTTTTGCAATATAAGAAATAGCATCTGTTGAGGGCGTTACGCTTCCCGTCATCTTCAATTATTGAAGTTCATAATATAATCTTTCAGTTTTCACTGTATATCTTTTAAACAAATTTTGTTTAACATTTAATTTATAACGAACTTTAATTATAGATTCCCGAACGAGACCAAAATGTAGGAAGTATGTTTAAAAAGTTCAGAATGTAGGAAGTATGTTTAAAAAGTTCAGGAGGGAATGCCTCTCTACCATAGATAACAGTGGAAGATAATAAAATGCGGTTTACTGCTATCACTGATCACTATCAGTAAGAAAGATTTAAATTAAAGATCGTGAAAATAGTTTCTGTGTAATTTCACATCGTCCTAGTAAGGGTCGATTTATCAATACGCAGTTAACTCATTATTAAGCTAACCAACGGTCAACTGTCATGGATTGGATTCTTATAACGAAAACAATTCGCATCCATCGGTTAAGTTAGTAGGGAGTTGATAAACCATAAGTGAATTAAACAAACCAGAACCAATTGACGATATTGATAACGGAAAACCCTTGACCTAGTGGCTAGTATTCATTTGCGGAATACCATTCGTGGCCGTAAAGAGAGCAGTAGAAGGAAGACCAAATCTACGGAATGGGGACGCTTCATAATGCAGGAAATATGATTTAACAATCCATCAATTGAGTCGTAGTAGGGTAATAGTAACATCCTCTGGATCAGGACACTGCGACTCAAGGTTAAAAATGCATTAAATATTTTAAAGAGAAATTGACAAGACGATGAAAAAATGCATGGAATTTACTCAAATGACTTTTTGTAAGACCTATACCTTTACTTTACAAATGATCAAGGAGAATAAGGACAAGTTCAGTATAGACTTTTCCGAGACCAACTGAGTAATACAATTTCAGATACTCTTAATTCTTTTTTCTTCCAATTTTAATAATAACAAGTTTGTTCAGCTACTTGCTATATGAAGACTTTAAGGAGAATTTTTCCCATAACAATTAACAATGAGAATGATATAGTATAAGGACGTGATAAACTACTTGGACCGTTGGACGACTTAAAAGAAACAAAGTGAACAACAGGTTATGAAAAGTAGTAATAATAGCCGTTTTGTTTAAATGTTTTAAATTCCTGTTTTTTAATATTATTTCTTTAAAATTGAAATTTTAAATTTGCCCTTCTCAAATAAATGTTTAAAAGCCGATTCCTTTATTTTACCTGCGGGGAACGTGTTTTAATTTAGATTCCAAGAAACCTAAAAATAGCAATACACCACAATATCTTAGAATAGCTATCTGTCATCGTTTCCTAGGCAACCGTTGTGAATTTCATAATAGTAAAAGTTTTGCGATTCCTCTAACCTATGAAGCTATAAAAAAAAAGAAATGCGCGTAGTGGTTTGGACAAGCCGCAAAATTACACCGCGTTTGAGTGTACTTACCAAGCGCGGATCTACAGGGGTGGGGGCAATTACCCCTCCCCCCGAAAGGCCAATATTAACAAAATTACACAAAAAAATTTCGCATTTCACATCATCGCCTGGAGGTTTTCCGTACCTCCCGGATCATTTATCCCCCCCAGAGAATTTCTCTAGATCGGCCCTTTGAGTGTACCTGCTATTTTTTCAAGGCACCGTGGCGCCGCCCAACAGTACAAAAGGAGCCTTCTCATTAAATTGCCTGGCATGATCTTACTTCCAATCACACTATTCTATTCAGGCATTCTTTTGCGAGCATTTCTCACATCACAAAAATAAGTCAGTCGCGCGATATTTGTCGCAACGACTCGCCAGTCTATTCGCATCTTTATTATATACTTCACAATACCTATTAGATTTCTTACCTTATCTGCAAATTAACAATCCAGGATAGAAATGCAAACAAAATGGATTTGTTTAGTCTGCCTGAAAAGAAAATAAAAATTAATATATACGTAGGTACTGCCGCCTTGGCGTTCCATAGATAAAAAAAATAAGTTAGTTAACTGTAAGTCTAATTATTAATCAACGCGTAGGAGTCTGCATTAAAACTTCAGTTTTACGCTATTCTATTAATTTTAATTTGATAAACGTGAAAGTTTACATTAGATTCGGAATTCGTACTCCAACTAACCAAAAAAGTACTGTAACTTAAGATAACATTATGTTACTAATTTCTTTTCGCACTAATGCAATATGAAAATCATTTTTGCACTAGTGCGTTAAAGTGATTTTTGTTAAACTGAAATAACAATCCACCAGTACGACTTTTCCATCGTGAGTGAAAAATTAATTACCCAAACCAATTATTCCAAATGATTACATTTAATTCAAAATTAATAATCTTAATATTTACAACATAATCAGAATTAGTAAACTTAACGAAAAACCACAAACAGCTTGACAGAAAGGTCAATAATATGATTTGGTACTATAGGGTTATTCACAAATTTAAATGCATAATAATAAATAACAACTTCCCAAAGAAAGATTAGGAACAAACAGCTGTGGAACATACAGTTGCAATTTCTAATGACATTATATACCACAGTAACGGACAGCTCTAGTAATCCATTTTCGTATGTTTGTAACTGTAACTCCTGCATGAATAGTGCAGGTTGGTATTCACACAAACAATTTATATTCCCAATAAACTTACCTAGAGATTGTATATGGTATCTCTTTTTGTCCGATATTGATTTTCTGTACGAGACAAGGATACCGGCAAGGACGAAAAAGCGCTTATTGGTAAAGGTAAAAACAACGTTTTTTAAGCGAATATCACAAAATTTATAAATACATTATTTTTTTTTTAAATATTTTGAAGTCTGTCAATTGGTACATTTTCGGTCGTATTCACTTCAATTCCGAATTTGCTTCACGGCCGCAGTATTTCCGCGACATAAACGCGGCCTTGCAGTAAATGCGATCGTCAAGTAGCCATTGACAGATGCCTACAACAAAGTGACACTTTGACAGTTGTTGAAAGATATGCAAAACAACTGTTTTTGTTAGTTACCTAAAAAATATGTAATATAAGATCATTTATTTGACAGCCTATAATGGTAAGTGAATCGGTGAAGAAGTAGCGGACATAAAACCAACCTCGGTTCAGGACTTTATTTTGCACCCCTTCAAATTATGTGATCGCGACTTCCCTAAAACCCTGTATAAAGCATAGTATACTGTATACTCTGTAGACACTTATTAATGGTTGTAAACAAGAACATTAACGCGCTATATCTATAAGCAGCATATAAGTCTACCTTGGAAATACTGTCGTTCAACTGTCCCTATCTCCATAATCACGTCGCTTAACCTGAGGTGAATTTAAATTAGAAGGAAGAACGCTAGCAAAAAACTAATTGCCGATATTCCTTATATAGTTATTTATAAGACTATTGATCTTGAGAACAGGATTAAATCACGTGGCATTGACATACCAAAGTAGAGGTGCTATTATGCAAATACTACAAGATAGAAACAGTCGAACAAAAGAAATTATGCGAGTTAACTTTGAAAACGAATAATATATCCTTGGGTCTTACATATACTTGAGAAAACACGTTGTAAAGTAACAGTTGGTACTTGGTCTGTTGAAAGTCAATTCAATTTAAAAAAAAAATTGCTTTCCACCACTTAAATAGAAATCAGAAACAATGAAGTGCGAGAAATAACAATTAGTTGCAACGATGAGTAGATACTAAGACTTAAGATGTTGCGAGTTTGTAATAATTAATAGTAGTAGTAAAAGTTCTACTCAATGCCGGCTACAAAATAAATGCAGCTTTAAATCAGTAATAAAACGCCAATGTTATCCAGCTCGCCCTCATTTCATGAATATCAAAACACAATGAAAGTTTAAAACTACAAAACTTGAAAGTCTGCTAATCTGTTATGAAAGATGAAAGGTACTGATGGTAATTCCATTTAACATATGTTCTGTGATGATAAATGAATTTAAATATTAGAATAAGTAATTTTAATAAAAATTATGCAGATTGATATTAAACAACTCATTTATCTAGTAATAAAGACGGCCCCATTGTAGCATGGGAGAGTTCGGACCAAGACGAGCGTAGCGAAGACTGCTCCAATGGTACGAATGATATAATGCCTATTAAACGAGTCAGTATAATAAGTATACTATTTTTTTACTTTGCGAAAATTATTTAACATTAATTTGAACTTTTTAATGAATTTATTATTTAGGGAGTTTCAATTGAAACAAGTGGTAATACTGCGGCAAGCTATTTTTCAAAACTGTCAAAATTGACAATTTAGGTTATAATAAACTTTTTAAAAGAAATATTTATTCTGTGAGTTGTTTTCATTATTCAAAATCAAATAAAAGTTCAGTTATTTATAATTCCTCTGTTTATTTTAACCTCTCTGTAGAAGAGGAACTGTATGCCATTGATATGTGATGTTGATGACGTTTGATAATTTGACACATGAAGCAATTGCTACCACTTTTAAAAACTAAAATTTTACTAAAAACAGTTTCACAATAGCCTTTATTGTGAAACTGTTTTATGCAATTTTCAGTGTCACAATGGAGCCATTGTGAACGCGAAGTAGAGAAAGGAATATTTAAATACTTCACATTCTTATGGTGCTCAAAAGTATAAAATGTCTCAAGCAAAAACTTCGTTATTTTAAATTGTAGACCCCACAAACTATAAATTTTCAATGGTATGGCAAAAGCTATCATTTGACCTCACCCTTTCGTAAATGTGTATCAACCGTTTTAAGCTACGAAGTTTAAATTTTTTATTTCAAATGGATGTATATTTTTACATATTTGGATTCAGAGTGAAATATTTTGCATACAGTAGTGTGTTTGATTTGTTTTTTTGATACGCATCTAGACAGCCATGGCACTACCATAAAACTAAACTAGAATTTGTGTTTCTAAATCAATTCATAATAATTGAAATATAATTAATTAACAGACAATTATGTGAAGTAAACAATACTGCAAGCAATAAAACGAAGTTGTTACCAAATAAAATATTAAATCTAAAGAAAACTTACAAAGTATTTGTGAAAAAGTGAAAAATTCTTTGTATAAGGTAGTTTTCACCACACATTAAAACAAACTGAGCACTTACTACAACATTCATCAAATCTTTTACAAATACTCAGCAGAGAATAAAAAAACCTTAAATAGAATTTGTTATCAGTGACGTTTTTCTCAATACCACCTGTTATTAATCAACATATTTTGAGCATTGGATATGACGTTAGTATTATGACCTCCGAAATAAAGATGATAATTTCAAGCAATTTGTTTCCTCACAATAAATTAGTTGGAACTTCCCCACTGTATCAATATTCAAAGAATTATTCAACAATCAGTAATAAAAGTAACGAAATGAAATGAAGTGTAACGAAAAGATTTACAATAATTAAACTAAGTAATTAACAGTATATAAACAATAGCTGCATTTAATGCAAATTATTATTCAATATACATTTGCATCAAAAGTTTAATTGACGGTTATAAAAATCTTTCGACATTGAAAACCAATTATAGCATCTCATGTTAATCATAATTTAGTGGTGTAACGATGTTCCTAATTGCTCAACAAAAGATTGGGGGTTCAGGTAGGAAGCTTTGTTTCCTTCCTAAAGTTTTAATTATTTTTTCTGCTAACGGCACGAAAGTAGCACTTTCCTGAAGAAACTGCTAGTTCAGGTGGTACCATCATGGGAGACGAGACTTTAAACATACGGAATTGGTATTTTACATGACTCTCATACATCACAAGTAGTTTAGTTGCAACAAAATTAAATCTTTTAAAATCGGAAAAGCGCGAATTTAATTAAATTGATGAGTGAAAGTTTTTTCCAGTTTTTTTTAATTAATTAAAGAGTTTTGCAGAAAAATAGTATACCTAACAAGTCACGATAACTACGGGACTTGGAGGTGGCCCCGTAAAGTTCACTTTCGTGATTTGTTACGTAAATAACAACTATTATTGAAACTATAACTAACTAGGTAGTTGTTGCTACTTTTAACCACAGAATAATTTTGCTATAATCACAACTCAAATTCATATAATTCAGAAGACATCAGTCTAAAACCAAGACTTTTTAAAAAAAGTTACGAGAAATCCGTTATTTGTATTAATTGCTCACTAGCAAAAATATTTTTCCAAATCTGGTACCGACCATCAATAATGCCGTCGGCGCCGTTGTAAACGAACATGAACGATTTTTACGCGGTAAATTTTAAATTTCAATAACTTCCTGTGTGAAAATCGAGGTCAAGTAAAAAATTCCAGCCTTTTCTTGGGACTTCCAGGCGAGTAGACATCCCTACCCTGTCAATGTGTAACGATTCGTGGTTTTCCAGCTTAAACGATGGCGATAGCAAAATTACTTCACTTATTCACTACAACTATAAAAACTAGGTTTGTGTATTACTACTCCAATTTACCATTTAATAATGTGACGTCAATAATAAATGCTATAAACAAAAAAAAAATTGTTAGTAAGTAAAATCATTCCATTATTTTATCACCATGTAATATTATAGAACCATGATTACTAAATTATTTATTTGCATACCTAATCATGAATGAATTGGAAAATCATACGTCAATACGTGGAAAAGCTAAGTATTTTGCGTAAACTTTCTTAATTTATTGTTTACTGTGTCATTATTGCATCATTAACAGTTATTTTCATTTTAATTTTATGAACACACAATTGCAATATTTATTACCGGTCTTAAATTAACAATTTCGTTGTGCTTTTACGAGCTCACAGTACTGTCTTGATTAATAAAATTTAGAAAAGAAGAAGAAAGAAGAAAAGAAGGTGATTTACCCCATGGTATTCATAAAAAAAGAAAACCCAATAATATATCCGCTTCTCGAACAATTAAATATCCTGAACACGTATGAAGCTAGATCAGAAAAATTGTGCACCAGTTTTAATTTTCAACATACGCCTCCAACTTTAAAAACTGTGTTAGAGAGGGCACACGGTCCATGAAGATGGAGAGTTATACTCAAATTTTTCTTACATGTCTAGTATTGGCTTAAAAGATTAAAAGTTTGAAAGAAAGAAACAGCGCTCCCTCCCTATTTCTTTTACAATCTCAGTTTAAACCTCAGCACAGCGTCCCAGTTAAACTTTAGAAGGGAAACTTTGGGAAAATTCGAAGGTAAACTCCAGTCTGTGGTTTAAACTGAGATTGTAATGCCGGGCCCTTTTAGGCCGATAGCAAACATTTAAAAATAATTTGACTATATAAAAAACTTTTCACAAAGCACCCTATATAAATGTTAATTGGCGCAGGGTTTTAATATGAAAAAGGGGCAAGACGGGGATTGCTTTTAGAAAAAGAAGAAATCATGGCGTGGCGCCATAGATATTTATATGACAATCGGAAGTATAGAGAATAGTTATTTACAAACCAAATGCGGGAAGATGAATTTCCTGCATTGAGGGTGTTTAGAAGAATGAGCGAGCTTGCGAGCGAATTCTCGATTGCGCGAATGCACGGATGACCCTTTCTCCTATAAAGTTTGTACAACATTTTTTGTAACGAACAAAATTACTATTGACAAATTAAAAACTCAGTTTTCATACCTTTGGTATTACAAGGGTAAATAAAAAAGTAGGGATATAGCACTTTTTGACTTTGACATTCCCGCTTCCAATAGATGGCGCTCACAAATATGTTTGACATAATTAGCGAGAGGGCCAGTGCTTTTTGCTATTTTACCCGGTTGAGTAGACCGGGAAATTGACGTTTCGGTTCATCGGTAGCGTTCGTGGAATGTCGTTTCCCAGGCAGCTAGTACAAAAAATAATTATACAATTATATTTTTTGATGAATTATGGGTAAACAGTAGGCACAGCGTTGATAAAGAATGGCGGGACACTTCAATAAAATCCTTCAGGCAAGCATTCGTCCAAGGATTATCGCCGGGTTTAAAGGCACAGACATCACGCGGGCGGCGACGTTATGTTTTGCTCAACACGGGAAACAGTAATGGATTTATTAATGGAGCGGAGCTCATTTTTTTGATAAACACAACACGCAAGACTAGCACGATGAAATGGACGGCCCACTTTTTGAAATATGGAATGAAGATTCTTTCATACCAAATATTCCTGATAAAAACGTGGTCGTGATTGATAACGCGTCCTATCATAGTAGGAAATCCGAACGAATTCCAAATAACTGTTGAAACAAGGATCGCATCAAACATTGGCTTTTCTCAAAAGATCATAATTTTGAAGAATTACTTGAAGTAGTGGATACATTTAAACATGAGTATAATGCTGGATATTTAATAGAAAATCTTGCTAAAAAACACAATGTTAAAGTTCTCCGTTTACCTCCTTATCAGTTATCACTATGAGCTTAACTCCATTGAAATGGAGTCAACTACGTAGCCCATGTGGATGGGCGAAAATGTCCTATAGGTTCGTTGCTCGAATAGCGATAAGAGGGGCCATTACATTTATGTGCATTTCTTCACTTTTATAGTCGAGATGGATTTGGTCGCTTCGCTCTTATCCCCGCGTATATCGGTTATCTCATAATCTTTTATCTGTCCATATCATCCAAGGAACCCTAATATTGACTATGAGAAGGTCACAAAGGCATACAAAGCAAGGCCATAATACAACCTACAACAACCCTTGTTTGTTTGTTGTTGTTACAGGAGGGCGTAATGGTTTATTTAGCATATTGTTCGAATCTGATTGTACCTACGCAACAGTCGTACTGTTAGTGTTAAAATATTTTATATTTCATAAAAAAATAAATAATTGTTATTTTTATTGCATTCCAATATCGTGCCTTAAAAAGAACTTCCATTTAAGATAAATCAATTTGTGATTGAAAACTTCAATAAGTTGGCTGTAAGATTAACAATAGGGGTGGGCGACATTGAAAAAATGTCGATATTGACGATATATCAATATTTTCCAAATTCCATATCGTTATTCCCAGCCCTAATCCTTAGACAGAGATCAGACTGAGCGATCAGCGTCGGTCGTCCGCGAACGTCTTCGATCGTTCAGTATCGGTTAGCAACGTTCGAAAAATGTAAGATTAGACTGAGCGACCGGTGGCGGTAAAAAGAAGACTAGGAAAATAATTTTTTTTCTTTTAAATTCATTAAAAAATGTCCAGTTTAAGTGAAAAGGAACAAATGGTGACCGTTCTTTACTGTTATTGGTAGGAAAAACAACGCCACTTTTAAAAAGTTGGGTTACGTTACTTTTGAACGTTCGTGACCGATCAAAATTTAGAACTGATTCTAATTTCAAACTGTTCGTTGCATAGCGATCGAGGCCGTTCATGAACGACCGATCAATGTAACTTTGCCCACAAGAATACTTGTGTTGGAAATTTGGTTGACGGTGACTGTTCACGGACGACCGACGCGACGCTGATCGCTCAGTCTAATCTCTGTCTAACTCGTAGAAATCTGTCAATATCATTCAAGGCACTCTATTCGACCAGGACCAGGAGTGCATATGTTACGCCCAAACACCAAAAACGCTCAGTGAGCGAAAAAACGACCACAACGCGTTGTGGACGATACTGAACGACCAAACACCGAAATTAGCTACGTCTTCGGTGTGTGGTCGTTCAGTATCGTCCACAACGCGTTGTGTGCAATTGCGAAACGGCCACGACGCGTTTTGGACAATTTAGGACTTCAATATTGCGTCATCTTGTATCAGCGAGTTTAAACTTGACAGGTTGTGGTTTGTGTAACGTACAGTTTTAGTATGAGCATTATAGAGAACGGATCGTCACCATCAGTAAGTAGGGCTGCGGAGATTATCGCTTTATTTTCAATTATCAAGACTATTTAACCAAATTTACAATACTCAAACCACTCAAAAACTAAAACGGCTGAAGAAGTTGCATATCAATTGATGGATATCTTTTGTGTCTTTGGAACCCCGTTTATTTTTCAAAGTGACAATGGAAGAGAATTTGCCAACAAAATAATTGAAAGTTTGACGGAGATGTGGCCAGGCTTGAAACTGGTGCACGGGAAGCCCAGGCATTCGCAAAGTCAAGGCTCGGTAGAACTCTCAAATCAGGATGTGAGAAATATGTTGGTAGCATGGATGTTAGATAACCAGACTAAACAATGGTCAGAGGGATTAAGGTTCATTCAGAGCACAAAGAGCCGCTCGCTACATGAAGGAATTTAAAAAAGTCGTTACGAAGCCATATTTGGTAGCACGCAGAGTCGGATTGGCAGATTCTACGTTGAAAAAGGAAACATACGAATCTTTGGAAACGGAAGAAGATTTGGTACAGATCTTGCGTGGGCTAAGAATACGCGAACGAGATCATGAGGCGGAAGAAGATGTAAATAGTACAGTTCCATGTGCCATATGCGAAGATTACGGTATGGACAACCATGCGGAAAATGCAGCGTAAAGATACACGCAAAGTGTGGAATAGAAACTGAAGATCAACTCATATGTAGCCTTTGCAGCAGGACTGAAGCAATCAGAAATCAACGTGAAAGCGCTAAAACGGGGTTGGAAGAACAAGCAGCAAAAATGTTGGCCTTGTCACAGCAAAAATTTCCTCCTGCTAAGGTGGGCCAAAATGTCGTAGTTAAAGTTCCGGACGTAGATAGAGGGTGACTTGCTCCCAGAAATGTGTTAGCTGTTGTTCTAAGTGTAAATGAATCAAACAAAAGAAGGCGCCCTGAAAAGAATTTATAGCCGAAATGAATTCACCTGCGCTGATTCGAATTTTATCGCTCAATCGGATATTCCCAGCTCATCATTAACTCTGCGAAAAGCTTCAGCTCTCTCATCTGGATCAAAACAAGGATTTATTATATGCCATTGCAAGCGTTATTGTGTAACACTAAAAGGTGCAATTGTCGGTCCAAAGAGGTACTGTGTAATTTAAAATGCCACAACAGCAGTGCCTGCAAAAATAAATAATTTCTTTCGTTGTCTTTGTCGTTTTGTAGGGTATATTATATAATAGGGTGTATTATTGATTAATAAATTAATAATTTCAAATATTAATAATATCCTTTTGAAGTTATTTAAGATTTTTAAGTTACGCCTATCACTTCGGGTTGTGACTGTCCTAAATTGTCCAAAACGCGTCGTGGTCGTTTCGCAATTGCACACAAGGCGTTGTGGAACGACCACACACCGAAGACATAGCTAATATCGGTGTTTGGTCGTTCAGTATCGTCCTCAACGCGTTGTGGTCGGTTCTTTCTCTCACTGAGCGTTTTCGGTGTTTGGGCGTAACACATACAACGCAACGTTTATTTATCAAATAGCTCTATGCATTTTTTAACATTTTTGATTTTTCATTGTTCTTTCTTTATGTATTAATTCAGTATTATGTATAAAATATTTATTTATTTATTTTCCCAAGTCTTCTACTAATGTGTAAATTCTAACTTTCTTAATACAAATAAATCATAATAAGTTATAAAAATAAGCATAAAAAACGAAAACTGTCAAGTACAAACCTTTAAGTATAAGATTGAATGTTCGATTATGCCGAGTATAAGAGTAGGGATATTGCAATTGCATATGTGTCGAATATATTGATAATAATGATAAAATATCGATATATCGAAGGTTAATTTTCTGGAACAGTGCAAAAGTAATAATTACGTTACGTTTTTACATAGAATATATCTTTTAAAACGTGAATCTTAATTTGTAGTATCTACCAAGTATGATAAGCCCAAGCCTACAATATTTTATGATTCTTGGATTTAATTAAGCGTTTTTTTTTTGTTCTTTTATCAACTATTAATTTTTAATTTCATTGCGATAAAGAAACCACAACATACTTTTGCAATTTATTAACCTTCATTTTGTTGAAACCTACGTTTTTCATTGCTTTCCAATCCTTGCAAGGATGGTGCATTATGCATAAGTATGCATATATTATTCATAAATTACTAGAAGGTGGCTTACCTTAAAAATTTTAGATAAATATTGTCATGCATAATAAATAAACAAATAACGGGTTTATACTAGTCGACTAGCAGTAAACAAATATCGATTGATTAAAATTGAATTAATTTACGCACCTAACATTAAAAAGAAATTTGTTACATGTTCATGAAGTTAATTATTTTAAATTTTTCGAAATAAAACACCGTCCGTAAAACTGTGATTTATAGTCGATTCTTGGCAGTGACATTGCTGCTGATTACGCGTTTACGTAAGTGTTAATAATTATTGGGTATTACACAAGTAAAACTTTTAGGTCTGTGTTAAGGTCAGGTCTATTGGGTTTGGCGAATTTATTGCAATTCTTACGCATATAATTATGTCGAAAATTGAATAACGTCTTCCAGTAACAATGTTTGTAATTTCAATATTTTTATGAAACGCGTAAAGTAATGTGCGGTAATAATTATTCATGTATTAATGGCATAATTAAGAAATTATGATAGGGTGAATATTTAAAAACAGACGAAGGAGGGCTTTTAATTCCCCGAGGACCGTCATCGACAATAATTTTATTATATGCCTGTGGTACATACATACACGTTCTATTTTATTATAGTTTCTGAAACATTCAAAAAATATTTACTATTTCCGGCAATTTTCTTTGAGTTATGCGGATGTGAATTTTACTGTTGCGTAGATAGTTGGCTATTTTGATATTGTTAGGAATACTGTGTCGTGTGGTAGGCGGATTTCATTTTTTGTGTTTGTTGTTTTTGATAATAATAATTTATTGTTAGTAAGTTTGCATACATTATTGATGAAAAAATGAAATCCGCCTACCAAGACTTTTTTTTTCCGAAATTTACTACAACTTCTCACGAAACTGAGGCGCACATTACAATCGATTTTAATTTTTTACTCGAAAACTATTTGTCTCACGATAAAAATAAAAGAGACAAATAATTTTCTAAATGAATAAGGCTTTCTCATGCCAATTTTTTAAATTAAAAATTCCGGTGCATTAAAAAGTTCTAATAAAAAAATGAACAGGGGTTGTAAGTTTCATCCCCTTCTAACAATACAGGTGAATAAAGAAAATATCCATAAAGGGTCTTCCTGTTAGTAGAACACGTCCATTTATTTTTATTTTTCTATCTTTGTCCAAATTTGAGATAAAAATTAAAAACCAAATTTTTCCTTCATTTTTGAAGAGGGGTAACTCTTCAGGGAAGCATATTAAGATACATGTTTATAGGAAAAAATAGCCTTAATTTTCGCCCAGGAATCATCCCCTTCATTTTCTACACGTACTTAGGAATCACCCTGTATAATACATTCAGAAAACTCCCGTGACGTTTACCGTGTCAAATGGAAAATTCAGTTGGTTAATATAAAAATCCCTATTACCTATTGGCTATTAGTAATAAAAGCCCCATTTTCAAAAATTTATAGTGATATTTATATTAGCCAACTAAATTTTCCATTTGACACAGTAAACGTCACGGGAGGTGAAGGTCATGGAAATTATTTGGCAGCCCACAGAATTTTGTTTTCGATTTAAATAAATATGGCTAGTTTGTTTAAGTTTCGTGCCCATTTTCCAAATTTTCTTGATGCCACTGTATCCTAACTACAATCTTTATTAAACTTTATTAATTATATCATTCACTTATTGCTTAGTTAATAAAGACTCCTTGTAAATAAAAAAATATGTACTATGGCGCCCAGTAGTTTGCTCTCAGAAATAATAATATATGGTAACGTTTTTAACAGACTACAGACGACCTTTCAGAAATACCCTGTATATAATAACCCATTAACGTCAACATTCTCACAATGAAGAGTGGACAAACTGGTCACGCTAATTTAAAAAAATATATATGCAGTTACATCGGTACAACGGCGTATACGAGTAAAATATTGCAAGATTCCGTTATTTCACCTTTACCTGAATTAAATGTTGGTAACATACGGGTAAATTTATTATAAGAAAAAATTTAACAAATTTAATAATTTAGACTTTTAAAACTGAATAGGAAACTACACAACTGTTTCCCATTAATTATTTTAACAATTTCCTTTTGTAATGTTTAAATAATAAATTATAATAAGGACGATATATTTGAATAGGATATTATTTGATATTTTAATAAAAAAAAAACTCATAATTAATAAATTAATTCTGAAGGTTATCGATATCTGCATTGAATGTTGCTATTTAGGGTTTATTACTGACAATAAGATTATTGTGGAGTGGGCACTGGACAACTGGGCGAGTTTAATCCATCCGGATAATTGGTTTTTCGAAAAGTTACCTGCATTAAAAGTGGAAAACTGGGCGAGGTATAGTTAATGCCATTTAATAATTTTATCTGGAAAGCTACCTGGTTGCTATTCAATTAGTTTTAATAAAAGTTAATTAGGAAGTTGTAGGGGAAGATAATTATCTTCCCACGTAGTCCCTTTCGAATATTTATGGTAATATTATCTTCAGTGCACATATCTTACGCCAGGTATCGCGTAACCTTAACCCAATCAATGGGATCTCTCCCATGTAAATGCGTTTACCAGACGGGGGTACGCCTCCCACGACACCTCATAAACACAAGGCATCTTATGGAGAACCCAAGGATCTCCTACCACCTCGAGGATCACTGGTTAATAGCAATTTATTAATTAGGTCATTGAAACCTAAATAGCGCGCCGATTATTTATATCCCAAGCACACACCTAGTTGTATTTCGGAAATCAATCACATTTCAACTTAACCGATAACAACAATCAAAAGAAACCCTAGCATATTCTCAATAATCACAAACATGAGACAAATCATCATCAGGAACTCCGGCTACAATCTCTACAATATGTTAGCAACACATCCATTTCATTCCATTCCGTTTTCTCCTCTTTCCATAGGTGCCGGCTGCTTAGGTACTCCGGGACCTGAGCACCCGGACAGAACTTCCTATTTTTCACCCCCGGCCAAAACTGCAAAAGACTGCAGAAACTAAGGTCAAAGGTGCGGTTGTTCGTCATACAAAATGCAGGGCTTATTTTAATGGAAACGTAACGCAGTTATCGATAAAATTTTAGTAATATTTAAATATTAGGATTTTAGTGAACGTGTAGCGTAGTGATTTTGCAGATGTTGAAGAAATAGCGCATTATAATGCGTTCATATTCATATAGTATAGTCCGGTCCGGTTGGTATTTACTTACTTTATTTTATTCAACTGTGGCTATAATTGTTCATGAACACATTGAAGTAACAAATACTACCTATATACAAGTAATCCTTGAAACAACTAACATCATGCGGTAGAGAACGTGCAAAATTACGAACCTTTCATATTATCTTCATAATTTGTATAGGTAGGTACCTACTCAACAGTTTTATGCTAAGTGGTTACGGATAGTGACCTATTAAATGCAATTAAGTTTTTGAGACTACATATTATTTCGGTATCTACGTTAATAAAGCAGTTACTATACTTACTGTTTACTAATAGTTAATTATTCACAATGAGAACTGCATTAGGTCATGATAAGATACTTATTGCTATTAAATTTTATGGGAGTAATAAATAACGTAATCGTATTATTTCTTTTATGAATGCATGCAATAGAAATCTTTTAATTAATATAATGTAAATTTTAATTCTATAAATAACATTCCTTATTGTGCTTATTAGAGTTTTTAAAATGTGTTAACATTCATGTATATTTCTGATATAGTCGAATCGATATGAACCGGACCCTTTTTAAATTTCCAGTAGCAGATCTAATCCTTAAATAAAATACATGTTAAACATGTTGCAAAACAACTCATTAACACACAGCTAATCCTTTGCTCTGTTAATGAATTATTTTGTAGGTCGGGTTCATACCGATTCGACCGGCGATGGACAATTGACCTTTCCCAACCCTCTGTGGCAAGTTTTGAAACTTAAAGCGGGCTACCCGATTTATCTATCTAACGTTGGCAGCGCTGCCAAAGTTGTCATTGTTAATGTTTTTATGTTGGCGTTCCTGTGGTGTGACGTTTCCTTTGACAATAAACAAAAGTGACAGCCGGTTCAAATGAAACGTCACACCACAGGAACGCCAACATAAAAACATTAACAATGACAACTTTGGCAGCGCTGCCAACGTTAGATAGATAAATCGGGTAGCCCGCTTTAAGTTCCAAAACTTGCCACAGAGGGTTGGGAAAGGTCAATTGCGCCAGGGTTAACGACAGGTAACTTTAAACCGCAAACGGAAACAGTCACCGGAAAAAAAGCCTCCGCGGAAAACAAGTCACCCGGAAGAAAAGACACCGGAAAAAAAGTTACCAGAAAAAAAGTCACCCGGAAGAAAGTTACCAGAAAAAAGTTACCCGGAAGAAAAGCCACCGGAAAAAAAGTCACCGGAAAAAAGTAACTAGAAATAAAATGAATAAGTGCCACAGTTTAAAATTTTTCAAAGCATTCGCATACATTCAGTTACATCTGTAAAATCCTTAGAACACAAATAGTTACCAAAACCAATTTGGAAATCAAAATTTTAAACTTACTTATTCAATTTATTATAAGTAATCATAACTTAAACTTAAAATGTTACTTTCTAGGTACTTTTTTTCCGGTGACTTTTCTCCGGATGACTTTTTTTCGAGTAACTTTTTTCCGAGTGACTTTTTTCCGGGTGATTTTTTCCGAGGGCTATTTTTCCGCGACTTTTTTCCGGGATTCCTTTCAACGTGCTTTAAACCGAGACAACTGCGTTATCTTAATCCGCCCTTCAACTAAGTACCTACAGGCAACGTCGGAAAATACAGCCGGTGTTACCAAAATTGGCTGTCGAACTGCAGGAAATAATTGGAAATCTGGAATTGTCCACAATTCTTGGCGAGTATTTTTTATTGGAGCTTTCTTCATCTTATCGTGCAAAACTAATTTACAATTTCTGTGCCAATCCAAGACCATATATGGAAGGGAATTACTGCCCAAAGTTTTTCCTACAATTATTAACGTTTAAAGATTTACAGGGCATGTAGTACGGTCTAAAAAAAGTTAAAAAAAATCGTAATAAACATAGGTCCCAACATCAACCGTTTCCGATATAGCAGGAATTTTTTGTACATGTTCTGGCCGGCAAACTTAAGCATTTGGTTTGCTGAACACAGTTGGTTTTGAGTCACATTAAAGAGTCTGTCCTTCTACATCTACACAGCCCAAAATTATGAATTTGTTTTAATTAAATGCTGAACATTGATTGGTTGATGAGTATGGGGGGACTTGTGTTAGTAGCCTGGCCTAATATTCTGAGAATTTACCAGATGAGGTGTAACAGGTTTTTCAGACGGTGAGTGCGTTTTATTTATGTTTTCATCATGTGCCTGCCGTAATTTTAGGTTCAACCCTGTATATAATTCGGATCTTAAAAATCGGCCTCCTACATATAATACCTACATTCGTTTAAAATTGGGTGTAAATAAAAAAAAGATGTAGATAATAAAAATGTGGGTATTAAAATTGTGCCCATAGGAACATTTTCACGAACACAACGTTTGGATAAAATAGTCAGCAAACAGGATACAGTCGGATAAAATACCGATTATATTCAAATGCACGTACTACCTATGTTCCGACATTTGCTGTTTTTCCCCTTGACTTTGGTGCCTCAAGTCAATTTTCAAATCAACTGCAGCTGTAAAACAACGCAGTTTGTAAACCAGGTATTTCAAGCATAAAGAAATTTCATCAGTCGAGGTAAATTGAACGGAACGGCCATTAAACTATTTCAAAATACTGAGAATCGCTCAAGATCGTGACCATAAGATAACCTAAATTCAGACGTAATAGTACTTTTACTAATGCATAGTGCACTACCTAATGCTGCAGTAGATACAGATAAAACTTTGACATAGGGTGTGGTAACTCACGATTATAAAACAAAACAGTACAACACTCCGAAAGGACAAATCAAAAGATTACGTAATAAGATAGATAAACGTTTCCTTTCTTTATGTTAATGCTAATAACGTGTTATTTTAAATTTATTGGAAACAATGTCTGTAGGTACGTGTAGAAGGGGACCATATGACCATAGCAGTTGCTGTTCCCCGTTACTGTAGTTCAACAAAAAAAATAAATAAAAACACATGTTGTAATCTTTCTGCAGATATTTTTTGCAATAAGTATAGGAGATACATATAAAACATTATTTACACTTATTTCATACCTAACTAACTCTGTTGTTAACAAAGTTAACTAAGAATAATCAATTCATACAAAATTTTAAAAAACGTACAGGACATAATTTAATTTTCTCGAAGTACACGTTAAAACACATTTATACGGATATATCGACTTCCCTCGCATTTTCCACTTTTGTTTGATTCGTTTATCTGTGTACAGTGCGCGCAATGAAAGAAACGCTTCCGCAGGAAAGTTAAATCTACATATCAAGGTAGAGAGAGAGCCGTAATTCAAACTCTACGTCATTAGCATACAGCTGCACAAATTAATCACGAAGAAAAGTCGTGCTGTCACAGCGACGACTGCTGTGGGGGAGTGCACTATCATTTCATAGACGTTTTACGTTCTATTGAATATTTTTTGAATGTTTTACAAATCATAAATGTAAACAAAGGTCAACAATAAAATGCGGAGCCTACAAAATTGTTGTGAAAGTTGATTCAGTCTGCGAAGAGGAAACTACCCATACGGTTTTCGTTACGGTACCGTTCGACAATCTCAATAATCCGTTTTTGTTTGTCCTACTAGATAATAGATATTCCATATTATCAATATTGTATTGATATCTTCAAAATATAAACAGGTATCGTGTATTCAATGAATACTATAAGAACATAAATTCAAAAAAAAATTAAAATCCAGAGAAACCAATAATTATCGTCCAAGCATGTCGAAGGTTAACTGAATGGTATACTATACAAACATACTATAGGTAAGGAAGAAAAGAAAACCCAACGAAGGAGGAGGTGGAAAATTGGTTTTCAATAATGGTTACGGTCGACGAAGCCCCTGTTTCGACGTTATAGTGGAATCTCCTCAAGATCGAGAATATATTATGGCTACAGTTTAAATTTAAACTGTGTTACATCACTGGCATGATAAGCTCAGATTTTCGGTTGTATCTCCAGACCACTAGAAGTAGACTCATGGCTATTTGTAACCATTTTTGATTTATTGGTTATAAATAGCCATGAGGATGTACAGTCAGTGACAAATGTTTTCACCACTCTTGTACCACTGTACTGTCTGTACATACAAAATATGTTTGCTATTTAATTCTACATAACATCGTTAAAAAATATACAGGGTGTTCGTTCCATTTGAAAAAGTTGAGAAAAATAACTTTCGAAGTTTTGAAAATGTGAAAATTAATTTTGAAAACCTTGTACATGGTGACTCTATGATACTTAAACAAGAACACCCTACAACCTCCTACAGTAAGGTCCTTACTTAATTTCGTCTTCGAAGCTGCGGCGATAGAAATGGTGGAATGTTAAATGGAGTAATGAAACAATCAATTTCTTTGAAAAAAAATATTATTACTTCTAAACCGGGCATTAAATGGCGCTAATATTTTAGATATGAATAAACTTCAGAGCGCTGCTACTCATACGCCAAGCTGTGCAAAGTCGCACATTTATCAGCTTCCTGCAATTAATAGATTGTACTTACAGACCACCACTGTCTACTACTTTAAAAGCACCAACTCGCAGGACTAAAATAGTTTTTTATTAGTTTATAAAATTAATAAAAAAACATTAACGAACTTCATTGTTCGGCGAAAGCAATTTGAAATAAGAGGTGGGCGAGTAGTGACGAAGGATAGAAAAACAGCGATAGCAAGATATCTAAATAAAGATGGAGAAACATTGTGTTTAATAAATTGCAAAAACTTTTCCTTGGGCACAGCATTCGTTCGTGAATAGGTCTTTCCTTCTTATTCCATCGGGTATTTACGAGCTTCGTTCTGATCCAAGAATCTGTTTAGGAACAGCATGACGATTACAATAAAATAATTGAAATAAAAGATTATGTATCAATATATTCTTCGCACTTGTATTAATCGTGAATTAACAATGACAATGATCCAATTCCATCTTTGGTTGTAAAAATTCTATAGCAGAACAAAATAATCCTAAATGAGTGACCTTCATCTTCCTCGCCGTCTACGTTCACAAGGTGCAAACTAAATTAAAATTAAACCGGAATTCCCATTGTTATTGCTACTTCAAAGTTTTTAATTTAAATTAGTACAGGTTAACAATTCTATTAGTTTCTCCGAGCTCTAAGAACTTTATAATGTATTCACTGAACTCAAAAAATTCACTTTTGCTATTAAAACCGTCGTTAATTTTACCTAATACATTATGCAAAGAAAGCAAGATGCGTGCATTCAGTTTTCACCTCTTGAAAAGTAAAATTTAAAGTAAAAGTTGTTATTTAAAATAATAAAGCTATAAATAATTCACCGATATGCTCTGCGATTTTACAGACATTAACAGATTATAGGAATTATTTCGCAATATACTACATCTAAAATATTATCATGTCCTAGTCTCTATAATAATACGCCTACTTTTCAAGACCCAACACCCTAAATACTGTTTGTTTTGTCAACGTGTAACATTTACTGTGCCAAAGTATACCGATGCCATAAAAGTTAAGAATGCACGTTTCGCTGATTACCATCCGCCTGTTAATATATTCGAGGGTACGATATACAGAAATTTTGTAGATGAACAGCCTAACATTTAACTGTTCTTTGCTAACCCACCTACGTCTACCAGAAAAACAAAATATACACATTTGAAAAAAAAAGTTTAATGTGGATTAATAGTAATACTAAAAAACCCAAGTACAAAGCAGGTACTAGATCAAAATAAAAACAATAATTAATTAATACGCATCTCTATTTCAAATGCTGTAAAAAAATTATGTTCAACAGGTTTTACGTAAACAGTGGGTTTGGAATGTAACAAACGTTTATGTTTGCAATAATTGTTGCAAGTGTGAGAACTAATTACCTAAGCAGTTCCCAAAATAATATTCTATTTATTTGAACAATAATTTCATATGAATGTAGTGTATTTAAGAAATTTCGTTTATATACACTCAAGTGCGGTGTAATTTTGCGGCTCGTCCGAACCACTAACCGTATTTCTAAATATACTTCTTTCTTTCTAGCTTTCATAGATTAGAACGAGCGCAAAATTCTGATGTTTATGAAATTCACGTTTACCTAAGAAACGAAAACAGGCTGCAACAAGCCGCACTATTAAAGGAAATTGTAGTGTGTAGCTAGTGGTACTAAATCTAAGCATCTCTAATAGCCAGAATCAAGAAAAAACATTTTCGATTAAATACATATTCATCATAAACATTTAAATTATTCCTGTTGCATACCGAGAAGGTCACACCTTTTATGCACTTTATCTTTAACCTTTGTTGTAAAATATGCAAATGCCAAACACTTTTGAATGAGTTCCCAGACAAAAATTTTATTATTGGCATGTATAAGATCAAATGCAAATTTATTTTACTGATGATGGTATTTTTAACAGCATTAAATTAAAATAGTGGAAATTAAAAGAGTAACAAACAGTTACACTATAAAATAGTATATAGAAGAAGCTTATTGGAGTATGAATGGGTTTGGGCCTTTGGGGTACTACTACGAGCACGGCAAGTATAATACACGGGGAGTCTGCTACGAAGAATCAGTTGGATATCTCGGTTATCCAGAGTAGTAAAATAATTCTGTTTGAGTTACTGAGTTAGGTATAATGTAGAGCAGAGCTCAACATGGACGCTGACAAGAAATAATGTAGACCAAATAGCTAAAGCACAAAGAGCTATGGAAAGACAATGATTGCTGAATATCAAGCTTAAAGAGAAGAGGATATTAGATACAAGATAGAAGAATCCATGAAATGGAGCTGATTATTACTATGCGACAGAGAGATAGATAATAATCGATGGAACAAAGAAATCCAACAATGGAGACCATGGCTGGCAAAGAAGGGAAGGGGTTGTCCGCATGGATGCGATGGTAGGATGATTTAAAAAAATTGCCGGATTTGGTTGGGTAAGGAAAACTGCAGACCATAAGAACGGGAGACAAATTGGGGAGGTCTATAATAGAGAGGAGTTATGCAATTATTTATTTTCTACGACCACATACCAAAACACATCCTTGAGTCGAGACACCTCAAGCTGCTATTTTCGTAACTTGTAACAAAATATACTATTATTCTGCACAATAGTTACCCTTGCCATTATGCAACAAGATAATAGAAATGCAGGACCGCGTTAGTACCCTAGGCATATTTTTGCCGCCCCTTTCTATAAATAAAAATTAGAATTATCAAGAAACTATTTTCCAACTTTGGTAAAAAAATATGATATACAGAGGTGTTGTATTATCTTACGGTCCTGGATGGCGTAGTAAGAAATTTGCTGAGAACCGTAATATTAACCTAACCTAAAAATATTAGTTTTCACTTTGACATTAGTTGCGTTTTGACGGAACATTTGCGTTTGCACTTCCCAGGTCCTTCACCTCGCTCGTTTGTATTGTTCATCTGCCCATACGTTTTTTCTAATTTCCTTCATAAATTCCTTATTTACAGAACTTTAACCTAAAATTTCAACATGAATCCCGAATGCCCGATGTTTTTATGTACCACGTTCTACCTTTTACGCGCATATCTGCGATTTCCCCGAGCACTACCGGGACCGTAAGATAATAAAGCACCTGTATCTATACAGGGTGACAATAATCTACCCACGTTGTATGGGTAGCTTTGTTATCGTACTTCAATTAGGAAAGTAGAATTACAAGGAAAATCTCAAAAAACTGAAAACACTTCAATTTCCAGTTTTTCCAGATTCATCCAGAAAGTTGGCAACAATTCTGCCAAACTTTGATAATTTAACTGATCCTGTAAGAAAATTTTATTTCATGGTCATTTGACTATGGGTTTCATTTCTAAAAAAGCAAGTGTATGTTATCTCGCAAAAACGAAACAAAACACACAAACGTGAAAATATTATTTTCTAATACCACGTAATATCTATCAGATATCTCTCTCTCTTGTATTTTTTTATCTATCTGCTATGGTTGCGAAAATATTTTGGATTTAAAATTAAAACGTTTTTCAGTTTTTTCAGATTATTTCAGAAATTTGGCAACATATTGATCAAAAACGAGAGGGCGTTAGATTTGTTTTGTAATTATACCCAACTTTGCTAATATATCCAACTCTGTAAGTCTTACTATAACAAAGTTACCCATACAGAGTAGGTAGATATTATTGTCATAAACCGATTTTCTTTTTCCATATTTTTGAATCGACTAAAAAATTGTCAAGTTACCGTTACTGAAGCATCAATTAAATACTCGATAAAATTTTCACGTACCAAATTGTAACAACACTAACAACAGTCAATTTGGTCTTAAAGCAGCACTTGTGATTCCCCAGAGGTTTCGTTTAAATATGGCCGTTGCTAACTCCACGGCTAACGTGGATATAATTCTGACACTAAAGCCACGGCATTACGTCATGCGCATGTCTGGGGAAAATTATTTCAGCTTCCTGGGATTATAGGGACAGAGGTGCGTACGATTGGTTGCCTACTCCCAAGGCGTAAAAGTCTGTTTCTGAGAAATCTAATGATAATAATTATTAACTACAAATAAAATCAATCGCTCGGACTTAGAGAAACTTTACTCTAGTATTTTTTATTGGTCATATTCAACTTGCAAATTAATTAAAAATCAATTTAAAATATGAAAATGTTTGAAACTTTCATAATGGAATAATTTTGTTCCATCCCCGGACATGCGCAGTAGATGCAGCTCGTATTCGCCCTTGACAATGACGTATTGCCGTTAGTGCTGGGCGATATATCGATATATCGATAAATATCGATATAATTTTAATATCGATATATCGATATTCCGATATATCGAATATCGATATATCGATATATCGATAAATATCGATATTTATCGATATATCGATATTTATCGATATATCGATATTCCGATATAACGAATATCGATATATCGATATATCGATAAATATCGATATTTATCGATATATCGATATATCGATATCCAAATTTGAATATCGCCCACCCCTACACAGTGAGCACATTATTTATAATAATTACATTGTTAAAATATGTGAAACTACATTTTTGGCTGACTCGTACCTCCTGTTTAACAATTTTATCTATTTTTGAAATAACAGTAAGGTACATACCTAGTGTAGAATTGGTTTACGTACCATAGGAATTTCAATGCAAAAATATTTAAGTTCTTTTATTTTCTTCCCCAATTATTTTACAGCTAAACTGCTAAAAAGTTCTTAGGGCCGATTTTATAATACTAGTATAAACCTGGAATAAGGTATTCCTCAGATAATTACCATGGTTACAATTTTTCTAACAATTGTAACCATGACAATTGTCGGAGGAATAGTTTGTTCCAGGTTTATACCAGTATTGTAAAATGGGCCCTTAGTAGAGAAAGAAATCTGAATCCGGACGCTCTACTGTTTTTGAATTTTAGTTTTACAAAAAGACAAAAATTGAGCGTCTGAAATGAAAATCACGTACTTTTTTTAGTTGCAACACTGTCAGTTATTCTGAGCGGACTTTTATGTTTGATTATAAACAAAAAAAATGTATCTACTATAGTTTAAAGAAATACATTAGGTCATTCTTTTAATATCATCAGCTAGCTTGGAAATCGATTAATTCATCAATCCTCACAATTCCTTCTCCGCGCGACTTTCAAATTCAGTGATGATCAATTTTTGCGTTTTTTCTTAAAATGGATAGCAATGCAATGTCTGCAATTTCTGATTATGCAAAACGCTTCTGAACTCGAATACTTATCGATATTTATCGATATATATGGATATTTATCGATATAATTTTAATATCGATATATCGATATAATTTTAATATCGATATATCGATATATCGATATATCGATAAAAATCGATAAATATCGATATATCGATAAATATCGATATATCAATAAATATCAATATATCGATATATCGATATCTCGATATATCGATATATCGATAAATATCGATATATCGATATATCGATATATATCGATATAATTTCGATATCGAATATCGATATCCAAATTTGAATATCGCCCACCCCTAATTGCCGTGGATTTTGTGTCAGAATTATAACCACGTTAGCCGTGGAGCTAGCAAACGGTCTTTAAATATTAATATTTAAATATGTTTTAATTTTATTTGTTACATTCATTTTTTATTAAAATTAATTCGTATTTTTTGCCGTCCCCAGATCGACTTTGTAAAAACGTAATGACTTTCGCTAGTTTTAAATTTTAAGTAATCCGTAAACATTTTGGTTCCCATAAACACCTGCCTAGTGCCTAGTGAGAATATGTGCACATATCAACTAACTGTCTTGGTGGTTTAATATTCCTTGAAGTGTAACTTGAACACTGGTTCTGTGTGTACACTATTTACGCTTTGTTGCACATTCTCAACAAGGTGAATGAAATTAATGCATAAACTTATCAATATCACTGTAATTCTAGCGAAGTGTGTTGCTAGAAGCAGTATACCATTACCGTAGGGTAATTGAAATTCAACATCCGCACTACACACATTTATTACCTTAAACTTTTGAAAGTTGTGTAATTTTTGCATGGTAGGTAGTGTTTCTTTAACAAAAGTTACGATTGCTCTAGGAAAATGTTCAGTGTAGATTTTCAGAGGTGGCTACATCAAGATTGCATGCAACTTCGATTGTCGAGATCCCTCCGTATAGTAGATATTCTTATTTTGGACACACTGTATGCTACGTTCGTTATAAAAAATACCTTTTTAAATTTCGATAAACCTACTTAAACATTATGCATAAATAAATTCTATTTTCACAGATAGGTATTCCCTGACAGTCAATGAAGAGATAATTAACTGCATTAGAAATCATAGGTACAGCTTAATTTATAGTCATTCATATTATATTATATCCCCGTCTATTCTATCTACACTTTAGAAATAAAATAATTCCTTCACAAAAATGAGAGAAAACGTATTGCAAAAACGTTCTGCTAGTTTTGGAAACAAGTTTTAAGGAAGTTGATATGAGAACAATAGGATATTTGCATTACAAAGAAACGCGTAAATACATTCGTAAATGAATACATACCTAATAAGAATAGGCAGACATATAATAAGAAGACTATTTTTATCGTAGTAGTTCTTAGAAAGCAAGATGTCCCACCAGCTGGATATATCAAGTAAAAGTGTAGGTAGGTTATTTACACAAATATGAAGAATAAAAATAAGAATGAGTAGTACTACATTTATTCAAGCGTGGTAGAAACTGGTAAGTTCAACATCCCAAACGGACCAAACCATATTATCATCCTTTACACATTACAATCAAAATAAGGAGCCACCGTGTTTCTTGAAGTTTGGTAGCTAATCAAATAACCAACCAAGTAATTCGCATTTTGAAAATAAAACTGACGGTAATTGGAGCCATTGGAGGTGCAAAGCATAAATGAAAACTATGCTGATGAAGTCAATTATCTGCTTAGACACCTAGGAATGTACAAAATTGCAAAAAATGTGGGATACCATATTTATTTAAATTAAAAACGGGAATAGTTTATGAATGACTCATCATCAACAATGTTCTTACATACAACAGATGTCGAAATGTCACGTGAAAATAAAATTTGCTTGCTGCAAAATAAGATCGCCGCATTTTAGCACAAGTATGTAGGTACTAATGAAGCAGCAGAAATTTTTGGTTTAATTATTCGATCCACTTTCTGGAAACAAAAGAAATACCATAAATATTTTTAAAACGCATTAATGTTATATTGAAGGCGATACGTAGAAAATTTCCAATTAAGTACGTAATTAACCTATAATGGTGGTTTTAAATATTTACGTAAATAATTTTCCATTGTTGGCTTGTTCTATCGGCATTCATCATACAGATACAGGGGAAGTAGCAATATTAACATCTATGTCCGGTTTCTGGAAATAAATTTATGAAACCCATAACTTATAGTATAGGTATTCGATAAACAAACAATAAGGCAGCCCAAGACGTATCCAGTGACTTTCGTGGAAGGCGCTGATTGGCCTATACGTAGTTTGACACATGAATAAATGCCATTGGATTGCCTTATTGACTATTAATTATACCGGGGGATCAAGAAAAGTTGTCCAAAAAAAACTACATTCTACGAGTATATCAAACTTTACATCCTCCAGCTGTCATCATAGACATCCTGCTGTCATGTATAAAATCAATTCATTGGAAACACTGTACTTACTGTAAACTTAGTTTAACAATGTTTAATTAGTATTGAAAAATACGTTTTTGTATAATAATAACAGCGTCCAAGAATGAAAAGGGGAGTTACAGAAACTTAAACGCACAGAACAACTGTCAACAGCAGTGTGGCTAATATCACACTAGAATAAAATATTGATAACTACTTGGAAGGTAGTTTTTTTTTGGACAACTTTCTCGATCTCCCAGTATACATAAGTATGGGTTTCACACATTTGTTTCCAGAAACTGGGCATTACAGATGTATAAAAAAAGTCCACTTGGTGTAAAATCCGATTAAAAAATATGTATTGTAGTTCCAGCTTCCAGACACAAAAATGGAAGAACTGTAAAAGCAATATAGGTAATAAAATAATTTTAAATTGATGCCGATAAATAATTTAGGAGTGTTAAAAATATTTCGCAATTACCACCCAATTCCAATTCAATTGGGAACAATTATTGTTCTTCCTCAGCCAAAGAAATTCAAAAGTATTAAATCGAACATTCTGACCTTTTAGTTTACCACTTTAAATTAAGCGAAAATCCTATATAGCTATTAATTATATCCATATAAATAATTTATTTTAATAATCCATAACCGTTTGGTAATTGATATTGAATAGTACCTACCATTGTTTCAATTTTTTTAATTTGCACAGCCAAGCGCAGCCTGCATCAATTAAGTAGGTACTATTAATAGCTCAATTCGTACTAGTCTCTCGCACTTTACAGAATAAGAGATGCCTGTGAGTTCAGTGAATCAAAATCTATTATCCATATTACCATTTTTTTTGTAATTTTGGCAACAATTCTTTTTCTATTCCGTTAAGAAATTTTATTGTGAAATGCGTATCAAAACTTTAACATATTGATGAAATAAACAATGAAATATACATTTTATACATAGATATTACATAATTTAATAAATACTTTTGTAGCGCCTTATAAAATAACTGCATATTAATTAAATGTTTTGGGAAATTTTAAAACAGTAATCAAGAGAAGAATTAAAAATGTGAGAAAATTATACTGTATCGCTATCGATCGATTCTTGTCACATCATAATCTGAGGCACTCAATATTTTACCTTTCCTAATCAATGAATTATTTTCTATATTGACTAATGACCGAGTTTAATAAAAAATATAATTGTAAGCAGCACTAACAAGGAAGGAACATTTAGAAAAAACCGTATAAAACAATGGGATCAAAAGTAAAAACTAAACGACTAAACTTCAGGGGTGCGTTCATAAATTCCTTGGTGAATGTCTGGCGAATGCCCGGACAATACCCAAGCCGTTCAGAAAATATATGGGCGTGTCGGGGTAACATTTGACCACGCCTATTTAGCGTTCAGAAACTCGAGAGAATCCCCCAGGGGAATCGCTTTCTTACCCCGGCTCAACAGTGGGTTAAAGATTACCCAGACATCCGCAAAGCAAACTTGATGTAACTTTTAAATGTTTGAAATAATATTTTGGTTCAGATAAGTTAATAAGTAGTTTATTTTGTACAAAGTGTGCAGAAATCTCGTTTCAAAATATTTAGCTAGTTGTTTGTTTAAAAGATTTTGTTGTCAAACATTATTGAAAACAAAATATGGATCATAAAATAATATAAACGTCAAAGAATAATAAACGTTTCATCGTTGCGTTGCCAAACGCCATAGCGTTGACAGTAATTGCTTCTCAGCATCAATTCCTGATCTTCCCCATCTTTTCTATAATTTTTTTGAGAAGCTGAAATGTCAAACTTTCCCGCCACAGATTTCCCGCCATTTGTGTGTTCAAAATTTATTGTTCCCTCAAGGTTACGCTGGGTAATGACGTCATCTTCACCCGTCTTCCCCCACGTTACCTTACCCTACCCGGGGTAACAATTTATGAACGCAGGCCAGGGAACGTCTGTAAGCAACCAATCACAGATCCTACTACGGCCATGTGTTACGTGGTTTTGTTTACATGCTAGTCGCGGTCTCAGAGAATGAAGTTTAGATATACAACTTTTTCTATACGACCACATACGAAAATGCATCTTTCAGTAGAAACATCTTAAGCGAAAATGTCAATAACGTTAACTTTCGTCTCTAGTGACAAAAGTAAATATCACACTTCACACTTCTAGTTTGCCGGGTGTCTGTTTTGCCATTTAATCCTAACTTTCGGGTGGTACATTTTTCTTTCGCTAGCTGTTGCTACAAATGCTATTTTCGTTAACTGTACCTACTATACTATTTTATGCAACTGATGGCCATATTACTCGTCAATCGCAAAAGTTTTCAATCAAGACGGCCATTTCCTAGAATTATTACAGTAAAAAAAGAAGATGATGAAAAACGGAGCCAGACGAAGGCAGTTTCAGATGGAGCCGACAGATATATGGGATAGATTTACGCGCTCAGAATAATACAATCACATAGGGTGTGGTATTACTTGTTGGTGGTCTAAAATTAGACATATCCGACTACAACAGAAGCTTTAAACAGCTTGGTTGACTTCTTGACATTTAGACCCGAAACAGACTTTTTTTTCTTCGATGCTTGTATTCTATTCTCGTATGCCAACGTGTTATTTAATTAAATCCTATTCGATGATTTAAACTAAGTATTTTAAATATAATATAAAAGATCCTATAAACCGCTAGCTCTTTATACTCGAACTTTTTAACTTTTATTGTTATTCGTGACAGAATTACAAGAACAAATACAAATAGATTGATAGAAAGAGAGTTGTTTGTATGGACCTGGACTTTGCAGTTCAAATTGAATTGTTTTTCCATTATATTTATTATCAATTATAATATAGGGCGATTCAAAAGTACACAAAAACTCGTAGGAGCCGATTCCTCTCGTCAAAATAAGGAAAAAGTTAATATTCAAGCAAATAAGATATCGACTCAAGAAAATGCCAATGAAACACACAAATTTGACGACTGCGAATAGGGTGGAGACACGCAAACCATCTTATTCGGTTGAATTTTTGAAATTAGATGCCTAAATGCACTGATACGAACGGTCCTGTAAAAACCCTGATATTTCAAAACCGGTGCACATTTTTGTTGTACAACAAGAGTAGTTTTTCTTTTGACTAATATGGAGGGTCTCAAATGCACTATTGAATTTACTAGAACTGAAAAAACAAAATAAATACCAAAATGGTCCTCTGGTTTACCACCTTTTGGATAATTTTAATATTCTGAAAACACACTAATAATATAACAATAAGTGCCTCCCAACCACAGGAATACTTTTCCTAAGAACCAAAAGAATATTGTATTTGGTTACATTTTTACGAATAAAATTAGTGATTGTTTGTTCCATCTTTGTCCTTATTTTGACGAGAAGAATGACCTCCTACGTGTTTTTAGTGTACTTTTAAATCACCCTGTATATTAGTGCGGGCGGGAGTGAAAACTTTCCCTAGAAGTTATACGAATTTAAATTTATATATGTTACGGCTAAAGTGTAAACTTGGATAGTTTATAAACTAACTGGCTAGTATAGAAACTAACCAAACGCTTGGTTATTTTAGTGGAAAACAAAATTTCCACTAAATTAGCAGTAAACTTGGTTAGTTTGTAAACTAGCCGGTTAGTTTATAAACTATTCAAAAACTGGCTGTGATAGATTCTAAATTGACAATATCAACTTTAATAAGTTGACTTTAAGAATAACAATTCGCAAAATTTGTTATTACACACTGCCTTTCTATCATAAATGTTGTGATAGTTTGGTTAGTTTGCAGACTAGCCAAAAAATTGGCTATTTTGAATCATCAGAAGAAAAGTGTATTTTAGCCAGTGTAAAATAGCTAGTTTATAAACTAACCAATAACATTGGTTATTTTATTTACTTTAATCGAGATCAGTAAATTAGCCAACGTTTTTTGATAGTTTATAAACTAACTGGATAGCTTGCAAACTAGCCAAAATTGCAGCTAATTTACTGGAAATTTTGTTTTTCACTAAAATAATCAAGCGTTTGGTTAGTTGGTATACTAGCCAGTTAGTTTATAAACTATCCAAGTTTACACTTTAGCCGTAACATATACAGCGTGTGGATAAAGTTTGGAACAAATTCAATATCTCCCAAAATATTATTTTTTCTGGAAAACGCTCGGACAGGTATAGCGATTTAAATTACGGCGCATATTTTAATGTGCTTCAAAATTTTTTTGCGTTAGTCATTTTTTTGTAGTGACGACCTTGACTTTTTTTTAAATGGAAACATGTATATTTGATTATCACATTGGATAGACATTGTTTTTCTCTTTTTAAGCTTCTAATATTTTTATACCCTTACATAAGAAAATTTTTGAGAAAATTGCTAAAAAGTTTTACGGCTCAGTAGGCCGATCTGGAACAGCGGGTGCTGCTCCAACTCATAGCAATTGTTTATTTAAGCTTATTGCTTTAAAGTGAACAGAAACGTGAGTATAAAAGTACATAAGATTATAAAAAAAGATAAATTTAAAAAATTAAATTAATAAGAAAATGTTGATAGTTTTAAATGACACACAAAAAAATGATGAATAAATTGTTATTGGTAGATGTTCAAATTCATATCCGTTTACAGCTCGACAGTGTCCAAGACGAAAAATAAACTCTTGTTGAACAATTAAACAATTGCTTTGAGTTGGAGCTGCACCCGCTGTTCCAGATCGGCCTACTGAGACGTAAAACTTTTTAGCAATTTTCTCAAAAATCTTCTTATGTAAGGGTATAAAAATATTAAAAGCTTAAAAAGAGAAAAACAATGTCTATCTAATGCGACAATCAAATATACATGTTTCTATTTAAAAAAAAGTCGATGACGTCACTACAAAAAAATGACTAACACAAAAAAATTTTGAAGCATCTTAAAATATGCGCCGTAATGTAAATCGCTATACCTGTCCGAGCGTTTACCAGAAAAAATAATATTTCGAGAGATATTGAATATGTTCCAAACTTTATCCACACACTGTATACATCTAGAACTACTATGCAGATAATGTGATCGTGTTTACTAATGCCGCTGTACTGTATAGGTGTGAGTGTGATTGTTGATTATACATGTGATATTGGGATTTATTCTCGTTATTATGGGATATTACAATGATACGAGGAATATTGATTGTAGTTCGTCCAACAAATATCTGTGTTAGTGGGCATAAATAACAATAAACAAGGCGTCGATGTTCTACGCTTGGTTAATTGGGATATCGCTAGAAAGAATGCTTCTTTCACAGACTTCGTGACGCTTTTCTTGGTAGAATTCAGCCTGTTATAGACAATGAAATAAAAACAAACCACACTGATCAATTAAAAGACGCTTGGGGTGCTCTGAAGATATAGTATAGTACTACTCGGAAGTTTAACACAGGGGGCTAAGTGATATCTACCATTGTAATTATTATACCTACTTTTAAGAAGCATAGAGTGAAAATCTTGAAAAACATGTATTATTTGAGTGGGGGCGAATTTAATCCGGTTAATTGTTTTTTTGAAAAGTTACCTGCAGTAAAACTGGACAACTGCGCGAGGTATAGTTAATCCCTTTAATAGTTTTTACCTGCAAAGATACCTGGTTGTTATTCAATTAGTTTTAATAAAAGTTAGATTAGAAACTTGCATAAAATATTTGGTCGAAAACAAGTTTAAAAAATCTTAATAAACATAGGTCCCAAAATCAACCGTTTCCGATATGACAGAGATTTTCTGTACCATATCCTTTGTTGGCAAACTAAAGTATTGTTTGCTGAGCAGAGTTGGCTTTGAGTCACATTAAAGAGTCTGTTCAAAATGTTGTCCTTCTACATCTACATAGGATAGACATTAACAGCTTAAGTAATTTGCAGTTTCCGCTTACAATGGATGAGTATTCAAAGTTTAGTTTACGCAACACTTGTAAAAATCTTCAAGAATTGCGTCAACGAAAAGAACAGTGTTGCCAGGTAACTCCAGCAAATCCGGGGTGACATTTTGAACAGACTCTTGTTAATGAACTCGAAGCAACTCTGCTCAACAATCAACAATACTTAAGTTTGTGGACAAGCACATGTACAAAAAATCGCCGTCATATCGGAAACTGTTGATTTTGGGACCAATGTGTTGATTTTTTAACTTGTTTTCGACAGTACTACATGCCCTACAAATCTTTAAACATTACTTTATGACACTCTGTGTCTATTCAAATATCCTGAATGGTAAATGATTGCAGAAAAGTTTTGGGCAGTAATTAACACTTAAGAGTCCCATCCATATATTACGGTCTCGGATTGGCACAGAAATTGTAAATTAGTTTTGTACGATAAAATGAAGAAGCCTATTGATTTGTTGTTCTCCAATAAAATATACTCGCCAAAATTTGTGGTCAATTCCAGATTTCCAATTATATTTCCTTATTAGTTCAATTGCCGATTTTGGTAACACTGGCTGTATTTTCCGACGATGCCTGTAGATACTTAACTGAAGGCTGAAGGGTGGATTAAGATAGGACAGTGTTTCCAGTTTAAAGTTAGAGGTGTTGTATCATCTTACGGTCTCGGATGGCGTAGTAATACATTGGGCACATTCAGCCGACTCAACAGTCGAGATAGCGGTGCATTCCATGGGACGCCTTGTCGATTTCCAGTGCTCTTATTGGCCAATCGGTCAACAGTTGCATAACTGTTGAGTCGGCTGAATGAACTCATTGCTTGAGAACCGTGGTACTAACCTAACCTAAAAACATTACTTTTCACGGTTTTGATGTTTGACATTAGCTGCGTTTGGACGGAACATCCTTCACCTCGCTCGTTTGTATTACGTTTTTCTAATTTCCTTCGTATTTACAACAAAAAATAGTCTTTCTCAAGACTGCTATATTATAGTGTTTTCATCGTGACAACGTAGTAGATAATACAGCACCTCTACCAGTTGTTAAACCCTCGTGTAGTTGTCTATGGCCGATTTGAGTAACTTGACCTGATATATACAGAATATGTATGACTGTGTCAGGTGGGGTAAAAACTAAAAAAGTTTTCAGTTGGGGAATAAATTAAATTATCGTATCGTATGTGCAATAATCAAAATGACATAGCCCTGTTTATGAGCACTTTTTTAAAACATCCCCTACACAAGGACAAATTAATATACCTAGCCTAATTTCATCGCAAGACTTGCATAGGTGGAAAATTACAACTTGTTATACAATAATATATTGAAATAAAACTAATACAAAGACAATATGTAATAAATCTACCACACTTAAATTTAAATTACTTCCTAACGAATTTAATAATTATAATCAACTAATCTTAATTAATTGTATGTACCAATTTGATACAACTACAATAAATCAAATTAAAGTAATGTTACACCGATATGAATTTATTGGTTCTATTTACAATATCAACTAAATACATTTTAATTAAATTTACCACAACCGAACAAGTACTGACGTTTAATATCAAGCACTATATATTTAGTAATTATCTTAAAAAGTACATCAACAATACTAAACAATGACGTGAAACCTTCAAACCCATGACTAAACTCTCGTTGCTTCCAAAAAAGATAGTGCGGTCACTCATATACCAAGTAATAATTGCTTTTGTCCTCGAAGAAAAAATGACTCAAGTTTAAATACATCTCGAGGCAATGCTAATTTCCTTTTTCCTTCCTGACGTATATTGTGTAACTATGAATTTATAGGAAGTAACAATTTAGATGCGTTTTGCTTGTTGCCTTGTTGATGAAAATATAATATGTATAGTACGTACTTTTACCTGATACGTACCTACCTTAAAATGGTACGATTAGTAATATGTACAAGAATGCGATCTAAAACTTAGTACTATCGATCGTAATTGCCTACATTACTATTTTAAACTTTAAATAACTCTCTAGTAGGTAAATAGCGTGATTCAAAAATGGTTAGATTTATACGCACTTTAAAATAGACGACAATTAATAGGTTTGTAAAGAAATGAATAAACATTAAAAAACAGTTGAAACTTTTTAGAAAAGTAATGCACCCAAAATAAATTTCTCGAAAATTTCAAAATAAATAAACTTTTTTAGCGTATTCGGTCTTCGAATTTCGTACTCTGTCCTTAAAAAAGTACACAAATCGTAACGGAACATTCTCCAGGTCTGTTAATCAGATTTGGGACAAGCAAAGGTCCCCATTGAAGCTAACACTGTATCTCTTGAGCAAAACAGAATGAGAGGACGCCCATCTATAGCCAAAATGGCACTTATAGTACAGTAATAAATTATTATTCGTGCATTTTTTTTTAATTTTGCATTTCTTTTATACCGGGTGGTGACTTGAACAACGCAACATAGGGATTTCAATGGAAAATTCTTAATGTTCAATTATTGGCTCCCCTAATTATTTTAGAGCAAAAGTGTGTTTAGGTTTTTTGTAGAGAAATAAATTCTGCATCTTCTCATACTATTATTTACAATTTTCCATTTTCCGGAAGCGTAGAAATAGAAGAAATTAAAAATGGTCTTTTTAAAAAAATCACTGATGCCATGGAATTATAAAATCAAACAAACGCACTGACATTTTGTCTCATTACATTTTTTTCCTTTTTAAAGCAATAAAACGAGTAGGTAATAGGAACATATTTTACGCTCAACAGGGCACTTTATCATTTCTACTTTTTCTTTCATTGAATGCATTTTAAAAATAATAGATTTTAATAATCGGTTATAAACTTCAAACCGTAATGACAGATGTAAATGCGAATGTTGATTGTTTAGATAATTCCAAGGCATCACTGATTTGTTTAAAAAGACCATTTTTAATTTCTTCTATTTCTACGCTTCCGGAAAATGGAAAATTATAAATAATAGTATGAACAGATGCAGAATTGCTTTCTCTACAAAAAACATCTACACACTTTTGCTCTAAAATAATTAGGGGAGCCAATAATTAAACATTAAGAATTTACCATTGAAATCCCTATGTTGCGTTGCTCAAGTCACCACCCTGTATATTATTTTGGTATATTTTACAGTAGGTACGTTACGTAATAATGGTAGGTCATTATACAGGGTGTAACACAACTTGTCCGAAAAAATTTAACCATATATGCACTTTTAAATAAGAAATCGATTTGTTTAAAAATTTTTAATAAAAGTCCAACAGAAAACGAGATAAAAAATTGTTACAAATTAATGAAAAAAAAACACAACTTATCCGAAAAAATTTAACCATACATGCACTTTTAAATAAGAAATCGATTTGTTAAAAATTTTTTTAATAAAAGTCCAACACAAAACGAGAAATTACCATTTTTAACATTTTCATTAATATGTAACTTTAACAATTTTTATCTCGTTTTGTGTTGGACTTTTATTTAAAAAAAATTTAACAAATCGATTTCTTATTTAAAGTGCGAATCTGTCATTTTATAGTGGGGTAAGTTATAAGTTTAAAAGCATATTATCCAAAGTACGGTTAGTCTAAAGTTAGGAGCAATTAGAATTGAATGAAAATTAAAATTATTTAATAACAACTTGAATGGATAGGGATCTAACAGAATAAATTACACAGCAGAAGCTGTAAAAATAATTATAATTAATAATAAACAAAAAGTATATACCGTAAATAACAACTGCTAATTTAAAATAATTTTTGGACATCCTAACATTTAAGATAAGACCAAGATAACAATTTACCTTGTGTAATCATTTTTACTTTGTCATTAAATTTATTTCGTGTTTTCATGTAAATTGAGTTACGCCCGATTTCATAATCAACTAATGTTCACCTTTAAACTGTAGTACCACAATGTCCACAAGGTGCGAATTAAAGGAACTTTATATTTAAAGTCAATTTGCAGTTGATTATGAAATTGGCGGTTATGCTTATTGTTTTATGTACAGCATGGTACAAATTCATTTGGAATATGGTGCAGGTATATGTATAACTGGATTGAATTGACCAGGCATATAAAGTAGGTATTTCCTTCTTTAGTCAACGAAAATTCTTGTGAATTCATATATCAGGGAAATCTTATCAATTCTTATTTCTTTTGCTTTATTGGTAGATACTGGAACTTGCTATGCCGATACTAAAACCCCCTACACACGATACGATCGGTCGTACAACCGATCGTATCGTGTGTAGGGGGTTTAACCAAGGCCATGGTTTAACGGACAATAAAATTATCAAAGTACCTAACGCAATATTATTAATATTATACATAATAACAAAACTTAATTTTCTCATGTATTACACAACTACAAACATACATTTACAGAATGTACTGTCATGTCTCATGCACGTTTTATTTACTGTACACACCATTATCTATTTGTCTAACAAATGCAATGGAATAAACTTTCCAAAAATATTTCTTAAAGAAACATGACGTAGGCTATAAACATCTAATTTAGGAGCTTCCTCTAATCATCTCGTGTTAAACGGTACATTCGTCAGTCAACATACAAGGACAATAAATTACAGTAGCAGTAAGAAATATATTTATTCATAAAAACTGGTTCTTTAATTAGATAACTTTTATCTTTTGATATAGCCTATACAGCTGCCGCAATATAATTTGAAGACCGGTGCAAAATAAAAAATGTAAAAAAAGATTCATGAAAACTACGCTCTTCTTTGGATGCATTCTCAGTGGATGGCTTTTTTTAATCGCGCCTAACTTGTATTGAACGTCCGATTGGTCAATTTGAAATATTCTTTTAAAAGTTTTTAAATTCACCAATAGGTACCTACATGGTAAACGCCTGAACGCGATAAAAAAAAATCTTGCACTGAACGCAACTTTACACAATTCCATGCGTTTCTAATTTAAAACTAAAAGAAGCAAGAGCAGTGTTTTTATTTATACAGGATATAGCAAGTTATCTTATATAGGTAATATAGGTACGTTTTCCAAGCTATAAGATAACTTACTAATGACATAAATTATTACACATCGATTATTTATGGATTATTAAAAGGTAAACCGAGGTAAACACTTATCGGAGTAAACAATACGGTAAACTTGGAGCAAAATGGATTTTTTAGCCCCAATCCTATCTAAAATATTCAAATAGCGTTTTAACAACCCAAAGAACCGAAATTACTAAAATTATGATTGGTTTTAAGAATAAACACCTAAAACTGGTTTTATCATGTTGTAAAATATTATTGGAATATTAACACTTTATTTATTTAATATCTAATTAAACGTAACCTGCGGTTTTCCCATTATTAGATCATTATTTAAAATGCAGACATGAAAAAATCCCCATCCCTTACAACAGGAATTCCTAATAAAAAAAAACACTACCTGCAAAAGTTGCAGAATACATATATCCGTAAGTTATTTAAACGAGCTTACCTATTCCGTACCCAAAAACTGATCCCAAAGTTTCACGAGAACAATAAAAAATCCAAACACTTCACGAAATTTTTCCAAGGTTAATAAATACAAACTTGGCTATTTATTTGAGTCACTAACCGAAAAACTGTGTAGGACGCGGTAGTTAAAATAAAAAAATCAAGCGTTAAGCATGTGTTAATATTTGAATTAGGTACGGCATATACGAAGAGCACTAGCAGGAGCGTTTCCTGCTCTACAACGTGATCGCAGGCGGACTGACGAAGAATTCCACTTCGTGAGTCGTGACTGCCATTCCCCGTTTCATTACCTTGCTTCTGCTGTTCATCTACATTCAGTAGATTTGTCTCGTCTCTCCCACCAACGCATTTGTTCACTTTACTATGATTATTAGTGATGAGTGGAAATTTACGCCTTTTTTTATTTTAATATCCTGTTGTACATCGTACTGCACTCGCGGTGGTCATCCAAACCAACATTTGTTATGTAGCGTGTAGTAGGTGGTGGGTATTTTATATTCATGTAATGCTCTCCACTTCTTTCTTAGGATTGAATAAAGATTTAAAACAATATAGCGGATACATATACAGTTAGATGCAGTATTGGTGTACCGTGTCCAACGGTGTACCAACGGTTTTTTTGCTTTTTACATCCGACAATCCATCCGCACAGGAAACAAACAGTTACCACACAGCCACACAGCTACTCTCTACAAAATAGTTTGGGTTCGACCTATCCAATTGCACATACACACACACTTATACAGGGTGTGTAAAAATGGTGGTGCATCCTTGCACCAAACCAAACCATCCCTGCGCCGCCAAACTGGTCGCGCCAAAACGTCCGGGCCCGCATTGCACCAAGTTAAAACGAAATAATTTTACAACCGGTACGAAAATTCTGTGAAAAGCATTTGCCATAAACATGTTGGTCCTACAAAAAATCCACCCATTGCAATATTGGATAGACATTTATATTTTGTTACCATAATTGGTACCATATTGGTACCTATTATAAAATGAAAGGGAACAAAATAGAGGACAGATAAAAAGTGCTTCTAGGCGCCAAAAAACTAGTCTCTTCCAGCGAGTGGCCTGTAATAATAAATTGATACTGTCATTATACTAGTCTGCTGGTATCTGCTAAATAAAGACTTGAAAAAGTTTTTTGAAGAGGAACGTCCATATCGCGCAAGGGTAACAGCATTTCGTTGGATTCCTGAATCGACGCTGAATTCAAAAGAGGTGGACAATAAATGAGGAAAACCGTGAAGAAGGTCCCAAATTGGTTACAGGGTATTTGCTTTATACTGTACAAAAAGCAACTTTGTTATCTTAAATCAAACACCTTATATATTATTATTATATAATTGAAAGCAAAATTTAATTGTCTATCACATAGTATATGGTAAAATGTAGGGTTGATGAGAATATCGCGAATATTCGTTGCGTTTTGTAAAGTTTTCAAGATGTATTATTACTAAATGCTTGTCTCTGTACCTACGCATCGAATCCGTATAGTCTCGTTTTTCTCACTACCCATTCAAGTGATTTCTAGAGATTGCCTCGCGAGATATACTGTTGAATACCAAAAAAGAAACGTTTATTTTTAGTATGGGAAAGTACAGGTCCACTTTTTGGTTATGCAATAGTGCAGTACACGATAGGAAATATAGTCTGTTTTTTTTAAGATCCACCAACCTTGCAATTTCTCTCGAAAGTATGTTTGGCAACGCTGCTGGTGAAATTTTTTAGTAATTTTTAAAGTAGGGTTAGGACTAATAAATTTAATGGTTAATTTTGACAAGTGCTTTTCACAAGAAGTATTTTCATACATTTTGTTAAATATTGTTGATTTATCTGGATATATGCTGAGTTTATGTAAATTTGCCCGATTTAATAAGAAGTATTATAGTTTTATAATAATTAATACATAATTCGAGGTAAGAATAGAAAAAATGTATTCAGGCATTAGAATAATTGAGATTATTTTCAGAATAAAATTCGGGCGGTTCAAATTCTGAATCATCATATGAGAGATATGGTTCAAAATTGAATCTGTATCCGAATCTTCACCTTGATATATTACGATTGGCGGTATATTTTGAACATAAAGTTGTCCATTTGTCCTAAATTATTTATCAGCTGCCATAATTGAACTTTTGTACAACGTTACAGTTTATTAAAACATTTCCCATTGCAGTTTTGTTAGAATAATGCGTCGTCTGCGTTGATATGTGTTCCTGCTGTCACACATAAAGTCTGCCCATAGCTTGAAAATCGTACTTTGAGATAAAACAGATGTCGCGACGACGCGAGTTATAGGAAACTGCATTTTTGGGTCTTATTTAGGATTGAGAAAATATTGCATGGATAGGCAACCAATCTTACAATAGCAAATATTATAGCCGCAAATGGTGCACCAATAATTGCTATTTTTGACAATAAAACTAGTAGATGTTCCGCCAGTTCTATGAGATTTGGTTTTGTCTTTGGGCACCACTCGTACCCACAAGTTCCTCGTGCACTGATCTTGCTTTGCGACGTGTATTGATTTTTAAATTCATTTTATTTATTTACTAACAATTTCTCAAAGAGGTTGCGATACAAAATTACTCGCAATCTCACTCTAGAGATGCTTTGTTTACATAACTAACTTAGCCTAAGTAAACCTAGTTGGTAACAAATTGAGGATAAGTATATAATATATATTGCAGTATAATATTGCACATTATTAGTTACTCGTCATTTCTCACTATTCCTAGGTAGTAAGGATCACGTGTTGTTTGATTTCTTTTTTAAATTGTTGCTGCTTTAAATTTCTTATATGCTGGGGAAGGTTGTTGTAATTTCGGATCCCTATGGTTAAGAGGTTTTTGGTGCCAAATTTGGTTGTGTTCGTTGTTCCTTGATGTAGGTTATCTCTGGTTCTTGTGTGTACTCATGCTTTTCCTTGTTTTTTCCTATTATTGTTGTTGATCTTGATAATTTGTTGTCTATTCCGTGTATGTACTTTAGGGTTTCTAATTTTATTATTTCGTTTATAGTGTGAATTTTAGTTTCATCGTATATCCTAACTGTGCTTGTTCGTGGATGCATACTGAAGATCGCTTTTATTGCTTTATTTTGCTTTACTTGTAATTCCCTTAAGTTATTGTAGTTACTGGTTTGTCCCCATATTGGTGCCATATATGTTAAGTGAGGCTTTATGAGTGCATTACATCATTTTCTTACTTGTGAGGTTGAGGTGTAAGGCTCTCTTGTAAAGGATTCCGATGAGTGGAGTGATTTTTGATTTGATTTTGTTTATGTGCGTATTCCAATTTAGTGACTTGTCCATAATCAATCCTAGGAATTTTGTGTCTTCTGCTTCAGTTAAGTATTCATCCCCATATTTTATTTCGTTTGGACCGACCAATTTCTTCCTTATTATTAAACAGCATGAAGTTTGTCTTCTGTGTGTTGAGGCGTAGTTTTTTGTGACACATGTACTTACGTAGGGTTTCAAGGTGCTGATTCATTTGTGTCTTGATGTCGTCGTTGGACGTTCCAGTATATGTTAGCGTGGTATCATCTGCAAAGATTGTTGGTGTTCCATTTAATTTTAGACAACCTAGTTCGTTGACAAAGATCATGAATAGGGTAGGTGAGAGAACCGTTCCTTGGGGGACACCTCTAATGCATGTTTTTGTGGGGCTGTTTGTTTCGTTTACTCTTACATATTGCAGTCTGTTATCCAGATAAGAGCACACCCATTGGTGTGCCATTCCTCTTACACCGGCTTTCTGCAGTGAAGATTTTAGTAATGTGTGGTCCGAGTCGAACGCTTTTCGTAAGTCTAGGAATAATGCTGCTGTTTTCTTGTGTTGGTCTATATTGGTTGTAATTTCTATTATGGTTAAAGTAGGTTTTCTTCAGATGCAATCTCTGTTTCGTTATTTCGTTTCTAGTTGATGTGAATTGTTGCTTAAGCTTTTCGTTTTCTTTATCCTGCTTTAATATAATAAATAATAAGCCTGGAATACAAAAACCTTTTATATCTTTTAATTGCTACAGATTCTTTTGAGCCCCAGGTTTTTCATTTAGTTCCCTTACTAATTCCTTCCATGTATTACTATGTATTTCATACTCTCGCGGACTCAATCTTGTGTTGTTCAGCAAAATTTTGTGTTGTTCTAACAAATGCAGTACGCTCCTTTTGAGTTTTACTCATAGAGTCGATCGCACTTTATTCATTTTTACTGCAAAAGTTTGAATTCGTTATTACGATTATGAGGTTATGTCTGCAGGATATTTACACATTTCAATTTCAAGTATTTCTACGACAATCCACGTAAAATACAAGTTAAAATTTAACATTATTTTCCTTACAAAATTCACACTTTTTACGTCAGCTACGTCAGTAATAAGTCAGTTAGAATTTGACATGTGATTTGACACATGTAGCTAGTATTTAAACCGTAAATTAGTTTCCAATGACTCGTACGTACAATGACTGAACTAACGATGAACAGACTTTATGTGTGACAGCAGGAACACATATCAACGCAGACGACGGAATAATGTATTGGAGGTCTCTCCAAACGGACAGAATGACATGGGGCATTGTCAAAAATAATAACAGTTTTAAAACCATCAGATGGTAGAGCTGGAATTAATTGATTAATCCACTTTTTAAATAGCTGACTATATCGTTTGTGATAATCCCGATCATTGTTTCTGGGTCTAAAAAGCAAACTACATCCATCTAAGAAACCTCAACACACCCAGGATGGAGCACTGTAAACCTGCTTTCCCTAATTTCTAATCTTTCTTGGGAAGGTTATTGTCAATAGTCCAAGATTTAGTAGCAGAATCGTTTTTGTAAATCGGGGTTTCATCAATAAAAATAAATCTTATATTAGAGTACCTAGTCTTCTTTATATTTTAATTAACATTTTAAATAATTTACATTTGAAATGTGGTGATGCGCGCGCATTAATTGACAGAACATTTTGATTGATCTTTTAATCAATGTTACCATATATTGACAAAAATTACTAAAAATTTCAATTTTTTTATTATACCAACTGAAATCAACAGGTGGTGGATCTTAAAAAAAAAGCACTTTATGAATTATTAATTAAATATGCACAGACTGATACCCACGTGACCACAAAATATAGGCAACCCAACTTACAGGATTGGTAAACCTTTATCCAATAATTCCCTAACTGATTGTATGTATGTAAATTAGGACACACTTATTATAAAACAAATAAACAACTTCACTGGCAGCTATAAAATTGACACTTTAGTGACTTGGTTTAGTTACCACGAGTACCAATCCTGAACTGACTTCAACATCTAAATCTGAAACTCCCAAGGCGGATCAAAAGTCCCGATAGTATCAGTCTGTGCATATTTAATTAATAATTCATATTTCCTATCGTGTACAATAGCTGCTAAGGTATTGACGTCATATGCTTTTACTGTATGCTTGTCAACAACAAAAGAATTTCCTTATAGAAAACAGGAAGCTTCCTTCCTGATCGATGACTACAAACAATTAGATAAACTATATGGCAAAGATAACGACGAATTTGTTAAATTGAGCTTGCGTGTTTACTTATCCCAGCTACTTCCTTAGATAAGCTAATTGTTGGTGAATAGCAAAGATAATTGACCAGCAAAACAACGGAGTGGCGTAACGCAATGTTACACTCTATTTTAAAGTTTAACATTTTTTACAATTATAGGCAACCCTCCCCTCGCATAATTAAAATTAGCTTGTGGAACATATGTAAAATTTGGAACTATCGAAATAGAAAATTTATCGAATATTTTTGAAAGAAATGCTCGAACACGTCAATTTTTATTTGACTGTCAGCTTTTAAGTTATCTCCGAGTTAACCTAAAATTATGACAGTTCTTCATAGTTTGTTTATCTGTTTTTGTTGTGTGCTCTTCAGTGCTCTTAATTAAATAAATTAATAAATACAAATACAATAGTGGTACGACATTTGAGTGAAATAGAACGAATTAAAATTTGTGTTGTGTTCTAGTACGGTCACCACATCCCCTCAATACTAAAATTTCAGTTCGTTCTTTTTCACTGAAATATCGCACCTTTTAAAAAATGTATGTATGTAGAAGAAATGCTATATAAATTTATCAGTGGATAAAATTAATAAGTTGCGTGGTAAAGTAAAAATCAACAGCAGTGACTTTATGATTATATCCCATGAATTAGTAGATGTATGTAGTGGCGCCAAAATTAATATTGGATTAGAGCAAAATTCTTTTACTGCTGCTCATGGATCAACACATGATCAACAGCTGAAAAATGAAACTGTAGCTGTTTCTATTGAGTTCAAAAATGCCAACTTTTTAACAAAACAAGAAAATTTGATGTGGATGCATGTGTTATAAATAAGCATTTGTAATATTTTCGGTTTTGATATTTTTATAATTTAATTTACTTAAAATAAATTTGTTTTCCACCTTTTCAGATAAAATTTTTACCTTCTAAAATTCTTCTTTGATATTGGAAGGAAATTGTTTAAAAGTTATTGCACAATTTAGTTCTTTGTAATACGAAACTACACATTGTGAATGAGTTTTGGTTGGCGGACTTTATGCGGTAGGTAAATATTTGAATAATCCATTAATTATAGCAGCTTATTAATAAGCGAGATGTCGTACAAAACATCACTTTCTTCTCCGCTATTAAATTGTGTTTAAAACTAGTTTAGTAGTCGGCAATTAATTACGAGAAGAATAATTCTAACTAATTTTAGAACTCTCTCCAGACATGCGCTCTATTCTTCAAACATTTGCACGTGGTGAAAGCAAAAAATTCATAATTATTTATATTTTGCTAATAATCAACGAGTCCGTTGGCTCTTGCCTTTTCGTGCAATAGTTTCATACGTAGGTAGTTCCTTATTGCAAATTTAAATGCAATGTACACAGTAATTTTTTTAGAATATCTCATTAATCTATTAGGTATTCCTTATGAAGAGTATAATTAAACAATTTCTAAATTATTACATTTCTTTGTGATTAAATATTTATGAAAAAAGTATTATGTATTATTATTATGTTTTTAGTTTGAATTACAGGTTGCAATTGCAACACCACTTATCTGGTGTACTTTTCAAGTTAGACGGCATTATTAAATATTTTGTCAAAATATCGCCTTTACATTAATTTATTAAAATATTTGTAACAACTGCTATTTAATATGAACTCCTTTATTCAGTCAATTCAGTGGTATTTTTAAGTGATGTTACAAATAAATACTAGAATACACATCTGACATCACTGCCACTTTATTTTAGTAAATTAGTTCTCACTTAAGTAAGCCTTCTAGCAATTAACATTTCCGCTATGTATTTTAAATCCATTATAATCTAATCCTTTCTTAATAATGAAAGTAAATCACTATCATCATCCTCAATATGAATTTTTAACAAGTGCAGCTGCTTTTGGAATAACAAAATAGTGAAACTGACCCAATTTTTAAAAACCAAACAATTAATTTCGATGTTTTAGCTTATAATAAATATCTCATCAGTTCTTTGTAGTTTATGGTACATTGAATGTTAAAATTTATACTACAAGCATTTTCTGTGAAGAACAATTAATTTTCATATTTGGACTTTTTATTGTTTTTGAGTAACAAAATATTTTTTTGTGCCTCCAGTCGGTATCACCGAGTTTCTGCATCGCGAAATCTGCCAGAAACAGAGGTTTCTCCGGCCTAGGCCGGCAAAAAGTAGGAATTGAAGGTTATTGGTTGGCAGCATCAGCTCAATCTGTCAAAGTCAAATTTGTGCATCGCGGTCGGAGACGATCAAACAAATAAATTAGCAAAATTTTACAAATACGATTACCTATTTGAGCCACTGTGGTGATTTGAATATAATCTTTAATATGCGCCGGTGTATCCATTATTAAAACAAAGATAATGAAATTTATAAATAAACGTCAATGGAAATTGTAAGAAAATAAATTAATTAAGTTTAATGAATACCAGGAATCAAGGAATCTTGATTTTAAAATCATAAAAAAAAATCCTAATACTAAATTTTAAATGTAAATTTAATTTATTTAAACAAATATCGGCACAAAAAATCTTGTGTATTACACGTCCAGCAACAGTTTTGCGAGTGCTCCTACTTGCAGGATTCGGCGTTCCGCCTCGCCCTGCAACTTTACTCGCACTCGCAAATGTGCTGTTTCTGGCCTTGTGATACAAATAACTATTAAAAGCTTCCTATGGTTTTACGATTTCATCGTAGAATTGACAAATTGTTAATTAGCCAAATAAAAATATCGTAACATGGATAGTGACTAAAATCTGTTTAGAACCTATAAAATCAACCCCTTCTTGGTTATGCAACTTAAGGCTGGAGTTTACACCTTGAAATATACCCCATTTTATGCACATTTTGTTCCAATTTTTCAGAGCCAATTTTAAAGTAGGAAGGGCGGGCGAAATTTTTTTCTTATTATTGGTGTTTTATCTGTCTACCCATAGAACGTTTTTGTTTAATTTCTAAAAAATAACTTTTCAGCATTAAAAAATGTACAACTCTATTTTACTTTAAAATTTCCAAGTAGTATTTACAAATATATGGATATCGAAAACTTCTCTCTATGAATAGATAGATATAACCACGCTCTTTCAAAAGCCACAAGAATTTTTTTTCTAAAATGCAAATTAATTCGGAAAAAATGGAAATAAAATTTTAGAAATATCAATATAATTCACCTTTTGCAATTTAGCATATAGGCAACACAACTAACAGGACCATTAACTCACAATGGAGCCAATACACAAAAGGCGGATTATAACGGATTACAACTTTCTATTAGGTATTGTTATTTGACAAAAAGAAATTAAAATAATATAACGACAAAATCTATATTCAATACAGTAAATTCATTATTCTTTATTGCATTTATCAATTTTGGTAACGTCAGAAGAATAAAATATGAAACAAAATTCCAAGGCAAGCATTATTCTTGTTATTGTAGGTATGCAACTTTCCATACATCAAATTCGATTTTGCTTTAAGTAGATGCCAGCCTTAAGGCCCAAGGTACTTAAACATAGTTAGGTATGCTCCTAACGCACAATTCAGTTCCTAGATGCCCCTCGCGGGAGAGGGTGTAGCACGTCACAAGTAGACAAGCTAACAGGCTTACAGCGAAAGTACGCGTTTGACTGCTATTCCGTATATCGTAGTTCGCAAAATTCTTTACCCCTTTATTATAGTTTAAAGTTTTTTATATTTATTATAAGCATTTTATTATGGTTTACATATTTTACCATATTATATTTAACGCCTTGCAAAGTATGTTGAACGGATGTTCGTATTTTTATGTCACTGGATATGGGAAGAATTCTTTAACAAGTATTTTGGTAAAGGAGTAAACCATCGCAAAGGAATTAACAGTAAACTATTGAAAAAGTTTAAAAATAAAACAGGATATTATAGCAGTGTATATTCGCCAAAGAATATTTATACGAATAAACTTTTTGAATAGTAAAAGGGAAGAAGAAAAGCGCCAATTATACAAACGAAAATGGGAGGTCTTTTTCTAGGGCTTTTTCTTCCGGTGCTTTTTTTTCTAGGACTTCTTTTTCCGGGGCTTTTTTTCCCGGGGCTTTTTTTCGGGGATTTTTTTCCGGGCTTTTTTTACCTAGATTCAAGAATGAATATAATATTAAATTAACACTGATTACAAAAAGACTTAAAAACAGTTGATTGGTGGGCATTCCGAGCAATACTTGAGATTATGTAGTGGTCTTTCTCATTTTTTTTGACAGTTTACAGTCATCCCTCTCCCGTTTTCGTTTGTATAACTGGCGCTTTTCTTCTTCCCTTTTACTATTCAAAAAGTTTATTCGTATAAATATTCTTTGGCGAATGAATCTAGGTAAAAAAAGCCGGGAAAAAAAACCCCGGGAAAAATCCCCGGAAAAAAAGCCCTAGGAAAAAAAGCACCGGAAGAAAAAGCCCTAGGAAAAAAACCCCGGAAGAAAAAGCCCCCTGAAATTTTTTTTGAAAGTTTGTTAAAACTATTGGGGCATAACATAAGGTTTCGTGAACAATAGATATTTATTTACCTACCTGTAATTTTTCGGTAATTTTATTAATATTGTTTTATTTAATGCACCGATTTTTATTTTGAATAAATTTATATAAGTAAATAGGTATGTATGATATAGTAAAATAAATAAATGTTGGTTTAGAATCGTGTGAATTATAAAATTACTTCATGGTGGTTTTAAACTGCCCCCTCGATATCAAAGTTGAGACGTAGGGTTTTTTCTTCCAGGGGCTTTCTTTACCGGGACTTTTTTTACCGGAGCTTTTTCTTCCAGAGGCTTTTTTTACCGGGCTTATATTTTAGTGACTTTTTCCCGGGCCTTTTTTACAGCCACCCATATTCTTAATAGGTACTAATTTTCTTTGCTTCTTGTGTCAATATATTTACGCATATCCAAAATTTGTTGTTGTTTTTTACATTAATGTAATTACTCACAGGAAACTTATGTACCTACTCTACAGAAATATTTCTTTTACACAAAATAATATATTACAAATATTGTATGCCTAATTGGTGATTTTCGCAAATTTATTGTTTAGTTTCTACATAAAAATATGTATGAAAACAATGTAGGTACTGAAACATATAATACATAGGCCATGATTTCGTTTAGAGCAAGATATAGGATGATGGAAGGATTACTTTATGAGTTTATAAAAATTATAGTGGCAATATACCACTACATCCATTGCAGCGGTGACCGCCGCTTCTACTTGTGACGTCACGGTAACATTAACACAGCGCTTATGGGAAACCGCCGAAGTAGCATACCTAACTATGTTTAAGTACCTTGTTAACAGTGGCGGCTCGTCCATAAGGGCACAGGGGCACGTGCCCCACCAAAAACACCAAAGCAACCTCCATTTTTAGTATTTAATATTACAAATTCAAAATTCTTTAGAATAGGTAGTATGTGACCACTTCAAATATATATTGTTAATATGCAATCTGGCACTTAATAATGTAACGAATACATATTATTAATACGCAACCTGACCTGCACTGTCTAAAGTTACCATAATATAATGCTCTTATGATTGCGTCAACTTGCAGGCTCAACGGGATGAACCCCTTCTAGCTTCATGTAGAAATTGTGAAAACTGAAAATATTCCTGTTAAATATGTAATTTGATACTACAATATAGCAAAACATACATCGTTAATGACGTAGTAGACGGAAGGCCCCCCCGCCTGTTGACGTTTGGAACGGAAAGAAAGGCGTATTATAAAATGTAATAAGAGCGACAGAGGCAGAAAAGTATGACGCAAAGAATTTTAGTTCTTGAAAACCAAGCAATTGCAAAAACAATTAGAAGCACGTACTACAAGACGAGCACGTAGAACTGTAGGAGAATTAAAATATTAGTTGAGATTCGGATACTATGTTCGGATATTAGTTAAGATTCGGAAGTGTATACGTTAAAACTCACGATGAATTCGGTAAATCTTATTTTATCTAAAGAATTAACTTTCGAAGATAAAATTAATATAAAACGAATCGGGCGGCCTACCCCTGATTTATCTATAAAACAAGTAACTGTTACTCCGAAACGAAACTATAATAGAATATTTAACAATAAGCTTTATGAAAAGTGTTCTTGGTTGTGCGGTTGTGAAATACGAAATAAATTTTTTTGTTGGATTTTATATATAAGCAGTTGGAGAAAATTTGAGGGTACGTACCTACCTATAACTACAGAATTTTATAATATTGTTGGCAGAATATCCGAGAATATTGAATTTGCAAAATATTAAAACCCTGTTTTGCTTAATTATCTAAAATGTCCTAGTATTTACTTACTATTTAACAACACCAATACTAATAATAAATAATATAAAGCCCTCGTGAAACAATTAATTGTGCCCTACCTAGTATGATTACCACGAGCCGCCACTGCTTGTTAAGGCCCTTAAGTTATTTTTTCTAAAGTAACGAGACGATTATTTTACTGGTAATTAATATTCGGATCATCATTTGATGGTTTGCACATAAACACGCGATAATCGGTAACAAAACTTATGGCTCATTATTCTGTCAGGGTAATTTGCAACAATCGACTGCTTTGAGGTGATTTTTGTGTAAGAACGCTACATTGAGATATTAATTGTTTTCCATAATGGATCCCCGTCGTCAACTTGAATTGATACTCTCTTCCAAGAAGGTCGTAGTCAGAGATATGTGGCCGTGGTGTGTGGAATCTTCTGTATCTAGAGCAGCCAGAAGATACAGAGAGATTGGAGAATATGGACGCTGACAAGGACAAGACCGAAATAGGGCTACATCCGAAAGAGACGATAGATTTATTCGAATGAGTGTTCTTCGTCAACGTTTGTGACAGCAAGACATATTCAAAATTAACTTTCTGAAGGGTACCGGGTACGACGAGTAAGAATAAGTGATCACACTGTTAGAAGACGATATACAGGGTGGCTGGTTTTTCATTCTCCAGCTTATATCTGCTGAAATATTAAACATACACGAAAAAGTTAAAGGAGAGACTTAGCTAAGAGAACCTGGTGTATAAAATAGCGTAAACAAGTTTTTTCCACGGCCTACTTATTTTCCGGAAAAATATGTAACTTTGGTTTTTTAAATGGAACACTCTGTATATTTTTGCGGAATAAGATTCTAAATCAATTTCAATAGCATTTTGCTTTCAAATTACGCCTAGTAATTCAAAAAACAAAATTGTGAGATTAGCTACGATTTCTATTATTTCCTCTGGGAGTAACAAAATTTATTTAATTACAAATTAATGAAATTGAATAATAGGTACATAATGTGTCTTATAATGATTGTTCAAATTGATCACCATTCAATTCTAAACATTTTTGGGGCCCGCTCAATAAAAAAAAAAAGAATATCACAGCCGCCTAGTATAATTTTATTTTTTGAATTTTAGACGTAATTTAAAAGCAAACCGCTATTAGTGATACATGTTTGTAAAGAGAAATTAATTTAGAATCTTATTCCGCAAAAATATACAGAGTGTTCCATTTAAAAAACCAAAGTTACATATTTTTCCAGAAAATAAGTAGGCGGTGGAAAAAACTTGTTTACGCTATTTTATACACCAGGTTCTTGTAGCTAGGTCTCTCCTTTAACTTTTTCTTGTATCTTTAATATTTCAGCAGATATAAGCTGGACAATGAAAAACCAGCCACCCTGTATAGGATTGAGGTCTAGGAAGTCTGCTACTGGACGCCGGTTAACCATAACACACCGTGTGGCGTGTGATCAGGTTAATATTTGGTCATGAACACATTAATTGGTCTATTAACAACCGGAGCAACGTGCTTTTTACAGACAAATCAAGATTTTGCCTAACATCGTGTAATGGATGTATTAATGTGTGGCGTTGTGTGGGAAATCGATACGCTCCAGTGGTGGATAGGGGTTCAATGACTGTAAACAGATATGTGGCGGACATTTTAAAACCACACGTAATGCAATTTGTCCCATTTATTGGGCATAACTTATGTATGGGACATGATTGGAAGGCGAAGAGAAGTCGCTCCTGCTTCACTTGCAGACCTTGGTAAGGCGTTGACTGAAGAATGGGACAATTTTCCGCAGGAAACTTATTTCATACTTTAACGAGAAGAATCAAGGCCACCTTTACTTAAGGCCAGCAAGTGTATCCCCACTCCTGTTGTTGCGTCACGATTGACGATCCACCCGTCTAAAACGTGGTAGTAGTACTCATAAAATATTAAATAATATAAAAGGTTTATATTATTTTATGGTACTACTTCAGTGTTGGAAACACTTGTACATCCCTCTAAGCAATATTATTTATAGAATAAGAGTACCTACCTATTGGCGATTTGGGTATCTTCTCCGATAGATTCTTCGAGCTTCCTGTGCATTGCACCTTGTCTCCACAAAAACCAAAAGCATGTCACGAAGTTCAGTGTTTTGATAATTATTCATTTTAAAACGTAGGTATCTCGTTCAGTTTTGTGCACTAATCTAATTGTTCTGTTTTATTTTTTAATGGCAGAAAGCTACTTCGATCTAAATTGTTTTTAATTCGTCGATACTTTACCCATGCTCTTCTGTAATTTAAGACCTCTTTTTTGCATAGATAGAAGAAAATGTTTTAGACAAATGTTGTAATAGATAGTTTGACGATTTTAAGAAAAAATATTTATAAAAATCTATGGGGTGGTTATCAAAATATTGAGATTTGAAATTTTTGATCGGCCGCCATTTTGTTATTTGAAAAAATATAAAATAACTGTAAATAGAAATGTTGTAGAGAACCGTAAGATTATTTTGAAAACCTTTCGTTTTTTTAAATATTCCCTGAAATGAAGGAGTTATTACGATTGTTAAAAAAAACAAAAGAAATCCAATAACTACGAATAGAGGCCCCAAATCAAAAATTGGAACTAAAAAAAGTTTTGTTTTAATGAGTTCTAACTACCATTTTCGGGCGTAACGACTTAGTATTAACACCCTGTATAAATACCATTAACTAAACCAAAATCAGAAACACAATATGGTGTAATTAATACGTATGACCTAATTTGAACTTATATGCTCTTTGTGATTTAAATTATTTTAAGTTTATTGTATTTTTACAGAAATTTAAAAGGTATGTGACATTGATTTGTGTTACGCGTGTTATTGATTTCTTAAAGTGGTTTTATCGATTTATTTATATTTGATTATACTTTCTTTCATAACGTATGCAATAAAATGTTTACGCAGGTTTTATAAGTAAGATCTTAAATCTCCAATGTATCAACTGACAGTCATTTACAATAAGATGTTGTTTGGAATTGTGAGTATATCCCATATAGCACAATGCTTAGCGTGGATCGTCTGTTGTGACGTCACGATTTGCACTTACTGGCCTTAAGTAAAGGTGGCCTTGGAAGAATGCAAGTTGTTAGTAATTCCAGAGGTGCAAATAGGCGGTATTAGCTGTTATTTAGTTTCTTTTCCAATAATAAAATTTTGAATAAAAAACCCAAGAGTAAAGGTTTGGAATTTGTATCTCAGGTTATAACGAGAGATCAATAAAAAAACCAACTAGGGTAGGCTGTGAAATTGAATTATTTTAAATTGGTACTGTAGCCACATCCACAGAATGACATTTCTGACATGAAAATTTAAAACTGAACGCTCTTGTCTAAGTTTTTTATTTGATTATCAATTAAAATACATATTATTATCAAATAAAAAACTTAAAAACTTAGACAAGAGCGTTCAGTTTTAAATTTTCATGTCAGAAATGTCATTCTGTGGATGTGGCTACAGTACTAATTTAATATAATTCAATTTCACAGCCTGCCCGTGAGCCTGCCCTAATTGGTTTTTTTATTGATCTCTCGTTATATTACCATAGGCGTTGTTTCTATAGATTCTGAATGAATAGTATGTGTTTTTTGCTGTTTATGTATATTATTTAACGTAAATGGTACTGGACCATATAGAAAATTGTAAGTACGATCCTGTTCATGGCCTGGGCCGGGCATGCGTTGTAAATGCGAAAATGTGCTACATGCTACATTACAACTTGCGCACTGCACTACAGGTAACACGTGGCTTTTACACCTGCTCGAGATTAACAACTCAAATTTAAACGAATTCTGACTATAACTGTTGCTGTAAATAAGAAATAAGATAGAAAAGGATGGATAACGGCAGGTGAGCATGAATTTAACATTTTGTTGTTAACTATTTCTACACCTTGGAGGAAACAATCCAATCGTTCTGCTATTATTTGAAATTTTATAAGGCGAAAACCGCCTAAGAATGTAGGCAACACATTAACCGCAAAAACTTGCACAATCGCACTGAGTGATGTTTTTTTTTCTGTGATTTTTATATACTTGGCTGACTTCTGGGTATTTTACTAGTATAGGGCTTTACGCACGTGTGGTAAGAGGTGTGGAATGCTAACACCACGGTACAGTAACCGCACTGCATAATCATATTTTTTCCATGATAACAACATGAAACTCAAAACAATTCTTGTTCCAATCAATTATTGTTGTATGAAGTGGTTATATTTAAATCGTGCTCAATTTAGTAATGCGGTAGTTCTGCAAAGGTATGAATTTTTTATTAAATATTAAAATATTTTTTTACACAAAATTTTTATTGGTAATTAGTTTAAAATAATCAGTGCTACCTACGAATTCATTCTGCATTAAAAATTCAGCCAAAAGATTGTTTCATTAGGAGCAGAAGTGGAACTTTTGTGCTGCCTCTGTAGGTTTTAATCGCATGTTTAATTATATTTCTGCAATGATGGTACTATACAAAAAAATCCCTATTTAGTACTGCTAGGTAAAATGAGTTAAACGTTAAATAGGTATTAAATTTGAATATTAAAAAATTAACCCTTGTAACGATTTTCAAATAATCAACAAAACCTTAAAAGATCCTCAAATCCAGTTCAACCGTCAGTAGGTATCACCCCTATTCTGCAAACCGTAACGACTGTTTTACTAACGATTATCCATGTTTCAATAATTTTTCCCTTTAATATTATTCTGAGTTATAGGAAAGTCGCCAACGATTGTCGTTAACTAACGAGTCGTTCGTGAACGATTTTTTACAGAATATGGGTGTATGTACTGTATGTTGGTCTTAAGCATGGTAAACACTATAAAAAATGTAAATGGGATATAGAAACCAGGTCTGTATTTAAACAAACGCAAGGGAAATAAAAATTAAATATGGCGAGTGATAATTTTTATGTTTTTAAAAGTATCATATGATCAAAAATTATTTTAAGTATTCGTTCATCTATATAATTATATTATGTCTATGATTGATCAATAACCATTGTTTTTTTGACTTTATTTTTAGGCTTAAAGTTAGTGTTTTGACCCGCCGATATCACCTTTTAGCAAATAATTTATTATTATTACTGTGGTTTTATTTATAAATGATAATGATCATAATTCGATTCCAATGCAGAGTTTTTATTTTTTTGTATAAATACAACAATTGACAATATAAAAGGTACGCTTTTAAATTTCGATCTTATATAAAGTTTTGTACGCATCTCGGGTCTAACCGGCGTCTTTGGTCCTTGGCATGTTCAAGCACTCGTCGCTTCGCTCCTCCGGCTTTAACCGTGGGCCAAAAACGTCTACTTTACGCCCTTGATACATAAATAACTGTTATGTCATTGAGACATTGATATTTAGTTATGACAGTTACAACAAATACAAAATAAAAACTTCAACACTGTTTCTATTTCGGATATACAGTTTTATCATTATATTTTGCGGTTCCTGTTGAAACATATTTATAATGTACTCAGAAGTAAATGACGGACATTAAAAAACAATACAAATAAATAGTTCCATACATCATAGATGACCTTTAAATTCCACAGCAACCGCTGAGTCTGTGGGTAACGGTTGCTGTGGAATTTAAACATCTATGAAATTATTTACTTCTATTGTTTTAATGTCTGTCATTTACTTAACATCTGTAAATATGCTTCAAAAGAAAGCGAAAAAATGTATGATAAAATTGTATTTCCGGAATAGACATCGTGTTGAAAATGTACTACATTTTTAATATTTTAATCTCTCAAAATAATATCAATGATATAAAATAATTTATAGATGACTTAAATTTCGCAACAATCGCTATCCAAAGACTTTAATAAAATATCAGTTTTTTAAACTAGTTGTGTAATATATACTAATTAACACCCTGATTTAAATAAAATCCATAAATTGTATTCATTGCGTTGTTTATTAAGGGACAGTTTATCAACTTTCTGTTAAGTTAACCAGTAGTCACCACGAATTGTTACAAGAACCGTATCCATGGAAGTTGACCGTTGGTTAGCGTAACAATCCAAAAGTTTCGATAAAGGTTGGCCATGGAATATAAATTGTGTGCGATTACGATTCTTGCTTATATTTTTGACAACTGCCAAAGTCAGCTGTTTTTCTACTTCACATTCACAATAACTTCATTGTGACACTGAAAATTGTACAAAACAGTTTCACAATAGAGGCTATTGTCAGCGCCGGTTTTACCACTAGGCATCATAGGCAATTGCCTAGGGGCGCCACGAAAAAGGGGCGCCCGCCCGTCGCTAAAAAAATGTAAAATTTTTTGTTTCCTATACTTCTCCTTCTAAGGAGGGCCAGTTGTACATATAACTTTGGTTTAACTGCTAGTTCAACTAATCCATGGTTTAAGAACGGTTTAAGACAGCTGACAGCCTGTGCTTAAGTTGATCGCACGCTAGTTCATCACTGAGTTCTCAGTAGTGACTCAAAGAACACTGACTATTGTTAACCACGTACAACTAGCCCTAAACGGTCTACAGGGCCGGCGGAAGAGGTGGGTACGGTGGGTAGTATTACGCACCTGAAAAATCGATTGGTGGGTAATTACCCACCTGAAAATTTGAGGGAAAAATTAAAATGCTTATTTTTACCTATTCAAAATTAAAATAATAAACTCTAAAAGTGAACATTTCACGATTTTTTTAAATTACATATGTCGATTGGTTATCACAAACTTTCATTACAAAAAAATTTGACATTTTCAGATTTTTTAATTTGATCTCAAAATTTGCCAGATGCTCTTAAAATGCGTCGAATAAGCCACGCCCACTTTCGAAGAAAAATTTTGTCTGCGGCGCTATTTTACTCACTTTATCGTTTCTTGCTGTGCCCCCCCCCCAACTTTTTCCGCGAGCCGCTACTAATACTACCCACCTGGACTAAACACGTTTCGCCTCCACTATCAGTACAGGGGCGCACGGAAATATTGCCTAGGGGCGTACCGATTCTAAAACCGCCACTGGCTATTGTCAAACTGATTTTGGTAAAATTTACGTTCTTAATAGTGACATTTGTTTCATGTATCAAATTATCAAACGTCATCAACAACAAGTATGAATTACATGCAGTTTCTCTTCTATGGAGAGTTTAAAATTTAAATACCTGCACTTTTATTTGATTTTGAATAATGAAAACAACTCACAAAATAAATATTTCTTTTAAAAAGTTTATTATAACCTAAATTGTCAATTTTGACAGTTTTGACAATAGCTTGCCGCAGTGTTACCACCAGTGGCGGTCCGTGGGTTAAAAATTAGGGTAGGCAAATCCAAAAAATTCAAAAAACTTCAAAATTTCAAACAGCACTTTATTCAAATTAGTATATTAGGGAACACGTATATTATTTTTTATATACAAGACCAATACGTCTTTCTTTCATAGCCGCAAAATGATCGATTATTTTATCATACCACCAATTGCTTTGTTCCAGTTCGGAAACTAAATCTTTTTCTATTGCACTTAATGCTGAAAATCAGTCTTGATTTATTAAATTGCGCCAATAAGTTTTAATTCGCTCTAGTGCAGAAAAGTTCCTTTCTGCAGAGGTAATCACCAACAGACAAATAATAAGCGAACGTGTTTACTTAAAGAAAATACACTTCCCATCAGTTATAGTTCCTTGTTCAAAGGCGAGCCTCCGCCAGCACAGAATCCCGCTACACCCGCACTAAGGAACTAAATGTTATCTTCATTGCAATTGTACCTACAGTTCCGAACTAAAAAGAGAAGACTGAAATAAACAAAAATGAAACCTACATCTGTAGTACATCTGGTAAATTGCAACAAATAATGTTTTTAAATTTTATTGCATGGTAGGTATTAGCATTAGGATTTACCTACTAGGAATCGAGAGGAAATTTAATTCCCAGCAGTAGTTCCTTGGCCATAGGCGAGCCTTCGCTTGTACAGAATACAGCAACACCCCCACCACTACTAGTAGTGTACGATCTCAATATTAGAAAGTTTTTGTATACGAATTATGCAGACTTGTCAACAGTGACAGACTGGTAAACTGGCCATAGCTAGGCGAGCCTCAGACCATAAAGTATATGGTCTAAGAGGCGAGCCTTACGGCTTTGGAATCACGTACGCTGCCGGTATCGCATATCGGTTTATTTAAATTCTACGAAGTGATTTTGTTCTTTCTTTTTTTAAATTTGTTTATTTCAAGTTACGGATTATTTTTGATAATTTTTAGGTGATAATTTTTAGGTAGGCCCTGCCTACCCTGCCTAATAGGACGGACCGCCACTGGTTACCACTTGTTTCAATCGAAACTCCGTGGATAGTAAATTCATTAAAATTCAAATTTTTGTTAAATAACTTTCGCATAATAGAACATACTTGTTTAATAAGAGGCATTGTAACATTCGTTCCGTTGGAGCACTTTTTGCTACACTCGTCGTGCACCAAACTCACTCATGCTACAATGGACCCTCGTATTATATTTTTATAATAATGTAGGTACTATTCACTAATACGTGTAATGTGTTTACCAAAATCATGTTTGCCTCGTTCTTTTGTTCTTGGTTTGTTCAGGCTATTAGTTTATAATTTAATGATTGTAACACCTAATTGATAAGCATTCAAGGTTAATTAATCAAAAGGTTTATGCTTCGCTTCTGAAATATGTAGGTTTACGCGTTTAAATTATCAACGTGAAGGTGAACATGATTTTGAATTCGAAAATTCCATATTTTATTACACGCAAGTAGTTTATACGCACTACGCAATGAAAAATACCAAAATCGCACGTGGCTTTATAATATAAAACTAATTTCGATAGCATTAAAGCCAAGCTACTTTTTCGATCTCCTCGTCCTCGACCTTATCCACTGACATACATAATGTGGAAATAGTGTTGGGTGCCACTACTACGCATTTGTGTTATTATTTGTCAACCCTGAAAAACCCTTTGGTTCAAGCATTTCAGTAAAACAATTATTATTTGACATATTCCAATGACATTTGGTCACATTTCCTTCCTGAGGCGTCTTCCAATTGCATGTTGGAGTAACTCCGAGTAGCTTCCAAACCGCACTTGTGCGCGTTTCAATTAACTGGAGCTTGATCCACCTGAACTGATCTTTTTACCTTCCACCGTCCCCTCAAGGACCAACCTTTTTTCAGGGGTAGCTATAAAAAAGTAGTTGTCACGCATCATGCGGCATTAGGTTCGGTGTAGCCCTAGTGTACAGCAGCGGTCTCCAAACTTTTTAGCCTAAGGGTCACACTGATTCTTTCTCTAAGTGCCAAGGGCCAAGCTAGCTCATCATACCAACATACTGTAGATTTTAATTACGCGCAAATTTTCGTTTCCGGACTAGACTACAAAACAATGAGTGGTAATGGAAGTTATCATTTTCTACAGATTTAACTAAACATATGAATGACCTTAATTTAAAATTACAAGGAGAAAACCAGCTTCTGCCTGATTTATACACTCATATTAAGTTCTTTCCACAAAAAATAGTTTTGTTTCAATCCCAATTGAACAAAAAATGTTTTACATGCCAAACATTCAGTCCGCAAACGGAGACTCCATTTCCAGTAGATTTTGCAATTGAAGCTTTGGGTGTTTTAAAAACAAATTATGAGTCTCGGTTTCAAATTTGATGCAATTGCAAACGACATCAAGGTTTTTCAAAATCTTTTAAATGCCGACGTAGAAACCCTTGCCCCAGAACTTCAAATGGAAATGATTGATTTGCAATTTAGCGATATTTAAAAAAATATATTTAAACTCATCATTGCTGGAATTTTATAAGTCTTTGACTCACACAGTTTGGTCAGTTGGATAAATTTGGCTGGGATCTCGGAAACCGTAAGAGATGGGAAGACGGTTAAATATCAGGTCGTAACTCGTAAAAGTATATATTTGGTATAAGGTATACTTTTTTTTAATGGAAAAACGTTGCTATGTTCTACCATAGCCTGGAATAGAGTGCGTTGTAATTATCTGTTAAATTTGTAGCATAGCAAGGGGAAGACGGTATCAAGCCACTCTATAGTCTGCAGTTTCCTGGCAAATTTTCAGTAGTAGGAAATGTGTTATACGGGGTGTTACAAAGTACGGCAAAATATTTTAAGTGTGTGTAGCACTGACAAAAATGGATGAGAAAGGCTTAATAAATGCTCCACGAATACTTTTCGTTTGGGAAAAATTTAAATTATACTGAATGTCTAGGATATCTTTAAAATAAATTTATAAAATTTGACATAGTATGATTTAGTTTTAGTAATATTGTGATAGTAGTATATTATATGAAAGTCATGAAAGTGAAGCTTTACTGACGAGACGACATATGAAACAGAAGGCCGTGCAGCGGCCGAGTACTTCAGCCGCGTGCGAGTCAGCTAAAGATACTTTCTTGACGTGTAGTAGCTATTGACGTAATTCGGTGATATTTGTAGGTCAAAAGCACAAATAATTGATGGTAAAAAAATTGCCGAAGAAATTCAAATAAAATTACGCGATGACATTTCTAAATGGTACTTGGAACATAAACGGAAGCCAACCCTAGTAGCAGTCTTAGTAGGTGAAGATCCTGCTAGTATCAAATATGTTCAAAAGAAAATGGAAGCAGCTCAGTATGTGGGTAAGTAAGTGTGCTGTTTATTATTTTTAACGTTTATGGGTTCGGTGTTAGGCACAGGTGTTAGGTGGGGGGGGGGGGGGCATATAACGTCAGCAGTTGTCCTTCCCCGTAAGGTAGATTTATTGTTCGTCGTGTCTAGAGTCTCATTTTTCTGATTTTACTATAACAGGAATCACCAGTAGGACAGAAAAAATCGCGGATACAATATCAGAAGTTGATTTAATTAAAAAAGTAGAAGAACTGAATAGAGATCCAGAAGTAGATGGAATTTTAGTCCAACTACCTGTACCACAACATATTTCAGAACGAAATATCTGCAATGCGGTAGATCCTGCTAAGGATGTTGATGGATTTCATATTACAAATGTAGGAATGTTATGTCTTAACATGCAAACATTTGTTCCTTGTACTGTTTTAGCAGTGATCGAATTATTACAAAGGTTAGTAGGTATACTTTATACATTACCTCCTTTAAATTATTTATAATAAATAATAATTAGAACAGGTATAAAAACATTTGGGAAAAATGTTGTTGTTTGTGGTAGATCTAAGAATATAGGTTTGCCACTTTCTATGATTTTGCATTCAGATGCAAGAAATGAACTGTCTGGTATGGAAGCAACTGTAACACTTTGCCATAGAAATACACCACCAGAACAGCTAAAGATATTTACCAAAAATGCTGATATAGTAATTAGTGCCACTGGTAAGTCATGACTTTTAGTGGTAGTACCTAACTACACTTTTTTAAACATAATAAACATGTTTTAAATTTTAAGGGGTTATACATCTTATAAAAGCCGATATGGTTAAGGAAGGAGCATGTGTTATAGATGTTGGTATAAACAGAATAGAAACACCAGAAGGAAAAATTAAATTAATAGGTGATGTAGATTATGCAGGTAAGTGGATAAAAAATATTGTACCTACTGTAGGTACTGTACTGTACTTTTTGTAGTAGGTAGTTTATACAAGTGTATTTTTTTGTGTAGGTGTTAGTGAGGTAGCTGGTCATATAACACCTGTTCCTGGTGGAGTGGGCCCGATGACAGTTGCAATGTTGATGAAAAATACTTTTACAGCTGCTGTTAATCGGTCAAAGTAATGATTCATATTAGATAAAGAAATGGTTTTCTGAGTATTTTATTTATACATAAGTATTAAATTGTACTTAATTAAAGGGTTCAGTATTGGTAAATCAACTAACAATTGACAATTAGTTATTATATATGTTTTTAAAAATGTACCTACCAATTATTGATGGAGACTGAAAATTTTTTGTATTGAAAAATTAGTAGTAGGTATTATTTATGCGATTTATATTTTATTATTAAAATCTTATTAATTTGAATATATTGTTGTGCAAATTTTATATACAGGCTGTTACCTACAAAACGCCTCAGGTTTTATAACTTCGTTATTTTAAATTTTGGACCGCACAAACTATATCAGCGTATCTAAAAATGAATTACATCTAGTGTGCTTTGAATTTCCAATATAAAGCTACAATATACCGCTTTCGCGCGCTACTGTTATTAGCTAGAAGGAAGAATATGCCACAATAATAAAAATGTTTTCTTGTACTGTGTACATTTTGGATTGCAGTATTAGTATTAATAAATATTTTATAATTAAAACTATTTGCAGTGAATATTTTTTTGAGAGTACCTATATCCTATTGTGGGATACGCTGTATATGCATATTTAAGTTGAAGGGTGCAAAGGTTTAGGTTTTTACAATATTGACAGCGATTTTAATATTTTGGTGTTTTATGTAGGTAATTTATTGTTAAATGAATAAAAAGTATTAAAAAAAACTTTTAGGACTACTGTATATTATTGGTAACTAGCAGTGGCGGTCCGTCCTATTAGGCAGGGTAGGCGGTGCCTACCTAAAATTATTCAAAAATAATACGTAACTTGAAATATACAAATATGTGTAAAAAAGGCATACTACTTTATATATTTATTATTATTAAGAACAAAATAACTTCGTAGAATTTAAATAACCGATATCCGATACTGACAGCATGCATGATTCCACCACCGAAAGGCTCGCCTAGCTATGGCTAGTTTACCAGTCTGTCACTCTTAGCAAGTCTGCATAATTCGTATACAAAAACTTTCTAATATTGAGATCGTACACTACTAGTAGTGTTGGGGGTGTTGCGGGATTCTCTACAAGCGGAGGCTCGCCTTTGGACTGATGGGAATTGCATTTCCTCTCGATTCCTAGTAAATCCTAATGCTAATACCTACCATGCTATAAAATTTAAAAGCATTATTTGTTGCATTTTACCAGATGTAGGTTTTATTTGTGTTTATTTCGGTCTTCTCTGTTTAGTTAGGAACTGTATAGGTACAATAAATTGCAATGAAGATAACATTTAGTTCCTTAGCGGGGGTGTAGCGGGATTTTGTGCTGGCGGAGGCTCGCCTTTGGACAAGGAACTACTGATGGGAATTGTATTTCCTTTAAGTAAACAAGTTCTTATTATTTGTCTGTTGGTGATTACCTCTGTAGAAAGGAACTTTTCTGCATTAGAGCGAATTAAAACTTATTGGCGCAATTTAATAAATAAAGACCGATTTTCAGCATTAAGTGCAATAGAAAAAGATTTAGTTTCCGAACTGGAACAAAGCAATTGGTGGTATGATAAAATAATCGATCATTTTGCGGCTATGAAAGAAAGCCGTATTTATCTTGTATATAAAAAATAATGTACGTGTTCCCCAATATACTAATTTGAATAAAGTGCTGTTTGAAATTTTGAAGTATTTTGAATATTTGGATTTGCCTACCCTAATTTTTAACTCGGGGACCGCCACTGGTTAACTAGTACTTGCAATTTAAAATAAAATATTGGAATCCTAAAATCTGAACTTGCGGGTACTACTGGCATCGTTGAATTGGAGGGTGTTGCTTTAACTAATTCAAACTCACATTTTAGTTGTCTCGCCGTTTCACTTTGACGTCGGCGGGATCTTTTCGTTGTTCGACTTTCCCGCGGATGACTACTGTCTTTGTTTGCACAAAATTGCACATCGAGGAGCAGGGCTGGCGTGTGAACACCGTGTGAATTCATTATTATTAGATTATTACACAATAATGACAATAATAACGAATTCTGTTATGTGGAGTTTATTATCCCACTGCTGCTTTGTAAGATTATTCCCCAAATTAGGATGAACCTTAGGAACAATCACTTAAAGTAAAATATCCAATATAGACCAACTACAACTGCCTTTATTATTACTTAACACAAGCTTCACACATTAATGCTGGTTGGCGACCACTAACTTTTTTATATTCTTGCAACTACAAAGTATAAACAGGGGTCAGCTTCGGCCCTTGCGTTGGGGACTTCCCCGAACATGCTAATCTGAATGAGGTCACTTGAAGAATTCGTTACAAATTAATGAAAGTCCAAAAATCACTGAAAATTAAAATTTTGGTGGTTATTCATATACGAGTACCACACGAGTACATAGGTACCTACATACATTGGTAATGAGCTACTCTGAATCATTTTGATAACTAAAATACCAACATTGACAATGTTTTAAGATTTCAAATTTATTGAAATATTTTATTTTATTCCATTAGGATGGTAGAACTAAACATTAAAAGAGATGTTATTACTTACTTATCTCTGTAATAGCTCACGAGTTTTTTTTGTTACTAAAGTAAATTGTTCAAATGTCTCGTTTAACCATCGTAAGCACTTGTGTGCAAACCGGAAGAATTTTTTGCAGAAACTTTCTCCTTGTTAAAACTAGTCAGCAGTACCATAGTGATAGACCTCCTATCATTAAACATTCCATTCAGACATCAGCAAAAATGAACAAACCAACAGTGTATGTAACAAGAGAAATAGTAACTAAAGAAGCAACGGAAATTTTAGAGAAGTGGTATGCATTTACAAAGTTTAAATTATTTTAATCATAATTTTATAAATCTAACCCCACAATATTGTTTTCCTCAGCTGTGAAGTTGTATCATGGACAGAGTCGGATCCAGTACCACGAGAAGAGCTTTTAAAGAATATTTCTGGAAAGGATGCATTATTTTGTATGTTAACCGATAAAATTGATGGTGAAATACTTAATAAAGCAGGACCAAATCTAAAAGTAATTGCCACAATGTCTGTTGGTTATGACCATTTGGAAATTGAAGAGATCAAGAAGCGTAATATAAAAATTGGTTACACTCCAGATGTTTTAACAGATTCTACCTCAGAATTAACGGTAGCCTTATTATTAGCAACATGTAGGCGTTTACTGGAAGCAAATGAAGAAGCCAGAACTGGAGGATGGAAAGCGTGGTCCCCATTTTGGATGTGTGGGCCAAGTCTAAGCGGCGCAACGGTCGGAATTGTTGGATTTGGAAGAATAGGACAAGAAGTTGCTAAACGATTAAAACCATTCAATGTCAAGAAAATACTATATCATAATCGTTCTGAAAAGGCAGCAGAAGCTCAGGAAATTGGGGCAATACGTGTTGATTTTGATGGACTCTTAAAAGAAAGTGACTTTGTTATTACAACATGTGCACTTACACCGGCAACAAAAGAAATGTTTAATGACGCTGCATTTAAGAAAATGAAACCCACTGCAGTGTTTGTAAATACTAGTCGAGGTGGAGTTGTAGATCAAGAAGCATTAATTCGAGCTTTATCAGAAAAGACTATTTGGGCTGCTGGGTTAGACGTAATGACGCCAGAACCATTACCACTTGATAATCCATTGCTGAAACTTAAAAATTGCGTTATTTTACCTCATATTGGGAGTGCCTCTATTAATACTAGAAATACTATGGCAATTTTAACAGCAAAAAATATTGTTGCAGCTCTTAATGGTCAAGACATGCCAGCTGAGTTAAAAATATGAAGATTTCTGTAACATCATTAGCATATTTTAGATTGTATACTTGTTAGTTATTTTTTTTACTCTATTTTAGGATTCGTCATTTGTTTAAGTAAAGAAATTTGTGATAGGAATAATTAAAAAAAAAACTTGAATAATAACCAGTAGTTTACAATCCCTTCTTCTGAAGACTTTGAGATGCAGAAACCATGCAGAAACCCCAACTCATAGCCCCAACTAGGGCTGGGCAAAGTATCGATACTTACTCGAAGTATCGATACTTGGATTGGTATCGAGTATCGATACCAATACTCAAAAGTATCGAAGTATCGAAAGTATCGAAAATATCGAAATATCGAAAGTATCGAAAGTATCGAAGTATCGAAAGTATCGAAGTATCGAAAGTATCGAAGTATCGAAAGTATCGAAAGTATCGAAGTATCGAAAGTATCGAAAGTATCGAAGTATCGAAAGTATCGAAGTATCGAAAGTATAGAAATATTGAAAGAATCTAAGTATCAAAAATATCGGAAATAGAGAAATACTCAAGGTATCTAAAGTATCTATCAGAAAATTAATATAGCAGGCTCGCATAGTTTCTGTAGGAGCTTAACTTGGTGTATTTCCAAGAGTAGGTACCCATTTACCTCTTCACATACTTAAGTTTTTATTTTTAATTATAATTGAGATATTAGATTGAATCATCAAATAGGATCAACTGGGGTAGGTATAGTTTTCCCCCCTTCTATGTCTAGAACGAACAAAAGTGACGTGTTAGGTCTATAATTTGTAGACGATTTATTATGCGTAGCATTAGCAAATAGTAGGTGTACCCAAACACGTTCATATTAATTGTTTACGGTATGGGTCACAGACGCAGTACATCAGTGTAATTAGTAAAACTACGACTAGTTACTTCGATACTTTCGATACTTCGATACTTTTGATACTTCGATATTTTCGATACTTCGATACTTTCGATACTTTCGATACTTCGATACTTTCGATACTTTCGATACTTCGATACTTTCGATACTTTCGATACTTCGATATTTTCGATACTTCGATACTTTCGATACTTCCGATACTTTCGATACTTCGATACTTTTGAGTAATATCGATACCACATTGGTATCGATACTCGATACCCATTTCATGGTATCGCCCACCCCTAGCCCCAACTTCTGACGTGCTTCTGACTAACTGCCAAGGTCCGTAGATAGACACTAACTGCAATATGTGACAGATTAAAAAATATGGTTAAGTGAACTTTTACTAGCCCCATCTAGCGGTTCCGAGCGATCACAAAAACATCATCACATATTTTTAGTCTACCACGGTGGATAAACAACTACATGTTCATGGTTTGTCGTAGGAACCATCACGTGGTCTACTTCGGTGGGTAAGCGCAATATCTGTGGTAACCGTGGCGCCGGTCATCATTTTCGATTATTGGAAGCAGTAAGGGTAAAATATATTAACATGCCAACCCATGAGCGTGTAGTTGCTTACCTACCGGGGTAGCCATGTACTAACGTGCTAACGTCACATGACCGACCCCTATTTGCAACATTGTTTTCGTGTTTTTAGACAATTATTTTATGTTTACTTGTATGGATTACGTGTTATAAATAAAAAATAATTGTAATGTGAATATAGCATTTTGAATTTGCCGCCACGTGAAAGTGCACATCATGGCGGTACCCAGAGGCGTTTTCTAATTGCACGCGGGAGTATCTCCAAGTAGCACAGATGCCTAATTATTTAAGTACGTACCTGTACAAAATAAAGATGTCAACTTGACAGAATTAAAGTTATAGGTTATGTATTGTATTTACCAAAATATGTAAAATGATTAAAAACATGTTTTCTATAAAATATAACACCCTGAGGGTAATATTAAGTAAGTAAATCTGAATTTATAAACTAAAAATATTTTCTAATTGTAACCACTATTCCAGTGTTGTTTCTCCGCACTACACTAGCCGAAGAAATTGAAAATAATGTAGAGAAAAACATCCAGCATATCGAAAATGTTAGTGAAAAAATAGTTCCTGAATTACATGAATCAGTAGTAAAAAACACTAGTGAATTTGAAAGTTTACCTAGCTATTTAAATTTAACCGATATAGTTACTGAAAATGTTACGCCCGTAAATATAACTGAAGCAAGTAATACCACGGAAAAATATGTTTCTTGTTTACCTGACTATGGTGATTTGCAAATTCATTTAGTTAATGATACAGAACTGATAAAACTGTTATTACCAAATCCTAATGTAACAACTAAGGAAATGCCTGCTAATTGTATTGTAATTCTGTTTTATTCAAAGTACTGTCCCTTTTCAAGCATGGCAGCACCTCACTTTAACGCCTTGCCAAGAGCATTTCCAAGTATTAAAATGGTTGCTATAAATGCCATGTGGTACCACATTTTTAATGCACAGAATGGAGTAGTTGGCGTTCCCACATTAATGTTATTTCATAACGGCAAACCTGTTGCAAAATTTAATGATTCAGAATACACACTAGAGTTGTTTTCTAGATTTATTACAAAACATACAGGAATTAGTGCTGAGGAAAAATCCTTTGTTACTTCAGCAGACTTCAGTGGTCCTGTATCCAGCGTTCCATCCAAAGAAGATGATATGTTATTGTTTCTGTCATGGGTGTTTATTGTAGTGTGTAGTGCTTATTACTTTAGTAAATCAAAGTATTGGAAATGGATTGTTGAAACCGTACAAAATACATGGAGGGAATCTGAAGCTCAAGCCCAGCATGAGCATCACGATTAAATTTAATTTTTTATTCCTGTGTTTTGTTAATAATTTATTGTTTTATTAATTTAAGTGTATATAGGCGTAAAATAAATAATGTTTTTGTTGAACTTTTCTTAATTTCCTTTTTATTTTCATAGATATTTTGTTACCTAACTAATAAATGTTTGGGTCCTCACTTCCAATTGTATGCAGAATTAGTAAAAACTGCAGGATCCATCTTGATTCTCAAAAAACCATTTTTATAAAAATTTGTATTAGTGATGCAGAAAAAGATATCAGTTTTCCAATTTCCGTAAAAAGAGGTTTTTTTTAAATATTAACCTTTATTGGTTATTTCAATCAATTTGAAATGCCCGCCAAAACAGTTACCAAGCATCATTAGCGTTGCTAAAATTATTTTTTACGAGCTTTGAAAAAACTATGATTAAAATATTGCCCTGTGCTCACAACACTTTCCTGGATGATTTGTATGACGATATACGCATTTGTACCAAATTACCTTCCTGTTTCTTTATCAGGTGTATTTTTATTTTAATCTGAAGAATGTAGTTTTCCCTCATATATTCCTTTCTCTACGTCTATGGTGAAGGAATTAATTGTTTGGCAAATTTCTAAGTGCAGTGCACTTGTGTATTAAAACTGGAAATGAACTACTCTGATTGGTTCTTGCTGTGTAGTGTATACAGGGTGTCGATCTTCTGAAAGCATAGTGGTCTGAGGCAACTATCTGACTGTCAGCTGTCAGCCTATGTGAGCCCTCTGTAGGGGGCATACGATTTTATGTGCAATGTATTTTGCGAAGTTCAGCAGAGTTTTGTAAATTTTGATCCCTCACAACTGGGGTGTCGATAGGCTGTCTGTAGCCGCATTCAAGTAATTTCCAGGGTTGCCTCGCGAACTATTTCTATACTGTTGAAGTTGAAAACCAAAAAAGAAATTTTCAATTTCTAGTATGAGCGAGTCCAGGGGGAGGTGCTAGCGTCCACTTTTAATCCCACTGTGTTTGGATTTACTGCCTGGTTCGTATATTTCATTTGAATTTTAGCGCCACTTACTTCAGCCAATCAGATGAGTCCCATGTACAAGTCCACTGCCGTTGGAATTCTATTTGTCGCAGTTGCATTGTGGCAGTGCAGCCATTTTACCTTTTTAATCTAACTTCATGGTGAAAGTGTACAGCGTGAAGATGAAGTGTTTGAGTACGGCATGAAGTTATTAGTTATCGTACTTTCAAAGGAATTTAGCAACAATTAGGTGCAACGGTTTGTCGAGGTATTTAAAATTTCAAGGTACAATTTCAAAATATCAACAGATTTTTTATGTTCATCCATGTAATCTAAAAATAAATGTATATTACTACAGGATCTCCAAAACAGACTATTCAAGTCAACAATGGGGTCTCTTCAATTGGATTGTCCACTTTGTTGTAGCGAAACATTTCCATGCCACGATTCATTAAAATATCATTTGTTGAGTATATCAGATAATTTAATTTGCCCAGCATGTGGAAAGAGATTCGAAAAAATTATTGATCTGGCTATGCACTTAGGTAGACAATGTCGTGACTCTGAATATGAAACGACAAATACTGACGTGTTGAATGACGATGTAGATAATAATAATACCCAAAACAGGGATTTGTCTGCCTTGGAAGTAAAAGTAGAAGTATTTGAAAGTAATGTTGATAACACTGAATTGGTATCTGTAGATACAAATAGTATTCTGGCAAAAGCACTTTTGAAAAATACTGCATTAGAAAAATCTAATAGTCGTGAAGCTACAGAATATGCTACTCAGTTAGATGGTGAATCTGAGGTAGCAAACAAAGACCAAATTTCAGAAGAAGAAGACGTGTATTATTGTTCTAGTTGTTCTATTAGTTTTACATCTATTCAGGATCATCTTCAAAAATTCCATGAAGGACATGAAGTTTTTGTTGAGGTGTGTATTAATATCTATCTATCTAGCAGGAATTTTAGGTGGAATACTAATAATAATAATAATAATAATATGGTTTATTCAAAAAACGAAATACAAAATATTTTTGCATACATTCATTTTAATAATTTTGTGCATTAGTTGGAATTTGAATTAACATTAATTTAAGTAGTAATTTGAATAAACGTGGAGTTCGGCACTAATGGTGCAACACACTAAAGCAGCACTTACAAGATATATCAGTGTCCGTTTAAAATTCTTAGTTCTCACCTAGTAAACAAACCCTGTTCAACAGTGGACAACTTGTTAAAAGAAGACCTTATCATGTGACCCTTGTGGAGGGTGCTAATTGCCAGCTTTGTCTCAACAAGGATCACCTGATATGACTAGACCAAAACTAGACGTTAGATTGTTTGTACTGCCCCTGCAGGAAGATCATTTTAAATAAGAAACAAGATTTTCAAAACATTTCCTTGCCGTGGTACTATAACAAATAGTTCGATGGTCCTGTATTAAGCCTAGATAATTTCTGCCAACTATTACAACTGATATCCATTGTAATATTAGGCCATAGGGACCGGTGTTCATGTGGGCTACCTCGGTGGGTAAGGGCTTATGACAGGTGTTGTACTAAGATTTACATAAGTTGGAGATTACTTTGGGTGCATGCCGTTTTTCTTTTCATTATACAGGGTGTTTCTAAAATAGGGTTCCAAACTTCTACAGTGTGTAGTACTCATCAAAATAAGGCAAAAAGTTCTAATAAACATATGGCCTAAAACGCACCCCTAGTTACAGGGTGAAAAACCCTTGCCTCCCCCTGAAAGGGATGCCCATGAGTTTAAAAATCAAAAATGTACTAGCACGTCTTATTCAGAATGAAAAACTAAGTAAATTCCCATAATTTTGTCTATTTGTCTGTTACCGTTCTTCAAACAATAGAAAAAAACCAATTTCATCTGAACCCCTTTAAGGGCCTGTAACTCCCTAGGGGTGCGTTTTAGGCCATATGTTTATTAGAACTTTTTGCCTTATTTTGATGAGTACTACACGCTGTAGAAGTTTGGAACCCTATTTTAGAAACACCCTGTATATACATTGTGTCCACGGATTGAGTGCATATAAGGTGTAAATGACAATTTTTTTTAGAGTTGGATCTTCATGTTCTGAGGATCGCTGCTGCTTAGTCTCAAACCAAGATATTGAAAAAATTAGCCAAATCAATTAATATACAGGGTGTTTTTTTGGCCGAAATCTAAAAATTAGTCAAGAGTTAACTGTCTAACTTTTAATTCTAAACAACTTTTTCTAATACATTTTGGTATATCTGCTAAAATAAAGACAGTTTACTCTTGACTAATTTTTAGATTTCAGCCAACAAAACACCCTGTATATTAATTGATTTGGCTTATTTTTTCAATATCTTAGTTTGAGACTAAGCAGGAGCGATCCTCAGAACATGAAGATCCAACTCTAAAAAAATTTGTTATTTACACCTTATATGCACTCAATCCGTGGACACACTGTATATTGCTCTGTCATAACATTTTTATTTTCACCAAGTAAGACACCTTGTCTGTAACGTTATGTCTGTAACGCAACTTATGTAGGCACATTAATTTGAGAAAATATTTTTTTCTTCAAGCGTATCATAATATCCGTATTGTTGTACAGAACTGGCTATGTAGAAGGAAGTCATTTTGTTAGTAGTCAAAAAATGAAAATAATGTTACTAGTACAATAATGTGTTTACGTATCCATGGCAACGGCAGTATTTTGCCCATAGCTCCGCCCCCAAGGTTAGTAGAAGGGAGAGCGTTGTCCTGTCGAAATGACTTTTTAGGAAATATTTATTTACAGCAACAGAATATTTTTACACTTGAAGAAAAAATAGTATATACTATTCGGAGTAGAACGTCTTATTTATGTTTCGCTCACTTGCACAGCCTCGGCGCGTGCGCCTCGGCCGCAATATGAGCTCAACACAAAAAGAACTCTTTCTACTCCTAATAATATAATATACTATTTTTTGTTTCAATTTTTGTTTCCTAGACCTATACTTTATATTTTCTTCTTTATTGCACAGTAAACTTATTTTTAATCAAAAACCCTAAAAGTAAATGACTTCGTTTACATTGATCTGTCACTGTCGTTTTTATAAAGTCTACAACAACTAACTACTAATTTTCAAATAAAATACATTTTTAGGTTTTATAGTCCTATTATGGTAGACAAATAGTGATAAAAAAATATAATAAGAATGCATCTGGAAACCTTCAATTATAATTTCCTCGCTCGTGATTCCAGCGCTTCTAGTTGGAATTTTTACTGCTTAGCTTTTTACAGACTTTATAAAAATGACAGTGATAGTAGATCAACGTAAACGACGGTTAAACACACAACTACCCTATATCACTGAAGTCAGGTGCCAACTATGGTTTCCATATAAAAAACATAAGAGGGTTAGACAATTTTTTTTAATATCAGAAACCATCTTTACCTTTGTTCTAAGTTGGGGGGTGGTGGAAAGATTTAACATTGAAAAAATGACTTCCGTATTTCTTAAATATTTCAAAAGTAAGTCAAACTTGAACATAGGGCCAAGATTGCAATTCTGTACAACTTCTCAAATTTAACCGATTTTTTATCTTTTATATTAAGAAAGCTACCCATGTTATGTGATACAAAATGGGTCCCTATATAGGTTTTTGTTTTTATGTTAGGAGGAAGAGTCGGCTAACACATCAGTGGACGATAGCCCCATAACTATAATAGATGATGAACCCGAAAATGGTGAGGAGCGTGACAATGACGATGAGGAAATATTGTGTAGCACAGAACTTTTTGATACAGTTCAAGAAGAAGAATGTGTAGATAGAGATGGTCGCTTGTATATTCGTAAAGTTGTAAAAATTGAGAAGTTTTGGGATGACAAGGAAATTAAGGCTTTAAGTCCAGCTGGGGAAAATTCAGTTGTTGCAGTTGTTAAAAGCACTTCCCTTGAAGGAACCATACTGCTTGAGAATATTCAAGCTTTAACTAGCAATTCTGAAAAAAATGAAGAATTAGTCGAGATTTATCAGTGTACAAAATGTGAAAAGAAGTTTGCAACTCTGGAACATTCTTCTAAACACAAGTGCCCTGCTCTACAAGATAATACCAACAGATACAAAAAGTGTAAGATATGTAAAGCTTATTTTGTTAATTCAAAGTTTCTGACGGCACATATGAAAATTCATAAACCTAAGACTACAGTGCTTCCAGACCCAAATCCCCCATTTATTTGCGAAACTTGCAACACTGAATTTTGTACATACAAATCATTACGTTTACATAGACGAATGCACGAACCAATAAAATCTAAGGATATTGATCCACCGGTTACTTATGGAATGCTGGGTGAAGAACTTGATACGGAGGGTGTACCTCGAGAAATGTTTATCTGTGAAGTAAGTTACTGACACCTAATTATGAAAATGTAGAATTTTTAACTTTTTGTTTGTCCTTTGCTACAACAGCGTCCACGTGGTTTTGTTTACATCATGATCACGCTCACCACGAACGTAGTTTAGTAAGCTTTGAATATTTTTAAACTTTTGAAACTTGTTCAGTCCTTAAAATAGGCAACATTTGTCTAATTTAACTGTGAATATAATCGATCTTCTTATGATTTCCGAGATACTCATAGTGACCCGAATTAAAGTTGCTTGGCCAAACTTTACCAAACATGATGTATGGAACAAAACTGTAAGAAAAGTTCTTATAAACCTGTGTTCAAAAATGCGAATAATAAGTATAATTGTATAGATTGCAGTCTGGAGAGTGCGATGGCCTACCTTTTCCAATTCAACGATTTCTCCCTAGCAACAAGGCTGAAATGTGGTGAAGCACCTTCAGTCATGCATGAACTTTTTAAGGAAGCCTTTTTGGACATATTTTTGTAGGAACTTTCTTACAGTTTTACTCTATACATCACCTTGATAAAGTGTGGCCAAGCAATTTAGATAAACCCTGAATAGTTAATTTTTTAGGGGTATGAACAAAAATCTTAATTGACAATTCCCATCTATAGTAAATCAACTTTAGGTACTTAATGTGATGCCTACTACTAATTTCTTTAAATATTGTGCTAATTTAATATTCTTTTCTTAGATATGTAATAAACCGTACAACAAAGAATATGAAGAAGCGCACAAGAAATTCCATAGCAAAGAAATCGACTTTAACTGTGACATATGCAATCGAAAGTTTTTTACACGAGAAAATTTAGATATGCACATGCGTGCTCATTCCGATACCAAAAAATTTACATGTACGTACTGTAAAAAAGGTTTTTTGACGAACGAAAAGTTAGAAGCTCATATGTTAAGTCAATGTCAGAAACGACAGTACGAATGCCAATACTGTGGAAGACGTTTTGCACGGCCTCATGAAAAAGTTAAACATGAACGAATTCACACCGGAGAGAAACCACATGTATGTGAAATTTGTGGTAAATCATTCCGTGTAAGTTATTGCCTAACACTTCACATGCGTACTCATTCTGGTACAAGACCTTATAAATGTAATCATTGCGGAAAAAGATTCAAAGCCCATAGCGTTTACAATCATCATCTATTAACTCACTCAGATGCTCGCAAATTTAAATGTCCTTACTGTCCAAAAACATTTAAAACAGGGGTACAATTAGCAGGACACAAAAATAGTCACACTAAACCTTTTACATGTACTGAGTGTAATAGACCTTTTGCTTCGTTGTATGCTGTTCGAGCTCATATGGAAACACATCAAAGGCAGAATAATTTAAAGTATCGATGTTGGTTATGTGGAGCATCATATGCAAGAGCTTTTGCACTACGTGATCATATCAGAGAGCAGCATGTAGGTGAAAATGATACCACTGCAGAGGCTGATGCCATAATCCTTGAAACTGATGATTATTCCATGACTGAAAATGTTCAGTCAAATACATCAATTTTACCAGATGCCGATGAAAGTATGTTAATTGATATTGGTAGTGAAGCTGTTGACAGCATGGAATTACCAGATGTCCAAGTAGAATCAGATTTACTAAATAACAGCGGTACTTGATTTTAATTCAACAGCCTTTTCTAGTAAAAACCTGCTTTGAAGAGTTGTTGATACATACCTACTACATGCAGACTACATGCCAAAGGAAATGATAAACATTTTTAAGAAACAAAAGTAGTAGGGAAAGGTATTGTAAAATGAATTATTACTAAAATCTGAGTAAAAGTAAAATATTCTAATCAAGTCCATGGTTTTTGAATTTCCTCCACAATATTTGTTTGTAAATATTTACTTACATGTTCCTTAATAATTAGCAATTTTGGAAAAATAGATCTATATTGTGAAAAAGCGTTTACTAAATAAAACATGCTTCATTACTTTTTTGGATAAAGCAAATTTATTTCCATTATAATTTTAAAGGCGGGTCCGTAATTGGCGCGTACGTTTTAGCAAGAACCAATAGAATTGCTAGACGAGTACGCTCCAATTATGGTCCCGCTTTATTACATAGAAATTTAGGAATATCCATGTAACAATGTACAATAATTGGTAGTTTTTGACATTCTTTGAGGAAATAAATTATTCTCAGTATTGAAAACAGACACATGTTACATGTAGCATCATAAATACATTGGTATGGTTTATCCAACGGTCCGTGCGAATGTTGACTTAGTATTTGCAGGAAGAATTCTTCCAGAGCCGGACTTGGCAATTACTTATATTTAGAAACACGTCATTAGAAAATTTTGCCTAAATACGAAGTATCGGGGAACCTGCTTCATTTTTCCTAAATATCTCTTACTACAGCATACTTTAAGGAATTGTCAGAATTCAGGTCGCCTATTGTTGAATGAATACGTGTTTACAACTCAAGTGGCCTTAACAATAGGTGAGAAGCAGCCTAACATAAGGTCGAAATTTCCGCGGACCATTGGATGCCTATTGATGAGTGAAGTAGTACAATAATACATTCCCTGAAAGAGTGAAAGATTTTCTTATACAGATTGTCATTTAGTATGAGATTCTTTTATATCTCGTTTATTATTCAAAATACATAGCGGGTGTCCATTCTGGAACATAGGGATTTAATATTGTATGGAACGTTTTTGCTGATTCCTGCTGCCAGTTCAACTTAAACAAAAGGTAATTATATCGATTGAAATATAAAAGGATTGCGCATCACATAGTAGCTAAGACGTGTATAGATTGGCGAGAAAACTCGCGTGAGTTGCTAGAATGCATTATATTGAAGCAGTTGCTTAGCCGCAACAGCAACTCGCGCGAGTTTTCTCATCACTCATCAGTCTATACCGAGTGGGTACTTTCAAAGCCGAACATAGGGGAATTGCATTGTAACTGATCTTTTGATCTTTATATAGATTCCTGCTCGCCATTTAAACCCACAAGGATGGTAATGTCTTTATTATAAAAACCCTCTGCTCTACTGAATACTCGTTATTATTCATATTATTTGATATTAATAACAGAAACATCGACTGATTTCAAATAATTTAATTGACAGATAAAAAAAAGTTGACAATCATAGCAACCTATATTATTTCAAAATAGCATTATTTTATAATTTTTTTTACAGAAAAAGATAACTAAGTACTAACGTTTATTGGTACCATCAGATGCGCTGTATTTTTGTCGTTCTATTCATACCATTACCATACTTGTGGGTTTAAATGGCGAGCAGGAATCTATATAAAGGTTAGATACAATGCAATTCCCCTATGTTCGGTTTTGAAAGTACCCAGACGGTATACGCCATAAGATTAAAGGTGGGAAATACAATGTGTACCTATGTTTTTTTATAAAAAATTGTTCCTTAAATAATAAATGGTGTGGCCTCAACGTGGATACGCAATTGACGCGGTATGCGCTACTAATCGGCATCTAACCAATTACAAACTAGAATACTAGCCTATGATTCATCCCCAATGGCAATGGCGCTTGACGCTGCATGCGGTAGTAAGACGCATCTATCAGTCGCAGATTAGCAGGCCCGAGCTAAGGGTATCTGCCGCCCGGGTGCAAGATATAATTTGCCGCCCCTACATATTAGCTCCTAAGACATAAATAGTGGTGATTCTAAAATTCTGCATTTCCTTGATAACTGCTAACTTCTTTAAAAAATAAAAAATCATTAAACTTTATTCTTTGTAATACCTATAGTAAACTTAAAAAAAAATTAATACAAACTCAATGCTTCAATAGTTGATATATTGGCACCGTTGTCCTACCCCTGCCCTCGCATATCCTTAATATCAATATTTAATTCTTTTAAATAATTCAATAAAAAGACTGTTAATCCTTCACCAGTTGTATCTCTACAGTGTCTTCATTACAGATTGATACCCACGTGACCTTTGATCTGTGGTGTCCTTGAGAGTTTCAGATTTAAATGCTGAAGTCGGGTAGAATTGGTACTCGTTGTAACTAAATTAAGTAACTAAAGTGTCAATGTCTGCCCTAATTTACGTACATACAATCAGTTAGGGAATTATTGGATGAAGGTTTACCAACTATGTAAGTTGGGTTGCCTATATTTTGTGGTCACGTGGGTATCAATCATTAATGAAGGCACTGTATAACTGGACAGAATCCTAAAAAATCCTCTCTAATTTTTATGTTTTGAAATATCATTAATGAAAACAAATCTGACAACTACAGTTATCAGGAGCGGCTCAGTAATTTTTTCACCCGAGCGGGTTAGCTTTTGGCGCCCCCTTTAGGGGTGTAGTCAAGAATTAGTGTCGAAGGGGGTTGGTATTGGTATATGGAAATGCGAGCGCATCGAGCAAAAAAATGCGCCGCAGGCGATTTTTTTTCAAAAGTGGGCGTGGCCAATTTTTAAAGCGTTGTACGAGCATCTGAGAATTTGAATGCCAAATATTCCACCCCAGCATCCTCAGCAGCAACTTCGGTTGCTGTTGGTGGAAGTATTAAGTTTCATATTTTTTAATGTCGTAAGCATAATATATCTTAAATTTTTCATTTTGCCGCCCCTAGTAAGTTGCCGCCCGGGTGCCGTGCACCCCTTGCACCCCCAGCACGGCTCGGCCCTGCAGATTAGAAACGGTTTACCGCATGCCACGTCAAGGTGGATCCGCAATTGGCGCGGCGTGCGTGGTTAGAAGCCTCTAACGCAAAAACTAGTGAATCGATTTTGACGAAATTTGAAATTAAGGGGTATATCGAAAATTCATCGACAAAATAAGCTTTTCAAAAACATCCGAAACTGGAAGCGGAAGTTAGACATGTTTTTTTGGTAGCATGGTTTTCAGAAGCAGAATTTTGAAAATCTGAGTAGCGGATATGAAAGAAGAGCATAATTCAAGGGAATCAGTTTTTTACGGCACTCTACTTTAAAATGGCGGCCGCTATGAATTTTTCAAAATTTCGACTTTAACGCCCCATAACTCAAAAACCAGTTATCTGATCAGGTTCCGCAACAACTTGCTTGAAAGCCCTTTGGCGGTACTATACTGACTATACCATGAAGAAAAATTTGTTTAGTAAATTCAAAAACGGTCGTAACGGCGCTCCACCAAAAATTTTGAAATTTTTAAAAAATTACAAAAAAACTGACCACACGATTTTGTTTAAATTTTCTATACTTATGCAGCTTAGTTTTAGCTAAATTTTTTTATTTTTTGATGAATGCCAGAATTTCACTCTGGCACCCTCTACGAGACTTTGAAAATCGGAAATTGATACTCCTATAGCGCCTTTATTAGCCAAAATATGAGAGAAGTTTAAATATAAAAGTTGTTCCGTATATAGATTTGCATTCTCTTAAATTTATATTACGTATACAGGATGTTTTCTTTTCACAATACAATAAGCAATTTTGTTATTTTAAATGAAACGCCCTGTATATTAAAAAATTTAATTGTCTATCACATTATAAGGTGTTCATATAGTAAAAATGTACGGTTGATTAGGATCTTGTAAATTTTAACCGCGTTGTGTAAATTTTGAAGATTTAGGCTGGTAGCGATCGTCCGGCTTCGCCAGCAGTAATTTCATTCCGGTTATTACAGATAGATGCGTGTCTTTCTTCTGTACATATCGAACCCACATAGTCTCGTTTTTCTGGCTACGCATTCAAATGATCTCCAGGCTGCCTCGCGAACTATACTGTGAATACTAAAAACGAAATGTTTATTTTTAGTATGGGAAAGTCCAGGGGAGTTTTTTAACTTATTGTCTGGTTCTACACTATTGTGTGTTTGCTAGTCCGCTGTTTTTACTATCGATTCTTTTCTAACATTTTGTTGTATTTTATATTCTCTCATTATATTTCGTACTTCTCTCGTCATTTCTTCAAAAATGGGCCGTAATGTCGCTTATAAAACGAAACATCGTCATACGAATGAGCGTCGACTCGTTAGAAGACCACAAAACACCTGACTGTCAGCTTATACAGGGTGTCTCAAATGGATTAGGATAGTATGGGTATCTTGGTTATTATTGAAGATAGAGATTCGGTTAAATGGGCAATGTTTTGCAGTTTCTCATACTGATTCATATCCCGATTAGAAAAGTTACAAATTTTCAGTCGTTCAGTTGTTATCTTGAAAAAACTGAAAAATGCGTATTTTTAAAAAGTGGAATATTTCCGTAATTTTAATATTTATGGAGAAAAGTTTCAAATAAAAGTTACTAGGTTCGATTAGCACGATTTCAAAACGTCATTCAATTTTTTTCAAAATGGCGGTTTTCAAGATATTGATAGCAACTTTCTTATTTTAAATGGGCGCCATTTTGTTTTTTTACAGAAATGGATTGCATTTTTTTTTTCTGATTTCAACGATGTATAACAACCTATGTTTAAATAAAGTTTTACACTGAATTTACTGATGTTTTAATTTGCAGTCGAGTTAGCCATGAAAACAAAAGACATGAAACAAAATTTATTATTTATTATTTATTAATTTTAATTAATTTATTATTTATTAAGAGGTTTTGGAAGCATTTAATGGTATTAATCGAAACACATTGCGCAAAGTAACTGCTTCTGTATTAAAAAGGTGCCAATTATGTCTGGATGGTCACCATTTTGAACATTTGTTGTGAAATTTTGTAAGATTTACGATATTTGTAGTTCAGGTGCAACATGCTTTACCAATAATTTTCAATAAATTTTGTTTCATGTCTTTAATAATACTTTAATAGGTTAGGCTGCCTGCAAAATTTAGATTTTTTATCTCAAACCGTTTTTAAAATACAATTGTTTTCCGTTTTTTCAACACCATTTTCGAATACGTGTAGCTTCCTTATGCTGCGGTTTAGGACAAAATTTTTATAGACATTTTCGACTTATTTTTGGGTCAGGAAGCGGCTGGTAAATTTATGGTACTAGGTTTAGAGACAGACACCCTGTATATATTATAGAATTAGTTTTAAATGAAGTCCAAAACGAATGTTTTAATTCAATTTTGGAAAATTCGCAAGCTTTAAAGATTCTGCAAATTACTTCAGGAAATATTACACAATTAAAACGTAAACTTTTTCCAAGTTCTTTACGTACTTTGATACTTGAAGGAAATAATATAACAACAATTGAATGTAAAACATTTAATGGACTTGAAAAATTAAAAGATTTAATTTTACCCAATAATCAAATACGATGTCTACCAAAAGGGTTGTTTAATAATCTTACATCCCTTTCGGTTTTAGATTTAAGTGAAAATAATTTAACAAACCTAAAATCAAACACATTTAAAGATTCTTTCTAAAATTAAATAACAGTCAAATATCAAATTTAGGGCAAGATGTTTTTAAGGGATTAAATAAATTATCTTCTTTGAGTTTAGAAAAAAATTCCCTTAAAGTCCTAAACGAGGGTTTGTTTAAACATTTAAACTCCCTTACAGCCCTTAGATTAAATCACAATCAAATTGAGGGGTTAACAAATAATTTATTAAAAGATTTACCGAATTTGGAAATTTTAGACGTGACGGAGAATAAAATTAATTAAATCCCAAACAATCTTTTTTTAGGGGTTGAAAAACTTGGATCTATTGTTTTACCTTTTAATAACATTTCAAGCTTAGACGTGGAAACTTTTAAAGGTTTAAAACAATTAAAAGCTTTATTTTTGGGAAACAATCAAATCAGAAATATTCCAGAAGATTTATTTCAAGATAATAAAGAATTAGAGATTGTACACTTAGGGGGTAACAAAATTGAAGCTTTAACAAGACGTTTATTAAAAGGTTTAACAAAATTAAAAAGATTGTATCTTCAAAACAATAATATAAAAAATCTTTTTATTGATTATGAGGGTTTAAGTCTTTCGGATTTATTAAATGGGGTTGATTCAACCGATTTACCTTCTTTGGAATTGTTAAGCTTACATGACAATCAAATTGAAGAGATTCAAGCGGGGGTTTTTAAAGGAATGCCAAGCGTATCGATTTTATTATTGGAGATTAATCAAATTAGGGTGATTAAAACTGATACTTTTATGGGGTTGGAACGGCTTAGGGAATTATCTTTAAACAATAATAAAATTCATTATATCGAAGCACATGCTTTTAGGGGGTTGGAAAATTTAGAATTTTTATCTTTACAAAATAATTTTATTAATAATATTCAAGTTGATAGTTTTAAGGGGTTGTTAAAAGTTTTTCATTTATATTTAAATAATAACACTATTGCTTTAATCCCTGTAGATACCTTTAAAGGTCTTCCTAAATTAAGTTTTGTTTACTTAGACCACAATAATATTAAAAAAAATCAAAGCAATAATTTTAAAGGGATGCATTTTGGTAATATAAATTTAGAACATAATAATATAACAATAATCGAACCTGACGCATTTAATGATGTTACAGCACGTAGATTATATATTCATGATAACAATATTAACGTAATCCAAATTGATAATTTTAAGGGACTACAATACGTCCAAGATATATTTTTTGAAAACAGTAACGTTAGCATAATTCACCCGTTTAGGGGTTTAGAACAAGTCACGTATTTATATTTACAAAATAGAAGTCTTCTTCTAACTGATTCCTTTGGAGGGTTAACTAATTTAGCTTATTTTGATTTATCAAATAATTTAATTGAGGAAATTCAAGATGATGCGTTTAGGGGGTTGGAAAATTGTCGTAATGTAATTTTACAAAATAATCGGATTAGAATCATTAAAAAAGGAACTTTTAGGGGATTAAAAACATTATATCAGATTGATTTAAGTAATAATTTTGTTATGGCTATTGAAGCTGAAAAAAAAAAATCCACGGATGGATGTCCAAGAACTTACTGAGGGCGGAGTTTGTAAAGTTTCGTGGGAGTGGGAAAATCCTAGCACGTGAGTCTTTTACTTCCTAAAATTAAGCAAACCCCTACTTTTTCTACATAATCTTAAGACCCACCCTATTCAGAGTAGACACGATTCTTAGGCAATGACCTACAATTTCTTGAGGGCGGAGCTTAAACAGTTTCGTGTAGAAGGGGAACCGGAAAATTCCAAAGCCCCCACCTCTTACAGTCTTACACACCCCTCCGTCTTATTCTTCTTAAGACCGGTTAAGACCCGTTTTATTGAGAGTAAGAGGAAATTAAAATCTTACAAATTTCGGGAGGGCGGGGCCTAAAATTATTATGGGCGGGCTATAAAAATCCTTTAACTTTTCCCCTCTTTTTATGTTTTTTTAAATGATTCTTTCAAAGTTTCCACCCACACAGCGCCTTTTTTTATGGTTTATTTGATTTATTCTTCTTATTTAATCATGCAAGCACGAGCGAGCACGAGTCACATCATTATTGCTTCCTATAATTACATTACAACCTGTTCTATGACCTTAGAATAAACAATCACACTTGTGGTTGTAGTAAAAATCGAACAGTAGTACAAAATGTATTCTCTTTTCTCTTTAGTTGTTTTTTCTGTATTAACTATTATAAATATTACAGGAACGCAATGTAAGTAATAAAAAATTACTCTATTCCTGCTGCTAAGGCTTAACACCGATTTCTTTCTAGCAACTCCTTGTACAACCCCAAATGGAGATACCGGAACCTGCATTTCTCTTTTATCATGTCCCATTCTATTACAGTCTGCGAACAAAGACGCAATCGCTAAAAAATTCATCGAAGCTTCCATATGTGGCACCGATGAGCATTTAAATGTTTGCTGTGGAAAATCGGGAAATTTTACACAAACCGAGACCCCAGAAAATCCACTGAACGAGACCAACAGAGAATATGTTTTACGAAACAAATTATTGCCAGATAAGTCATATTGTGGAATGCAACACACAGATGATTATTTTTACAACAAAACTCAAACGTCGGTTGATGAATTTCCTTGGCTGGTTTATTTTATGATTCCGGAAAATTACGTTAACAATTATTATTTAAGAAAGGAATCAAATTGTGTTGGAGTTTTGATCAGCAATCGATACGTTTTAACCTCTTACTGGACATGTTTAAGCAATACCAGGTCAGTTCTCAACCGAACCGTGCCGAATTGTTTGTAATATTCATGGTTACTTCACCCTTCCGTGCCAAATTAATTTACCGAACGTGCTCGAGCCTAACCGTGCCGGATTACCCAACCGTACCGGATTACTTGTAAAGTTCACGGTTATATCATCCTACCGTGGTGGAATTAATTTAGTAGCCTACCTCCGAGCGTGCTCGAGCCTAACCGTGCCGAATTCCCCAACCATAACGGATTATTTGTAAAGTCCACGGTTATTTAATCCTACCGTGGTGGAATTAATGTAGAAGCCTACCTAACCGTGCCGGATTAGTCTAACGAACGTTCTCGAGCCTAACCGTGCCGGATTACCCAACCGTACCGGATTACCTGTAAAGTTCGCGGTGGAATTAATTTCCAAGCCTACCAAACCGTGCCGGATTAATTCTATTCTTAGATTAAGGGCGTGCTGACTCAGTGGTGGGGGATGCACATTGGCTTAGCAGGGAAAACTTCCAATTAAAGGTTTCGACAAAAAAGTAAAGAGGGCAATAGTTGTATGAATTTGAACAAAAATTAAAAATTGCGATTTTGGAATACAAAAATAAATCCAAACATCTGCAGCGGCAGATCCCTTATGGAAATCAGAGTGCCTTGATAATCAATGTCAGTTGACAGATATTATCAAGGCACTCTGATGCAAATTTCTTAATTGCAGCTACGGTCATGCAAAATAGGTGTTTCCAATTCTGCGTAACCACTTCTAGTTTCTGTGTTAGCAATAATATCAACTATCAGTTCTTCTCATATCGCTATATGTCTAAATATATCTACAGGGTGTTAACTAATAAGTGCGAAAAAATTTAGGATTCTTCATTGAAAATTAGCACAAGCCTTTACTACGCTATGTGAAACTTAAAACTCTTATCAACTTCTCTTTCAGAACTTTTTTGTGAACCAAGGTATGAGTTTGTTAATTTATTGTTTTACTTGAAAACTATCAACTTTACGGAAAAAACGAAAGATACAAAAAAGTTTCCAGACTTATCAAGCTATGTAATTCACATTTTTACAAAACCCATACCTTGGTTCACAAAAAAGTTCTGAAAGAGAAATTGATAAAAGTTGTATGTTTCACATAGTGAAGGCTTATTATGCTAATTTTCGATGTAGAATCACCTTTTTTCGCACTAATTAGTTAACACCTACCTATGCGAAATGTTCAAATATTACGGCCGCGGAACGAATTCGCCGTCTGCCTCCAACACATATAGATATAGGTAGTAGATGGTATAAAAGGAAGGAATGAAACATTTTCCTTGTTTGCAGTAGTGAGATGTCTTGTAAAGACCTTAGAAGTTAAAAATACTATTCTCCAACAGTAAACTACTACCTATATCTAAACACTTTATTTTTTTAATTTAAAACTGTTGATTTATTAAAAAAATTATAAAAAATTTGGTTTGAAATAGCAATATTCGAAACAAAAAATCCAGTTGTACCTAAATTTCTTAAATAAATTCTAGATACTTTGCATTATTCATAAATCATAACAATTTTTAAATAGGTTTTACTTTTGCTTGTTACCGGCATTTCTTACAAGTTTTAAAATTTGCATTGTACTTATGTTCCTAACAAAAAATGTCAGTTTTAAATATTTAAGACAAATTAGAAAATATTATCCACAATCATTTATTAAGTGGTAGTAACATAAATAATTCTCCTTAGTTTTACACTGTGGTTTTAGGAAATGTCGTACAGTGTCGGGATAAAATTTCATATTGTGTATTGCCAGAAGGGGTATTTTACTAGTTTCGCTTTTGCATTTTTTACATTATTTCTTCTTTTTTATGGCTTCTTCTTTTGCTTTTTTGCCTTGTTGTATCCCTTTTTAAAGGTTTTATTTTGAATTGTAAGCACTTCTTTAATTAATGCCATAAGTACAAACTGACGTTAATTTTGTTCAGTATAGGTACTCACTCACCTATACAAAGTTATTTTCATTTATTCATTATTCAATGATAAACAGAATATTTGACATAAACTATAAGCTGTTTAATTGATTAGTACCTATAAATTATAAATTACTTATCAGCATCACCGTACAGATTGTGAAATTGACGTTTTGCGTTAAATTAGATTTTGACAATCAGTTGTGGAATTTTTACGTGGTGCCATCTACACGAAATGGTCTGAACTTTAAGACAATATGTCACCCTAATATGGTGCGAATCTCAACTAATGGTTGTTAAAAATTTACGGTTTTTTATTAATCACGTTTCAATTGCAACCGATTGATGTGAAATTTTGCTAGTAATTATTAAATGATGTGGGGACGGCAATAAGCAATTTTCAAATTATTTCGTCACTTAAAATTTTTAATTTTTATCAATTTCAATAATTTATTTAACCTATTAAACAACACAATTAAGCCATGAAAATTGGTTATTGCCTTCAGCCATCCTTATTCTTCAAAATAAAAAAATATAATTGGGCATATGATGATTACTTTTTTAGATTAATAAATCCGCGCAAAGGCTTGTTTTCAACTGTGTATTCCGTCCACTCGTCAGCGCCCTCTTAAAGATATTTTTTTTAGTCGGCTTGGAATCAATCATACAGTAGAAATGACAATTGGGCAGCATCACATCTACAAAGACGTAAGCTGTATTCCAACTCAATTTGGAATTGATGACTGTACCCAACCAGTATTGCGCGAAGTTGCTTACGTGTGGTATACTGCACCTTCTTTCTATTCGCATGGCTTAGAAGCAATATCTGGCATTGCAATCTTACGTCTGCATAATAAAATTGAATTTACTGGTAAGTAATAAAGGAGAGGCGCGTAAGCGGTCATCATGGTTAATTTTTTTAAAGATTATGTGCGACCAATATGCTTGCCATTAGACCCGATTGATACACCGCCAACAGGGGATGTGATATTTACGTCTGGTTGGGGAGAACAACAGTCTGTAGATGGTAAATTTCTTTAAAAAAATTGTTTAGAGATTTTAATTAAAATTGTTTTTAAGGTAAAAGTGTCAAGTTAAAGAAACGAATCTTGCATACTGTTATGGATAGAGAAGATTGTCAAAATGGTAATTCTCTTTCCGGTCCCCTATGTGGCATTCCTTTTGAAAATAATACCCATTATGTGTGTCCCGGGGATAATGGAGGGCCTCTGATGCATAAACATAATAATAATTGGTTTGTGACAGGAATTATTACAGACACAACCACTTGTGATGATATACATCCGGTAATTGCTGAAGAATTAACTCCAAAAATAATCTTTTGGATATTTGACGCAATAGTGTTTTTTGAAAATAAAGCAAAGAGGCGAAATGAAGCATAATACATAAAGTTTATTAAGTAACTCTTTAATTTTAAAGTAAATAATAATTAATTCTTCAATTATGTTGTTGTAAATATCTGCTTGTATTATTTTTATCTACAAAAACATGGTAAGAAACGAACAGTTTAAATTATTGGTAAAATACTTTTCAGTAGTCCTTCGTATTTTAGATTTAATTAAAATAATTCTAATGTTATCTGATTACAGAGGTGTATTATTGTTAAAAATATATACCGTGCCTTCATTAATGATTGATACCCACGTGACCTTAGATCCGTGGTGTCCTTGGGAGTTTCAGATTTAAATGTTGAAGTCAGGTAGGATTGGTACTCGTTGTAACTAAACTAAGTAACTAAAGTCATTAAAGTTACTAAAGTTACTGTCAATTTACGTACAAACAATCAGATAGGGAATTATTGGATAAAGGTTCACCAACTGTGTAAGTTGGGTTGCCTATATTTTGTGGTCACGTGGGTATCAATCATTAATGAAGGCACTGTATAAACTCCCTTATTTACCTTCTTATCCCCGAAATAAGCTAAAGAAAAAATTTAATATAAATGATTGGTACAAAACTTTTATGAAGTCCCTCGTATTTACATAAACTTGACGTATAACCTCAAAATTTTGACGTTTAATAATTTTTAAGATTTAATTTGAATTTACTTAACAAATCCTACCAAGTGCTTGTAGAAAGATCATCCAAATGGATATTAAGGTAGAACCTGAATATGTAGAAGTAATTACAAATTATAATCATAAAAATGAAGTTAACGATATGACATGTCTCATCGAAGTGAATCAGTCCGAAGCAAACAAAAGTGACAGTGCCAACAAGATTAACAACACAGCAGCTATTATTAAACATGAAGCCAACGAATTTAAGGTTTTATCAAATATTAAACAAGAAAACATTGAGGGGAATCAAGAAATTAAAAACGTAAACAATCCAAGCGATTCAAGTTCCTTAACGGATTCGGAACTGGAACAAGAAGAAAGTAGTGAAGAAAAGTTATCAAAAACCTCTAAAACAAAGCCTTTTAATTGCCATATTTGTTCACGTAAATTCACAGCAAGAACTTATTTAACTTATCATATTAGAACGCACACTGGAGAAAAGCCCTATCAGTGTACGTTTTGTGATTATTGCACTACCCGTAATTCTTTATTAAGTTCCCATATTCAAAGTCACACCAAAGAAAAACCTTTCCAATGTTCGCGTTGTGATTATACTTGTAACAGAAAAGCACGTTTAATAATCCATACCAGAACGCACACTGGTGAAAAGCCTTACAAATGTAAGGTTTGTGATTATAAAACTTCCCAAAAATGTCATTTAACAAATCATATGAAATTACACACAGGGGAAAAACCGTTCTGTTGTAAATCCTGTAATTATAAATGTAGAAGGGAATCATATTTGATTAATCACGAAAGAAGGGTACATACAGGAGAACGACCGTTTAGTTGTACAAAATGTAATTATTCGTGTACACAAAAAATCCTTTTAACTTATCATATAAAAAATCATGAAACGGAAAAACCTTTTCAATGTACTATTTGTAATTACGGTTGTGTACAAAAAACTCTTTTAACTCGTCATATGAAAACCCATAGTGAAGAAAAACCGTATAATTGTACGATTTGTGATTACAGTTGCAGGGCGAAATATCAGTTAGTTTATCATCAACGAATACACACTGGGGAAAAGCCTTTTCAATGTACTTTTTGTGATTATAAATGTAAAGAAAAATCACAATTAAATCGTCATGTTAGGATTCACACGGGCGAGCTTCCGTATAGTTGTAATATTTGTAATTATAAATGTATTCAAAAAAGTCACTTAACAGATCATTTAGGTACTCATGCAATAGAGAAAAAATATTGTTGTACTTTATGTAATTATAAGTGTAGTAGAAAATCACATTTGGTTCAGCATTTGAGGACACATAAAAATATTATAAAAGAACCTGGAGAAAAAGAAGAGGCGGTAATGAATGGATTGGAACTTAATTAAAGCAGTACCGTTTGAGGAAATTAAAGAAAATAATGATAGGGAGTTAGGATAAGATAGGATTGATTGTCTATTTAATAAATGTATATATTTTATACTTTTATATAAATAAATTATTTCAAGTGTTTATGCCTATTATGGTTTTTCTTATAGAAAATTTAAGGAGGATTCGTACGAGACTAGAAAATCGTACCCGGTGTGAGGCTAGTGGTGCGTGACGTCAAACATGCAAGACACGCTTTAAAAGCTTTAAATGGAAACGTAGCGCAAACCGCACAAGATAGCGCAAAATAATATAAGCACAAAGTTGTAGAAAATTAAATTTCCCACAAGAAACTCCGGGAAAACATTTGTCTAATGTTAATAGTTTGGGCCTAGGAACCATTAGACTAAACACATGCGCGCGCGCTCTATTTAGTTTTAAATGGAAACGTAGGGAAAACCGTGCAAGATATCGTAAAATAATAGGTTTGTTCGTTTGTCTGCTCTAAACTGCTCCGAACAGGAAACAGAAAAAGATGGCTACATACGGCGTTGATACGTTAAAAAGAAATAGCATGCTGTTTGTTTCCTGTTCCAAGCAGTTTAGAGCAGACAAACAAACAAGCGCACGGGCTGAGCCTTGACGCATGCTCAAGTGTAAACGTCTGTGCGTTAGCGTGCGTGAGCAAACGTTAGCATGCGCGACTGCTCAACTTTCTGACGCAAGGTCGCGAACGCGCGCCGATTGCTGTCGGTATTTTGACGGTGCTCAAAGGAAACCTGTGCGTTGCTGTGCGTCAGTTCGAACGTCCATTCGGTTGTTTACAGATGCTCAGTCCGTGCGTTGATATTAATATTTATAAATGGAGTGGAGCAGTGTTAATTCCCTTCAATTAATAGAGGAATACAGAAAGTTTGAAATATTATGGAATTCCAAACATTCCGAATATTTTTCAAAAAACAGAAAACTAGATTGTTGGGAAAAAATTCTTTTAATATTAAATTCTGACGCACAGCGGGAGCACTTGGGAACTCAAAGCCATGCGCTGTGTGCCGAATTTTAACGCATGGTAAATATACACTATGCGTGCACGCTCAGGCCGTGCGCGCACGCTCACACCATGCGCGTGCGTTGCTGTTCAACTCTAAACGCACCTTTATAAGGGCAAAGTTGTAGAAAATTAAATTTCCCACAAGAAAGTCCGGGAAAATTTTTGTCTAATGTTAAAAGTTTGGGCCTGAGAACCTCTAGACTAAAGACATAAATTATTCTGTGCTTTATTTAAAAAAATGTTTTTCATCATAATATTTAATAATAAAAAAATTAAGGTTCAATATGTTCTATAATCCAATTAACAATCTCCGGAGTCAGTTTCACGGCAGTAGCAGGTTGTGCCTCATCACATTCATGAGAGGTACTCTGATATATTGCACCTACAGCAAACCACTTTTTATTGTTGTGTCTGTACATCAAAGGACCACCAACATCCCCATCGCAAATATAGTGGGTGTTATTTTCAAAAGGTATTCCACATATTAAACTTACTCTCCTCTGCGGATGGCTACCTGCACAATCTTTATTACTCATGACTGTGTATTTCATTCGTTTCTTCAGTTTTACACTCTTTCCTAAAAGTAAAACAATTAGTTGAAGCTTAGCATATACAGGATGTTTAGGAATTCTTGGGCCAAATTGATTTGAGGCGTTCTAAACACCAAAAATTGTCCAAAAAGACTTCGTTACAGAAAACTCCAGCTTCCCGATTATCGTCAACGGAAGTTGGAAGTTGGAAGTTGTAGCTGGATAACTTTGGATTTCAGATATATCGGAATATCTGGGTTATGGAAATATTTGTTAGGTAGGTACCTTGGACGAATTCTTCTTCACCCCAACCAGAAGCCATTACAGTACTGCCAGGTGTAGGTATCTCGGCAGATTGTTGTGGCAAACATATTGGTCTGACGTAATCTGCAATTAAAAGATTTTTATACATTCTGTTGACCCGTATGGAAAGCCCTTCGTTCTTCGTGCTTAAAATTTTAAACCTTGTGCTCACGAAGTCACGACTTAAAATTTTTCCGATCGTAACTGTCGAAAATTTGTACATTTTTACGACATTTCCCTGAGTTTTTAATTTGAATGCTAAATTTTTAAATTTCCTTCAGGAATTTAAAACATGCTTACCAGAAAACTGAACTTTGCTATCCAATCGTATCAAGATAATGTCTTCAAAACTCTTCCAATCGTAAGATTTTACACGTAATGGGGGGTCAGTACAATCGTCAACCCCAAAAGGGGTTCCAATACAATTTACATTTTTATGAATATGATGTAAACCCAACAACATGTCAATACCTGTACTAAGATACCGTCTGTAATAAAATATTATATTATATTCGTGGTGGCCAAGGGGTGTTATTTTTTTTAGATGGGGCATAATAGTTCGTGTCCCTTTTAAGTGTAGAAAAAACAATAATAAAACAGCCAACTTACGGTGCATAATTACCACAAGCTCTTTCTGATAAAACATATTGCTTGCTTATCAAGACTCCAACGCAATTGCTTTCAACTCTTAAATAATATTCCTGATCATGTAGTGTATCAGTATCAGTTATATACACTAACCAAGGAAATTCATCCACGGAGGTTTCCACAGCATCATAAAAATAATCATCAGTGTGTTGCAAACCACAAATTGTTCGGGTTGGTAGAAGTTTCTTTAATACATAATCTTTTTTTTCTTCTAGGGAAAAACCTTTAAATTTTTCCTTTTCACTTATAAGTGTTTGTACTGTTACTGATTTTGTATAATTTCCTGTTTTCCCACAACAAACCGTAGACGATTCTTCACTACATGTTGATTCGTTTAAGAATTTTAAAGCAGTTGGTTCATTACTACAGGCTGATTGTAATAAAACCATACATTTTAGTATAGGGATGCAAAATGTTGCTTCTCCGTTTGGGGTGGTGCATGGTGATACTGGGAGAGAAAGAAAAATACGTTCTTTAGAATATTTTGATAGACACTTAGAATTCAAATTTGATTAATTTAAGTTGAAATAATTAGGAAAAAGTCAATAGGTACTTACGTTCTGCTGCAGAAATAATTCCCCAAAGAAATCCAAAAATAGCAAAATAACAAATAATCATCTTGCACCGTTTATGTTGCATTAGCCACACATAATAAATATAAAAAGTGTTTTTAACTTTTGCTTTAATAAGGTCAAAACAAAATATGGTATATGCCTTTGTTTTGGCATTTTAAAAGTTGGTTCAAAAGTCTCATATAATCTCGTGTCCGCGTCACAAGATATCAGAGGTCGAAGGTCACGAAAATCGGTTTCTTGTAAATATCTTGTTTCCTTTGTTCAAAATGACTTTTAAAGTTATTACAAAAGTTGTAGAGCATAAAATTATCTACAAATTTTGTCTGAGGCAATATTTCATACGATCAACCGTTCTTGAGATAATAAATAAATTTTATTAATCTGAGGACTCCCCATTTATAAACCTTTATAAACCCCCTTTAACATTTGGACGTCTGATAGAAGAAACTAAGGGCTTTAATTTGATCTATCGGTTCAGCCTCTAGTCCTACTGCAACGACTTCTGTGATTTTTTTAAAACTTGCAATATTTTCCAAAATAAAGTTTTTATTTAAAAATGTCTATCTTTGATGCTTCAGCCGGATTCTTTTCACATTTGGCAAGTTGGTAATTCTGTAAAAAAGTCGTTAACGAACACCTCATTACCTAACGACCATCGTTGACGAGGCTAAACCCCGACAATCGTTTGTGAACCAGTCCTTACGGCGCCGGCGCGGCGTTTTTCTTTTTTAAATCTCTTTTATGTTGTCATTGTAAAATGTTAAGATTATCTGCATTATAGGTCGGGTTCAACGCGGATAAATGTTGGAAAATAAAATTATCATTAAATTATCATCAATTATCAATAATAACAGTTAGGTACAAAAAATATCTGCTATTTTAAACTAAATTTAAACTTTATTGTCTGTATGATAATTACATAAAAATACATTACAATTAGAGTTGGTCAGACACAAATCGCAAAGTAATGACATTCAATGATGAATGATTCAATCTTTATGTTTCTAGATGAAGTGAGGTATTCCAGAACGTTTAATTTTTTCAACTTCAGTCTCATTAAATTTATTATTACGTAAATCGAGTGTTTCTAATTTGGACAATACTTTAATGTCCTCGATATTAATACTACTAATCTGATTACCGTTTAACCTCAAATATTGTAATTCTAGCATTCCTTGAAAAGTCCCATCTTCAATTTTTTTGATACGATTAATCGAGAAATCTAATTGATATGTTTTGAACCCTCTTAAATAATCAGCTCGTAAAACTTCAATACTATTGTTCTTTAAAAGTAAATTAGACAAACTTAACAAACCCCTAAAAGCATCGGGTTGAATTTCTTTAATTTTATTAGAATTTAAGACTAAATAGGAGACATTTCCCAATCCCCTAAAGTTATCGGTTAGGAGTTTATCAATTTGATTGCCCTCGAAATAAATAGCATTCATGGAGAATAATCCGCGAAAAGCATCAACTTCAATAGTTTTTATATTATTTCTTCCAAAATCTAATTGATGTAATTTGGGCAACCCTAAGAATGTGCCTTTACGAAGTGTTTCAAGGCGGTTACCAATTAATACCAACGTGTTTAAATTTGATAATTCTTTAAAAGCATGAAGTGGAATATCAGTGATTGCGTTAAAATACAAATCCAACTCTTTTAAACTTCCCAATCCTCTGAAGGAATAAGCTTCAATAGTGGTTATTTTGTTTTTACTCAAACTCAAGTGATTTAATTTGGACATTCCCCTAAACATATCGGCTGGAAGGACCATAATTTGATTGTCACCCAATCGAATGTCTTCTAAACTGGATAGACTTTTAAAAGCGTCGACTTCAATTTCCCTAATGTTGTTATACTGTAAATCTAACTTAGATAAATTTGATAATCCTTTGAAATTATCGGTTTGGAGAATATTAATTTCATTGAAACCCAAATCCATTTCTTTTACTTCTGATAATCCATTAAAACCACCAACTTCAATTGTTTGTATTGTATTCCAACGTAAATTTAGGTTTCGTAATTTTGGCAATTCTTTAAAAGCATGAAGTGGAATATCAGTGATTGCGTTAGAATTCAAATACAACTCCTTTAAACTTTCCAATCCTCTGAAGGAATAATCTTCAATAGTGGTTATTTTATTCTCACTCAAACTCAAGTGATTTAATTTGGACATTCCCCTAAACAAATCGGCTCGAAGGACCATAATTTGATTCTCACCCAATCGAATGTCTTCTAAACTGGATAGACTTTTAAAAGCGTCGACTTCAATTTCCCTAATGTTGTTATACTGTAAATCTAACTTAGATAAATTTGATAATCCTTTGAAATTATCAGTTTGGAGAATATTAATTTGATTACAAATCAAATCCATTTCTTTTACTTCTGATAATCCATTAAAACCACCAACTTCAATTGTTTGTATGCTATTATTTCGTAAATTTAGATTTTGTAATTTTGGCATTCCTTCAAAACCATCCCTTGGAATAGGATTAATCTTGTTGTAGCTTAAGTTTAGCACTTTTAGCAAGGGTAAAGCGATTTGTTCTAAAGAAAAAAGAACCAATAAAGAAGCATCTTCGAAAAGATCTGTTATATTATTATCTTGAAGGAATAAATATTGTAAACTTTTTAAGCCTCGGAAGGAAGCTCTCGTAGCGCTCTCTAATTGGTTTCCTTCCAAATGAATTACAACTAGTTCGTGATTTTCTTCAAATAATCCAGGGGGTAGATTTTTAAGGCGATTTTTATCTAAATATAACGTTTTTAGTAGCTTGACGTTTTTAAAAACGTCCAACTCTAAGTTAGATATGGAATTTCCCGATAAGTGCAATAAATCAAGACGAGGAACTTTTTCAAAAAAATCAAATGGTATTGCAGTTAGAAGATTAGAAGAAAGATCTAAAATTTCTAGAAAAGATATTTTTTCTAGTAATGTTCTTGGTAGTTCTTGAATTTTATTGTTATTCATCCGAAGTACTATAAGTTTACCAAAAAATTTAAATACCCCTTCCGGTAATTCCCCGATATTATTTTCCGCTAAAGTAAAAGAAGTCAAACCATTTAACCCTTTAAAAGAATTCTCATCCAAAGTCCTGATCATATTTTTACTCAAATCTAAAGAATTTAACTTTTCAAGATTCTTAAAGATGTCTCCGGGAATTTCCTTTAACTTATTCCCACTCAAATCAAGATGCGTAAGGGAAATTAATTCATCAAACAACCCGATTGGTAAATTTTCAATCCCATTATTAGATAAAATTAAATATTTCAATTTTCCAAGGCTAGAAAATGCTTTAACATGAATATTTCGCAAGATGTTTACATTCAAAGTTAATTTACGTAATTTGATTAGTTTTTCAAAAAATCCTGAAGGTAAATCCATGTCGTCGGTGATATTAACATTAAAGGTGCTTAAAGAAGTTAAATTTTCCAAGAGTGGACGAAAACAATCAACACTGACGTCTTCTAAGCGTAACTGTAGGAGGGTAGACTCATCAGAACCTTCTTGAATTTGTCGTCGTAGATGATTAGTATTGGAGCAACTTCCTTTGCAATTAACTTTTTTCCAGAAGCTGTAACGACAATGCGTCTCGCTCCACACTAAATGCAGGAATGCTGCAAATAAAATCCATTTCTTCATCTTTGAACTATAACAAAAAATATTGCTCTAAAATGTTGTACCATTGAGGACAAAGAAAATGGAATATAAAGGGCGGAAAATAATGCAAAACAAGAAAGATTAGAAAATATAGCAACCTATCTCTGTCTTACTTTAAGAAATTCCTATCCCTAAAGAAAAATTTAAGCAATCGCGGATAGATGGAAACAATTTTGTATAATTTCTCATAATTCTAAGCAAGCCATCTCTGTCCTACTCCTACCAAGCCATCGTCAGCTTCATCCCCTCCCTCGACCCAATTCCGATTTTGATAGGACCTCTATGTGGTGCCCTCTATTAGATAATCAACGACCTTTTTTCAGATTTAAAATACGTGGTAGTTACACATTAGCCTCACACCGGGTACGTTATTCTAGCCTCATTCGCGCGGAAAAGTTTACAAGATGTTAATTTGTAAGAAAAAAAAACTTGGGAAACGTATTCTACAATTAACTGTTTTTATAATACAGTGACAATTAAAATTTAGTATAAATCCCTATTCACGATGCTATTTGTTTTAAAATAATTTAATAATATTACCTTTTTCTTCTTACAGAAACACTTTATATTTATCTTTTCTTTACAATAATCACTGTAGATTATTGTTACACGCTTAACGGCAGCCAGAAATACTAAAGACCTTGATTTAATCAATTATTTATATTTTGTAATTAGAACTGTAAAAACCCAAACGAACAGACAAGTGTTGTAACTACAACAGTCAACTGTGTATTAATGAACGATAGTGTTCTTTGACTTTTCATCTTGTTGGGATTTGCCAAATATCATGTTTCTGAATAAAATAGACGTGGTTGGGGTTTTCTGACGTTTAAGTGTTTTTATTCATGTATAATTATTTAAAGTTCTTCAAACTTATTCAATTTTTTATTGTTTCAATTTCACGGTCGTCGATTTAATTATCTGATGATGTTATTCTAAAATAGTCATAACTTTACAAATATAATTTTTCGTGGGATAGACAAGGAGTTTTAAATTCTGAATAAATTTAAAATTTCGCATTTTTGATCGATTTCTAAATTCCCTGAAATTTATTCCTTGAGTTATCATCAAATGAATTCTGATATAATACAAGTCCGATAGGGAGGGTCCGCGAAATCGTAGTCTAACATCGTTGTTTTATTTGATAGGCACCACATAACACGGCCTTATTTTGTACAACAAATTTTACCAGAGTGCCTATAATAGCTCCTGAAATATTTCTAAAGTCGTAAAACTAGTATTACAGACTGCTAATATGAAATTCCTGCCCAAAGCAAAGACATGACAAGCGTGTTTCACGTCACGTTCGAAAGCTTTATAAATTAAAGACACAAAAAAATTGTAGTTGGTTCATTACTACAGGCTGATTGTAATAAAACCATACATTTTAGTATAGGGATGCAAAATGTTGCTTCTCCGTTTGGGGTGGTGCATGGTGATACTGGGAGAGAAAGAAAAATACTTTCTTTAGAATATTTTGATAGACACTTAGAATTCAAATTTGATTAATTTAAGTTGAAATAATTAGGAAAAAGTCAATACTTACGTTCTGCTACAGAAATAATTCCCCAAAGAAATCCAAAAATAGCAAAATAACAAATAATCATCTTGCACCGTTTATGTTGCGTTAGTCACACATAATAAATATAAAAAGTGTTTTTAACTTTTGCTTTAATAAGGTCAAAACAAAATATGGTATATGCCTTTGTTTTGGCATTTTAAAAGTTGGTTCAAAAGTCTCATATAATCTCGTGTCCGCGTCACAAGATATCAGAGGACGAAGGTCACGAAAATCGGTTTCTTGTAAATATCTTGTTTCCTTTGTTCAAAATGACTTTTAAAGTTATTACAAAAGTTGTAGAGCATAAAATTATCTACAAATTTTGTCTGAGGCAATATTTCATACGATCAACCGTTCTTGAGATAGCGCGAAGAGTGGGAAGTGCTGAGCCGTATGTAGGTATACTGGGTGTTAATACTAAGTCATTACACCCGAAAATGGCAGTTAGAACTCATTAAAACAAACAACTTTTTTTAGTTCAAATTTTTGATTTGGGGCTTCTATTCGTAGTTATTGGATTTCTTTTGTTTTTTTAACAATCGTAATAACTCCTTCATTTCAGGGAATATTTCAAAAAACGAAAGGTTTTCAAAATGAGCTTACGGTTCGCTACAACATTTGTATTTACAGTTATTTTATATTTTTTCAAATAACAAAATGGCGGCCGATCAAAAATTTCAAAACTCAATATTTTGATAACCACCCCATAGATTTTTGAAAATAATTTTTTTTCTAAATCGTCAAACTATCTATTACAACATTTGTCTAAAACATTTTCTTCTATCTATGCAAAAAAGGGGTCTTTAATTAAATTACAGAAGAGCATGTGTAAAGTATCGACGAATTAAAAACAATTTAGATCGAAGTAGCTTTCCGCCATTAAAAAATAAAACAAAAGAACAATTAGATAAGTGCACAAAACTGAACGAGATACGCTTTAAAATGAATAATTATCAAAATACTGAACTTCGTGACATGCTTTTGGTTTTTAATTCGTCGATACTTTACACATGCTCTTCTGTAATTTAATTAAAGACCTATTTTTTGCGTAGATAGAAGAAAATGTTTTAGACAAATGTTGTAATAGATAGCTTGACGATTAAAAAAAAAATTAGTTTCAAAAATCTATGGGGTGGTTATCAAGATATTGTGATTTGAAATTTTTGATTGGCCGCCATTTTGTTATTTGAAAAAATATAAAATAACTGTAAGTACAAATGTTGTAGAGAACCGTAAGCTCATTTTGAAAACCTTTCGTTTTTTGAAATATTTCCTGAAATGAAGGAGTTATTACGATTGTTAAAAAAACAAAAGAAATCCAATAACTACGAATAGAGGCCCCAAATCAAATATTGGAACTAAAAAAAGTTGTTTGTTTTAATGAGTTCTAACTGCCATTTTCGGGTGTAACGACTTAGTATTAACACCCTGTATAGTAATGTTAGGTCAGCTGTGACGTAATTTAGTATCTACTAAATTGATGACCGCGAAATTGAAACAATAAAAAATTGAACAAGTTCAAAGAACTTTAAATGATTATACATGAATAAAAAAACACGTAGGGGGAGTCGGTGAATATGACGCACCTAAGGAAATAAATTCATATTTTCTAGAAGAAAGAGTCGATTCAGTTTTGATATCACATTTGTGGACTTCAATATTATCACGAGCTATCGGTACGCACATTTTTTACGTAGGACCACAGCCGGCTGTGGTAGGACTAATTTAACATGTTTTATGCGATTTTCAAAATTTTACGCATTTGCGTCATCTTACCTTGCAGGGAGGAAAAGATGACGTACCTTGCACAATGAGAAAAAAATGCAGTCGAACTCGTTGGAACATAAAAATTTTATGGTTTATAATTTTTCACAAAGGGGAAAACAGTTCTCCCAAGGGATTCAGACTTTTTGACTTGTAAATTATTTTTTATTTTGAGTTGGCGTGTTAAAGTAGCTTCATGTATTTCAAACTGTCTCGACACTTCTCTAATTTTACGCCCATCGTTAATTGCATGTATGGCTGCATCCAAATTTTCTTTAGTAAAGGACCTCCTCTCAGTTTTTCTTGTATATTTACGATTTACCCATCTGAAGATTTAGCAAATGTAAGCAAATTATGCATTAGGTATGTTGACGAGCATATACGGCCAAGAGCCAAGTCTTCAGCGACTATGCTTATCCGGCAAAAAAAATTGTCAAAACTTTTTGGCGCAAATGAATTACTAAATAGATCTACGTCAAGCAAGAAGAAACTGCACTTACATTGCTAACTGAAACTAAAAGTAATCGCACTGAGAAACAGCAACTTACCTCTAATATTTGGTACACAATACGCAACAAGACTGACTCATGAAATCTATACCATTACAAAATATAGACTAAACAATAAGTATCATGGGTCTCCATGATTGTAAACCACTACCAGCAACCCAAAGGTGAAGTCACATGACAATATTAAAGGCATTGTAGGGAACCAAATCCAAAATATCAAGGTGCGTCATCTTAACAACTGCGTTATCTTCACCGACTCTCCCCTAAACGTCAGAAAATCCCAACCACGGGAATTTTACTCAGAAACATGATATTTGGCAAAAACCAACATGACAAATAGGTTAGTAAGCCTAAACGCAGGGGCGGCAAGGGCCGGGCGACCAAACTTGAGTCAAAAATTATTTTGTTTTTTAAAAAGTACTTTTTAAATTTAATACAACAATAATTAATTTACATATTCGTGATAATGGTAATAGAGAATTGCTGGATAATATTAAAACATACTAGTTGTAATAATTCGAAAAAGCAAAATGAACGTTTCATTTCATTTCTAAAAAGTTTAACATTTTGAAATTTTTTATTTGGCATTCAAATTCTCAGATGCTCGTACAACGCGTTAAAAATTGGCCACGCAAACTTTTGAAACAAAAATTGCCTGCGGCGCTTTTTTTGCTCGCTTCGCTCGTATTTCCATATACCAACCCCTCCACCACTAATTCTTGGCTGCGCCCCTGGAGAGGGTGCCAAAGCTAACCCGCCCGGGTGAAAAAATTACCTTAACCCGCTCCTGTCTAAACGTACGGAAGCGCTGAAGAGCCAATATCACGCAGAGTTTAAGTCGCTTATTAGGCGCGTTTATTTCGACTAACAGACGCGCGACTGTTAGTCGCGTTTATCTCGACTATTAATTGCGCTTACCTCGAGTGTTAGTCGCGTTTACCTCGACTGTTAGTCGCGTTTATCTCGACTGTTAGTTGCGTTTATCTCGACTGTTAGTTGCGTTTACCTCGACTGTTAGTCGCGTTTATCTCGACTGTTAGTTGCGTTTACCTCGAGTGTTAGTCGCGTTTACCTCGACTGTTAGTCGCGTTTATCTCGACTGTTAGTTGCGTTTACCTCGACTGTTAGTCGCGTTTATCTCGACTGTTAGTTGCGTTTACCTCGAGTGTTAGTCGCGTTTACCTCGACTGTTAGTCGCGTTTATCTCCACTGTTAGTTGCGTTTACCTCGACTGTTAGTCGCGTTTATCTCGACTGTTAGTTGCGTTTACCTCGACTGTTAGTCGCGTTTATCTCGACTGTTAGTTGCGTTTATCTCGACTGTTAGTTGCGTTTACCTCGACTGTTAGTCGCGTTTATCTCGACTGTTAGTTGCGTTTATCTCTACTGTTAGTTGCGTTTACCTCGACTGTTAGTCGCGTTTATCTCGACTATTAGTTGCGTTTACCTCGAGTGTTAGTCGCGTTTACCTCGACTGTTAGTCGCGTTTATCTCGACTGTTAGTTGCGTTTACCTCGACTGTTAGTCGCGTTTATCTCGACTGTTAGTTGCGTTTACCTCGACTGTTAGTCGCGTTTATCTCGACTGTTAGTTGCGTTTATCTCGACTGTTAGTTGCGTTTACCTCGACTGTTAGTCGCGTTTATCTCGACTGTTAGTTGCGTTTACCTCGACTGTTAGTCGCGTTCATCTCGACTGTTAGTTGCGTTTACCTCGACTGTTAGTCGCGTTTATCTCGACTGTTAGTTGCGTTTACCTCGACTGTTAGTCGCGTTTATCTCGACTGTTAGTTGCGTTTATCTCGACTGTTAGTTGCGTTTACCTCGACTGTTAGTCGCGTTTATCTCGACTGTTAGTTGCGTTTACCTCGACTGTTAGTCGCGTTTACCTCGACTGTTAGTCGCGTTTATCTCGACTGTTAGTTGCGTTTACCTCGACTGTTAGTCGCGTTTATCTCGACTGTTAGTTGCGTTTACCTCGACTGTTAGTCGCGTTTATCTCGACTGTTAGTTGCGTTTATCTCGACTGTTAGTTGCGTTTACCTCGACTGTTAGTCGCGTTTATCTCGACTGTTAGTTGCGTTTACCTCGACTGTTAGTCGCGTTCATCTCGACTGTTAGTTGCGTTTACCTCGACTGTTAGTCGCGTTTATCTCGACTGTTAGTTGCGTTTACCTCGACTGTTAGTCGCGTTTATTTCGACTAACAGACGCGCGTCTGTTAATCGAAATAAACGCGCCTAATAAGCGACTTAAACTCTGCGTGATATTGGCCCTTCAGCGCTTCCGTATTAACGCGATTCGGGAACCATTATTAATTATTATCAATGTAATGAGAGAAACTTTATTAATAGACAGTCGACTGTTGTCGTTACAAGACTTGTCTTGTGTTGGTTTGTTTACGTGTAAAGGATAATTTTGTTTTCCTTTGGGTTTTTACAGTTCTAATCACAAAATATAAATAATTTATTAATTCAAGACCTTTTAGTATTATCTGGCTGTCTTTAAGCGTGTAACAATAATCTACAGTGATTATTGTAAAGAAAAGATAAATATAAAGTGCTTCTGTAAGAAGAAAAAGGTAATATTATTAAATTATTTTAAAACAAATATCATCGTGAATAGGGATTTATACTAAATTTTAATTGTTACTGTATTATAAAGACAGTTAATAATTGTAGAATACGTTTCCCAAGTTTTTTTTTAATTTTTCAAATTCTGAATTGGGACAGCTATATAACTCGCAAGAGTTAAGGGAGGGTATGAAGCTGACCATGGCTTGGTAGGAGTAGGACAGAGATGCTTGCTTAGAATTATGGTAAATTATACAAAATTGTTTCCATCTATCCGCGATTGCTTAAACTGTTTTGTTAGGGATAGGAATTTCTTAAAGTAAGACAGAGATAGGTTGCTGTATTTTCTAATCTTCCCTGTTTTGCATTATTTTCCGCCCTTTATATTCCATTTCCTTTGGTCCTTTCCAATGGTACAACATTGTAGAGCAATATTTTTTGTTATAGTTCAAAGATGAAGAAATGGATTTTATTTGCAGCATTCCTGCATTTAGTGTGGAGCGAGACGCATTGTCGTTACAGCTTCTGGAAAAAAGTTAATTGCAAAGGAAGTTGCTCCAATACTAATCATCTACGACGACAAATTCAAGAAGGTTCTGATGAGTCTACCCTCCTACAGTCGCTTAGAAGACGTCAGTGTTGATTGTTTTCGTCCACTCTTGGAAAATTTAACTTCTTTAAGCACCTTTAATGTTAAAATCAAGGACGATATGGATTTACCTTCGGGATTTTTTGAAAAACTAATCAAATTACGTAAATTAACTTTGAATGTAAACATCTTGCGAAATATTCATGTTAAAGCATTTTCTGGCCTTGGAAAATTGAAATATTTAATTTTATCTGATAATCGGATTGAAAATTTACCAATGGGGTTGTTTGATGAATTAATTTCCCTTACGCATCTTGATTTGAGTGGGAATAAGTTCAAGGAAATTCCTGGAGACACCTTTAAGAATCTTGAAAAGTTAAATTCTTTGGATTTGAGTAAAAATATGATTAGAACTTTGAATGAGAATTCTTTTAAAGGGTTAAATGGTTTGACATCGTTTACTTTAGCGGAAAATAATATCGGGGAATTATCGGAAGGGGTATTTAAATTTTTGAGTAAACTTATAGTACTTCGGATGAATAACAATAAAATTCAAGAACTACCAAGAAGTTTACTAGAAAAAGTATCTTTTCTAGAAATTTTAGATCTTTCTTCTAATCTTCTAACTGCAATACCACTAGATTTTTTTGAAAAAGTTGCTCGTCTTGATTTATTGCGCTTATCAAGAAATTCAATATCTAGCTTAGAGTTGGAAGTTTTTAAAAACGTCAAGCTACTAAAAGCGTTATATTTGGATAAAAATCGCCTTAAAAATCTACTCCCTGGATTATTTGAAGAAAATCACGAACTAGTTGTAATTCATTTGGAAAGAAACCAATTAGAGAGCGTGACGAGAGCTTCCTTCCGAGGCTTAAAAAGTTTACAATATTTATTCCTTCAAGATAATAATATGAAATACCTGTTCGAAGATGCTTCTTTATTGGTTCTTTTTGCTTTAGAACAAATCGCTTTACCCTTGCTAAAAGTGCTACATTTAAATGACAACAAAATTAATCTTATTTCAAGGGATGCTTTTGAAGGAATGCCAAAATTACAAAATCTAAATTTACGAAATAATAGCATACAAACAATTGAAGTTGGTGCTTTTAATGGATTATCAGAAGTAAAAGAAATGGATTTGATTTCCAGGGAAATAAATATTCTCCAAACCGATACTCTCAAACGATTATCAAATTTATCTAAGTTAGATTTATGGAATAACAACATTAGGGAAATTGAAGTCGACGCTTTTAAAAGTCTATCCAGTTTAGAAAACATTCAATTGGGTAAGAATCAAATTATGGTCCTTCGAGCCGATATGTTTAGGGGAATGTCCAAATTAAATGACTTAAGTTTGAGTACAAACAAAATAACCACTATTGAAGATTATTCCTTCAGAGGGTTGGAAAGCTTAAAGGTGTTGATATTAGCTGGTAACCGCCTTGAAACACTTCGTAAAAATGCATTTTTAGGGTTGCCCAAATTAGAACGATTACATTGTGATAAAAATAATATAAAATCAATTGAAGTCGACGCTTTTAAAAGTCTATCCAGTTTAAAAAACATTCGATTGGGTGAGAATCAAATTATGGTCCTTCGAGACGATATGTTTAGGGGAATGTCCAAATTAAATCACTTAAGTTTGATTAAAAATATCATAACGAGTATTGAAGATTATTCCTTCAGAGGGTTGGAAAGCTTAAAGGTGTTGATATTAGCTGGTAACCGCCTTGAAACACTTCGTAAAAATGCATTCTTAGGGTTTCCCAAATTAGATCGATTAGATTTTGGAACAAATAATATAAAAACAATTGAAGTTGATGCTTTTCGCGGATTATCCTCCATGGATTATATTTCTTTAGAAGACAATCAAATTGATAAACTCCTAACTGATAACTTTAGGGGATTGGAAAATGTCACCCATATAATCTTAAATTCTAATAAAATTAAAGAAATTCAACCCGATGCTTTTAGGGGTTTCTTGAGTTTATCAAATTTATTTTTACAATACAATTTTTACAATAGTATTGAAGTTTTACGAGCTGATTATTTAAGAGGGTTCAACACATATCAATTAGATTTCTCGAATAATCGTATCAAAAAAATTGAAGCTAATACGTTTAGGGGGTTGCCCTTATTAACGGCATTGGTGTTAGAAGGAAATGAAATTAATATTATCGAAGATGGAGCTTTTCGAGAAATTCCAGAATTAGAATATTTAATTTTAAGTGGTAATCAGATTAGTAGTATTAATATCAAGGACATTAAAGGATTGTCCAAATTAGAAACATTTGATTTACGTAATAATAAATTTAATGAGAATGAAATTGAAAAAATTAAACGTTCTGGGATACCTCATACATTCTAGAAACGTGAAGATGAACCATGCATCATCGAATGTTATTACTTTGCGATTTATTTGAATAGTGTCTCTGACCAAGTTTACATTGTAATGAAGTGTTATATATTTATCAAGGAAACAATAAAGGTTAAAGTTGCCGTTATTTTTTGTACTTAACTGTTATTTCTAAATTCCCAGACTTTAGCGCTAAATTTCCTCATACTGCGCCATCTATACGTACAAATTTAATGCGCGTAACTTACGATAGATGGCGATAAAACTATAGTACTTCTGTTTTTATACACGAGTCTCTCTTCTAGCCTGAAAGTCAGAAGGATCTTAATCCTTTATGACTGAATTTTTTCGAGCGAATTAGGGGCGTGTGACGTCATCAATCTTGTCGGACACGTAAAATACGAGCGTCTATACCTTTACATGGAAACGTAGCGAAAACCGCGCAAGTTACCGCAAAATACTATAAGTCCAAAGTTGTAGAAAACAAAATTTCTTACAAGAAACTCCCGGAAAACATTTGTCTACCATTAATAGTTTGGGCCTGGGAACCGTCAGACTAAACACATGCGCGCGCTCTATTCAAACGTTAACTCGCACTCGCTTACTACTCTTTCATATTTCTATTTACAATAGTTACAATCGCTATACTTTTAATTTATTATTTTATTGATACTAAAAAAATTAATTAAGGTTCAATATTTTCTATAATAATAATAATTAGGGGAGCCAATAATTGAACATTAAGAATTTTCCATTGAAATCCCTATGTTGCGTTGCTCTAGTCACCACCCGGTATAGTGAATTTGACTTTGAAATAACATGTACAGTCAGCGACATATGTTTTCACCAGTCTTGTACCACTGTAACCCGCTTTACTGAGAAATACAACAGATTTCTATATTTCATTTCATCTTCTTAACAGTGTTACCAAGATACCTACATAAAACAATAAGAACTAGGTTATGGTACCTACCTCTTATATTTCTCAGAAATACGTATTCAGTGGTATCATACTGGTGAAAACATTTGTCGCTGTCTGTACCTACCTACCTATTAGGTACAAATTATTTAATCGGGTAGGGATTGTAGATTTTTCGTTACAATATACGTACGTAATACACAACAAATATGTTCATACATGCAAGTTGATACTTTTAGCGGATTTTTAACCAGATGGTGCACTATCCACAAAATTTTATTAACCGTCCTTTATCTATTATTATAGAGGAGATTGTTAATAAGCGAAAAGCAAACATACACGATTTATCATTGAGTTAGTAGGAAATGGTGATAAGAACATAAAACAACTAATGATATGCTACTTAATAATATTATATAGCAGGTAGTACTTAGGTACAATGCTTGTAAATTCATTCATCGCATGTTTGTCCTATGTAAAGCCTTTAGCACCTATTATAGTATCCAATAAGTACAGACGGGCGATTTTCATTTTTTGAATACTTTTATGCAATTAACAAAATGGAACATTAAAAAAATTACTCGAATGGGCTATAAATGTGGATTTTTCAAGTTAAACAATAGAAGATGTGTTTTACTTGCATCCATAAAATTAGATGCGAGCCAGATACCGACAGCTTATTTAATTGTACCACTACTGCTGACGAAAATTATTGGCGAAGCTGTCCACAGTGGGATGTTGTAGATAATGAACATATGGATTCTTCATCTAATGAAAATGTATGTACCGAATTTAATTTTCTAATTATGTTGAACATAATAATAGTGTGTTCAATTTATTGTAGTGTGTGTATTCCCATGAGTAGGATAGTACCTACTAGTCTTAAAAAAATATTTGCGTTTAGAATTTAGGAATAATACCTACCTAACCTACCTATATTATTATCTATTATATTGATTGTTACAACTTTAAAATTTGTTTTTGTTGCGTTGTTTTACCTTATTTTCAGGCTTAGAGTTAGTATAGGTATTTTTGGACCTCAGGTTTTTGATCCACCGATATTAACAGTAAAGAGACATTGATTTAGAATCTTATTCCGCAAATATATATACAGGGTGTTAATACTAAGTCGTTACACCCGAAAATGGCAGTTAGAACTCATTAAAACAAACAACTTTTTTTAGTTCCAATTTTTGATTTGGGGCCTCTGTTCGTAGTTATTGGTTTTCTTTTGTTTTTCTAACAATCGTAATAACTTCTTCATTTCAGGGAATATTTCAAAAAACGAAAGGTTTTCAAAATGAGCTAACGGTTCTCTACAATATTTGTATTTACAGTTATTTTATATTTTTTTAAATAACAAAATGGCGACCGATCAAAAATTTCAAATCTCAATATTTTGATAACCACCCCATAGATTTTTGAAAATATATTTTTTTTTAAATCGTCAAACTATCTATTACAACATTTGTCTAAAACATTTTCTTCTATCTATCCAAAAAAGAGGTCTTTAATTAAATTACAGAAGAGCATGTGTAAAGTATCGACGAATTAAAAACAATTTAATCGAAGTAGCTTTCTGCCATTAAAAAAGAAAACAAAAGAACAATTATATTAGTGCACAAAACTGAACGAGATACGTTTTAAAATGAATAATTATCAAAACACTGAACTTCGTGACATGGTTTTGGTTTTTGGGGGGGAGGCAAGGCACAGGAAGCTCGAAGAATCTGTCGGAGAAGATACCCAAATCGCCATCAACCAAGTAGCCAAATTTTTAGAAAAATTTGCAGATGTTTACCAGAGTCTGGATGTTTTGATCCAACAATTGGTGAGAATGCTAACAGATTTCGTCGAACTATTGCACTTGAAGAGGCTGTCCTTGATATGGTTGAACATGACCACTGTAATTTTTGCTGTAATTTAACCGTAATTTATCTAACATTTGGCTACTTGATTGATGGCGATTTGGGTATCTTCTCCGATAGATTCTTCGGGCTTCCTGTGCATTGCGCCTTGCCTCTCCGAAAACCTACTACGAATAGAGGCACCAAATCAAAAATTGGAACTAAAAAAAGTGATTTGCTTTAATGAGTTCTAACTGCCATTTACGGGTGTAACGACTTAGTATTAACACCCTGTATAGTGTTCCATTTAAAAAACCGCAGTTACATAATAATTTTCCGGAAAATAAGTAGGCCGTGGAAAAAACTTGTTTACGCTATTTTATACACCAGGTTCTCTGAGCTAAGTATCTCCTTTAAATTTTTCTTGAATCTTTTAATATTTCATCAGATATAAGCTGGACAATGAAAAACCAGCCACCCTGTATTGTTATTGTTATATTCATTTTTATTATTATTATTTCCATTTAAAAATAAACAGCCTTTTAGAAGGCTATCTAAAAACATTATCCAAAATTAATGTTTATCTACGTTATTGCCTCGAACTTTTGAAAATAGAAATCCCCATTATATTAGAACATATCATCGGAACTTTACCGGAGATTGTAATAGGGCGTTAGAATATCCGAAGTTTAAACTAGGGTTTAAACTGAAGTTTAAACTGAGATTGTAATACCGGCCCTTGTACTGGCCACAGTTAGCCGTTAGTTCTGCGTCGGTAGACTGCATGGTATAGTTACTTGTGTAGTAGCACCGTTTTTTCAGTCCAATGATCTGTAGAAACTCTTTCGTGATTGTGTTGCTGTATGCTTTTATGGAGGATGGTATTACATAAAATTATGTATTTTAGTGCCTTTTTGATACATTACATTTCTAGTATAGGCTACTGTATAGTACAATACAATTCCCTTTAATTCTGCGGGTACAAAATGCCATCTGGTTTCGTTTCCTAGGTAACCGTTGTGAATTTCATAAACGTCAGAGTTACCTATGCCTATGAAGCTAGAAAGAAGGAAGTACTACATCATCTAAGCTAGAAACGCGGTTCGAACGAGCCGCAAAATTATATCGTACTTGAGTTTACATCTTTATTAATCAAGTGTCGTTCATAACTAACTCGATCTAACTTAAAACATTACAATTAATTTCTGTCTAGATTAATAAAAAAATTATTTTTAAAATGGACAGCTATTTGTTTGTTTCCTTCCACGCCAAAGTCCTCATCGTGGAGGCCGTAGGTTTCTAGGGAGCAGTCATTTTTTAACCAGTAATGGCATTCCATCTTAAAAGTACTATAAGTTCGCGCCCCATAGTTATAAATTAAAAGATATTTTAGTGATGTAAACATTATTGGTGTGTAGCAGACTGATTAAAGGCCAACAATGTTAACCACATTGGTATCATCATTCCTACCATCTGAAATTGTAAATGAAACATTATGTTATTATGGAAGTAACATCAGCGACAGAATTTAGAACAGCGGAGCAGATATGGGAGGTAGGTACAAGAAACTTGGGACAACATGCTGGGGAAAATATTAAGCTGAAAGGGTAAACGTGTGGCAAGAAGCAAAGGCAATGGAGTTGCGAGTGTTGTAACTACAATGTTTATAATTTAGGGAACGGGCTGTAGGGTGGCCCAAATTGGTTGTCCGTAATAGGGTATCTCAGTAACTATTGTCGTAAGGAGAAAACTGAGGGTAGGTATATTCTCGAGCTCATTTTTGGAGACAAATTTAATGGAGCAAACGAAATTTTGCTATCGTTTCTCATTTTCAAGGAAAATGCGATTTTCCGAAATTTCCCTATTCTTATTATGTTGAATAACTGTTTTGTTTTATTATCTATCTGAAAACTATAAAAACATTCTACAGGCACTTTTTTTAGGAGAATTCAGTGGCGTACTCGATTTTTTAACTAGGGTTCAAATTTCGTAGATATTAAATATAGTTGTGTTTTTTTAAATGGAAACCATAGTTGGCTATGCCCCTATCAAAACAAGTGTTTTTTTTCTGATTTCAAAAATATATACTTTTATGGGTATATTTTCAATAGTTTTTCAGTAAAATTGGAAGTTATGGCCGTTACTTATATGTATTTATTCAATATTACCTTAAAAATCTAGTAGGTGACTATTATTTAATATTGTATTGTATTAATATTATTGTTTAATATCAGTTTAATACTATTTTACAACAAATGATTAATAAATTAAAAAATTAAAAAACAACATAATTATCTTAGGTGTTCAAATTGTCTTCCGTTTGCTTGTATGCACATCTCACATCTCCTTCTAACACTACTTCTAGCATTTGAAATATGAATATTAGTGACACTTGCCATCGCATTTTCAAAATTTTGTCTCAGTTCTGCAATGTTCGTATTTCTTTTTTTAAATTTTTTGTCCTTTACCTATCCCCACAAAAAAAAGTTAAGGGGGGTCAAATCTGGAGACCTTGGCGGCCATCTTATTGGTCCATAAGTCATTATAGAATTTTCTCCGAAATTGTTAATAATAAAATTTCGGGCTATTCTAGAATTATGAGCAGGTGCCCCATCTTGTTGAAATAATAGTTCTCTTCGTTCATTTAGTGGTATATTATCCGTTATATTTTCCAAATTATGCTCTAAAATTTCTACATATTTTTCTGCATTTAAATTTTCCATGTAGATCTGATAAATAATTTGATTACCAAATAAGGCACACCATACATTAAAGCCGTATCGTCCTTGTACCACTCTTTGGTCTAAAATCTGATGTCGATTTTCATCGGACCACTGCAGTGTTGGTTGTGTCTGTTGAAAATTCCATCACTTGTAATTCGAGCCTCATCAGTCCATATAATACGCCTAGAGAAGTTGTCATGGATGCGCACGTTGTCTAGATACCAATTGGAAAACACCAACCTCCTTTGATAATCTTCTACTAACAACCGTTGAACTTTTCGAGTTTTATAGGGCCTGAATTTGTGCTTTTTCAATACGCGTAATGCATTACTTCGAGGAACGCCAATTTCATTTTCAATTTGTCGACTTGAAATATTGGGATCAACAGTTACACTACCAATAATATTAATGGTGTTTATTTCATGATCTTTGTTGTACCTCTTAGGATGTGGTTTATTAAAAGATCCATAGTTCGTGAGATTGTCTTCAAGTCTTTTGAAAAGTTTAGCATTAGGTTGTCGCCTTTCAGGGTATTTACCAAAATATATTTCAGATGCTACTGCAGAATGTTTATTAGCTTCTAAATAACATTCAATCATGTTATATTTTTCGTAGTTTTCATATTGCATTTTGAATATAAACATAACGTATAACTTGTGCGTATAACATTACTTAGTAAACAAACAAATAGACAGTTACCTACTAGATTTTTAAGGAAATATTGTGAATAAACGGACGTAAAGGCCATAAATTCCAATTTTACTGAAAAACTATTACAAATATACCCATCAAAGTATATATTTTTGAAATCAGAAAAAAACACTTGTTTTAATAGGGGCATAGCCCTGAATTCTCCTAAAAAAAGTGCCTGTAGAATGTTTTTATAGTTTTCAGATAGCTAATAGAACAAAAAAGTTATTCAACATAATAGGAATAAGGAAATTTCGGAAAATCGCGTTTTTCTTAAAAATGAGAAACGATAGCAAAATTTCGTTTACGCCATTAAATTTGTCTCCAAAAATGAGCTCGAGAATGTACCCTCGGTTTTCTCCTAACCACAATAGTTACGGAGATACCCTATACGGACAACCAATTTGGGCCACCCTACAGAGCCGAGATACGTTATAGTTAGAATTCGTACCGCATCTCTGATTCTCGTCGACCTAAAGGTGGTGATTGGTTAGGTGAATCACAGACTACTAATACTAGTCTATGATTGGTTAGGCGCGGTTTACCGCGTCATGCGCCAATTGCGAATCCACCTTAACTCGTTCTCGCTTAACGCATTTCCACCAGCAACCATATGGATATCCTTGGTCAACTGTACTTTGGAATAAGGGAATACAGAAAACAGTGAAAAGAAGAAACATAAAACATGGTGAGTGGGTGCACCATGTAATGTTTAAATACAATTAACGTTGAGAAAACAGCTATATACTGATACTAACCAAGGAAATTCTTGTTGCATCGTACGGGTATAATTCCAACGCTGTAAAACGGACATGGACATGAAGAAGCTGTTTCGAAAATATCCTCAACTGCAACAAAAACAGTTTTATTAGCGAATCTAAGAATTCGTTTTCAATCTTGTTGTCCACAAATTATTTCAAAATCACCTGTTGTACTGCTGGATGGTCACTTTTATAGTCACTTTGTAAGGCAAGAAGGACTTTGCTCACCACCATTTTAGTCGCATGTGCCTAAACAAATGAGGTACTGTGTTTGAGTTATGGGTTAAATCATGTTAAATTGTGAAGTTTACCTTAGCAGCAGTTACATGACAAAGACAAACATTCCGTACTAGGAATAAGATTATGCGGGTACCTAACAGTACACCACAGAGACAGTCAATGATGTTACCATCATAAAACTAAATTAATTAACAAGTTTAATCTATTTTTAATTTAACTTGTGTAAACTTACAGACTCAGTTGCATAAAAGGCATTTAGGACTACGTCAGCGAACACAGCACAATCAGCAAAAATCAATATAAGTCCGTAGGGAATAGTAAATATTGGTACCGTATTACAAACTTTATCATGAAGGGACATCAACAACTTGACTTCGTGTAAGGTGATTGTATTCTTCTTCTCCCTCTTGTCTAGAACCAACATAAATAGGAAAATGAAAGTAAACTATCGTTCCAATCCAACTTACTTGATTCACTAACAGGGAATTGATGATTAGTGTATTTCATCAAATGTGTATTAATGGCAGAAAAACACTCCTGACAACATAAAGCGAATAGCAGATACTGACTCCACGCTAGTTGCAACGAACACATTGCGTAAAAATTGAAAATTATTTGAGGTATTGTCGGTTGATAGGCATTTCCTCTGAGACCGTTCCATCTTTGTATAACTGTAATGATAAGAGATAACGAGGGTCCCATTAAAACAAGAATAATTTGAATGAGAATGCTTTTCCTGTAACTTCTTTTTATCCCAAGGTTTTGTAAGGCTTTATCGACTTCATTTAAATCCTCCAATGCTGTTTTAACCCGATTTCCCATTTTAAAGCTCCAGATTAGAGATGCATTGTGTGAAAGGACTTTAAACAAGTAGCTTGCTATAAGTGCAAGTTTTAATACTGTATTTTTTAATTGTAACACGTTTTGTGCTCTAGAAACTACAAGGTATATTCCAAATATGTAAGAGACGACTAAATAAAAACAGCTGATTAAAAACAATTTGGAACTTATTAGCAACTTTGAATGTCTTCCTTTCTTTGATATGTAAATGGTCGACTGGCCCAGAATAATAGAGTAGTAAATTATAAATGTTCCTCTTTGAAATAATCCAATGGGTTTTTCCATTTGCTGAAAATTAGAGAGTCAAATTTGACGATCTGGTTCCAGTTCATGAATTAAGATAGTATTCTATGGCGCGTGGCTTGGCGTATATAGCCAATTGTTTTGAAGGTTGGAAACGCACATAAGTATTACAGATACAGAAGCGACACTCGGCGCTACAGCGTGGCCCTCGGTCTGTGACGTCAACATAATCGGTGCCCGCCTTTCAGCAAGTATTTTTGCCAGTTGCAGCTAGCTCTTTAATGTAATACTGCATAACAGTTATGCTTTTTTTTTTGTGGTACTATCATGAGCGCCGCCGTTGAGATAATGAAGAGTGGTAATTGGTGTTCATCACCGAATTGCAAAAATAATGGTACACTAAATAAAAATTAGTTATTATTTTGCGCATTCCGACAATGCCAACTGTGCCAGAGATTTTGACCAACTAATAACAACCATAAACGATGTTAGTATAAATTTTAGCAAGGATACTATAATATCGACCACAAAAAATACATCAAAGGCACTAACAATTCAAATAAGTGATTATCAAAATACGGTAGTCCAGCAAAATGCATTGTATTACGTGTGTGGATATTTAATGAAAAAATTTGAATCCATACACACTAACTTGTATAAAATGTGACCAGTTTTCAAAATTAATTCATCAACTTTCACCTACTAACTTATTCGTTCATTTCAAAGCTTACGAAAATAAAAATAAGGATGTATTTGCATTTGGCAATCTGAAATCCCCTGCTACATCGTTTTACAAATTTGTCCAAGAACTCGAGACAGTGTTTTTGGGTAATATTGAAAACTTAATTCTAAACTCGAATATTAGTAAAAATATGTATGCTATTCTACAGAATATTAGTTTTAAACATCCCTGCAAACACTTTCTTCGTACATACATTATAAAATTATTTATTAGATTAAGAATTTTTTAAATTTTAAAATTTTCGAATAGAGCTTTGAAGACTGCAAAGAGCACAGACCCAAAAAATAGAAAATGCATTATACTTCGGCATTTATAATAATGACTATAATATGGGAAATCGAAATAAAATAATGAAAACGGCAAAACTCGTTTTATGCTTTTATTATGTGCTCCCAATAATTATTTATTTTGTATTGTATACGTGTTACACTTACGTGTTTGATATTTAAAATAAAATATGTAATTTGTAGCTGAATAAAAAAAAATCTTAGTTAAAGCAGTTAAAGTGTGGTTAAAGCGCTGCAGAGTTATATGTAAATACCTACACTGTCCAGTCCCAGTTACTTGCCAGAGTAATGGCTGCGTCGGGTACAACCGGAGTAGAGTTGCCCCACGGACTTCAAAGTGCCGCCGCTCGAGTGTCGCTTCTGTATCTCTAGCTATGTTCCGTGGTATTACTAACTGATTGTAAGTAAAAACCTTCGAACATACACTGCTCCTTGACTGGAAAGAACATATTCCTATATTGCACTGTAACAACCGGTGGTTCAAAAAAGATTGACAGCAACGACAATACAATTGAGAGAAAGTGCAACAAGAAAAGATAACAGGAACCAAATGAATTGTGCCCATGCGTAAAACATGGTAAAAGCAAACAGCTGTGGGGATGGCGCTATGAACATCATCATTTAACAGCCAATTGTGCGCACATGCTCATAAAATACTAGTTCCTATTATCTGTTTGTCCTTGTTAATCGTAGTGCGTGTTCGAAGGTAATATCATATACGTGGTGTAGACTGTGCACAGTTAAAGAAGCGTCTTGAAAATGAGAAGTCGGCAAAAGCGCATTGCAGCCCGCTTATTATTGTTAGGGGTGTTGGAGCATTGCATTTCACTGAACGACGCTGCAGTAAAGACACTACTGATCGAAGGGCTTACCAGTTGATTGGGAAAGGCTAGACAAGCTCACGTGAGTCATGCCTCGAGAAGCTCGCCCTCTTTTGACTGATGGTATTATATAAGTACCTTATCTATGGATGTATATGTACCGACAACCGAAGGGAACTTCAAACCGAGCCCAAATGGGCGAGTTCGGCATTCCCATGTGTGTGGATCTGCAAATGACGAGCCAGATTCGCCAAGTCACGCGCCGCGCCGCCGCCGTGAGAAATCGCCTCTAGATTTTGATTTCAAAAAGTGGGTCATTTCCCCAAATCCAAATGGATGCCACGTAAATTATTGTTTTACAGAAAATTTCTCATTTCCTATTACCTATTTCATTTTTAAAATATGGTACTTAATAATTTAAAAAAATGATTGAAAAAATGATTGATAAATTAGGTACCTACTTATATACATATAATTATAGTAAGTATATATTATTTATATATCTTTAGAATGACATATTGATCTCGAAGTACGCATAAAACAAATAAGTCTAAATATTCACAGTTGCAATAGATTTTTAAATGAATACACTCAGGTCCAAGAAAAAAGGGCCACCTATTGTTTTTAACTTTTGATAATAGCCTCATTGTTGTAGCACTTAGAATAAAACTTTTGATGATTTACGAATGAAAAGACTATCGGGGCTTAGCAAAAGACAAAATATGACAGCATATCAGTCTATTTAATGAACAATAATGAACTTGAATTTAAAGATAATCCCCTTTCATGCAATCTTCAGCACCAAAAACCATAATGAACACAAAATTGTGACAAAATCAGCAGTGGAAATGACAGTTGAAAAAATAAGCACCTTGATTCTCTATGCATCAAGTCGAATATGGTGAAAAACGCTCAGATTGGTATTGCATTTTCGTTGATTATTGTCCATTACATAGGTAAACTGATACTCATTCTAAGTACTACAGCAACGATGCTATTATCAAAAGTTAATAAAAATAGGTGACCCGTTTTTTTACAGTTCAGTAGTATATTGTAGTACTACTAAATTTGATTGAATTTCAGTAAAGTAAAGAATGAATAGGTCAACAAAGTAATTACTTACGAATCTGTGTGCTTAGTACGTACACCAGGACATTACAGTTAGTTTTGGGGACAAAAAGAATAAGTACTATCTATTGTGCCGGTGTTCTGGTATTGCATGCACACAAGTGACAATAATGTGGATTCTATTATATTACACTCCAATTGTAATTTTTGTATTAGAGTTTGATGATGCAGATAATGCTTTGATTTGGAGATCTACATTATGTTTCAGTATTCAGTAATGACATTCACATTTGAATTATTATTATTATCATTATTACAGAAATTACAGCTTTAATTATATTAATCACACATTTCTTTAATAGTGTTGGTGCTTATACAAAGTTTAAAAATTAATCTTTATCTTATAGGTAAGTTATATTGTATGGTCAATAAACGAGTTATTTAATTGAGAGTTAAAAATACTTTTATTCGAGTGAATACACTACAGTTGCCGACGAGAGTAAAGTGGTTGTTTGTTTTTTTTTATTTTCGTAAAAAAAAGAAAGATACAACGTGGTACGCGAGTGTGGCGGGAAACTAAAGAGAGCGCATTAAATTATAGCAAGCATGGCTGGGTTAATTGGAACCTTAGTGGAATTTAATAGTGCTGTGGACGATTGGGTAATTTACCAAGAGCGGTTAGAACAATTTTTCAAAGCGAATCTGATTGAAGGTGCCGACAATAAACGCGCCGCAGTTCTAATCAGTTTAATAGTCCAGAGAAAACCCTAGATAAAGATTTAGTATCTTATGCTTGTCGGAAGTATGAGCTAACATCAGAGCAGGGCTGTTTAATGTGGGGGTACAGAGTAATACCTCCAGTAACAGCGAGACCACAACTGTTGAAAGAGTAAAGCTGCGTACAGATCAAGTTCGCGAACAGTTCAGGAACAGTTCGCTAACAGTTCTCGAACCGATCCAGAAGTCGGTGTGTACTAGAGCACAGGCCACTGTGCTAGGAAGATGGCCAAGGTTAACGTTAAACTTTAAAAAACTATCTCCGACAGCGCCTCTACGGTAGACTTACAGTACTGGCGCGGCGCGGCGGGAATTTTAAATAGGTTATGGTAGGTCAGGGCAGGTTGAAATTGAGGTAATATTTGCAAAACTAGAAAAAATGCACTGTAATAATTAGTCAACATTTATTAGAACAAATTAGAACAAAATCACACATCGACACCTAATAATACAATTAAATTTTTACACTTTTCTGATAACAAACAAAAATTACATATTTTGGAAGCTTTTGAAATTTATAAACACACAAAAAACAATAACCTTGGCAGCCATAACCTTTAATGAATGAGCAAATTGAGCTCTTAGATTCTCCTTTACTGGCAATTTTGGAACTAAAAACACTGCTTACGATTTCTTGCCCGATGAACAATTTGAGCAGTTACAAGTTTAAAAACAGTTAACGACACAATAAATAAAAACTCAGAACATGTGGAAAATTATTAGATTATTATATTAAAGTATTGCAACAGGAAAAACACTTTTATTTTGCTTTTATTAGAGAGAACCACAAAACACCTGACTGTCAACTAATGTATTTAATTATTTAGTACTAAAGTAGAACTAAACCAACTATAAAAACTTGTTTACATAAAACAAAACATTAACACATCAGAAAATAATCAGAGCTCACTAAACAGACATAAATGTGAAATGCATGTTAGAATAATTAATAAATTCAACAAAAATGACAGGGGAATCACACATGGGAATCACAAATCTGTGAGGTGAAACGGTGACAAACGTCAAAATTTAAAGTTTTCGCCTGCGCGTTCGCGTTTTAATGACGTCACAACTATACCAGCGCCTCTACGGTAGACTCACACACTAATTGTACTGCTTTTAGGTGGGTAATACAAGTCGGATCCCCGTGTACTAGAGATCGCGAGCAGTTCGTGTCGGTTGGGGAGTTCGGCCAAAGTTCGCTACTTGAGCGGTACCTTCAAAGGAACTGTTAGCGAACACGGGTTAAACAGCAGTTTTAGTGGCCTTCAAACTAAATGACGAACTCGAGTTTCAATTAAAAAACAGTGGTGTGAACGCTGAACTTGCGAACTGTTCGCGTACAGCTCGCAAACAGTTCGCGGCTTTACACGCTAGCCATCAAGGAATCGTGAGAATGAAGGCAATGGCTAGGTCCTACATGTGGTGGCCTAAGATGGATGCAGAGATCGAGAACTTAACTAAATCCTGTGTGGCATGTTTGAAAACTAGGGACGAACCTAGGAAGGTAGAACCGATCCGTTGGCCTGCTGCGACTAGCCAATGGGAAAGAATCCATATCGATTTTCTAGGACCTATCAAATAAAAATTTTATTTGATAATTGTGGATGCCCACAGCAAATGAGTGGAAGTTTTCAAAATGGACAGTATTACATCGACTCAAACCATACAAAGGTTAAGGGAAAGTTTCGTTAGGTTTGGATTGCCGAAGCTAGTGGTTAGTGACAACGGTAGACAACTAGTATCCAAGGAATTTGAAGATTTTTTAAGGAAAAACGGGATCAAACATGCAACGTCACCAACCTACCATCCAGCTACGAAGGGGGCTGCTGAGAATGACAAGCGCATAGGTTTCACCATGGAGCACCCAACAGCTGAGCGTATTTTACGTTCGGCGCATGTCTGGGGACTTGGAAAATTTCCTGACATTATAGGGATTAGGGACAGAGTGCGCACGATTGGTTGCCTATTCCCAAGGCGTAAAAGTCTGTTTCTGAGAAATCTAATATTAATTATTTTGCACCGGCATTACGTTCGGCGCATGTCTGGGGACTTCGAAAATTATTTCAGCTTCCTGAGATTATAGGGACATGCGCCGAACGTACTGCCGGTGTTTAATAATTAATATTAGATTTCTCAGAAACAGACTTTTACGCCCTGGGAATAGTCAACCAATCGTGCGCACCTCTGTCCCTATAATCTCAGGAAGCTAAAATAATTTTCCAAGTCCCCAGTAGTGCTGGGCGATATATCGATAAATATCGATATAATTTTAATATCGATATATCGACATATCGATATTCGATATGTCGGTATATCGATATCTGCAAAATATCATCATTACATTATATTGATATGTTCAGAACATCGATATGAAAACATTTATTTGTTTACTATTTACTTACTTCCTATATGCAGCTAGGTTATAGGTACTTATTAAGAATACAGTGAAGTAAATAAGATATCAGAACTACCTTACTACAGGACGACAGTCTAGTTTTAAATGGTGTTTATTTGTTTGTTTTTATTTTATTTCAAGTAAAAATTATCAATTTCGGTAATGTTAATACTAAGATCACAACCTACCCAAAATAAGTTTAATTTAAGGAAAAGTAGCAGTCCTTGGGGTGGTAAAAACAACTTAGGTACTATACATAAGAGCAATGCTCGGAAGTAAATAAAAACCCCCGATCGCGATCATGCAAATAGAAATATTAATTATTTAAAGTGGTAACTCCCCAAAATTATGAAGGACAGTAACTCCCCGATGTGTAATATAAATAGCATAAACCATAGAAAACACAAGAATGGGATTTTACTTAAGAACTGCAAAATTATGAACGACAGTAACTCCCCGATGTGTAATATCGATATATCGATATAATTTTAATATCGATATATCAATATATCGATATATATCGATATAATTTTGATATCGAATATCGATATCCAAATTTGAATATCGCCCACCACTAGTTCCCAGACATCCGCCGAACGAATGCCGGTGTCAGCTGTTGGGTGCTCCATGGTGAAACCTATCTGCTTGTCTGAGAAACAAGCGGATAGCCCTCACAGTTCTGCTATAAACAGCTGAACGTATTTTACGTTCTGCGCATGTCTGGGGACTTAAGAAAATTATTTCAGCTTCCTGAGATTATTGTGACAGAGGTGCGCACGATTAGTTGCCTATTCCCAAGGCGTAAAAGTTTGTTTCTGAGAAATCTAATATTAATTATTTTACACCGGCATACGTTCGGCGCATGTCTGGGGACTTGGAAAATTATTTCAGTTTCCTGAGATTATAGGGACATGCGCCGAACGTAATGCCGGTGTTTAATAATTAATATTAGATTTCTCAGAAACAGACTTTTACGCCCTGGGAATAGGCAACCAATCGTGTGCACCTCTGTCCCAATAATCTCAGGAAGCTGAAATAATGTCCCCAGACATGCGCAGAACGTAAAATACGTTCAGCTGCTTATAGCAGAACTGTGAGGGCTATCCGCTTGTGTCTGAGAATGCTGTTCGGACTTTCAAACGAGCTTTACTAGCAGCATTTAGCATTACAAGAATGCGCATACTCCGATAGATGTGTTGGTGAGTAGGCATTTAATATCGGAATACACCTCATTGTGTTAGTAACGTAAGCCCAGCTGAACTTATGTTAGGACGTAAGTTGAAGACCCGATTGTATCAGATCTTGCCGTTGAACGAAGAAAAGGAGGAGGAAAAAGAAAGGCCAAGGGAAGAAAAAGGTTTTTCCGTGGGGGAATCTGTAATGGTCCGAGATTATAGGAAAGTCAATTCCAAATTCCAACTTCCAAGACATGGGCTCCCGCTAAGAAAAAAAAGAAGCTGGGACGGGTTACGTACATTTGCGAACTAGAAGACAGTCCAGTGATGTGGAAGCGACACGCTAACCAGATTATACGTAGGCTAACGGAACCCAAGTAGTGGAGGTTCTAAGGGACTTGATTGTTCACTTTTGGGTAGAAGCATAATATTTTAGAATATGATTATATAGGTGGTATGAAGTACATTTTCGATGAGACCCACTTCCGCATAGCTTACCACCCCCCGTTCGCCCCGGTCTAAGTTTGTGCGCGCATGGGTTGACGATGTAATGTTTTTCTCGAGATTGAAATGAGCCAGTAATCCCGGGTTTTCTCTAAAATGTGCTCAGATAATCACTTCACAAACTGGCTTATCCACAATTAGTGTAAAGTTAATATTTATATGTTCTTTTTACTCTTTTTTGAAAAACAAATTTCCAATTTTCTATATTACTATCAGTAACTTTGTTGCTGATTTTGTTATGACAAATTTTATTTAATAAAAAATATTGGCCGAACTTTACTTTATACTCATGTTAAATTTGGCTTCTTTATATTAAGGAAGTACAACATTATGAAATTAATAAGCAGAGCGCACGTAGCGCGTGATAATGATGCAGCTCCACAGCTATTGTACATGTTCTTAGGGAATTGATTGTTCTTGTTCACTTCATAGTAGAATCAAAATATTTTATGGACTCACTAAGTAACTCAAATATAATAGTTTAAAAGCGAGACCCATCTCAGAAACGTTACCCCTCCCCTAGCACCCCCCGTTAATCTTGAACGCGTATACCGTACTTAATTATTTTATTATGTTAAAACTATGAAAGGTATCCAGATGCGGTTTTCATTAGAATCTTGCAAATACTTGTAGTTTTGAAAAATAAAATTTTCATTAGCGGTGTAACGGTCTTTAGTGCTTATTTTTTTATACTAATTGCAATACTAAATGATTTATTTCAGAGAATGGTGCTTTTGATTATTTTTTATGAGATTTTGCAAAAACGGTCCTTAATAAAATGGAAAGAACAGAATGTATGTAATATTAACCCAAAGTTGCAAAAGCATATATCAATTTGATTAAAAGTTATAAATTTATTTAATCGCAAGTTGCCAACAGATTTTTGTATGGTCGTTGTAGTATCTGAACTAAATGACAAAACTAAGTATTTTTTACGTTTATATTACGGTATCCAAGAAAAATAAAACCGGTATTTAACGTAAAACAAAATAAATATTCAATTATGATAATAAAAAAATAGTTCGTAATTACAAATGTCTTTCACAAGCGCCACCACACTTGCAAAACGCTGTGCAGCTTAGGCTAACCCTTTGCAATTTTAAATTGTTTAGTTTGTTTACGCAAACTTTGTGCCATTTTGCACTGTTTATTTTAAATAAAACTTTCTATGTCGTTTTCATTGGTACACTTTTCGTAGAAGTTATTACGTATAGGATAACACATTAGTTTATTAAACTTCACTATATTATTTGCAATTGTTGCATAGGTACTTGGAAACTTGGGTTAACAAGTTTTTTATTGTCAGTTTTCTGACACAAGGCACAGAGATTACAATTAATTTTTCGTTCACACATTTTTACACCAACTCTAAAAGTAAATACGTAGGTATATAGTGTATGCAAAAATATTTGAGGAAATGTTTAAGTCGTCCTAAATCTCCATTTGTTTCTCTGTAGGGACTTTCTTAGATGGGTCTCGCTTGTAAACTACTCTATTTGAGCTGCTTAGTGAGCCCATAAAATATTTTGCTTCTACTACGAAGTCGAAGTGAACAGTTTAGCTCATATTGGGGCCTAAGAACCCGTACTAAAGGAACGGAACCGACCGAGGGTATAAAAGTAGAAGTATAATTAAAGATGTTGTGAGTAATAATAATAATAATAAGTTAATTGTGAATACGAACAACATAGGTAACAAAGTGGGTCCGGTGAACGTGAGTAGTAGCAATCAGGGGCGTAGAACAAGGGAAATAAAGTTACCTACTAAATATAAAGAATTTATAATGTAAATATTGTAATTTCCAATTTGTAATGGAGAAGTGTAGGGTATTTAGTTATTTAGGTTTAGGGTATTTTAGTGGCATAATGCAAAATGACAGTTTCCGCTACGGCCTCTAACAACAAGCATGTAAGTTAAGCATACGTATTATATTGTATGGTCAATAAACGAGTTATTTAATTGAGAGTTAAATACTTTTATTCGAGTGAATACACTACAATTATTAAATCAAAGATAATGAAATTTATAAATAAACGTCAATGGGCAATGGAAATTGTAAGAAAATAAATGAATACCAGGAAACAAGGAATCTTGATTTTAAAATCATAAAAAAAATTCCTAATATAGTAAATTCCAAAACTTTATGTACTTCAAGGTCAGACAACTGAAGTGTACAACGACGTACGAAGAACTGTCAAATTGACAATTACAGCGGCGTAACATGAATTATACATCTTAATAAGTGTAGCAATCATTAAAAATTGTAAATTGAGGGTAAAGCGAACAACTTAGAACATTAAAAGGAACGAAAAAATATATATCTCCTGACTGATCTGGACCAGCTACATCGGCGCACGTCATGTCCTAACTTAGTTCGTATGACCTTGAAGTACATAAAGTTTTGGAATTTACTATACTAAATTTTAAATGTAAATTTAATTTATTTAAACAAACATCGGCACAAAATATCTTGTGTATTACACGTCCAGAAACAGTTTTGCGAGTGCTCCTACTTGCAGGATTCGGCGTTCCGCCTCGCCTTGCAACCTTACTCACACTCGCAAATGTGCTGTTCCTGGCCTTGTGATACAAATAACTATTGTATATACGTGCGTATACTTGCGTAGTTCCCATAATTTATTTATATATACGGTTTTTAAAGCAATGCACATTTAGATACCTATACGACGCGACGTACCTATACCGGGCGCGTATATCTCGGAATGCAGCCCTGAGTATAACTATACTTATAATAAATTATACTCTTTGGTATAACTACAAACGCAGTTCGGAGGAGCCGCAAAATTATATCGTAGTAACTCGATCTAACTGAAAACATTATAATTAATTGCTGTCTAGATTAATAAAAAATAGCCATCCCGTAGAACGAATTTATTTTTAAAATGGGCAGCTGTTTCTTTGTTTCCTTCCACGCCAAAGTCCTCATCGTGGAGGCCGTAGGTTTCCAGGGAGCAGTCATTTTTTAACCATTAATGGCATTTCATCTTAAAAGTACCTACTATAAGTTCGCGCCCCATAGTTATAAATTTAAAGATATTTTAGTGATGTAAACATTCTTGTTGTGTAGCAGACTGATTAAAGGCCAACAATGTTAACAACATTGGTATCATCATTCCTACCATCTGAAATTGTAAATGAAACATTATGTTATTATGAAAGTAACATCAGCGACAGAATTTAGAGCAGCGAAGCAGATATGGGAGGTAGGTACAAGAAAGAGAGCCAGGCCGCAAGAAACTTGGGACAACATGTTGGGGAAAATATTAACCTCGAAGGGTAAACGTGTGGCAAGAAACAAAGGCAATGGAGTTTCTGTCGAGTGTTGCAACTATAATATTTATAATTTAGGGAGCGGACTGTACAGAGTCGAGATACGTCAGAGTTACGTACCGTATACCTATCTGATTCTCGTCGACCTAAAGCTGGATTCGCAACTGCCGCGACACGTAGTAAGCCGCATTGAACCAACCACAGTGATTGATTAGGTGAATCACAGACTACTAATACTAGTCTATGATTGGTTAGGCACGACTTACCGCGTCATGCGCCAATTGCGCATCCACCTTAACTCGTCCTCGCTTAACGTTTTTCCACCAGCAACTATATCTTTGGCCAACTGTACCTACTTTGGAATAAGGGAATACAGAAAACAGTGAAAAGAAGAAACATAAAACATGGTGAATGGGTGGACCATGTAAAGTTTAAATACAATTAACGTTGCGAAAACAGCTATATACTGATACTAACCAAGGAAATACTTGTTGCATCGTACGGGTATAATTCAAACGCTGTAAAACGGACATGGACATGAAGAAGCTGTTTCGAAAATATCCTCAACTGCAACAAAAACAGTTTTATTAGTGAATCTAAGAATTCGTTATCAATCTTGTTGTCCACAAATTATTTCAGTCACCTGTTGTACTACGGGATGGTCACTTTTATAGTCACTTTGTAAGGCGAGAAGGACTTTGCTCACCACCATTTTTGTCGCATGTACCTAAACAAATAAGATACAGTATTTGAGTTATGGGTTAAATGCGATGAAATTGTGAAGTTTACCTTAGCACCAGTTACATGACAAAGACAAACATTCCGTACTATGAATAAGATTATGCGGGTACCTAACAGTACAGCACAGAGACAGTCAATGATGTTACCATCATTAAACTAAATTAATTAACAAGTTTAATCTATTTTTAATTTAACTTGTGTAAACTTACAGACTCAGTTGCATAAAAGGCATTTAGGAGTACGTCAGCGAACACAGCACAATCAGCAAAAATCAATATAAGTCCGTAGGGAATGGTAAATATTGGTACCGTATTACAAATTTTATCATGAAGGGACATCAACAACTTGACTTCGTGAAAGGTGATTGTATTCTTCTTCTCCCTCTTGTCTAGAACCAACATAAATAGAAAAATGAAAGTAAACTATCGTTCCAATTCAATTTACTTGATTCACTAACAGGGAATTGATGATTAGTGTATTTCATCAAATGTGTATTAATGGCAGAAAAACACTCCTGACAACATAAAGCGAATAGCAGATACTGACTCCACGCTAGTTGCAACGAACACATTGCGTAAAAATTGAAAATTATTTGAGGTATTGTCGGTTGATAGGCATTTCCTCTGAGACCGTTCCATCTTTGTATAACTGTAATGATAAGAGATACCGAGGGTCCCGTTAAAACAAGAATAATTTGAATAAGAATGCTTTTCCTGTAACTTCTTTTTATCCCAAGGTTTTGTAAGGCTTTATCGACTTCATTTAAATCTTCCAATGCTGTTTTAACCCGATTTCCCATTTTAAAGCTGCAGATTAGAGATGCATTGTGTGAAAGGACTTTAAACAAGTAGCTTGCTATAAGTGCAAGCTTTAATGCTGTATTTTTTAATTGTAACACGTTTTGTGCTCTAGAAACTACAAGGTATATTCCAAATATGTAAGAGACGACTAAATAAAAACAGCTGATTAAAAACAATTTGGAACTTATTAGCAACTTTGGATGTCTTCCTTTCTTTGATATGTAAATGGTCGACTGGCCCAGAATAATAGAGTAGTAAATTATAAATGTTCCTCTTTGGAATAATCCAATGGGTTTTTCCATTTGCTGAAAATTAGAGAGTCAAATTGGACGATCTGGTTCCAGTTCATGAATTAAGATAGTATCCCATGGCGCGTGATTTGGTGTATATAGCCAATTGTTTTGAAGGTTGGAAACGCACATAAGTACCTATTACTACATGATTGTACTGGATTGTACTGGATTGACTGGAAAGAACATATACCTATATTGCACTGTACAACCGATGGTTCAAAAAAGATTGACAGAAACGATAATACAATTGAGAGAAAGTGCAACAAGAAAAGATAACAGGAACCAAATGGATTGTGCCCATGCGTAAAAGCAAACAGCTGTGGGCATGGCGCTATGAACATCATCATTTAACAGCCAATTGTGCGCACATGCTCATAAAATACTAGTTCCTATTATCTGTTTGTTCTTGTTAATCGTCTATGATCCAATTTCAAAGCGGTAACTTCTTTCCATAAAGGAGCAGTGTATGTTCGAATTCGAAGGTAATATCATATACAGTGGTGTAGACGGTGCACAGTTTTAAAGAAGCGTCTTGAAAATGAGAAGTCGGCAAAAGCGCATTGCAGCCCGCTTATTATTGTTAGGGGTGTTGGAGGTTGGAGCACTGCATTTAACTGAACGACGCTGCAGTAAAGACGCTACTGATCGAAGGGCTTACCAGTTCATTGGGAAAGGCTAGACAAGCTCACGTGAGCCATGCCTCAAGAAGCTCGCCCTCTTTTGACTGACGGTATTATATAAGTACCTTATCTATGGATGTAATATATGGACCGACAACAGACGGGAACTTCAAACCGAGTCCAAATGGGCGAGTTCGGCATTCCCATTACGTGTGGATCTGCAAATTACGAGCCAGATTCGCCAAGTCACGCGCCGCGCCCGCGCCGTGAGAAATCGAAATCCAAATGGATGCAACGTAAACTATTGTTTTACAGAAAATTTCTCATTTCCTATTACCTATTTCATTTTTAAAATATGGTACTACTTAATAATTAAAAAAAATGATCGATAAATTACCTACTTATACAGTGAAGTCCATTTATTATGCAATATAGGCATGTTGCAAGTTAATTGGTGTACTCACTTTACCATTGGAATATAGGCAACCCATTATACAGTTAGCTAGTTTTTTTTATCTAACCGTCTATGATCTAACCGAAATCAGCAACACATGAAAGTTTAACCTCAAAATAAAACATGTTCTTAGTTAAAAAAAAATTTAATAGGTAAGAAAACAATAATAATAATACATTCCTGACAATTGAAAATTTAAATTCATCAGTAGGCAGGGGCAAGGGAGGTTAGCAGCGTATAATGGGTTGCCTATATTCCAATGGTAAAGTGCGTACACCAATTAACTTGCAACATGCCTATATTGCATAATAAATGGACTTCACTGTATATAATTATAGTAAGTGTATATTATTTATATATCTTTAGAATGACATATTAATCTCGAAGTACGCATAAAACAAATAAGTCTAAATATTCACAGTTGCAATAGATTTTTAAATGAATACACTCAGGTCCAAGAAAAAAGGGCCACCTATTGTTTTTAACTTTTGATAATAGCCTCATTGTTGTAGCACTTAGAATAAAACTTTTGATGATTTACGAATGAAAAGACTATCGGGGCTTAGCAAAAGACAAAATATGACAGCATGTCTGTCTATTTAATGAACAATAATGAACTTGAATTTAAAGATAAACTCCTTTCATGCAATCTTCAGCACCAAAAACCATAATGAACACAAAATCACTAGTGGAAATGACAGTAAATCTCAAACAAATGAATAAACAAACAGTTGAAAAAATAAGCACCTTGATTCTCTATGCATCAAGTCGAATATATTGAAAAACGCTCAGATTGGTATTGCATTTTCGTTGATTATTGTCCATTACATAGGTAAACTGATACTGATACTCATTCTAAAGTACTATAGCAACGATGCTATTATCAAAAGTTAATAAAAATAGGTGACACGTTTTTTTTTACTAGTTCAGTAGTATATTGTAGTAGTAGGTAGTACTACTAAATTTGATTGAATTTCAGTAAAGTAAAGCATGAATTAATAGGTCAACAAAGTAATTACTTACGAATCTGTGCGCTTAGTACATACACCAGGACATTACAGTTAGTTTTGGGGACAAAAAGAATAAGTACCTATTGTGCCGGTGTTCTGATATTGCATGCACACAAGTGACAATAATGTGGATTCTATTATATTACACTCCAATTGTAATTTTTGTATTACAGTTTGATGATGCAGATAATGCTTTGATTTGGGAATCTATACATTATTGTTTCAGTATTCAATAATGACATTCACATTTGAATTATTATTATCATTATTACAGACATTACAGTTAATTATATTAATCACACATTTCTTTAATAGTGTTGGTGCTTATGCAAAGTTTAAAAATCAATCTCTATCGTTACCTGTATCAACTATTTACAGTGGTGTATTGTGCTTTTGGAGGACCCTAGAGGGAAATTATATTGGGGGCCCCACCTAGAGATAAAAAGAGTCGAATATTCCTAACTCACAATTCGTCATTACTACTTTGTTTTCATAAAAGTCACTATATTGTACGGCTATAATCTGTATTAGGTACATTAGACAATTTCTTGCGCAAGAAATTGAGCAATTTTTGGAACAAATTGCGTGAAAAATAGAACATGTTTTAAAATTTTCCAGACACTCTAAAAGCAAGACAATATTTCACACAATTTGCTGTTTGACACTACACAATTTAGATTGTTCCAAAAATTGCTCAATTTCTTGCGCAAGAAATTGTCTAATGTAATACGGCTTTATACAAGTGGCATAAGAACATGAGTGCTACAATGCCTCTTATTAAACGCGAGTATAATATACTAAATCCCTAATAAGTACTAAATTTTAAATGTAAATTTAATTTATTTAAACAAACATCATCACAAAAAATCTTGTGTATTACACGTCCAGAAACAGTTTTGCGAGTGCTCCTACTTGCAGGACTCGGCGTTCCGCCTCGCCCTGCAACCTTACTCGCACTCGCAAATGTGCTGTTCCTGGCCTTGTGATACAAATAACTATTGTATATACGTGCGTATACTTGCGTAGTTCCCATAATTTATTTATACAGGGTGTCCCGTGACTCGATGGCCATAGCTTAAGAGCGTATTCCTTGGACATTTTTAAGTCGAAAGTGCCTTATACACTTTTGTCCAAAACTCAATAGTTAAGGAGTTATGAGCAATATTTTTAACAGAGTAGTTTTAGGAAAATTATCTTTTTCTGTCAAATGACGATGCACATTGCGGAACACGTTCTTATTAAGTATTCTTCGATGATATTCCCGTACTGACGCTCTTACATTTACGTCACAGTGTCCATAAATAAAGTGAATATCGGCATATTCTTGACTTGAAAACTTAGCCATACTAAGTTAATATTAAATAACAAATTCAAAGAATAAACAATGTTATAACAATATGACAAAACAATTACATGGCCTACCTACCAGATTGATTTAGGCCCGGGATTACAATCTCAGTTTAAACCACAGGGTCCCAGTTAAACTTCAGAATACAAAGGGAAGTCTTGGGGAAATCCGAAGTTAAACTCCAGCCTGTGGTTTAAACTAAGATTGTAATACCGGGCCTTAGTGTCACATATTGCTTATAACTCCTTAACTATTAAGTTTTGGGCAAAAGTATATAAAGCACTTTCAACTTAAAATTGTCCCAGGAATACGCTCTTAAGCTATGGCCATCGAGTCACGGGACACCCTGTATATACGGTTTTTAAAGCAATGCACATTTAGATACCTACCTATACACGACGTATACCGGCCGCGTATATCTCGGAATGCAGCCTTGAGTATAACCGTAGTATAACCAATTAAATTATACTCTTTGGTATAACCACAAACGCAGTTCGGACGAGTCGCAAAATTATATCGTACTACTTGCAGGCCCCGATTTACCAATGGGCAGACTGGACAATTGCCCAGGGCGGCAATTTCTGGGGGGCGGAAAATTAAAAAAAACGGGAAAAAATCTTGCAATAAAAAAGAGACATTTTGCAAAATTTTGCATTTAAAAAAACGCTGAGCTATACGTACCAGTGGCGTACCCACAAATTTTAGGATGGGGTGCACTTTGAGAAAAAGATTTTTATTCATTGGAATTAATTTAAACTTTAACTTTTGTATAACATCCAGCTACCAAATGCATTGACCTTGACCAATGCTTAATCATGAGATTCATGTGTGTTTCTTTAATTAGGTACCCTGCGAAATACTTGGATAGAAATATAATCTCATGAACGCGACTATTGCGTAATCACTCTTTCCCGGCTTGTGCGAATTTTAGTACCTATATTGGCTATATTTAATAAAATCCACTGCTTACAGTTTATACCGTCTCCAATTTTAGTACTCGTATCAATTTACAAAACGAACTTACTACTGCAAGAAAATCCGGTCTCTAATCATGAGTAAAAAGTTGAGTGGAAGTGAATATAGAAAACGGGCTGCGAAAAAACGAAATCATGAACTAGAAGCTTTGCAAAAGGTTCCCAAAATCGGGTCTTTTTTTAAATCCGTTAATTTAACAAGCACCAAACCCTGTACTGAAAGTGGTGTCGGTGATGATGACAGTTCAGTTTCTGATTCAACACCGTCGACTTCAGACTCAACGCCATTCAAATTCACAAAACAACTAGAAGAACAAGGTATACAAGAAGAGGGCACATCTAGGCCTATTACTGATAAAAGCCATGGTGAACATGAGACTAAAGTTTCCCAGCCTTCTGAAGTAACCTTAGAGATCGAGGTAGGTTTACCTTTACCTCAATCATTTTCAACAGATGACCCAGGTACTTGGGATGTTACATTGAATGAAGTCGTTGAAAATGTTCTTAAGAACTGGCAAACACAAAATCTTGCGGCAAACTTCTCCAAATCTGAGCGCTTATTTTATGAGTCGAAAAGAACTTTGTCAGTAAACATATTTAAGAGCACTCTTCCTAATGGTGACACGGTTTTAAGAGATTGGCTTTTATACTCACAAACAACTGGGAAAGTATTTTGTGTTCCATGTTGCTTATTTCAATCGATGCCAGTAAAAACTAATCTTGCCACTGGGTTGAATGATTGGAAACATAGCAATGAACTCCTTAAACAACACGAACAGTCTCAAGCTCACAGTCAAAACGTTCTTACTTACATAACCAGAAAAAAAAAGTTTGATGCAAGTTGATAAACTTCTGTTTACTCAGTATGAAGAAGAAGTTAATTACTGGCGAAGCGTATTGGCTAGAATTGTCTCAGTTGTCAAATTTTTGTCGGTTAGAGGGTTACCCTTTCAAGGAGACAACGAACTTTTTGGTTCGACTTCAAACGGCCTCTATCTGGGGTGTCTAGAGTTAATAAGTGAATATGACTCATTTCTAGCCCAGCATATTGCAAAATATGGTAATAAGGGTAGTGGACACACTTCTTACCTTTCGTCTCAAACTTGTAATGAATTCATAGAAATAATGGGTAACTGTGTGTTTAAAACTATAACTAAAGAAGTGAAAGAGGCTAAATATTTCAGCCTCATTGTAGATTCCACACCAGACTGTGCTCATATTGACCAGTTGGCAGTAGTCTTACGTTATGTCCCTCACAATGAAGCAGGATCTGTTGAACGGCTAATCAACCTTCTTCCTGGAATATCACATAAATCATCGGGCTTAGAAGACGCTGTAATAGCATGTTTAAAAAATGCTGACCTTAAAATCTTGAATTGTCGAGGTCAGAGCTATGATAATGCAAGTAACATGTCTGGTGCCTACTCAGGCCTTCAAGCTCGAATAAAACAGCATAGCCCTCTAGCCGAATGCATCCCGTGCGCTGCACACTCCTTGAATCTTATTGGTTCTGCTGCCGCAGTGTGCTGTACTGCTACGGTAGTATTGTTCGGATTTATACAAGAGTTGTACAACTACTTCTCATCCAGCACTTACAGATGGAATATTTTAAAAAATCACATGGCTAAAAACCACACACCTGTGGTAAAGTCACTGTCAGAGACCAGATGGTCTGCAAGAACAGATGCAGTTAAAGCGTTGGCAAAAGGTCATAAAGATATTAAGGCATCTTTAAAAGATTTAGCCGAAGACCTCAGTGTAAAGCCTGCTTGTAGAAGTTTTTCAATTCTTTCAAGAGTGAAAAATCCTAAAAGAGCAACTTTACTGAACAGCAAGTCGAACTCTTTGGTTTTAATGTGTTCTGAAAATGATATAACACTAAAAACAGATTTTTCCGAAGTTGTTACCGAGTTCGCTAAGAAAAAATCAAGAAAAAGGTCCACGTAGTTATGTTAACTAAAAGTTTTCCAGAAAAGTATAGAAAATGATTATATTACAGGCTATTCACTTACTGTAATTCATTTCATCAACAATTTGACTTTTTCCTTAGTTTCTAAATAGTATTATAATGTTCAAAATGTTTTCATTTTCATATTTAAGTATCTATTTCATTTGTTTTCTCTTTGGTAATAAAAGTTATAACACAATTTTAATGCACGTGTTTATTTATTAAAATTGATTTTACACTTCAAAAATTAGATATGGAAACTGGTACGGGGTGGGGCGGCTACAAAAGGTTTTGCCCAGGGTGCAGCTTACCCTAAATCGGGGCCTGACTACTTGAGTTTACATCTTTATTAATCAAGTGTTGTTCATAACTAACTCGATCTAACTTAAAACATTATAATTAATTGCTGAGCCATCCCGTAGAACGAATTTATTTTTAAAATGGACAGCTGTTTGTTTGTGTCCTGCCACGCCAAAGTTCTCATCGTGGAGGCCGTTGATTTCCAGGGAGCAGTAATTTTTTAACCATTAATGGCATTCCATCTTAAAAGTACTACTGTGGCGGTTTGCGTACTCTTATTTGTGATATTGAATTAATCTGACTCCAATTGATTATCAAATATGTTTATTATATCAGAACAACTTATATACAACAGTTAAATTAAATTCTTGTAAAGTGGGTAAAGATACCCTTTATTAATATTGTTAAAGAAAACTTTAATACATGTGAGGGAAATAATCCCAACAATGATGAAATTGTGATAGGGCTTCAGGTACTTCAATTTCTTGAGATCTTCGGTAATTGGATTTAACAATGAATCTTCGAGGGTCCAAGTTGGATAAGATAAATGGAGAAATTCTAATGGAGCTGGTTAAAGATATCTTGAGAGGTTCAAGATGGTAACCAACAGAAGAGGGAATTTCTAAAGGATCTTCCTTGGACAAAATAACTGATTCTTGAGTGTTGACAACCGAAGGTAATGTTGAAGAAGTCTGCTTGACTGGTGATGGAGGAAGTGGTGAAACTGCTGTTGGAATTCTAGTATGATGTAGAATCGCTCGTAACGTGCTTGTTGCAGTTCATTTCTTCATAACATCCAGAAGGCTTAAATAAATGTATTATTATGGGAAGACCTGAGGAAACCTCTAGGTTATGTTGAGAGTAGCTAGGTGAGATCACTCCACAAAACACCTGACTGTCAGCTAAAGAGGTTAAGTTATCTCTGGATCACTCTAACTAAACTCTGAATGATTTTTCAATTTGCTCCGCTTTTTATACAAAATCCAGACAACCAAAATTCTTTCATTGGTTGGTCCAAATTGATTTTCACCAATCACATTTCTGAAAATCTGTGTGGGAGGAGTCATTTTGTACAACGACTGAGCTCGACTGCACTTCATAGTGACACTTGCATTGCAATACAAACACTACGTTCCTATGCAGGTAAGCAGTTTGATTTCCAAGGTATCTTGATATAAATATTACCCTGGCATCGTACTGAAGCCCCGATACTACTATATAAGTTCGCGCCCCATAGTTATAAATTTAAAGATATTTTAGTCATGTAAACATTCTTGCTGTGCAGCAGACTGATTAAAAGCCAACAATGTTAACAACATTGGTATCATCATTCCTAGCATCTGAAATTGTAAATGAAACATTATGTTATTATGGAAGTAACATCAGCGACAGAATTAAGAGCAGCGAAGCAGATATGGGAGGTACGTACAAGAAAGAGAGGGAGGCCGCAAGAAACTTGGGACAACATGCTGGGGAAAATATTAAGCTGAAAGGGTAAACGTGTGGCATGAAGCAAAGGCATTGGTTTCTGCCGAGTGTTGCAACTATAATCTTTATAATTTAGGGAACGGACTGTACAGAGCCGAGTACGCCAGAGTTACGTACCGCACTTTGATTCTCGTCGACCTAAAGGTGGATTCGCAACTGGCGTGTCACGCGGTAAACCGCATCGAACCAATCATAGTGATAGGTGATTAGTCACAGACTACTAATACTATGATTGGTTAGGTGCGGTTTACCGCGTCATGGGCCAATTGCGGATCCACCTTAACTCGTTCTCGCTTAACGTATTTCCACCAGCAACCATATCCTTGGCCAACTGTACCTACTTTGGAATAAGGAAATACAGAAAACAGTGAAAAAAAGAAACATAAAACTTGGTGAGTGGGTGCACCATGTAATGTTTAAATACAATTTAACGTTGAGAAAACAGCTATATACTGATACTAACCAAGGAAATTCTTGTTGCATCGTACTGGTATAATTCCAACGCTGTAAAACGGACATGGACATGAAGAAGCTGTTTGGAAAATACCCTTAACTGCAACAAAAACAGTTTTATTAGCGAATCTAAGAATTGGTATTCAATTTTATTGTCCACAAATTATTTCTAAATCACCTGTTGTACTACTGGATGGTCACTTTTACAGTCACTTTGTAAGGCAAGAAGGACTTTGCTCACCACCATTTTAGTTGCATGCGCCTAAACAAATGAGGTACTGTATTTGAGTTATGGGTTAAATTGTGAAGTTTACCTTAGCAGCAGTTACATGACAAAGACAAACATTCCGTACTATGAATAAGATTATGCGGATACCTAACAGTACACCACAGAGACAGTCAATGATGTTACCATCATAAAACTAAATTAATTAACAAGATTAATCTATATTTTAAATTTAACTTGCCTAAACTTACAGACTTAGTTGCATAAAAGGTATTTAGGAGTACATCAACGTACAAAGCACAATCAGCAAAAATCAATATAAGTCCGTAGGGAATGGTAAATATTGGTACCGTATTACAAATTTTATCATGAAGGGACATCAACAACTTGACTTCGTGTAAGGTGATTGTATTCTTCTTCTCCCTCTTGTCTAGAACCAACATAAATAGAAAAATGAATGTAAACTATCGTTCTAATCCAACTTACTTGATTCACTAACAGGGAATTGATGATTAGTGTATTTCATCAAATGTGTATTAATGGCAGAAAAACACTCCTGACAACATAACGCGAATAGCAGATACTGATTCCATGCTAGTTGCAACGAACACATTGCGTAAAAATTCAAAATTATTTGAGTTATTGTCGGTTGATAGGCATTTCCTCTGAGAGAATTCCATCTTTGTATAACTGTAATGATAAGAGATAACGAGGGTCCGGTTAAAACAAGAATAATTTGAATGAGAATGCTTTTCCTGTAACTTCTTTTTATCCCAAGGTTTTGTAAGGCTTTATCGACTTCATTTAAATCCTCCAATGCTGTTTTAACCCGATTTCCCATTCTAAACCAGCAGATTAGAGATGCATTGTGTGAAAGGACTTTAACTATGTAGCTTGCTATAAGTGAAATCTTTAATGCTGCATTATTTAATTGTAACACGTGTTGTGCTCTAGAAACTACGAGGTATATTCCAAATATGTAAGCGACGACTAAATAAAAACAGCTGATTAAAAACAATTTGGAACTTATTAGTAACTTTGAATGTCTTCCTTTCTTTGATATGTAAATGGTCGACTGGCCCAGAATAATAGAGTAGTAAATTATAAATGTTCCTCTTTGGAATAATCCAGTGGATTTTTCCATTTGCTGAAAATTAGAGAGTCAAATTGGACGATCTGGTTCCAGTTCATGAATTAAGATAGTATCCCATGGCGCGTGGCTTGGCGTACTATACAGCCAATTGGTTTGAAGGTTGGAAACGTATCTAAGTATTACTAACTGATTGTGAGTAAAAACCTTTGAACATACACTGCTCCTTGACTCGAAAGAGCATATTCCTATACTGCACTGTACAACCGATGGTTCAAAGAAGATTGATAGAAACGACAATACAATTGAGAGAAAGCAACAAGAAAAGATAACAGGAACTAAATGGATAGTGCGCATGGGTAAGAGCAAACTGTGGGCGTGGCGTTATGAGCATCATTTAACAGCCAATTTTGCGCAGACGCGCATGAAATACTAGTTCCTATTCAGTTCCTATTATCTGTTTGTCCTTGTTAATCTTCTATGATCCAATTTCAAAGCGGTAACCTCTTTCTATAAAGGAGCAGTGTGTGTTCGAAGGTAATATCATATACAGTGGTGTACACTGTGCACAGTGAAAGAAGCGTCTTGAAAATGAGAAGTCGGCAAAAGCGCATTGCAGCCCGTTTATTATTGTTAGGGATGTTACTGTTAGAGCATTGCATTTCGCTGAACGACGCTGCAGTAAAGACCTACTGATCGAAGGGATTAGCAGTTCAGTGGGAAAGGCTAGATAAGCTCACGTAAGCCATGCCTCGAGAACAGTGGCGGATCTCGGAGAAAATTTATGTGAGGCGAAAATAAAGAACTCTTTTATAGCCAACCGAGTCACAAACGGGCGAGTTTGGCATTCCCATTACGCGTGGATCGGCAAATTACGAGCCAGATTCGTCAAGTCACGCGCCGCCGTGAGAAATCGCCTATAGATGTTGATTTCAAAACGCCGCCGTTGCTAGCTCTACGACTAACGTGGATATAATTCTCACACAAAATCCACGGCATTATCATGGAGTGACGTTTATCAGCCGACTTGGCGCATGTCTGGGGACTTGGAAAATTATTTCAGCTTCCTGAGATTATAGGGACAGAGGTGCGTACGATTGGTTGCCTACTCCCAAGGCGTAAAAGTTTGTTTCTGAGAAATCTAATGATAATAATTATTAATTACAAACAAAATCAATCGCTCGGACTTAGAGAAACTTTACTCTAGTATTTTCTGGTCATCTTCAACTTGCAAATGAATAAAAAATCAATTTAAAATATGAAAATGTTTGAAACTTTCATAATGGAATAATTTTGTTTCGGTTTCCCCTGACATGCGCAGTAGGTGCAGCTCGTATTCGTGTCGCCGAATTAATGACGTCATCCCTTGAAAATGACGTAATGTCGTGGATTTTGTGTCAGAATTATATCCACGTTAGCCGTGGAGCTAGCAACGGCGATTTCAAAAAGTGGATCATTTCCCCAAATCCAAATGAATGCGACATAAATTATTGTTTTACAGAAAATTTCTCATTTCCTTTATTTCATTTTTAAAATATGGTACTTGATAATTTAAAAAAAATGATTGATAAATTAATTATCTATAATAATTATAGTAACGAGAGATCAATAAAAAAACCAATTAGGGCAGGCTGTGAAATTGAATTATTTTAAATTGGTACTGTAGCCACATCAACAGAATGACATTTCTGACATGAAAATTTAAAAATGAACGCTCTTGTCTAAGTTTTTTATTTGATTATCAAATTATTAAAATATTATTATCAAATAAAAAACTTAAAAACTTAGACAAGAGCGTTCAGTTTTAAATTTTCATGTCAGAAATGTCATTCTGTGGATGTGGCTACAGTACCAATTTAAAATAATTCAATTTCACAGCCTGTCCTAATTGGTTTTTTTATTGATCTCTCGTTATACATTATTTATATATCTTTAGAATGACATATTGATCTCGAAGTACACATAAAGCAAATAAATCTAAATATTCACAGTTGAAATTGATTTTTAAATTAATACACTCGGGTGCAAGATAAAAGGGCCACCTATTTTTTTTAACTTTTGACAATAGCATCATTGTTGTCGCTCTTAGAATAAAACTTTTAACGATTTACAAATAAAGAAACTATCGGGGCTTAGAAAAAGACAAAATATGACAGCATATCAGTTTATTTAATGAACAGTAATGAACTTGAATTTAAAGATAATCCCCTTTCACGCAATCTTCAGCACTTAAAACCATAATGAACACAAAATCATAAATCACAAAATTCGCAGTGGAAATGACAGTAAATTTCAAACAAATGAATAAACAAACAATTGAAAAAGATAGGCACCTTGATTCTCTATGTATCAAGTTGAATATGGTGAAAAAAGCTTAAATTGAAATTGCATTTTTGTTAATTATTGCCCATTACATAGGTAAACTGATACGTATCATACGCTATCCTTTCTCTACCGCAAATCATCACAAGTTTCATTCTAAGTACTATAGCAACGACGCTATTATCAAAAGTTAATAAAAATAGGTGATCCGTTTTTTTACAGCTGAATATATTTTAGTACTAAATTTGTTTGAATTTCAGTAAAGCAAAGCATGAATAGGTCAACAAAGTAATTAATACTCACAAATTTGTGTATTTAGTACATACACTAGGACATACCTACAGTTGGTTTTGGGAACAAAAAGAATATTCTGCCGATGTTCTGGTATTGCACGCACACAAATCACAATAATGTGGATTCCATTATATTACCTACCAAAGACTGTACTATTACGCTCCAATTGTAATTTTTGTATTAGAGTTTGATGAAGCAGATAATGCTTTGATTTGGGAATCTATACATTATTGTTTCAGTATTCAGTAATGACATTCACATTTGAATTATTATTATCATTATTACAGACATTACAGTTAATTCTTAATTATATTAATCACACATTTCTTTAATAGTGTTGGTGCTTATGCAAAAGTTTAAAAATCAATCTTTATCGTTACCTATATCAACTATTTACAGTGGTGTATTGTGCTTTTGGAGCACCCTAGAGGGAAATTATATTGGGGGCCCCACCTAGAGATAAAAAGAGTCGAATATTCCTAACTCACAATTCGTCATTACTTTGGTTTCATAAAAGTCACTATTGTATATTATTATACAAGTGGCATAAGAACATGAGTGCTACAATGCCTCTTATTAAACGAGTATAATATACTATTTTCTCTAGGGCGCAAAAGGATTCTAGCCCTCGGGCGGTAAAGCAGCTTTAGCGCCCGCATTAAAAAAATTGATTGTATTTACATGGTTTTCATAGAAATAACCAGAAATAGCTAATTTCTTGATATTATTCTATATTTTCATGATTTAATAAAAATTAAAATATTTTTTTAGTAGGTAAGTAGGTACCTATGTTTAGTACTGGCATTGAATATTGTTTAATTTAATAAAAAATAAACGCACAAAACAACTGTCTACAGCAGTGTGGCTAATATCACACTAGAATGAAATATTGATAACTACTTGGAAAGTAGTTTTTTTGGACAACCTCGCTCGATCTCCCGGTACACCCCGAGAGGGCACCACCGAGAGGACCTGTCAAAATTAAAATTGGAATGGCCATATACAACTATTAAGAGTTAGGGAAACAGTTAATTAAAAATTTAAAAAAATTCCCTTTCACCATGCCACTAAAGGCCTAAGGAAACTTTGTAAAGATTTAAATTTCAAAATTGTTCGTAGTAATAAGAACAACATTCTGACTCTTCTAGGAAATCCAAAAGATAAAGTTAAGACAATATGTAAGTCGGGGATCTGCGAAATCAATTGCTCCCATTGTAATCAAAAATATATTGAGGAAACTAAGCGCAGAATAGAAACCAGGTTCAAAGAACACATTGCCCATCACTTTAAATTCCATTGTTTTACCAAATCTAGCGTTGCTTAAGATATTTATGAAATTCATTACGACTCTCGCCGTACGCTCGTGCTGTAATTCTCATATTCGTGGCTTAACATAGCCCTTAGCTATTATTAAAATGTTCATTGCATAATATACAATGCTAATATAAAATCCCTCCGTAAAAAGTATTATTTTTGAAAAATCATTAATTCATGTTTAACAGAAATTTAATAGTACGTACCTTTTTTGAACTTTTCAGATTGATCTCTCCAATGAAACTTTCATAAATGACTTGTGGTTAGTAGTACCAGCATCAGAAATAATAATAAAAATCTCTGTTTGCCTACCTATTGTAATATGGGGCATTTCTGGTAATATCTTGCTGTTATATGTTATAATCAAAAACAGACATCTTCATTCTCCAACTAATTTGCTGATCGGAAACATGGCGGCTGCTGATTTGATCACTCTTCTTATACATCCATGGGTATTTTTAATCTACGATTTCTTTCAAAATTATCAACTTGGTAAATTTGGTTGCAAATTCGAAGGCGCTTTGGAATGTAAGTTCACACAATAGCTAATATCTTTAATGTTGAAATAATAAAAAAATCAAATTGTTGGATTTCAGGTGCTGTTCTTCTAGCAAGTGTCATGAATTTAGTAGCAATCAGTTATGATCGTTTAAATGCCATTGTCTTGCCTCAGGAAAAGAGATTAACTAAAACTGGAGCAAAAATTATAATGGCTGTAGCATGGATTTTAGGTTTTATTTTGGCAACACCTTTATCTATTTATAGAACTTATAAAGTAAGTACCTACTATATAATAGTACCATAATCATATCTTGTTGTGGGTATACTTGTAAACATTTTATCTGCGTAGGCGTTTAACGTGAAGATAGGTAGGTATTGGTCTTGGGTATTGGTAGTATAAAATGCGATACTATGCTCAGTATTTTCTCCTGCTCTCTTTTTAGTATCTTGATCTTTTCGATCATCGGAAGTTTGGCGAACTTTCTTTGTCACAGGTGCTTTTGTGACTACTAACTATAGGTACACAGTACCACCACAGTATTCGGCTGTTCTCGGCGAAGGTGCTGCTATAACATCCCTTGCCTGACGACAGCGTTGGAAGATTCTTAGGGTTTCTTGGTATAGCATAGAGCTTAACCTCTTTAGAGACACAAGCATTATACGGGTTCTGGTCCCCCAAGATTATTGTTCAGAGGCCAGTCTCGCAGCTGCGTCGGCTTCCATGTTTCCGTCATGTCCTCTCCCCCAAATATCCATGATACGACATTATATTTTACGATATCTTGAAGAGCTTCAAAACACTGTAGTACTATTCTTGTGGTTTTGCGACTGCCTAGGGGGAGTCTAGGATAATTCAGCGCCAGCAATAAAATTCACCGCCTAAACAATTCATCGCCAGCTATTAATCGCCAGTAATTCACCATTCCGTAAATTTCAGTATAGGTACTAAAAGGGACTAAACTATTTTATTTGCATGAATAGGTAGCTTCGGCACCATGTGCACGGACCTCGGTAACAGAAAAGTTTGTTTTTGGAAATAAGATTACAATGAAGTTTTTCGGGTTTTAGTAAGTAATTGAAAAAAGCCTCTTAGGGCTACCCAAGAGATACATCAGCGTAACCAGTATTAAACCTTGCCCGAATATTGTTACGTTATAAATTAGTGACTGGTCTGGATTTTAATCACTTTTCACACCACTCTTTTAACAAAAATATATTTAAGACAAAGTTAACAAATGCACAATTAAGGTAAACTTACACAAATGTAGCTAGTAGCGCCAAGTGAACCATGGTTAGTCGAAGGGGTGTTCTGTAGTCTCCTTGGACCCTGGCTAGGCCTGTCTTGCTGTAGTTATGCTGAGTCTTCTGATGCAGAGTCTGGGCCTCAAAGGGCCCAACTACTTAGGCTTGGGATTAAAGCTGGGTCGAAAAGTCTGGGTTACTGGTTGGCTGTTGAGTGTAACACACACTGACTCTAATGGAAAAGCGTTGTGTTTTTATACTAATTTGTGCACTCGAGTGCACGTGGATGATATGGCATAATGTCTGAGTCAGCATTTAGTTAGCAGAATTGGATGTCCAATTGTAGTCATGACCTTCAGTTAACGTGGACTAGAAGAGTTGCATTACCAAATAAGATATTCACATGTCCAAATATGGTCACAACCTTGAATGCACGTGGATCACCAGATCCAATATGGTATGATACTAACATGTTGAACCACATTGATTTTACCTAGGTACCTAATTACATTGACCATCTTAATAATTATTTTAAGCGCTTCGTGACAATATGCATGCAAAGAGTTTAGCCAATGCCTGTTTAGTCCCCATTAGTACGAAAATTTATGAAGTGGTGAATCGCTGGTGATGATTTGTTGGGGTGGTGACTTGTTTAGGCGATGAATTGCTGGCAGTGAATTTTCCGAATACGGGTGATTAGAGCGACTCTGCTATCATTGAGATAGTGATGCTTTGATATTTGATCCGTCGATCACGGATTGCTAGCGCACCCTGTATTATGCTCACACGACCTCTGTTTGGAAGACATTTTTATATTTACATGTTTCAGGAAAGGCAATGGTTGGACTTTTTGGAAAAGTTTTGTACTGAAGATGCTATAATAACGAACATATATTGGCATGTTATTATAACTATGATTGTTTGGTTTCCTTTAGGAGTCATGTTGGTGTGTTATATCGCATTGTTTATAAAAGTAAGATTAGGTAGCCTAGTACTACCTAGCTACAATTAAAATGATTTGATTGTCGATTTTTAATATTTACTAACGATTTTTCTTACAGTTAAAGCACTATGAACAAATAGTGCTTCGCAGAATAAAATCAATAAATGTCAGCTATAGGAAAAAAGTAGCCCAAATGATGTTTATAGTTGTTATTACTTTCATGATATGCAGACTTCCCTTTACGGCACTGATATTTTATAGAAATCAGTTATTGAATAGTAAACGTATATCTACATCTCAGCAAGTTCAAAATCAAGTAAGAATAGTTTGTAAAATGTTTTCATAGTTGTTCACTTTTAAGCATAATACCTATCAACAATTTTCTTAAAGGCAGATGGCGTATACCATACCTTGTGGTTCATATCAAGATATTTAATTATTCTGAATGCAGCTATAAACCCGGTCATATATGGACTGACCAGTGAAAAATTTAGGAAAGCATTTAAAGCAACAGCTGTGGGAAAATGGCTATTCGTATTTGATAATCCACCACAAATTATTGCTGACACGAAGCTGAAGAAGAAACCGAAACAAAACAATACTGCAGGCACTACTACTAACAAAATGAAGATTTTTTTTATTTTCAAAGGAAAACTGCAGATTAATAAAAACGTACACTTCAGTGATACCAGCGTAACAGATAGTGGAAGCAACGTACAAATCTTAAAATAAATACCTATCTAGTACCTACCTAATAACCGTAGCGTTCAGTAGTATGTTGTAATTACATGTTATATTTTGCACTTAATTGTACAGCATTACAATTACGATGTTAAGCAGTTTAAAATAGATATTTAATAAATAGTTTCATTTAACCAACTTAGCAGTAAGTAAGTAGTTACTAGGGCTGGGCAAAGTATCGATACTTACTCGAAGTATCGATACTTTGATTGGTATCGATCGTCGATACAATAATCAAAAGTATCGAAAATATCGAAGTATCGAAGTATCGAAAGTATCGAAGTATCGAAAGTATCGAAATATCGAAGTATCGAAAGTATCGAAGTATCGAAAGTATCGAAGTAATATCGAAAGTATCGAAGTATCGAAAATATCAAAGTATAGAAATATCGAAAGTATCTAAGTATCAAAAATATCGAAATATCGGAAATAAAGAAATATTCAAAGTATCTAAAGTATCAGAAAATTAATATAGCAGGCTCGCGTAGTTTTCGTAGGAGCTTTAATTTTGTGTATTTCCAGGAGTAGGTATACCCATTTACCTCTTCATATAGTACTACTTAAGTTTTTATTTTTAATTAGAATTGAGATATTAGATAATTAGATTGAACAATCAAATAGGATCAACTGGGGTAGTTGTAGTTTTTCCCCTTTCAATGCCAAGAATGAACAAAAGTGACATGTTACGTTTATAATTTTTAGACGATTTGTTATGCTTAGCATTAGGAAATAGTAGGTGTACCCAAACACGTTCATATTCATTGTGTACGGTGTGGGTCACAGACACAGTACCTACATCAGTGTAATTAGTAGTTTAGTTACTTCGATACTTCGATCGTTTCGATACCTCGATACTTTCGATACTTCGATATTTTCGATCCTTCGATATTTTCGATACTCCCGATATTTTCGATACTTCGATACTTTTGAGTAATATCGATACCACATTGGTATCGATACTCGATACCCATTTCATGGTATCGCCCAGCCCTAGTAGTTACCCGCTTTCCAGTCTTAAAGTAAATTTATGAAACCTATGATAAACGTATCACGTGTCCTGGTGGAGGACGCTGATTGGGCTAAGATAGTTTGCCCTATTGACTGTTCCACCGACCGCTTCCGTGGACCGCACGCCCACAGAACACTACATAGTTTAAGAACACCGAACCCTGTACTTTAAGTTGAAACTGAAACGGTGCCGCCATCTCTTATTTTCGGTTGTTCACTAAATACGAAAGAGCGGGAATTTCAAACTACAGTACTTTTAAATTTGATTGCATAAAAAAGTAAAAACTTCAAATTAAAAATGCACATATAATAATATCATTTTATATAGAAATAGATACATAATACAGACATGAATAATAATTATCATAACTATAACTGATGCACCCTAAGCTAATTTAGCAATGTATCCAAGATTTATGTAGAAATTAATAGGAATAATAGAAACAACAATATAAGTAAGTAATAAAAATTGAAATATAAAAGGAATATAATCAAATTAATGCTAATAGTACCTATACAGTGTTGAAGGAAACGGTTGTTTTTCAAACTTAACCAAACAATAAATAAAGTAATAAATATAGGTACTACCTCATTTGAGAAAAAAACAACACCTCACTTAAGCACTCTTCGAAATTTAAAATTGCCCTTAATAAAATAAACACAATGTTATAGTTTATTTTTATTGTTCTCAAGCACCAATTCCCATTGAACCAACCTTTATTTGAAACCATTTCTCTAAACGTAGCGTAAACATTTTTGTAATAACATCAACACAAAATAAACAACACGCCGCACACACAAATAGTTCTAAATTGATCAAAAACTTTTGGTCACACTATAAAAATGTTTATTTGAAGCGTTTTCAATGTGGTTTTGTACGCCATTTAAAATTGGAAGAACGCGCCTTGTCAGCAGTTTTTCAAGCCGATAAATCAGAAATTACTGTATTCGTTTTAAATAAAAAGAGCCTTGAAAAGATCGCTTTGGTTGCGCCATCTCTTGAAATTGGTTGGCTAAGGCTACATAATTTGTATCTCGCTTTGACCACCGTGCGCACGCCACTGCCCAGAACAGGAATATGATAAATTAAATTCTTCATGGTCCTCCTTTACGGGCTGTCGGAAAATTTTTTCCCGTGCAATTACTAATACGTTTCTCTATAACCAAATCTCGGAAGAGATTTTTCTCATATAATATTATTTCACATTGTCCTTCATAGCAAATTTCACTTTACCCGCGCTGATGCGACAGAAACAAAAAGTGGACGTTAGCACCTCCGCGGACTTTTTTATACTAAAAATTAAATACCTATTTCTTTTTTGGTATTCAACATTACAGTTCCAGAAGCAGTCCCTGAAAATCACTTCTTGATTGCGTAGCGAGAAAAACTAGACTAATACAGAAGGGTTCGATACGTACAGAAGAGAGACACACATCTTCAGTAATTAAATAATAAGTCGGGACTCTTGAAGTCTCGAGCTTGACAGGGAAGATTTTTATATCGAATGGGAAGGTTAAAACGACTATTGAAATGCTAAATAGTCATTTTAACCTTCCCATTCGATATAAATTGAACTTTTTTTTTTAAATTGGAAATGTCAATGATTTCAGAAAGAGAGGGTTGTTGAGGTTGAGGGGTTGGAATATAAAATAATGTGATTAGATAGAGAATTTTTTTACCTGTAAAATGATATATCACAAGGTAGGGGGAAATTTTAAATTTCAAAGGGGGGGTTGCTGGAGTGAAGGGGGGAAATTATAAAATTATTTCAATAGTGGTTTTAAACTTCCCATTCGATATAAAAATTGACGTGTTTTTTTTGCAAACCGGAAATTTCAAAGATTTCAGAAAAGGGGGGGTGGGGGGGTGATGGGCTGCAATAAAAAATAGTATGGTTAGATAGAGAATTTTATTACCTGTAAAATGACATATCACAAAGGCTACGTTCCGAAATCACTGACACTGCTGGCAGTACTACTTGGGGATAGCAGTACTGAATGACACCGTTCCGAAATTGCAATCGGAGAAATTACTAACGTATTTCGGAACATGTTCGGAACCCAAAATGAGTTAATCCCCTCCGCAATAATCATGCATATAATAATAACCTATTTTTTTAAAATGGCTTTTGTTACTATCGTTCCGCCTATTGTTGAAAATATGATTTTAAATTTAGTTGACTCAAGTTCAGATTCAGAAGATGACGTAGAATTGATAATAACCTGCTCTTTGAAACTCTTCAACAGTTAAATCAATAGCATATTCTTTATTGGAGTCCCCATCAATAAATTGATATGTTATTCTGTTCTCGGACATTTTTCACACAAAATTGAACACCTCGAAATTCAAAAATTCAAAAAATGGCAGTTTACTGACGCCACACTACCTCTCCACTGTCAGCTGCGTCAGTAAAAAATTCCAAAGATGTTTTTAGAATGATTAGTATTTTTTGACAACGCGTAACTAGCGCCAGCATTGCTGTAACTGATTTTGGAACGACTAATCAGTAAAGTTAGTGCTGTCAGTAGATTTCGGAACGTACCCAGGTGGTTCCATTTGAAATTTCAAAGTGGGGGTTGCTGGAGTGGAGGGGGTGAATTATAAAATTACTTCAATGGCGGTTTTAAACTTCCCCCTCGATATCAAAGTTGACGTGTTTTTATTCAAACTGGAAATTTCAAAACTTTCAGAGTTATTAAAGCTGGCTAGTTTTGAAATGAAAGCCCTGTATACAGGGTGTGTAAAAATGGCCGTGCAAGCTTCAGGTAAAGTTATTCTTTGGACAAAAATAAAGCAAAAAGCTTACTGCAAAAAAGCTCGCAAAGGGTTCCTCAAGCTACGCGGGGCCTTCAAAGTTAGAAATTGGTACCTAACACTAAAAGAAAGCTATTTTGCAGAATCAAGTTACTTGATGCGTACTTTTAGTGATAATAACTAGAATTTATTGCTATTGATCGTTTAAAAGTAATAGGATATTAATCATTTTCATTATTTCCAATCATATAATTTTTGTAAATGCGTAAAAAGTACGCTTGGCAATATTGCAAATTAATAATGATAGCCTACCTTGTTCTAAACTAAAATATAGCCTAGCAGTTTAATAAAACAAGGTCCATGGACTGGTTGATATTTGTAGTTTTAAAATACAAGGTTGCCAAATTTACATTTCTTAATTTGTTATGGTGAGGGGTAGCCATGCGCCTAAGAACTTTTTTCAAATAAGCTTTTTGCCTTATTTTTGTTCAAGGAATAACTTTACCTGAAGCTTGCACGACCATTTTTACACACCCTGTATAGTTTGTGGGATCCAAAATTTAAAATAACGAAGTTATGGATTGAGGCGTTTTTTAGGTAACAGTCTGTATAACCTTTTAGCACAATACATAAAAATAGGCAAACTGAGAATTATAAAAACAATTGTGCAATCCATTAGTTATATATTTATTAATTAAAGACACAACAGTTATTTTCTACACGATATAACAATCGGGTCTATTGGGTATCGTAATCATTTGTTTAATGACACACATTATCATTTATTTTCTGTCAAAACTGATGTTCATGTTAAAATGGCCTACCCGAAAAGTCGTGATAACGACTGTCATTAAATAAACGATTATGATACACAATTGACCTGAATAAAACAAATATATTACTATACAACATAAAATGTATCATCTTACAGTAGAAAGATTATCCATGACAACATAATTATTTAATCAATTTACTAATTTACAAATACCTAACAAAAATTAAAATTTCTATTTTTTAAATAGTAATGAGCCGATGTTGGCATGTTATTTCAAACAAGCATGATAGATAAAATTACCATTGCCAACTGATAATGAATTGATTTCACATTATCTGCGGTACAACAAATAGAAATCATTAATTCACTAGATGGGCGTATTTTTTTAATATTCTCTAATGTTTACTTAATTAAAATTGGAATAGTCTTTTTCTAAATGTATTGGAAACCACTCAAAATCACTTTAAGTCCATTGTGTCATACACCTAATTAATAGAAAAAATAATACAGAGTTTCAGTAACACAAACATTACCATCATCTTTTACACTAATTACTCTTAGCAACTTAGTAAATGTATGTTTAAATGAGGACAGAGCAATATTTTGAATTATTTCGATTAACATTTTATTAATATAGCTCAGAGATAATTTTTACAGTAAAGGAATCTTTCCTATTTTAATATTTCAATTGTTTTGTATCATCAATTAGGTATTTAGTGACTTCGTTACAGGATAGCAAAATATTTTAATCATTAAAAAAATTGTATTTTATATTTTAAAAAATACAATGCAATCATACAATAGATTACATTCTTCCATTATGAATAATAAAATTACAGTCAATCAATCCAGAATGAAAGTTTACCTTGGCACCAAAAGGTATTGGATTGTGCGATGCAAAGTCAATCCATGCAAGGCCAACTGTATTTGTGATGTTATGAAACACGCCAGCTGGCGGCGCTTTTTGAACTGTTGTAAGCTACATTCTTGAAAATTATAACTGTGTACGAGTTCCAATTAAAAAATTAAACAAAGAGTAGACTATGACTCTACTTCTTAATAGCATTCAAAAACAAATTTAGTGCAATGTTGCTTACAGAGGTTTTAATTGGGCGTCACGCCGTGGCGTTTATAAATATTTTGTAGGACTAATGTAATTTATTCAAATTCATGACGAATTAAAACAACTATTAGAAAGACACTTAAAAACTGTAGAAAATCAAAAGGTTGCAAAGTACACAAGCTCTCTCACCTCGCTGTATTAATAAAACAGTTAATGATTTACAAAATTTTTAATTGGTAGTTGTATTCAAATTTGGATTCGATAAAACTGGAATGTTAACACCTTGTACTAAATTAGAATTAGTATATAGTAACGAATTTTGGGACTTTTGTTCTGAAGTAAATAAAATTTCTGATCCTGGTGGAATAAATTCAGCGCCGGAATCTGAACAAAAATAATTTGAAGATTGAAAAATACTAGTTTGATAATTCTGTTGTATTTCAGAGTTATGGTCTAGTGTGTGATTTACTTTCAAAATATCAGCAGTTTCGTCATTTTTATTTAAATCCCCAGTAAGTTGTATATCTACACCAAGTGAACTTACGTTATTTTGGTTAATTGGTGGTGTATCAACATTACAATTATCCGTTTGAAAACTTATGCTACTTTGTACTGGACTGGAGACTGAAAATTGCTGGTTTTCATAATTGACATTGGTTTGATTAGGTACAGTACAATTTATATTTTCAGGTGATGTAAAGTTGTTATATGGATTACCTATATATTCAGAATATAATGAGATAGGTTGTACTTCTGAAGACTGGCTGTATAAAACTGGAAATGTATGACCTTGGCTAGATGGTGTATTTACTAATAAGTTTGGCATATTTGGCATGTATGAAACACTTGGCTGGAAATTTGGTAAGCTGGGTTGAATGATAGGTGTAGTTGAATTTGGTAAGGCAGGTAAAGGTATTGGAGGGGGCATTGTGGACTGAAGTACTTGTTTTGGAGGAAATGTAGGAACAGATTGTACAAGAGGCGACACAAATTTGGGTGTGTTTAGTACATTTGCTGCTGATGTTGGTGCCCCAATTGGTGTTGAAACCATCTGTAATATACATATTATACATTACAATTTAATGACTGTATGGTCGTGGAATGTATGGTCATATTTTGTTTTTTAAGACAGAATCATGAAAATAAATAATTATCCAAATTATCAAAACTGCACATTTTTAATATCTGCCACACTAAATGGTGGTTGATACTGAGGTTCAGTTCATGTTGCATTAACTTTTCTTACCTGACCAAGATGAGCGAATAAAGGAGAGGAAATATTATGTTCCAGTGATGGTGGTTGCAAAATAATACTAGATCTGGTAGCATTTTCAATGTTATGTTGTATAACAGATTTGGAAACTACTTGTTGTTCTTCAACTGGTTGTTGCATCTAAAAGATAAACATAATTATTAAGGATGTACTCCTTCAGAAGAGAATTGGTGAGCAAATGAAAAACCTAAGGGAGGCAGTACCATTTCCCAATTGCTAGCAGACATAATGTCCTACCATCATTGAGATAAAATAATTGAATTCCGTATTAAAAGATATTAATGCCTCTAAATTTACAAAAACGATTACCTAACCATTTGGAATCAAAAAAATAACAAATAAGAAACGAGGAGGGCTAGTTGTTCAAACAGGCATGGAAATGAGAAAAACAAATGATTTTTAAAGACTTTGAAAGAAACAAATCCAGATTTTAAAAATTTAAAGTGGTTGTATAGGGGGTGGTTTTGAAAACTTGATCAAGTGATTTATTGATACCCAATACATTTCCAACATTGAATTAAATTTACTTTCCAATTTTATTTCCGTTAATTTAGATTTTGTAGATATCCTGCACGGCAAGATTTTTTTATTAAGACCAACTTCTTTGTACAAAAGTTTGTCAAATTAAAGTATAGACATTAGGAATAAAATTCTCTACAAATACCTCAACAATTTCTGCTTTTGCAAGAGCACTTTCTCGCTCTCTAAACAATTCTTCCTTCATATGTGGTAAAAAGCTTGCTATTCTATCCCATGTAACAGACCATAATTGAGTATGACCTTCTTGTCCTTCAAATACTTTAGCAGAATCCATTACCAACAACATATTTTTTAATGATTCAGGAATAGCTTCATACAATAAATCACTACGGTCGGCATGCATATACTTGTCCATGTAATCAAGGATTGTTATCCAAAGTGATGTAAAAGTTGGCAACGATAATAAAGGTGTGAGGTGGTGAAGGAAAACCTATAGTAATAATAATAATGCAATTTAATGTTTTTAAATGTGTATCAGAAAATCACCTTGGATAACACTGTAGCGGCTCTCATCCGAGTCTCTTCCATTGCTTGCACATCCTGGGGCCCAAATGGTTGGAGTAGTTGAGTTAAAAGAGGGAACAGTACCCTATGAAAACAAGCTTCCCACTCTGGACCATTAAGGGTTTGTAAATCATGTACTAACAAGGCTCTTTGTAGATATGTAATTGCACTCATTCGCACCTGTAATATAGCATGATTAAGCAAACTAATTTCTTGTTACATCTACATACACCTTGTTCAAAGTTAAGTGCACACTAACGTTCTTATTATTGGACCACGATTTCGGTTAAATTATCAAACTGGCAGTATTTTTTATTATAGGTTTATTAGCTAACATAGTATTTTTTCAAATGGAGCACCCTGTATATTTTTGTATATTTTGAAAGACTAGGTTATTCTGGAGAAAAACATGTACCTACATATATTATTCATTATAATCATAAAATTAAAATTAAGAAAATTACTGGCTTGTCATGTGGTATTAAACAATAAATTGAGGAGATTAACATGTTTGGCTTTCTTTAATTTATTTGTATTTTAAATACTCCTTTAAGTAGATTTTAGCAATAATATTAAATATAAACTTCGTTGTGAATAATAATCTACTCGTTCAAAATATGCAAAAATATACAGGGTGTCATATTTTAACAAATGCTATGTTTAGTGAATAATCCGAAATTTCGTTCTTCATTTGTTTTTATTGTATCATCATCATAATATATCTAACAAATATTACCAATTTGCTAATTTAACCAAAATCGTAGCTACAACAATAAAAAAGTTAGCAATGCAATGGTGCTCACTTAATTTTGAACAGGGTACAAAAGGGGTAGAAAATGCTATGCTCATAAAGACAAACAATTTGTTTTACAAAAATACTTAATATTAATTTTAAGAATATGTATTTTTAGTAGTTATAAATTATAGTGTAAATTGTAAAAATTTTTAAATAAAAAAAATGGTGGTTAAGGTGCCTTAACCATATTTGTGTTCCATCCTTGTCTAGGGGAGTGCTAACCGTCTCTCCTTTCATACAACACGTGGATATTACTGGGATTTTAGTATATATACTTAGTCCCTGGTTTAAACATATAGGGAGAAATAAAATGAAATAATATTTATTAATTCATTTATGTTTTCTTGCTCTTGAAAACATTATATTCTTGAATAAATATGTTTATGCCATGAATCTGTAGTTATAAATTCGTTATTTTTTCTTTTAAATAGAAATTAGGAAATGGCGGGAAATTTGAATTTCAAAAATTTAAAATATAATATTACATTATTTTTGGGATTACTATTTCAAATGTAGTCTTTATTGTACTTATAATCACAGTATATAGCTATACAGGGTGTTTCAAATTCGAGGGCAGCCATGGGGATCTCGCTGTTATAAGTTTCATGGAATTTTATGCATAACAATATGATGCAAAGAAATTTAACCTAAATGGAAAATTATTTTTGTTTTTTATTTATAACTCTGTTGTTAGAAGATATTGGAAAACTGTAAATACATTCTAGGGCAACTTTTTATTCTCTAGCAGCTGAAGGTATTAAATTTTTCGGTTTCGTTTTTTGAACCATTAACTTTCTTATTTCCTATAGATGCCATGTTAAGTTTTTATGTAATTGGGTAAATTTTTCTGCGGCATATTGTTATTCACAAAATTCTGGGAAAAAAAATTCAAAGTGCCAAATTTAATTCTACCCTCTATCTCTTATAGTAAGCGAGATCTCCATGGTTGTCCTCGAATTTGAAACACCCTGTATACTGTGTTATATTAAAGATTACAATAAAAAATGTGTAATGTAATTTCATAATGAATTTGCCATACTACATAAAATATCTGACACTTACAATATAAAAGAAGTGCAAAAAAGCACAAACATAGAAAGAGTGCCTTCTTCCCTTGTAATTCTTTATGTTACAACAGGTTTGAACTATCCTTGCATTATGTTTCCACTGTTCAAGGGAATCAATTGAATAACAATCGATAAAAAATAAATAAATAAAGCATCATGTCCTAATAGTTTTCAATAACTTCTGACAAAATTTTAACTTGAAGCTTTATTTTAAGCTTTATTTGTGTTGGATATTCCACAAAACAAACGCATTGTATGTATTTTTTGTAATATTTAGTTAGGAAGTTAGATTAATACATACCTGTCGTCTAATGTCACAGCAAAGCCTAGCTATCCCTTGCAAAAGTGGACACCAGCCTTGAGTCCACAGGGATGTTTCTTGAGCAATTTCTCCCCCTTCCTCAGCCCACCACCTAAATATTTGTGCCGTTCTTGTATGAAGAGTATGCATTAGATCTAGAAGCTGAAAAAAAAGTTTACTTCAAATCAAAAGATTTTAACCCACTTTTCAGATTTATTTTCCAGTATTCACCATTGGAATCTCGTAATTGAAATCATAGGAGATAGAAGCTTGAATCAACTTAGTAAAAGAACATAGCCTATTTTACTTTTTATTCCTTACAGGGAAATCGCAATATATTAAAGTTCAGATTCCGCTTATCACTGTTGTACTGGGATTTATTTTTAACCTAATTTCTCTAACCTGTATAGAAATTTGATGATATCCACTAGGAAGATTTTCATCATCACTTTCTTCTTCTGGACTACTAACAGTTGGACTTCGACGAGAAACATATTGTTCACGTCTACGACCAGTTGTTTTCTTTCGTGTTCTCGAATCTCTTGCTGAAGTTCTTCTTGTTCTTCTAGCTATTAAATATTAAAGAAAATTTAAAATTATGGACATTGAAGTAGTTCAAAAGAAGTGAATTGTTTGATTTTAACATTCAAAAACAAGATTTTAGCTTCATACATATAGTAGCGCAATAGTTCTAACTGTAAAAATCCATTAAAAGTTTTTTCCAATAAGTGCAATAATTTTTAGAGTAAAGTAAGAGTTGTATTATATTTATTGCCTCATCATATGCAATAGAAAGAAATGCGAGGAAACTGGTTTCACAAAGAACTTACTTCCATGTAAACTTGCTTCAACAAATGTTCGTATGCAATGCACACAATTATCAAAATTATATGGTGTAATATGAGCAACATCTCTAACTAGAAAAGCAAGACTTTCACAGCATTTTACAAGTCCACTAGGATCATGGGGTCCTAAATTCCGTTCAAGTGCTAAACTGTATTGATCTGCAGGTGGTGTTCGACCTACTACCGGTTGCATATCTCCTTCATTACCAACCTGAAATATCAATAACCACATGAAATAAAATCATATATTGTAGTAACAACTTATACAACTATCCTAAAGTGAAGCGCAAACCGGCATGGGCGCAACTATTAATCAACTTACCAATATCCAACCTCCAGCATTATTCTGTACAGAAATTTGCGTAGCAGAAGCAGAAATAGGTAAAACAGTGGGACTTTGTGATCTTGATACATGTGCATGTTTAGGAGTTCGAGTTAATTCTGAATCAGATGTGTAGCCTCTATCTGTACTAATGGTTTCATCTTCACTACTTGCTGGACCTTCTCCTTCAGATTTGGCACCTAAAATATATTATTCATTGTCTGTATAATATCTATAGCTATTTTAAAAAGCATACCTTGTTCAGTCTGATTGTCCTCTGATACAGGTTTAGGTGGCTGAGCACCAGCTCCAACACATTCCAGTAATGTGAAAATAATCGACCAATCGGTACTTGTGTGAATATTTTGGGCAGAGGTTTTCAACAGTTCATATAATCCATAGGAAATCTGCCGTGATATTCTAAATAAAGTAGCACTTTTTAGAAGTAAAAGCATTCTGAGTGATTGTAATACAATGGGACTCATTTCTTCATTTCGCATTAGACGTATTGCTAAACGTAGAAGGCCTATTACAGATCTCTCCAGCAGGAACTGATAATCACAATGTGATGCATTCATTACAAGAGTATAAAGATGATCACGTACTATTTGCCAAATTGTCATAACTCTATCCCTTAAACAATACTAGAAATAGTACACATTGAAAATATACATGAACGTAAATTTTAAATAACATTCTCAAAATTTTGAATATGGAAATATTATAAGTAAAATAAAAATTTAAGAGGAATGCACGAGTGTGTGCATTTTAAAACTCAAATTTCAACAAAAAGATTTTTTACAGCCAATCTTGAGGTGCATTGAATTTATAAAATGCTTCGAATAGTGGTGGATTTTACCATGGACCGTGCAGTACAAAAAAAAAAAAAACATTTACATAATAGTTATTTTTGTATCATGGCCAAAAAGTGAATCTTTTTCGGCCGCGACAGGGAAGGACGAAAAAGCACTTTTTGGCAGAGGTGCAAAACATTTTTTAGGCGAATATTACAAATTTTATTAACAAATTTAAATTTTTATTTAAATATTCCAATGACATTTGGTCACGTGACCACCCTGAAACGTCATAGCTGTTTTTATCATAGTTGACTAAAAAATTATAAATCAGCGGCCATAAAGTAAAAGCGGCCGAAAAACACCGGCCATAAAATAGAAATTGACAAATGCCTACTACAAACAGCTGTTTTTATCGTAGTCGCCTAAAAATGAAATTTTCAATTTTTCTATAATAATTCAACTAATGTAATTTTTTATTTATTTCGACAGATTTTGTCAACAAAATATCAAATATAGAAACTTTAAAGATTATTCCAATACTTTATACAGTGTGTCCACAGACTCATTCTCAACATGGGGATCTCGCTTATTATGAGAGATACAGATTTGGTTAAATGGAATGAAATACTCCTTAGGTAAAGTTGTACCAAACCCCATAAATAAACTTTCGATATTTAATGTAGTTTTGGAAATGTGGTGGAAAAAGTGAATTTTTGGCTTTTTTATTTTTTCCTGTAACTCATTTAGTTTAAGAGGAAGTCGAATTTAATTTGTACTTTCTTAAGGCACTTTTTCAATAGGAATTTAGTGGTGTATTCAGATTTTTGAAAACTGTCGTTGTATTTGAGTTACAATGGTCAACTTCATTTTTTCTTATGGAGGTCATAGTTGGCTATGTCACTACTGGAAAGAGATTTTTTTTCTCTTTTCAAAAATGTATAATTTGTTATACCTAATATCAAAACTAATGGCTGAACAATTAAAAAGATAATTTAATTTAAATGTAAAGTTTCTCAATATGAAGATTCTGAAACCCAAACACAATCGAATCAATTGTGACTGCAATTGTTTGTTTGTTTGTTGTGTTTGTTTATAACCATAGTTGTCTGTCAGTTTATTTTATTTGCGATTTACCTTTTCAATAAGAAAATACTTAGTAAAAGAAAATCTTAAATTAATAATTGCTTATTTATAAATATTATTCCTAACATAATGGAACCGTTCAGTAACAGTGATAAGTTTGATATAAGATATTCCAAGGCGTATTTTACGCAAAGCCGTTCAATCTACCATTCGTAGATCATACTTATGTTTGGAAAATAATGGTCAAGTGTTTGAACAGCTTATGTAATTTCTGTTTATAATTAATATTTTTCAAAGCCTTCTATGTTCTTAATAAATAATTATTACTAAATAAGTTTTCTTTATTTCTATGGTCTTTTAATTTTTTAGTCTTAGTTTTGATATTAGGTATAACAAATTATACATTTTTGAAAAGAGAAAAAAAATCTCTTTCCAGTAGTGACATAGCCAACTATGACCTCCATAAGAAAAAATGAAGTTGACCATTATAACTCAAATACGACAGTTTTCAAAAATCTGAATGCACCACTAAATTCCTATTAAAAAAGTGCCTTAAGAAAGTACAAATTAAATTAGACTTCCTATTAAACTAAATGAGTTACAGGAAAGAATGAAAAAGCCAAAAATTCACTTTTTCCACCACATTTCCAAAACTACATTAAATATCGAAAGTTTATTTATGGGGTTTGGTACAACTTTACCTAAGGAGTATTTCATTCCATTTAACCAAATCTGTATCTCTCATAATAAGCGAGATCCCCATGTTGAGAATGAATCTGTGGACACACGTATAGGTTTTATTTTAATTTTTAAAATTCTAGTGTTTTTACAAGAGGTCAATGTTTTTAGATTATAACCGCTTCCTTCATGCTCCGTCTTTAGGCATTTAAAAGTCATTTTCCAATTTATTGCAAATGTACTGATATGAACTGATCCTGTAGTGATCCGCTCTTAGCTAGCCAGATTTAGTTCAATTGGATAGCTACACCAACTCTAATGGTGCTGATATACTGGCGAGAAAACTCAAGTGAGTAGCTGTTTTTCTAAGCAATATATTGTCGAAGGCCTGCTTCAATAATGTGGTGCTGAGCCACTCACGTGAGTTTTCTCGCCAGTCTACTAGCACCATAGGTGTAACAAGTTCCAATCAATTGGAATGTGATACAGGGCCCATGAGTAGATCCACCAACTATACAACTATAAAAAATATATAACACTCACACTACGTACCTATTTTGTATAACTATTCTCAATAAAAGTTCTAGGAAAAATACAGTCACATTTTCATTATAATTGTAACCCAAGGACTTTTGTACATCTGGTCCTCTGGATAATTCAACCAATGCTTTGACAAGTTCTAACAAAGCATCTTCATGTAAAAATTTGGAATCGGTAATAAGTTGATCTAAGTTACATTCTTTAATACACTGTTTCGCTATATCAATGTATTCTTGTTCTTCAGGTGTTGGTATTTTTGATAAGTTTTCTGACGAGGATAAGACATAAGAATATAAAGAACTGAATAAACTTGTATCTTGTTTCTGTGATTGCGTAATTTCACAAGTTAAAGTTATTTTACCACTGGGTTCAATAAAATCTTCAGCTTCCATGTACGACTTTGGTAACAAATTGTAATTGTAAAGAGATAAGAATAGGTCAAAAATATTTTTCCAGCCTTCACGTACATTATCGCCATGTTGATGTATCAAATTAAAAACAGTTTTAAGAGCAAGCTGTGCTTTAATGTTTGAGCCAAATTGTGTTGCACTATAACCTTTTGGTTGATTATGAAAAAGTGTGAACTTGCATAATGTTAAAATTAGCATATCCAAGTTTTGAGTTACACCAAAATGAGAAGATATAAAAGCACAGCTATCAAAACCTTTAATGGCTCTTTTATACACATTTGAGTCTTCAGATTTATCAAATACAAATGACAGTGCCGCAATTATAGGACCCCAGATAAGACTATATAAATCACAGTCGTATATATCATTTGAAGCATGAATATAAACACCATCTTTTGAAACTCCGCGCCTTAGTAGTACTTTCCATAAATAATTTTCTTTCACTAAACCAGTCTGTTCAGCAGGCATTACTATTTCATCATTTCTGTAAAAAGAAATTAAAAAGAGTTAAAACCATGGATTATTAGATGAAGATAGGACATTCTGGCTTTAACACATCGAAAGATAATTGCATTACCATGTGCAAGAATTTATAAAATTACAGGTACAACTTCTATGTGGACCACTATGTTTGGCCAACATCTACCTTAATGCAGGAGATATGGTACCTAAACCTTCAAATAGAGAGTAGTTTTGCTCCTTCCACTGATATAGATAGGACATTTTTATTTTCAATATTTCTGTCAAGAATTGAGAGCAAGAAATCCAAAAGGTAATTAGAGTTGAGTAACTGAATGTTATCTAAACTGTGGCTGGATGGATTAAGTGTAATGAGGTGTCAGAGATTGAGACTGAGACCTAGATAATTAAAACCAATCTCTATTAACCAGTTGCAGCTAGTTTTGTTAATATTTTCGAGACACACAACCATATACTTATTTAATAATGGTAATATTTTTTATTTTTGCAAAGAACTTCCATAAAACATTTTTATAATAGTATACCTATCTTCAAATCAATCATAATCATAATTTTTTTGACTAGAAACCCAGACTTTGAACTTGACTCAACTCTACAGTATGTCCAGAGAAAGAGGTATGATAAATAAAAAGTGTTTGAATTTCGTATTTGGGGATACCATACTACTTGGTTAGAAATTAATTTTAAGTATATTTTCGATTTCTTCAAATCGAGGAAGCCTTGGAGGGAGAAAAGGAAATGATTTTTTATTCAGGTGAAGTAGCTTTTCTGTACCAACTATGGCAAAACTACATTTAAAAAAGTTGTTCGCAATGTAAAATCATGCCCCCATATAAAATTTCAGAAATGTAGGTTTACTTCTATGAAACCGTATCTGCTATTAAACTTAAAAAAAGTGGAGGTGCAAACCTCCCCTGGACTTTCCCATACTAAAAATAAACATTCGTTTTTGGTATTCAACAGTATTGTTCGCCACAACCGATAAACTTAACTTGAAAATTAGTATATGGAAAATTAACACAAGTGCCGATTGTGTTCATCTGTGCATGTGTGATTATTGCTGCTAGGATTAGCCGGCGACAAGGAATTCCCGTCCCGCGCATGGTCACTTGAACATATCGGCACTTACAAATTTCTCCCTACACTGTTTTAAAGTTCAAAATTCACGAATTTCTCATTAACCGTACATTTTAGCCATATGAACACCTTATACTATGTGATAGACAATTTAATTTTGCATTCAATTATATAATAATATATAGGGTGTTTCATTTAAAATAACAAAGTTGCTTATTGTACTGTGAAAACCAAACACCCTGTATACGTGATATAAATTTAGAAAAATGCAAATCTATATACTGAACAACTTTTATAATTAAACTTTTTTCATATTTTGACTAATAAAGGCGCTATAGGAACATCAATTTTCGATTTTCAAAACCTCGTAGAGGGCGCCACAGTGGAATTATGGCGTTCATCAAAAAACAAAAATGTAGCTAATACCAAGCTGCATAAGTATAGAAAATTTAAACAATTTCCTTAGACCAGTTTTTTTGTAATAATTTTTCAAAAATTTCAAAATTTTTGGAAGAGCGCCGTTGCGACCGTTTTTGGATTTAGTAAATAATTTTTTTTCTTGGTGTAGTACAGCCAAAGGGCTTTCAAACAAGTTGTTGCGGAACCTGATCAGATAACTGGTTTTTGAGTTACGGGGCGTTAAAGTCGAAATTTTGAAAAATTCATAGCGACCGCCATTTTGAAGTTAGAGAGTCCGGTAAAAAACTGTTTCCCTTGAATTATGCCCTTCTTTCATATCCCCTACTCAGATTTTCAAAATTTCGCTTCTGAAAAAAATGATACCAAAAAAACATGTCTAACTTCCGCTTCCGGTTTCGGATTTTTTTGAAAAGCTTATTTTGTCGATGAATTTTCGATATACCCCTTCATTTAAAATTTCATCAAAATCGGTTCACTAGTTTTTGCGTTAGAGGCGTTACATACCCACCCACCCACGCACCCACCCACCCACAGACAGACATTTTTTCTAGACCACTTTTTTGGGATCCTGGAGGTCCAAAAGACGTATTTCCGTGAAAATCTCGATTTCGAAAATTTTCATGATATCAATACTTCCCTATACCAGTAGTGGTATGGGAAAGTAAAAATTTGAACAAAATAATAAGCACGCGAAATATTTAAAATTTTGCATGCGGTGATGATATTAGATTGTGAATAACTTTTCTTAATGAAGTTTTAACGTAGTCAATAGAGAAAAGCTACTTTACCTGAATAACATCCAAGCCTCCTTGATTTGAAAAAATAGAAAATATACTTTCTAAAATTTTGCATGGGGTATTGATTTTACATTGTGAACAATTTTTCTTAAGGGGGTAATGCTGCAAGGCTGGAATATTTTCGCGAGAGAGCACAAAAAGTTCGGAGAAAGACGCACTTATACAAATACTTTACACTACGTGTCGATACAATTACGATAACGTGGACGAACGTAAGATCGCAAAACAATTATGGGATAGACATTATGTCATTTTAATCTTATTTATGTGTACACAATTCGCTCAGTTTTCTACACTGTTCGCCTAAAAGTAACTAGGAATTACGCTGACTAGCATTATTTGCGAATGTTATTGTGGTTTCTTTTTCCATGCAAATGTTACTGTTTTCGCTATTTACCATTCATACTTTTACCTACACCATAATTATGATAATAAGGAATTATACTAAAAAAATTATTGCTAAAAGTGGTACCTATAATTTAAAAGTATGCGGTATAGTGACTGTGTTATTGCAAATAGAAACATGAAAAATTTCTTCTTGAATTTTTTATTAAGGCGGCTTGGAACAGCTAGAGAATTTTTGGAAAACCCCTGAAATGTAGACTACCCAAAACTCATGACTTGATAGGGATGGATTCACTCACCAGGGCGGCAGTTAAATCAAATTTCGGCCGTGCGGCTTGTTTAGGTGCTACCATGGACACGAGACTTAAACATTACGTTGTTTTAAATAAGTAACAATGAAAAAAAATAATATAAAAATCTAAGATAAAAATTCAATGTTTTAAACGTCGTCTGCGTTGATATGTGTTCCTGCTGTCACACATAAAGTCTGTTCATCGTTAGTTCAGTCATTGTACGTACGAGTCATTGGGAATTGTAATTTACGGTTTAAATACTAGCTACATGTGTCAAATCACATGTCAAATTCTAACTGACTTATTACTGACGTAGCTGACGTAAAAAGTGTGAATTTTGTAAGGAAAATAATGTTAAATTTTAACTTGTATTTTACGTGGATTGTCGTAGAAACACTTGAAATTGAAATGTGTAAATATCCTGGAGACAACCTCATAATCGTAATAACGAATTCAAACTTTTGCAGTAAAAATGAATAAAGTGCGATCGACTCTATGAGTAAAACTCAAAAGGAGCCTACTGCATTTGTTAGAACAACACAAAATTTTGCTGAACAACACAAGATTGAGTCCGCGAGAGTATGAAATACATAGTAATACATGGAAGGAATTAGTAAGGGAACTAAATGAAAAACCTGGGGCGCAAAAGAATCTGTAGCAATTAAAAGATGTTATAAGTACCTAGTAATACTTTTTTTTTTGTCAAGTATGAAAGGTTTTTGTATTCCAGGCTTTAAATGAATTTCAAAATCAATACACTTCGCAAAGCAAGATCAGTGCACGAGGAATTTGTGGGTACGAGTGGTGCCCAAAGACAAAACCAAATCTCATAGAACTGGCGGAACATCTACTAGTTTTATTGTCAAAAATAGCAATTATTGGTTCACCTGGAGTGCCGGAAGCATGGCGTAGCGCAGATATCTGTGGATAGTGATGTTAATAACGCCTATCGACAAGTAGTTGTGTCTTAATATTATACAATACAATTGTATTTGTGAAATTTACAATGCTGTTTATTAGATAGTGGATTGAATGTAGACCAATCACTCAATCAGATGCCTATCTATACTAATTCATCTTTCTTATTATCTGAGGATATGGTGATTCCGTACAGACACCATCAGACATAACTGTTGCTGAACACAAATTGGAAGATTTGGTCGCCGAATCATAATTCATATCATTTGAAAATGTAGCGGGATAGGAAGGTGGGGATACTGACTTTTCACCATTCAAAAGCAAAGTTGGAACAGCATTTGACTTTAATATTTTCCCCATAGTTGTGTAATAGCAACTGCGTTCAAAATGTTTTCCACACACATATAACTCGGTTGCAATATTTGTGCCTAAAGTTTGTTATATTATCATTATAGAACTGATGCGAATTAGCACAATTATAATTATCTGTAACATTAAATATTTTCATACACCAAATTTTTTTTAATTGTATTACGTTTTGGAAAAGAGTGCATTTTGACACTATTTTCGTTTACTTGTCCACATTTTGGCACGCAACATATTCTACTATACTGTATTTTACCGCTCATATTGAAATGAAGGTAATAATTAATATCAATTGTGTTATGTTAAACAAGACGACGTTAAACAATAATGAATTGCAGTAAAATTCAAATTATTTACATTTCAAATTTGCGGCTATAATATTTACTATTGTAAGATTGGTTGCCTATCCATGCAATATTTTCTCAATCCTAAATAAGACCCAAAAATGCAATTTCCTATAACTCGCGTCGTCGCGACATCTGTTTTATCTCAAAGTACGATTTTCAAGCTATGGGCAGACTTTATGTGTGACAGCAGGAACACATATCAACGCAGCAGGAACACATATCAACGCAGACGACGGTTTTAAATAATTTAATATTTATAGCAAATTATTCAAGCCCATAGCTAGAGACGCGGTGGGTCGGTGGGGTCAAACCCCCACGGCTACTAATTTTTTTTTTTAATTTTAGCTATTTTATATTATTATTTGTGATTCATTTATAATTTTAATTTAAACACCGAACAAATATTTAGATAAATAGAATAATTAAAATAACTATTATATTTATATTATTCACCACTCAAGAATTTCATTCAGTAGTGATTCAGTTACAAAAATTATTTATTCAGTGAAAATTTAATGTTTATCCTGCTATTTCCAATGCGTGATATCACCAGCTAATGAATTTAGCAGTTTTAAGTTAATTCCTGCCATAATTTCCAGTTTACAAAATACTCCAATTACATCTGTGAATGTGGAAACATGTAGGTACTACCGGATAGGCGGTATTGTATCCTATTCGTGTTGTAAATTTCATATTTTTTGGTTTTGGGTTTGTTTGCGAATACATTTTCTGTATAGAGAACATATTAACAATCAATCTGGAACATTGTTTTTATGGCTTGGAAGACCCATGTAGTTATTGGTTCCCTTATGCCGAGTACACTTTTAATTCTGGGATAATTGTTTGCAAATACCGTTAGGCAAATTTCTACGATGTTTGTTGCTAGTTGCAAAGGAGGGCACAAGTTTCCCAAATCAGCACCGTTTCGGCATTTAAACGCCTTTTTTATTAATAGTTCATCTATATATTATTCAAATTTACTGGATTTTACGAAGTGCATGCGACAAGCTTCGCATTTAAACATTTTAAACTTATCAAGTGTTTTTTTAATTACATAATCGGCGGTGTATCTAACAGCACAATTTTCTATTTAATTTTATTGAACTTTGTAGCTACTTAATGTGTTCAATTCTATTTCCATAAGTTCAACTTTTTCGTTAGTTTGGGATACAAGAAGCGGCCCCACCGCAAATTACAGATTTACGACAACTGATTAGCATTATGGCGTGGAAGGTGGTAATCTTCCAGATACGGACCCTGACTTGTATGCTACGAAAACTGCATAATTTTTACTTTCACTGGAAGGAGCGAGGTGAGTGATTACTCGCGGCGAAATTTTACGGAATCGCGCCACTGGAACACTGGAATAGCAATTATAAACTAAACCAAACGACGCGACGCATTTTTTATTTATAAAATAACACAATATATTTAACAAGAAACAAAAGAGGAATCTGCCCTTAAAGTTAAAAGAAAATGTATCTTTGCATCTTTTCAGACAAAAATTAAACACGGGTGGCGGAAAAGAAGTCTCCGGATAAAAAGTCCCGGAAATAAAGTTCCCGGAAAAAAGTCCCCGGAAAAAAAGTCTCCGGGTAAAAAAGTTCCCGCAAAGAAAGTACCCGGTACAAAAAGTCCCCAGAAAAAAAGTCCGTATAGTTTGAAAAATAAAAGTCAAAATACTCGAAATAAATATAATTATTATTCCTATAAAATACAATACTTTATAAATTAAATTAATGCTCTGAACAAACGCCGTTGTCTGATGTTGTGGTCGACAGAAAACATGGAAAAAATGTACAATTTGAAGAATAAAAGGAAATAGATATAATTATTATTGCTATAAAATACAAAGTTTATAAATTTAGATTACGAGTAATGTTCCAAGTATATGTCCGTTGTTTGATGTTGTGGCTGATTGCTCGAAGAAAATCCGGAATATTATAATCTTCACATAGTTGTGTCAGTCGACTCTGGAGCACTTCATATTGACATTTTCTTTTTTGTGTAACAACCCCAACTTGATTTTTTAAAATTTTTAAAATGAGGGTCCAGATCGATGGATGTGTCCTTTGTCGACCCCAACATCAGACAACGAATATGTTCGGAACATTAATTTAAATTTATAAACTTTGTATTTTATAGGAATAATAATTATATTAATTTCGAGTATTTTGACTTTTATTTTTCAAACTATAGGGACTTTTTTCTGGGCACTTTTTGTACCGGGTACTTTTTTTCCGGGGACCTTTTTACCGGGGGACTTTATTTCCGGAACCTTTTTTCCGGGGGCTTTTTTTCCTAGATCCACATTCCTGTTGGATTATGCATTCTACAATTTAAATGAATTTTTTGAATTTACGTGTTTAGAGTCAGAACATATTTTGTGTAATTAATTTATTAACATTTTTTTAAAAATAAGATAATATTAAGATAATTTATACAGCATAATAATTATTACAGGGTCTGTTAGAAACTTAATTTTTGAATTTGGCGCGCGGTTAGGGTGGAAGTGAGAGTAGGGATATGGGTAGAAGCGGATATGGAAGTTAGTGCTAGCTGGAGCGCGGAGTCAATTTTCAAAACCTCAAAACAGTCAAATGCCAAGCCCACTCTACGCATAACGTAAAACTACCAGCGTGGTGTGTTGCCTAACAATTATTTCCAAAGTTTTTACGATTGATCAGAAACCGTATTCAAATATATGCTTTGACAAAGATAACTAAAATATGTGTACGGTTGAAAGCGTTTTCTACGTTTTATTCAATTCTAATCAACTACATAAATGAACGTTCGGATCCGGTTTTGCCGATATTCGTTAATTTAAGCATATATTTCAATAATAAAAAATTTACAAATTGGCCTCTATAAGCAATTTGAATTTTTTTTTAAAAAAACTAAATCCGAACAAACCATTCTATACTGTCAAACATTAAAATAAACTATCGATCAGCTTTTTAAAAAAAACGTTGTACAGGGTTCACAGCAGTTCTAAATTTTCAAATTCCCTGACTTTTCCAGGTTTTCCCTGACCATTTTTCAAGTTTTCCCTGACTGTTTCCCAATAATTTTTGTCCTTTTTTTCACACTAAAAAAAGTTAAACTTGAATAGACCATTTACCACCAAGTTTTTTTGAATCGGATATTTGTGGATGCATGTTGCATACTTACTTTTAACGTGTTGGTGAACTATTTATAACTATTAATTCAAATAAAACTGTCGAAAATGGCTTTTTATTTATTTACGCACACTGTTAATTGCGGTAACGAGTAAAATGTACGCGTGGCAATACCTACTTAAAACGTGCTTAAAACTAGAAACAGGGAGCTGCGCGAGGAACACAAATACAAACTCTGCAAAACAAAATTCTTCGAATTTGCGTTATTAATGCTCCCTGGTATGTACTTGTTTTCTGAGTAACGCCCTAAAATATTTAAATTTATTTAATTTCTCAATTATGTTTAAGGTCTTTTTTCCAGTCACATGAAATAAATTCCCTGACTTTTTTGGTAAAATTCACAATTTCCCTGACTTTTCCCTGACTATGTGACCCACTTTTAAATTCCCTGACATTTCCAGGTTTTCCAGGTTTTCCAGGTTGCTGTGAACCCTGTTGTAAGCGTAATCTTGGACAAAAGTTTTTAGGTTTTTGCCAATTTTTAGCTAGCGTGGCGGGTTGCCTAACCCCTCTTCCAAGCCGCCTTAAATAAACAAAGTACAGGATAATTTAAAAATTATCACGTGACCATAAACCCATGGTGACGTCATGACCCTTATGCAAATCAACAAGAACACAGTTACCTAGGCAACGGCGCAGCTGTCTCCTTTATTTTTCGTAGTACCGTATAAGACTCGCTCTCTCTATCCTCCCAGAGTAAAATTCCACGCGAAGATGAAGAGAAATTTCGTAGCGACATATTGTTACTATACAGTGCCGGCTTTAGCCTCGTTGGCGCCCTCGGGCAGAATTTTTCAAAGCGCCCCTTTGAAAATGGGAAAAACTAAATAGGTACTTACTGTATTAATAGTAATAAAAAATATAACGGTTATGTCCATGGAAAAATACATGTAATTTTTATATAAATAAATGGTAGTTTGGTAGATACACAAACAAAACCTTAAACTAAATTCAAATTTTCAAAAGTTAGCCTTTCGGGCCTTTTTATCGGCAAATTCTTTAATTAGGGTCAATTGTGTGCAGTACGCATTCTCCCTCCCTCCTCAACCACACTCAGCCGTTTCTCGTATGACGTCAGAATATCTGAGCCAAACCTATTCTATTCATTTCTTGCGGGCGCGGCGCCCCTAAATTGCTTAGCGCCCTCGGGCGGCGCCCGATCTCGCCCCCCCCCTTGAGCCGGCCCTGTTACTATAATAGTATATATGCATAAAATTCTGCAAAAGTGTCTAATTTAAACCTACCCCCTATCTCTTCTGATAAGCGAGATCCCCAGATCCAATTTGAAACACCCAGTATAGGGGCAGTGGATGTTTCGTCCCCGTGATGACAGTTAATCCTAATTTGATTCGAGTAACTTTTAAGCCCCGAAAGATAACAGTCCGTGATAATGATAACTGACAAAGATAATTACGGGAATAAATTATTTTCAGGGGTGCTTGGGTGCGAAGCACGCGGGCCCCCGGCTAAAACGGTCTCCGGCCCTGCTGCAACCTTCCTCAAAATTTCGGTCGACTTCCTAACTGCAGATATCGTAGTTCTACAAATTGAGTAATTTAATTTAAGGGGGCAATGCTTTCAATTTGTCATATGTAATTGTTAAAGGTCACTGAAATATGACTGCTCATTTATGTATCGTATAGTCACCTAGCAATATATGTTGTTATTATAAATAAATTGTATAGAATGAAATACGCTGTGTTTATGTGGTCAATATACATCGTTTTCTAATTGCACTTTGTCTGGCTTCCTTATTCCTACCACTCAACAGGTTATGGGCCCAGGTATCAGGCATTGGCACTAGAAACGTGAATTCTGGAAGTGTTGTACAGAATAATAATAAAAAGGAAAGAAAAGTAATATTGACGTTAACGAAAACAAACGAAAACAAGCATGGCAAGATCTACTGATGAAAAATTTCACATACCACTGTTTGATGGAAACAATTTTGATAATTGGAAATTTAGGCTGCAGATGGTAATGGAAGAGAAGAATTGTGTAGAATGCTTGGAAGGTCCTAATGATACTTTAAAAGTGGAAGACTCTGACGATGCCGCTACAAAAACTGCTAAAATTAAGAAAATGGAAGAGTTCACACGACAAGATCGTAAGTGTAAACTCTTAATTACACAGTCAGTTGCAGACAGTCATCTAGAGTATATAAAAGATCAAACTACTGCTCAAGGAATGTGGACAGCTTTGAAAAACACTTTTGAAAGGAAAGGAATAGCTAATCAACTAATATTAAGGAAGCAGTTACTACAGTTAAAGATGGAAGAAGGAAGCGCTTTAAGTCAACATCTCTTGGAGTTTGATAAAATTATAAGAAACTTGAAAGCAAGTGGTGCGAAATTGGAAGAATTAGACATTGTATGTCACTTACTGCTAACTCTCCCAAAAAGTTATGAGATGATTGTCACAGCTATTGAAACTTTATCTAGTAATAATTTAACATTAAATTATGTCAAAGGGAAGTTACTGGACGAAGAAACTAAACAGCGCTCAAAATCTGACAAGTTGGTTGAAGATAATACTGCGTTTGCTGGAAAGACCGATTACAAAAAGAATTGGTATCAACATAAACAACAGCAACAAAGTTTTAACAAAGATGGAAATTGGTCACACAACTTTGTGTTTAAATGTCATGGTTGTGGAAAAGTAGGTCATAAACGAAGTGAATGCAGAAGTAAAAATGCACAAATGAGGAATAGATTTACAAAACAAAATAATGGAAGTGCCAACAGTAGTGTAAGTAACGAACATGATGATGAAGTAGCTTTCATCGTGGAATCTGAAGTTAAGGATGGAAAATGTACTATGAATTGGTTTCTGGACTCTGGAGCCACAGATCACATGACAAATGTAGAAGAAAATTTCTGCAAGTTATGGAAACTGCCAAAAAATATCAACATTTCTGTAGCAAAAAATGGTGAAGCAGTTACAGCACATAAAGCTGGAAATATACAGGGCTGGGTACTTGTAAACAGAAAATTGGAAAAATGCACAATTAATAATGTCTTATATGTACCTCAATTAAAATACAATCTACTATCAGTACAACGATTGGAATCAGCAGGATTTAAAATAATTTTTGAGAACAATGAAGCTAGAATTCAAAAAGGAAATAAGGTGATCAGCATTGCAAAACGGAAACATAAACTCTACGAAGTGGAACTCTTTCTTGAACTCACGGAATATAAAGCTAACTTGAGTATTGAAGAGAAGACTGATTTATGGCACAAACGTTTTGGACATATTGGTATGGAATCATTGCAAAACCTAAATAACTTTAAACTTGTTTTAGGAATGGAAAATGTAAATGTCAAAAACATTGAGAAATGTGAAACATGCATATATGGAAAGATGACAAAGTTACCTCACAATAACAGTAGAATTCGTGCAAAACGACCACTGGAATTGGTACACACAGATGTTTGTGGACCAATCACACCAACTTCATGGGACGGTGGAAAATACTTTGTGACATTTACTGATGACTTTACTCATTTCAATGAGACATATATTCTTAAGCTTAAAAGCGAAGTATTTGAAAGATTTAAAAATTTTGAGGCAAAAGCAACAAATCGTTTTGGAAAGTCAATAACTCGATTAAGATGCGATAACGGTCGTGAATATCTGTCAAACACTTTTAAGGAATTTTGTAAAACAAAAGGAATTACGATGGAATTTACAATACCCTATACTCCGGAACAGAATGGAGTTGCTGAACGAATGAATCGTACAATCTTAGATAAGGCAAGAACGATGATGATAGGAACGGATTTTGATAAGAATATGTGGAATGAAGCGGTTCGTGCAGCTGTTTACTTAATAAATAGATCACAAACAGCAGCATTAAAAAACAAAACGCCTGCAGAAGTATGGTATGGGGAAAAGCCAAATGTTTCAAAGCTACGAGTGTTTGGTTGTCTTGCATACTTACATATACCAGAAAGTAAACGTGGAAAATTTGATGCTAAATGTAAAAAAATGTGTATGATAGGGTATACACCTAATGGATACCGCCTATGGGATCCAATTAAGCAACAAATAATTAACGGAAGAGACATCTTGTTTAAAGAAGATAAATTTAAGTTTACAGAAAGTGTAGAACTAACTCTTCATGATATAGAGGAAACTCAAAAAGAAGATGGAACAATTTCAGAGGAAACTCAAAAAGAAGGAAAAGAGGAATTAAGAAGCGAAACCAAAGAAAATGAAGTATCAAGTAACACTATACGAAGAGGAGATCGCAACAGAAGGAAGCCACAATGGTATACTGATGATGAAATGTCGTGTTTAGTTGCGGTGAATGATGTACCTGCTGCCTTTGAAGAAATAGCAGCACATCCTCAGAAAAGCGAATGGGAACAAGCCATGGAAGAAGAATTTCAATCATTAATTAAAAATAAGACATGGGAATTAGTATCTTTACCGCATGGGAAATCACCAATTGATAGCAAGTGGGTTTACAAGAAGAAAACTAACGGAAACGGAAATATACGGTATAAAGCTAGATTAGTAGCAAAAGGTTTTCAACAAAAATTTGGAATTGATTATGAAGAAATATTTGCACCAGTTGCTCGATTAACAACTATCAGAACCTTATTAGCAGTTGCAAATCACTTTAACTTACTAAATGGTGTGTTGAAGGAAACAATATTCATGAAGCAACAAAAAGGTTTTGTTAATAACAATAATTTGGTATGTAAACTAAATAGAAGTCTCTATGGTTTAAAACAAAGTCCTAGGGAATGGATAGAAGAAATTTTGAAAGTAAAACAAAAATTAATGAATCATTTTGAAATGGAAGATATGGGCGAATTGCAAACATTTCTTGGTTTAAAGATTGAAAGAAACCGAGAAAAAGGAATATTAAGTATTACTCAAGAACATTATTTGGAACAAGTACTAAAGAAATATGGAATGCAAGAGTGTAAACCAATAAGTACACCGGCGGAATCAAAAATAAACTTACTTCAAGAGCAGAATGGTAATAAATTTGATAAGCCCTATCGACAGTTACTAGGATCTTTGATGTATAAGTCTACTGGATGAAATGGGACTTAAGTGTACCAAATAAGTGTCAATTTTAGATGTTTGTTAGGGTTGCAATAATACAGTGAAGTCCATTTATTATGCAATATAGGCATGTTGCAAGTTAATTGGTGTACGCACTTTACCATTGGAATATAGGCAACCCATTATACACTGCTAACCACTCTTGCCCCTGCCTACTGATGAATTTAAATTTTCAATTGTCAGGAATGTATTATTATTATTGTTTTGTTACCTATTACATTTTTTTTAACTAAGAACATGTTTTATTTTGAGGTTAAACTTTCATGTGTTGCTGATTTCGGTTAGATCATAGATGGTTAGATAAAAAAAAACTAGCTAACTGTATAATGGGTTGCCTATATTCCAATGGTAAAGTGCGTACACCAATTAACTTGCAACATGCCTATGTTGCATAATAAATGGACTTCACTGTATATAAAAATATTTCATTGAGGGGGAGTGTTAAAGGTCACTGAAATATGACTGCTCATTTATGTATCGTATAGTCACCTAGCAATATATGTTGTTATTATAAATAAATTGTATAGAATGAAATACGCTGTGTTTATGTGGTCAATATACATCGTTTTCTAATTGCACTTTGTCTGGCTTCCTTATTCCTACCACTCAACAGTAATGAATGCATGTAATCGTTTTTGTAAGATGTTTCGGTGAATACTGAACTTGAAAAAAAAATGAAAAACACCAAAATGCTCAGAAAAGTATATACCGAGGATGCCTATAAAACGATTTTTTAAAAAAGTAATAGTTAGGTAATTTATTCGGGAACCTAAAAATCCAATATGGCACCCATTTAACTTAAGGAAGTTGATACGAGTACCTCAAAAGCAGCCATTTTGAATTTTTCTTTGACACCATTTTTAAACTGGTCTCATCGGAAACAGTGACTTGCATAAGAAACTTTTTTGCATCTCTTATTATATCTAAGGAAGATATTTGACATACAAAAAAATTACAGTTTTCAGTTTTTTTTAAATAACTAACTGGTTCGACATTTTGAACTTTTGTTAACAGATTTTAAATCGGTATACAAAACTGCAAAACATTACTCATTTAACCAAATCTCCATCTTCGATAAGAATAGGTTACCCATGCAATCCCACTCGATTTGGGACACCCTGTATATCATTTTATCCCTGAGGGTGAATTTATTTTCTGAGCGAGCGGAGGGGGCGAAGGAATTATATAATCACCCAAGGGATTTTAAATGATCAGTCCTCTGGTATACAGTGTGTCCCAAATAGAGTAGTATTGCATGGCTATCTTTTTTATTAATAAAGATACAGATTCGGTTAAATGGGCAATGTTGTGCAGTTTTTCATGCTGGTTTAGATGCTGCTTAGAAACGTCAAACATTCCGAACCCTTCAAAAGATATCCGCAAAAAACCACAAAATCCATTTTTCGAAAAAGTCGATTTTTTCGCTTATTATAAAAGTTACAGAAAATTGTTTTATACAAGAGTTACTTGATTCATTAAGATAAACAAAAATATGTTTACAAAAAAAATATCGCAAAGGCCGTTTTCAAGATGTTGATAGCAACTTTCTTATTTTAAATGGGCGCCATCTTGGATTTTCAAATGAATAAATTGCATTTTTTTTTCTGCATTCAACGATGTATAACAATCTATTTTTGCCCCTATTTCATCCCCTTCTAACAATACAGGTGGATTATGAAAATATCCTTAAAGAGCCTTCCTGTTAGTAGAACACGTCCACGGATTTGTATTTTTTTATCTACGTCCAAATTTGAGATAAAAATTGAAAACCAAATTGTTACTCTATTTTTGAAAAGACGGTAACTCTTCTGGGTAACATATTCGGATAAAAGTATATTGGAAAAAGTTGCCTTAATTTTTGCCCAGGATAAACCCAGAACCCTGCATTTTCTACACTACTTAGGAAACACCCTGTATACTGATTTCATATTTGTTTGATTCATCTTTAACTCCAGGATGATTAAAATACATACTACTATAACCTTGTAGAGGTTTGATATTTTATTTTTACAGTGTAGATGTATGTTTTCGCTAACTGCACGTAGCTTGCTGTATGTTTTAATAAACAATTTGGAAATTTGTGAATTTAAAAATTAGCCAACACTTTGGCTCCGTATTTTCGGTTTTTTGGAAAAACGGTTCGGGATAGACAATTTTCGAAATGAACCTCTTGTAGTACACAAATTGACGAAGGTGCCTATAGAAGCCGAATTTTCAATTTCAATCAAATAAATGAGGAAACTAATAAACAATTACTTCAAAAATCAATTTTTTTTATTAATTACCTAATAATAATTTTGAAAAAAACGTTCTATAGGCACCCTCGGTATATTTTTCTGAGCATTTTGGTGTTTTTGGTTTTTTTCTAAGTCCACTATTGACTGAGAAATCTTACAAAAACGATTACATGTATTCACATATACGGCAAATTTGCAGCATTACCCCCTTAATGAAGTCTTGCAGTAGTTAGCCCAGAAAAGCTACTTTACCTGAATAAAAAACATTTCTTAATCTACCACCAATGGCTTCCTCTTCCTGGATTTAAAGAAGGCCGTTGCTAGCTCCATGGCTAACGTGGATATAATTCTGACACTAAATCCACGGCATTACGTCATGCGCATGTCTGGGGACTCGGAAAATTATTTCAGCTTCCTGAGATTATAGGGACAGAGGTGCGTACGATTGGTTGCCTACTCCCAAGGAGTAAAAGTCTTGTTTCTGAGAAATCTAATGATAATAATTATTAACTACAAACAAAATCAATCGCTCGGACTTAGAGAAACTTTGCTCTAGTATTTTTTATTGGTCATATTCAACTTGCAAATTAAAATCAATTTAAAATATGAAAATGTTTGAAACTTTCATAATGGAATAAGTCCCCGGACATGCGCAGTAGGTGCAGCTCGTATTCGCCCTTGACAATGACGTATGCCGTGGATTTTGTGTCAGAATTATATCCACGTTAGCCGTGGAGCTAGCAACGGCCTTTGAAAAATCAAAAATATACTTTCTGAAATTTTGCATGGGGTGATGATTTTACATCGTGAACAACTTTTATTAATGAAGTTTTGCGGTAGTTAGCACAGAAAAGCTACTTTACCTGAATAAAAAGCATTTCTTTATCTACCACCAAGGCCTCCTTGATTTGAAAATATCGAAAATACATTAATTTACAATTAGTTTCAAGTCAAGCAGGACTTAATCTCCAAATTTTTTTGTCAATCATACCTCTTTGTAACCAAATTCATGGACATACTATATTGTTGTTTTAAGATGGAAAATGTTTTTTAAAATTGGTTTTGACATGTTCATTAATAAAACATTTCTAGTGGTTCACTAAAAATGGACAGCCTGTACAAAACTTACTTGATTGCGTTGTACATATCATTTAACATCTCCTGATCAAAATCACTACCACCATTAACTTCTTTCAAATTCTTTTTAAAATCTTCCACAGTCATAGGAATACTCTGCTTTTTAGCATTATAATTATGTTGGTCGACATTTAACATAATTACTGCATATGCTAATGTGAAGGCTGCATCTGCATTTGCAAATGGCTCACCATTGCATTTCTAAAATCAGAAAAATTAAAAACAACTCTTTTTTAAGTATTGTTGAGATACACACATGCCAATGTTCAGCAAAATGTTCCAACAGCAATGAAATAAGTGGAGCTTCACCAGGGAGCCTAAAAGTTTCCAAATACAATCTCAGTGCTTCATCAACTCGTAACTCGGTGAAGTCGAACATTTTTACAAAGGCTTCTAAAATTTGTAGATTACTCCGCCCACTAATGTATTCCCCAATCATTTTTTTATCGAGACCAGGATTTTCCCTTAAAAATAGAACAACCTCCTGTGGATCCAGTTCAGGCTTTAGTATACCATGTTCTTGTAAAAATTGAATTCCTTTCTTTGGTTTATGATTAAAGTACTCTGTTCCTGTTGGAAGCCACTGAAAATATAAAGATCTGTATTATTTTATAAAACAATAGCTGAATTAAAAAAACTTACTCTTTTAATATTTTTAACAGCAACAAGTTCTTCCCTTGTTGGGATGCGTTCAGACACTTTCTGCCTTGAAAACTTTCCTATTAAATTATTAATATTTTCAATCATTTCTATATGATCGTTGGCACTATCTTGCAAGATATTTGCATTGGTTAAATCCAATTTTCCTTTATTCTTCTCATTACAATGTGTCTCTATACTTTCGATTACTGTCAATAAAGCATCCAGAGACAGTAAGTGGGTATGATAAATTCCTGAAGTGACAGGAAAAGCATTTTTTGCTAATAATTTAGTTAAATCTTCATATAAGTTGGTGCAATATAAATCACAATCATAATTCAAATAAAGTTCTGTAACTAATCCAGGAATTCTCCATAATTGCACAATATTATCAAGAGAAAGTTCTTTATGTTCATATGTTACTTTTAATGAATCACTAGTGATAATTTCAATTAATTTAGTAAGGTAAAATTCTAGTTGGAATTTTAAATGAGTTCGAAGGGATTCGAACATTAAAAATGATACTTGTAAATCAGCAGCAAATACAGACAATCGTTCAGTATTTAAGAGCTAGAAATAACAACATATAAGTACAATTATTGGTAATTATCAAATATGATAGTTACTTACTGAAAATAAATTTCTACATAATTCATCTTTAACAAGAGCCAATAGACTAGAATACTTTCCAATACTGTCTGCGCCTACTTCGAAAGCAACAGTTAATAATGTCAATCCTAAGTGTATCATGGCATCAGTATTCTGTTTATCAAGTGGATTACATAATGTGATTAAAAATCTAAACATTTCTCTAACACATATTAAACCATAGGGCACTAGTGCCCCAGTTGCTTCACTTTGTGGAGTAAACCGCACTCCTCTAGGATTAACATATTCTTCAATTTTCTCTTTTTCTAAATTATGCTGATTTACATCTTCTGAGAAATTAGATGGTGCACATGCTTCATCCGTTACTGCAGAAGTAATACTAATAATTTCTGTCTTGTCTACGTCTTTTACATTTTCTTCAATATTGCTTTGAATGTTTTCTGATTCAATTGTTTCTAGTAATGGTGTAATCTCTTTTTCTGAATTATAATCGATCTATAAAAATGAGATTTTTAATTTACAATTCAATAAAACTTAACTACCAAATAAATCATTAGTTGCGTTCAATTGACTCAGCAACTCAGCACAAGCACATATCGTGTTTTAGTTGCCAACCAATAGAATGCGACGTTTTCAAAAGCTAAAAAGTGATATATATTTGTGCCGAGTTTTTGAGTCAATTGACTCCAACTAAGAGTCTAATATGAATCACAGAAATTTATAAAAAGACAGTTTTAACTTTTTTTCATAAAAAATATGTTGTATGCAATTTTCCAACTCAAGGGAATTAGATTACCTAACCAAGTTCAACCATAGTACCTGCATCTCCTGGCCTCAAGAAACGTAATAAAACACCACATAATCAAATAAAATATAGATAAGGTTTGGCCATGAAAAATAAACTCACTATCTTTGTTACTTCCGAATGTATTAACCGTGGTTTCATAAATAAATTTCAAAACAGTTTACCTGATTTTCCATATCAGCACCATCATTTTCCTTTTTGTATGTATCATTAGTACTATCGACTGTGCGTGGACTTTGCACATTTATCACAATATTATTTTCTAAACTGGTTACAGGTTCAGTCTGGTCTAAATTTTCAGATTTCTCAAAAAATGTAGGTGATGCCGTATCTGCAGGTTCTACAGGACAGAGTTGTGGTGTGGCACGAGAAATTGATCCTTGCATATCTACAATGTTACCACCAGGGGTCATTGGGGTAGTAGAAAGAGGATTTGTTCGTAAGGATGTCGGTTTTGAAATAATCGGTGATTGCATGTCTTCATCTGAAAAATTAATTCATTAAAAAAAATAAACTAGTTGACTAGTCTTTACCTGTGGTTTTTTCATCATTCATTGACAATCGGTTATTTTCCGTATTTTTGTTTTTCCCTCTAAGCGATGTTCGACTTTTTCTTTTAGTGCGAGTGGATTCAATTGAACCAGGTTTCATTTTTAAATGTTTCATTCCTCCAACTCTTAAATCTTCAGGAAACTGTGGAAGCCTCATAAACACGAGTTGTACCATGTCTTTTAGGTAATGCTCTGCTGTTCTTCGTAAAAGCTCTATAAAAATATTAACATGTCCATAAAGGAAAATTAATAATTTCTATAAATATTTAAAAATTTTCCATTAATGGCTATAGAATAGAACCAAAATATACTTACCATTTAATCGTGTTTCAAAACATATTCTAAAACATGATAGCATAATCTCACATAGACTATCATTAGTTAATGCTGCACCTTCAGGAGATAGAGTTAAGGTACGCAGAACTTGCAAAATTTTCATTAATACTACTCCATCCGATGATTGGTCTGTACCAACAAACCGTGCATGTGTGACGGCATCAGCAATGTTATCAACAACCGTTGGCACTGAACTGTGTGTAGGGTCTAGAAATAATCTTATTTACTGGGTTTTCATTATAACAAAGTAAAGGGCTTACCAATGATACCATATGACAAAAATTTGTTAACAGCTGACAATGCTAGACTAGTAACTGGCCCCGTTGTTTCCTCTGATCTGATTACATCCAAAAAAGGATTTAAAAATACGCTAGGGTCTATTAGTTTGAGATCTTCTATTTTGTTCAGAATATCCTTTAAATCTTGAAAAGATCGCATCAAGATATCTAGTTCTTCATCCTGATGAGAGTGTGATGACCAGCGAACCCCTCGTCTCATCGCAGTCATTAAAATGGACATTTCGCCTCTCACGACGAATATTCCATTTCCCGGCAATGCCATTGTTAAACTATTTCTTTGAAAAACTGTTTACATTTCAATACAAACGTCAAAGTTCCAACACTACAATCTTCTCGTGTCAAATTAATTAACGTACACGTACATGTAACAAGTAAGCAACGTGATTGGTTGAATCTTTCCAGAGCTTTACGTTACTTCTTATGTAATGTCGTGCAATACCTAGAGGTAAGTATGATATTGGGAGGATGCTAAAATTATTCCTGTTTAAGTTTCATCACGATGGGGTTCTACAATGTTGCACATTATTTGTTCATATCAACTACTACTCAGCAAAAAATAATAAAATAATTTCAGCATTGGTTTTCAGTAAATATTTATTTATTATTTATTTTATTATTCTGACGTCATTTACCGTCATATTACGTCCGCTACATTACGGCACCGAAATTCCCGGGAACTATCAATCTGGGCCCGCAATTGACGCGCTTTTGCATGAACCAATAGAATTGCGCCATTTTCGAAAATTGTGCAATTCTATTGGTTCTCAGTGCGAGACGAGTACGCGCCAATTAAGGACCCGGCTTTAGATTAATTTCATATTTTGAATTACTAGCTACCTAAAATAATAACCTAACTACCTACTGAAGACAGTTACTGTTAATATGGATGGGCATTTATTCAGATAACTCGTTTGCTAACCAATCCATAGCTTCATGCAGACCATGTCCTTCTGTAGCACTTGTCAGTTGGACGTGCCACTAGAATATATCGTATATATTTTTTTAGTAGGTAGGTACCTTCCTAAGGCGCTTTCGAATTGCACTCGGGAGTAACCCGGAACTACTCCGTGATACTCGAAGTTACTCCCGCGTGCAATTGGAAAGTGTCTCGATAGTAGTATCTATACATACCTTTTGATTTGAGAGTTCATTAAGTTTTAATTTATCTATAATTTCATTAGTTGTCATAGCATTTGGTCGATCTTGTTTATTACCAAGTACAAGTAGAGTAGTGGTATTTTCTGTTTTTCTATCACAAAACTAAAAATATAAGTAGTACCTATTAAATACAAAAATGTCTAAAGTTTACTGTTACTAGATTACTAAATTCTTTAATGCCCATTCTGCTTCCTCACTGCGATCTGGGTCAGAGGAATCAATAACAAATATCGCAGCTCGAACGTTGTGAAAGTAGTGATGCCAAAGCTGCCTTGTTTTGTCAGTACCACCGGCAACATCCCATACTGTGAAATTAATATTCTTGTGTGTTACGATTTCTACATTAAATCCAATTGTTGGTATGGGCGTCACAGTTTGTCCCAATTTTAGTTTATATAACAGTGTCGTTTTTCCAGCATTGTCTAATCCCACTAAAAAGAAAACTGTGTTCTAATAGTAGGTATATTATTATACAAGTGTACTAAGAAGGTTCATTATAGCATGACTGGATTCGGAGCGAGTATAAGCGTAGCGAAGAGTGCTCCAATGGAGCGAATGCTACAATGTCACTTATTAAATCAGTATGATAGACTATTTTTTCTACTTTGCGCAATTTATGCCCGGTTTCTGGAAACAAATTTATGAGATCCATAACTTATGTATTCGATAAACAGTCAATAAGGCAGTCCATGACGTATCACGTGATCCTTGTAGAAGGAGCTAATTGGCCTATACGAAATTTGATCACGTGGCCTAATGTCATTAGAGTGCCCTATTCGCTGTTTATGGAATACATAAGTTATGGGTCTCATAAATTTGTTTCGAGAAACCGGGCATTATTTAACAAAAATTTGAATATTTTAATGAATTTACTATGTAGGGAGTTTCTATTGAAACAAGTGGGAACACTGCGGCAAGCTATTTTCAAAACTGTTGTTGTTTTCATTATTCTGAATCAAATGCATGTCATTGATATTTGCTGTTGATGCGACGTTTGATAATTTGACACATTAAGCAAATGCTACCACTAGAACCAAAATTTTACTAAAAACAGTTTCACAATAGCCTATATTTAAGCCTATATTATGAAACGGGTTTGTGCAGTTTCCAGTGTCACAATGGAGCTATTGTGAACGCGAAGTAGAAAAAGTAAATTTAAATCGGTTTGCTCTAATTACCCATCACGATGCGAACTTCCTGTCTGTTAAAGAGGCGCGAAAACAAATTTGATATTGTAACACCCATAGAGGTATATATCGAGATCCAAGGGTCCTAAATTTTTAACCGCACTCACCGAACTGAATGGAATAAATAGATGATTCATGATAGAGATCATCGAAGCGCGTCCGGTGACCTTATAATATGTACAGCTTACGTGGATTCTATTTAGTTGTCATTACGTGTACGCGAGGTATTTATATATGGGATTATAATATTACACAAACCGTGGAAATTAGGTATAATGTTTTTTTCGTCACACAATTATTATTTATTGGGATCCTATATTTTTAAAATTTACTCTTTACTCAAAATGCTACAACATCGAATTTTTAGAATATTATCCATCCGTATGAACTAATATTAAAAGAACAGTGCTCAGCTGCTCAGAAAAAATTCTTAGGGACTACGACTGTAAAAAGAGATCAGTAACGGATTAAATATTTAATCTAGAAGTTCAAACGGCCTATTACGAACACAATATAGAAATACACACTTTTTATAGAACTAACTGTAGGTATCTTGTAAAAACAGCATCACAGAATACTCAAAATATAGTAAAGGTCAATGGTAGCAAGCCAAATAAATTTAACGTAAACAAAGGATTGGGAGCTTGAGGGAGGGAAAGTGACATCAACCGAAGACCAATGGAGAAGGAGGACAAATGAGGAGGTAGATGAAATGTACGGTGGAACCTGGAATTGGAACACCCTTCACTGTGGACCATATAATGAGATTACCAGCAGACTAGGGGAAAAGGAGGCTGGAAGCAGCAGAGGACGACCTAAGGGAGAAAGGAGTAGTAAACTGGCACCAACAAGTGCGGCATACAGGAATAAGTGGTGGAGGCTTCCTAGGTAGAAAGGAACGTTCCGGGGACATTTGGAACGTTCGAAAAAGGTTTCATTCTTGTCCCCAGGTATATATGCTTATAAGAAACCTTTTGGAAACGTGTCAGAAACGTTGCGGTGGTCGAGTTTGAAAAAGAGCTCTGTTAATGGAGACAAACCAACCAAACGAACCAAAATCCATTTTAAATATAACTTCGTGGCTACACTAAAGTCCGTTTTTTTTTAAAGATCCACCACCTGTTGATTTCAGTTGGTATAATAAAAAAATTGAAATTTTTAGTAATTTTTGTCAATATATGGTAACATTGATTCAAAGTTCAATCAAAATGTTCTGTCAATTTATGCGTGCGCATCACTACATTTCAAATTTAAATTATTTAAAAATGTTAATTAAAACATAAAGAAGACTAGGTACTCTAATATAAGACTTATTTTTATTGATGAAACCCCGATTTACAAAAACGATTCTGCTACTAAATCTTGGACTATTGACAACCTTCCCAAGACTCCATCCTGGGTGTGTTGGGGTTTCTTAGATGGATGTAGTTTGCTTTTAAGACCCAGAAACAATGATCGGGATTATCACAAAACGATGAATAGTCAGCTATTTAAAGAGTGGATTAATCAATTAATTCCAGCTAGCTCTACCATCTGATGGTTTTAAAACTGTTATTATTTTTGACAATGCAATGCCCCATGTCATTCTGTCCGTTTGGAGAGACCTCCAATACATTATTCCAACAAAACTGCAATGGGAAATTATTTAATAAACTGTATTTAACTTACATGTACAAAAGTTCAATTATGGCAGCTGATAAATAATTTAGGACAAATGGACAACTTTATGTTCAAAATATACCGCCAATCGTAATATATCAAGGTGAAGATTCGGATACAGATTCAATAATCAATTTTGAACCATATCCCTCATATGATAATTCAGAATTTGAAACACCCGAATCTGATTCTGAAAATAATCCCAATTATTCTAATTCTGAATACTTTTTTCTATTCTTACCTCGAATTATTTATATATTAATTATTATAAAACTATAATACTTCTTATTAAATCGAGCAAATTTACATAAACTCAGCATATATCCACATAAATCAACAATATTTAACAAAATAAGTATATGAAAATACTTCTTGTCAAAATTAACCATTAAATTTATTAGTCCTAAACCTACTTTAAAAATTACTAAAAAATTTCACCAGCAGCATTGCCAAACATACTTTCGAGAGAAATTGCAAGGTTGGTGGATCTTTAAAAGAAAACAGACTTTATAATTTTGGGTACAAAATAACATCCGTTTCCTAGGCTGTGAAAGAATTTCAAAATCGTCAGAGACATGCGCGGACGAGCCGCAAAAATACACTGCACTTGAGTGTATTTAATAAATACCGCGAAAAGTCATAACTCAAAAACAATTGAAGAATTTTTTCACGATCTTCTTGATTTCCAAGATTCGAAATCAAGAAGGTCGGTATATCAACTCACGACCTTCTTGATCAACTTTTGTATCAAACATTTTTGTTTTGTAGAATAATGACAGAAAATTTATGTTTCCATACTTTTAACCATCTTTTAACTCGCCCTGTATATTACCGGGTGTAAGGCTGTGCTTTTAGGTGTATATTTTATGGGCAAAAATACATTTTAAAGTTCTCTCTATCTTTTCTGTACTAATGAAATACCTGGTCGCCCTTTAATAAATGTAAATAAAAGAAATGAATTATATTTTTACATTCGTTGCTTCAAGGTTTTCCCCAATATTATTAATAACTCCTGGTCACTTTGGGGAATTTTAAAAATTCATGTTTACGATTTGCATTTGGAACAATTTTCATTCTGGAATAACCTCTTTTCTGAGAAAAACAAATCGCGACAAGAAAGTATAAAAAGTTGGCCGTGAGGAAGAACAAAAGGAGTACCTGTTTATTCATTGTTTAAACTGTTTAAACGTTTACATTCAAAATTTCTTGTGCTATCCACCATCATTCCATTTACCATAATGTCAGCGTAAGTTGCCTTAATTTTTACTACAAGAAATAAATTTAGCCTTGCCAAACTACGCGCCTAAAGTACCTACACTTTGCTTATGACATCATAAGTGTCAGTTATAGTAATCAGGTGTTATCAATACTGATTTACTGATAAAAGCATAAAACGATTGTTGTAATGGGAGTTTTTAGTGCTAAACCTGTAAACATGGCTTCTCCTACTGCCGTCCTTGTTAAGGAACTTATTTCCAGTGATGTGGTTGTAATATTTTCCAAAAGTTATTGCCCATACTGTAAACTTGCTAAAGAGGTGAGTATACCATATTTAAATTTTAATATTAAGTAAGTAATAGAGAGAGAAATGTATACCTAACTGTAAGTTAACTACTAACTTTCAGGTCTTCGATAAACTTAACAAACATTACACTGCAATTGAATTGGATCAAAGAAATGATGGAGAAGAGATTCAAGCAGTTTTAGGCGAGATTACCGGAGCTAGAACAGTGAGTACTTATAGCGAATTCCAATCGCTGCACTAGATTGCACTAGTGTAGTGTGTTCAAATTTCAAAATTGACAAATCGTGGTTGCACCAGCCCCGTAGCCAGAACAAAATTTAAGGTAGGGCCACGAAATTTCAAGGTAGGGCCCCGAAAATTTTGACTTCTCGTAAAATGTATTAATAAATGATGTTAGGACATTGCCATCTTTTATACAGGGTGTCTCTAAACCTAGTAAAAGAAATTTACCAGCCGCTTCCTGACGCAAAAATAAGTCGAAAATGTCTATAAAAATTTTGTTCTAAACCGCAGCATAAGGAAGCTACACGTCTTTGAAAATGGTGTTGAAAAAACGGGAAACAATTGCATTTTAAAAACGGTTTGAGATAAAAAAATCGAAATTTTGCAGGCAGCCTAACCTATTAAAGGTATAAACTTTCTACTATTTTTTTTGTGTAAATTAACCAGGGGCGGTGCGAATGGGGGTTATCACCTTCTTCTTGTAACCCGTTTTTCTTAACCTTTTGTTTTTTCCATTTTAGTTTAGAGATTTGTATTCCCTGTTGCCTAATTAACAAAAAAGGTACTCTTGTTTCAACTTGCTTGGACTAACCGTTTCCTATAAAATGCAGGTTTTCTGTTTAGCCAAAATCAATTTAGAATGCTGGATTTCTATGTAAATTAATTTATTGAAAAATAAATTAAAATAAAAATAGTTACAGTAAGTGTTCGTACTGTTTATAATACCTTCAAGGTTAGGCTGCATGCAAAATTTCATTTTTTATCTCAAACCGTTTTTAAAATGCAATTGTTTTCCGTTTTTTCAACACCATTTTCAAAGACGTGTAGCTTCCTTATGCTGCGGTTTAGGACAAAATTTTTATAGACATTTTCGACTTATTTTTGCGTCAGGAAGCGGCTGCTAAATTTATGGTACTAGGTTTAGAGACACCCTGTATAGGTATCGTAGTTCGTATGTCCATGATTCAAAACTAAAAAAAACGGACAAAACAATTGTACGTAGTAATATTATGAACATGAATAGAGAAACAAAAACTTACGTACAAAAACTGGTAAAAAACAGAACAATAAACTACCTATAAAAACTAACTAGTAACTAGTATTATATCACAAAATAGGTTCAACAAGTTCATGAAGTACCAAAACGAAAACAAACTGCGAAGATGCAAAGCAAATCCAGCCCTGCGCAAATTACATTTAGGATTAAAAGATAGTTTGTTTTATAGTTTTATTCCTAATTAAGCACGTATCACATAATACAAAATATAAGATTCAAAATAAAGTGCGAACATTGCATAAGTTAACCAGACTTGTTTTCACCTCCGTGGTTGCTTTTTGATATGCGACTACTACTAAGATATTTCTAAGAATTTATTTTATTTTGTTTTAGTTATTTCATATACCGATTTTTAATTTTGTTCTCTAGTAAATAAAGTTCGTTTTCAGTGTACAGTTCCTGTCCTACGCGACAAGTTGCCAAAAATTTGAAAGTTTAAAGTAGGGCAAACACAATTTAAGGTAGGGCACGGCCCTACTTGGCCCCCCCTTAGCTACGGGCCTGGGTTGCACCAGACAAAAATAAGCAGGTAGTTTTTAACAAGTGTTACATCTGTGACTTGAATGTGCCTATATTTGAGTTTCCCTCTAAATTTTAACACCAGTGCAGTGCAGTCACGCGATTACACAATTCTAGCACACAACACTAGTGTACACTAGTTCAGGCTAGTGCAGCGATTGGAATTCGCTATTAGTTACAAATATTTCTACCATCAGTAGACTCACCCTCTCTCACATTCCTGTAAAAATTTGTCCTCCAAGATATCTACAAAGCAGGAAATTCAAAAATACATCAAAACTGTTTCAGAACGACTCTTTTGTCATTTTAAGGCCCAGTTGTATAAATCATTTGACTCCCAGTTCAGCCGATGCACGATCGATAGTCATGGGTACGATTGTTCTTAAGAATCATATCCATGATAATTGATTGTGGTTCAACTGAACTGACAGTCAAATCTTTTAGGCCCAGTTGTATAAACGATTTGACTTCCAGTTCAGCTGATCCGCGATCAATTGTCATGGATATGATTGTTATAACAATTGGTATCCATGACAATTGATCGTGGATCAGCTGAACTGGAAGTCAAATCGTTTATACAACTGGGCCTTAGCCCAGTTGTATCAAATAGTTGAACTCAGTTGAAGGTCAGTTTCATAATCAACTAAAGTCGACTAAGGACTTGTCTTTCAAAACGGATTTAACTCCCTGTTAAGCTAATCCATGATCATTTGTCATGGAAACAATTCTTGTAACAATGGTATCCATGACAGCTGACCGTTAGTTAGCTTAACTGCGAGTTACATTTGAATTGAAAGACCGGACCTAAATTTGAAGCTCCTTTAAAGTGTTGTAATATGTTTTATTTATTGTAATACCTATCTTAATGTTTGCAGGTTCCTCGAGTTTTCGTAAAAGGTGAATGCTTAGGAGGAGGTTCTGATGTGAAAGCTATGTATGACACCGGCAAATTAGTTAAATATTTTGAATAAGGTTGAGTTTTAATTACCTTGCTTTGCTATAAACATTTTTTAAATTTGTTAATTAATTTTGTTACTGATAGTATTAGTGAATATTAATTCTCAAATTATATTTATATTGCCATAATATGCATTTCAAGATATTGTTCAAAAGGTAAGATCAGTAAAAAAAATAGTAATCTGTATAATACCAAGAAAAATACAAATAAATTATCCAGCAATATTTGGTCAGCTATGACTAGTGTTTTTTTAAATTTTTGTGTGTAGTAGGAAGTGTTCTAGTTTCTAGTGGAGAACTTACAATCATGCTGACAAGATTTAGTACCTACACAGATGGATATTGAAGGATTTCAATCTAAAGCGGGGCATATCAAAAAATATTTAAAACTGTTTCAATAATGGAGCTGAATGGGAACTGAAATGATGTAATAAAGAACGCACCTCACTATATCTATATTTATAAGATTATTTTATTAATTACTTTTTAAAGTTTTGAGAGCTACAAATAAAATAAAATTATATATGAATCATATTGCATCTATGGTAGGGGTAACAAATTGGAAGAGACCACCTCATATGTCTAGATACTATTTTAAGGTGAGTGATGGGTATCAGCAGCTGTTTATTTAAAAATATTCTGCAATGTTCTATGGCATGTTAATAATCATAATTTATACATCGTAAAATAAAGTGATAAAATAATGGAAATACCATATGGAAAGCTTTTAATTTATGCATTAACCTTTTTGGGGTATGCATATTCGGGATATGGATCTGCATTACTGGGAAATTTACGAGATGCTGTTTTAGCCGCAGAAAACGTATTTGGCGACGTACTTAAAAATGTTATCTCTGTTGCTAAGAATTTTAGAAATTTACATGATGTCTTCGATGCTGCAGTTGAGGAAGAGTGCATTTTTAAGTGCCCCATAGCAGGTATGTGAGGTTATGTTGTTAATAATTTAGCAATAGATTTATCTTTATTAACTACACCAAAGCGATCATTATATACTTGCAACTGTGTTGGGATGAGTATTTAACCAAAGGAGTCTGAAAATTTGTACTTTAATGATTATTATGCAAATGTCTCGTCCTAACCCAGCGTAGGTAGGTATTTTAGAAATAGTCACTCTATAAACTTTGATATACCTAATAAAGCATATTAGTTTACATTGGGGAACACAACAGAATATTAATGTCAAAATAACATTTATTTCTGCAGTTGCGCTGATTGTTTTTACACCTACATTACCATTGTATGCAGGTAGTACCGTAACTAATTGTAATTACAGACGCTAGTCCAAAACCAAATAGAAATCATGTACCAAAAGCAAATGGATGTGGTTCCTTGGGGTTGAAAATTGATAGCCAATACTTGCCTGTAGCTGAAATGACAAAGTGTTGTAACGCACATGATATTTGTTACGATACATGTAATAATAACAAGGAAATGTGTGATCTGGAGTTTAAACGTTGCCTCTATAAATATTGTGATACTTATAAAAACAGTTTGGGAGAACCAATGGTAAAAGGTACATAATTTTATAACTACTGCTGTATTTTTTGTATTACTAACTAATCCCTATTTAATTTTTTCAGCATGTAAAGGAGCTGCCAAAGTATTATTTACAGGAACATTAACATTAGGTTGTAAATCATACCTTGATTCACAAAAACTAGCTTGTTACTGCCCTTCGTATGGCAGAAAAAAAGACTACAGTAAAAATACCAAATACACAAGGGGTGATGGAGAACTATAATATTTTGTCTAAATCAAGAACTTGTTTTAGATTTAAAAAAAATTTATTTATTTAATGTTATTTTTTGTGGCTGTTTAATAATATATTATTGTTGTTTTGTGTGGCTATGTCTTTTTGTTTATATGATTTTATATTCTCAATGTTTAATCAGGCCCAGTAATGGGAGAGGGGTGATGAGACTAATTCTCAGGGCCCGGTACTACAAAGGAGGCCTGTATTTAAGCTAATAAAGCATGTTTTGTTTTCAAAATGCGAGTCTTAATTTATACCTCTTTCTTAGCAGAAATAGAAGAGACTGTTGTTTATTGCACGTGCAACACCGGGGCCCGAATTTTCTAAGATGAACTCGATGTGGGTGTCTATATAATGCCGAAACTAGTGAACTGATTTTGATGAAATTTGAAGTGAAGGGGTATATCAAAAATTCATTGACAAACTATTTTTAAAAAATCCTAAACCAGAAGCGGAAGTTAGGACATGTTTTTTTTTTTTGGTAGATTTTTTTTCAGAAGCAGAATTTTAAATCTGAGTAGTATATATGAAAGAAGACCATAATTCAAGAGGAACAGTTTTTTACCGGAGTCTCTAACTTCAAAATGGCGCCCGCTATGAATTTTTCAAAATTTTGATCGCAAAAACCTGTTATCTGATTTGGTTGAGTAACAACTCGTTTGAAAACTTTTTGGCGGTACTACTATTTATATAATGAAGAAATCAAGAAACATCAATTTAGAAAATCCAAAAACGCGTCGCAACGGTGCTCTTCCAAAAACTTTCAAATTTAGAAAAATTATTACAAAAAACTGCCCACACTTCTTCTAAACTTAAAAATCCAGCTTGGCATTAGCATGCCTAGCTTCATTTTCCTAATTCTAGGTAGGAGAATGAAGCTGGCCATGGCGTTAGACACATAGGATCATGGCCAACTTCTTAATGAAAATTGGAAATTGATGCTCCTATAGCTCTTTTATTAGTCAAAATATAAAAGAAGTTTCAATATAAAAGTTGTTCAGTATAGAGCTCTACATTCTCCTAAATTTATAGCACGTCTACAGGGGGTTTGCTTTTCATGGCCGCTTCTGGTTTCACTTTGTGACCCATACCCAGTTATGTAGGTAAATAATATATGTTTATGATGAACACGTGTCGCGTAATTTTTAAAATTTAATACCCAATCATTTCGGACGAATTGCGGACCCATGGTAATAGATATACTGTGGTAATAGGAACTGCTCCTCTTGTTTCCATGAGAGGAAAAGTCTTTAAAAGGATTCCGATTAGTTTTGAAACACCCTGTATAAGTTGTGTTTTAGAACTACTTTGTACTGTGACTTTGTAGATGATTGTAACGGGGAAACCCAGTCCGAAGTTTTCAGTTGTTTTATGGGAAGGTGCAACAAAGAGAAAATAACATGTTACCGGTTCTGTTATCGTCTAGATTATGTTTTCTAATTAGAGATAAACTAATTAATTTTCCCCTTAATTATAATTATTACCATAGTTAATATTAAACAAAGAGTGAAAATTGAATGAGCTAAAATTAATTAATAAAATTTGAAATTCAAACAGTGAGCGATGGCAGCGACCTCTTACTGAGATTATTTCGCTATTGTTAGATCAAAACGTTAAATTCGAAATTCGGGTCACTCTTGGTAATTCTTGTTGTTGTAATAATAAATTATGTAAAAGGTTGTCAATTTTCAAAGTAATGAAAAAGTATCACAAAAAATTGTTTTTATTTACTCCAACTGTTGAATTTTTAAATTTTTAGGTGACAGCAATGCATATTTGTGGTTTGAAACTAGGTTATTTGAACTAACTTGCTAACGTGTTTTTCTAGTGTTGTGGGTGATCGTACTTCTTTTAGAGTGTTATTATGTCCTTTTGTTTCAAAAATCTACAATGATGTAATAAAAAATGGAAAGGTAAGTTGATAGGACATATTGGCATGTGTTTATTCCAAATATTATATGCAATTGTTTCCCGGATTACTAAAGTAAAGCTTTGGAGGTTATATTGTGGTTGATATGGAGGGAATTCGGGATATAAGTGGTCGTTTGTTGACATTTATCTACATATAATATGATTTAGGTATTTCTGCATCTACATGGCCATAAATAGGTATGAATAACATCCTTTTATAAAAAAAACAGTAATTATTTGTAAACAAAATATCCATCCATTTGAGGTTGATTGTTGACTGATTCTAAATTGACAATAACATCGTTAATAAGTTGACTTTAAAAATAACAACTGGAAGAATTTATTATTACACTTCATCCCTTAACAATGACTGATATTACTGGTTGCATGTTGGCTAGTTTATAAAATATACAGTACAGAGCCTACCTCGACCTATGTCCCAACCATAAGCTTTACTAGAGGGATCTCTTATCATTTTGCCAGTCTGTAGGTGATAAAATTTTTGTTAATAAAATAACCGAATAGTTGATTATGACTAATTGTCTGTGTAATTTGTTGAGAAATACCTACATTGGATCTTGTCTCTTATCTTGTCCTACTATATTTTGTCTTCACTGACCTTTTATCTTCTACAGGGTGATCATTTGAAAACGATCCACCCCCAATATCTCGGTGCACAAAGCTTTCTAAAGAAATCGCCGAGACACGTCAACAATATTAATGAGGGGGACAAATTTTTACATAAAAGTTACATAACACGTTTTATCCCCCCACCCTCCAGAGCCTCCTCCTCAAAAATTTTAAATGGCAAGGGGGGTTGTGTGATACCTCATTTGAAAGGCCTATGGATTACCTACATTTTGACGTTTTGCTTTTTAAAATCGGTTGATTCGTTTTTGAGATATTAAGGGAAAAGTGTTTAAGTTTATTAAAACAAAAGGGAGCTTTTAAAACGCATAGCAGGCATTACTGGATGTTTTATTGTCACTACTTGTCAAAGTGTTTGGCAATAATAATTGGTGATGTTCGTTTAAATTAAAATTGATAGATTTGTTTTTCAGAAATTTAAAGAAATATAAAAATTAAACAAAATAGCAGGCTGTGCAGAAACAATTAAATGATGTTTTGACGTTTGTGCAAATTTAATATTACAGTGATTACAGTGTTTGTGTGTTTTACTTTGCGGTTGGAGATTTTTGTGAAATTTAAAAAATGGTTTACACGTTAGCTGCTTCATGTACAACTCTAGGCTGATATCTTTTTTTATTCGCAACAGATCCACTTTCTCTAAATTTTCCGACCAACTCCAAAACATACTTGTGTGAAACATGCTTGTCCGGATGATTTTCGTTGAAAGTGGCAACGGTTCTTCGGGCACACTGATTTTCGGCACCGTATAAAAATAATTTCAATTCTTTCAGCTAACGTGTAAACCATTTTTTAAATTTCACAAAAATCTTCAAACGCAAAGTAAAACACACACAAACACTGTAATCACTGTAATATTAAATTTGCACAAACGTCAAAACATCATTTAATTGTTTCTGCACAGCCTGCAATTTGGTTATTACTTTCCCATACCACTACTGGTATAGGGAAGTATTGATATCATGAAAATTTTCGAAGTCGAGATTTTCGCGGAAATACGTGTTTTGGGTCCCCAGGAACCCAAAAAAGTGGTCTAGAAAAAATGTCTGTCTGTGTGTGTGTGGGTGTGTGTGGGTGTGTGTGTGTGTGTATGTGTGTATGTAACGCCTGTAACGCAAAAACTAGTGAACCGATTTTGATGAAATTTTAAATGAAGGGGTATATCGAAAATTCATCGACAAAATAAGCTTTTCAAAAAAATCCGAAACCGGAAGCGGAAGTTAGACATGTTTTTTTGGTATCATTTTTTTCAGAAGCGGAATTTTGAAAATTTGAGTAGGGGATATGAAAGAAGGCCATAATTCAAGGAAAACAGTTTTTTACCGGACTCTGTAACTTCAAAATGGCGGTCGCTATGAATTTTTCAAAATTTCGACTTTAACGCCCCATAACTCAAAAACCAATTATCTGATCAGGTTCCGCAACAACTTGTTTGAAAGCCCTTTGGCTGTACTACACCAGGAAAAAAAATTATTCACTAAATCCAAAACCGGTCGCAACGCCGCTCTTCCAAAAATTTTGAAATTTTTGAAAAATTATTACAAAAAAACTGGTCTAAGGAATTTGTTTAAATTTTCTATACGTATGCAGCTTGGTATTAGCTACATTTTTGTTTTTTGATGAATGCCAGAATTCCACTGTGGCGCCCTCTACGAGATTTTGAAAATCGGAAATTGATGCTCCTATAGCGCCTTTATTAGTCCAAATATGAAAGAAGTTTAAATATAAAAGTTATTTAGTATATAATTCTGCATTTTCTTACATGTATATCACGTATACAGGGCGTTTGCTTTCCACAGTACAATAAGCAACTTTGTTATTTTAAATGAAACACCCTGTATATTATTATATAATTGAATGCAGAATTTAATTGTCTATCATATAGTATAATGTATTCATGGCTAAAAAGTACGGTTGATGAGAAATTCGTGAATTTTGAACTTTAAAACAGTGTAGGGTGAAATTTGTAAGTGCCGATATGTTCAAGTGACCATGCGCGGGACGGGAATTCCTTGTCGCCGGCTAATCCTAGCAGCCTATGAATATAAATAATCACACATGCGCAGATGAACACAATCGGCACTTGTGTTAATTTTCAAGTTTAGTTTATCGGTTGTGGCGAACTATCACTTTCGCTGCGTATTACGCTATTGGACTGCCAGCATGGGCGGATTTTCTTTTTTTTCAAAATGTTGTTGAATGTTGTTTGACATGCTGTTGCTTTAATATTTTAGCGAAAATAGTGCCTTAGTGTCACTAGTGTTTTTATTAGTGGCATGCGCCTATTGGCGTCGTCCGCACATATCAATGTTTTTCAAGAATATGCGGAAGACGCCATCATATAGCATCTGCAGCATTTCCTCCTCATTAAGATTTTTCGGATTTTTGAAATTAATTCTGCGATTTTTTATGCCCGCGGGACCAGGCTGATTATTGTCTATATCACTAATTTTAAAATATATCGATTATTATTAAAAAATCGAAAAAATTCCAAACGAAAGCTACACTACTTATAATAAACCTCAAAGAATGTGCGGACAATAATACATGCAGGTTCGTCCAGAGCGGAGTGAATCATACCCGCTGCTAGTTAAAGCGGGCGAGTACGCCATATGGCGTCATCCGCATATAGTTGGGTGATCTACTGCCGCCAAATGGCGGGTTCCGCAGCGAAGGTGCTATACTGTTGAATACCAAAAACGAATGTTTATTTTTAGTATGGGAAAGTCCAGGGGAGGTTTGCACCTCCACTTTTTATATTTCTTTAAATTTCTGAAAAACAAATCTATCGATTTTAATTTAAACGAACATCAACAATTATTATTGCCAAACACTTTGACAAGTAGTGACAATAAAAGCATCCAGTAATGCATTATGACAACAGCCTGCTATGCGTTTTAAAAGCTCCCTTTTGTTTTAATAAACTTAAACACTTTTCCCTTAATATCTCAAAAACGAATCAACCGATTTTAAAAAGCAAAACGTAAAATGTAGGTAATTCAAAGGCCTTTCAAATGAGGTATCACATAACACCCCTTGCCATTTAAAATTTTTGAGGAGGAGGCTCTGGAGGGTGGGGGGATAAAACGTGTTAAGCACGACCTTCTTGATTTCCAAGACTTGAAGTCTCTGTCAAGTCTCGGAAATCAAGAAGGTCGTGGTGTTAAGTAACTTTTATGTAAAAATATGTCCCCCTCATTAATATTGTTGACGTGTCTCGGCGATTTGTTTAGAAAGCTTTGTGCACCGAGATATTGGGGGTGGATCGTTTTCAAATGATCACTTTATGTCTCTGGAATAGATTTTCTTTGTTTATTACTCAAAACTGCTCTACAATCTTTATTTGATGTCCTTTCTGCTATGATTGGTATATTTTCAGTGATTATTATTTTTTTTTTAATTGCAGGTTCCACTTCTAATAGTGCAACAATAAACTACTGGTGTAAACACTAACGTACTAAAATGTTCAAGGCATCTACATCTTCTATTTAAATTAATAGCTGCTGTTCCATTATGTAAGTAGATATGGTTTAGTTTTGAAGTGTATACAGGGTGTCCAAGATAAGGAGCACATGCATGGGGATCTTGTATAAATTAATGGTCTGAGAAGAAATGTTCAGCGTATTGAGGACTACTACATTCACCATTCTAATTCTATACATTTTGCGCAGTTTTCAGTGCAGGCTGAAAAATCTTAAATTTTCAGTTTTCTGTTTCTTTGGTGAAATTTGATTATTATACGTAATCGCACAAAATGGTTTTGATATCATTAAGACATTTTTTAAAGCAGATTTGAAATCTATTTAGATTTTTTTGTAGGTTTTCAAGATATTGATATTTACTTTGCTTTTTAAATGTGAGTCAGAGGCGGCCATGCCACTATCGCAAAGAGTTATTTTTTTACTGGAGATAGACCAACCAAACGAACTAGTGAAAAGAGAGGCATTAAGTTTGCTTTTTCAAATATGCCTCAGAGGCGGCCATGCCACCACTGTAAAGAGCTTTTTTGTCTGTTTCCGCTAGTTTGTTTGGGATAGGATAGCAAGATACAAGGAAACCCAAGTTTTGTTTATCACGATTCCTCAGCACCATCGTCTTTACTAGAAGTATCGAATTCTTCACCGACACGAATAATTAAAGGAACTATGTCATCTTTATCAAATATCAATTCTCTTTCCCACCATGATTTTATTTCTTTTTCCGCATGCTTAATAGAATGTTTCCACATTTCTGGGGTTATGCTACTTAAAGCTTCTTTCCACATATTGACAGCATTTTCCATTCCACCTCCATCCCTTCCAATACGATCACTGTTATAGGGTTTAGCTATCCCCCATACATTTTCGATTGGATTAAAAATACAATGGTAAGGAGGAAAATAGGCACTCTGTATCCATGTTGTTCTGCTAGTGTATCAACAACAAACTTTTTTGGGGGTTTATTTCTAAAAAATAAATTTCATTAGGATTTACTTTAAACTTTCACTTAATTTCACACTTACAATGAAACCAATTCCAACAGTTGTGTCTTTAATAAATTATTATTACATTCTATTTTATGCCTCCTCAACCACTTTGATATTTGTGGCTTATTCCCGGAACTATTGGGGATTTTTCTTGCAAGAAACTGGTAACTAGCATTTTCCATGATAATTATGGACCGTCGATCACGTGATCTATGACTTGTATTACTTGTTATCTCAAATGAACTATAGCTCCACCAAGCTTACAAATGCTCCGGAAAATATGTCAACTAAATTTTGAAAGACAAGGCGCGACAATAGGTCAACCAATAGCAAACAATTATATTCGAAAGTACATTCACTGAAAAAATTCAATTGTCGTTTGAAATTTTAATAATTTCAGTGTTTGTCAGATTGTTTTGACGTTTAAAATCTGAGAAGTATAAATGCTAAATCGAGGAAGATAATTCATTCTGAAGTCAGAAATATCATTCGGAAGGTCATGAAATTCTTCGAATAAAAAGTATTTACAATTATTTAAATTTGCCGCCTAAATGTTTTTATTTTGACTGTACTTTGAAATATTATAACAGCGCCGGACACGCCCCCTTTTGACTTTGTAAGCTTGGTCGAGCTGTATATGCATAAATTTTCCATAGGGTTGATATAGTTACAAATTCTGATTACTTTTTTCGTTCTTTTCTTCTCTGCGAATCATTAAAAAACCATGGTCATAGACATTGTTTCATAAAATGGTAAAAACGTATACCTATCAAAATCGGTGGTCTGTGTTTTTATTTTATTTTTTCAAAATACGAACGTGTTTTAATCTTAAGATTTTAAATAAAATAAGTAATTATTATTGTTGTTACTTTTACAAGTGTGTTAGTTTTTTGATTTTGAAACAAAGGAACTACAAGCGGTGACTGTAGTTTCACCACTGATTTTGATACCAAGAGTCTCCTGTCCGTTTTGGAATATTCGGCATTCTTTATAAATTTTTCTATTCTTATTACTGAATCAATAAAACTTATCTCATGGCACGCTTTCGGCTCATATAATACTTGTCTAGCCCAGACTGCACTATGCTCATATTATAGTACATTGCAGTTATGAGGTACGAGTGATATTCGTTAAACTTCTTCATTGCGGGCTGTATTTATATGTATAAATGAAAAAACATACATTGAGCCAGAAGAAATTGCCTCGAAAGCCGTTTATGGTCCGTGGGCCGTAGGTTGCCCATGGCTGATGTAGACGTACGTTACTATTTATCACGGTTGCTCGTTAGTCATGTTTAATATCTTGAAATGGCAGTACCATTTTTTACTCATCAAGATCATGAAGGTTAAGCAAGGTCACTTAAAGTTGAGACATAGTGATCAAAGCTACCGCTTGAGAGTTGAGTACCTCAAAACTATGGTATAATATTAACTGAATTTATAAAAGAAACACCTCTGTGTTGGTAAAATAATCTTATAATAATTATGAATAATCTGATCTGACACCGCGTGGTGTCTTTGATTATGAGAAGAGATCACTTATCTGTGTAAACCTATATGTCAGTGTTATGTATTCGAATATCTACTTTTGCATAGATTCGTAATGATGCTTAAGTTTATATACAGTTTACTTTCATGTATGTGTATGTTTAGGTTTTCCAGCAATTCTCAACGGGAACTAAACTTAGACGAGTGCAAAACTAAAGATCGAGTGGAATGTCATCCAAATAAACATAGGTACTTATTTATTGAACAGAGATTCCTACACATTCTTAAGTAAAGTATTAAGTTTTTAATTTCTATCAATACCTGTGTTTAGGTCTGGTAGAGATTTGGAATGCAGACAAAGATGGGAACACAGTAAAATACAAGATGGGAAACGATATTATGAAGATAATAACACAAAAAGTGTGGTAGGTGAACATAACTCCAAGCGAACTTTGGTTCGTGCTAAAGAATCGGAGAGTAATGTACCTAATTCTACAATAATGATAAAAGGATTTCCTTATCATATAAAAGAAGCTGACATTAATCAAGAAATTCTTCTTTGTGGATTAATGCCAAAATGTATACGTGTAATTCAAACAAAACGTAGAAAAGTATCACTTGGTATTGCTTTTGTTGAGTTTTCAAGTCTAAACGATGCTGTTAAGTGGATGGATATAAAAAAGGGTGTGTTAGTCCTCCATAATCGATATCCTGCTGTTATGAAGTTTAGTCAATTTGACCATAGCTTAGGAAAACTAAAGAAGAATCCGGAAGTTGTTCTAGAGTGGCCTTGTGTTAAATGTGGTGCTCTAAATTTTAGGAAACAAGAAAGTTGCTATAAATGTCAGTCAACTCGTACAGAAAGTATTAATGGAGGAAATGGTACCGATGAAGTATGTGATTACGCAACAAAAACAATTATCCTAAGAAATTTAGATGCTTTAACAAATGAAGAATCAGTTATACAGACTTTAAATACTATAGTGCCTGACGTAGCAAAAAAAATTTCAGCAGTATGTATTGGCAGGGATCCTCTTACTTCATTATCAAGAGGAGTTTGTTACTTGCAAATTGATTCTCTTGTTGATGCATTAGTTGTATACAGAGCCCTTACATCATTTAGCATTCCATTGAATATTGATGGTAAAATAGCAATCGTTTCTTATTGTAAAAATAATTTAGATAGTACAGACAAAGATCACTCTCAAGAGGTGCACTTTCCATGGCCAAATCCTAAAGTACCTGCCACAAATAGTCAAAGTGATGTAAAGAACTTGGCTAAATATTCACCAATAAATAAAACTCTTGTAAGCTATCAAATGGATGGTACAAATGCTGCTGCTGCAATAGTGGAATTAGCTATGAAAAAGAAACGTGGAAATAGTTTTACTCCAGCCCAATCAATTGCACCAAATGGGATTGATGGGAAACATTATCCTATTCCAGATATTACTACATACACATATGAAAGTGTTAGCGGTTATTATTATGATTATTCTACTGGTTTATATTATGATCCAACTTCTGAGTATTACTGGAATAATGAAATACAAAAATATTTGTATTATGATCAAGAAAAATTGACTTATATTCTTTTACCTGAATACACTAGTACTTCTGAAACAAGTGCGGTAAAAGTTGACGTTGAACATAAAATTAAAAAAGTAAAAGTAGATAGGATTGAAAAAGAAAAAAAAAGTTGTCAAACGCATGGAGCGTTAGTCCAAGACTTTCACCAAAGCAACTAAATTATAAATCCTTTATACACTTTGCTTATACAGGGTGTCTCTAAAATATGGTGCCATAGCGTAACCACAGATTCAGGGGATCAAAATAAGACGATTTAACGCAACTTACCTCTATCCAACGCTATTCAACGCCAAAGATCTTCAAAAAATTTCTATATTTTTAAATAACAAAAGATTGTTTTTAGCGATTAGGATGACATTTGGGCTGTGATTCCTTACAGGAAAAAGGTGTTTTTTGACATAATTTTTTTGTTCAGGAGGATCACGTAAGTGGTCAAAGGTGATCATCCACAGTCAAAGAAGCTCATATCTTTTTAACAGTTCGGCCAATAGCTTTCAAATTTTTTTTACAGGGAGACATTCTTATTTCAAATATTTTTTGTCTCTTGTTTGATTTCGGTATATGCCATAGTTTAGGCTGAAAAAATAAATTTGGTTGGCCGCAGTGCATTTCTTAAAACAGATGTAGTAATCTAGTTGTCCCGTATGTTGAGAAATAAATCACGAAGAGACAATTTGATATAAAGTTTATTACTAGCAAGTATGTAAAGGGTGACGCAAAATAATCTGAACCATTTGTGAGTCAATGGTTCAGCTTATTTTGTACCACCGGTAAATTAATAGATTTACAGCAAATGCTCAATGTGACCACCATTTTCCCGGATGCAAAAGTTGATTCTACGCAAAAAATTGTCTCTTCGTCATTTATTTCTCAGCATACGGGACAAATAGATTACTACATCGTTTTAAGAAATGCACTGCAGCCAATCAAAGTATTTTTTTTAACGTAAACTATGGCAGATACCGAAATCGAACAAGAGACAAAAAATATTTGAAATAAGAATGTGTCTCTGTAAAAAAAGTTTGAAAGCTATTGGCCGAACTATTAAAAAGATATGACCTTCTTTGACTGTGGATGATCAACCCTTGACCACTTACGCGACCCTCCTGAACAAAAAAATGATGTCAAAAAACACCTTTTTCCAGTAAAGAATCACATCCCAAATTTCATCCTAATCGCTAAAAACAATCTTTTGTTATTTAAAAAAATAGAAATTTTTTGAAGATCTTTGGCGTTGAATAGCGCTTTAACGAAGCAATTTCGGATAGAGGTAAGTTGCGTTAAATCGTCTTATTTTGATCCCCGAAATCTGTGGTTAAGCTATGGCACCATATTTTAAAGACACTATTTATTTGTTTTATTTTTTCAAGCATTTTAAAGTTTTTTATTTATTTTTTAATATTCCTACTTAACTAGTCGCCTATTTATTCTTGTAAACAAAGGAAGGCTGAGCTATAAAGCAAATTAAATATTTTTTTTCTTTTTGAGTATGTTTTTGAATAGAAGAAAATTTAAGACGGGTGATTATGATTTCGTATTCTTTGTATTAATAAGTTCAGGATTGCATTTTATTTCCTAGAGTTTTATATTCATTATTATTATTATTTATTATTTTTATTTTTTAAGGAAGGAGGCATTTGATTTGTTTTCAGGAAAGAATGCAATTTTTAAGGTGGATCCGCAATTGGCGCGGCATGCCGCAAGTGATAAGTCGCATCTAGCCAATCACAGACTAGTATTAGGGTGGATCCGTAATTGTCGCGGTACGCGGCACGCGGTAAGCCGTATCTAACCAATCACAGTATACATCGCGTGCACGTGACGTCACACCGGCGTAGGAATACATTCTCAGAGTGCTTGTAGGTAAAGCTGGCGGACTTACAACGGTTGTTTACGTGCATTAGTTGAATGCTTTTTTGTTGTATTTGCGTTAATTTAAAAAGTTCCGATAGTTTTGTAAGAAAAATGAGTGCCAATAAGAGTGATTACTTTAAATCTTTAGTGCCAAATGTACAGACTCGCTATTTAGAGAAATTACAGTTAATTAATAACGTTGATCCATACTTGGTAGACATGTCCACTTGTTCCAAAGAATTATGCGATTTCCCAAAAATAACATACTTTGACATTGTGTTCAAAAAAAAGTACAGACACACAGGAAGAGTTCAAGCTGTACAAGAGCTTAGAAGCATATAATTTATTTATTTGTAATTGGGTAGAAAACTTATGTGTTATGCCAGTTATGCAAACATTCATAATACAGCGTGAGTCGGGAGGAAACTGAAAAACGTCGGGTGTGTGTTCTACACAAAAATATAAGACAAAAAACCAAAAAGTTGTTATCCGATTTTTGAAAAAACAAGCATCAGATATATTTAAATTTTAACTGCACAACTTGAAACTTTGAAGACGCTGTATCTTGAAATAAAACAAAAATCGTATAACAACTGTTGGGTTTTTTTGTCTTATATTTACGTATAGAACACACACTCGACGTTTGTCAGTTTTCTCCCAACTCACCCTGTATATCTTACTATCTCTGCTTTTCTACATTTTCTTCTAGCGTATCATTATAAACTGCCTACTGATCTTTTATAACCCATATTTTGTGTGGGAATCCAGCCTGAGTTATCCTTGTCCTCTAATTGTTTACATATGGACGAACAAGACTTCAAAATTTGTAATTAGGATATTTTACAATTACTGTTATTATTTACTTGTTTAAAAATATTTAGAATATATCATTTCATACTTCAATTTGAGTTCTGTCAAGTCATCTCTTTTTACAGCCAAAGTCCATGCTTCACGTCTTTCCTGATGGGAATCGAAAAAAAAACACCTTGTCTCTTGCACCATTACTGCCACAATTTACAAGTTACAACCGCACATAAATTTGGCATTTCTAAAAAATATATTGTTACCTGCAACATTAGGTAAATGAATGAACTTTCGTGCGACTTTAAAGTGGTTTTTATACCTTGTTACAACAGAAACAACGGGTACCTACTACCACAATCTATCCTACAATGCTTTACTCGTCCATAGATATTAATATTGTTCTAAAATATCCTAGATCACTTCACAATTCACAAAAACACTGCTTTACACCTCAAACGTATATGAAATAAACAGACCGCTTTACCTACAAGCAACTTGACCTTGGTTTGAGAGGTTGGGTTAGTCACGTGATGAACGCGATGTATTACGAGTCTGCGATTGGGTAAAATATGGCTTACCGCATGCCGCGTGACGCGCCAATTGCGGATTCATCTTTAGAACTTGTCTAGTCACGTACATACATTATATTTCATTGATGTCTTCTTTTGTATTGTCTTGTTTTGTCTTGTCTTGTCTTGTTTTGTCTTGTTACGCACACACACCCCCACACAAGACTTTGTGTAGCAAAACATTGTTTAGACTTTAAAATATACTTAATAATTTCGATCGTTATCTTTAAACAAAGAGTAACTAAGTAAAGAGTTTCAATTTAGATTTTTTAATTTAGTTATGTCTCTGTTAATATTTTCTTTGCCAAGAAATACAATACAATCAACTAATCACTATAATCTATTGCTCCTTTTTATTTTTTTTATTTATTATTTTTTATATTTATTATTTATTTTTATTATTTAAGTTTTGTACCAGAATAGTTACATACCTATAACGGCTTACAAAAATCATTGAAAAGGAATATGATTTTGCTGTGAACTGTTTCATGAATATTTGTATATCAGAATTTTTCTTTACTTTTTAATTTTATTAATAAAGTGGAGAAAAAATCTTCCAATTTTATTCTGGTAAAGTAAAAAAATCCGGAAAGGCAATAGGTAAACCAACGGTTGGAGTTTCATATATGGCGAGTACTGCGAAACCTTGGTTGGTTACTTTTTATTCTTTATTAGTAAGACGATTGTGAGATGTTATCACATGCAATACCTTGTTTCTGGCATAATATTACATTATGAGACTCATCCTAGAGGATGTAAAAAAATGTTTTTTGTATGTAGATGTTGCACTTTTATAATGAACAAATAAATATACCTACACCCGTTTTTAAATGTTCCTATGAATTTGGTATTTTATAATTAATTCAACAACTAATTTAGATTTCACAATTCTTTTAATTCCTCCTGTTTTTTTTTCAGCAAAAAATGAAAATAATTAAGGGTACTCGAGGATGTGTATTTTGTAAACAATCTGCCTTGGATGAACTTGATTTTGGAGAATTAAAAGTTACAAAAAATTTACGAGCCCATTATTATTGCTTGGTAAGTTCAAATAATTTTAGATTTTATTGCTTTTATACTTAAATGTACAGGGTACAAGATAAGGAGTGCATGCATGGGGATCTGATAAATTTTGCGCAGTTTTCAGTACAGGTTGAAAGATTTAAAATTTTCAGTTTTCTCTTTGATTATTATAGGCAATACCGCAAAATGGTTTTGACATTATTTAGACATTTTTTAATGCAGATTTTAAATCCCTAAATATGCGTCACGGTGGCCATGCAATCACTGCAAAGAGCTCTTTTTTCCTTTCTACTGATATAAGGTTTGAAGAATTTATCTTGATAAACAGTCAAGTTATAATACAATCAGTTTTTTGCATACAGCTCTGTTAAAGGGGATAGACTAACCAAACCAACAAGTGGAAAGAGACAAAAAGTCTTTGCAGTGGGGGCATGGCCACCAATATCTTGAAAACGTAACCTGAAATGCCTCGCCCCCCCCCCTGTGAAGACGGGATGAAATTTAAGTTTGATACTGTTTTGAGTAGTAGTTACTGTGTAACACAATTCAAATAAAATTATTTCATCCAGAAGCACCCCAATTAGGGGAGGGGCTGGACCATTCGTATTTATTATTTTACTGGTGCTAGTAAAGAGATGGAGACAACTATAAAATAGTATATTATATTATTAGGAGTAGAAAGAGTTCTTTTTGTGTTGAGCTCATATTGCGGCCGAGGCGCACGCGCCGAGGCTGTGCAAGTGAGCGAAACACAAATAAGACGTTCTACTCCGAATAATATATACTATTTTTTCTTCAAGTGTAAAAATATTCTGTTGCTGTAAATAAATATTTCCTAAAAAGTCATTTCGACAGGACAACGCTCTCCCGTTGGCTCTCCCTTCTACTAACCTTGGGGGCGGAGCTATGGGCAAAATACTGTCGTTGCCATGGATACGTAAACACATTATTGTACTAGTAACATTATTTTCATTTTTTGACTACTAACAAAATGACTTCCTTCTACATAGCCAGTTCTGTACAACAATACGGATATTATGATACGCTTTCACGGTCATTTTAATAGAAAAAAAAATCAAAACAAAATGATTTAAAAAAAAAAACTTTCTTACCAGTTTTATCGTAGCTCTCATAAGGGCTAAGTAGACTGCATTGCAAAATTTTATGCAACATATTATTTTATCCAAGGTATACATAACTGTCTTTTTTCTTACATGGTAGGCGCAATCCAGCTGTAAGCGACTGTCAACACATTTGAGAGTAGCATTTTCATAGGATGTGCATGGATGTGTATGCACAAATTATACATTGATTCTTTGAAATAACAATGTACTTCTTTTGTTTGATCTGTTCTGCTTGTTTATTTGAAACAGGGGTCTTGGATAACTGTTTTATTTACACTCCAAACGTTTTTCAAAATGTAAACCAGTATTAATTGGTCTATGTTCTTTAATTTTGTGCAATAATAGATAATAAAGTAAGGTCGTTTTTCGATTATACTAGAAATGAAAAAATAAAAACGCTTAATGTGTAGTGTATAGTAATATAAACTACCTGGCTGGCAGCTACAATTTACGAACATTTTGTATTAAGTAGCTCCTATTCGAGGCTATCTGTTTCACTGTGGGCTACTGTAATTCCTTTATAGCGATTAAATACACGAGCGTGCGCTAGAACGAATGTCGAGGTTGTGTTCAAAATTCACTGGACCAATACGGAGCATTCGCACAAGACTGCGAGCACTAACTGAGATGGTTATTGCATTTAACATGATTTGGTAACATAATACCTTAAGTACAATACCAACTCGAACTTCCGATTAAATATTTACAATTTTCGTTTTGATTTCATTATTAATAGTTTCACAGATCGCAAATAATGCCTTCCTTGTCTAGGGAGGTGATTGTCCAATTGACCTAATGAACGAGCCGCCACTGGTAGCTATGTTTATCATTAAGTATAGTTTGAAATTAGATTTTTTTCACAAGTAATTAAGTTACAATTGTGTTTTTCTTTTTACTATGCTGTTAGTTGTATGTGGCACTAATGGTTACCAAGATGAAAATATTTCTGTACTCATGTTTTTTTGTATCTTAATAATTTTTTTTTTCAGTTATTCAGCGAAACTATTACTCAGTCTGGGCGTGATAACCAAGGAATTTTGGGATTTTTACCAAGTGATATTTTGAGTGAGCTATGCCGGTCAAAACAAAAACAATGTCATTATTGTAAAGAGTTTGGAGCAACTGCAGGATGTGCAAACAAATTTTGTAATATTAAATTCCACTTATCTTGTGGAATTGGGAATAAGACACAACAAAACTTCGATAGTTTTGTATCTTACTGCCATAAACATCGAAAATATTCCAATGTTCCTGTTCATTTAAAAAGATCTATTAGTGATTACCAGTGTGTTATATGCCTTGAAAACTTTCCTAGTAAAATTGATGTCACAAATGTTATTTGGGCTGATTGTTGTAAGGCTGAAATTTTACTACATCTTCAATGTATGAAGGTAGGTAATGATTTGTTTACACATTCTCCATAATAATTTTTTTCCTCTTACCATAAAGTAATTACTTTATGCTCTTACATAATATTCTGATGCCAAGCAATGATGTGTAGTGCTATGTTAAAAGCACCCAACAGATATAGTTAAGCTCCTCCCCTCGAAAGTAAAGTGTCAAATGTCAAATACGATCAATAGAAAAATTTTAATTCAAATGTTGCGCGTTTTGTAGGGAGGAGCTTAGTTGTATCTGTTGGGTGCTTGTAGTATAGCGATTATTTTTTGAATCAACTGCAAATAAAAAATCTAAAATCTCGTTTAAAAAGTGTTTAAAAATCTGATGGAAGGAGTTTAGCAGTGTATTCTATAAAAATGTGCCCTATTACATTTGTTTACAGAGTTACAGTCTCCATTGATGGTTGTCTTAATATTAACCATTTGTTTAGAAGTTTTCTTAAAATGTTGAAATAGATTATTGTTTCTCATCAAATCATAGTTCCGAGTGTATCCATAGGTTTTCAAAAGAATTTTCCTTTATTTGAGAATACACTGTAAAAAAATTTCTGTGAAATATCAAAACACCCTGCATATAGTCCTTACGCTAGGTCGGTTTTGCTAGCAAATCGATGTCGACACAGTTTCTCTTCAGAAACTGTTAGGGGACATCCTAGAGAGTACCCCGATGTAAGGTGGACATCCGGAAAATTGAGCAATCAGCCGCCATATTGGAAAATGTGAAAATGTGAAAAAAGTGTTTATCTCACGAACGAGTGGTCCGATTTTCACAAACTTTTTTTTGTTTTGTAGCTTATTTAATTGTTATTAATTTATATGCTGAGCGCAAATTAAATTCTGGACGTAAATAATTGAAAAAGGGCTTTAACTGAACCCCTGAAACGTACACAATTTTAAAACGCTTCCACTTTATTGAAACACACGGATTTCCTAAAAGTTATATGTATCATTGTAACCGCCATCATTAGTAGATCAAAATGTTTTTTTAAAGTGCTTGAATAATGTACTAGATGCCGAGATATTAATTATTTTATAATATTACGGCACGTGCGATGTCCAGAGTATGGGCAGTCGCGGCTGCTTGCGGGGGTAAGGGACGAAGGTCCCCACCAGGTTACGCGCATAGTACAAGAGCTGCACTTGCAATCTATCTCTAAATAGGTGCAATTAGTTGTATTAGGTTTCTAATACTTAAATTATTTGTTAATTTTCCAATAACAATAAGTGCACCTATTACTTTGACAAATAGCTGTGAATTTTTTGATGATCATAAATGTATATTTAGTCAAAAATATACAATGAGCGACTTTCAAGTACCGAACATGGCAAAAGAAGAATGAGAGATAGTGCTGCAATAAAAGGAAAAAATAATGTAATCAATAAACATTTGAAACTATTAGACGCCAATAATTCCCCTTTTGTATATCGCTCGGGAAATCTATGCTATAAAACGTTTACTTACTGAAAAAATATACCTACATAAAATAATGATCACAAAAATCAACAATCGAACAATCCGAGTACCAGTACCAGTACTACATGTGTCTATTAGTTAAACACTAATTTGTTTATGAATACGGCTGTAAAAAACCAAATTGTATAATAGGTAATAACATAAAAATGAAGGGAAATGTCAGATTTGCGAAAAACTCACTTACTTTTTAGAGGCTACAAGTTACTTTGAAGATTCTGTTTTTTCGCGTACACCTTTATTAAAGTCTGTAGAAGATGTATTTGGACAAGACATTTATGTTCGTAAAGATTGTTTATGCAAATATATAATCAAATACGAACGCGCGGTTGCAAATGATAACAAAATCAAAATTGAATCTGTTTGCCAAGATGTGATAGATTTGATTACTAACCATATTTTCCCATTATTGAGGTGAAAGGGTTATGCTTTAACAAATATTCGAGAAGATATAAATAAAGCACTACCTGCCGAGAAACATTTAATCACTTGGCAGGTAAAGTCAATCTTACACTAAATTTCATTTTGATTTCGCAATCAATTGCAACTGCGTGTTCATATTTGATTATATATTTGCGCAAACAATCTTTATGAACATAAATGTCTTGTCCAAATACATCTTCTACAGACTTTAATAAAGGTGTACGCGAAAAAACAGAATCTTCAAAGTAACTTGTAGCCTCTAAAAAGTAAGTGAGTTTTTCGCAAATCTGACATTTCCCTTCATTTTTATGTTATTACCTATTATACAATTTGGTTTTTTACAGCCGTATTCATAAACAAATTAGTGTTTAACTAATAGACACATGTAGTACTGGTACTGGTACTCGGATTGTTCGATTGTTGATTTTTGTGATCATTATTTTATGTAGGTATATTTTTTCAGTAAGTAAACGTTTTATAGCATAGATTTCCCGAGCGATATACAAAAGGGGAATTATTGGCGTCTAATAGTTTCAAATGTTTATTGATTACATTATTTTTTCCTTTTATTGCAGCACTATCTCTCATTCTTCTTTTGCCATGTTCGGTACTTGAAAGTCGCTCATTGTATATTTTTGACTAAATATACATTATGATCATCAAAAAATTCACAGCTATTTGTCAAAGTAATAGGTGCACTCATTGTTATTGGAAAATTAACAAATAATTTAAGTATTAGAAACCTAATACAACTAATTGCACCTATTTAGAGATAGATTGCAAGTGCAGCTCTTGTACTATGCGCGTAACCTGGTGGGGACCTTCGTCCCTTACCCCCGCAAGCAGCCGCGACTGCCCATACTCTGGACATCGCACGTGCCGTAATATTATAAAATAATTAATATCTCGGCATCTAGTACATTATTCAAGCACTTTAAAAAAACATTTTGATCTACTAATGATGGCGGTTACAATGATACATATAACTTTTAGGAAATCCGTGTGTTTCAATAAAGTGGAAGCGTTTTAAAATTGTGTACGTTTCAGGGGTTCAGTTAGAGCCCTTTTTCAATTATTTACGTCCAGAATTTAATTTGCGCTCAGCATATAAATTAATAACAATTAAATAAGCTACAAAACAAAAAAAAGTTTGTGAAAATCGGACCACTCGTTCGTGAGATAAACACTTTTTTCACATTTTCACATTTTCCAATATGGCGGCTGATTGCTCAATTTTCCGGATGTCCACCTTACATCGGGGTACTCTCTAGGATGTCCCCTAACAGTTTCTGAAGAGAAACTGTGTCGACATCGATTTGCTAGCAAAACCGACCTAGCGTACGGACTAATAAGTATTTATTTGCTTTACTAACAAATGCTGAAGTGTTTCAAGAATAAAATAGTAGTATATGTAATAATTTATTATACTTTATTTTTGTTACAGAAATTAGCATTAAGTGCAGGATATTTCACTAAATGTCCAGGATGCAATAACAAAACTGAATTTATCACTACAATAAAATTACGGGGTGTATTTGTTCCTGAAAGAGATGCTTCATGGGAACTTACTGGTAATGCTTATTCTGAACTATATTATGTACATGAAAGTTGTGATGCAAAAAAATGTATTTGTCCACATGGAAGAACTTTTTCATTAGAGAGAGGAAAATGGAAAATTTTTTTGTGTAAATTATGTGGATCCTCTGGTACCCATCAGTTTTGTTCTCAAATTCAAAAGGAATTCGTATGTGGTGTTTGCAGTTTGGTTGATAACAATTCTGTGATAGCATGTGGTAATGCAACTTCAACTGCAAGTAATACAAATCGGCATGAAATTAATAATCCACAAAGTACTTCAATTTCTTTGCCATGTTATTCAACAGAGAATAATGAAAATTCAATAATTGATCCATTAGATGATATAATTGTTGTGGATTGTTTTGATGATTCAGATGAAGATAAAGATTTAAAGCCAGATTTGACTCTTCTTAGTCGTATCTCGACTGAGGTAACAGTTAAGTCCAATACAAATTTAAATAGACCTACAACAAGTAACATTGAAGTAAAATCTTCTCATAAGTCTGTTAGAAGGGTGGCCACTAAATCAACAACAAAGTTGCCCTATTTAAGAAATAAAAGGGATGTTTTGGAAACAGGAACAGACGCAGATAAAAAAATAAAAACTCCACCAAATAGTATAATTCTTCCACAGTCAAGTTCTTCTCGAACTGAAATGTCAATAGACTTGGTAAAACATGACGACTGCATTTCAAAACCTACTAATAGGACTTCGCCAGAAAGATTTAAAGCAATAGGTTCACATTCTCATAAGGAGAGAAGAATAGCTACCAAATCTACAACAAAATTACCATTTACAAAAAAGGAAATTGGTTATTTAGAAAAAACTATAAAACTGGAAAAGCAGACAATTAATTCGCTGGATGATTTTGATGATGTGATTATTATAGATTCTGATGAAGAGGGGAAAGATGCCAATATGAAAGATTTAACTGAAGTATCAAAGGATACTGCCACATCTGATGTAAATGTAAAGACGGTATCAGAGACAACATTAAATACACCATTGAAGCCAGTGTCTTCAGAATCTCAAATCGAAAGAAAAATAGCTGTTAAATCTACAACAAAACTACCTTATCTGAAACGAAAAAATAGTAATGATGAAAATACAAGTTTAAAGCAACAGTTTCAATGTGAGAAATTGGGCAGTGAATCTATTTGTGTAAATAAAATAATAAATTATAGTGATATTGCTAATCCAAGTGTAGAAAGACCAAGCAAGAAATTTAGAAGTGTTGCAAAAATGAGTACAACATCAAAATCCACAAGTAGGCTATGTAACTTGATTAAGAAAGTTCACACAGTCATTGGAAGCCAATCAACGGGAGAAAGAAACAATTTCTTCACTGATAGAGATCCTCTCCGAGATGTTGCACATTCTGCTAGTGATTTAGAAACACTCTGTACTGACCAAAACCAACTACATTATACTATACCATTGAATGTTGATAGTGAAATCGAATTTGTTAACTGCCCAAACTTCAGTGTTAGTGGCCAGGTAAGGAATACTTATTTATTATGTACTGTAAGATTTGCTTAGTTTTGGAATAAACCATGCAGATCCAGCAATTTATTTCTATAAATACTGATTTTCAAGAATTACTACTGAGTGTTAATATTAAGTTGAAGCTGAAAATGGCAGTTAGAACTCATTCAAACAAACAACTTTTTCTAGTTGCAATTTTTGATTGGGGGCCCCAATTCGTAATTATAATTCCCTTATTTTAGAGAATATTTAAAAAAACGAAAGGTTTTCAAAATTAGCTTTCAGTTCTCTACGACAGTGGCATGTACAATTATTTTATATTTTTTCAAATAACAAAAAGGCCGCCTCATCCCATCTGGGTGTTATTAAATTCTTTTTATGAGGTGGATTAGTCCTTATTCCTTTCCGTTCTGCCATTTATTTTGTGTTTATATTTTCTAATCATAACTTGTTGTGATATTTGGTTTTTTTGCTACTATTTTCCATTATTTTCTATAGTTGCTCCTCTCTCTCCATTCTTCTATTCCCATTAATTATAGGTCCTCTTAACACATTGTCCCACCATCTGTTCTTGGGTCTTCCTCGGTAACTCTTCCCTTCCGATTTCTTTCTGTTATTCTCCTAATCACTCGACTGTGTTAGCATTGCCTTATACAGGGTGTCTCAAATGGATTAGGATAGTATGGGTATCTTGGTTATTATTGAAGATAGAGATTCGGTTAAATGGGCAATGTTTTGCAGTTTCTCATACTGATTCATATCCCGATTAGAAAAGTTACAAATTTTCAGTCGTTCAGTTGTTATCTTGAAAAAACTGAAAAATGCGTATTTTTAAAAAGTGGAATATTTCCGTAATTTTAATATTTATGGAGAAAAGTTTCAAATAAAAGTTACTAGGTTCGATTAGCACGATTTAAAAACTTCATTCAATTTTTTTTCAAAATGGCGGTTTTCAAGATATTGATAGCAACTGTCTATTGTTTTCATGGCTAACTCGACTGCAAATTAAAACATCATAAATTCAGTGTAAAACTTTATTTAAACATAGGTTGTTATACATCGTTGAAATCAGAAAAAAAATGCAATCCATTTCTGTAAAAAAACAAAATGGCGCCCATTTAAAATAAGAAAGTTGCTATCAATATTTTGAAAACCGCCATTTTGAAAAAAAATTGAATGACGTTTTTAAATCGTGCTAATCGAACCTAGTAACTTTTATTTGAAACTTTTCTCCATAAATATTAAAATTACGGAAATATTCCACTTTTTAAAAATACGCATTTTTCAGTTTTTTCAAGATAACAACTAAACGACTGAAAATTTGTAACTTTTCTAATCGGGATATGAACCAGTATGAGAAACTGCAAAACATTGCCCATTTAACCGAATCTCTATCTTCAATAATAACCAAGATACCCATACTATCCTAATCCATTTGAGACACCCTGTATATCGAAATCACTTCAGTCTTTGTGCTTTAATGTGTCTTACTATATCAGAATAAGTTCATTTTTCTTGTGAGGGTGTTGTCCTCTGGGAGGGTGTTGATTTTGTCAAAAAAACATTAAATTACAAAAGTATGGATTTATTACAAAAAAAAATACTAACATTGATTTAAAACAATATTTTTAAGTAGAACTATGTCAATTGTTTAATTATTATAGTGACCATGCTTCTATTTCAATGGGTTTTGGCATTAACTTAGCTAAGTTGCAAACCTACAACCCCTCTTTCATTTATTATTTCTCTTGTATGCAACAATCTGTTGGTTTTGGAAAATGATTTTATTATAGGGTATATACGGGTCTGTGAATTTTTAACAGAACATAGCACTTAATATACAGGGTGTATACGAATTCGACTGACAAACTTTGAATGCATATTCTTCTCACTAAATGAGTCCTAAAAGCTTAGGTAAACTATGTCCTTATCTGCAAAATATATTCTGTACAGGTTAAAATGTTTCCAAAAAACAATTATGAATTTTTCAACATTCTTTTGGAATTCATTCAATTCATTCAAATGGAAAATTTAGTTGGCTAATATAAAAATCACTATAAAGTTTTGAAAATGAGGCCATGCTTAGTAATAGCTAATAGGGATTTTTATATTAACCAACTGAATTTTCCATTCATGACATTAAACGCCACGGGAGTTTTTTGAATCTATTATAGCTTTAATTTAAAATAAAATTTATTATCAACTTTGGCATAGTTGTGTTCTGGACTTCCAAAATTCTTTCAATCGTTGGTGTTCCTACACATTACAGGCGATAAAATCTCCAAATCTGAATATTTTATTTCCAGTGGTGGTCCAATTATTTAATTAAATCTCATACGTTAGAACAATAGTTCATTTACTGATTTCGGTGATCATAGTGGCCTTCAATACACTGAACATTTCTTCTCATTTAAAGAATCTCTATCTCTAACAATTTACGATATCCCTATGCATGTTTTCCTTATCTTGGACAACCTGTATAAACAAATTAGCTACATCTTTAGGCAACAAATACTGTTTGAAATTTTCTCAGTCGAATTCGTGTACACCCAAGTTATTACAGTGAGAGAATATACACTTAGTAAAGAGTAATTGAAATAAACAAACTGCAAATGCACTTTATATGGTTTAAATAAGTTGTAGGTTTGTAAGGGTTTACCTAGTATTTATGTGTTGTACCTTGGGTACTGAGTGTAGATAAAACTACAATGGTATATTTGGAGAACTAATATTAATGATTACATAGTTCAAAATTGATAAGAAGTACCTTACAAAAATATTTAAAATAATACAAATATTTATAGAGATAAATGGATGGGTCCACGGTTTTTACTCGAAGGTTTTTATGGTCCAATATTATTGTTAGGATTATAGAATTTAAATTAGGTATCAAAACGTAATAGGCTTTAAAATTTATTAAAACTATTGGCTAAAGAGTTGTGTTCAGAAAGAACATACATAAATGATGTTGGTGTATTTTTGCTACATACCTACCTATTATGTATTATTTTTAATAAATCTATCTAAGTACCTATTTAGTTTCACTACAAATAATTAATTAGAGAAAGTATATAAATTATGAACATATTTATTCAAAAACATTCCTAAGCAATTGTGTTGCTCAAGTTAGTATTTTATATAGTATTCTATACAATAGGTACATTTTAAATTGGTATAAAATCAAATTCTCTATATTTTATCCAGAAATTCAAATCTTTATATTTTACTGAAATTATACCAACTAAATTTTTTCGAATACATTATTATTAAAGGAAATGTATTATTTTTTAATACAGCTTCTATTTAGTTTTGGTTCTTACTTGTAGTAGATTTATAATCTGCATTATTGTGTATAGAGCCTGTTTTTAATATTCTTGTTGCTTACTAGGAAAAACCCTGCCAAGAGCAGTAGAATCAAAAGCTTAAACTGTAAGTATGTGCAAGTGTGCAGTGCTTGCAGCAAATATAGGATACTATTTTATTTTTTATGTTGATAATACCCTACTACCAAAAGTAGCTTTTTTATTGTTTACTTTCTCATATATTTATTATTTTGTATAAACTAACAAATTAATTGAAATCACTTTTCTAATATGAATCATTCTTTACAAACCACGAGATTTCATTACTTTTAGATACAATGTAGGCAGTCAGAAAGAAATGAGTAAACTAAATTCCAAATCTTTATGTACTTCAACGATGTATGAATGCCTTCCAGGGGCGGACCGTGAATTTGTGGGGCCCTGGGCTAACACTACTTAGGGGGCTACCTAATTAATCAAATACTTCCTTGGAACCTCTGAATGCTAAGCCCCTTACACTCAAAAATTGAAATTTTTAAAATTTTAGATTATTTTTTGAATTCGCTATATTGTCCATTGTCTTCAATAGGGGCTTGGGGTCCTTTATATCCACGGGGCCCTGGGCTGCAGCCCAAGAAGCCCATATATAGATCCGCCCTGTGCCTTCTAGTCCTTTACCTATTTGGGTTGTAATTGTAGGTTTCTAATACAGGTTCAACTTACGGCTCTTTTTGACTCGCGCGCTAAAGAGAAATGAAAGAAACAAGTGCTACCGAGCTGACGGCTTTACAGAATTTAAAAATACTAAATTGACGAGTCACAATTTTGCAGTGGCTTACTAATTTATTTCAACAGACTTGCACACTGACTAAATGCAAATACCTTACCTTACAGATAAAATAAAGTAAACATAATATACAGGGTGTTTCTTAAATGGCGGACACGGAGCACAGTACTACATTCCCCTCCAGATACCAATTGGAAAAATATAATACAATAATGGCCGTTTTTCGCTAGTTTCAGAGTTATTCTCAGTCAAAGATTGAGATTCAATTCCTTTATGCTTTGGAAAAACGGGTAAATTTTAACCGTTCCGCATTGTTCATCAATCAAATATTAAATCTTAATAAATTTGGAATTTTTTATACGTTGTATTCCTTCCTCCGAAGACATTCTTTCTGATAAATATCTGTTGTTACATTTTTTTTCAATATGTTGCAACAGTGCATTGTAGCTATGAGGTTATTACCTAGGAAACTTGTTCATACTGCCTTATTAAAACACCAAACGTTTAAAACAAAGTCCGTGCAAGCATGCGCTATGTTGTCAAATTTAAAATTTTTAAAATGCGAATAACTCGGAAACTAAATACATTAGGACAAAATCGCTTATACTTTTTCAACTCAGTTTTAAGATGAGAATCGCGTAGTGCTCTCCGTGTCCGTCATTTAAGAAACACCCTGTGTATAGTATGTAATGTCTGGAGCTATCGAATGGTTGAAACAAATCCTCGAACACGTCAATTTTTGTTTTAAATACCTAAGACATATTTTACTCTAATGGTCACTTTTAGATTGTCATCTTCTTTTCCGTTATGAAGTCCGCGGTAATTTTTTTAATTGGAAACCCTAATTTTCAGGCGCAAAACACGATAGCCATGTATAATGGGTTGACGATATTCCCATGATAAAGTGAGCGGACCATTTATCTTGCAATTGACTTCACTGTATGTTTTATTATTGACCCATCCAAAATACCATTATAAAATTGGAGGAAGACACATTTAATCCTTTATTAAGTTAGATTTTTTTTTCTTTTTGTTTTCATTGATTAGATTGGAGTATGGCGTCAAATTTAGACAATGAAAGCAAAAGGAAAAATCTCAAAAAAATATCGCGTCTGTATGAATGGGCCATTAGGCATTTATTGTTTAACGCAGTCTGACTGACATAAGTAAAACTTGTTTTTTTGTTTCATATTGTTTTGACTTCGTTTTTATTTAATATCCATTATGTTCTGTAAATTTAAATTTTAGATGTAGTTATTGTAGCAAAAATTTCAGATTCAGAAACTGAAATTTCGATGATTTATGGTTTGATAAGGAATGATGATTAAAGTGATAAAATGATACATTTAATAAGTAATATTTGTTTATGGCTACCGTTGATGCATTGCCAATTTACAAAGACTTGAAAATTGTTGGGTAATAAGCAAAGAACAATTTATTTTTTTTTGTTTAATCTACATCTATGGGAGGTACCAACTGCTAGTTTGTTCAGAAAAATTTTCACTACCATTATAGTCTAGCTTTGGAGCCAAAGGCTCAAATATTTTTTTTCATTTTGGGTAATTAATATTAGAAAATTTTTGTTAATAACTAATCTTAATTTAAATTAAATTAATATTAGTTGGTCGCGATGAACTATTACTTTTGCATTGAAGTTGTTGATTCAATCCTAGCATATCAATATTTGATTGGGTGTGTATTGACCAGATTAATTCATTTCCAAGAAATGCAAACGCTATTTAGCAGATTGTAGACAAACTATTAGTCGCATGGAATATTTTCCCTTCATAGTTTGTACTACTTTGTAGTAACTGTATGGGTACTAGCCCATTTTGTCGAGAGTAGTGGTAGTTCGGCAGTATGTTGTAGAAATGTAGCAAGGAATGGTCTTTTTGTTAAATAGATCAGTAGTATTACATTCCAGTAGTGACTGGCTTATCCGCTTTGCTTATACAGGGTGTTATGTAATATAATGGCTATCTCTTCATGGGTGATTCTGGGGCATACCGTAAGTCATATTAACCTGTTACTGTTTTATTAAACATCTTTGGAGAGTTGAAAGAGTTTAGGTTAACCAATGAGGTCTTTTAAAAAAGTAAGCAACAAACAGAAAATCAACTTATTATAATGTAGAATAGATTAAGTCAAATTTGAAGTTTGGTTACAATGGCATCAAGTAAATTTGGAAAAGGGGAACAAAACTTAAACGAATTATCTATTTATTTGAATCGAAAACAAAATTTGAAGTCAAACCATTTTCATGAACTTCACTGGAAATCAAATGCATAATATCTGCATACTCTTGGAAGGTGGACAAAATTGTTGGTAGGCGGGGAGCATATGACGCAGGCAGTTGGTTCTTCCCGTAATTGTGAGAGGTAGAAATTCAGATCTTATAAATTATACTTATAGGTACCAATCTCCTATAACATTTATATTATAACGATAAAAAATACAACATATGACGATATCGTGAATAATTATAATATGCCATAAATAAATATTTATTGTTAATGTGTTAAGTGTTGGTTCCTTGTTTTTTTTTATCAAATTATGGGCTCACGATTGCTAATTGAAAAATTTCAATATTTATTGTTATAGTATAGTCATTTCCAAATTTATGTATGTGGAGGTAATGCAGTTGGACTGTAAAATGATATGTGGATGCCCTACTATTCACTCCTTCGTGCGCTTTGGAACATTAATACCAATTCAACACGCTTCTCTTTCTAAATACCTAGGTACTACTGAACAAAACCTGTGATCTGACCCTGTGGCTTTGTAGGTTATTTCTCTACTCTTCTTTCAATCGACCTTGTGGACTCTTCAGTTTTCCATTGCTAAAGACTCCTTCAGTTTGTTTAGCCACTTTGTTTTAGCGTTTCCTCTGTTTCATTGACTAGCTAACTTTACTTCTGAAATATTAAAAATTAATACAACTTGAAAAAGATTTTCACCGTCCTGTTTTTCAGAAATTGTTAGGTTGGGGAATACAGTTTATTAGACAAAAGTTTGCATTTGGTATGTTACGTTATACCGGATGGCACAGGACCCCGGGCGCATATTTGTATCGAGCGTTAAAGAGTGCCCGCGATGGAAACTATCACGTTCGCGCGTTACAATCGTTACAATATGCTACGAAATTGTGCGAATAATACATTTATTTCATACTGTCGGGTATATACCACTTTACAGTTTTAATTTAAGTCCGGGAAACAACTTTTTTATTTCAAATGCACCACCCTGTATATTTTTGCATATTTCCACTCGGGATTAAATTGTGTGTACAATAGCGTTAAGATATTAGTTTTGAGAAATTTTTAATTTCAAAAAGTACTTCCATAATAAGTTAGCCCCTTCTACGTTCCCCATTCAACTGCATTGCTGTCTTTACAGATTTTTACCTTAGAAGTATTTTTAGACACGTTTTCCTCGTCAAGCATACATACAAATTTGGAAATGACTAGTATATCATGAATATAAACATTACCAAAATTTATTTTAAATACTAGTGATTTGCTTCTTCAAATATTAAATTTAGTTTTTAATTTAATATCATTTTGTACAAGTTATATCTACTTGTTATTAAAGGAAACATGTTTTGAATAATATTTTTATTTTGCTTTACCATAAGCTACATCTTCATTGATGCAACATTCGCAATAGCAACAGAATATGATTCACCATCAGAAAGTTGGGTTGTGTTGCTATAAGTTACCCTATGATGATGTCACAATAAACAAAAGCTGTCTGTTAGGTGTTTCTGTTTTGAGCCTGTAAAGATCAAAAGAAAACAACACTCTGCAACATTCTATTGCTTGAACCTATATTCCTTGACTGCTGGCACTTTGGATACTTGTGTTGCGTGACAAATCAACAACATGATACAACACAGATGTTCCAGTGGAGACATGTAGTTGGACAAGGTTGACCAAATACATTGTGCAACATGACAAAAAAGTTGCGCTATGTTGCATCAATGGAGATGCAGTATTATTATCTACATAGTTAGTACTAGAAAAGACAAATGATATTGATAATATTGTCTGATTCTAGGTGTATAATAAAAGAAAAGAATCCCGGTGCAAAATTATGTGAAGACTTCATAATGGTGTTACATACTCTTAATTCAATTGTATTATAGTTTCCATTAATTTAAATATAAAAATATTGATTAATAAAAATAAAAAACTTTTATTAGTATTTAGTAATTTATTTATATTATTATTCACAACAATACTGGGACTTCCATATAGCGAATTTCTCTAGTTAACAACCTTTTTTTTTTATACCAGCATCATAATCCTTGTTAAACCAAGATGATAAAATTGGTTTTGTTTAAACAAGCTTAGCAATTGTTATTGAATACTCGGCAGTTTCTCGCTGAGTTACCCAGAATTCCCTATTTGCTGAATAGTTAACTTAGCGTACATTTTTTACGCTGGAAAAAGTTGACTGCAGTTTTACATGACTAACATGTAGTCGTTTTATTGAATTTAACATACAGTGAAGTTGATTTATTATGCAATATAGTAGTGGCGAAGCGTGCATGTAACCGTTGTAATCGCCGATTACAGTTAAAAACTTAATAATAAATATGAGTAATATATTTATAAATAATAATAATTAAAATTACCCACATTACATAATTAATACTTAAGTATAAGTAATAACAAGAATTTTAAAATAGTCGACCGCCACCATGTAATCATTATCTGCAGGTTACTTGAGCGGTCTCAAACCGGCTAGATTGTTCGCGCACGCGCACTACGGGGCTGCAGGAGTAAGTGTAGCTCCACAACAACCGCTACCTTGATACGGATACACGGCTGCTTGTACTTTATAGTTCAGTTCGTGCAGTTTGAACCACTGTGAAAATGTGAACTATTGACTGTGAAGTATCTAAAATGGAGGATTGCTACCTACTGCAGTACCGCTAAACTATACATACATCTTATTTTAAATAGAAATTTTGTTATCTCGATTCTGATCAATTTTTTTTTCATGTTGTGTCAAATTTTCTAGATGATCTTGATATTATAGACACATTAGGAACTGGTTTGTTAGGCTATTTTACACTAAAATAATCCCTAACATTACCTATTGATAATAATTGATAATGCGGAGTGATATAGTAGTATTTTTATTTGTTTTCGTCTGTATAAATCCGGTTTCCAATAAATGGTTTGTTTTAAATCTTGTTCTTTATTAAAAACTAAAAAAAAAACACTGTGTAATTTGACAAACAATAATCAAAATCAGTAAGCAGGGGCAGGAGTGGTAGTAGTATATAACGGGTTGCCTATATTCCAATGGTAAAGTGGCCGGTCCATTTAACTTGCAATATGCCTATATTGCATAATAAATGGACTTCACTGTATATGCTACTTCGATCATACAGGGTAGCTATTAAAGATTGGACCAAAGCCGTAGCGTCCAAACGCTTTGAGATTTTGATTTGAAATTTGGAACACTTCAATACGACATCACTCCGCATATTTTACAGTATTAAAAAATTTTCTTTGACTCATACTTTCGGAGCCCGGCCGCCATCTTGAATTTTCTTAAATGGTAATAGGGGTAATGCAATACATCATTACAAAGCTTGATTATTTTTCTTTCTAACCATGGTAAATTAATATGGGGTTACATGATAAAATAATGCAAAAAAATTAGAAAACAATTTGCCGTATGCTCAGAGGGCTATTTATTGTGTGCTTCAAATCTAGGTAGCTTTGCATTAACACAACGTCAAAATTAAACAAAAAACAAAATAAACAAACAATGAAGAAACAAGGTACCTACTAAAATTAAACAAACAATTCTAAAAGTTGAAAAACAAATACCATATGGCATATTGTGATTGTTAAAAGTATGGAATCAAAAAACTCCTATATTCTCGAAGATGTTAAAACTGTTTTGTGTCACCATACCTAATCACTTAATCAGTTTCTGTCAACCAATCCATGTTTAACTAAATTCAGATTGTTAAATTTCTACGAAAAGTATGACAATGTACCTACTGTCATCTGCTAAATAATTATTGATTGTTTTTTTGTTTAATTTTGAAGCTCTGTTAAAGCGTTGATTGATGTATTGTGGTTAAAGCAAAGCCACCTAGAATTAAAGCATACAATAAATAGCTACCTGAGCGTACGGCAAATTGTTTTCTAATTTTTCTCCATTATTTTCCTATGTAACCCCATAATAATTTATCACAATTAGAAAGAGAAAACATTAAGCTTTCTAATGATGTATTGCGTTACCCCTATTACCATTTAAGAAAATTCAAGATGGCGACCGGGCTCTGAAAGTATGAGCCAAAGAAAATTTTTCTATACTGTAAAATATGCGAAGTAATGTCGTATTGAAGTGTTCCAAAATTCAAATTAATATCTCAAAGCGTTTGAACGCTACGACTTTGCTCCAATCTTTAATAGCTACCCTGTATAATAGGAACTAGTATTTTCTGCCCATGCGCGCGGTAATTGGTCACTTCATAACACAAAATAGGGGTAAGTTACCAACGCAACAACGCATTAGTTCCTGTTACCTGTTTATCCTTGTTGCACTTTCTGCAAAATGTATTGTCGTTTTGGCAATCTTCTTTGAACCATCGGTTGTGCAGTGCAGCAGTCCTTCTATAAAGGAGCAGTGTATGTTCGTAGGTTTATTCCCTGTTTTGGGGCAAAAAACTTTCGTTTCTCGTTCTCCCAAAATAATTAGTTTTCTTTTACTCAGAAGTCAGAACAAAAAGGTGAAAAATTAGAATTTATTAATATAATGTGGGTAGGTATATCTAAACTATTTAATTCGGGGCTTTACTGAAAGTTTTCACTTTAAAGGCGCTTAAAAGTCTCGGGTCGGCACTGAACTAATGCGCTAAAGTGTCAGGTCGTGGAGAATCTTCTATACCTACGTATTTACTATCCTTGATAGCGTTTGGTGGTCAATTTCATTCAACTGTTGCTTCTTCCATTTTGTTATCCGTAGATAAATCTTCCAATTGATCATCTGCAGATTGAATTTCGTTTGCGTCCGTTGTTATTTTTGTGTCCTTTTCTTCTTCTAGACTGTGATGGATAATGTTTTCGTTAGTTTCTGTATCTTTCGCAACGGTTTTTTCTTGTTGATTAAGATTTTCATTAGGAGACTTATGTTGTGATTCGGGACTCGAAGATCTCCGCCGCTTTTCAATTTTATTATTGTTATCTTTACAATTATTAATAATTGTCTCTTCATTTTTTTCTATTACGGTATCATTAATATTAACTCTGGGTTGATGTTGGGCCTCTCGTACGTCTCCAGAATAATTACTGACCAATTTCAATTCCTTACCTTCGGAGATTTCTATCTCATTTACAACATGATTAGGCGTTAATTTGGAAATAGTGTCTTTTGAAGGCTTTCCTGTTTGGGATTTGTGCGTCTTAATTGGTAATAAATCAGAAATAGGACATCCAGTTATGGTTTCTAATTGGTTAGATGCTTCTAATTCTAGCATACAGTATTTAGTACAAGATCTTGTGACGGCACCGACAGTTCTTAAACGCTTAATAAAAGGCGCTGGTTTACTATTATTGCTTATTAGAATAGTTGGTCGTAAATTTATAGTCGTTGTAATAGGAGGCAGAGGTGATGAGCTGGAGGTTGCGGTATCTATCTCGTGGATTCTTGCGCCCCAGATCGGTTCAATATGTTTACGTTTCCACGGATCCAAGCGACTACGTACTTTATCGGCTTCCGATTTTAACTTCTGTTGATTGGTTTTTGTAAATTCACCTTCCGCTAATCGTTTTTGCCATTCTGTACAGGCCCGAGCAAAGAATACGTTATTTAAACCCGAAGAACTGAATCGGTTCGCGATATCCGTTATAGAACCGGCCACAGGAGATCTGTCAACGGCAGGTAATAATTTCACTAATTTATCTTGGTATAAGGCAGGAAGTACCGCAAAGGTATATTTGTTAAGAAAGGAAGGTAAGTGTGTATTTACAAGGATCGAATTTGGTGTTTCTAGGTCTATACAACCTTTTTTAATTTGTATTAACTGTGCTAACTTTTCTTTAGTAGAACGCTTACGAGATTTGATGTTGAAACCCGGAATCGGGGCTAGTACTTCTTTCCTTGTAGTTTTTGATGCTTTAACACCAGACACTGGGCTTGATTCTTTGACAAATTGGGGAGGTGAAGGTTGTACAATAATGTGAGGAACCAGGACTGAATTACCAGCTGCTATGGTAAGGTGATGTTTGATGTTATGTGTTTTCTTATATTGGAAAAGTTCCGGCAGACTGTCGGGATTATCCATGTTATCTATAGTCAGTGCTTCCTGAGATGCTGCTTCATCAGTTGAAGTGATATTTTGGGACCTATCCAAATTTTTATTTGATAGGTTGTTTATTTCCATTACACATGCACAAATACATAGATAACAAAAATAATGGCTGCTTCTACACTAGTAGAAGCTATCCCTGGAATCTTCCAAAGGGTGCGCGAGTCAAGGATTGCACAAATAGCAGCTATAGTAAGAAATAAAATGTCAAATTGACAAAAACAATAATGATCCCAGAGATCTCGTTTATTTTTTTCCTAATTTGTCAGCAGTTGTGGTTTCAAAGCCAGTCGATGTAGTTGATGTTTTTTTAACAAAATATCGACACAAAGCAAAGATTTAAACCATTTTCAGAAGTTATAGCATATGGTTATAGTATACAGAGTGATGATAAAGTATCGCACAAAAATCATTCTGGTTATTTAATGTTTTTGCGGAAAATCCTGAGACCCGTCGATTTTTGTTTTTAAATCGCCATTTAGACATATAATTTTTAACCCCCCACCCCTCAACCCCTAAGTGCTAGCAACCCCAACTTTCAAAATTTAAATAGAAAGATACCCTTTGGGATACCTCTTTTGATAGGTCTTTTTATTCTTAATATAACCAAAATAAGTTTTTCAAAATCGGTTAATAAATAACGGAGATATTTAACAAAATGTAATCAAATGAAAATGTCAATATTCGACAAGAAACGGCTCAAACACGCCGTAAATGGTAGACATTAAAAAGGGCACTTCCTGACCTAAAAGTGTGGTTTTGATCGGCCTAATGGCTGTGACGTCATAATTTTTTTTTAAATGTCAACCCCATTTTTTACATTGATTACATTTTGTTAAATATCTCTGTTATTTATCAACCGATTTTGAAAAACTTTTTTTTGTTATATTAAGAATAAAAAGACCTATCAAAAGAGGTATCACAAAGGGTATCTTTCCATTTAAATTTTTAAAGTTGGGGTTGCTATCACTTAGGGGTTGAGGGGTGGAGGGATTAAAATTACCTGCCTAAATGGCAATTTAAAAAAAAAATTGGCGGGTCTCAGGATCTGTGCCATTATTTCTACGCTGTGACGTCATAATTTTTTTTAAATGTCAACCCCATTTTTTACATTGATTACATTTTGTTAAATATCTCTGTTATTTATCAACCGATTTTGAAAAACTTTTTTTGGTTATATTAAGAATAAAGAGACCTATCAAAAAAGGTATCACAAAGGGTATCTTGCTATTTAAATTTTGAAAGTTGGGGTTGAGGGGTGGGGGGTTGAATATTATATGTCTGAATGGAAATTTAAAAACAAAAATCGACGGGTCTCAGGATTTTCCGCAAAAACATTAAATAACCAGAATATGATTTTTGTGCGAGACTTTATCATCACTCTGTATAGGGTGGCGGAAAAAATACCTCAGGAAAAAATACCCCGGAAAAAATACCCCAAAGGAAGAAAAATAATTATAATAATTGGGTAGGACCAACTGTTACAGAAATCAAGCTAAGGAGCTAATAACTACTAAGTAGTGCGGGTTAAGGTGGAGGTTTTCTCGCAAGAAATGTAACCTAAAATTGCAGTCATCATGGCTTTATTTTAATACAGACAGTGGACTGCCTAACTGACATTAAGACTGAACAAAATGAAAACTGCAATATACGAAAATAAGCAGAAAGATTTAAGGAATTGCGCTACGGTACACCGTAGCGGTGTTTAAAATTTTGTTTATTAAACAATGTTTTGATTAAATTAAGATAAAACAGTACATATTTATGAAAGAATTTCAACAACATTCCTGCAATGTTTCCACCTGAAACTTGGAATGTTCATGTAACGACATTAGAAGACGGACAGCGTACCAACAACCAGACGGAAGGTTGGAATAACCGTTTTTCTAATTTGGTGGGTTAGATGCACCCCAACGTTTGGTTGTTAATCAACAAAATGAGGCAGGAACTTGCCTCTGACAAAACGAAGATGCAGCAACAACAAATTGGAAGGCTGCCTACAAAGAAAAAAAGAAGAGTTCATGAGGCACTTCAAATTCGATTAAAGGGTCTCTGTGAGAATTATGTTGCGGGTACCAGAGACTTACAAAATTTTTTAAATGCTATAAGTTATAATATAAGATCTATAGAAATTTTTGAACCTTAACGTAATTATAAATATTAAATAAATATATACTAAAACGTTTTTGGTGTTTAGATAGAGTTTTTTTTGTTTTCAGAGCGAATAGTTTGGAGTTTTTCCCGGGGTATTTTTTCCGCGGGGTATTTTTTCCGTGGGGTATTTTTTCCGGGGGTATTTTTTCCTGGGGAATTTTTTCCGGGGTATTTTTTCCTGGGGTATTTTTTCCTAGATTATTCCTCTGTATAGTATGGTCATTGCACGCTGTGTTGTCTGTGGGCCATTGGCCATCGCGACTTGATCGCGACCTCCATATTGTCACAGTGAAAAGTGAAATCAATAAAGTTAGTGCTAAATACAAAGATCGTCTTTAAGACCACCCTTAACGCGTTTGCTAGAGCGTTATTTAACGTGCCCAGTGTTAAAATACTAAAGAGTAGTGGTAGGCGATATTTAAATTTGGATATCGATATTTATTGATATATCGCGCACCCCTACTAAGGAGACACAACCCACTGGACCTCCAAAATAGGGAATATCAAGTGCATGTCCATGTAGACATGCAGGCGCGTATTCGGGATTTTTTGGGGGGGGGGGCTGGTGAATTTTTTTTTTATCAAAGTAGGTAAGTTTAGCTAATTAGACAGATTCATTACTAAATTGAAGAAAAAGTTTGTCGTTGAAAACATGTTTACCTACAATCTAGACTCTAGCTGCGAACGGCTCTATATGTTCATGCCCGTCTCTTCATATTAAATTAACTTAAACACGTACCTCTAGTCACGAATTAAACTTATTAAATTAAACTAACTAAATCTTGTCCGAACTAAACTTATTTAACTAAAAATCAATCAAACTCAAAAGATACTATACTAGTGAATAACATTAATAACAAATGTAGCACTGCTGCACTGGTACCACCAACAGAATAGTTTTGCGATGAACGAATTTTTTTCACGGAGAAAAATTCGATTTAATCCCTCATCAATGGTACAGATGGTATCGGTACATACTTACTGGTTTAGGAATGCAAATTCTAGCTTAAGGATTTTCAAGAAATATTTGTGTAAAATTGCAAGGGTAGGTAAGCAAATAGCAGCTCCTGCCCCCAACAAAGTTCCTTCTTGGAAATTTCTAGTTGACCAACAGTAGGACCAAGCACATTAGCAGGTATACGCATCCATCTAATCCGTTAACCTGTTAGGGTTACTATTAGGGATTATAAAACTATTGACATAGACCCAATTCCAAGTTCAGTCTACCTGTGTGTGTGTGTGTTTAATCAAAGCCATGACTTAAATTTTCGTGTATAACTAGAGTTGAAATTTTAATGATCAGTCGGTGTTATTGCAAAAAGAAACATCAAAACCTTCTTCTTGTTACTTTCCCATACCACTACTGGTATAGGGAAGTATTGATATGAAAATTTTCGAAATCGAGATTTTCGCGGAAATACGTGTTTTGGGCCCCCAGGAACCCAAAAAAGTGGTCTAGAAAAAATGTCTGTCTGTGGGTGGGTGGGTGTGTGTGTGTGTATGTAACGCCTCTAACGCAAAAACTAGTGAACCGATTTTGATGAAATTTTAAATGAAGGGGTATATCGAAAATTCATCGACAAAATAAGCTTTTCAAAAAAATCCGAAACCGGAAGCGGAAGTTAGACATGTTTTTTTGGTATCATGTTTTTCAGAAGCGGAATTTTGAAAATCTGAGTAGGGGATATGAAAGAAGGGCATAATTCAAGGGAAACAGTTTTTTACCGGACTCTCTAACTTCAAAATGGCGGCCGCTATGAATTTTTCAAAATTTCGACTTTAACGCCCCATAACACAAAAACCAGTTATCTGATCAGGTTCCGCAACAACTTGTTTGAAAGCCCTTTGGCTGTACTACACCAGGAAAAAAAATTATTTAGTAAATCCAAAAACGGTCGCAACGGCGCTCTTCCAAAGATTTTGAGATTTTTGAAAAATTATTACAAAAAAACTGGTCTAAGGATTTTGTTTAAATTTTCTATACTTATGCAGCTTGGTATTAGCTACATTTTTGTTTTTTGATGAACGCCAGAATTCCACTGTGGCGCCCTCTACGAGATTTTGAAAATCGGAAATTGATGCTCCTACAGCGCCTTTATTAGTCAAATATGAAAGAAGTGTAAATATAAAAGTTATTCAGTATATAGTTCTGCATTTTTCTAAATATATATCATGCATACAGGGCGTTTTCTTTCCATAGTACAATAAGCAACTTTATTATTTTAAATGAAACACCCTGTATATTATTATATAATTGAATGCAAAATTTAATTATCTATCACATTCTAGAAGGTGTTCATATAGCTAAAATGTACGGTTGATGAGATATTCGCGAAGTTCCGTTGCGTTTTGGTGTCTCTCTTCTGTACGTATCGAACCCTTATAGTTTCTTTTTTCTCGCCACGCATTCAAGTGATTTCCAAGGAGTTGAAATTGAAACGTTGTTCAGTAGTATACAAGGTAGTTGTTTTTTCATTGTCCGGCTTATATCTGTTGAAATATCAGTGGCCGATCCAGAGAGGCCGCGCGAGGGGCGACCCCCCCCCCCCCCCTGGGCATAATAACGTATCATTTTATCACATCAGATAGTTATGTAAAGGTTGGGGAAATTTCAGGAATTTAGACTAGCAGTGACAGTGGCGGTTTATTTTCACTACTCTTTGAAGAGACGGCAGGTAGTGAATGATTCATTCAGGATAAATATAAAATAATATGAGCCCAAGCGGTTAAATGTACTTTGCATGTAGCTACTCAAAAGATTATGTAAAATTGTAAGCCTCTTTAAAGTAACAATAACGACGTTTTCTAGAAATATCTTTGTTAAGAAGTTCGTTCAATGTTTCAGACAGTACTACATATTTGTATACAGATATTTTAGTAAAACTGTCCTTTATGGTATAATACAGTTGAACCTCTTTAAGTCGAACCTCGCTTACTCGAATTTCTCTATAAGTCGAACTTCACCCGCATTCCCGACTAAACTCCTACAGCCGTATTCATAGACAAATTTAGTCGTTACTAACGCGCAACTAGTTTAGCTAGGATCAAACCCTATGTATAATTCTACATATAGGGTTTAAACCTGGCTAAACTAGTTGCGCGTTAGTAGCGACTAAAATTGTTTATGAATACGGCTGCTATAGTTTTATGCAGAAAAGTCTCTCGTTAAGCCGAATTTCGATTAACCGAATTTTTCGATAAATCGAAGTATTTTGTGTTTCCCCAAGGGAAACTGTCACTCTATTACTCAAATTTAGAAAGTATTTTCAAGGAATTCCTTGCATTAACAGGGCTAAAGGTATTTTTCTAGGACATTTTAAAGCGCTTAAGTATCTTTTATTAGTGAGTTGGATTATCAATAACAATTTAAAGGGGGTAGACCCACATTCCTTTACATAATTGGTAATTTTAAATACATACTACCAAATTGCAGTTTTATAGTAGCTTTCATAGTTGACGTAATACTACACACTATGGAGTGCCGTAAGAGAAGTAGTGGAAAAATATGTATGTAGGTACATATAGTAGTAGTATCTATTTTTCTATTCCTTTTTTACAATAAAATCATTTACGTTCTAGAAAATACATATTCTGTATTTAATTTTTTATAAAATTCGATAAGTCGAATTTTCGATAACTCGATTTTTTTTCCTTCTCCCTACCACTTCGACTTAAAGAGGTTCGACTGTTTATACAGTCGAACCTCTTTAAGATTCGATTATTCGTTAAGCAACTCATAACTTACTCATACAAATCTAACAAGTGAATAGAAATGTATAGCCTAACAAAAGAATAAAGAAAACGTTTTTCTTTTTTAGAAGAATTTTTATGTAGCTTGCAAGTTGTTAAATATAGTTTTCCGGAAAATGAGTAGAGCGTGGAAAAAATTGGTTTTGCGCTTTTTCCGCGGAACATCTTCCGGCGGAACTTTTTCCTGCGGAACTTTTTCCTGGATTCGGCTCTCGCTGGATAAAAGCTGGACAATGAAAAATCAGCCACCCTGTATAGCTCTGCGTTCTCCTAAATTAGATATACAGGGTCTTTGCTTTTCAGAGTACAATAGCCAAGTTTGATATTTGAAATAAAACACCCTGTATATTATTGTAGTTGTAAAATTACATTTTGTTGTATAAAATGAGATGTCATATTATAATACAAATATGCGTTTTGTAACGTTTGCAGATTTATTAAATACCTGTTAGTTTTGTTCCATAGTTTTGAATCACGCTGTAACAAATGATATTTGTAATTTAAAAAAAAAACATGGGTTAAAATGACATACATTCGTGCTGCTTAACAATCAATCCTAGCTTCGCAGGTAGGCGGATTATGTATTGCTAAAATTTTCAACATTCTCTAAAAATTCCAGGTAGGTACCTTAACTAGTACTTAAGCTTAAGGACTTCTCAGTATTGTTGATGTCGTAGTGACATACAGCGCTAAGTCGAAATGGAAAATCTAAAATTTTAAGTTATTTTACAGACTATGCAAAGGGTTGTACCTGCTTAACATTTCTAGCTTTTAGAAATTTTAACCTTGACAAATATTTGGTGCGGGGTGGGGGTTTTACATTTTATTTTCATCCCTGGATGCAAAAGCATTTCACTGTCAACTTTTGAAGCGAACGATTCATCTGGTAAGAGAATTTTTGTTGCTTTAGCTGACATTAGTGGCCAAACATTGTTATCATATTTTGATGTTTGTGTCATTATTGTGATTGTTTTATTATTGCATTGTGATTGTTTTATTATTGCTAGGAGTATTTTTTTTTAATTTACTTCGAGTAGATTAACATAGATCGTAGTTTATATCGTAAATTAAATAGTTTGGTGAGACTCTTATTATTACTATCATAACAAGATGAAACTAAAACGGTATAATTTTAAAGTAGATTCTGATTTCCAAAATCCTAAAGTAATAAAAGCAGGCACTTTTCATGAAGGGCAAAAAACTTTTATACAGTCTTCAAATCTTAGAAATGCCGTTGTAGCTACCTGCTTTCGGATTTTTAAATCTCCGTATTTATGGGACGCCGGCGATATTGATGATATTTTACAATTAGGGAAAAGTGAAGGGAAATATGTCAAAATTAAAAATAAACGCTACACGGTCAATGCACATTAGTCAGACATGAGTGAAGGCCAGTTTTTGCAGAATATTGAAGAAACATTGTCAAAGTTTTTTATAACTTTTCAAGCGGGTATATTATCATGTAATAATAAATCTGTTGCTTTGTTTAAAGAAATTATTAACGATACTACCGAGTATTGGATGTTTGATTCAGAGAGTAGTTCGCGTATTACAGCGAAAAATGTCAAAGGTGGGGTTGCGGTAAGCTGTAGTTTTGAAATACTCCATTATTTAACGCAATTGTTAAAATATAATTTTATTCAACGTTTAAATGCCCCTCAGAGTAGTATGTTTAAATTGTGTCCTTATACGATTGTCGAAACAGTCGCGAATAGGAAGGGTAGAAAACCTGACTTAAGTGGAAAACTACGTATCCAAAAATTACGAAAAAATTTAGAACACAAGGAGAAAGAGTTGATACGTAATAGAGTAGCTATAACAAAATTAAGGGGTAACGTAGAATACAAAGAGAAAGAGTTGATAACAAATAAAGCAGGTATGAAAAAAATCAGGGGTAATGTAGAATACAAGGCCAAAGAGTTGATAAGAAATAGAGTAGGTATGAAAAAAGTCAGGGGTAATGTAGAATATAAGGCCAAAGAGTTGATAAGAAATAGAGTAGGTTTGAAAAAAATCAGGGGTAATGTAGAATACAAGGCCAAAGAGTTGATAAGAAATAGAGTAGGTATGAAAAAACTCAGGGGTAATGTAGAATACAAGGCCAAAGAGTTGATAAGAAATAGAGTGAGTACGAAAAAATTAAGAGGTAACATAGAATACAAAGAAAGGGAGTTAGTTTGTAGAAAATCAGGAATGAAAAAATTAAGGGATAATGTAGAATACAAAGAGAAAGAGTTAATTACTAGAAAATCAGGAATGAAAAAATTAAGGGATAATGTAGAAAACAAAGAGAAAGAGTTAATTACTAGAAAATCAGGAATGAAAAAATTAAGGGGTAATGTAGAATACAAACAGAAAGAGTTGATTAATGAACAAAAACGGAAACAGGAAGTTAGGAAAAACGACGACGAAATTAGACTATTTGAACAACAATGCGACCTTCAAAGCAAACGAAACAGACGAGAAAATGATATCTTACGATTTAGGGAACATGTTTACAATAATTTAGTAAGAGAAAACACAAATTCTGCGAAATTAAAATTAGAATTTATAAAAATTTGAAAATGTACTCCAAATTTTATATGTTGCTGCTGCGAAGGACTGTTCTTTAAACATTCTGTTATCAATTTCAATATAGCAAAACTGGATAAATTTTCTAATTGTTCCAAGGATAATTTAGTCAGTTTAATAATAAATTATGATTCTCCGTTCATTTGCAGAACGTGTGATAGATACCTAACCCTGTCAAAAGTACCCAAATTAGCCACTAGTAATGATTTAAAGTTTGTAGATTTACCCGATTGCATTCAAAAACTGTCATCACTAGAGGAAAGAATGACAGCCCCTTATATAAATTTTATGCAAATTAGATCTTTAAAACCGTATGCCTTAAATCCCCAGTTAGGTCTTAAAGGTAGTGTAGTTAACATCTCTGTTGAAATTAGCGATATGTTACAAGTTTTACCGCGAGCATTTGACAACATGGCTACAATTCAGGTTAAATTAAAAAGGCACATTGAACACAAAACGGACTACATGTATGAGACCATCAGACCAGCTATAGTTTGCGATGCGTTGTGTTATTTGAAAGACACCCCGTTATACAAAGTGTACAATATTCAAGTTGACCGCGAATATTTTAGGCGTTACGAAAAGCAGTATAGCGAAAATGTTGATTTTATTGTAGAAAGTAGGGATTGTATTGAAGAAAGTAGCGATTTTATAGCGGATAATGTAATATCTACCGAGATATCCATGAACGACAACACTTGCGAAGAAATCACTTTAACCGATCTTCCGGAGGAAGAAGTGGGAAGTGATGAGGTATTAGTAATAGACGGAAATGCAGATGCCGTAAATAACGTACAAGTCATAGCGCCCGGCCAAGGTAAAAAACCGATACCTTGGCATGTGATACCCCATATTGACGAATTATGTTTTCCCAAAATTTTCGCGGGCCATTCTTTCAACGGCAGTTCTAAAGTATCATACGCTGATCGTATAAAGTCGGAAATTAGGCGTAGAGATCGTAGATCGTGCGATCTCACTCGATTACTCTTTATGGCAAAGAAAAAATTAGAGTTGTTTTGCCTTTCAAAAATTAATATTTGTATGCGGAAAACAAAAAATACTAGAAATGTTAAAGTGGGGAACGTGTTAAATGACGAATTTTTAGAAAACATGGTAAAATTTGACGACCGTTGTAGGTTTTTAAGACAAATTAGATCGTCCCCTTCCTATTGGGAAACTAGAAAAAAAGAGTTGTTGGCTACCATTCGGCAATTAGGTAAACCCAGTATATTTTTGACGTTATCTGCGGGGGAAAACATTTGGCCAGAACTATTCAATCTTTGGCGAAACTGGTTCATTCTAAAAATTTATCTCTTGTAGAAGCAATGAGTCTCACTACTTATGAAAAATCTGATTTAATAAAACGCGATCCAGTTACATGTGCGCGGTATTTTGATTTCAAAATTTCAAAATTTATGTGTTATTTGAAACAAAAAGACGGCCCATTTCGCGAGTATTATGTAAAAGATAGTTGTGAAAGGGTAGAATTTCAAAATAGGGGGTCGCCTCACGAACACATTTTATTATGGCTTAAAGACGCGCCTCAGTAGGTACAATCCCGAAATGTCAGGTAACGTGGAAAATTGTATTAGCTTTATAGATAGGTTTATTACGTGCGAGTATAAGGAAAATGATCCGTATATTAGGGTGCAAACACATAGGCACACGCATACCTGCAATAAAGGTAAACGAAATAAATTCAAATGCCGGTTTAACTTTCCAATCTTTGTTATGCCCTCAACAACCATTATGGAACCTCTTCCGGAAGAGGAACAAAACGAAAATTTAAAACTCATTTTGAAAGATATAAAAAAAATTACCCAAGATTTTTATAAAAATCCGAAATTAGTACAATTTAATGATATTTTAGCTAAACTCCTAATTACGGAAGAACAATATTATCTCGCTATTCGTAGTTCATTAAAAAAAACCCAGATATTTTTAAAACGTAGTAGTTTGGAAGTCGGAATTAATAATTATAATAAAGATATATTGCATTTGTTCGAGTCTAATATGGACATTCCGTTTATTTTAGAAGAATACGCGTTGGCATCGTATATTATTAATTATATTAGTAAAACGGACGCGGGACTTTCGAAATTGTTACGAGAAACGGCATCAGATATAAACAACGGTTATACTAATGTTAGAGAAAAATTCAGAAAAATTTCTAATGTATTTTTAAATAGTAATTTAATGTGCGCGCAAGAAGCAGTTTATCATGCGTTATCTTTGCCTCTTTGGAAAAATTCGCGAAAAACTATTTTTATTAGCACGTTTCCACAGCAAGAAAGAGTTCAAATGTTAAAGTCTAGGTTAGAATTAAGTGCCTTAAATGTAGATTCGGATGACGTGTTTGTTGATGATATATTCGGAAAATACGCGAAAAGACCTTTATCTATGGAAGACGTGTGCCTAGCAGATTTTGCTTCGAATTTTACTGCGCTGAATACGGATAACCAGAACGCGAATGAAGACGGCGAAAAACTGCCGTTATTAGATATAGGCGCTATAAGCTAATTCAGGATCCGGTTAATTTTTATAGAGAAAATCTTCTTTTATTTTTACCGTGGAGAAACGAATACTCCGAGGTGCAGAATGTAAATTACGAGGAAATATCGATAACGATCGAAGAAATTGTTCAATTAATACAGCAGTTAAATACGCGCCAGAGGGAGTTCATAATGCACATTAAGTGGATCCGCCGGCGTCGGGAAAAGTACGGTTATAAATGCAATCTATCAATTGATCACAAGTTATTTTGATAAATTACCCGGTTCAAGTAAAGGAGAAAATTTTGTCTTGCTGTGTGCTCCATCAGGTAAAGCAGCATTTTTAATAAACGGTCTCACACTAAATATACTTTTATCCGAATATGTTACCCTGAAGAGTTACCGTCTTTTCAAAAATAGAGTAACAATTTGGTTTTCAATTTTTATCTCAAATTTGGACGTAGATAAAAAATACAAATCCGTGGACGTGTTCTACTAACAGGAAGGCTCTTTAAGGATATTTTCATAATCCACCTGTATTGTTAGAAGGGGATGAAATAGGGGAAAAAATAGATTGTTATACATCGTTGAATGCAGAAAAAAAAATGCAATTTATTCATTTGAAAATCCAAGATGGCGCCCATTTAAAATAAGAAAGTTGCTATCAACATCTCGAAAACGGCCTTTGCGATATTTTTTTTGTAAACATATTTTTGTTTATCTTAATGAGTCAAGTAACTCTTGTATAAAACAATTTTCTGTAACTTTTATAATAAGCGAAAAAATCGACTTTTTCGAAAAATGGATTTTGTGGTTTTTTGCGGATATCTTTTGAAGGGTTCGGAATGTTTGATGTTTCTAAGCAGCATCTAAACCAGCATGAAAAACTGCACAACATTGCCAACCAAATCTGTATCTTTATTAATAAGAAAGATAGCCATGCAATACTAGTCTATTTGGGACACACTGTATACCAGAGGACTGATGTATCATTTAAAATCCCTTGGGTGATTATATAATTCCTTCGCCCCCTCCGCTCGCTCAGAAAATAAATTCACCCTCAGGGATAAAATGATATACAGGGTGTCCCAAATCGAGTGGGATTGCATGGGTAACCTATTCTTATCGAAGATGGAGATTTGGTTAAATGAGTAATGTTTTGCAGTTTTGTATGCCGATTTAAAATCTGTTAGCAAAAGTTCAAAATGTCGAACCAGTTAGTTATTTAAAAAAAACTGAAAACTGTAATTTTTTTGTATGTCAAATATCTTCCTTAGATATAATAAGAGATGCAAAAAAGTTTCTTATGCAAGTCACTGTTTCCGACGAGACCAGTTTAAAAATGGTGTCAAAGAAAAATTCAAAATGGCTGCTTTTGAGGTACTCGTATCAACTTCCTTAAGTTAAATGGGTGCCATATTGGATTTTTAGGTTCCCGAATAAATTACCTAACTATTACTTTTTTAAAAAATCGTTTTATAGGCATCCTCGGTATACTTTTCTGAGCATTTTCGTGTTTTTCATTTTTTTTTCTAAGTTCAGTATTCACCGAAACATCTTACAAAAACGATTACATGCATTCATTACATATATGACAAATTGAAAGCATTGCCCCCTTAAATAAAATTACTCAATTTGTAGAACTACGATATCTGCAGTTAGGAAGTCGACCGAAATTTTGAGGAAGGTTGCAGCAGGGCCGGAGACCGTTTTAGCTGGGGGCCCGCGTGCTTCGCACCCAAGCACCCCACTAGTTACACCCCTGGAAATAATTTATTCCCGTAATTATCTTTAGGGTGTATTCTGTACAGCAAAAGTTAAAAAATAGCGGGCCGCTAAAACTTAACAGCCCGTTAATAGTTTTTGGTATTCTATTGGACACCTTTTAACGGATGTCTGTTAAGTATTAACCGCTATCTGTTAAATATTAGCGGGATCTAAATCGCACCAGTTAAAAAATTAAAGGGAACGTTAACTTCCGCTCAGCTATCATTTCTAACCTGTTTGTTTTAATAAGTACCTGACATATCGATGTTTCTTGTACGTTATGGCAATATTTGTAGCGGCAGAGATTTTCGATGAAATGTTAGGGGGGTAATGCTGCAAATTTGCCGTATATGTGAATGCATGCAATCATTTTTGTAAGATTCCCCGATCAATACCGCACAAAAAATCAAAAACGCCGAAACGCTAAGAAAAGTATACCGAGGGTACCTGTGGAACGATTTTTTTTAAATAATCATTAGGTAATTTACTCGGTAATTTATTACGAAATATGATTTATGCAGTACTTGATATTATTTCGTTTCTTCATTTATTTAATTGAAATAGATTATTTGTTATTAGTTCTATAGGGACCTACGGAAATTTGTGTACAACTACAAGAGCCTCATATCCTGAATTGTGTAACCCGAACCCTTTTTTCAAAAAACTGTATTTTGTCCAACTTATCTTAATTAATAATCGTTCGTAATTTTAGCTACGAGTTATTATTAACAAGACGAAATCAAAGAAATTTCAGTAATCCATTTGAACTTCCCAATTCTGCATTTTTGAAGTTATTTACATTAAGTAAAGAATGTGTAACTGACTTAAAATACACTCTTTGAGCAGTTTATGCCTCCACCTCAAAGAAGTACCTACTGACATCTCTAAACATATCAAAATATTAACAGCATTGCATAATCTCGGACTATATTTTTGTTGTACGAGGACATTGTTTACGTTTTTCACTGACACACTCCATATTTTAATATTTGACGTATACCTACTAGCTTATATACAAATACAAATTCACCGCGTAAACGTCAAATACTACAAGATAAGTCCGCTTACACTAGCACAATTTGTTTGTCATATAACTAACTTCAGATCGTATGATAGCGGCTCTGCTAAAAAGTAATATTTTAACGGAGCGCTAAAAACTAGTGTTAGAGAATAATAAAATAATAGCGGACCGCTAAAATATAATATTTTAACGGAGACCGCTAAAATTTAACTTTTAACGGATGTGCTACAGAATACACCCTTGTCAGTTATCATTATCACGGACTGTTATCTTTCGGGACGAAACATCTATGCAGCTTAAAAGTTACTCGAATCAAATTAGGATTAACTGTCATCACGGGGACGAAACATCCACTGCCCCTATACTGCGTGTTTCAAATTGGATCTGGGGATCTCGCTTATCAGAAGAGATAGGGGGTAGGTTTAAATTTGACACTTTTGCAGAATTTTATGCATATATACTATTATAGTAACAATATGTCGCTACGAAATTTCTCTTCATCTTCGCGTGGAATTTTACTCTGGGAGGATAGAGAGAGCGAGTCTTATACGGTACTACGAAAAATAAAGGAGACAGCTGCGCCGTTGCCTAGGTAACTGTGTTCTTGTTGATTTGCATAAGGGTCATGACGTCACCATGGGTTTATGGTCACGTGATAATTTTTAAATTATCCTGTACTTTGTTTATTTAATAAAAAATTCAAGAAGAAATTTTTCATGTTTCTATTTGCAATAACACAGTCACTATACCGCATACTTTTAAATTATAGGTACCACTTTTAGCAATAATTTTTTTAGTATAATTCCTTATTATCATAATTATGGTGTAGGTAAAAGTATGAATGGTAAATAGCGAAAACAGTAACATTTGCAGGGAAAAAGAAACCACAATAACATTCGCAAATAATGCTAGTCAGCGTAATTCCTAATAACTTTTAGGCGAACAGTGTAGAAAACTGAGCGAATTGTGTACCCATAAATAAGATTAAAATGACATAATGTCTATCCCATAATTGTTTTGCGATCTTACGTTCGTCCACGTATTCGTAATTGTATCGACACGTAGTGTAAAGTATTTGTATAAGTGCGTCTTTCTCCGAACTTTTTGTGCTCTCTCGCGAAAATATTCCAGCCTTGCAGCATTACCCCCTTAATGCCGATGATAAAATTGTTGTGTTGGGAGATTTTAATTTTGATATATTTAATTTTGATGTTGCCTCATATTTTCCAAATTTAATGGCAAAGTTCGATTTTAAAAGCATTTTAAACCGTAATACGTCCACAACCGATCACAATACTCAAATCGACATTGTATTTAGTAACGACGAATCATTGATAGCAGGTGTTTACGACAGTTACTTTTCATATCATAAGCCCATATATGCGTTGCTCCCAATAATATCTTCTAGGCAGCCGGCTGCAAATTTTTTTAACAATTCCTCGGTAATAACAGTTTCGGATGAAGACGTTAATAATCGTGCCCTTTCTAGCAAAAATAAAAACAAGTACATAGGATTTATAAACAGGGATGGCGTTTCTTGTTATGCAAACAGTGTAATTCAATGCCTAATAGCTTTAGAACATTTTAAACAGGATTTAGTTAATAATAGTAAACCAGAACATAGCGTCAGTAGCAGTATCGTAGACATAATTAATCTAGTAAATTTCGGGAGTGATTGTATTTCAACTTGTCATGTTAGAGCTATTTTAGATCAAAACACCGACGTAAATTTCAATGCTACCCTACAGCAAGATGCCCACGAATTTTTAATGAAATTGCTGCAATGTTTAGAAGAAGAAAACCCTGCGTTATCTGCAAAATTTTATTATTCAAGAACAATTATACTAAAGTGTTTTAATTGTGATTATTCCCGGGAACGATCAGAATTAGATTCCTGCTATTTTCTTCGTTTCGAAGATGATATGCCTTTGGATTTTTCTAAATTTATTTGTTGGGATGACACTAATATAAAGTGTTCCAATTGCCGCGTATCAAATTTTTCAGAAAAACATATTATATCGTACGTTAACCAGTATGTAGTACTAGTTCTTGCCAGATTCCGTGCTGACACAAAGTTGATGAATTCGGTAGTAAATTTTAATGAGACAGAAGTTTATATAAACGATACGCATTTTGACGTACGCGCGGTCATCCTGCACCACGGAGATTCGCTAAACCACGGTCATTACACCTGCATCATAAATGTGAACAATAGTTGGATCGCGTACAATGATTTACAGACGGCAAAAACTAGGTTCCCTGCAAATTTAGAAGACGTGTATTTATTATTATTAGAGAAAAGGGTAGATTAGAATATAATATAAGCAGAAGAAGATAATTATTCGTGTATTAGAAGGTGAAAGAAATCAAAACAGTACGTCTATGGCGTCTATGGATGGAGTTGTCTTGATAGCGCGACACAGCCCGGGCGAGTGTTAGTCGGATCGGCAATTTCCCTTTTGTAGACGTCTGACTCGACTGGACCCTGAATTAGTTGTTACTGTCATGACGGTAATAACTAATTCAGGGTCCAGTTACTGGATTGAATGGTTTTGATAGCTTGCTATGAAAATGTTATTAATTAATTAATTTAACGTTTGTCTAGGAACAGTTTATTCGTACGTCCGCACATACATGTTATTTAGATTTTCAAAGCAGGTAGTAGCAAGGCATAGAAGCGGGTGTTGTTATTTGGAATTTGTGTTATAATATGTAATCGGATTTTTTTTTGGTATAGAATAAATGTCGTTATAGCAAATAGTTGCAATCATTCATCCGGTTCTGCGTCTGAAAAGTTAGTCCGCGACTTTAGATTTAAAAATATCAAAAAACAAATAACTTAAATTGAATGTATGTGGGAATTATCAAATTGTAGGTATAGGTAGGGTATAGTATAGGTTCATGGGTTTTATATAGGGCTCCTGGCGAAAACTTCCCATGTAAGGCGTCCCACAGACCAACGCGAAACATTCGCTGACGCTGCGATTATGTCGCGACGAAAAGAAGAAACGCTCTTATCGCCATGTACAGTCAGCGACAAATGTTTTCACCAGTATGATACAACTGAATACGTTTTTCTAAGAAATATAACAGGTGCCATAACGTAGTTCTTATTGTTTTATATAGATAGATAGATAGATAGATAGATAGATAGATAGATAGATAGATAGATAGATAGATAGATAGATGGTATATTTGCCATAGATACTTTAAAAATACATCGGCATATGTCAATACAAAATATATAAATACATAAACAAAAAAGATAAGATATTCACAGATAAAGTGACAAAATACAAAATATATAAACAGAACACCTTAGCTATAGCGTATCATTAATGAATTCCTGATAGCTGTAATATGCCTTACTAACTAACAGTTCATATACTCTTTTTTTGATGACTTTTATATTATCTTGCTTATATTTTGCGGAAAACTTGTTGTACGTGGTGATAGCCAAATATTCTGGACTTTTTTCGTATTTAACCGTTCGGTGTAATGGAATTTCTAGCGTTAAATTATTTCTAGTGTTATAACTATGATTGTACTTTAAACTTTTCATGCTGTGCAAGTTACTTGTAGCATACATAAATAGTTGGTAAATAAAAATTGATGGAGTTGTCATTATTCTCGCTTTGATAAAGTACTCTTTGCAACTATGTCTAGAGTTAAGTTTAAAAATGTATCTTATGGCCCTCTTTTGTAGTTTAAAAACACGCAAAGATTCGGGTGCGGACCCCCAGGCAATTATGCCATATGTAATAGCAGAATGTATATAAGCAAAATAATATAGTCTAAGTACATCTGTGTAGAGGTATTCCCTTAATGATTTAACTGTGAAACAGAAGGTACCAAGTTTTTTACATAGAACCGTGATATGACTATACCATTTAAGGTTATCGTCTAATGTGATGCCCAAAAAAGTGGTTTCGCTAACTTGTTTAATCGAGTTACCCTCTGCTCTTATTAGATTACTAAAATCGTATTCTTTATGACTAATGTTGAAATGCGTGCATACCGATTTTTTGCTGTTTAATTGTAGTTGGTTGGCAGTAAAAAAAGTATTTAATTCTAGAAGTTTTCTTGTGGCAATATCAGCGAGCTGGTCTGTTGTTGATGCTTTGATAATTATTGAGGTGTCATCTGCATAAAGTATACAATCCTCACTACACAAATCGTTAACATAGATAATATACAAAATTGGTCCAAGAATGGAACCTTGAGGGATACCTCTTTTAAGAGTTAGGAAGTCCGATTTTGCACCATTACTTTCAACATAGTGTTGCCGACCCTCAAGATAGCTTTTAAACCACCTTAGTGGAACACCTCTAATCCCATAATGGTATAGTTTATCTAACAATAGATCATGCTTAACCAGATCAAATGCCTTACTTAGATCTAAAAATACAGTGAAGTCCATTTATTATGCAATATAGGCATGTTGCAAGTTAATTGGTGCGGCCACAATATCATTGAAATATAGGCAACCCATTATATAGTTAGCTAGTTTTTTTTAAATCTAACCATCTATGATCTAACCGAAATCAGCAACACATGAAAGTTTAACTGAGTTTAACCTCAAAATAAAACATTCCTGACAATTGAAAATTTAAATTCATCAGTAGGCAGGGGCAAGAGTGCTTAGCGGTGTATAATGGGTTGCCTATATTTCAATGATATTGTGGCCGCACCAATTAACTTGCAACATGCCTATATTGCATAATAAATGAACTTCACTGTATACCTATGCATGTATTTCCATTATCAATCTCTTTGTACAATTTATTTAGAAATTCAGTAATAGCTGAAGTGGTAGACCTTTTTTTCCTGAAACCATGTTGGTGCTTATCAAATAAGTCATACTTGCTGAAAAAATCAAGTAATTTGTTTGCAACTATTTTTTCAAGAATTTTAGAAAACACACTTAAAATTGAAACGGGTCTGTAATTTTCTACGTTTTTACATGAATCTTTTTTATGCAATGGTACTATTTTAGTGATTTTTAATGGATCAGGAAAATGGCCTTTTGTTAATGAATTATTTATGATGGATGTCAGAGGTAGACAAATCTCGTCAATACAGTGCTTAATTAACTTTATATTAACCCCATCATGCCCAGCAGAGTTTTTAGGTTTTAATTCCCGAATAATGTTGGCGACTTCTAAGGTAGATACTGGTGAGAAAAATAGCGATTTTTGGTTTTGATTAATTTTATGTTTATATGTTACAGTTTGCTTCGATTCCTTTACAAGAGTATCGGTAATAGTATTAAAGTATTTATTAAAATGGTTCGCGCATTCTTTATTATCTGTAATTGTTTTATTATCTACTTCTAGGTCGATAACTGTTTTTCTGTTGTTTCTGGTGTTATTGTTAATAATTTCCCAGGCAGTTTTATTTTTATGAGACGCATTTATTAAAAGATTGCTAAAATAAAGTTTCTTTGCATTTGCAATAACTTTGCGATAAATTGCTTTATACCGTTTGTAGTACATTATAATGTGCCTGTTACCCGATCTGGCCAAAAGATGTAGATCTTTTAATTTCTTTGATGATATTTGTATACCTCTCGTAATCCATCGATTTGCGAGCTTATTATTATTTTGCTGTGGTTTGCATCTTTTTAGAGGAAATGCGATGCTGATTTTTTCTGTTATAATATCACTGAACTTCTTAAATTGTAGATAAACATTATCGCAAGTATTTACATCATTCCAAATTACATTTTTTAACATGTCTTTAAATTGATTTAGGTTTGCAGTGTTGTTAAAATTTCTATAAAAGACTGGCTCATTTGTTACTTGAAAATTTTCTTGTACCAATACAGTTAGCATTTGTGCATTATGGTCAGATATACCGTTATAAACTACTTTGCCTACATACTTCGGTATATTTTGCTGTACACAGAAATTATCCAGACAGCTTTGTCCTCTTGTAGGTTCCTTGATTATAGGTTCAAGGGTGTATGAGTACATTACATCTAACAAGTTATCTAAATGTTTAGAATGCCCTAAGAAATTGTAGTTGAAATCGCCACATAAGATAATTCTATATTTCTTAAATTTACTAACATGCTCTAATGCTAATGAAAGTTTTTCAGTAAATATATCCCTGTCCCCTAATGGGCTTCTGTATATAACCAATATAATTAAATTTAAATTACCTACAGATACTTTCCCGGCTGCAATTTCAAAGTGGATTTCTACAGACAGTTTCTTTACTTCTTCTATTGCTTCCATGGAGATATGGTGTTTGCATAAAATAGCCACACCACCATGACAGTGTACGGATCTACTAAAATGATCCACTATACCAAAACCTTGTAATTTTAATGACGATATCTCGTTGTTACGTGACCAATGTTCGGTAACACAAAAAATATCACAGTTATAGTTGTTGAAAAATACGTCATAATCATTAATTTTATTTGTTAAACATTGCGTATTTTGGTGCACTATAATCAAAGTTGTTTCTGTTTTATTAATTAACTGCGTACCTATCTCGGTTATTGCGTCACACGTATTTTTTCGGATAGCCCTAAAAAACCCTCTGAACTAATTGTTGTTTCTAAACTGTTATCTAAAAATACTGAGTCACTCACTTTCTGCAGCTGGTTTATTTTCTCCTGTTCTAATAATGTCTCATTGTGCCTTATATTCACCTCTCTGAAGCTTCTGTTGTTATCAAGTACTACTGTATCTACGTTATCAATGGTTCGGATTATTTTGTTACTTCCTAGGTACTGTTCTTGCTTATTCATCATTCTTACAGTTTTGAGCACCTTTTCGCATAACTTTGTTTTTCCTCTGCTGTTAAGATGTAAGCCATGCGTAGTGTAGTCCGTCCTATTCATGTTACTGTTAAAATCTAACATACTTATATTCCCATTATAATGTTGAAAGTTGGTAATCATGTCATAAATGCGATTATTATTATGAAATATGTTCCGATTTGCATATTCCACATCATACCGATATGGAGTAGTTGAAATTAACAGATTAGTTTGAAAGCACTCCTTACATATTTTGTACACAATTTTTTGTAATTTGTCATTATCTTTGTTATTTGTACCACCTATTATTATTAGGTAGTCTTTTCTAGTCAAATATTTCGTTATATTTTTTAAATCATTTACGATTTGTTCCATACAAGCATTTGGTTTAAATATTACTTGAAAATTATATATATCACCACACATTTTATTTAGAAGGTCATAAAGTCCTCGTCCATGGCTATCACAGAGTAACACAATACGAGGTTTATTTATTGTGTTTTTACTATTATAATTGTGGTTCCTTGCTGTTTTATTTGACGTTCTATCTGCCTGTTCCATCTCACTCTTAATTCTTAATATATTATCATTTTCATCTTGCATGATGATTATACTTATAGGTATCTTGGTAACACTGTTAACAAGATGAAATTAAATATAGAAATCTGTTATATTTCTCAGTAAAGCGGGTTACAGTGGTACAAGACTGGTGAAAACATTTGTCGCTGACTGTACATACAGCGCTGCGAAATATTCGCAGCGTCAGCGATTGTTTCGCGTTGGTCTGTGGGACGCCTAAAACAAAAAGTTTAACGCATCTGGCATAGTACCTCATGTTAGTTTACTTACTGTAAACACTAACTAAGGTGATGTGGAAAACTATGGATTAATAATTAATACTTTTCGTAAAAGATTTAGGCTGGACTCTAACAGAAACGGATCATCGGTCGGTAGCGATCGTCCGGCTTCGCCAGCTGTAATTTCAAGCCGGTTACTACAGATAGATGCGTGTCTTTCTTCTGTACATATCGAACCCGCATAATCTTGTTTTTCTCGCTACGCATTCAAGTGATTTCCTACGCTGCCTCGCGAACTACTGTTGTATACCAAAAATAAAATGTTTAGTTTTAGTATGGGAAAGTCCAGGGGAGGTTTGCACCTCCACTTTTTTAATTAAATAAACAAAGTAGTGGAAAATTTCAAAATTTTCTATCAGCGCGCGTCTCTTATTTATACCTTATAGTGGTACCTTTTAAAAGTATCTGCGGAGGATAAAATTTCACGCGGAGGCACTGTGAGTAATGCGGGTGCGAAATAATGCACTTCTAAATGGATTAACGGTTGCTAAGACCAAACTATTAACAGCAGACATAATGCTTTCCTGGAATTACCTGTAGGAAATTTTATTTACTACGCCATTGGTCCTATAATATTTTACAGTATCTAGCGTAGTGGCATTTCACCCTTACCGGGTACGTTTTTCTAGCCTCTTTCCTGCGGCAAAGTTTGTAAGACGTGTATTCCAATAAAAAAAATTTAAAAAAAGAAACTGCAAAACATATTCTAAAGTTGAGTATCTTTGTAAAAGAGTAACAATTAAAATTTAGTAGACATCTCTACCATAGAACTGGCAAACTTACTAATATTTCTGATTTTATAAACTATTTATAGATTGGTTTATAGATACCCTGGTGTAATAAACAGCTTCTATTTTATATACATAACACATTTTATAAACAATGAAGTTACAGGGTCCCAGGTATAAGATATTTAAACAGACAAATTTGTTTCTTCGTCGTAAGTAGAGGTGTTAACATCATCGCCTTGTTGGTGGTAAATAACGACGTCTTGGGAGTAGGAATTGTGTACGTAGAAGTTCTGTTCTTCAATTGTTCTGTCGAAAGGATAGCCCAGGGGGAAGTTATCCAAATATTGCACACCAAGACCAACCATAGGATATTTAAAGTATTCATATTCTTCACCTCCATGAAGTTTTTCGTAAATATGTTTGTACTGTTGTTGGTCATGTTGTTTTTTATCCAATAAATGTGGTGCTTTATAAGGACTAACCATTACGTAGAATTGGTAAGTTTGACCACCATGCTTTCCTTTGGGAAGTAAAAATCTGACGAAATGCGTTAAAGACAGTTGAACGATCTCTAAGTAACAAAGTTAAATAATAATTACCTGTTAGGGAACGCATAATAAACTTCACTACCATGGGCTAAGAATTCTTCGGCTCCATTTAAACCTGCCAAGCAATATTGGTATAATTGCTTGTAGCTTGTGCGGTCACTGGCATAATAGATTTTATGGGAATTACGTTGTATAACATTTTGTCCAGCTTTTAATTCATATTTGAATTTATCAAACTCCACAAAATTAATACGATTTTCGTCAATGTTAATAAGTCGTCCATATTCATCGTATTTGGGACCAATAAATACACGCACAACGGCTTTCTCAACTTGGCTGCTAATAACCCTGATCTTGTAACTGAAGGGTTTGTGGTTAAGACGATGTTGACGAGCATAAACTGAGAAAGAATTGTGTTCAAATTCGTTCTGATTTACATAAACTGCATTGCTGATATCAACATCGTAGTTTTCAAAGTATGTAATCAAACGATCAACCTGTACACTATCTACTTTGACACCAGGAAAAACAAGTTCATCATAAGTGTAACGAGGAAGATGGCATTTGTATTTTTGGAGGTAGAGAATTAGTCTTTTGAATAGTTGCCAGAAAGCAGGATCACGAAGAGAAGTTTCAAAATGTTCTAAAGCAGATGGAGCAAGTTTATACTCATGGAGATGTTGATATGAGTAACCAAGAAGGTGACGAGCAAATATTTGAAGATGTCCATAAAAGCGAGCATTAGGAGAATGTGGGTTAGATTCAATGAGGTTACCAAGAACATTGAAGCCATGAGGTTCAAACAAACTAATCTTCTTACCATCTTCCTAAAAAAAATGGTTAATCATATGAAATGAAAATAAAATGAATACTTAAAAATATTTCAACTTTACCACTTACTGTGTAAATATATCCAAGGTCAATCGCATCACGGATTCTCCTTTCGTAGTCAAGAACCTTATAATAACTGTAGGGATATTTGCCTTTGAAAGAATAACTTTGGCCATGGTTATAGTAGTTGGTAAAGAAGTAAACCCAATTAGATCTTTGGGGAAATTCCAAACCATTAGGATAACGAAGTGAAGAATAATATCCGGTTTCAAAAGCATCATGGTAATCATAGATTCCGATTTCACCGAAATCATTAGACAACCTTTCAAGATAATACCGGGCGACGAGTTGTTGATAGAAGTAGTAAAATTCTTCACCACGGTAATATGTGTTAATGTCGTATTCGTCACTGTTTAGCCAAAAGGGGCGGTAAAGGTTGTAATAATAGTAGTAAGAGTTAATGCCGATATCTTCCGTAAAGTAGGACAGAGATTGTTCAGGATGCAGATTCAAATACCAGCCTGAATAGTTGGCATAGATTCTATATTCTAGAAAAAATAATTTTCGAGTTAATACAGGCTGTTTTCTAAAAAGCGTCTCGAGCCATTACTTCGCTATTTTGAATTTTAGACTCCACAGATTAATTTTAAATGGCAAGACAAAAGCTATTTTTGACATCACCTTTTCGTAAATATCTGTCAACTACTTTAAGTTACGTTGTTCAACTTTTTTATTTTATGGAACACCCTGTATATTCTGCACACAGTAATGTGTTTTATTTGTTTTTTTGACATTCAGAATTTTTTTAATTTATTGCATGTATGCTACCCTAAAATTTTCAAGTGTGTCGTGGAACACAACCAGAATGTTAAAATTTAGATTTTGACAGGTCCTTTCTGTGGTGCCATCCATTAGATAATAATCAGCAACAATTTTTTCATATAGGTACAATATAACAAGATCTTAGATTTTTATCGGAAAATTTCAGTATAATAGGTATTACGTAGGTAGTTCCCGAAACATTGTTGCTAGGTAAAGCACGAGGGCACAATACATTTAAAAAAACGAGTGCGTTAGCACGAGTCGTGTCGGTTTTATGTTGTGCTTGAGTCCTTTACCTTATAGCAAGAATCTTGAGGGCACTACTGCTGAAATTTGCCATGGGAAAAATACAAGGTCGAGTTATATTTAACAAGACAAAATCCCAAATACGTAATCAAAAAATAATAAACAGTGAAAACAACACCCTACCAACAAGTAAACAACTCCATACCAACAAGTACACAACTCCCTACCAACAGCTTTTTTTATAACAGGAAGCCGTCTTTTTAAATATGAAGGGGCATTTTCACACGCGTTTATCGCGAAAAATGGAATGCTATTGGCAGACGTTTCGGGTGTTGCTTAGTAACTACTGTATAAGTGATTTTGTCAGATTTAAAATATATAGTAGTTTCATATACAACCCGAGAGGGCACCACAAAGAGGATCTGTCAAAATCAAAATTGGAGCGCCCATAGAAGAAGGAGAATAAAGCTGGCCATGGTGTGGCCATGGTGTAGGTTTATTATAGTGCACGGCTGTCTAGATGTAACACAAACATAATTATTAAAAAAACTTCTGCTTATCAAAAAAAACAAATGAAACACACTATGGTATGGAGAATTTCACCCTGAATCCAAATATGTAAAAATATACAGGGTGTTCTATTTAAATAAAATAGTTGAATATCGTAGTTTAAAATCTTTGATAGATTTTTACGAAAGGTTGATGTCAAAAGATAGCTTTTCTTTTACCATTTAAAATTATATAGTGGGGTCTAAAATTTATAATAACGTAGTTATGGTTCGAGGCGTTATTTAAGTAACAGCCTGTATAATAAAAAAGAATAACATTTCTTCATACTCTACATACCATTTTGGGCGCCATCAACGTATAACTGTTTATATTTCTGTGCTTTTTGTATAACTTCAGTATTGAAGAAATAGTAAGGAAAAATTTCATAAATAGGAGGTAAAACCATGCTATAAGTATCATGACGATGTATAAGAGCAACCGAATAGGAGTACAAAAATAGTCCTTGGTTTAAATAGTAACGAGCCCAAATCGCTGTCTTATAGAAGGTATCAAAATCTTTGGCCGCGTAAAAAACTTTAAACAACGCAATCGCCTGTTTTAAATGAGATTCGTAGAACACAGAGAAGATTTCGTCTTTAGGCAATAATCCTTGACGATAGTGACGAAGGAACTCTTTTATAACGTGGTCATTCTAAAACATAAAACTGTTTAATATTCCACGGTTTTGCAATTTACATAATTTCCTGGATAAAGTTTACTACTTACGGAATAGCCACCCAAATTTTTCTCGATAGAGTATTCTTTGGCAATACTAATATGGTATTTGTTGTAAGTGGATTGGTGAATATACTTAAACAGACTTAAGACCTCTTTATACTGTTTAAGGTAGTTTTTGTCAGCTGAAAAGTATTTTAAAGTATTATTTACTAAATAAGAATATTGTAATAATCAAAAACATTTATCAGTAGGTGTTTGCAAGTATACAGTGCTTCCCGAAAGTAACGGCTAAATTCAATAAAATCGTTGAGAAAAATATTTCAAATAAATGCTCGGACACGTCGATTTTTATTTTTAAATTATGATTTAGAGATGTAATTTTCAACCCTCCACCACCCAACCCCTAAGCGCTGCCAACTCCAACTTTAAAAATTTAAATAGCAAGGAATCCTTTCTGATACTTCATCTGATAGCTTTTTTTATGCTGAATACAATAAAAAAAAGTTTTTCAAGATCGGTTGATAAATAACGGAGATATTTACCAAAATGTATTCAAATTAAAGTGCCAATATTCGAGCGGGCGTTGGTACTGGGTGGTAAAAAACATTTGCAACTTGTTTGCAATTGAATGTAAACAAAATGTATTGACATTACTTAGTGGAGTGTGTGTTACTTATTATTAACGATTTGAAAAATAAGATAACAAAAATGAGATTTACTGAAGCCGAAAGAATCGAAGTTTTAATGATGGTTGGGGTTGGAGATAGATACATACATTTTGTTTACATTATTACAAACAACTTGCAATTGTTTTTTACCACCCATTGTAGAGCCGTACCAACGCCTGCTCGAATATTGGCACTTTCATTTGAATACATTTTGGTAAATATCTTCGTTATTTATCAACCGATTTTGAAAAACTTTTTTTTATTATATTGAGCATAAAAAAAGCTATCAGATGAGGTATCAGAAAGGGTTCTTTGCTATTTGAATTTTTAAAGTTGGAGTTGGCAGCGCTTTGGAGTTGGGTGGTGGGGGGTAGAAAATTACATCTCTAAATCATAATTTAAAAATAAAAATCGATGTGTCCGAGCTTTTATTTGAAATATTTTTCTCAACGATTTTATTGAATTTATCCGTTACTTTCGGGAAGCACTGTATAGGGATGTATACTAAATTTTAATTATTACGTACTCTATTACAAAGAGAAGTGTAGTAGGTACTTACTTAACTGTGAAATATGTTTTGCACTCTTTTTTAAATTTTGTTATATCAATAAACGCCTTGTAAACTTTGCCGCCCGAAAGAGACTAGAAAAACGTACTCAGTGGGAGAATTATGGCTCGTGATGTCATATACCTACTACTATATCATTATGAAAACGGTTTAAACTGAAATTCAGCGGAAACCGCGCTAGATAGGGTAAAATGTTATAGTACGAAAGTTGTAAAAAATAAAATTTCCTACAAGAAACTTTCCTGGAAGCGATATGCCTTACTTTAATAATTTGGGCCTGAGAACCGTTTGAAATTATCACAAACCAGCTATTCTGGTTTAACATTGTTACCCAGTAAAAATCGTGCAAGATAGGTGAAAATAACAACAAATCAAAGAAACTCCGGGAAAGCGTATGCCTAACATTAATAATTGGATAGAATCTTGTATGGTACCATTGCAAATAAAAGAGACAGCTGCGCCCTAGCGTAGGTAAGTTTCTTGCTGATTTTGCCCGCGCTAATAGAAAGGCTAATAACGTCACCACGTGTTTGCACTCAAGTGATAATTTTAAATCAAGAAAAAGTTTTTCATGTTTCGACTTGCAATAACATAGTCACTATACCACATAGTTTTAAATTATTCCACATTTAGTAATAATTTTTTTTAGTATAGGTAATTCTTTATTGCAAATTTTTTGAAAATTAGGACTGTTATCAAACTACAGAATAGTAAAATTGCACTTACCAAGTTTGTATTTATGGTGTCCATCGTGGAAATCTTCTTCAACTGGAGTTGCAGAAGATACGGCGTAGATGCCAGCAAGAAACACTACCAATGTAAATCTCATGACTGAGTCTCAATAATTGGTATAATTTGCTTTTGCACTGCTACAGAATTGCTATCCCTTTCCCTATATATAGGTACTAGTAAATCATCCCCTCTTCAAGCTTGTTATCAATTTTCTGATTGTTTTTGTTACGTTACATAAACTGTTTGTTTGATCCCGTGATTATTAACACACTTAAGAATAAAGAATATAATCCCATTCATTACAGTCTGAATAAAACAGTAAATTATTCATTACATAGTACTACTTTAGTAAATAAAACTCGTTTACGTACACAACCCCAAATTTATATTTTAGTCATTACTATAATTATTATTATTAATAAATGATCTGTTTGAAGAAGTTTCTAAAGTAGAAAAAATGGTAAACCGCCGATCATAAAAATGTAGGGTTTTTTAAAATAAGGTACCTACAACATAAATTAAAATTCAGTCCTGCTTTTGACAAAGCCCTCGTACCAAATATAGTTTGGAGTTTAACAAGTAGGTATCTATATATAAAAATTATGTGATTGTATTTCCGTTCCTATAAAATGAAATGATAAATTGTTTATAATGACTGATAAGTAAAGTTCACATTCTTATACAATTTTATTAATCAATTTCTTTTTTCTCGGCTATAGTTCATTAACGGTTCATTTAAATCATGTTAATGGTATTGTTTTTCATATCATAATTTACTGATAACTAACTTAGAGGTAAAGTTAAGAAGATTGAAGAAGCGTATTGGAATAACAAAAACAAAAATAAACTTGAATGATGTCAAGAACGAGGAAGTGAAAATATAACTACGAAATAATGTTAATAAATAAATAAAGAAAACTATTAATGAAGATTGGGACATACCTATATCCTATACCTATACCTAAAAGCGAAGAACAATAAAGAACTATTTTTGTAAAATTTCAAAAGAGATACTAGAGCCGTACAAAAAGGTGAAAACAGTGAAAAGAAACGGGGAAAAGTTATAAATGGAAAGATACATCAATGATTGGGAACTAAAATAAGAAAAAAGAATGAATAAAGGAAGTCGATCAACAGTGGATGTAAAAAGGCAGAGGTAGAGGAACTGCATACTAAATAAGGGGTTAACCGGTCATGGGGTGTTTTATCAATTCCCTGTTAAGTTAACCAACCGTCAATTTTCATGGGAGTTGTTACAAGAATCTTATCTATGACAGTTGATTGTTGGTTAGTTAACAAAGAGTTAATTATACGGATTGATAAACCGGCCCCTAAATGACAGTATAACAGGCCACTGAACCTGAACGTCTATTGAATCTCTATTTGATGGCAACAGGCAAGATATAAAAAGGAAATACCAGACATGGACGGCCCAAACGTGCAGCAAAATCGAAATCGATAATTACTTTTTACGATTAGCTAAGAACAGAAGAGGTTACAAGACCTGGCATGATAACAATAGAACTTTGAAATTTTTGGACAAAGGTAATAGGTTTAAAGTTTTAACTAAGTTTTTCAATCAGAATTGTTACAAGCATATTATGGGGGGAGGAGAACAATGATGGTCCTGCATTACTTTTTCGGTTAAATTATTATTATCATAAATTATGTAAATTTTTAACATTTTTATTTTTGAACAACTACTTCATACCGACAACTTTGACCTTAATGTAACTTACATTTCATCATCATTAATATTGCACATACAGCTGATCGAAGTGCCTCCCAGGTATATTCTGCTATATGAGCCCCCCAGAGCTTACCCCAAGCTCATCAAGCTTACCATATGCCAATAGGAGGGGGGTTGGTGGGAAAAAGTGAGCGGTTAGGAGCGATACGGCTGTTGTAACACCAAGGTAATTAGTAGGTTGTGTCCCTGATGGGAGTTAGCGACACAGTTTATATATGATAGTTGTATATTTTCCAGAGCCTCGAAGAAGTAGTCCAACTAGGAGAAGATACTGAAAATTAGTCGATGTTCATAACCACGTACTGGTTGGCCGCTCGGGGTTCAGAAAAGGCACGCACCCCCAATCGCTTACACTCGCGTTCAGTCGTGCCGGTCGGTAGCATTTTTCGACGTTGTACACTCAACAGCAGCAAATATTATAAGACCCGCTCGCTTCGCATCTGAAGTCCCAAAGCGGAATAAGTAATAGCAAAGACTAATAGTTATGAAATGTTTATTCTCTTGAGTGTACGACAACCCCCACGCTCCTGAATTTATCAGCGCTAAGTGCAACTTTTTTTCAACCCTGAGCGGCCGACCAGTAGGCTCTTTAGTCATGTTCATCCTCGTTCTCCTCGTTCTTTGGCCAGGAATAAGGGGTCGTCCGCATACGTCAGCAGCAAGGGGGGGTTTCGACCGTTATCTGAAGGACTCTGTGAAGTACAAGGGTAAATAGTCGTGGCGATAGGGGGCAACCTTGTTTAACTCATTTGTTTTTCCTGTAGGTTTTTGTCGTTTGTCCGTACCACTGAAGAGCAGTTTTTTCCTGCATTTATGAGTTAGTGTTGGGAGCCCGCGGCTTTGAAAGCGGATACCATTGAGTTCCGTGTTTTGAGGAGTGGGATTTGGAGTGTTGTCTTCCAGCCTTAGGGGACCTGATTTCTCAGCCAAACGTTTCCCATCACTGTAGTTAACTGGTCCAATACCGACCCTACTCTTGAATCAGCTCAATATACCGTCTATCTCTGGAACTTTGTTTTTCTTCATATGCCCCTTCTGAGGGCGAACTTCCCAAAAGCCAATGATCTTCTTCTAGGATTGGTTCGTATGGTGTGTCTATCTCAGTGAGCTCATTTTTCCAGCGTGCCATTGGTATATAATTTCTTTTCGCATGGTTTACTGTTCTCCTGTGTTTTACAAGTTTTAGTCGGGCTTCCGGTGAGAATTTATTTATAGTCTTATGGTGCGTTTTTCATGCTTCTTGTTTGGTGTTGGTGGCCTCCCGTAAAGTCTCTTTTTGTTGGGCTCCTGGGTGTAGTTGATATCTGTAAAGGGCTTGTTGATGTTTCGCCATGGCTTTTCGTCTTCTTGGGGCCATCGGCGATGTAGGTCTTGAGAGCGTTTGTTGTGTTGCGGTTTTTAGGGGCTCTGCCAATGTTTCATATTTGAGGAGTTGCCTATTTCACTTTGCTACTGGTTTTTCGTTAATATGACGGCCACTGTGGTTGCTATTTATCTTTGATACGGAGGCGTTCTCTATTCCCATCTTCAGATTTGCCGAAAGTAGTTTGTGATCTGTGTCACTTTCACGATCCAGACGGCGTATGCTTCTTAAGTCTGTGGTAGGGTCCTTTCTGGCTAGGATGTGGTCGATATGAGACTGGCTGGTTTTGTTACTCCATGTGGTGAGGACTGTATGTGCATTGCTCCAAGTGTTTTTTATCTGCAGCTGGAATAGATGGTGACCATTGTCGTTGCATTTTGGATGAACTGTTCAGATCCCTATTAACTTCCTATCCTCCATCGTGAGGTCACTTTACTTCACTCTGGTAGTTAATTTCCTCCCCACCGCACGTGTAGGATTTAAAATGAGAAATATATACAACAGGAAATCTATTAATTTTTTTATTTAAAATTTTTCTTTTATTGTCAGGTACCTATAGCTTTACAACAAATATATATTTTTTTTGTTTTCGTACTTACAACCCGTACATAACTAAAACTAAACTAAATTTTAAAGCATAACATAAAATGACAGTAGCTACAATACATTTTTACCAAAATATAATTACCTATATCAGATTTTTATTGTTGATTAGAATCATATACGTAGTTTTGGTTGTACGCATAATTTTGGTTGTCACTATATTGGGAAGATTCGTAGTCTTGAGGTTGATTTTGTTTTGACGAGTTGATTTCGTTTATGTGCTTGTGGTAGACAACAACGTCTTGGAAACGTGCGTTGGGTACGTAAAATTGTTGTTGGGTAATCGGCCGATCGAAGGGATATCCCAGAGGATAATCATCAATATTTTGAACACCCAGACCAATAACAGGATAATAGTAGGTTTGTTGTGCCTGTCCTTGTTCTTCTCCGTGATATTTTTGATATTTTTGTAGGTATTCCTGTTGCTGTTCTTGTTGGTGCTTTTGTTGGGAAGGTGCCTTGTACTGACTGACTATGACATAGAATTGATAGGTTTGACCACCACGTTTTCCTTTAGGCAGGAGGTATCTGAAATGGAACGTTTTAGTATTCAACTTTTTTTACTTAGCTAGTTTAATGAAATAATGAACGCAGGAGGACTTTAAAGATTGATAAAATGAAGACAATTCAACATACCTGTTTGGGAAGGTGTATTGCACTTCGCTTCCATAAATTTGATATTCGTCAGATCCATTGGTTTGTTGGTATAACTTTCTATAGCTAGCATAGTCATCAGAGAAATAGATGTCTTGAGAATTGCGTTCAATAACGTTTTGACCAGCTTGTAGTTTATATCTAAAAGTATCAAATTCAACAAAGTTTACTCGATTTTCGTTAATGTCAATGTTGCGGCCGTATTCATCGTATTTTGGTCCAATAAAAACACGGACAACGGCATCGGAAGGATTTTCACTGGCAACTTTGATTTTATAGGCGAAGGGTTTGTGGTTCAAACGTTGTTGGCGTACGCGAACTTTAAAAGCATCAGATTGGAATTCTTGTTGGTTGACATAAACAGCATTGCTGATATCAGCATCCACATTTTCGAAATAAGTATACAAACGATCTACTTGTACGCTTTCTACTGTAACCCCAGCGAAAGCGAGATCGGTGTAGTTGTATCGAGGAAGGTAAGTTCTATATTTTTGGAAATATCGAATGAGTCGCTTGTAGAGTGGATAGAAAGCTGGATCGCGAAGCGAGGTCTCGAAGTGTTCCAAAGCTGAAGGAGCGACCTGGTATTTTTCCAAAGGCTGTTGTGCATAGCCCAACAAATGACGAAGAAATACTTGAAGGTATCCATAGTAGCGAGAATTGGGAGATTGGGGATTAGCTTCAATAATGTTACCTAAAGTATTGAATCCTTCTTCGTCGAAGAGGTTTACATGCTTGCCTTCGATCTGTAAAAGGGGACATTATTTTATAAGCTATTCCAATGACATTGGTCACATGATCTTTCTGTGGGGCAGTACAAACAGTCTAACGTCTTGCGGTATCACGTGGCTCATGTTGAGACAAAACACAAATAAAGCAGGCCAATTAGTGTCCTCCACAAAGATTATATGATACGACGGTGACGGGGTTTGTTTGTGCTGCTCTCCAGTATCAAGACCATGTGGCCATTAGAATGCCGAATTAAAAACATATGTAGTTTACTTATACGTACAGTTTTAACATAGCCAGCATCAATAGCATCGCGGATTCTTCTTTCATAACTTTGTGAGTAATCGTAACTGTAAGCGTATCTGCTTTTAAATGAATATTTTTGGCCATAGTTGTAGTAGTTCTTGCCAAATTGTGCCCAGTTAGGCCTTTGTGGGAAAGCCAAACCATTGGGATAAACAAGAGAACAATAGTATCCCGTTTCAAAAGGTGCTTCGAAATCAAAGATACCGATTTCACCTTCGTCGTTGGACAATCGCTCCAAATAGAAACGAGCCAAAAATTGTTGGTAGAAGTAATAGTATTCTTCACCACGGTTGAAGGTGTTGATGTAAATTTCTTCGCTGTTAAGCCAGAAGGGACGATATAAATTGTAGTAGTAATAGTAGGCGTTAATGCCAACATCTTCAGTGTAGTAAGACAGGGACTGTTCAGGATGTACGTTTAAGTAATAACCAGAATAGTTAGCTCGGATGGTGTAACCTGTAATAATTTAATATAAATTTGATTTCTAATGAAGAAATCCATAAATAAAATGTCATTTTTCCCTTTACATTTCATTTCTAAAAAATAGATAGGTATTCTCTTACCGGTATATCCACCTTCTTGTTGTTCTTGTTGGTTATACTGCTGTTTATATTGTTGAGCCTTTTGTATAACTTCAGCGTTGTAGAAATAGTACGGGTAGATTTCGTAGATGGGCGGCAATGTAATACCGTAGGTTGCAGGATGATGCAAGACGGCGACGGAGAAAGAGTATAGGAACAACCCTTGGTTGACGTAATTGCGGGCCCAAATGGCAGTCTTATAAAACACGTCATAACTTTTGGCGTAATAGAAGACTCTGAAGAGAGCAACAGCTTGCTTCAAATGTTCTTCATGGAAGACAGAGAATATATGGTCCCTAGGGATAATATCATGATTGTAATATTGCAAGAATTCCTCGACGTATTTGGATTTCTGTAACAATTTATGACTGTTAGTAATTTTACAAATTAATAATTGTAATAGTAACTTACAAAATACTGTTCTAAGTTATTTTCGAGGGAATATTCTTTAGCAAGCTTTTCGTGGTCACTGTAATAGCTGGGTTGGTTAACATATTTGAAAAGTCGCAATATGTCTTGTTGTCTTTGGTAGTCCACTTTGTCAGCTTTTGGAGAGTGAGAAAATAAGCTGTTAATTATAACCACATTATATAAATTTTTGCAACTTACCCTTTTTAAAAGGTATCTGTTGACCGTTAGCTGAATCCTGCTGTTGGGTAGGGGTAGCCAAAACGATAGCGCAAAGGCCTGCTAGATTTGCTAATAAAGCGAATTTCATGGTTACTCTTCAGAATGATTACACCCAGAGAATGATTTTCTCCAAAAATGTGGCTCCTATTTATACTAAACAATTAGCCCCCCCGGTAGTTGTTTGGTTTAACCTCTTACTGATTAGTTATGATACTCTGCACTCTTATCACACAAGCTTTTGTCAACAAGAATTTTTTGCAAGGTGATCTAATTTTTGGCAGTGATATAGAAATTTAGATTTCGTAGTCTGTTTCAAAAGATTTATAGCCACTTTCACGTGATATACAAATGTCTTTGATAACAATATTAGGTACCTATATTAAACTACAATAAAGTTTTTTTTTTAAGTTAGGTATGTCCTACAGCCTGGGAATTATGAAAATTTAGTAGGTACTAACTGTAATTTTGATTGTATTAAACTAAATTACCTACCTATCATTATTACTATATAATCTACTCTTATTGTATCACTGTGGGTCAAAATAGTAGTAGGTATATCTAGGTACCTACTTACTAATAATGAATTTTTTTCTCCCGACGGACTAGCATTAAAGTTTATTTCTCTGACTTTTAACACATAAGGATCAACTTTATTCTTTTGGAAATAAATTTTGCAAAAAACTCCAAAAGAAGAAGCAAGGACTATAGTCTTTGAATTATTTCTAAAAATTTTCTAACCAGATCGAAAGGAATGAGGAAAGTTTCGCATGTAATTTCCAAGTGTCTATCCTCCAAATAAGATTCTGGGAATTTCCTAGCGAGATCGGAAGGGGTGAGAAAAATGTCCAATAGAAAAAGCAAGGACTTTGATTTATTTCTGAAAATTATCTAACCAGATTGAATCAAGTGAGGGAAGTTTCGCATGTATAAGTATCTACTTTCCCAGTATGTAGCCTCTAAATAAGATTCTAGGAATTTCCTAACGCAATCGGAAGGGGTGAGAAATATTTCCAAAAAAAAGTAAGGACCAGTAGTATAGCCTTTGAATAATTTCAGAAAATTTTCTAACCAAATCGAAAGGAGTGATGGAAGTTTCGCATGTAACTTCTGTCTAGCCTGTAAATAAGATTCTAGGAATTTCCTAACGCGATCGGAAGGCTCGCTAGTTCAAAGGGCAGAAAAAGCCATAGACAATCGTGAAATTGCGCTGGCTACTTTCATGGACATCGAAGAAGCGTTTGACAACACATCCTTCGACTAGGTAGGTTATAAACAATGCCGTGATAAAACGTGAAGTCAGTCCGACCGTGGCCAGGTGGATTAACTTCACACTGAGGAATAGAGTGTAATCTCTAGTACTACCTTAAAAGGGGCAATGGGAAGGGTAACAGTCATGCCAGGTTGTCCTCGGGGGGGGGGGGGTATTATCAACTATCTTGTGGTGCCTAGTTGTGGACGATCTTCTCGAACTATTCCAGGAATGCGGCGCATAGGTACTCGCAAAGATATGCAGATAACATCGTCATTCTAATAAACGGGAAGTAGTACGGGAGCGTCGCGTGGTGCTTAATTTGATGCAGCGTGCCTTGCTTATCGTGGAAAGATGGTGCTTAAAAGAAGGATTATCTCGGTTAACCCTGCAAAATTTTTTTTTTTATTACGTTTACTAGGAACCTCAGACAGCTGAGAGGCGTATATGGCTATGGGGGTAAGACATGATTAGGGCAGCGGAAGTAAAATGCCAGGAGTCACTCTAGACGCCAAGCTCACCTTCAATCTTCATGTGGAAAACGTAACAAATTAGGCTACAACAGCCCTACGGGTGGGTAAGCGATTCTTTGGACAAAATTGGGGGCTCAAACCCACAATGGTTCAGTGGTTATACACCAAGGTGGTTCTATCAGTGGTAACCTAAGCATCACTAATCTGGTGGCATAAAGAACAATAACACGGCCATAAACACTAAACTAGGCAAACTACACAGCGTTTAGGAACAACGGCCGTGAGCCACGACAATCGCCCCCCCCCCACTGAAGCTTTAAAGATGCTGTTCGGTCTACCTTCACTGTGCGGCTAGTGGTGGAGTATGGGGCCATGACAGCCTGCAGGCTCAGTCAAAATAAAACTCTCTGGAGAAGGGGCTTACCTACAGAAATCTTCCGGTTAATGAAAGAAAACTGCATGCTACAAATGCAGTCAGACAAACGAACAGACGTCTCCAAAATAGGGGAGAGAATTGGAGCGGGGGCATTTGAAGAGGACACAGGACGTGAAATAAGTATAAACCTGGGTCGCTATGCCACTTTATTCCAGTCTGAAGTCGTTGTTATTTTCATCTGCGCATCCTCATCAGGACACAGTCAGGTTGCCGTAAACACCTTACTGTTGGTGGAAGTCTACTCCAAGACTATAGTTTGCCTACAGACTCTGAGTGAACTACCTTCCCATAACAGAGTTATTCTGGAGTGGGTGCTGGGACGTGGGGGCATAGAAGGGAACGAAAAGGTGGACTGACTAGGTAGGAAAGGAAGCGAACCGACAATGATCCAGTTCAGAGCTCACTTGCGGCATCGCTTATAGCAGCGCAAAGGGCTTTATCGAGGACCGACTTAGTGAGGCATACTGCAATTACTGGAGGGCACTGCCTGGATTGAAACGGTCAAAACTATTTGTTCGAGATCCATCCAGGGAATACACAAAGGAGATTCTGAAACTCAACAGAAGGAATTGCCAAACTAAACCTGGTAATTAGCCTTCTTACAGGACACCGCAAGATGAGAAAGCACCTCAGATGAAACCCCATTTCATATAGGTAAGTACCTACTACGTATTCTGCCAATGTGAAGCATTGGCTGCAACAAGACTGGGGACGTAGAGTCCCTATTCTGGAAATACACGCTCATCCAGGTTATTTTAGGTCTCTGATTGTTTGCTCTCTATATTATTGATGTTGCTAATATTTTCAAAATTTGCAAGTTCCATCTATTTGCAGATGCATAGTCTATTATGAGACTGAGAACCATATTGATTTAGTAAACATTATTAATAGAGAAATGTTGGCACTTGAAGAATGGTAGCATGTAAATAAATTAAAACTGAATGTAGGTACCGTCCTATATACGAATAGAGCTATGGTTTTAGCTACGGATAATACATAGGTATGAGAAATTTAGAAGTAGTGGTATAATGTTCAATGTTCATCAGTACCTGAAGGGGAATGTCTTATTGTGTTCTGTGTCCGCCATTTAAGAAACACCCTGTATAATCAAAATTGGACAAATGCCAGATTATCTAAATACAACTGTTACCTGTTTTGTACATATCTACGTATGAAACAAGGGGACAAAGCAATTTTATTATTGCTTGAAATAATAGGTACATTGGACACGCCAATGAACGAAGCTGGTTTAAAAATGTTTAAGGTGCTTTTAAAAGAGGCAGTAATAAGAAACATGGGGGTGTACAGCCTGCGCAGCCATAGAATTCCTCGGTTACCGCAGCCCGAAGTCGGCTTTTGGCAAATGTAACCAGTGGCGGTGGAGTGTGTAGGTACGTACCTACCCTTAGCAGTAATAATAAGGAAATAGCGGCTAAAATATGCAACGCCACTGATAACTCACAAAACGGTTACAGATTCACCCCACCGCAAATTTTCGACCCCTGATAACCGAGGAATTCTCTGACCGTGCAGACTGTAGTTATACAGTGTGGAAGAAAAGTATGGAGTAAATTCATTATTTCTAAAACGATGACGTTTCATGAAATTTCCTCAGACACGTCGATTTTACTCTTTAAAAAGACCCTTGTTTTGTTCCTATAATACCTGCGCATTTCCGATGTTCATTTGTTTTCGCGCGATGACTTCATCGAATATTTTTTATAATGGAATCCCTATATTTTTTTAACGGATTCGTGTACAGCTCAACTTGCTGAATTCGAAAATGTACCACTTTAATACTTTATTTCTATACCTTCCCGAGAAAAAAAAAATAACCGATTCGTAGTAAGAACAACAAATTAATCAAGTCACCTAAAAGATTGTTTCCGGCAGCTAAACAAAATCTAGTCAGAATCGATAAATTAACAAATTAACAATTAACAACCGTTTCAATTACTGTCTGCAACAAAACGGTCATAATTTTGAACATTTAATTAATTAGTTTATAAAATTGTCATGTTGCTATTGTTGAGCTGTTAATTTGTTAATTATTAATTTATTAATTTTTAATTTGTTGATTCTGATTAGATTTTGTTTAGCTGCCGGAAACAATTTCTTAGGTAACTTGATTTAATTTGTTGTTCTTACTACGAATCGATAATTATTTTTTTTCTCGGGAAGGTGTAGAAATAAAGTATTAAAGTGGTACATTTTCGAATTCAGCAAGTTGAGCTGTACACGAATCCGTTAAAAAAATATAGGGGTTCCATTAAAAAATATATCCGATGACGTCATCACGCGAAAACAAATGAACATCGAAAATCCACAGGTATAGGAGCAAGGGTCTTTTTAAAAAGCAAAATCGACGTGTCCGAGGAAATTTCATGAAACGTCATCGTTTTAGAAGAAATACTGAATTTATTCCATACTTTTCTTTCACACTGTATAAATGAATTATGGAAATAATGTATTAGTAGTATTAGTGAAATGCACATTTTTTTGCTAAACAGATGACGTTATTATTATTATTATTAAACAAAAACAAAACAAATTCATAAATCAAAATAATAGCACCAATTATATCATAAAGATAGCATTTAGATTGATCATGGAACTTTGTAAATGATAATTTAAAATTGCTAGTACTCATCCTGAAAATGTAATACATTAGTATAACATTCATAAAAGATGACCCAATAAGGTTGAGAAATATAAGTTTCCAGACAAGAAAGATACTAATTACGGTGATAAAAGAATGACACAGAATTGTAGCATGAGTGTAAACAAAATACTATTTATAATGAAAGGTTTATTAATAAAACATCTACTACACATACCTACCATTTAAGTCTCATTGCACTGTACAGGGGGTTTAATTGTTTAATTTAGATGTTTGTCATAATTTATATAACACCCATCTGTATTTTTTGAATAATTTTTTTTCTTACTGCCATACTTTATACACAAAAATTTCGAGTATTTAATATACAGGAAGTTCCCTGAGGTAACCTACAAACTTACATCATGTGTTCTAGAGATGATTCTGAACAAAAAAATTCATATAGGTACACTTTAGATCAATTCCTTTCTTTTCTTTAATTTACAGTATGTTTAAAGTCTTTTGGTAATAATGTATCTTTAGAAGCATTTTTATCAATAAAATTTATTAATAATTATATCCTATTGACAAAATAAAATATTAATCTAGGTTCTTAATTATTATTGTACCACAAATTAAAAAAAAGTGATAATAATTCTCAATTATATATTTATCATGAGTTAGAAGTTAATACGCATATTTAAGTCGTCTGAAGGTAACAAAGGTTAATTTATAATCAGAAAAACCTAAGTAAGGACTTCACTTATATCAGGTTCTCGTAAATAAATAGTTTATTTTTCATAAAGCTATCTAACTATGGACAATTAAAGTGAAACATTTAAAAATTATGTAAACATCCTTAAATCAGTTTAAATTACATGTTTCATATACAAACATTATAAAAAAAAGAACCAAATGATGTAACAAACAGCATCACAAAACCTATAAATTCTATAGCAATCTAAAGAAAAATTACACACAGAATTGACAAAATGTGCACCAAATATCCACAAAATAGACTAAATCTGTAATCAAATTTTTATATTAGATAACCTTATATCTAGCTTTATTGAACGTATGATGACCAGCAGTTTGCAATTTAAGTAGTTCTTCTTTAATTAACCGAGTGATCTCTGCTTTGGCTTTAGAAACCGCAATATCACTTGTACTTTCAATTGCCAGATATAATTTTCTTTCACCTTCTGGTGGTGCTTTTCCAGTTGCAACATATGTACCACGAACCGTAATTCCTGCTTCTGAATACTCAGATATTTGAGCAAGCGCTTCCTATAAAAAATTAAATAACGATAAATATGTGACAACAATTAGGTACCTACATTTAGTTTAATTCACATAATTACTTAAAAGGGACCCTTTTATTACACACCAAGAACCGTTTTTCATTTTATTTCAGTTGAGAGGTAGGTAAAATCAATGAAAATACTTCACGCTTAAAATTAGGATTCTTTAATCAAATGCATTAAATCAGAATCATAGAAATAGGTCATAAATGATCATTTAAAATTGATTTGTACAAAAAAGCCAGAAATAGAATTGAAATTAAGAATGATGGTTGCAAAATTTGATTCACTAGGGGTATCCCGGAAACCGTAAGACATAGAAGATTGATTAAATTAGACAAAAGTTGTGCAATTTGTATCTGGTTTCAGAAGTTTAAAAATACTTAAAGAGGTACTAGATCACGCCAAAAAATCGAAATTTACAGTTTTTTTTTCTATCTGCGTTTTTTTAATTTATAACTGGAAACACTTCGGATTTTGCTGTTTAGTGTATCATTTTATAGGGAATTTTTCCTAAACTCAAATTTTTCCGCCATCTACAGGGTGGCTAGTTTTTCATTGTCCAGGTTATATCTGCTGAAATATTAAAGATACAAGTAAAAGTTAAAGGAGAGACTTAGCTAAGAGAACCTGGCGTATAAAATAGCACAAACAAGTTTTTTCCACGGTTTACTTATTTTCCGGAAAAATATGTAACTTTGGTTTTTTAAACGGAACACTCTGTATATTTTTGGGGAAGAAGATTCTAAATCAATTTCTCTTGACAAACATGTATCACTAATAGCGTTTTGCATTTAAATTACGCCTAATAATTCAAAAAAGAAATTTATAATAGGTGGCTGTGATATTCTTTTCTTTTTAATTAAGCGGATCCAAAAATGTTTAAAATTGAATGGTGGTCAATTTGAACAATCATTTAGGTATTATCCAATTTCATTAGTTTGTAATTAAATAAATTTCGTTATAATTTTGTTACTCGCAGAGGAAATATATAGTGTGTCCGCGTAAGTTGGCTACATATGGAAAACGTTATTATTGATTTTATGAAAAAAAGTTATTCTTCATAAAAAGTTCTGCATGTTCTAAAACCCAAAATTCAACCATCAGATATTAAATTATATCAGTCGTATCATAATAAAAATAATTATATCATTTTTGTTCAAGAGTAAAGTACCTTCATTTTTGACCATATCGAAATTTTTTTATAAGAAAAGATGTTCTGGATTAAAAATAATTTTTAAATATTCAATATTGTTTATTTACAATTAAAAAATATTATTTTTACATTTTCTCTGAGATAACGTTGAAAGTTTAAGTTTGAAGATAACGTTGAAAGTTTAAGTTTGAAGATTAATACATTACATTTAATAATTCATTAATTAATTAATAATATTTTTTAATTATAAATAAACAATATTGAATATTTAAAAATTATTTTTAATCCATAACATCTTTTCTTATAAAAATTTTTCGATATGGTCAAAAATGAAGGTACTTTACTCTTGAACAAAAACGATATAATTATTTTTATTATGATACGACTGATATAATTTAATATCTGATGGTTGAATTTTGGGTTTTAGAACATGCAGAACTTTTTATGAAGAATAACTTTTTTTCATAAAATCAATAATAACAAAGTTTTCCATATGTAGCCAACTTACGCGGACACACTGTAGAAATCTTAGCAAATCTCACAATTTTATTTTTTGAATTATTAGGCGCAATTCAAAAGCAAAACGCTATTAGTGATACATGCTTGTAAAGAGAAATTGATTTATAATCTTATTACGTAAAAATATAGAGTATTCCATTTAAAAAACCAAAGTTACATATTTTTCCGGAAAATAAGTGGGCCGTGGAAAAAACTTGTTTGCGCTATTTTATACACCAGGTTCTCTTAGCCAAGTCTTTCCTTTAACTTTTTCTTGTATCTTTAATATTTCAGCAGATATAGGCTGGACAATGAAAAACCAGCCACCCTGTAAGTATAACAATCTAATAAAATATTCGGGGGGCGGGGTCAGAAAAAGGTGGCAACCCTAATTGACTATGTATGTCGAAATCTAAAAGTCTTTGAAAAAATTTGAGTTTATCAGTAAATATAAAATGTTACTATGAACTGCAAAAACTGAAGCGCTTTAGTTATAAATAAAGAAACTGTAGATTGAACAAGAAATTTCTCAATTTTTTGATGCTATTCAGTAAGCTTTGAATATTTTTAAACGTTTGAAACTAGATACAAACTGGTCCTTAAAATAGAAATCTTCTATCTCTTACAATTTCCGAGATACCCATAGCGGCCCGAATTGAAGTTTACACATCCTGTAGAGTTGGTGAAATAATTCATAATAATTGCGTTATTTAATGTTTTTGAGAAATCACTCGGACACGCAATTGTTATTTCTAAATATAAATTGGTGGATAACTTTTAAATAGCGACGGGGTCAAATATAAATAAATGTCAAATAAAAATCTGAAATTCGCTTGTACTCGAAACAATTCATAGAAATTAACAATACGAAACACAGTCATAAAAAAATAGTACTCTTAATAACGAACAATCAGAGATTTAAATGCTTTTTCCATATCCCTTACAACATTTAAATTTATGATAAACAAATAAATGTAATAAGCTTTGCATAAAAAACAGACAATTTGAAAGTAGAATGAATTATAGTCTGATATGAAAAATTATGATTAGCAATTCAGAGAAAAAATATAATTACATTAGACAAAATGATGGATGCACTTTGACTTTGATTATAATATCATGGTCTACTTATTTTTGTTTACAAAATACAATAACCTTTTAAAGGGTTACCCTAACATGCTTCCAGTGTATGATTTTTATCCTTTAAAAACTTTCCACCACTTTGACTTAATTCACGAAGTAGTACCTTCCAACATACATAAAGCCTCCTTAATATAGGCACGATTTTTTCTTGTGGTTTTTTCTTTTCATTTCTTAAATTTGAATTTGTCGCCAAATTTAACCAATTAAAATAAAAAGAGAAAAAATCGCGCCTATATGGAGGAAGCTCTATTCGCTAATAACTTAAGTAGGTAGATATCGAAAATAAGAATTAAAAATCTGTTAAATGAAAAAATATACACAAACAAAAGTTTGGGCGAACCTAAGAGAAAGATTACATTTGGTGCTCTATTTCTATCAGCTTTACTGAAAACAGAATACAGGGTTGTCTGCTAAGAAGAATCAGCTGGATATCTCCGTATTTCTGAAGTATTAAAATAATTTTGCTTGGATAGGCCATAATAGCCAACTTTTTCTTATATAGGCAGAGTCAAATCATTTTTAGGTTTTTCTGGGGAGATGTAATGAATTTTTTAGTTACTTCAATAAAATTACTTTTTTAAAAATCAATACTTTTAGTGATGATTATCGTTTGCTATATTTTCCTCTATAATTCTCTAGTTTTAAAAAAGTTATTACAGAAGCGATTACTTAATAATATTTAAAAAAATATGTAATAAGTACTCTGGTTCACATTGGACTTCTATATAGCACACTAGCTGAAATCAGTCTGGTAGTTAACTAAGCAAGTTAGTCTTTATACTAGTAGCACTATCAGCAAACATACAATTAACTTCGAACACTGTTACTTAATAATATAGTCTCTGTATTCACACACACAAATTTATATTCCAAAAGGGGTATAAAGGCACTTCACTAATGTATTCAAAAAATGGAACTAGTTACAGTTGAAAGTAACTTGAAATACTGACTCTATACCCTGCTTTCCTAGAAAATTTTATTTTGGCTGATGCAACACTCAAGGTGATTGCTATATAAAATTCAGTGGTAAAGTTCAAAATATGGAAATAATTAATTTCGTTACATTTGTTAAAATCTCATATAGTACTACATGGGCTGTTGCCTAAAAAATGTCTCAATTTATTCCTTCGTTTTTCTAAATTTTAGGCCTCACAAACTAGTATATATCATTTTAAATGGTAAAACAAAAGCTATCTTTTGACACCACCCTTCTGTAAATATCTATTTACAGTTTTAAACTACGATGTTCAACTTTTTTATTTTAAATAGAAGAGTCTGTATTTTTTTTATTTTTGGATTCAAGGTGAAATTCTGCATACAGTACTTTGTTTCATTTGTTTTTTGATAGTACTCAGAAATGAACCATATGACTTTTTGTCTTATGACTTAAAAAATATATTAGTTACAATTCAGAAATATGAGTAGGTAATAGTTTGGTAATAGGCAACAAATAATTTTTATAAAACGAGCAAACTGAAAATAAATTTACTATAACATTTTATTAGTCTACCTAAAGAGTAGTGCGTGTGATACTGGGAACTCTTGGTGACATAAATAACTCAGACAACCAGAAGATTTTGCAACATTCAATTCTAGTATTCCAATTTACAGTAACAGTAGTAAAAGGTAAGTACACAAATTCAAAGACTTTTCCAGGATATCATAGACAAATTTCCAAGATTGTTTGGATTTATTATTAGATACCTCACTTTTTAATCGTCATGGTGTAATAAAAAACATCATATTTTTTTAACAGTAGGTACAGCTTGCCAAAGATCAATGCGCAGTCTTATAAGCAATATTTTAATCCAGCATACCTGTGACGTTTTGCCGCTACCCTTCTGATTGGCTAAAAGTTACGAGGTAACCTACTCACTATACAGGGTGTAACACAACTGGTCCGAAAAAATTTAACCATACATGCACTTTTAAATACGAAATCGATTTGTTAAAAAAAAATTTAACAATTTTTATCTCGTTTTCTGTTGAACTTTTATTAAAAGTTTTTTTAACAAATTGATTTCTTATTTAAAGCTGCATATGGTTAAAATTTTTCGGATAAGTTGTGTTACACCCTGTATAAACCTTGACCAAAGATAACCTTGCATGTGGCTCAGAGATGTACAATAGTCAAAGTAGTGGGGAGGGCCCTGAGCCCAATTACATTTCTGATCATTATCATTTTAACTCCTATTTATTCGCGCATCACCCGCAAGATTATCCTTGACCATTTGTACAGGGCCGGGTGTCTAAGATAAGGAGCGGATGGATGCATGGGGATCTCATAAACAGTAAGAGATAGAGATTTGGTTAAATAAGAAGAAATGTTCAGCGTATTGACTACTAGGACCACCATTCCAATTCTATAAATTTTGCGCAGTTTTCAGTACAGATTGAAAAATCTTAAATTTTCAGTTTTCTATTTCCCTGGGTAATTTGATTATTATAGGGAGTAGTGTAAAATGGTTTTGACATTATTAAGGCACTTTTTAATGCAGATTTCAAATCTTTAATTAAATTTTTAGCAAGTCACGAACTTTTCAAGATATTGCAATTAACTTTGCTTTTTCAAATATGTGTCATCATGATAAAACCACAGAACCACCACTAGATGGGGCTACTAAACTTTCCGCTTAGTCACACTTTTTAGATTTGTCATATCTGAATTTACGTCAAATATTTTACGAGGATATCGTGCACATGAAATGCATAAGGCAAAAGTCATCATGGCAGCCCCAATGGTGGAGTAATTTTCTTAGCTACGTGGCCAAACAAACAGGTCCATAAATATAAGTTCGTGATGTGGACGGTACCGACACAACTAGAGACACAAGTGTCAGCTCTAGATATTGCCATTTATACGTACCTTAAGTTAATTGTAACGCAAACGGTACTAATAAAACAAAAAATCTGAATCCTACCTTTGAAGTAACTCTCCATCTAGCCTGTTGTGGGAAGTCATTGATTTCCAATTCTTCTTCATATTTCCTAAAGGTTTGTTCTGAATCTTCATCATTTCTTTCATCATCATCTTTTGGTTGGTAGTTGAGTTTTGTATTCAATTTGGCAGCAAGTTGCTCGGCCACAGTCTTAGCTGTTATTAATGGTTGGCTACCACTACCCTTAAGAATTGACTCGGCAGCTTGTTGAGTTGCAAATTTAGTATCGGCCCCATGACTCTTGGTCAAATTAATTTTTGATGCCAAACGTTTCGCCAACTCAAGTTTGTCCATTGCTGAATTTTGACTGCCAGCACTTGATGGATTTATAATACCTAAAAAATGAGTTTACAGATGAAATCAGAAGAATTTCTAAATATCCTCAGTAGGACAACATAAAATATTAAAAAAAAAAATGTGAATTCTTACCCAATGGTGCTTTTATTTCTTTAACAGTACGTTTCGTAGCAAACATGCTTTCAATTTGTTGGTCAATGTCATGTTCAAGATCCTCATCATCAGAATCTTGTAGTCCTAAAGCTGCTTTCTGGAATTTTCTGCGTTCATTAGCAGCCGCTGCTTCAGTTTCATCAAATTTGAAACCTTTTCCACTAAATCCTCCTCCTGTATGCACCTTTTTACCTAAAAGTATCAAGTTTTGAAATTATTATATTAAGAAGAAAATGATATGACAACTATACCTTCAGCTTCTTGTTTAGCTTTGTATTTTTCCCATAGTTGTCTTAAGTTTTCAGGAACGTTAATAGAAGCTAATTCAAAAGCTCTTATTAAATCCCCCGAATATTTTTCTTGTTCAGGGGTGATAAAAGTGTAGGCGAATCCTTTATTACCAGCTCTACCAGTACGGCCACAGCGATGAACATAATCTTCATAATGATTAGGACAATCATAATTTACAACAAGAATCAAATGTTTGACATCTAATCCTCGTGCTGCCACTGAAGTTGCAATTAATAGTTTTACTTTTCCAGATTTAAAATCAATAATTGTGGAATCTCTGTCAAACTGATCAATACCACCATGCAAACTCATACAATTATAACCGGCTTTCATTAATTCTTTGAGTAGGATATCTGCATTTTCTTGTTTATCAACAAATACAAGTATACTACCATGTTCTTGATACAAGCCTAGTAATTCTAATAGTTTTAGGAACTTCTGTTCTTCGTCTATAATGATTGCTTGTTGTTCTACATCTTTGCATACGACTGATCGTCCACCTACTTGTACTTCTATTGGCTTCTGTAAAATTCGTCTGGCAAGAGCTTCCATTTGCCGTGGAAAAGTTGCACTGAACATTACAGTCTGTCTATCTGGCCTCACATTATCAATTATTCTCATTACCTAAAAAGTTACAAACAAGACTTTTAAGTTGTATCACTGCAGTAGGTTGGTGAATAATTGAAACATATCCTGTGTATTCAAACAAATGTGGAACATGAGTCAATGTTACTTTAAAAGGTTCATGAGTGCTTTGACTACTGCAGACATCCAATACTATACAATTTACATAGTTTGCAGAAAAAATAATCCTGTTCAATTAATTTCATATTTTTCATAGTTTGCAAATGTTAATGTATGAAAATTCCTGTATTACCTACGCTGACACTAAAAACAACAGAAGAATAACTGCACTCATACCTTTCAACCTTCGAACATACACTACTCCTTTATGAAAAGAGCATATCGGTTTGAAATTAGCTCAAAGAAGATTGACAAGGACAGACAATCACGGTTTTTCAACGAAAAGTAGACACCCTTAGTATCTTTTAAAACTATTGTTTGCTTGAAAATCACCAAGACATGTCAGACAGCAAGTGGGACATGTTTTTAAGTAAAATCCAGACATCAGTCATCAACCCTTTAGCGGCCATAGCCACCTCCATGTATGGCAAATCTTTGCAAAGGTAATTTAATAAAGAATTCATTCATCATTTACTTTTTTTTATTCACTTTAAATTGAGACCTAAAAACATTAAAAACTATATTTTGTTTATTTCGGTTAAGCTGCTGAATATAGCAATTAGCGCTAAAGTAATAATTGTTCAAAATGACTTCCGTTAACTTCCATACAATAATACAGACGACTTTGAAAGAGAAGACGAACATTTGCGACAACTTGCGGCATTCAGGTATTCTACTGCTAATACAACAGTTTAACTGAAATATACGAAACATAGTTTTTAATTTTTTTACCTCTCAATTTGAAGAGAGTAAAAAAATAAATAGTAGAATGAATTCCTTATGAAATTACCTTTCCAAAGATGTGCCACACATGGTATGGTGTCATTTGAAATTTGACGATACACGTACGGATTTTATGTAAAAAGATGTTCCCCTTGCTGTCTTTATTGACATGTTTTGGCGATTTTCAAGCAAACAATAGTTTTGAAAGATATTTAGGTGGCTACTTTTCGCTGAAAAACCCTGTATAAAAGGAGCTAGTATAGTGCACGTGCGCGATAATTGGCGGTTAAGTGAAGATGTCCATAGCGCCACACCCAAAGCTGTTTGCGTTTACGCATGCGCTTTCTGTTATCTGTTTATCCTTGTTGCACTTTTTAATAACTGTATTGTCGTTTTTGTCAATCTTCTGTGAACCATCAGTTTTGCAGTGCAGCATACGAATAAGCTCTTTCGAGTCAAGGAGCAATGTATGTTTCAATCATATGAAAATGCATTGTGTGCTAAACATAAAGGTTGTGCGGTATAGGGATTCCATTGGTAAATTCTTATGTTCAATTATTTGCTTCCTCAATAGGGGATTATACTCAAAAATCATTATTGCTAAAAGTGGTATAATTTAAAACTATATAGTATCTTTATCTTTCTTGCACGGTTTTTTTAATAAACTTTAGGTTTAATGCATGGTATATGACATGCCACTATTCTCTGACTGGGTCCGCTTTTCTAGCCTCTTTCGTGTGGCAAAGTTTGCAAAGCATTTATTGGTATAAAAAAATTAAAAAAAAAAAGTGCAAAACATATTCTACAGTCGAGTATCTTTGTAATAGAGTAACAATTAAAACTTAGTAAACATTCCTATTATTTTACAGCTGAAGATTATCGAGGAGACTTTTGGGTAAGTAGTTGCAAAATAAGAAGACAATACTGTTCTAACATTGTAATTTGTACAATGTCAATATGCAAAGATATTCAGAAGACATTTAAGGTATCTCTTACAATCTGCAATTGTACACTTCCTTTCCGAGTCATATGGGCGGCTCAATTCAGATGCAGCACATAAGGACCTGTCCACTGCCAACCGTATCAGAACGGTTCGCGACTGTTAGGCCATTCTAATACAGATCAGTCATGTGACTCCAGCACGTTAGCAATGCGGCAACCTCGGTGGGTAAACAATTACAGGCTTATAGGTTGTTAAGGCTGGCATTTACTTAAAGCAAAATCCAATTTGATGTATGGAAAGTTGCATACCTACAATAACAAGAATAATGCTTGCCTTGGAATTTTGTTTCATATTTTTAAATATTTCAGATTCTTCCGACGTTACCAAAATTGATAAATGCAATAAAGAATAATGAATTTACTGTATTGAATATAGATTTTGTCGTTATATTATTTTAATTTTTTTTTGTCAAACAACAATACCTAGTAGAAAGTTGTAATCCGTTATAATCCGTCTTTTGTGTATTGGCTCCATTGTGAGTTAATGGTCCTGTTAGTTGTGTTGCCTATATGCTAAATTGCAAAAGGTGAATTATATTGATATTTCTAAAATTTTATTTCCATTATTTCCGAATTAATTTTAATTTTAGAAAAAAAAATTCTTGCGGCATTTGAAAGAGCGTGGTTATATCTATCTATTGATAGAGAGAATTTTTCGATATCCATATTTTTGTAAATACTACTTGAAAATTTTAAAGTAAAATAGAGTTGTACATTTTTTAATGCTGAAAAGTTATTTTTTAGAAATTAAACAAAAACGTTCTATGGGTAGACAGATAAAACACCAATAATAAGAATAAAATTTCGCCCGCCCTTCCTACTTTAAAATTGGCTCTGAAAAATTAGAACAAAATGTGCATAAAATGGGGTATATTTCAAGGTGTAAACTCCAGCCTTAAGGAACTGGTCCTGTGACGTCAGCAAATACGCACCTGGCTACCTCGGTGGGTAAACAATAAACAACTACACGCTCATGGGTTATCATGCTAATACAATACATTTTACAGTTACCACTTCGAACAATCAGAAAATGCAGACTACATGATGACCGGTCCCGCAGTTATCATACATATTGCGTTTACCCACCAGGGTAGACCATATGATGACCGAACCTTATACGCCATTTTCATACTTTTAACAACATCACAGGTTCGAATTGGGATGGCCATATAACTTGTAAGAGTTAGGAGAATGAAGCTGGTCATGATTTAACACACCCCCCATGTTGGACCTTGAAAGCTACGTTCGATATTACTATTATTTGAATACTACTCTGGGCTTCTTGTTTTGCAACTACTTTAGCTGCATTTTAGAACTTCCCTCACCTTAAAATAATAAGTTCTTTTACCTGTGGTTCAAATCCCATATCAAACATACGATCGGCTTCATCTAGCACAATATATGTAACACGTCTTAAATTAGTAACTTTTCCACTATTTGCAGCAAGCATATCAATCATACGACCAGGTGTGCAAACAATGATTTCCGCACCTCTTTTTAACTCCGCAATTTGTTCCGATATTCCAGTTCCTCCATATACACAAACTGCATGCAAATTTAAGCTTTTGGTGAATTTTTTGATATCTTTTCCGATTTGCATGCACAACTCTCTTGTGGGGGTCATAATAATAGAAACGGGACCATCTGTTTCTTCTAAAGGTGGTTGATCAAGAATATGCCTAAACATGGGCAACAAAAATGCCAATGTTTTACCACTGCCAGTTTTTGCAATTCCTATGAGATCACGTCCTGACATTATAGCAGGAATAGCTTGTGTTTGAATGGGGGTAGGTTTCTCAAATCCTAATTTTTTAAGAATGTTTAATTCCTTTGTGGACACACCACACTGTGCCCAAGTTTTAATGGGTTTGGGACAACCCTTTCCTAAAACAATTGCAATTGATATAAAATAATATTTACATAATTATGAAACCTTGCCTTTAACTCGGATTCCTTCCAGTTCTTCTTTATATGCATCAACTTCCTCTTGCGTCATTCTTGCAATTTCAGGAACTTCTACATAAAAGTTTTTTCTGAATGGAAGGTATAATATATGATTATGGTCAATCTTAATAAGTTCTTTTCTTTGTTTATTTGCAATATTCGCAGCAGTGTCCTTGAGATCTTCTTGTTCTTCTTCTGAGGAATATTCAAGCCCATCTTGATTCTGTTCAATTAGTTCACCTTTATTTTTATTTACCTTTGACTTTGCCACACCAGTCACTATCACAAGTCCTCCCTTTTTATTTGATGATGCATCCGACTTAGGAGTTCTCTTCAAATCCAATTTATTTATTTGTCGTACTTCTTCATGTACACCTTACATATAAAAAATTAAAAAAATAGTATTAGTGCTTACTGCTTGCATATAAAATTATGTTGCATGCTAACCCACTTTCCTTAATGTGTATCTACACATTTATCCATAGAGCTATATTATTTACTTTTTATTTAAGCTTTATATCAAATTAAAAAAAAATAAAACTTAAAAATTGTGTATTTTTAAGTAAAACTCACATTCAACTATAAACTAGTTTAAGAAACACCAACCTTGCATGAAAGCATCAAGGCTATCAATCTCATCTTCTTTTTCAGATTCCTCATTTTGCTCTTCTATTTCTACTTTTTCAGTTTCTTCTTCTTCTTCTTCTTCTTCATCTTTACTTTCACTTTCCTCCTTTTCTGATTTATCATTAATTTTGTCTTCATCTTCAGAGTCATCTTCTAATGACCATTTTTTAACTGTACCCTGTGGAATGTTAGTGGCAAGAGTACCTTTTTGTGCTTCTCTTCGAATAGCGTCCTGTTCACGTTTCTTACGCTCAGCTCTCCATCTTTCTATTCTTTCACGTCGTTTTTGCATTTCAAGTTCCAGTTTTCTCTGCTCTTCTTCCTATGAAGAATTATTGTTTATAAATAATATTTCAAGGAATACAGGGCGAGTCCAAAATGGCGTATTTCCTGGAGGTAGTTGTAGGGGGCTATTAATGCAGGCTGGGAAAAATGTTAAAAATGCGCCATTTGAAATCACCCTGTAGGACTTATCATGTGATAGAACAGAATAATATGCATGAGTAAGGCACCCTAAACTATTTTATAAATTCAGATATTACCTTATCTAAATTTGTTGGATCAAATGGTAAATCAGAATGATCATCCGATTTACCTTTGGATTCTTTTGGAGATCTAGATCTTGACTTGTCTCGTCTCCGTGATTTACTCCCTGAAATCCGCTTTTCTTTACTGTCACCGCTTTTACCCAAAACACAACATATTATTATGAAACTTAGTTTAACTAGCAATTTTGTAACATTTATCTATATTGCTTTACCGTCTACGATCTTTATCACGACTGTAAGATCTCCTTTCTCTTCTCTCTCTCGATCTACTTCTTCGTTCCCTTTCTCGTGATCTGCTTCGTCTCTCCCGTGGTGATCTACTTCTTCTATGTCTACTTGATTTAGGTTTTTCTCGATCTTTACTACGAGATCTATGACGCTTTCGTTCTGGTGTTCTACTTCTGTCTCTCCTTAAAATTGTTTTTATAATAAGTAAAGTGTTACATTAAATGCTTGGTTAAAAGTGAGGTTATATTATTAGGTTTTTATATTTATGAACGACTTACCCATTTGTACGACCCATTATGAGGATAAAATATTGCTAACGGTTTAAATATACATTAAGTAAGTAAAGCTGAACAGAAAAAATTGGAGTTTAATAGTAAAATATTATTTATTTAATATGAGCACCAAACTACAAACACAAAATTAGTTCCAAAACTGCCAATCAGTGCCAACACTTACACTTAACATGCACTGAAGGCAAGAAAGTAACTACGGAACTGGACAATATACCGGGTGTTGTTTTTTAGGTACCGGATGCGTCTTGAGATAGTGGGTGGTATGCATAAAAAGTAGACAAGCGAATAGCGACACGGCTTAAAGTGACCAAGCAACTGATGACAAGTCCATAGGGCTTGTGAAAAATGTGTAATCCACAAAATTTTGTTTCGAATTTGGCGGTGAACGAGAAAGATAGACATATAGCAGTTATGTCTTCAGTTAAATTCATGTTAAAAATGTTTCATGCGGAACTGTCGGTCATTTGTCAAACTAACAAGTAGAGCGTATTTTTCAAATTATTCACAGTGGACTTGTGAATACATATGTTGAGTTGCTGGGTCATTGTAAGCCGTGTCGGTATCTGCTTTCAGCTTTTACCGTGGTCGATCGTACGTACTCACAACATCAAGTCGCATCCGCTTCCGCTTGTTGTGTATGACCCATATTATATTTACATGTCTATGGTATTGCCTTGGACAACTTCCTTTATTTTTCCCCAGAGTTGGGGGGAGTCCCCTTTCATATACTTTTAAAACGTTCAAGTAATTGTTTATTTGCAGAATGTTTTAAGAACTATAATAAGAAAGTGCATAATAATTGTTCTAATTATACAGTAGAAATCTATATAAATATATTATACTTTTGTAAACATTCTAAAAAATAAACCAATATTATTATTATTATTATTATCTTCAAGGGGAAAAGTTCACGGTCTCGCTAAAAAAGAACTAAAAATCTTTTTAAAGATCCACCACCTGCTGCTCTAAGTTGATATAAAAAAAAATTAAATTTTTAGTAACTTTTGTCTATATCACAAAGTCTATAAAGTCCGTTTTTTTTTAAAGATTCACCACCTGTTGCTTTCAGTTGGTATAAAAATAAAATTGAAATTTTTAGTAATTTTTGTCAATATATGGTAACTATAGGTGCTTTCCATTTACCAACAATTTCAGTTAATCTCACCTCACTTCAGATAATCTCACTTGGACAACGCGTTCTATTTAGAATATGACATATGAGTTAAAGTGAGTTTTTGTTTTCCCCCCGCACCGATCAAGCTGTACCTACGAAGCAAGTGCAGTGGTAATATTTTTTGCTCACTTAGTGCTGTTAAGCAACACACGTAAAAGTAGTTCTATTTAGGTTGGCAAAGTGAGGTGAGATTCTCATCTCACTAAAGTGAAGTGATATTCTCATGTTGAGTGTAAATAGAAAGCACCTATTGATTCATAGATCAATCACATGTTCTGTCAATTTATGAGTGCGCATCACCACATTTCAAATTTAAATTATTTAAAATGTTAATTAAAACATAAAGAAGACTAGGTACTCTAATATAAGATTTATTTTTATTGATGAAACCCCGATTTACAAAAACGATTCTGCTACTAAATCTTGGACTATTGACAAACTTCCCAAGAAAGATTAGAAATTAAGGAAAGCATGTTTACAGTGCTCCATCCTGGATGTGTTGAGGTTTCTTAGATGGATGTAGTTTGCTTTTAAGACCCAGAAACAATGATCGGGATTATCACAAAACGATGAATAGTCAGCTATTTAAAGAGTGGATTAATCAATTAATTCCAGCTCTACCATCTGATGGTTTTAAAACTGTTATTATTTTTGACAATGCCCCATTTCATTCTGTCCGTTTGGAGAAACTCAGAAACCTCCAACATATTATTCCAACAAAACTGCAATGGGAAATCATTTAATAAGTGTACTAACGTCCCATTTTAACTTACATGTACAAAAGTTCAATTATGGCAGCTGATAAATAATTTAGTACAAATGGACAACTTTATGTTCAAAATATACCGCCAATTGTAATATATCAAGGTGAAGATTCGGATACAGATTCAATTTTGAACCATATCTCTAATATGATGATTCAGAGTTTGAACCGCCCTAATCTGATTCTGAAAATAATCCCAATTATAATTTGCCTGAATACATTTTTTCTATTCTTACCTCGAATTATATTTATATATTAATTTTTATAAAACTATAATACTTCTTATTAAATCGAGCAAATTTACATAAACTCAGCATATATCCACATAAATCAACAATATTTAACAAAATATATGAAAATACTTCTTGTGAAAAGCACTTGTCAAAATTAACCATTAAATTTATTAGTCCTAACCCTACTTTAAAAATTACTAAAAAATTTCACCAGCAGCGTTGCCAAACATACTTTCGAGAGAAATTGCAAGGTTGGTGGATCTTTAAAAAAAATAGACTTTATAAAGTCCGTTTTTTTTAAAGATCCACCACCTGTTGATTTCAGTTGGTATAATAAAAAAATTTAAATTTTTAGTAATTTTTGTCAATAAATGGTAACATTGATTCAAAGATGAATCAAAATGTTCTGTCAATTTATGCGTGCGCATCACTACATTTCAAATTTAAATTATTTAAAATGTTAATTAAAACATAAAGAAGACTAGGTACTCTAATATAAGATTTATTTTTATTGATGAAACCCCGATTTACAAAAACGATTCTGCTACTAAATCTTGGACTATTGACAACCTTCCCAAAAAAGATTAGAAATTAAGGAAAGCAGGTTTACAGTGATCCATCCTGGGTGTATTGAGGTTTCTTAGATGGAGCGTAGTTTGCTTTAAGACCAGTGGCGTAGCTACCGGGGCCTCTGGGGCAGCAAGCGATGTCCGGCGCCGGCATGATTAGGCGCCGTACCTTCTACTATTTAAAGTAAATTTTAATACGTGTCATATATAGAATTTTATTTAAATTCTAGATGACAAAAATTGTCGGCAAGAAAAAAGGACATTAAGAAAATAATCTTTTACGGTTTTACTGTTATCAACATAAATAATAATAATCGTATCGTATGTCGTCTAGACTCATTATACCGGGTGGGCGGTTTCAAAGGTGTACATAGGGATTTAACATTGTATTGAACGTTTCTGCTGATTCCTGCGCGCCGGCCACCCGGTATGTGACTAGTGCAGTTAGCCGTTGTATACTGTTTTTTTAATATTTCTAACAATTCCTGTGACAACTGCGACAGCGGAGAGATCGTTCTCAAAACTAAAATTAATCAAAAATTACTTGCGGAGCACAATGTCTCAATCAAGATTGAGTAACTTGGATCTTTTGAGCATTGAAAATGAGAGAGCTCAAGCGTTAAACTTGGCCAACTTGATTGATCTCTTCGCTGAAAGCAAAAATAGAAAAAAATGTTTCTAATGTTTTAATGTTTGCTACCTATATTAGAATTTCTAAAAATTTCATTTTAGTTTTTGTTAAAAAAAGCATACCCCCCCCCCTCTTTAATATGGGCGCCATCGTTAAATCTGCTGCCCGGCGCCACTCAGCCTAGCTACGCCACTGTTTAAGACCCAGAAACAATGATAGGGATTATCACAAAACGATGAATAGTCAGCTATTTAAAAAGTGGATTATTCAATTAATTCCAGCTCTACTATCTGATGGTTTTAAAACTGTTATTATTTTTGACAATGCCCCATGTCATTCTGTCCGTTTGGAGAGACCTCCAATACATTATTCCAACAAAACTGCAATGGGAAATTATTTAATAAACTGTAACGTTCCATTTTAACTTACATGTACAAAAGCTCAATTATGGCAGCTGATAAATAATTTAGGACAAATGGACAACTTTATGTTCAAAATATACCGCCAATCGGAATATATCAAGGTGAAGATTCGGATACAGATTCAATTTTGAACCATATCTCTCATATGATGATTCAGAATTTGAACCGCCCGAATCTGATTCTGAAAATAATCCCAATTATTGTAATGCCTGAATACCTACATTTTTTCTATTCTTACCTCGAATTATTTATATATTAATTATTATAAAACTATAATACTTCTTATTAAATCGGGCAAATTTACATAAACTCAGCATATATCCACAATATATCCAATCAACAATATTTAATAAAATATATGAAAATACTTCTTGTGAAAAGCACTTGTCAAAATTAACCATTAAATTTATTAGTCCTAACCCTACTTTAAAAATTACTAAAAAATTTCACCAGCAGCGTTGCCAAACATACTTTTGAGAGAAATTGCGAGGTTGGTGGATCTTTAAAAAAAACAGACTGTAAGTATGGTTGATTGAAACGTTAATCAAAATATGCGTGCGCATCGTTACATTTCAAATTTAAATTTCAAATCTTAATTAAAATATAAAGAAGACTACTCCAATATAAGATTTATTTTTATTGATGAAACCCTGATTTACAAAACGATTCTCCTACTAAATCTTAGACTATTGACAACCTTGCCAAGAAAGATTAGAAATTAGGGAAAGCAGAAGGTTTACAGTGCTTCATGCAGTGGCGTAACAAACACCCCTGCAACCCCCGCAATGCGGGGGGGCCCAGGCATTTGGGGGGCCCAGAGCGCTGGGAACGAAAACAATAAAAAAATTAACAAATTTACAGAGGTCGACATTACACGAAATTTTTAGGATCATAAAACACGTCCAAGTTTTAGTAATGTATAGGTATTTATGTAACTTGAGATATTTTCTATCCAACCAAATAAATACTAAAAATACAAATGTAGCCATTATTGGTCCCAGCTGAAATGTCCGAAATACTGTGATGCTTGCACGTGCACGAGCTCACGCCTCATAAAAATTACTCACTCGAAACACCACAGACTAAATAATAAACAAAAATCAGGTATTTATAAATTAAATTGTTCACATTGTGATTCAGTATATATAGGTCAAACAATTAGAAATTTTAGTATTAGGCAAAAAGAACATATCCGTTGTTACAAATATAAACATGCACATAAATCAAATTTTGCTAAACATTTGTTAGAACAAAATCACACATTAACATCTAATAATACAATTAAATTTTTACACTTTTCTGATAACAAAAATAAATTAAACATTTTAGAAGCTTTTGAAATTTATAAACACACAAAAAACAACATACCTTTAATGAATGAGCAAATTGATCTCTTGGATTCTCCTTTACTGAAGATTTTGGAATAAATATCTTTTTAAAACACTGATAAGCGACTGACCTCCGACGGGTTGACTGGGGCCAGCTGCTTCACGCAGTGTTAAAATAATAGAATCAAGGAGTTACTATATTTTTGCATTTGTTATAATATTTTATAATAGCTTTTGACAATGGCACAATGATGCCGAAATACGTATAAAGCGAATAAATCTTATTATTTCCCGTTGAAATCGATATTTTATTTAATATTTATTATTTATATAAAAATGATATATTTCAATAACAGCAAAATAAGTACTAAAAAATGTTTTTAGGGGAAAAGCTTATTGAATTTAGAATTAGTTGCAGCCGGGATACTTTCAGAGCTCGTCGTGTGTGAACTGTGAAAGGCGAAAATTATTACAACAGGTAGTACCTACAATTAAAATTTTAAAATGAATCCACCTAAACAATTAAGCGGTGCACAAAAAAAGAAAGGCAGCTAGGGAAAGGGAGGAAAAACTAAAAAAAAACTACCTAAAATAAGTCGTTTTTTCAATGTGGAAGCGTCTACATCATCAAGTGCTAGTTCTGAATTTGAAAGTGGGAAAGATCTAATTTCAAAGGAAAATATTGAGCTTGTGCTTGACCAAGAGGCAAGTCATGAAATTGATACAGTTTCGTCTGATATGGCTCTGTACCAAAATTCAGTAATGGACAGTGAAATTCAAATCAAATTAAAAATTTTAAAAGTAGGACCTTGCAGACCACGCGAGAATTTCAAAAAGGACGTTAAAGGAAGATCATTTTCTGCTTCATATTACAGGGTTGCTACAACATTACACTATTGTCAAAGAAACTGGGGTAAGACTAATAATTATACTTAGCTTTAGTGAATTTATTATTATGTTTATAATTCTGAAATCGGGCTGTTATGTGGCGGCCCATTATAAAAGTTCGCGGGGGGGCCGGTTTGATTTGCGTTACGCCACTGGCTTCATGCTGAGTGTTCTGTTTTGGAGGTTTCTTAGATGTAGTTTGCCATATAGTTTGCTTTTAAGATCCAGAAATTTCCAGGATTCAGGATTATCACAAAACGATGAATAGTCAGCTATTTAAAGAGTGGATTAATCAATTACCTATTTCCAGCTCTACCATTTGATGGTTTTAAAACTGTTATTATTTTTGACAATGTCCCATATCATTCTGTCCGTTTATTCCAACAAAACTGCAATGGGAAATTATTTAATAAAGTGTAACGTTCCATTATTTGAACTTACATGTACAGTCAGCGACAAATGTTTTCACCAGTCTTGTACCACTGTAACCCGCTTTACTGCGAAATATAACACATTTCTATATTTCATTTCATCTTCTTAACAGTGTTACCAAGATACCTATATAAAACAATAAGAACGACGTTATGGTACCTCTTATATTTCTCACAAAAACTTATTCAGTGGTATCATAGGTACTGGTGAAAACATTTGTCGCTGACTGTACAAATGTTCAATTTGAATTATGGCAGCTGATACCTAATTTAGGATAATTGATGTAAATGGGTAATTTTATGTTCAAAATATACCGCCAATTGTAATATATTGTAAAGATTTGGATTCAGATTCAATTTTGATCCATATCTCTCATATGATGATTCAGAGTTTGAACCTTCAGAATCTGATTCTGAAAATAATCCCAATTATTTTAATTTGCCTGAATACATTTTTTTTATTCTTACCTCTAATTATTTCAACTGAGTATATTCAAATAAGTCAATAATATATTTAACAAAAAAATATACAAAAATCCTTCTTATGAAATGCACTTGTCAAAATTAACCATTAAATTTATTAATCATCTGTTTAAAAAAATATCACCAGCAGCGTTGCCAAACATACTTTCGAGAGAAATTGGAAGGTTGGTGGATCTTTAAAAAAAACGAACTTTATTTTAAAATTAAATTTGACATTAAAATTTTGACGACAGGAACGCGCCTTGCGGCGAGTTACGGCATGTATTGCCTCCATAAACGTCAAAATTCGTGTCGGTACTTTAGAAGAAACAATCGACTGACTTTGTTGAATATGGTGATGGTACGGTGAACAAAGAATGAAATGCATAGCCTACTTCCATTCCAATCAGTGCGTTGTCTTGCTTTATTTTGTTTATGGAAGAAACGGCATAGGTAGGTATTTTGATTTTTTCCTCAGATAATTTTGAGCATTAATTGCACTTCACACAGCACAGCACTTCTATGCCGACAGGGAAGTGTAAAGCTACTTACCCAAATTTTTAAACTTTTTGAATGTAGGGTCACATAATACAGGGTGTCAATACTCCACCGCATTGTATGGATAACTTTGTTATTGTTAAGACTTTCAGTTTTTTCAAAAATGCAAAAAATAAATAATAAACGGATTTAAACTTTCATTTTTGTTAATGATTGATGCACTATAGGGAATTTTACTTCTATTATTAGTTCAACAACTTCCATCTCACACTTATCCAAACCCACTTACGTGACCTGATACCTGGATTTGAACCCGGCACCTTTTGGGTTTCTTAGTGATTCCCGCTTCTCTTTTATGTAAATATGTTAAGTCTCAGTTAAGCTAACATACACCCCTATTTTGTAAGCCGTAACGACTCGTTAGCGACCCGTTCACAAAAAATTGACGTTTGCTAACTAGTCGCCCGTAAACGGCTTTTAACAGAAAAGGGGTGTATGCACGGTTTCTGGAAACAAATTTATGAAACCCGTAACTTATGTAGTATTCGATAAACAACGAATAACGCATTTCAATGACATTTGTTTCCAGAAACCAGGCATTAATCACCTATCGCTGGTATTTAAATTCTTTTTCAAAACATCACCATTTCAATTTTTTCTCATGTATTGATTTGTGTAATTATACACATCTCGGTAGTTTTAAGGCAGCAATAAAGTATTGTCACTGATTAAACAGGACCTGATACTTTGCAGGGTTTTTCGAAATTGGTACATGAATTTCATTGTAAAATAAAAGTTGGGTGAGGTAACAGTTCTACACAAAAGAGAAGCACACGATTTTAAAACTGTAAACTAAGCTTTTTCTAAAACTGTTACAGTAGGTAGTACTTAACATTGAATTTTAAAAACTCATAAAAAAGAGCACGTTTTGTTTTATTGCAAGTTTTCTTTTGAATAGAACTGTAGTACCTGACTGAAAATGTTAGCAGTATCTAGACATGTAACACATATCAGGATGACCAAGCAAAGCATACCAGTACCAAAGAATATAGTTATATATTCTTTGCCAGTACCTACATTTCTATGTAGATACAAATTATTTAATCTATGTAGGTAGGTAGGTATATAACAACTTATAATGGTAAAATAAAATTTATCACATAAGGGTAGGTAAAATGGTCCACAAGAGAAAATAAACAGAAAATGTAACAATCACATTTTGGAACATTAAATTTCAAAATTTTGCAAAACGATACGCTTTCGTTTCATTTTTGAAATATGTTATTTAAAGATTTATTGACCAGTAAAGATTCATGCCATGTGTCCCTAAAACATCCCATCTTTTTCTGAACAATCCCCATAAAAAGCCAATTGTTATCTAATTATTAAATCAGTCCGTCCAAAATAAATGAAGTTGTATAAAACCTTCGACCATACACTGCATCTTTATGGTAGGAGCATACCGCTTTGAAATTGGTTCAAAGAGGGCGCGGCGCGAACTAGGATTTTCTGTGAATGCGCGCGGTAAAACAAAAAAGAAGTAATAAGTAAACAACGCTGTTGTTGAACACGCCACAGTAGTCTCACTTTTCTTGTCTTGTCGGCACCATTGATGTTGGAGGGGTCAAGTTATTACTGTGCAGCTACCGACGAGTTGATGTTAGCCAGCGTAAGCGACAGAATGGTGGAACGTGATTGGATAATGAAGGAAATGACACACTAAAACTGACTACACAGTTAGGCAGCATGATTTGTTGTATCATGGTTAGGCAGGAGTTGAAAATTGGGGACAAAACAATAATCTACCCATGTTGTATGCAGAATTATAATTTTGATTAATGCTGCTAATTTTCTGAAATAATAAAAAAAAAAACGCAGAATTTCAAGATAATTCTAACAAAAATTAAACAAAACACGATTTTGGAGCACTGTATGTTCGAAGCATAAAACTAACGTTTTAAATAACAATGATCATGATTGATAAGATTAGAATCAACTTTAACAGCTGTTTGTGGTAACTGTTCCACTGATGTTGAGTTTGTAGCACAGACTTTAGGTTTTTCTATTTTCAATAGCAGATATTTTGTTACCACTTGTTTCTTGGCAGGTTCTATTACAGTCGCTTTACTTTTTTTTATTTTATTAAGGTCACTTAACAAAGAATCCAATTTTTTCAGCAAGTTTTCACCACTATCATTAGATATTATACTGTTTGAACTTTCTTTTATGATTGTCTCACATTTTTCTTTTATTAATGTTTTAAAATGTTTTGAAACACTAATTGTAGTATCACTTATGTCGTTTTCCGTCTGTTTTTGTTCTTCCTCGGCTTTTACTATAATTTCTTCACACTTATTGAAAGTATAAAGTTGTTGACCAAACTGTGCATGGCAAGCATGGATATGTTCACATATGTTAAATTTCACGGTATTTTCCAGACAAGTGCAGGTATACATATGAACACAAATATTGCAATCACTACAAGAAATCACGCACTGATTGTGACATTTCGATTCTGTAATGTATGTGATAATGCAAGTTGTACCATCAGATGATTGAAATTGCCACATATTCAAGTTCAAGGTACATAGGAAACGTGGATCAATTAATTCACTTCTTTTATGACTGTCAATGATATCTTTAAATTTTTGCAATGGTTTGTTTTTGCAAAATTTAATCATTCTATCATAAATTTTGTATTTGGTAATTAATAATAACGTGCTGATGAACTTGTCTAATCGATTATTTACTTTCCCTTCGGAATAAAAATGTTTTAATACTTTATGGAATGCCTCTAAACTCATATTAGCATTCAGACCAAACGATTCTCGATAACAATATGCCCATGATTCTAACCTGTTTAAGTATGTTGTGGTAAAGTAGTCTGAAAACTGGGACATATTTTTATCGCTATTTAAGTTAGTCATTAAACTAGATAATAGTGTGTGGATATCATGTATGTTAGTGTGACATAAAATAACTCTTAATCTCTTATATAACAATACTCTTACATCAAGCATATTTTTCCCTTTAACCTTTGATACTATATTCTCTCTCCAATTTTTATCTACATCCCAAGAACACACAAACTTCAAAGCTGGGAATCCCATAACTGCTGTCCAAGCATTATAGAAAACAGGATCATCTCTAGACATGAACATTCGACAATGCATATGTCCAACAACACATTTTATTTTAAAAAAGAACAATGCCATAGCAGTTTCATCCGTACGGTTACTTATGCAAAAAGCAGCTGGAAATCCCGAATTGAACTCATCAACGACCATTAGTGTAATCAATTTGAAGTCATAAATATTTGTTTTATGTGTTACATCAATGCAAATCTTACTGCAACTCAACTTTATCAGTAATTCTTTCTGAAAAGGAGTCATGATTATTACCATCAAGTCTTCCAAATTTAAGCTTTTCTCATCATCTTTGAAATTTTTTTGTTTGAAGTAAATTATTGGCGAGTTTAATCCCAAACTAGACATTTCTTCGTACCATAATCTAACACTTATTGCATCACTCTCGTGTTTTCTTTCTTGATTTTGTGTCCAAAGAATTTTGGAAATGTTGCAAATATCTTCCGTACTAGTAAGTTCAATTTTTTTTGATTCATCAAAACTTTCAAGACTTTGAAGGGTTGATAATATTTTTTTAACAGAGACACCTTTTTTAAGTTTATCTAAAAAAAATCATTTTTTTATGTTTCAAATCAAACATGAGTTATTGCTTACCGTTAATTAATGTGCGTTCTTCTTTTGATACTATTATGTCGGAGAGATCTTGAGTATGTCCCACATGGGTAGTCCAAAAAACGACGTCTACATGTCCTTCATATTCTCTTGCAGTTAATGTTGAAGGACATGCTACATTCATCTTTCTAGAGCCTTCACGTTTCAGTTTCCTTAAATTATTTCCAGTTGGTACATAATCTCCAGAACGACAGCAATAATAGTACTGAATTTTAACTCCTGCAAATATTTTTTCACGAGCTTTTTTGATATAAGATTTATTTTCTTTTCTCTCATAACTGCGTTTCCATATTAGAAATTCTAAAATATTTCCAGGTTTTTAATACCCATTATGTTATAAATTTGAAACACATGTAAATCATTAAAATTATTTTGCAACTACCTTGAATACTGTTGAACTTTAATTCTTCTTTTATTATTTGTATATTGTGGGTATCTCTTAAATGATTTCGTAAAAGAGTGTAATCTCGGGTAGTGTCAATGCATAATGGACATTTCAACTGTACCTTACGTACACTTAACATTTCTTCGGTTTGAACTTTGTGTATATTTCTTATATGTTTGTACTTAGTGTATATATATTTAAATGTTTTATCGCAAATATTGCAAGTTAAATTTCTTTCAGTAGACATGGTTCAGAAGAAGAACCGTCAATGAATTCTGAAACAAACGTAAAATAAAGTTTAACAAAAAGATTTTAAAATAAAAAATACGTTATTATTCACTTACACTATTAAATACCCGCCGAAAATGCTAAGGTCTAGATTTATTCTCTTCAACGTTTAGTTTAACCTCATTTGACAGCATTTTGACAGTTTCACAGTTCTAATCAAAAAATTTGGTTCTACCATGGCCAGAGTTAGGAGAATGAAACTGGCTACTAAACTGGCCATGGTTGTACTGGCGGCGAATGTTGCGGAAATACTTCAGCTGCGGGCTCAACCCACGACATCCACGAACTTACCCATTGAACATCTCAAACCAAGTTATGTAACATAGATTTGTAGGTAACTATTTGATGTAAATTTTACATGATGTTTTGTTATAAACAATTATTGTCACTATTTACGTGGTAATTTGTTGTATTTTTTTATTATTTAAAGATTTAAATATAATTAAAGTCCGTTTTTTTAAAGATCCACCACCTCTTGCTTTAAGTTAGTATTAAAAAATTGGAATTTTTAGTAATTTCTGTTTATATCTTAGGTTTATATATGGTAATAATACCTATAATGATAAAATGATTCAAACATCAATCAAAATGTTTTGTCAATTTATGCGTGCGCGGTGCGCATCACTACATTTCAAATTTAAATTTTTAAAATCTTAATTCAAACAAAGAATTGATGAAACCCTGATTTACAAAAAGATTCTGCTACTAAATCTTGGACTATTGACAACCTTCCCAAGAAATATTAGAAATTAAAAGGAAAGCAGAAGGTGCTGGGTGTTCTGAGGTTTCTTAGAGAGATGTAGTTTACTTTTAAGATTGAGAAACAGGGATTATCACAAAACGATGAAGATGGTTTTAAAACTGTTATTATTTTTGACAATACCATACTATGTCGAAAAAGTTGCCTTTTGTCCATTGGTTTTTTGCCATGAACATTTTTCCAGGCATTTTTTACCGCGGCTTTTTTTCCATCTTGTCGAAAATCCACACCGCCAAAAACTTTCCAAAACGTCGAATTACCAGAGCGCCGACCCTACCCACACGTCGAAGGACCACTTTATCGAAAGTCCACATCACCGAAAACTTTCCAAAACGTCGAAAGACTAGAACGCCGAACACGCCCACAACGTCGAATGACCACATTGTCGAAAGTCCTCATCACCGAAAACGTTACAAAACGTCGAATGACCAGAACGCCGAAGTTGCCTACAATATCGAAGTTGTCGAAAGCCCACATCACCGAAAACTCGACAAAACGTCGAATGACCAGAACGCCGAACGTGCCCACAACGTCGATGAACCACTTTGTCGAAAGTCCACATTAGTTTATAAATTTGACATTTGATGTATTTATTCACTTTTTAAACTTTTATGCAAGTATTTTTTTCTATTAGAATTATTTCTACAATTTTATGTTGATAGTTATCTGAAGAAGGAGAGGTTATTCTCTGAAACGTTATAAATAAACTTATTTTAATTTGAATTTTATTCCCGATTCCCAAGAAACGAACTCTAATTTAAAAAATCAAAGGAATACAAAATATTTTTGCAAGAATTTTACTGGATTTGTAGGTATCTATGCATGAATGCCCTGGTCAAATCCCTTTTGTTGTTTATGTAAGCCTTTGTCTAGTCTAGTGCATTTGTTATTCTTTGAAGGAACATCCTGCAGAATATTTTGTATATCACACAGCTAGCCTTAAATATTTTATGTTGCTCTCCTAAGAAATAAAAGATGAGTGATTTCAAAAAATTGGTTTTCTTAATAGAATAGTTATTTATTGTATAAGTGTCTTAGGTAGTATTTTATCCACGCAAGAATGTTTAAACGCGAGAAGTTCGAGCATTTAATTTTCTTCAGTGGATAAAATACAACTAAGACACGTATGCAATACAACGTTTTATCCACAAACAGACCAGAAAGTGGCGTTTTCAAATTAATATTTTGGAAAAAATTTATTTTGACATTTTGAACTGACTTTTGTCATACGTGTTGCTATAGATTTACCATTGTTTTAATTATAAGACCTATGTGTTTTATTCATATCATAAAGGCGCGTCCACATTAGTAAAAATATGCGTTGTATGTTTCATTCGCCACAAATTTGTGTGTGAGTTACAAATTTACGCAAATGTAGACGTGTTCGCCGCATCCGAACGTACGCAAAACTTTTCGCCAAATTCAGCACACGCGATCCATTCCTTGTCGGTTTTTGTCAATACATCAAAGAGATTTGCGCTGCAACGTCGTTCTAGTGTGGACGTATTTTTCGTGAACCCAGTGATTGTGGCGTATTTTGTCAGTGGGAGTTAATTTAAATCATACTTTGTTAACCCAAGTAGGTAGGTAACGGCTAAAACATGTCCGATACATTAATAATAATGAAAAGGAAATGTGCTGCTTTCATTGTTATGCATCATCTTATTATGAAGAAAAGAGAAATTTAAAAAGAACAGACGCTGTTGGATTACACATCTGTATTAAAATAAAAAACAGAATGGTTGCAGCAGATTATTGAATGTACTATCCTTGGATGAAAGTACGGATCATTTCAAAAATTAATAATAACAAACCATCACACACGTGTTGAGCGCGAACGCACGGCGCACGGCGTAAATATTTATGCAGCGATTGCAGCCCCTTTGCGGCGCAAATATTTGTGCCGAATTCTACATTCAACACACAACGTATATTTTTACTAGTGTGGACGCGCCTCTAGACGTCTCTTAGTAGTGGAATTATGACCTTATAATATACTGGTTGTGGATAATAGTAGATTGTTTTATTAGGATGAAAAGTGTCACTTTTTTTGACGAGCAAATTTTGCATTTGTGAGGCGAAGCGTAGCGTAGCCGAACGGATGCAAAATTGCGAGTCAAAAGAAGTCACTTTTCATCCGAATGAAACATACTATTTTTTCCGCAACCGAACAACCGGATTCAAAATAATAAAATTAAGATGCGAGGAATTAGAGAACACTACTACTACTAAAATCTAGTCTTCTTAGCTTTTGTTTTCAATTTTATTTATTCTGTCAAACCCAGCCAAACCATCGAAAATGTTTGAACTTATTATCTATGGTTTGAACAAGATAATGGTAACGAAGATACACCACCAGAAATTTTAGACCGTGCAAAAGAAGTTGTATCAAATCTTCTGCCCAATAAATCTCGAGAAGTATACGAAGGTGCCTACAACAAATTTTTAAATTGGTGTAACGATAAAACCGTAAAATCGTACACGGAAAGCGTAGGTACCTACTATTAGCGTACTTTTCCGAATTGTCCACTAAAATGAAGGCTTCTACTCTTTGGGCGCAATATTCAATGTTGAAGGCAACATTAAGTTTAAAAAATGGGGTAAATATCGAAAAATTTTCAAAACTCCGTGCCTATTTAAAAAAAAGAAAATAATGACTACACACCGAAGAAATCGAGAATTCTTAGTAAAGAACAGGTGGATCGATTCTTGAAGTGTGCTCCTGATAAGCAATACTTGATGATGATGGTGTGTTTTAGTTTTAAAATCGAATATTTTACGATAATTAAATTTTGACGTTTGTAGGTTATATTAATTTTGGGTGTTGCTGGAGCTTGTCCCTGCGACGAGTTACTACATTTAAAGATTAATGATATTGAAGATCTTAAATCAGTCTTACTGATTAAAATTCCTAAGATCCTAACACTAAAACTAATAAGGCTAGATCATTTACTGTGATGGGAGATAGCTATTTAAATATTTACAGAAAATTCTTTGTCTAATATCTTTGTACTGTTTTTCTTAAATAAATGTTATTCACATAACAAACCAAAATCTTCACCAAAAAAGTTAAAAGTAAAAGTTCCTAGGAAGTAAAAGTACTTTTTCTTCAAGCGTATCATAATATCCGTATTGTTGTACAGAACTGGCTATGTAGAATGAAGTCATTTTGTTAATAGTCAAAAAATGAAAATAATGTTACTAGTACAATAATGTGTTTACGTATCCATGGCAACGGCAGTATTTTGCCCATAGCTCCGCCCCCAAGGTTGGTAGAGGGGAGAGCGTTGTCCTGTGGAAATGACTTTTTAGGAAATATTTATTTACAGCAACAGAATATTCTTACACTTGAAGAAAAAATAGTATATATTATTCGGAGTAGAACGTCTTATTTGTGTTTCGCTCACTTGCACAGCCTCGGCGCGTGCGCCTCGGCCGCAATATGAGCTCAACACAAAAAGAACTCTTTCTACTCCTAATAATATAATATACTATTTACTTCCTAGGAACTAAAAGTGTTGCCTAGCAACACACACATTTTTTTACTAATAACAAAAACATCAACTTCACTGTCCGTTTTTGGTATCAAAAGTGATCACTTTTGAGTCGGTTGCGGAAAAATATTATTATTTGGTGGTGACTTGCACAACACAGCAAAACGATTTTAATGATAAATTCTTAATGTTCAATTATTTTAGAGCCAAGTGTATGGATGTACAGTTGAACTTCCATTTAAGGAAGTCGCAAAATCCTGAAAAAAAATTCCTTATATAGTAACAAACTTTTTTTCTGATGATTTATAGGGAGGGGCTTCTACAAATTCCAAAACTTGATAGATAAACAATTAGCGCTAAAATACTAACGTAATGGCTGGTTGAGCTTAAGATACATTTTTCCTACAGGGATTCACTTTTGTTAATGGCATTCATGGGTTTCTCTTGGATTTTTAGAATATTCTTTTTAAAATACATGAAAAAAATTCGTTAAATAGAAATTTTGCTTCGCTATGTGGAAGTTATTTTTCATGGCTTTTGCTTCGAAGTGCAAGGTGCGGCAAAAAAATTCGTTAAATGGAAGTTCGACGGTATTTTGTAGAGAAAATATTGCAAAAATTGAACTTTGAAATTGTACAACTTTTTAGGGAAGGATTTTCTACTAAAATACATATTTGGTGTAATCGGTTTATTTTAATTTGGTCTGATCAAACGGTGTCCCATTCTTTTTGAAGCAGCCTGTACAATTCAACGCATGTGTTGTTAAAATTTGGTACAACCTACAAAAAAAACACTTAATTTGAAAATAATGTAATTTCAAATAATCAAACGATGTTTATTATAAAACAGAGTACAAGCACATAGGGGATGAAATAAATAACAATAAATTCCATCTTTAAAGTGAAAAATCCATATTCAACATATACAAATACTTGAGCCATCTGATACTACTATTAAGAATGAAATCTAATTTGTTATTACAATAAAATTTTGGTTCTGAATTCAGATATCAACAATGATATATAACAAATTTAATGCATAAAACAAGAGATTTCTTTAAAATCGTTCATTCTATTAATAACAATTCACACAATCCAGTACGGATAAGCGTGCTTTTTCAAAAGTCATCATTCCCACTCTGTTGTGCCTGGAGGTTTCGACGTCAGGTCATACAATACTCGTGAAACACCGGGTACTTGTAATATATCTGTTACCATCCGCTGCAAAACCTGAAAGATAAAAAATAATAACAAACGCACATTTCTAGGTACTACATGGAGTCATTACAAATTGTTAAGAAAAATTACTTTCCATAGATATTATATCATTGCTAATGGTAGACTTAAAAGAGAGGGAAATATGAAAATAGAAAGAAGAAGAATCACACTGGTAGTTTTTTTTACAAGAATTAATGATCACACTGTATACAGGGTGTAACACAACTTATCCGAAAAAATTTAACCATATATGCAGTTTTAAATAAGAAATCGATTTGTTAAAAAAAAATTTAATAAAAGCCCAACAGAAAACGAGATAAAAATTGTTACAGTTACAAATTAATGAAAAAAAAAAAAAAAAAACACAACTTATCTGAAAAAATTTAACCATACATGCACTTTTAAATAAGAAATCGATTTGTTAAAATTTTTTTAAATAAAAGTCCAACACAAAACGAGATAAAAATTGTAGAAAATGTTATTTTAACATTTTCATTAATTTGTAACTTTAGCAATTTTTATCTCACTTTCTGTTGAAATTTTATTACAATTTTTTTTAACAAATCGATTTCTTATTTAAAAGTGCATATATGATTAAATTTTTTCGGATTTTTTTTTTCCGTTAATTTGTAACTTTAAAATTTTTATCTCGTTTTCTGTTGAACTTTTATTAAATTTTTTTTTAACAAATCGATTTCTTATTTAAAAGTGCATATATGGTTAAATTTTTTCGGATAAGTTGTGTTACACCCTGTATTGTCCTACTATGGGAAAATTATGTGAAATCTACTTACATCAATGGGTAGCTGTTTTCCAGGGATAGCAGGTACACCCGTCATAAAATCTTGTGTGCAGAATGGCCTTAACACTATAGAACGCTGGCAAGAAGGAATTCTAAGTGCTTGGTCCCTGTCAAAATGGATAGGTAGAAGGATTACTGGCATTTGACTAATTGACCCACTGTATCCACTGCTTTGTAGTACCTAAACACAAAAAAAAGATATCATTAATATTCAAGTGTACAATTTTTTATAATCATAATTTACAGCAATGTAATGTCAAAAGAAAATGTAAATCGAAATGTAGCCCTGTAATGCAAGCTTGACAAATCAAGACTGTTCTTCCGATTTCTTTAATATAGGAGGGTGGTATCAGCAATATCTTAAACTTACGAGATAATTACCTTCTTAACCCTCCAGAATATGGTAAAATTATGCTTTAAATTATTGTTTCTTTTACTTAAAATAATTAAAAAAGTTGTAAATATTATATTGCCAAAATGTTTATTAACTTACCCCTGTTGCCACATCATCAGCTTGCCTAAGGGTACTTAGTACGTGACGAGTTAAATATGTAGGTGTGAGATCGGGGATGATTTCTTTTACAAGTCCTCCAAATATGTAACAGACTCTATTGATGTTATGACAAATGCGAGGTATAAGGCGAGATAGGAATATTAAATCATCCCAATCGGGTTCTCTTTCACTGGAAATACCAACTACATAGCTATATGATCGACAGTCTCCTTGAACGCCTACACTTCTGATCGGAAGAAGTGTTGCTGATAACTTCTGCTTACTTGATATCCTTCGTAACATTGTTCTGTAAAATATTGTTTAATTAAGAATATTTTTACAAATATAAAAAATTAAGATTGAGAATAAAACGATGCAAAATGGAGACATTTCAAAGAACTAGCACAGAAAAATAAAACAATAAATATAAGAAAGGATAGTAGATAGAAATTAGTACTAGAAGCATTAAAAAAGATAAAAACTGGCAAGGCAGCAGGAAAGGATAATAACCACTGAAATGATGAAATATTGGCGAGAAGAGAGAATTAAGAAAATAAGGGAAATATTTAATGAAACAATCAAACAGAGAAATAGAGAAAAGAATAAGACAAGACTAAAACCACAACAGAAGACATATACATATCTGGATTTAGAGACGGAAGGAGCACGCAAGACTTTATGCTAAGATAAGTGAATACGAAAATAATAAATAAAAATAAAGAAATAGGTACCTACATATATTGTAATATGCTATATTATCTGGTAAATGCTTTCAACAAAATAAGATGCGGAGGAAACTTGGAAAACATGAAAAAAAAGAGGGGTGGAAAATGGAAAAATAGAGGTAGTAAAAGCATTGTATAAGCAAACACAGTAAGACCAAACAGCGACGAATCTAGGACTTGTCATGCGAAGTTCCGAGATTGTAGTTGGATTCGAGAGGGGAGTAGTTTACAACTCGTCACATGAGGTTGGCTCAGGAAAACGTTAGTTCCTGGGGCCAACCGGGTATGCTTAGACCACAAGCGGGAAGTCAGGCTAGAATGACATTCTCCCCCGGGATGGAGGAAGCCGGTGCGGAGGTCAGTTCAAAAGAGTACATTGCTATAGTCTGTATCAAGTTGGGTTTGTAGTATAGGAAGCATAGGGCTATGATATTGAAATGGCAGTTTTTGGTTCTGCGCGAAACTTAATGCGAATCAGAAGTCTTCAGTGGTAAAAGAGCATCTTCAAGTAATACCAATTTTTTAAGCAACATGACAATGCCGGTTTGCAAAGAGCATGTACTACAAACCCAACTTGACACAGACTATAGGTGCGACCCTAGGCCTATCGGTAGTAAGACAGGGGTGGTTGTCCCATCTCTCACTGAACACACTGCATATACAACCGAATTTTGATGTTAATATAAATGTTAAATATGAATTTTAGAATTTGGTGTAATCCAATTACCCATTGGCATTTCATGCTACACAGAGTGCTGGCCAGCCATAGGGATTCTATCAACCAATTTTTTGTTAACGATCAACATAGGTTGTGCATAATTTTCGAAATTTTTGGTCAGTTGGAAAACATGATTTTTTTCCACTACTAGATTTAGAAGCTACCATTATTTAGTCTGTTTTCAGGACAGGAAGTTGATTTTCTCAGCTAGTGGTTACTAATTTTTTATTAGTGACCACTGGTCAATAGAAACAATTTATCTAGCAGGCTAGCCTGATGCCTTTAAAATTATGTCAAATATCGAATATTATTCACCTTCATAATACAACCACTTTCTAAAGCTTATTTATTTCAATCTAGTATTGTTTCTAATTAAATTTACTTATAATTGTTTGTTAAAAATGAGAAATAAATATGTTTTAGATAAACGTCAAATTTTACACAAATGTCAGTTACGGAAATGTTTTCAGGCAAAGGCTACTTGATTTTTGTGGATATTTAGGAATGTAATTTTATTTTTTATTTACGTAAAAACGATTATTTATAAAAGGAATAAAGGTGCTAGTAGTGGAAAAAATAGTATATAAACCACGGTAGAGAAGACTTATCAGCCTCGCAGCTTATTTCCTTCGATGCTCTGAATCTCAGGAAATAATAATGCTCGGCTGAGAAAAATGTCTTCTCTACCTTGGTGTATAAGATACTATTAACCAATTAGTAATAAAATTAAAGGCATTGTTTTTCTCTTGGGGTAATAATTGTACTACACTCAGGGACAAAAATATTGTATACTTATTTTGTTTAATTCTTCTGCAACATTTATGTACTTTTTATTGTTACATAGCCGCATAGGTTGAAGTGTTTTACATATATTTGTACCATTTACAATAAATTAATTTTCATTTTTTCATGAGAGCATTAGAACAGATTCATAGATGATTCAATAAAATAGTGTGGTTTCATTGTAACATTTATTTATCAATTAAGCTAACCAATGGTCAACTGTCATGGATACAATTTTGTAACAATTCATATCCATGACCATTGGTTAAATTAACAGGGAGTTGATAAACCACCCCTTAATTCAAAAGAGCAGCAATAACTGCAACATAATATTAGTTTAAGCCAAAATAAAGATGAATTAGTACCTGGTGGTAACAATAGAAAGTGCCGAGAAAGAAAAGATAAATTTGGCAACATGAATATAAACAGTGGCTGGTAAATCTGTTTGCAACAAGTACAAATACATTGTTCACTGTTTCTAAAGAAACCATAATAATGTATCATCACATGGTTGCCAAATCTACTTTCAGAGACCTTGATGAAGAAATTTTGATTTTTAAAATTAAAACTACTAGTAAATTAAGACGTTGTGAGCATTCGATTTCACCCGAATTTTTATAGGGTACAAAGCTTCAAAATTCATAAAAATAAAGAAGTTGAGTTTTTAAGTTTACCCCCTTATAACTCAGCGAATTAATGAGTAAGACTTTTTTAACATTTTTCTCAGGCTGTATTAACAGTCCCCTACAACTATCTCAGAGGAAAAATGCGTTATTTCAGACTCACTCTGTATATGCAGGACACTTTAATCTAGTTCAACAATTAATAATAAAAACTCATAAATGTTGCAAAAAGAATGTTAAAAAAAGACCTAAAAAATAAGGAATATTTTCATCCATGATTGTTTAACAGTTGGAGTAATTCGACGCATTCGTAAAAAATTGCATGGTGGAATCCCTATGGCCCACACTCTGTGAAACTCCCTGTATAAGGGTGGGTGGTTTCTTAACATACCATAATGAAAACAAAAGATAATCATAATAAAGCAAAAAATAATTACCTTTCTTCATCACTAGTGACACCTTCAACACGATTGAGTAGTGCATGTTTTTTCTGCAGCATTTGATCAAATTCCACTATAATCTTTACAAGCACCTGAGTTTCTGAGAAATCCCTTTCCATAAAAGGTTCTTCTGCACACAGTACCCTAATTGCTAAACCAGGACCTGGAAATGGATGCCTCATTACTAATTCTGCTGGTAGCCCTAAATCTCTTCCTAACGCTCTGACTTCATCTTTGTGGAAATCTTTCAAAGGTTCTACAACACGTCCATCAATTCTCAATTTTCGTATAAGCTCTGAATCATTGTGATGTGTTTTAATTGTGTCTGCTTTACTTGATACTAGGCTTGATGCAGACTCAATTAAATCTGGTCTAAGAGTGCCCTGTGCTAATAAAACTTCTTCTGGTTTTAAATTTAATTCAGATATAATTTCATCTGTAATTTTAACAAACACATCTCCGATGATTTTTCGTTTTTCTTCAGGATCCGAGGTCATACAAAGCATTTTAGTAACACGAGTTCTTGAGTTTGGTTCATGCTTGTCCATTGGCACGATAGTCGTCCCTTCCGTAAATGCAGATCCTGCATTAATTACCCGTAAGTTTAAACCCACTTTCTGTAATGAATTCACAACCTTTGCACTTTCGTGCTTTCGCATGAACCCATTGTCAATGTGTATAGCTATAATTTGTTCTGGCCGCAGTGCTTTATGTAACAGTGCCGCACACACGGTGCTATCAACACCACCACTAACTAGAAGAAGTACTTTGTTCAAGCCTACTGATTCCTTAATGTATTTTATACACTCTGCTTCACGACCTTCCATTGTATAGTTCCCTGTCAAACCTACTATATCGAACAAAAAGTTTTTAAGCATTGTTCTGCCGTTTAATGTGAGGTCAACTTCAGGGTGAAATTGTAAACCATACAAACGAAGTTTCTCGTTATATATACCCGCACAGAAAGAACTGCTTTGGGCAACTGATCTAAAGTTATCTGCCAACTTTTCTATGGAATCCCCATGTGTTAACAGAACTGCCTGTGACTTTTCAAGACCTCTGAAAAAATAAATACATAAACAATAATCAATTTATTAGTAAACTTGGTAAATAATTGCTAAAGAACTTTTTCAGGGTTTTCATTCACGTTACTTAATTAATTTCCCCAACTTTTCCATGGTTCAGTTTTTTTTTTTTAAATGTAATTTATAAACAAAAATAATTCTTTAATTTGGAGAATATGATCAAACTGTTTCCATTGGGAAATAAACATGTACCTACCCTAAAATTCCCTGACCCTGATTAAAAAGAATGTTTCTCAATTTCCCTGACTTTTCACTGTTTTCCCTGACTTTTCCCGGTTGCCTAGGTTGCTGGGAACCCTGTTTTTGTATTACAGAAAAACAATGTATGGTTTTGATTATTCCTGTTACCAAACGTTCTTTTTACTGCCAGTATGAAAATATTCAAAAATTACTTACTTAAATAACAGACACTTTGTATCTACTTCTATGTTGAATTGACCATCTTCTCTTCCATCTTTTCGAATAACTGTACCTCCAAATTCTTTATTCAGGATTTGCATTCCATAGCATATACCTGCATCATAAAAATTACGCATTAATTTTATAGTTAAAACTAAAAGTTTTTAAAACACATAATTATCTTAAAATCAATAGATTATGGTGTGTCTGACAAAGCGGACCTCCAGTATTATACCTATTAGCCTATTTTTGCAGAAACTAACAGTATAACAGTATAAAATGTTTTTAACTAATAAACTGGAAAAACAATTGAAGGTCAAATGAAATAGTTACATAACTTGTTTTGAAAATGTAACACTTTGTATATATGTAGCACAATAGCTATTGAAATTTTCTTTAATAAGTAATGCACACGCCTACATTTTCTAAATTTACTAAACTATAATACATTCAGAAAACTCCCGTGACATTTTATCTGTTAAATGGAAAATTCAGTTGGTTAACAAAAACAATCCCTATTAGCTATTAGCAATCAAGGCCAAAATTTCAAAAATGTATAGTGATTTTTATACTAGCCAACTAAATTTTCCATTTGACAGATTAAACGTCACGGTAGTTTTCTGAATTGATTATACATGCACCTAACAGATATAGCTAAGATTCTCCCTACAAAACGCCCAATATTTTAATCAAAATGGTTCTATTGGTCGTATTTCAACAACCTATAAAAATTCAGTTGGTTAACAAAAAAATCCCTATTAGCTATTAGTAATCAAAGCCCCAATTTCAAAAATGTATAGTTTTTTTTATATTAGCCAACTTACTAAATTTTCCATGGTAGTTTTCTGAATTGATTATATAACTGATATTTGACACTTGACTGGATTTTGTTTTATTATGTATTTAATAATTTATAATAGGTGAAACTATTTTTGTTACCATAGATTCTAGGGGAGGAGCTTAACTATACCTGTTGGGTGCCTAAAATATAAACAATTATACAAGGGGAAATTATTGATACAGGCTGTAAATTATTGTATTTCAGTTGTTTTGCCTCCATTTTCAAAATATCGCAAGTGAACAATATTTTATAAAATTTTTATCAAGTAGTAAAGTTTTGTCACCAAGTATTTGGTTGTTCAATTTTAGATATAATATACAGGACGATTCTCAAAGTGTGGATTATAGAAATATCGCTATTTTTTATTAAGTATCAAAGCTGTCAAAAATTGTTCCAAACTTATAGTAGTGAATGTTTAAATCCCTACTCAAATCCGATTACGAGTCATCAGAAGACAATAGGGTTGGTGCGTGTTGGTCTGTTGTCAGGGCTGCACTTAATTTTCTGGTGTAAAATTGTTATTTTATCACAGGAATATTTATAGGTCACCGATAATTAAAAAAAATATATCGATATATCGATATTATCGATAATTTAAAAAAATATATCGATATTATCGATAATATCGATATATCGATAATATCGATAATTATCGATAATATTGATAATTATCGATAATATCGATAGAAATTTGTTATCGATAACCGATATTAAATTTTCAATATCGCCCACCACTAGTTGCGACCCTTGAGTTCTCTCAGTAATACTTGTTTTGGGATTTTTTATGAGTTCATGTCCCAACCATCGTAGTGGGCGCTGTTTGAGTTCATGTCCCAACCATCGTAGTGGGCCCTGTTTTTGAAACTTTTATACTGTACTTGGTTTGTTGTACTTTTCTTGAACTTCCGTGTTCGTCTTCCGCCACAGCCCATTCCCTTTTACTCCACTGAAAATTCTTCTTTCTTAGTATGCTTCTCTCAAATATGTGTAGAATTTCCATGTCTTCTTGTCTGAACACCCATTCACAAAGTTTCCTGAATACATTCTTAACTGCGTACGTGCAACAACCTTATCACCTACAGCTTAATATCAGTCACTATAAATTTGGGACAACTTTACAGGATTTCATCATTTGTGCTTGTAATTCTTAGGTGTAATATTTTAATTTAATGTAATATTTTGAAAAGTTTCATTTTTTATTGTATTTTCTTTTTGGAAATGAACACATTTATCTTACCTAGAACTGGCAAACCTATTCTAAAAATATCGGCATCGTATCTTGGTGCATCTTCAGCATATACTGAATTAGGTCCCCCGGATATAATAATGGCTCTGTATCCCCCTTCCTTAATATTGAAAGCGGGTGTATCCAAAGGCAATATATCAGACTCTACTGACAATTCTCGAACTTTACGATCTATGACTTTGCCATATTGTGCTCCAGCATCCAGAATTGCAACCCTTTCTGGGTTTGTAGCTCCATTTGCGTTCATGTAGTGACCTTCCGGACTGAAATTGGGCATGCCGGTACTCCAACAACACTGGAACACAATGTTTAAAATTATTTTTTCAGTAAGTTTTTAGGATTTAATGTAATTGGAAATTTTGAAAACAATTAAAATATAATCCTTTTTTATTTTGTAAAAGGTTTTACACCAACTACCAATTTTGAAGATAAGATACTCTTTCAAACAGTTATTTTCCTACGGATAGTACATTAAGACCAAGAATGGTATTACTAGCCCTCCATGCAAATGATATGTTGTTGATATTGATTATAGTGAGTCAAGGTCTAAGTATGTGGATCTATGGCACTTTTCTATTGTAGTACACCCTTACCAACAAATTTGCATAACTGGATAATTTATGTTTCCAAATTATAAGCAAGTAACAGTTAGAACTTCCAAAACTTAGATACAGTATGATCAAATTACTTATAGGCCAATTAGCACCTTCCACATGGTACTTTATTGTCTGTTTATCGAATACATAAGTTATGTGTGTCATAAATTTGTCTCCAGAAAGCAGGCATTAGTAGAATAAATATTAAAGATTGTTATTGTTTCTATTAATTTTCTTAAGTTTACATAAAATTCAAGGACATTTATAGCACACCTTTTCTGAATACATTTCATATACAGTGTATACATAGACTCATCCTGAACATGGGGATCTTGCTTATTATGAGAGATACAGATTTGGTTAAATGGAATGAAATACTACTTAGGTAACGTTGTACCAAACCTCATAAATAAACTTTCGATATTTAAGGTGGTTCTAGAACTGTGGCAAAAAAAGTGAATATTTGACTTTTTCATTTTTTTCTATAATTCATTTATTTTAAGAGGAAGTTATATATTAAATATCGAAAGTTTACTTATGGGGTTTGGTACAACTTTATTTAAAGAGTATTTCATTCCATTTAACCAAATCTCTATCTTTCATAATAAATGAGATGTCGAAAAATTTGAAAGTTGTTAATGGGAAACCGCCAATTCTTGTTACATTTTTCAAGCTAATTACTTACTATTTCTACTGGAATAGATTGTGATGTTATTCAGAAATTAAAAATATATATCTTGTTTACATTCTTGATAAGGATAACTATTGCCTACTACTAAATAAATTGTTATTATTAGCATGACAAGTTTTAAAGTTAAATTCAGCTAATCTAGTACATTATGATAAATATGTCTCACACTTAACAAATTTATAATGGCAATCCAAATTAGTTTGGTTCAAAAAGGTTACAACTTACGACAAAGATAAAACTGCCATCAGAGGATTACAAAAGATATTCTTTTAATACTAAAAAATAAAAATTAGAAATTAAAATCTTACCAACATTTCAAGTTCAGTTTCTACTATACTCTACGAATTTGCTGAATAACATTGTTTACTCACTTATTTATATAAACTGACAACCGAAATATTAGCAGTGAATGTAAAAATTTTGTAGGGGCCAAAGGTTAGGCTAAAAATTTAAGCACATGCAAAACTGGAGCAGTAGTAACACTTATCTTAATCTTACACAACATTTAGAAAATAAAATCACAAAACCACACATTATGATAAATAAGTACCAATTTACGAAAATAACTATCAAAAAAACTCATCACAATATCTAACTCAAAATAACAGATGGAGGACGATAAATTCATGTCCAATTCATAGTAGATACCTCTTTATGTGTAAGAGACAAGAGACTAGCAAGTGTGGGCTACTTCTAAATAGAGCAAGAAAAACACAACATCTCTCAAAAGTAAATCTACTGTTAGCAGTGTTGGGAGAAGTTCTATATTTAACATGAAGGTGAACGTGCAAATTTAAACTGCAGTCTGACATTAGAAACATAACCACAACATTTCTTGACTAATTTATGAAATCAGAAGATATTTCTATTGTTTTTGAGATTTTTTCCATGCACTTACTAAGTCACTAGGTCGATACGAAGAACAGGTAACAGGGAGGACTTTATGTATTATCAATAGTCTTACTAGATTTAATTCTTTTACAAATAATCAATTTAAGACTATACATGTAATGACTAACAAAACTGCCGAATTGTTGTTGTTCAAAGCTATGGACTAATTATTGGGACAACCGTTATCAATTCCATACACATTAGGAACACGAGTTATTTATACACTTTACTACATTTACCCATTATTTATTTAAAGATACACACATAATTAATTTTCTTAATTAGATATATTAGGAATTAATTCATAAAATCTGATATTACTGATAAATGAAACACAACCTAAAAGCTAGGATGACGATTTTTTTGTAAGGGGCAATTTTGAAGGTTAAGACATATTACAGAAATTAAAAATTTTGTTTGAATCTGATCATATTTGTAAATTAAGCTCAGGAGGTGTTAAATACTGTAAGAATATTTTTTGCAGTAATTTTACCTTAACAAACAACTTTCAACATCAATTCCGATAACAGGAGAGGAATAAACTTCGAATACTGTAATATCTTATTTCTTTTACAGTAGATTTTGATAGATTGCTTAATAGAAGGGTTAAAAAGGTTATGTGGTCATAAAAAACAGAATAAGACTGTAATAATTACACAATACTGTTTTTTTACATTGACTGTACAATTCCCATGAGGTCAATTTCTTCATTAAATATTAAAAGGAGCAATCCGAAGATACCACCGGGAAAAATATACACAAAACCCACATTATTTATATTTACACTGCTGCTCTATAATTTTAACGTCGTAAGTTAATAAAAATTACCTTCTTAAAATTCTGACAGATATGAAGTTCTTGACCTACAACATCACATCATTATGGGCAAAAAACCGGAAGCAATTAACCATAATTTTTCGTACAATTACTGTAAAACCAGTGTAATCTATATTGTGGATGTACTCAAAGGATATTAAATACATACCTTGAAAATTACGATGAATAATCAATGTAAATTATCACAAAAAGTATGTTGGCGTGTATCAGTCACATCACATTTACACAAAAAGAATCTGTTATGCCAAGTGAGTAATCAGTATTTGCCGGTAAGGATGACAGTTCAGGAAGATGACTTGCGATGGCGCTATTAATTGCAAGGTTTGTAACTGTACTAGTCATCATACAGTGGCGGGTTTAATTTGAGATTTGTTTTAGGGGTTCAGAAAATATGAAACTACCGTGCGTTGAAAGATAAGGGGATTTAAGAGTCTATTTTTAGTAGGACAAGAGATACGTGATTTATCTCACAGCCAATTAAGAAAACAAATTTTGTGGCTCACACCTTATTTCAAAATTAAAATATAAAATTACATAAAAGTCCGTTTTTTTTTAAAGATCCACCACCTGTTGCTTTCAGTTGGTATAAAAATAAAATTGAAATTTTTAGTAATTTTTGTCAATATATGGTAACATTGATTCAAAGATCAATCACAATGTTCTGTCAATTTATGAGTGCGCATCACCACATTTCAAATTTAAATTATTTAAAATGTTAATTAAAACATAAAGAAGAAGAGGTATACTCTAATATAAGATTTATTTTTATTGATGAAACCCCGATTTACAAAAACGATTCTGCTACTAAATCTTGGACTATTGACAAACTTCCCAAGAAAGATTAGAAATTAAGGAAAGCATGTTTACAGTGCTCCATCCTGGGTGTGTTGAGGTTTCTTAGATGGATGTAGTTTGCTTTTAAGACCCAGAAACAATGATCGGGATTATCACAAAACGATGAATAGTCAGCTATTTAAAGAGTGGATTAATCAATTAATTCCAGCTCTACCATCTAATGGTTTTAAAACTGTTATTATTTTTGACAATGCCGCATTTCATTCTGTCGTTTTGGAGAAACCTCCAACATATTATTCCAACAAAACTGCAATGGGAAATTATTTAATAAGTGTACTAACGTCCCATTTTAACTTACATGTACAAAAGTTCAATTATGGCAGCTGATAAATAATTTAGTACAAATGGACAACTTTATGTTCAAAATATACCGCCAATTGTAATATATAAAGGTGAAGATTCGGATACAGATTCAATTTTGAACCATATCTCTCATATGATGATTCAGAGTTTGAACCGCCCTAATCTGATTCTGAAAATAATCCCAATTATTCTAATTTGCCTGAATACATTTTTTCTATTCTTACCTCGAATTATATTTATATATTAATTATTATAAAACTATAATACTTCTTATTAAATCGAGCAAATTTACATAAACTCAGCATATATCCACATAAATAACCAATATTTAACAAAATATATGAAAATACTTCTTGTGAAAAGCACTTGTCAAAAGTAACCATTAAATTTATTAGTCCTAACCCTACTTTAAAAATTACTAAAAAATTTCACCAGCAGCGTTGCCAAACATACTTTCGAGAGAAATTGCAAGGTTGGTGGATCTTTAAAAAAAAATAGACTTTATTTTTTAATTTTTTGACCAAAAATAGAAAAAATTATATAAAATATCCGTTTCATAAGACATTTTTTCTACTTTGCGTTCACAATAGCTCCATTGTGACACTGAACACTGCACAAAAAAAGTGGTAATAACATTTTAGTTCTTAGAAGTGGTAACATTTGCTTCAGAGAAGAGGTTAAAATAAGGCCATTGCTAGCTCCACGGCAGACGTGGATATAATTTCGGCACAAAATCCACGGCATTACGGCATTGTCATTGGGTGACGTTTATTGACCGACTCGGCGCATGTCTGGGGACTTGGAAAATTATTTCAGCTTCCTGAGAATTTAGGACAGAGTGCGTACGATTGGTTGCCTACTCGCAAGGCGTAAAAGTCTGTTTATGAGAAATCTAATGATAATAATTATTAACTACCAACAAAATCAATCGCTCGGACTTAGAGAAACTTTACTCTAGTATTTTTTATTGGTCATATTCAACTTGCAAATTAATTAAAAATCAATTTAAAATATGAAAATGTTTGAAACTTTCATAATGGAATAATTAATTAATAATTAATAAGTCCCCGGACATGCGCAGTAGGTGCAGCTCGTATTCGCGTCGCGGAATTAATGACGTTACCCCTTGATTACAGCTTCACAATGACGTAATACCGTGGATTTTGTGTCAGAATTATATCCACGTCTGCCGTGGAGCTGGTAACGGCGTTAAAATAAACACAGAAATTATAAATACCTGAACTTTTATTTGATTTTGAATAATGAAAATAACTCGGAAGAAAGATTCTTTCAAAAGTTTATTATGACCTAAATTGTCAATTTTGACAGTTTTGAAAATAGCTTCCCGCAGTGTTACCACTTGTTTCAATCTAAGCTCCCTAGATAGTAAATTCATTAAAAAATTGTTAAATAAATTTCGTAAAGTAGAAAAAACAGTATATTATCCTACTTGTTTAATAAGAGGCATTCGCTCCATTGGAGCGCTCTTCGCTACGTTCGTCGTGGTTCAATCTCAGTCATGCTACGATGGACACTTTTATAATAATATTACTATTAGCGAACTTGTCCATTACAAAAGTCGCCGTAAGCGGCTCGTTTTCCAAATTTGGTCCCGTTCGCTAAAATCGTGTCTTATTTTAGATTTATGCATTCGCCATTTACAGAATGCGGTATTTTTATAATTTTTGTTTTCACTGGTTAAATTTGGCGGCAAATTCAAATTTAACTAATTCAGAAATTAGTATATAACATACAAGTCATGAAAGGGGTGCTTTATTGACGAGACTACAATTATATGAATTATAAGATCATGTAACGGCAAAATGATTCAGCCGTCGTTCGAGTCACATAAAGACACTTTTTGGGCGTATACTAGGTATGTTCTATTAAAATACGGACCATTGTAGAAAACAGTTATAAACCAACACCCCTGTATTTTGCAAAAGTCAGTTTTCAAGATTTGATGATTGAAGGATGTTAAACATTCAGAAAACGAAAAAAAAGAATGGATTATGTACAATGTCAGTGTATGTCAATTATAATTATACTATTAATCCTAAATATAGGCTTGGTAATAGGAGTTATTTTGAAGTGGAATGCTGCTCGCACACTATGTAAGGGACAGAATTATTATTACAGATCTTCCATAAGTGAAATTGTAAATGTATCTTCAAATGACGATTTGGAAAATATTAGAGAGTATCCTTTTCTTGTAAGCATAAGTTATAGCGAGGAAGGTGATACTGGTGAACTGCATTGTGGAGGTGTCATTGTAGGAGATAAATGGACACTTACAGCAGCGCATTGCATAGATATGTTACAAGATCTTCCATATGAAAACATAGCAATATATGGAGGCAGCAAATTATGGAGAATCGCAGTAAAGCACGACGTTATTTTCATGGTTTATCATGATTCTTACAATAACCAAACATATCATGCAGATATTGGTTTAATGAAAGTTAGGCAAGCATTTCAAGGAAAATTTGAAAATCCTATAGCTATTGCAGGCAACTCTTATGAATATAAAGTTAACAATACAGTTACCGCAGTAGGTTGGAGTGGAGGTTATTTGAAAAATGAATACCAAGGCCATGAAATTCTAAGTACTGCGAAGGTTTTAATTTTCGATCATTATTACTGCGAAAACCTTTACAAAGGAATTGGAGAAGAAATAACAGATTCTATGTTTTGTGCTGGTTCCTATACAGGACAAAAACCTGCCTGTCATTTAGACTCGGGTGGACCTTTACTGGATGGTGAATTGTTAATTGGGGTAGTCTCGTGGGGAAGAGATTGTGGGAAGATAGATCAACCGACAGTCTATACAAACGTTTCTATTTATGACGATTGGTTACATAATGTTATGAAAAACGAAAAGGAACGTTAATGGATAAAATTCTTGAAACCTTTTATGTTAGATTGAAATTGAAATTATGTTTTATACAATCTAGTATATGTCGCTTACTTTATGCAGAGGGTTCTTTACTTAGGATTATGTGTATTTACATGTCTACTTTAATTTTAATAACAATATCGGGTGCAAAAAATAGTGTCTTCATTTCAATTCAATGGAACAGTAATTGATAATTTTAATACTAACGCACTATGGATAGATTTATGTATTAGTTTCCAAATAGTGACATATTAAATAAATATAGCTGGTAAAATGTCTTCTAGAATCTGATAAACCGTATTACAATATTGATAAGAATGGTCAATTTTTACTTTCCCATACCACTACTGGTAGGTACCTACTAATATATGGTAAGTATTGATATCATGAACATGAACACAAAGTTATACAATATCTTGATGCTTACAACCACAACCACTAAACATTTAAATTTGCGATTTTATTATTATTATTTTGTAGTTTAAATTGAAGAAATCCAGTGCTGGTAGTGACAAAGTTTAATCATCCGCAATGTCAATTTATCTGCGGTTAAGTTGTTGCCGTATGGTGTCGTGTTGATTCAAGCGCGGATCTAGAGAAAATCTGTGGGGGGGGGGTAAATAATTGTGGACGGTATATGGAGAACCCCCTAGCAAAGGGGGTTCCGAAGAATTTTTAAAAATTTGAGGCATTATGCAAAATTCTCAATTTTATGCACCAAATTGAGAAGTGAATAAAAATTAAGTCAAACAGCCTTTACTTATTGCAGTTTCTATGGAATAAAAATTCAAAACATTTTTTAAAAGCAGCCAAAGTTAGAATCTAAGCTACAATATAGATAGTTACTAATTTATTGGAAGTACTAAAATGACAAGATTTACAATCATATTAGTATTGATTACTGTAACAAACTAAAATTAAGATACTATATGACCTGCGTATAAAAAATGAAAACTTATAGAAACACTAAATACAAAATGCTAACATCTAAAAAACTAGATTAGAATATAACATCACAATGGTATAAAAAAATGAAAGTGTTCGTAAAATTAAAAATTAAAAGACCGAATAATAGTATGAAGCGGGAGGCTGCCCATTGGCCACTGATATGGGAATTCCAGTCTAGCTAAATTTTGTTATTTCAAGAAAAAATATTTTGGAATTTGCATGTTCATGTCTTTTGTCTACTTGTAATGGGTTCAGCTTCCAATGGTTGCCTTAAATATTTTAATAGTTTTTGGTTAACTGGACTTTTCGGGGGTATTTCTAATTTCTTTAAAATGCTGCTTCAACAACCCCGACCGCATTGTTTGACATCTGTTTTGGTTTTTCCAAGAAGCCCTCTCAGTCGTTGACTCAACTCTAGGTATACTAATAGCAGTTTTCAATGGCAAACCCAAAGATCTTATCTGAGCGTCAGTAGGGCACTATTGTTTAATAATTGTCTACTGGATTTACCTACAACCTGTTCAAATAAGATCTTTGGGTTGGCTGGTGAAAAATACTATACTTTGTATCGTGTTATAACATTGATGTCAAACGCGAACAAATTTTGTTTAATAAATTTTAATACAACATACAGATCTTCATTTTCAATTTATTTATGTATTTGCTCTGGGGGGGGGGTAATTACCCCTATTACCCCCCCCGTAGATCCGCGCTTGTGTTGATTGGTTTTAGTTGTAGTTGTTTTCTGTTTCTAGTATGGTGGTTGTGTTTGTCTGCATTCGGTTTAGGATGTTTCGGCGCTGGCTGGGTCGTTTCGGCGCAAGACCGTTTCGTCGCCGGCCGGTTCGGCACGAGGTCGATTCCGGTCTGCATTTTTTTTTTATTTGTTATAAGTGGTTTTGGGGTAGTCTGGTGTGTGGTAAGTATCTCTGTAGGGTTAATGAAATTTATTTCGGCTTCTAAATACATACCTATCTACTCTGTGCTTATCAAAAAAATATTTAAGCACGTTTCTAATTTTAATTCTTCAGGATGCCAGCAATTTGGTTAACTTTCTTTTTTACTTTGTTATCTGATCTTCCCAATTTAGATTGTAGGTAATTAAGCTCAAAAGAAAGAGCACGTAGTCTGACCCACGAGGTAATACCTATTACCTCGTGGGTCAGACTACGTGCTTTTTCTTTTGAGCTTAATCAATCCAACCCACTATGAGTACCATGGATTTCAACTCATTTATTGTAGGTAATTGTACTAGGTAATTTCTAGACCTAAAAATGTCATTTTTTTGTTTCCTCAATTAGTTTTCCTTTTATATATAATTTCCTGTTGTGATTAATCTTGTCTTTGTTCATTAGCATATACTTCGTTTTTTCGGTGCTTAAACTTAGTTTGTTCGCTTGTAACCAGGCCTCTAGTAAGTCCTTTTGCATATTTTTGAATATGTCGGTCAGGTTTCTGCTAACATATTGCATGCTAGTGTCATCTGCAAACAGTGTAAGCTTCCTTTTTTTAGTGCACAATGGTGAATGTCATTTATGTAAATTATGAACAGTAGGGGACCTAGAAAAAGAATGATGATCGATATCGTCGTCTGCGTTGATCTGTGACGATCGATATAAATAAAACGCGAAGCAACCAATGTATTTTTGAAGTTTTCCTAATGTCAAAAGTAGGTTTGCCACTGACGTTAGGAATATTAATCGGTTTTAACATTGGGCTTTTGGTTGTTGTAATCAATCGATCGTTTACAGAGCTACGTTGTAATAATAATAATCCAACAGTTAGGCTTAATGAGAGGATAATTGGTGGAAGAAGAATAGAGTTACAAAACTTCCCTTTCATTGCAGCCATTGTTGTCATAAAACATGTGAGACTTCCTAAAGATACTTTGCAATGCGGTTGTTGTATTATATCCAAAAAGTGGGTTATGTCTGCCGCTCATTGTGTCTTGCTCCTTAATGAGGTTGAGATTGAAATGAAATATATCGTTATAGCATCTAACAATGCGGAGTGGAAAAAAGGCAAGAAACATCAAGTAGAGAAAATAATATACAATAAAAATTACAATCCTGAATTAACTAAAGCTAACGACTCTTCCTTATTTAAAGTCAAAACACCTTTCGATGCAAAGAATGAAAAACCGATACTGATTGCAGGTGCTAGTTTCAAATACAAAGAAAACAGCACCGCCATTGTATTTGGGTGGGGTTTCAACGAAACTAAGAGACGTATCAGTCAAGACAGATTATTAGGTGTAAATGTAACAATTTTTGATCAAGAATATTGTAAAGATGCATATGGTGAAGAGATAACTCCAGATATGTTTTGTGCTGGAGATTATGAAGGAGGTAAAGATGCTTGTCAGTTTGATTCTGGCGGACCAATTGTGGCTAATAATGTGTTAATTGGTATTGTTTCATGGGGAGAAGAATGCGGTGATATGCGAGCACCAGGTGTATACGCTAGGGTATCAGCTTTTCATTCCTGGTTTAAGGAAATAGAATCTACTGAAAAGGAAAAAATCGGTTTTACTGTAAAAAGGTAACAATTAAAGCTCTTGTATTTAGACAGTAATGAATAAATGTTATTGTTAAGTATAGTTGTTCAACTTTTAATTTGTAGCAGTATTATAAGTAATAGTATTATAAGACCAATATTACAAAGTAATTAAGATAGTTTATATAATAATATATAAATATAAAAGGAAATTTGGACTGGTATGACCAAAAACTTTAATAATTTCAGTGTTTGTCAGATTGTTTTGACGTTTAAAATCTGTTAAGTATAAATGCTAAATCGAGGAAGATCATTCATTCTGAAGTCAGAAATATCATTCGGAAGGTCATGGGATTCTTCGAATGAAAAATATTTACAATTATTTAAATTTGTCCCCTGATGTTTTTATTTTGACTGTACTTTGAAAAACTATAACAGCGCCGGACACGCCTCCTTTCAACTTTGTAAGCTTGGTCGAACTGTATTCGCTTTATACGTATTTCGGCATCAATGTGCCATTGTCAAAAGCAATATAAGATATAACAAATGCAAAATATAGTAACTCCTTGATTCTATTATTTTAACACTGCGTGAAGCAGCTGGCCCAGTCAACCCGTCGGAGGTCAGTCGCTTATCAGTGTTTTTAAAAAGATATTTATTCCAAAATCTTCAGTAAAGGAGAATCTAAGAGATCAATTTGCTCATTCATTAAAGGTATGTTGTTTTTTGTGTGTTTATAAATTTCAAAAGCTTCTAAAATGTTTAATTTATTTTTGTTATCAGAAAAGTGTCCGATCGCGAAGCGAGAGGACAGTCTTCAATAAGGGGCAATAAACACGCGTGCGACAGTATAGGAAAAATTTTAAGTAATATGCCTTGCTCGAGGTGTATTTGTTCAGACTATCGCATGAACCAAATAAGTTTAATTATACTAATTGTACGTTTCAATATAATTTAAAATTTATTTGTTGTATAATTATCATTAATTGAATTGTGTTTCATCTAGTCGCCTTCGCGGGTGATTACCGAATATCAGCACTAGTGCAATATTCGCTTTGTCAAAATTTTCAAGTAATTGTGATTTGATAGGCTGTGACGAGACAAATGCGTAACTTTCATTGGTTGACGTCTGTTACGTGACAGGTGAATGTGATAGTCGGTAATATGCCTTGCACTTGTTGTATTGTATATGAAAATCATCCAGAACATATTCATGTAAATAGGAAACGGTACCATGCCATAAATGTACAACTAATATGTGATGCTAACTTAAAAATACTAAAATGTGAATGTTCGATTTGCGGGCAGCACTCATGATGCTTTTATATGGCGGAATTTATAGGTTCAGACAGCCATGAGAAGACTGCATGAAGCTGGCCATAAAGATTTTTATTTAATTGGTTATTCAGGATATCCACTCCCTTCATGACTTATGACACCATTGGAAAATGCTGCAGAAGGAACTCCAGAATTTGAATATAATCAATCTTTAGCAAGAACTCGTTGCACTATAGAACGTTATAATGGGGTTTTTGAAAATGCGATTTCGATGCCTGCTTAAGCATCGAGTTCTGCATTATCAAGCCTAACGTGCTGCAGAAATTATAAATGGATGTGTACCTACTGCTGCATAGCATGTGCATAGAAAATAATATTCCACAACCTGAAGATGATGTAAATGACGATTTCGGATTTCGGTATAAAATATAATAATGCAGAACCATTAGCACGTGTTCATCCAGAATTGGCTGTTGGTAGACAATTCAGACAGCGAATTGTAAATCGCTACTTCATGCAATAAGAATTTGTTAAGCTAAGCATTGCGTATAATAATAGGAATATAATAAATATAATTGTTTTTCTTATAACTTGTATTACTTTGGTAAGTAGTAATGGATGGATTTATTAAAAAAATATCAATGTATTAATAAAAATCTATTCTATATAACATCAAATGTTACATTAATTTATTGTTTTTTATAGCACGCACTATATCCTCTTGCGCAATCGCTGTGCGCTGTTGGAGAGCTAGCGATTGCTTCCTAAAAGGCTCCTTTGCTCTGATATCGCGCTTGTATAGCGTCAATTTTTCTTTATAATATTCTTCCTTTATTTTTAAGTTTTCTTATTGCCACATCTTGAAAAGATTTGCTGCATGCAATAGTGTTGTCCAGTCTCTTTGCCGATGTAGTTTTAGCTACAAAACACAAATATAATACTTCAATTAAATAACATAGTTCAGTTTAGCATAGTTTAATATACCTCTTTGTTTGGAAAACAAGTCTTTTCATACTTTATTGTCATTGGAGGTAGCCACCAATGTAGGCGAAGATGTAGTAGCCAGAGATGTTGGTGGAGATATGGTGGCTGGCAGTATCGATGTCCCAGCGGCAGCTATAGGAGCACATGGGGACGCAGTGGGTGTAAGTGTAAGACTATCATGCTCGTCAAGTATCTTAAAAATATTTAAGAGATTAATATTACTTACATGAATATTTCCTTTAACATACAATGGTCACTACCGATTCCGGAACGTCCATTCCATTCGTAACCGTTGGCTCAATTATATTTAAAATGGTTTCATCCGTGCTATTTAATATATTTGGGCTCGGTTTACCGCCTCCTGTACCACCCATGTAACTGAATTTGGCAGCTTTTTTAGATTTGGCTTTGCTTCGCAAGTCTTGCCAAGTCTTAATAACAAGTTAACAGCGATATTCTTGCAAGTTTACTCATTTCAACCTACTTTTCGGCAATGCCGCCAATCTTTTGTAACCCCAGCAGAAATCGAGTTTAGTATGTCCGTAATTTGTTGCCACTCACTTTGGGCATCTTTAAATTTGGTAGTAAATTGCCTACTTACGAGATGTGGGTTTTTCCAAAAATTGTGTTAACATTTGCCGCTGTTCCACACTAGTGTAAACTTTTGTTTTTAATTTTTCTGATATTCTTAACGCCAATGATTCGCACCACGACCTTCTTGATTCGCACAAAACCTAACTTACGAAAGGAAACGAGATAAACAAGAGCCTACAACACGCAAAAAAAACGTAGGTTGCTGTATGCTATAATCTATGGCGAGCACTAGCCAAACAAATTCTAGTGGACACCCAGCGTTCCTCGTAAAGAAACACGCGCACTTGTTCCGTTCGGTTCAGAACCGTCCGATCGGCAAAAATCAAAATAGATGGAAATGAATGGCAGCCCGCCCATTACGTGGGTTCGGTACGGAACCATCCTTTTCGTCCCGTTCGGTTCAGTCCAAGTATACTACAGATGGCAAAAAATTCCGAAAGTCCCTATCAGTCTAAGGTAAGAACGGGGCGAAAAGGATGATGCCGTACCGACGTAATGCGCGGGCTGCCATTCATTACCAAGTCATTACCATGTATTTTGATTTTTGCCGATCGAACGGTTCCGAACCGAACGGAACCGAACCGAACAAGTGAGCGTGCTCCTTAATTCTATCGGCGAGTGCACGGCAATTGTTGCGAGATCGATTTCAAGAATACCAACCCAGTCAACTCATTCGAAATAACGTCAAATTCGCATAAGACTGTAGCCGGTCGAGATTCGAGAATAAATCTCCAGATTCCTGTAACTTAGTTTTTATAGTTGGGTATTATAGCCTACTCAAGCAGAATTATTTTAATACTTCAGATAACGGAAATATCCAGCTGATTCTTCGTAGTAGACTCACCCTGTATGGAGCCATGGAGTTTGTGAAAATGCATGTAGTGAAACTGTTATTATTATTATCGTATGACATGGCAAATACACAATAAGATGTACTAATGTAAATAAGTACAACAGATTTATGTCTAAATACAAGTAAAACAGATAAATATAAATAATATAGGTACCTTATGATAGTCGCCGAATAGTACCGGTAGTTGACGCACGCCAGGTTGTCGAAGGATAATTATTTTTGGCTGCGATCTTCGTCCTGGTCTTTATCAGGTGATTTTTGTAGGTTAAGCATATCATAGATAATTACCATAATATTATCTATGATAATTACATTCCTATCTGGATTGCTTCCGAGACATTTAGGTGCCGGATTATGCTTCAGGGTCGAATTCAGAGAGTCAATTCAAGAACACTCACACCAAATTTACCTTTAAAGCAAACACATCTTTAAATTCGGTATTCACTATAATATGAGTCGCTCATTTGTACTACTACCTAGTTTTTGAGTAGCATTTGAGTAAAACTTAAGGAAGATTAGATACTCTGTGATTAGGAGGTCCCTTTAGCTACAACGTGGCTACAACTTTATTACAAATTTTGTGTTGTTGCTAAGGACTTCTCATATTATTTGTGGTTGCTATGACGACGCATCCAAATGTTTGTTCAACCTTCTTGAATACGGGAAATGAGTGAGAGTCACGGAGTTATTCTCAAAATGAGTAAAAAATTAGTGTAGGATGCGTGTGGAGAGGACTACTCGGACCTTAGACGGGTGCTACTGAAATAATAGTTCCAAATTGTGGTTTGCTATTTTGTTGTTCAGGTGGAAGCAAGAGCAAGAGACTAAATTTTTATAGACATATTGTGTTAATATTAAGGTTTTGTACATACTACACAATTAAACGTGTTAAGTTAGTTACTATTTATTGCCAAATAAAAGTTAACAGGCAATTTATCTTAAACGGTTAATTTGGCTTGCGTGTTGTGGTTGGTTCTAAGTAATGAGGTACAAACATCTACAAATAATTGGATTACGTTACTTAACAATTTTTATTGTAAAATTGATTTTACTAATGGGTATTATTTGGAAAACATTGGCAACGTCGAATAATACTACGGATCATTTGAACAAAGAGATAAAGTTACGTATACTCGGTGGAGTATCTAAGGATATTAAAGCCTACCCTTTTGTAGTAGCGTTGGCACATAGAACCGATGATAAAAAGCAACATTTAGTTTGCGGTGGAAGCATTCTAAGCAAACGTTGGGCTATTAGTGCTTATCACTGCCTTAATTATTTCTGGAATTTAAATCTGTTTGTAGAAGATATGTACTTATTGGGTAATGCAACTATGTGGAAACATGGTATAGTTCATAGAGTGGATAAATACATCACAAATACGAAAAACAAACGTACACAGGATTTTGATGTTTTTTTAATAAAAGTTGTAGAACCGTTTTCTGGACTTTACGAAAAACCCATCATTGTTGCTCATAAAAATTATTTTTATAGACCTAAAAAAACGGTTACAGTTGTTGGATGGGGACTCACTGATGCTGAAAATTACCTTCCGGAGGAAAGTCTTAGGGGAGTTAGTCTAGTGCTTTATTCTAACCAAGAATGTAAAAATATATTCCATCACTTAAAATTTGATGAAAAACAGGAAATAACAGATCGCATGGTGTGTGCGGGGCCTGGCAAAATATTTCAGAAATCCGATGCTTGCCAAATGGATTCTGGAGGACCACTTCTTGACGGTGATCTTCTTATAGGCATTGTTTCATGGGGAACAGGATGTGGAAGAGGCTATCCTGGAGTTTATGTTCGTATCTCAAAATTCGAAGCATGGATTCACTCTGTTGAAAAAACACGTCGAGAATTCATTGCTAAGTTTAAGAAAGTTTCTCCTAAATAATAAGTTCCAATAGGAATTCGTTTTTCGCGAGAAAACCGCTTGGTCTGATAAAAATGCCGCTTCCTGTAATAAAAACCCGTTGGTAAGGACGTTGCTATAGTGTTGTTTACATGTGGATAGGGTGTTGTTTACTAACAGTTTCGCTATTTATTATTGTTTAATTATTCGAGAATTTGTCTTGTTAAATACAAATACTTTGCATTTTTCTCATGGCAAATTTCAGGTAAAGCACGGGGCCACAATACAGTAAAAACTCAAGCGCGTCAGCACGAGGGTTTTTTGTTTATATTGTGGTCAAGCAACAATGTTTCGGGAACTACAACTGAAATTTTCTGATAAAAATGCAAGGTCTTGATATATTGTACTATACTACAAAATTCTATTTTAATTTATTAATGTACGTATATTAATTTGTACAAGAATAGAATGTAGAGGATAGGTGTAAATTATATGTAGTATTTCTGTGCACTTAACTTTACACATAAAGTATAAATCGTAAATTTACAGAAATGTAGTACAGAAATGGTATCTAAAGTTAATCGTATTTGCAATACCTTGCGTATTTGTTTACTATCAACTATCGAGTTTTTGAAACATTGTGAATATGTGTAAGCGGTGCGAACGAATGCATTTCTCTATGCATTAACGGTTCCTAAGGATAACCTTTCACGAAGTTTCTTATAGGAAATGTTATTTTCTATAAGTTTGGTCTTGTGTTATTTTCATCTACCTTGCGCCGTTTTTGCTGCGTTTTAATTTTAATCCAAAATTGCTGGTTTATGCTAACTTCAAACTGTTCTCAAGCCCAAATTATTAAAGTTAGATATACGCTTTTCACAAGTTTCTTGTAGGAATTTGGCCTTGGTCGCACGGCAGAGTTTACAAGCCGTTTATTGCCATAAAAAAAAATGAAACATAATAAACATATTCTGCAGTTGAGTATCTTTGTAATACAGTAACAATTAAAATGTAGTATAATGCTATATAAAAAATGCTATTTTGGTCACCTGTAACAAAATATACTATTTTAAAGTATAGGTATGTATAGTACCTATAGGTATACAATATTTACTTTCGAAATATTTTAAGCGATTACTAATTCAAAAGAAATGTCAATTCTTTCCTTTTGTTTTGCAACGGATTATTTTATAATAAATTAATCAGTAGGTATAGTTGAGGCACGCTAAGGATGCATCTACGTCATCAATTTTTTAATGGCGTCCATGACGTCATGAATTACTCTGTTTATATTTATTTATTGTTTCTCAAAACGTCGTTTGCTTTAATGTGTTTCTCAAACTGTCAGAGTGACGTTTGAGGAATACAAACACAATAGAAAAAAACAACAATGATCATGTGCTTAAATAAAAACTTCTAGGACGAAAAAAATACTAATTAGTAAACGTTTTTATTTTTTGCAGGAATAATATAAATACAACTAATTAATAAAAATAATAACTGTAAAATAACATTCTATGGGCTTATAAAAAACATTCTTTTAATACGTAATTCACAAAAAAAATACAGTTTTATACTGTTTCAAGATTGGTACTACAAAATTACCAGAAAATGCGATTGATGACGTAGATGCACCATTAGCATGCCCCGACTATACCTACGTTTACGATGCCTACTTCAAACTATTTGGTAGATACCTGCAATTTCAGGTAAATTTTATAAATTGTGATAAGAATATGAATAAAAACTTACCCAAAAGCTTTGCATGTGATCCATTTTATACTAGTAACAATCAGTTTAGTTGCACATTTAAATTTGTGAAATCATTTAATCCTTTTAAATAAGTATTAATAAATCTAGGCGTTCAGGTGTTAGTTGCGATACTTCTTTGAAGACTTTGCAGTATCAATTTCTATGTTGATTGAAACTGTACATAAAATATGATAAAATGGAGGTAACTTACATTTATATTGAAATTAAAAGTTTTACAATATGTATAGGTAGTACAATCATGTTAGCATGTTACTGTGTAGTGAATTAACATCAATTTTAGTTATTTTGCGGTTGTAAGGATATCATGGTCATACAATGGATTTGAAATTTTTCAAAGCCCACTTTGCAACTAACAAATTTTAATTAACTGTTTAGAATATGAAGAAAAACTTGCTATAAGTACTATATGATCAAAATTTTCCATAAAGGTTGGCCATGGCATATAAATTGTGTGTTTTTAATTAAGCCACACGATTGATTTATTCTGCCTTATATTCTTAACAACTGTCACAGTTAGTTTTAGTCGAATCAAGTAAACACTAATTATATTTCATAGCCAACCGTTACCGAAAGTGTTTTGATCATACTGTATAATTATTGCCCTAGAGGAAAAAAGGAAATATTTTGGTAATCTGTCTATGAAACCTCATCATCAGTCATCACTTCTTTCTAAAGGCTAGTCTATAACATTCACCTTAATTTAAAAAAAAAAAAAAATTTGTAACAGCTAATAATTCATAATTTTTTTTGAAAATTACTTAGGTATAACACGTCTAAAGAAAAAAATAATATGAACACACGACAATATGTCGACGAACCCAAAAAGGATAGTATTTCTTGAAAGTACCTACCCGAAAAATTTTGTGTCTGATAGTATATTTTTATAATTAATAGTAAAACAGAACAGTCGCCTCTGATTTTTTTTTCATATAAAAATAACAATCCAAATAGATAGTTCATATGTTATTTACATATTATTACATATTATTCTACTCTATTGTTTAGCTTTAACTGATTGTAGTAGCTAGATACAAGACATGTTTTACGATAAATTGTTTTTGTACACACTGTTAGACACATTAGGGTAGGGTACTTAAAGTAACATAGGTTTCGTGAGGAGTTTTTAATTTGAAAACCAAAAGGCTAACATGGAAGTTTCAGTTACTATTTTATTTTGATCAATCAAATTTAATTGCAGCAACATTCTATTGATCTATCAGATGTAGTACTATTACTTGAAGCACTTGGATTTTGCATTCGACGAATGGATGGCTGCCACCCTGAAGAAACAACCCCTCTTAGAAATAATGAAAGAGGAGTTCGTGTAGTCATAACTTGCAACCACTCTGGCAATAGATGTTATTTAGAACAATCATTGAACAAAGATTTATGTAATTGTATGCACGTTTCTACAAATGATTCTAGAGATAGTTTTTGGGAAGTTTCTAACACCAATCCACCTATGAATCCCGTAAGTGGCAAAAGTAAAATAAAATACGGAATATTATTAATAGGTATAACCAAGTATAACTACAGGGTGTTTCTTAAATCGCGGACACGGAGCACAGTACTACATTCCCCTCCAGATACCAATTGGAAAAATATAATACAATAATGCCCGTTCTTCGCTAGTTTTAGAGTTATTCTCAGTCAAAGATTGAGATTCAATTCCTTTATGTTTTGGAAAAACGGGTAAATTTTAACCGTTCCGCATTGTTCATCAATCAAATATTAAATCTTAATAAATTTGGAATTTTGTATACGTTGTATTCCTTCCTCCGAAGACATTCTTTCTGATAAATATCTGTTGTTAAACTTTTTTTCAATATGTTGCAACAGTGCATTGTAGCTATGAGGTTTATTACCTAGGAAACTTGTTCATACTGCCTTATTAAAACACCAAACGTTTAAAACAAAGTCCGTGCAAGCACGCGCAATGTTGTCAAATTTAAAATTTTTAAAATGCGAATAACTCGGAAACTAAATACATTAGGACAAAATCGCCTATACTTTTTCAACTCAGTTTTAAGATGAGAATCGCGTAGTGCTCTCCGTGTCCGCCATTTAAGAAACACCCTGTATAAATATTTGCGGATGTATTTTTAGAAAATCATTGAACCTTAAATGTTCTTTTTTAGAAAATCGCATTTTATATAGTGGAGCCAATCAGATTCGAGTTTTCTCATTCATTTTTTCTAAACCACTTTTTTGAGTTCCTGGAGGTCCAAAACACATATTTCCGCGAAAATCTCAATTTAGAAAATTTTCATGATACTTCAATACGCTTCAATATTTTTTAATACTTTTGCAGTCTAAACTATTCAAATTTTATTTCAGCAAGATCCTCTTGATTTACCCCATGTTGTGCTATTGCTTCAAGCACTTGGATTTTACATTCGGAGGATGGATGGTTGTCACCCTGAAGAAACAACCGCTCTTAGAGATAATGGAAGAGGGGTTCGTGTAATCATAACTTGCAACCACTCTGGTAATCGATGTTATTTAGAACAACCATTGAACAAAGATTTATGTAATTGTGTGAACGTTTCTATAAATGATTCTAAAGACGGTTTTTGGAAAGTTTCTGCCACCGACCTATCTGTGAATCAGGTGAGCAAATTTAAACACGAAATCATGGCCCGCGTCATTCTCCTAACTTTTACGAGTTAAGTTATTCATTCTTCTAACTCTTACGAGTTATATGGCCATTACAATTTTGATTTTGACAGGTTTTCTCTGTGGTGCCATCTATTGGATATTAATCAGGACCTGTCCAAAACAATCAACTGGCTTTGGACCTGTCAACATCGAAATTGGAACGGCCATATAACTCATAAGAGTTAGGGCCGGTTTTATAAAGTCTGGTTCACCGATGGTTGACTCAACGACGAGCAATTGTCAAGGATACGATTCTTAAGAAACAATCGTATCCATGACAATTGATCGTGGTTGAGATAACCGTCGGTCAACTAGACTTTATAAAACCGGCCCTTAGGAGAATGAAGCTGGCCATGATTTTAAATCTGAAAAAATTGGTACTGTAGGTAGGTACCACAGAGTGGACCTCTCCAAAGGATGGCCAGATTCATTCAGTCAGAGTTAGGCCCGGTTTTATAAAGTCTAGTTGACTCAACATCGATCAATTGTCATGGACACAGTTCTTAAAAACAATCGTATCAATGACGATTGATCGTGGTTGAGCCAACTGTCGGTCAACTAGACTTTATAAAACCAGCCCTTAGGAGAATGAGCTGACCATGGTCCTTCAGACCTATCAAAATCGAAATTGGAACAGCCCTGTAGCTAGTAAGGCTTAGGAGAATGAAGCTGACCATCACGAAATAGTATTAGTAATTATTTAGTAAACAGTCAGTATTTGTTTGACGTAACTTTCCTCAATTTAATACACATCAAATAGTACAATTTTATTAATAGAAGTAGAAAAATGTTCAAATTAGTGGATTAGTGGAGACGAGTAGGTACATTATATAAACTTAGAATTGTTTTTAAATTAAAACGTAACTACACTGTTCTAAGGTGCACCTAGGGTTTAAAGAAGTGCAGTGCAATAGGCGTGAAATGCGGGTAAATTTCTCATTCAGCAGCAAGCCTTTCCAAATTACTGATCGTAAATTGATGCAAATTTGGACTTAAAAAAAAAGGCTATGGAACACAAAGACATTGATTATTATTATCAGATTCATGCTGTGTAAAGGGTGATATATTTTATATTTACACATTTTTTATTTGTTTTTTAAAATTGTTGAGGGTGATTCAAAAATACACCGATAACTCGTAGTAGGTAATTCCTCTCGTCAAAATAAGAGAAAAAGTCGAAATGACCCATGGTCCGAAAATGTCTGGTTGTCTAGATACCAGTCGACAAAGATGGAACGAAGAATCACGAATTTTGTTCGTAAAAATTCAATCAAATAAGATATTGTTTTGGTTCTTAGAGGAAGGGGGCACTTATTAGTGTGTTTTCAGAGTTTCAAAATTATCCAGAAGGTGGTAAACCAAAGGACCATTTTGCTTTTTTAAGTCATAACTTTTGTCTTTTCACTTTTGGTAAATTAACATGCTGGACAACAAGAAAAGGTGCTTTTGTTGTATAACAAAAATGGGCACCGTTTTTGAAATATAGGGGTTTTTACAAGACCATTCGCATCACCGCACACCACTTAAGAGAGTGAACTTTTGTCACTGTTGTTCTAAAATTTATAGTTTTTGAAATAATGAGCAAAAACGATTCGATTGAAAATATGATATTCGTATAATTTAATGTTAAAATAATTTATTGGTCTATTTATAGCAAATTGCTTTATTAAATATTTAAATTACATTTTGATAAAACAAAATTCGCTCTCGTTGAAACATTTCCGAATTATTGCGGATGGTGTTAGCCGCTGGAAGTTATAAACAATTCCTTGAATATGACCCCGTAGGATAGTCACCGTAGACACAAAAATCGCGTTAGGACGTTAGGTAGCAAAAAATTGCACTGTTCTGATTTTTTGGGATGTTGTTAGGATAGATACCAATAAAGTAAAACCAAGTTTGCAGCTTCGAAAGACCTGCGCTAATTCCGTGATGCTTGAAAAACCTTGAAATTTTCGAACGACTTTAAATTTTTGGTTTATAACTTCTAAAAGGTGCATTCTACGAAAAAAAGTCCTGTACACTTTTAAAGTAAACGAAATTTGCTAAAATTTGAACGTAACCGCAGTCCAATAGGTCCCGAGATACAGCACTTCAAAGATTTCCCATTTTTTCCAAAAAGTTTGCTGCTGCCCAACATTCCTACAGAACCTACCACCAGGTACAGAAGAGGTTGGGTGTAGAGAACGAGCCCACCAACTGGGGGTGGACACCAGCAGGGGCTGACACCGATGACCTCAACCAAGGAACCAGCACCGCTAGCCCTCCTGAAACTAATTTACATTGTGTTGTTTATTTCTGTTGCAGGAGTCATATTATCAGCTGAGGCCCCACCATTCATCACTTTACGTTCAACATTTCACGACCCACGTCCCCAAAACTATCAAAATAATTTTTATACAATTTTGATAAATTTATACCTTATTATTAATTATAGATACTCAATTTCATTTTGCATGATATAAATCGTTTTCCACTGAGTTATGTTTTTCTTATCTTTTGCAAAAGTTCTGCAATTCATTTGGCTCCATTTCGTGAAAAATTCAATTTCCTTAATGTTTCGTTTTTCCTTATAATAAGGGTCCCGCTTGTGTTTAAATTAACGCTAAATAACTGCTCTACAACTGCATTTCCCATGACTTTCCTCGTAGGATGAGTATTTTAGTCGATAATCTGTTCGGAAGACGGCTAAAACTACAATTTCGAACTTTTTGGGAAAAAATGGGCAATCTTTGAAGCGCTGTATCTCGGAACCTATTGGACCTACTGGGCTGCGGTTACGCTCAAATTTTAGAAAGTTTCGTTTACCTTAAAAGTGTATGGGTTGACTTTTTCTCGTAGAATGCACCTTTTAGAAGTTATAAGCCAAAAATTGAAAATCGTTCGAAAATTTCGAGATTTTCGAGCATCACGGAGTTAGCACAGGTCTTTCGAAGCTGCAAACTTGGTTTTACACTATTGGTATCTATCCTAATAACATCCCAAAATATCAGCATAGTGCAATTTTTTGCGACCTCCGATATTTTAAATGACTGGCCGATGCAAGTGATTCAAATCCAACGTTTCTAAAGCCGATTAAATTTTGTGCTACGAAAAGTGTATTCGCATTGTTAAGCAGCAACAATCGTTTTTTTCTAATTATTTCAAAAACTATGAATTTTAGCGCAAAAGATCATCTTAGATAAAAGATTCGCTATTAAATTCTCTCAAACAGGATGAAATTACTTACACAATAGGGAGATATGGGTTTGGTAACCACCCCTACCATTTCAAAACAACCCTTTCCCTGAACTGATTTTGGTATTTTTTTGTTTAAATAACCCCCCTTTGTATAGGTATACTACATCTCTTCACCGTAGCGCAAAGCGTACTATCTCCGCAGCAGTTCACTTTTGCATAAGACATGTTAAGTTAAATCGTCTTATGTTGACACGTAAAATATCCTGTAAAAATTATGCTACACCGTTTAGAATGACCCTGTATACAGCAGATTCAGTATTTCTTTCTCTATAAAAAATTCAAAACTAATTAGGGGAGTAAATAAATGAACATAGAAATTTTTGGATTGAAATTCCTGTGGTACGCAATACAATTCTATTTCTACACCCTGTCTTGAAAAAATCTGTGGGTGTAATTAAAAACATTGGGTGAGTGATGCCCGTCCAAAAGAACCAACATAACATTTTATGCATTGCCACTTATAGAAATACAATAGGACAGAATATTATTTTACAAATCGAAAGCGAGTTTTAGAGAGATATTAAAACAAACCAGACTAGGTTTTATATCAGTTTGCACCTGAATAAAGTTTGGTATCTGTGCAGAATTAGCGACTCCTAAATATTTTTGGAAGAAATCCAACAAATTCAATATAATCTAACTTAAAAAAATGTGTGTACTCACAGCGCCAATAATAGAACAGCCTACTTTACTTACTGAAAGGCAGGTCTCCGTAGCTCTCTATTACATTCGAAACCAACGCGTGTTCGAGACCGGCAAATTTTTGATTCAACCACGGTGGTTTCAAATAATAAGGGTTACAAGTTATGAAATTTTAAAACATCGCTAATATTTGAGTGATAGCAAAATGTCGGATTCAGAATCTGATTCGGTTTGTTCAGAAACACCATGTATAGAAACTGAAGAAACAGATTCTGCAGAAGCTAATTCTACAAAAGCAGACTCTGAGGAAACAATTTCTAAAGATGCAGTTTGTGCAGAATGTCAACAACCCGCCGAATTAAAGTGTTCAGCTTGTAAATTGGTTAGTTACTGTTCGAAGGAACATCAGAAGAAGCATTGGAAAACACACAAAAGCTTATGTAGACCATTTGAGGTAACAATTTATTTTTAGCATTTGTGAATAATCGTGATGACGTTTCAGATGCTAAACTTAACGAACTGAAAACTCTTGTGAAGGACGCCTAACGCAATTCTCACAAAGTTTAGAAGATATTATTTTAAGCACTTGAACAAAAAAATAAATTCTCTAATTTTTGATTGTTAAGATACGCTTCATTATCTATTTTATAACATTTTTTTTATATTATAAAATTTCCTCTAAATATTTGTAGGTACTTATCCTAATGCTCTGTTCTCCAAATTTAGATTACCTTAACCTACTTATTTATTTTTTAAGGTCCAAACATCTCCGGAACTGGGAAGACATTTAATTGCTACCAGAGATATACCTCTAGGAGGTTTAGTTCTGGCAGAAAATCCTTTAGTTTTTGGACCTCGACCTCATATAGTAGAAGAAGGCCCTGTTCCTTGTGTTGGATGTTTTCGGTAAATAAAAAGGGTTTCAAATTTATTGAAATATTATAAAACCTTATTGAACCGCATTTTATACAAATGAAACATTCCGTAAAACTTTAGGGCGATGAAGAAATAGGAAATTTAAAAATTATCATTACAGCTTGATTATTGCCGAACAAGCTCCAAGATGTGATGGCTGTGGTTGGCCTGTATGTCATACTTCATGTGAAGGTTTGAAAGATCCTAATAACCATGGATTGGAATGTCTTATACTTGGACTGAGAACTGAGGGAGTGATTAATAAATTTCATGATTTTTACAGGCAAGTACTGTTATAATTTTGACTCTTTCCCGATATATGAAAATATATAGATCGTCCACATCTTATAAGAAACATGGGGGAACTAAAGAGTGCAACAAGGAAATAATATGTAAAATGACTAGCAAGAGATGGTAATTTCCGAAATTTAATCCACATTTAAAAAACTTACGTATCGAAAGATACTATTCTATCTTTGTCTCGCTACTAATTTTGTTTATCCGTTCCTCGTTGCACCCATTAATAGGGAACTATAAAATACTTTCCTGAAAAAAAATAGAAAGTATGTATGTATCGTATGTTATCGCACAGAAACATGAAAAACTTTAACTAGATTTTTTTAAACAAACATAATTATCACGTGATCGATTTGGGTGTTGCTTATGCGTTGCCAAAGATAATTTTCATAATGAATGAAAATTGTTCCTCTAGGATGTGTCGAGATTAGTCATCATTACAAGCCTTTTATCTCTCTAACAGCAGGACACCCGCCTCCTTTTTCTGAATATTGGATAAAGGGAGTTTGGGTCCCCCACAGGAAGAAATTCTCCTGGTGCCTGATGAACACAGTTGTCGAGGTGCAATCCTGCCAGTTTCCCGTTAGTTGTCAAATATCCTGGGGTTTTTGTAGCATCCCAAGATTTTGTTTGGACACATCTCGTGAATGTTTGCTGACTTGCAATACGATATCTCTAAAGCTGCGTACAGGCCAAGTTCGCGAACAGTTCAGGAACAGTTCGCTAACAGTTCGCGAACCGATGTAGAAGTCGGTGTGTACTAGAGATCACGAGCAGTTCGTGTCGGTTGGGGAGTTCGGCCGAAGTTCGCTACTTGAGCGGTACCTTCAAAGGACCTGTTCGCGAACACGGGTTAAACAGCAGCTCTAGTGGATCACGATCTTCAAACTAAATGACGAACTCGAGTTTCAATTTAAAAACAGTGGTGTGGACGCTAGGTTGCGAACTGTTCGCGTACAGCTCGCAAACAGTTCGCGAACTGTTCGTGAAAGCTGATTTTGGTCTGTACGCAGCTTAAGAAACGATATTTTGTGTCTGTGAAAAGGCATTACTAATTCGTATTTGCCACAGATTTGAACTACCCGATAGGAAGTAATTTTCTTACTAAGAATACGCCTCTGGGACGCAGTTGTTGGGTTACCCAGTCAAGTACCACTGACCGGAGACATAAAACTCATAAACCCTCTCATTAATCGCATCTTAGATGTCAAATATTCTGGGGTCTTTGGTTCTTTGCCAAGCCAGCATCCCAACAGTCTATTACACAAATCTCTTGAATGATTGTCGACTTACAATACGATACCTCTAGGTAGCGATTTCTTGTGGCTTGATATTTAATGACCATTTTTGTACAGAACGCAGTGGCTAGTCAATAGACTGGGTAATAGTTCTTCTCTAGATATTGGAATTTCTTCTAATGAATTTTCTTTGTAAATCGCACTTTGAGGTTCGAAATTTTGTTTTTTGTTCCGCCTCTGTCTCTGAACCATATCAGCCCATTAAATAACGAAATACCAATAGCGTAACTAGACTGAATATTAAGGCCAGGCTCAATAAACTGAGCAATAAAGTTGGTTGTTTTGAAGGCAACTCCATGATTCCCGTTCTTTCGTGGTTACTCCAGATCAGTGCTCGAAGCGCTATGGGACGGGAGTAGCGCAAAGGTAGAGGTAGAGTCGAGAGACTCTTAAATTAGACCAAAAAAGGTGGTTTTGCTGCATTAAATCATGTAGTTCCAAAAGTTTCAGGAATGTGTAGGGGGAGGTTCCTTGAACAACGCCTAATAAAGTCCCATCGATTTCAGGTGCCGCGCGGGGCGGGGGGAGGCTCAAGGCCCCCCTTTTCAGTTTTTGGCGCATACCTCGAAAATGATGCGTCGCACAGCAAATTTTATGCTATTCAAAATTAAAGGCTATTACATTCCCTGCAAAATGATGTATTACATTTACCTCTACGTGTTACTGTCTCCGATATATGAGCGGTTAAAATGAAAAATTTGCAAAGAAAAATTGAAGCGCCTCACGTTTTTCGTCAAGCTTGCCCTTCCAACTCTTTTTCCTTCCATTTTACACGAAACTCGTAAGAAAGGAAGTTGTAGAGAATTAAATTTCCTTCAAGAATATATACCTTTGCTAAATTATCTTCAAGCAGTCAAAAGTTAGCATGAAATTTCGTGGTCCATTTCGAGATTCTGTTAGTATACTGCTGATCATTTTATTTCCGTTTTCAAAGGTTTTAACTCTCCTTATCACGTTATTTATTGTTTATGTAAACATAAATGGTATTTATTACCCATATAACTAATAAAATACATAGGTATATGTATGAAATTAGAAATATATAGGGTGTTTCTTAAATAGCAGACACGGAGCACAGTAGGACATTCCCCTCCTAATACAATAATGTCTGTTCTTCGCTAGTTTCAGATTTATTTTCGCAGTCATAGATGGAGATCTAATTTCTTTACCCGAAAAACGGGTAAATTTTGTGTTGGAAGGGCAAGCTTGACGAAAAACGTGAGGCGCTTCAATGTTTTTTGCAAATTTTCCATTTTCACCGCTCATATATCGGAGACGGTAACACATAGAGGTAAATGTAATACACCATTTTGTAGGTAATTTAATAACCTTTAATTTTGAAAAGTATAAAATATGCTGTGCAATGCATCGTGTTCGAGATATGCACCAAAAACTGAAAAGGGGGGCCTTTGAGCCTCGCCCCACGCCCCGCGTTAGGCGTTGTACACATTCCAGAAACTTTTGGAACTACATGATTTAATGCAGCAAAAAATCTAATTTGACTGGACTACAAACGCTGATGGTGATTCGGATCAGGACTAGTATTCTCGAAATCACTCGACGTTTTTTCGCACACGACAAAAAAAATGAACCAATCAAACTATTTTTTGTGGCATGACATATGCTCAATTGTCAGGAAAATAGCCTTCGGATTGGTTCAATTTTTTTTGTCGAGCACGACAAAATGTCGAGTGATTTTGAGAATACAGCTTCGGAACGGGTAAAACCGATTCGTCCATGGGTGTTTGTCTTTCGCCTTCGTTTGCGACAAAGTGTCTCATTTATTTTCATTATGAACCTCTAAACCAACATCTCAATTATTTTTCCGTGCCTACCTGGTAGGGAAATAGTTCAGCATAAATAAAATGGATCCTCTAATTCATACAGTATGTATGTTAGGTTACATGATTACTTGTAATGGGATAGAACGTCTCTCACTGTACATTAACTTGCTACAATAGTATTACCTATGTCGAATTTCTGATTTCGTTTTCAAATGTTACTTTTGCAAATAATTTGTAAAAGCACGAAACTTGAAATCCTACAATTGTTTTAGGCAAGACAGTTTATTGGCTCTTAGATGTTTGCTTCTGCAGAAAAAAGGTTCTAAGAAGTGGGAACAGCTTATGGAAATGGAACCTCATCTAGAAGTACGAGGTGAAAATACCGAAGTTTACAAGTGAGTTTCATACGCAATTTTTTATTTATATTGCTGCGAGCATTCAGTTACTATGTTGCTCTTTTAATCATTTTTTATATTAGACTTATTGAAGAACGAGTAATAAAGTACTTCAATGAAAATTTTTTGAACCGATTACAAGATATGGAACGACAAGCTGACCAAAGTCTTTTATCGGAGGTTGCTCCTGAAACTATTCACAAAATTTGTGGTATTATTGATGTAAACGCACTGGAAATAAACCAAGATGCTGAGGTATCGGCATTATATCCCACAGCTTACCTACTAGAACACAGTTGTATCTGCAACACGTATCATATTTTTGAAGAGGCAGCTCAAAATTATAAAATTACGGTGAGAGCTGCCGTACCTATTAAAAAAGGTGATCACATTTCAACGATGTATACTCACGCACTTTGGGGAACACAGGCAAGAAGAGAACATTTAAGAGAAACCAAATACTTTTCTTGTAAATGTCGACGATGCAAAGATCCGACTGAATTAGGTACTTACTTGAGTGCGTTGCGATGTATTGGCGTTGATGATAGAACGTGTGGTGGAAATCAATTACCAATCGATCCTTGTGATGATAACACGGAATGGGCTTGTGATAAATGCCCCGTTAAACTTACAAGTGATGAAGTTGCTTTTCTTATTAATAAAATTGGAGAAGAAGTTGATTTTGTACAATTAAGTGATCCCACAGTTAAAGAAATGAAAGGGTTATTGGACAAGATTTTAACTTTTTTGCACCCTCACCATTATCATGTATATTCCGTAAAACACTCTTTGGTACAACTATACGGTTATCAACATGGGTACTTACCAAATCAAATTAGCGATGAGTTGTTAGTTAAAAAAGCAGCAATGTGTCGTGAACTCATCGACGTTACGAAAACTATTGACCCAGGAAATGCAAGGTAATATTATATATACCATATATACTGCAAACTAAACTAAAATATCTTTTATAAATTTTCAGGTTACCACTTTATTTAGGGGTCGTTCTTCATGAGTTGTTTTTAGCCAACGCGTTTTATGTCAAACGAAAATGGCATGTTGAAAATAAAAAGGATTTGGTACTGTTAATAGAAGAAGCTACCAGGGCTTTAGCGGAGGCGAAGGCGGTACTGAAAACGGAATCTTCACCTGCTGGCCAAAAATTAAGAAGTTTACTAGCGAGTTCCAATAAAGAGTTGAGAAATTGGATGGACAGATATAAGGAAGATTTGGAATCTGTGAAGAAAGAAATGGAGGATACTGCGTAGATGAATATTAAATGAAGTTGGTTTTGCTTTTCCATAATGGTGTTGGGATTTCAAATAATTCTGTATCAGTGTTAGCTACATTAAAGTTTAATTTGATCATTTTCAAATATTAATCGATTTGAAATGTTACTTTAAATTATGAAAATATTCAGTAATGTATCTGAAAGAATCTAATCTTTTCTATCTAATTTAATTTTTGGTACCTGCTTTTTTTATGTTATCTCGAATTGTTTATCACGTGTGTTTAATACAAATCATTTATAATGACTTACGCATTAAATTAAATTCATGGTAAATATATTATTATTATTTTCTAACAAACTTTAACATTACTATTTTAATTTAATTGTTCAGGCATACGTTATGTAGTTAATGGAATAATAAAAGTATTTATAAAATGTACTATTGTTAAGAATCGCTTGCAAATTGGATTATTATTTTGCTTTATAGGAAACCATAAATTGCTTATATGTTTCTTACTTGATGCTGGACCTCTTGTACGTTTGTTTCTGTCTAGGAAAAAGTTACTCGTGAGGTTGTAGTTTTCATTTTCCGCTATAGGAGGTAATCTGTCAGTGATGTAATCCTAATGTTGTGGTAGGTAGTAGAAGTAAATTATCTATTGTCGCGTTTCATAATGCCAAGGAAAACCATATAGTACCTACCTCTTATTATTTTGATAAAAAGTATGGAATACGACCGCCAATTAAGCGATAAAACCATTGTATCATCACTCTCAAGATTAATATACCGAGTGTTGGAAATTCAAAAATCGCCAAATTACAGGGAACTATGATCATACCCATATACCGTATGGTCACGTTCGTGAACATAAGGAAACGCATGTAATTTTTTACAAACCTGTTTATTTGCTGTTGCTGTCAAAATAATGTTTTAAAAATGTATTATTTTGTTAGATCGACTAAATTTAGGCAGATGCAAGAAGTATTAACTTTTATTATTGTTTAAAATAATTGTGTAATATAAGTAATTTATTAATTACAGTCAACGGTGCTCTTTAATTTAGCGAACTACAAGTACTAAAAGGAGTTGTCTCCATAGACTACTGGTAATAACTTCAGCCCCGTAGTCAGAACATCGTAGGGTCGATTCCTGGCAGGAGCAAAATCAATATTGTAATCCGTCGTCGTTTGGACAGATGTGGTGCTTTCAGTATCATATTAACATTCCTTCCACGTAATTCGACTTATCCCTCTTTGGATCCTGTACGACACAGGAAAAAATAAGCGTTACCTACCATCCACGGAATTGCTAAACGTCTTGGGGAAGAGAGATCCCTTGCTCTACGAAGCATTCACGCATTTGCTGGTTGTGATACCGTTTCATATCTCAACTCAAAAGGGAAAAACGGAGTTGAAACGTCTGCAAGAATAACGATACGATGCATGCTTTTATGGCTATTCCACTTCCCCGGATACCACTTCTAGATGAGGAAACCGTTCGGGCATTGAAAAGGTACAGTGTTCCGTATGATGTTCCAGATATTCAGTGTGCGACTGTGGACCAAGCATGTAATTACATGTTTTCCACCGAGAGTAAACCTTTGACCCTAATATCACCAACATCAGCTGCCCTATATGAGCACATTCTTCCAGTTACCTGTCAAGTTAGACAGATATGAGGACGAGCTGACAAAGGAGTGGGGAATGATGTTGCCACAGTTGGGAATGGAAGCCGCATGAGGGCTCGTGGATGCCATTCTGGACAAAATTGCCGGAAATTTGGGAAGCGTGGAGGAAACTGGACAGATGTCGATGTATTTCACAATTCGGGACTATGCGTTGTATCTGTAGAAAAAATATGCTACCTTGCACTCTGAGTTGCCGAAAGTGTAAACGGGAATGTGAGAATAAATGGTAAAACTCATCAACACAAAAAGCGGTGTGTTTCCGCCCTGTGTTAGATTCGAACCAATATAGCCGCGAGCCTTTGTGATGCTTATCAATCCGCTTAGCGATTGCAAACATCTAGGTAGCAATAGTAGGCGACAAAGCCATTGTGAAGAACCTTAAACAAATGGGTAAATGACATATAGGGGTAAATGTAATATATAACACAATTGTACCATAATCTAATCTAATTTATGCAGTTGCTAACGAAGAATAACCAATTTCATTGTGAATGTAAAAGAGCATAACCCAATGAGTATTGCAAGGAATACTTGGGAGAACTTATTTGCAAAACTTACCTGCGGCTACTGATTTCACAATATTAAACTGGGAAGTGGGAACTCGTAAAGTCGTAACTCAATATGTTGCGTCATATTCTGCAAGAATGCATGGTCACGCTACTGGTCCATAATGCAGTAGTACTACTAATCTACTAATTGTGACTTTTAGGTGGCGCTGGTACTTTATTTAAATATTTTATTTATTATTTAGGAATATTATAATTACCCCATTACTACATTTGCCATTACTCACCTAGGGATACAGACCATGACCCCTTTTATAAAATTCTGTTATAATAGTTCAGCTTGTCTCATCTAGTACCTAGTTACAAAAGAAAAGTAGAATTATGGGAAATAAGTACTACACTCGGATGCGATCTAATTTTACGGCTGGTCCGAACCACTGCGCGTGTTTCTAGTTAGGTACAGCTCGACCAAGCTTACAAAGTTGAAAGGGGGCGTGTCCGCCGCTGTTAGTAGTATTTCAAAGTACAGTGAAAACAAAAACATTTAGGCGGCAAATTTAAATAATTGTAAATAGTTTTCATTCGAATAATTCGATGACCTTCCGAATGATATTTCTGGCTTCAGAATGAATGATCTTCCTCGATTTAGGATTCATACTTGACAGATATTAAACGTCAAAACAATCTGACAAACACTGAAATTATTAAAATTTCAAACGTCAATTGAATTTGTCCAGTCAATGTACTTTTGAGTAGAATTGTTTGCTATTGGTTGACGTATTGTCGCACCTTGTCTTTCAAAATCTAGTTGACATATTTTCCGGGGCATTTGTAAGCTTGGTGGAGCTTTATACTTCTTTCTTTCTAGGTGCATAGGTTAGAGCGAGTACAAAATTTCGACGTTTATGAAATTTACAGCGGTTGCTTAGAAAATGAAAACAGACGGTATTTTGTATCTACCCGCAAAATTAAAACGCATCCAAGTTTAGTTTACATATTATATTAACGTTATGGAAACAATTTATTTTTTTCTTTATGAATATTTTATTAGCATTCTTATAAATTTTTCAATTTTCACCACCAATCATTTATTAAAATGGCATACCTATACATCAAATATTTAATTTAATAATTATTATTATTATTACAATACATCGTTGTATAATCATATTAATATTTTTTAAATTCTTTATAACTTTCTGAAGAAGTATTGACCTCTGGAGAATACAGTTTTACCACAGGCAGTTCTTCAAATTTAACTTTAGAATTTTTCGGATTTGTTTTATGGGAACTGGCACTATCAGTTCCATTATTAATTCGATTCTCAAACTGCTCTCGAATAAACGGATTTTCGTTTTCAAATTCCTCAAATTCCGTGTTAGATAAACAGCAGCAACAAACTTCACACATAAACTCCTTCAAAGTGCTACATATTCGCGTGAATGTCTCTAAAGTTTTATTTAAAAAGGTATATAGAAATGGGTTCAAAGCACAATGAAAGAGTGTAAGAGCAGTGCAAATATATTTGCTGAGCCACATGACGTGGTTACTAATTTTACGAGAAAGCTTTACAGTATCGAAGATCCAAACTGGTAAACGCAATATTATGAATGTAAGCATGAGAAACACTATAATTTTAAAAGTACGTACTTTGCGCTTTACCCGCGCATTTTTACTTTTTATTACGGGTGTTAGGCTAGCATCAGAGCTCATAGTTGTTCTGCTACATTCTTCGGATGGTTTTATTTGGGTCGTTGATGTTTCGATAGTTGTAGAAGTTTCATATTTTTTGTGGAATATATGAGATAATGGTTTACGATGCTTCCATATTAATTGTGCTATTTTATAGTAAAGCCATACGAACATGATGAATAATGGTATAAATACCAAACTTGTAAGGGAGATGTAGTAAATTTTCAGATCGTCTTTTCTAGATGTCAAGCACATATATGTCTCTTCATAGTAGATTTTACTATTTTCATAGTCATAACATGCTATTCTTATAGGAACTGTTTCGAAGAATGTGAACATCGGGTATGCTACGCCTGAAAAAAGGTATAGTTATTGTGGGAAGAACAATTCCGAAACTCATGTCAACTCATTTCAGAATCGCCGTCTTCCTACTAACACTGGTTATGAACAACGGTTTTCCTATAATCGTATATAATTGTCTTATATTCCTGAACATACTTTTTTCAAAATTTGCCTTTTTAATGTGAGAAACTCGCGCGACTTACTGTTGTTGCTAAGCAACGCATTGTTGAAGCCGTTGAAGGATATTCCCGCACGGTGCGGGACTGCGAGTATTGGTCATTTCCAAGGTACTTAAACATAGTTAGGTATGCTACTTCGGCGGTTTCCCATAAGCGCTGTGTTAATGTTACCGTGACGTCACAAGTAGAAGCGGCGGTCACCGCTGCAATGGATGTAGTGGTATATTGCCACTATAATTTTTATAAACTCATAAAATAATGCTTCCATCATCCTATATCTTGCTCTAAACGAAATCATGGCCTATGTATTATATGTTTCAGTACCTACATTGTTTTCATACATATTTTTATGTAGAAACTAAACAATAAATTTGCGAAAATCACCAATTAGGCATACAATATTTGTAATATATTATTTTGTGTAAAAGAAATATTTCTGTAGAGTAGGTACATAAGTTTCCTGTGAGTAATTACATTAATGTAAAAAACAACAACAAATTTTGGATATGCGTAAATATATTGACACAAGAAGCAAAGAAAATTAGTACCTATTAAGAATATGGGTGGCTGTAAAAAAAGCCCGGGAAAAAGTCCCTAAAATATAAGCCCGGTAAAAAAAGCCTCTGGAAGAAAAAGCTTCGGTAAAAAAAGCCCCGGTAAAGAAAGCCCCTGGAAGAAAAAACCCTACGTCTCAACTTTGATATCGAGGGGGAAGTTTAAAACCACCATGAAGTAATTTTATAATTCACACGATTCTAAACCAACATTTATTTATTTTACTATATCATACATACCTATTTACTTATATAAATTTATTCAAAATAAAAATCGGTGCATTAAATAAAACAATATTAATAAAATTACCGAAAAATTACAGGTAGGTAAATAAATATCTATTGTTCACGAAACCTTATGTTATGCCCCAATAGTTTTAACAAACTTTCAAAAAAAATTTCAGGGGGCTTTTTCTTCCGGGGTTTTTTTCCTAGGGCTTTTTCTTCCGGTGCTTTTTTTCCTAGGGCTTTTTTTCCGGGGCTTTTTTCCCGGGGTTTTTTTTCCCGGCTTTTTTTACCTAGATTCATTCGCCAAAGAATATTTATACGAATAAACTTTTTGAATAGTAAAAGGGAAGAAGAAAAGCGCCAGTTATACAAACGAAAACGGGAGAGGGATGACTGCAAACTGTCAAAAAAATGAGAAAGACCACTACATAATCTCAAGTATTGCTCGGAATGCCCACCAATCAACTGTTTTTTAAGTCTTTTTGTAATCAGTGTTAATTTAATATTATATTCATTCTTGAATCTAGGTAAAAGAAAGCCCGGAAAAAAAGCCCCGAAAAAAAGCCCCGGAAAAAGAAGTCCTAGAAAAAAAAGCACCGGAAGAAAAAGCCCTAGAAAAAGACCTCCCATTTTCGTTTGTATAATTGGCGCTTTTCTTCTTCCCTTTTACTATTAAAAAAGTTTATTCGTATAAATATTCTTTGGCGAATATACACTGCTATAATATCCTGTTTTATTTTTAAACTTTTTCAATAGTTTACTGTTAATTCCTTTGCGATGGTTTACTCCTTTACCAAAATACTTGTTAAAGAATTCTTCCCATATCCAGTGACATAAAAATACGAACATCCGTTCAACATACTTTGCAAGGCGTTAAATATAATATGGTAAAATATGTAAACTATAATAAAATGCTTATAATAAATATAAAAAACTTTAAACTATAATAAAGGGGTAAAGAATTTTGCGAACTACGATATACGGAATAGCAGTCAAACGCGTACTTTCGCTGTAAGCCTGTTAGCTTGTCTACTTGTGACGTGCTACACCCTCTCCCGCGAGGGGCATCTAGGAACTGAATTGTGCGTTAGGAGCATACCTAACTATGTTTAAGTACCTTGGGTCATTTCGTTTGTATATCGATAAAACTGAATGTAGACATCTTTTGTATTTTAATACTTAGGTAGATATTTTGTATTTAAAACTGATCATCACAAAAATTTAAAAAAATTGAAGTCACGAAAGTGATGTTTTATAGGATGAGGTGGTTCATTGAAGAGACCGCGATATGAACTGAGAACGGTTGCTACTAAGTAAAACGTAGGTAGGTATATTATATAAAACATTTTCTATAGAGAATAGTTTAGTCTGGAACTTCCATAAAAGCCTAAATTATCGTACGACCAATAGCAAGGAAGATATTGGCTAACAACTAATTTTTGTGCCCTTTCGCCCCGAAGAACTTTTGATCCCGACACGATATCGATAGGGACGTTGTACACGTTACTTATAACGCCTAAATAAAAGTGTACTATGCAAAAATTCAGCTGGCTTTGAATTTTTGCGAAGTGATTTCCCAATGTTACTGAGCTATAACGCGATATTCATAACTTTTACACAACTTTTGTTAGTGACGGTTGATGTGTTTCTTATAGGTAGGTAGTACCATGTACTACTTAATTTTTAAATAGTTTTCAGTTATGATTATATAGATTGAATTTACCTATGGAAAGGCTCCAAATTAAAGTTATACACAAGATGCAGACCCACATTTCGGGATTCCAACGTCTTTTCAGTGCATGAACCACATTTCGGTACCTGTCGAAAGCAATTCCTACCAAAGCTGCGGAACTGCAAACAACTCCAAATACAGGTACACTTGGTAGAAAGGAACACATAAACGACCCCAGTGTCTGTAATATATAAGAATGTTATTAGGTTACCATTTTTCCTAATTTCTCCGTTTTTTTTAAATAGTGGTATGGTCACAGTTTATAACTTTTACTAATTTTGACACAAAACCAAGAATTTAAATCTTTGAATAGTAGAATAAGTAAATCTAAAATCGTGGCACTACATCCGATAAATAAACTTGGCCTGCAATGTGGAGAACTAAGGCGAGGAATGGAGAGTTAAGGTCTTCATTCCTCATCTTAGTTCTCCACACATGCAGGTCAAGTTCCCTCTTAACATAGAATCAATCAATTTTAATTTTTTAGGATCTACTTTTTGAGACAATTAGATATACTATCAGTTCATAATTAGATAGGTTACTTAAAGTTTTGTTAAAAAATTTTTTTGAATAAGTAGGTAGGTACATAAGATTTCAACTGGATAATTATTAAATTATTTATTATTATGATTAATTATAGAAATTTTAGGCGATATTAGTATATTACTCAATTCGTAGTTCATTTTTTATTTAAAATACTTACCCAAATCAGTAAATGGTGTGAGAACGTGTTTAAACACATCACTGCAATAGCGGTTGCAACAATAAAATCACTCAGTGCTAAAGAAATAATGCAGCTTTTTTGAATATATCTGTGCTGTCTAAAACAAAATAAACAATAAATAACAATTTGTTGACGTTCTCAAGCATTACTGTGTTAAAATAAATGTTAAATAAAATACCGATTTTAACTGGAAATAACAAGATTTATTTGTTTCACCTATACGTGTATTTCGTCATCAATGTGCCATTGTCAAAAGAAAAATTATAAATTAGCTATTCAAATAGTTTATTCTATTAGGGACTCTAATAAAACATTTAAATACGTTTCAATTCCATATTTTAATAATATTTCAGAAAAGATTGCTAAAATTATAAATAATACAAATAGAATAAAATCATTTTTAAAACAAATAAAAATTTTCTATACACTCTTCAATGCTAAAGACAAAACTAGTGATTTGCTAAAATCAGGTATTTATAAATTAAATTGTTCACCTTGTAATTCAGTCTATATAGGTCAAAAATTAGCAATTTCAGTATTAAGCAAAAAGATCATATCGGTTGTTACAAATATAAACAAGTACATAAATGAAATTACGCTAAACATTTATTAGAACAAAATTACACATTGACATCTAATAATATAATTAAATTTTTGCTATGCAACTTTGTGTGGATGAAATAGAAATTTATTTTAGGTACCAACCTTGGGTTAAGATAAGACACCGCCACTAAATTTAAAGATTTACAAAATAACATTGTTGGAGGACGAAGAAATCTTGATGTAGAATGGTTGTTGGATAAAGGAGCACGCGCACGACTCGGTTCCGTTCGGTTCGGAACTGTCCGATTTGCAAAAATCAAAATACATGGAAACGAATGGCAGCCCGCGTATTACGTCGCCGTCCGTCGGTTCGGTTTCGTCCCGTTCGGTTCAGTCCAAGCATACTACAGATGTCAAAAAATTTCGAAAGTCAGATCAGTCTATAGACATACTGTGCTATAGATAAGAACGGGACGAAAAGGATGGTACCGTACCGAATCAACGTAATGCCATTAATTTGCTAATAAGCTTGGTGGTGCTTTATTTTGATTTTTGCCGATCGGACGGTTCCGAACCGAACCGAACAAGTGCGCGCGGACCTTAAGACGCATCAGCGAAAAAAGCCCGCGGAAAAAATACTCGAAAAAGAAAACAAAGATAAAATTTCGGATAGTGAAGTGGGTATTTAACCATTATCCATTACTATTAATTTATTATATCTATGATCTTTCCACTACTGTACCTGTCTACTGATAAGTCTATTATAGAATGCTCCTCCCATAAAGGAGCAGTGAATGTTCGAAGGAAAACCCCATTGAACCCTCACGAAAACTGCAGATCCATTTAAAACTTTAGAAGAATGGCCAAAATGCTGAAGAATCAAGACCTAAACGAATTACAGGACTGTTGCGATTTAAAAAAAAAATGGTGCCCTTCTGGGAAAACAAATCCTTCTGATTTCTGAAAATTTAAAGGCCTCCATCTTGTGAAGATTTCCGAGACACTCTTTATACAGGATAGATACTCTAAAAAATCGATTGACCGACACCAAATTGTAGTCTTATTTTAAAATTAACGATAACTTTGAGCACTAGAAAGCGAATAAAAATATTTGAAATGTTTACAAAAAATATGTACCTTCTAGCAGTACTGATAATAGCGGCAATATTTCCAATAACAGCAAAGACGTATATTAGTAAATAGACACCGAAGAAGATGTATCTTTCTTCCGCGGAAAGATAGACTAAGCTCTCCTCTACTACGGTAGACCAGTTTTGTTGATTTTTCAACTGAAAAATATAATTCTTTTAATATTATTAAAAAACTAGAAACAATAATAGTTTACTAAACAAAAAGATATTTTAAATTATTAACTTATAATAATTTAATTTTTTTGTTTTAAACTGTACACACTCTTTAAATGAAAAATAATTATAATAATAGTCACTGTAAAGTAATAGATTTGAAACATTGAAGAAAATGTAAAATTTTGTTCTAATGATTGTAAAACAAGTCAAGAAAGTTATCAAAAATGTAATAAAAGCATCAGAAAATTTTATGCTTACCATCATTGCTGCTGAACCAATAAAGTCGAATCCTTTTGTATCAAAATAAGCAGAAGGATAATATGTTTCATTAAGATATCTTGAGCTTCTTTTGTTACACATGATAGTCCCAAAATAATAAATTATATAATTACGTTAACGTAAAGGATGTGTTTACATGATTTACATTACGTCTGTTACGTATGGATACCGTTGTTGAACTAACTTTCATCATTTTATGCAAATAAATTTATGAAATAGTCCTGATAAAAGGAGATACGAAAAAATAGGTTTTGCTTGGGTTGTTTATCAGTATAACAGTTGTTGTTGACGTATTTAATCACTATTTTATATATTGTCTGTTAAGATAGTTTTGCGTATAAAAAAATAGAAACAAAACTTCCTTGTTGTAAAAATATATATTTGCATTATTCTTGAATAAATAATTATCCTATTTGTGAATATCTTATACCTTATGGTTAGCACTTACTAGAAAAATTTATATACAAAATTATTATTTACACCTGAAGATAAAAAGGGTTCAAACTCCATGAAAAGACTATGCAAATCCGATTATCAGATTCCCAACGTTAATTACCAAACAATTCATCAATCATATTTTATTAATTATTAAAATGGAAAAACCGTTAGTGGTGTTGAACATAATAATAGATTAAATGGTAATTTATAATATCATAAAATACATTATTGTATGGAAAAAATTCATAATGAATTAGAAAGATATACTCGATAAATAAATGTGTATATCCCGTAGATGCTGAGTCGTTTAGAAGTTTCTATGTCTGGAATCTAGGAAAAGAAACATGGAAAAAAACCCGTTAAAAAAACTTTAGGAAAAAACCCAGGACAATAAACCCGGGAAGAAAAACCCCCAGTTATTATTTGATTTGAATCGTTATAACCAGTGTTGTAACCGATGCATTTTTTTCAGTACCTAGATACAGATTCTTGAGAGAACATGTATCTAGATACAGATACAGTTACATTTGAAAATGTATCTAGGTATAGATACAGATACCTTGAAAAAGTATCTAGGTTACATGCCAGATAAAACCACCGCTAAAAAGAGTTATATTAAAAAATATTAAAAACCACTTCAATTATAGTTTGTAACTTTTTAAATTATTAGTAAAATCGAGGTAATTAAATCAAAAGTATATATTTAGATACCAGTAATAAAGTACCTAGGTAGAGTTGCAGATACATATTTTCAAAGGTATCTGAATATGTATTTAGGTACAAAAATTACAACACTGGTTATACCTTTGAAAGGGTCCCCCAAAATTAAATTTTTGTATTTTAACATTTTTTATTTATTTTAAGGTACTGTAACACATCCTGAAGAGCAAACGTGCGAATTTGCGAATTTTAAGACACACTCTATAATATAATTATGTAAACTTTTCAAACTTGGTACATCGAATATACATATCAAACGTTACTTTTTGGCATGTACGAAAGTTTTTTTTACGCTTCGGAAGTGCGACCAATTTTGGATTTCTAAATGGAACACCCTGTATCTGATGTATAATTTGCAACAAAATAAAGAAAAAAGGTCTTAAAATACCTACATAAAATTTATTAAAAACAAAGCTATGTTGCTCACTTTCCTTTCTTATGCTTATTTGCAAGAGTATAATGGCGATTCTAAACAAGCAAAATGTACATTAGCATTTTAATAAATACCTACTTCATTCCCTGAGACCGCGACGAGCATGTAAACAAAACCACGTGACACATGGCCGTAGTAGGATCTGTGATTAGTTGCTTACAGGAAACGTCTGTATAAGTAACCAATCACAGATCCTACTACGGCCATGTGTCACGTCGTTTTGTTTACATGCTCGTCTGGGTCTCAGGAATGAAGTTTTTTATTGAGATTTTAAATCTACTTGAATGTAGTCATCCATAATTATTTTCGGGGAGTTTTCTTCCGGTTGTATTTTTTCCGAGTTTTTTCCTAGGGTTTTTTTTGGAGATTTTTTTAACCGGTTTTTTTTTCGTTTTTTTTACCGCTACCCGTGCATACCTTGCCCATTACAAAACAAAAAACAAACATGTATATTAAAGCATCACAAAGCACCGATTCTCGGCGGACTGTGAAAATAAAAGCCACGTTATTACTAGATTCAATAAATGTTTAGAATATCTGGGGATACAGGCGACTGCGAGATTATAAAAATTTGGCGCCCTCACACTTTTGAAACTTTAATAATAATAAGGGCTAGCCGAAAACATGGAAAAAACAACAAACGAATTGCGTGGAAGTATAAAAACATTTATTACCAATCAGAACATACAGTCATACATAATATATGATAATATATACATAAAAGATATCTAGGAATGTACAGAATATACCGTGTGGAAACCTTGGGGGTAAACACTACTAAGCGTTACGTACGTTATATTTTAATTGCAAAATTTTAATTTAAACACCGTACAAACTTTCAGGTGAAATCAAATTGTTTATTAAAATTATTTAATAAAAATGAAATGTCTACTTTTATTGACACAGTAACAGACATTCTACAAAATGTCACAGCATGGTCAAAAGGGGCAGGCGTAATTTGCGCCGAATTATACTTGAGTAAACCGGCCATTAGTTGGGTATCTTAAGCATACCCGTAATTTGCGCCGAGTATCCTTACATCTCTATTTTGCATCGATGCCGGTTCATCCAATTTTATAGTTTGTATTTTAATATACGTATCGGTTTGAAAATTATTTAACCTAACCTAACAAATATATAAAGAAACGGGTGAGTAGTGTAGAAGTTTGAATTAAATCTAGAATGAAAAGATTCACATACGTTGGTCGTTCTTCGATGCTGTCACTAGCTGCAGGCCAGATGGTTGGTGAAAATGTAGCGTCTTCGAATATTTAATTATCGACTAGGTAATCGGAAAATTTTATTATTCGCGAATCTTCAGGTTGAATGTTCAGAAAATCAAAGGCGAAGCAATCGCCTACTTCATTCGGATTCAGAAATGGAACACCAAATAAGTATGTTAGCCATTTTCCAATATCGCTGTAACGCTGTCTTTATTTTTGTATTCTACCGCAAACCCGAGCTCTTGAATCTTCCTGAACCAAGCTTGGGCTAAGTGAAACCTACATCGGATAATTTTTGTTTCGGGCCAAACAATGGTTATTGCACCATGAATTGCTTTCTCAAAATCTGAGACTATAATTTTAGGGTTCAAATTGAATCCTAATTCTAATAATTTCGTGCACAAAAGCAAAAACAAATTTTCGTAAGTTTTCTGTTTTTTGTCAGGTAGTAAACAAAATGCCAATGGAATGTAGTGTCCCCCTTGTAAAACATGCAGGGTGAGCAATTGTAAAAAGAATGTTGTGCAATAAGAAAAGTTCCGTCCAAGTATATTTTGGGCGAACTCCAAAGAAATCCCACATTGGTTTTACATGAAAGCACCACAATTTCACTTGATTTGCTAGCAGCAAATACAAAGTCATTAAGGGTTGATAAAGTTACTCGGCGCAAATTACATTAAGGATTACCAAACATTTACAAGTACTCGGCGCAAATTACATATGAGATTACAGGGCCAGGTAAAATTCTGCGCAAATTACAATCGCCGGTCAAAAGTACACTACACTGATCAAAAAATGGACAAGTGGTCGCTGGTCACTCCCGAAAGTTTCTACTCGGAACCTATATTCTAGAATGGCACGTCTGGCCTTTAGGGTTGCGAAATCATTAATTAATTCATTATTATCCAGAGAATTACAAATGCTATTTTCAATAGAAATTAAAGCCATGTGTGATAACTTATCTTGTCTCATTGTACTTCTCAAATAATTTTTAATAATTTTTAATTTAGAAAATGATCTTTCCCCTGATACAACCGAAACCGGCAAAGTTAATAAAATTCATTCGTAAAGAAACAAATAAATTTGGAAATACCGATGTCATATTTTTAAAAATTAAAAATTTTAATAAATTTGCAGGTTCATAGATTTTTGAATCACTACTTTTTAAAACTTTGATAGCCACTATTTCATCAAATAATTCATACCCATTAATATCTTTTTCCCCTCTATGTTAGACCTATTGTCGTATCCCTGACAGCGCATATTAAAAATGTTGGTAATATAAAGACTCGGTTGCAAACTTGAAAAACCCTTCCCCTCTGTGGTACTTATAATTGGAACAATATCCTAAAAATCTCTCCCGTATTACTACATCAAAATTAGACAGAGTCACATAATATCTTTATAATACATGTAATTTGTTCTACATGGCTTGCATCAGGGGTAGTATCCAAAATTATACAGTAATATTTAGCTAGTTTAATCTCTTTAACTATTTGCTTTATAATAATAGCTGTGCCTAGGAAGCTAATTATTTCATTTTCGAAAATTAGGCTTTAGTAATTGGGCATACGTACATTTATAAATTTTTTAATGTTACTTACGTGATCCATTATAACTGAACCAAATTTGGAAAACAGTTCTATCCCTTTTATAAAGTTACCATTTTTGGCTCAAAAAGCTTATCTGAGGTTCCTCGAAATGCCAAACACTGTCCAGCTAGGTAACTTATCAAAGCAATCATTCTTTCAATAATTAATCGCCACCTTTGTTTTTCAATTAGATATAATGTTTGTTGCTCTCTATTTATAGTTAAATTTAATTTTAATTTTCTTTTAAGTCCAATCATGTTTTTGGTAAACAAGTGTCTCCAGTTGCTATGACCAAATTTACTGGTAGGGCGATGTTCTTTTCCGATTTATCGAAAATTTTACATACAAAACAAAAAACGCAATTAAATTTTTGGGAATAAATTAACCAATCTCTCAAAAAATTATCTTTTTCGGAAGAATACGATAGTAATAAGTTGCGGAAAATTTACCATTTTCTGAGGTTGATAAATTTTCATTAATTTGAACAGGTCCTTTTTCAACAAGTATTTCTACATCTTTGTGGTAACACTTTGACCAAGTGGCCGGGTCCGGTTAATTAAATTCACTTTCATCATTATAGTATTTATTTTGGACAGTTTCCTTCAAACTTTCTTCGTTCTCTATTTGAATTTCAAGTGAATCTTCATTTTGCATAGTTTTCAATATCTGTTGATCCTCTGGTTCTCTTCGTAAATGTTCTTGCCGGCTGTTGATGAACAACATGGTTCATCAGAAACTTGCTGTAGAGTTTTTGTTTTAGTATATAGAAATGAGTTTTAAATATTTTGTTAAACTCGCGGAACTAACTGAAAAATGAATGTTCACGAAACTTACCTTTTCTGTTTACTTTTAGTTACACAACACTGTAATAATATTATTATTTACATAATATAGGTACTATTATTGCTGTATTTAACTCAACACAAGCTTCTCTCTAACTAACATCAGGCTCTCGCACTGGGAGTGGTACTGAACGTCAGTTAGTATTACAAAAATTTAAAAGTAAATACAAAATGTGAAAACGTTATAGACATCGGTGATCGGTCAGTACGCCACAATGATCTATTCGCGATTGGACCATAAATAAATCTTTTTTCTCTAAGGTTCTTTCCTTGTTTTGAAAATATAAGCAGCATCATAAAACTGTTGAGGTATTAATCTTTAAAGTGCCGGGGTAATAAAAGGCATTACGGTTGAATGCTTTGCACTTGTATACCTGTTTTCTAACCCTTTTAGTGGCAGCTTAAAGAGAGTTAACCAGGAAGTTTAGGATTAGTTCATAAAATAAACCGAAATTTATGCCAAACTCTGCAAGAATTTTATTTAAATTTTCTTTTGTGAAAGCCTTTTGAGCGCCTTTTATGAAAGGCGCCTGCGTGTTTATCACGCACTGGCCGCCCGGTAGATATGGCCCTGCTGGTTAATAATGAAACATTATCTTTAGGAACAGAACTGTCCTTGTAGGAGACAACTTGGAAATTCTTTAATTGCTGCTAGAATTTCACTTTGGCAGAGTATGAAATAGGGTTTCTCCCTCCATATGATACTCTGCACATGTGACATGGGAGCGGTGCTGGGTGCTGTGCCATTGTGTTGATTTGGTTCTTCAACTTGCAAGGAGACTTGCTATAGATGTTTTCACTGGTTCCATGCAGTACAGAGGAGATAGAACTAAACCGTTCTTATGCGAAAAAATATGGCACTGTTGCCACTATTCCTAAGCTCTTAACAACAGAACGTCGGATTTAATTTATTAAAATGAGGTAAGCTTTCAGAAGTTCTCAAAATGTAGAGAAAGTTGTTGTAAATTGCCATGGAACCTTTACTGCGAACAGACTAAAATTTCACTAAACGTGATCATCAGGAGCAACGAGCAAGCAAAATAAGCCATTTAAGCTTTGGTTTCCTAAGAAAGCGGTACCGTAATATAGCGGACGTAATTATGTACCTATTTTATTTAATATCCCGCTTTCTAACATCTAGAATTGAAAGAATTGTGTAAACCGGTCTCGAGAAAGCCACATCAATTTTAAGAGTGTGGACCCAGTTATTTTGACGTCATTTACCATCATATTACGTCTACTATATTCTGACATCGCTTTCCTAGGAATTCGAGGCCTCCCCCTGTAGTGCGTTCAGAATAAACTTGTAAATAGATCTGGGGAAAAAAACGCTCTCAAGCTACGGCACTAAAAATGCTATTTTCTAACGTAAAATGATTCCTTTTGTTACCGCCATAGTTTGTAACCCTTTATTAATTTTTTGAAAAGTTTATGACCTATTTTGTGATAACGTATGTTCACATGAATCTTTGATATTATTATTAAAATAAAAATAGATTTATGTTGACTGAGCGTTTATTGATAACTTTTCAGTCTGGCTTAGCAGGTAGCTAAAATGGAACTAAACAACACCTGAAAATCTAATAAATATACTTCAAATTTTCTCAAACATCATATAATATAATATTTACATCACTTATGTTGCGTCATTACTGATGGGTGATATTTTTCACAAATAAATAAATAAAATTACTAGTGGTAGGTAGGTACCTATGATAAATGTTATTTCTAGACCAAAGCAATTTGGAATACGAAGAAAGGGATAAAATCACTGAAAAAGTGTTAAAATTGACGAAGAAAGAAGAAACCCTCTTCATTATTTAAACACCCAAAAATAAATTCAAAAAAATTAAAATAAAATTCACTTGAAAAAGTGTCAGAATTACCGAAACAGTGTGAAAACCAATGAAAAAGTGGTACTTTTAGGGGTGACTTGAAAAATGGGGAGAAAATATAAAACGATAGTCGGTGTTAGAAAATATTGTTTATATTGTTATACCTATTGTTTTTAATAATGTTTGCTGGTTATTTGTCAAAAAATAATTATATCTGTACGTTTTGGAAGTAAAAGGAATGCACAAGAAAGTTCCAGGAGGTCAGCCTGTTCAATTCATTTTTAAGGCCTTTCGTGAAAATTAGGAATATCTGTAATAGCCAGAGCTTTGCAGAGTGACAAATTGTTCACAATATTGCTTTTTTAGTTATGGTTTTGATATTTGTAGTTTGTACCCCTACCATTTTTCAAGATAAGTCTATTATAGGTAGGTACAGTCAGCGACTAATGTTTTCACCAGTCTTGTACCACTGTAACCCGCTTTACTGCGAAATATAACACATTTCTATATTTCATTTCATCTTGTTAACAGTGTTACCAACATACCTATATAAAACAACACAAACGACGTTGTGGTACCTCTCATGTTTCTCAGAAAAACGTGTTCAGTGGTATCATACTGGTGAAAACATTTGTCGCTGACTGTACATACCTTATATCACTCAAAACTAAAAAATAGTTCTTTGCAATGGTGGCATGGCCTCCTTAGACGCATATTTGGAAGATCAAAGTTAATGTCAATACCTTGCAAATGTTGCAGTCAAATGCAGAATGCCACCCTTGTTTGATACATTTTAAAAGAACTCCATACATGTCGAGCATTATAAATTGTGTATTCTCGATTCTCGAGGGACGTAGGTACTTATTCCGCATATCCCCTGAAATTTGATATTTTAGCTATACAGCCTTATAGGCTGCTCGTGGTAGTTTTTACATTTATTTTAGTAATCTGTACATAAAGTTTATTGGAAGTTTTGTTAAAATTAATTTGTTTTCATGTATCTGTATCTTGGTTAATAAAATAACAAAGACAGCCATGGAATAGTACCTGCTCAGTTTGGGCGTTTGGGACACACTATATAAGTGTAGGTACCTATATCCTTCTTTTTCCTAACCGTTGCTTTTACCTTGCTTTATTATTACTTATTATAGTATTTATGGATAATATAATACGGTATCTGAAATTAAATTCGTTATGCCTAACTGCGTCCAGATGTAGTTGTTTGTGAAGAGGCCTTCGTTGTTATCACATACTTTGTATTGTTTGTAGATTAGGTAAACCATGTCAGCACCGAATATTATATATTTTTTTGTGGTCACGTTACCTATCGTCATGAAATTATAGGATATCCGAATATTATCTACAGCTATAAATTAATTAAGGTATTACATGTTATTTTTTTATAGAGATAATTTGTTTTTGAACCATAAACTTTATGGATCAATATGACTGCTTTATGCTAGCTACTATTTCGTTGTATTTTGTAATCGAATAATTATTACAGTCCTAATTGTTGAAGTAAAAAAGAAAAACGTGTAATGTCCAAAAGTGAAGAAATACACGATAGATAAAAATGTTTTATCCACGGACATATCATAAATTGTGATTATATACGAATTTCTTTGTCATAAACGTCTTTTTATAGATCACCGTGAAATAAAGAGGTCCATGGACTACTACTGTCTATAGTACTGAACATCAAACAACCATATAATACCTAATAGAAAAACTGTTTAAACTTTAAACACTTGAAAACATAATTAGTACGCTTCAAATTTCAAATTTGATCAAAGCAACGCTAGATGTTTGTAGAAAATTCAATTTATTTTCTAAATATTTTCAATTTATTTTAGAAATATTTTTAAATAAAAAAATCTTCATCCGTCCATCAAGTTCTGTATGTACAGCCTGCGTGGCGAAAGAATTCCTCGGATAGCGCAGTCCGAAGTCGGCGTTCGGCAAATGTAACCAGTGGCGATGGAGTGTACGTACCTACGCTTTGCAGCAATAATAAGTAAATTGTAAATAGCGGTTAAAGAATGCAGCGCCACTGATATCTCACAAAACGATTACAGATTCATCCCACCGCAAATTTTTGACCACTGCGCACCGATAGCCGAGGAATTCTCTAGCCACTCGGGTGTATTCTCCGCGTATCCTTCCGTATTCTCAGCTAGTATTTACTTCTGTTTTATGGGTTGCAGGACATTAGGCGCAATCAGAGTCACTTTATTTGTAATCGTAAACTACTGTACTCAGTGGTGTAGTCCTATTAAAATAAGAGGATATACGCTCACAAATTCAATTTTTTTAAAATTTGAACACTATAGCTGTAATACAGGAAAAGCTATACAAATTAAAAAAAAAATTATTTAAATATATTACAAAAATAATAAAATAAAATAAGTGGATATACGCGCATGCCTTAAACGAAAAGGCTGTTATACGCCGTATACCCGCGTATACCCCCGACTACACCACTGACTGTACTTACATGATTGTTGTTACATAGGTACCTTGTACCTATTACGCCAGAGAAAGAAGAACAAATACTGATAGGGTTAATTAGTTTTATTTACGTTTATAAATGTATAAAAAAATAGTTACGGTTAACGATACACAAAGTATGGCTTAATTTATTATACGTTATAAGTATTACCAAAGGTATAACTCAATATAAAATATTCTAAAAAGTAGTAGGTAGCTATTTACATACATAATACTTTCTAAAGCCTCCTTTGCTTGTAGTACTTATTAATAAAACATTATATCATAGCCAAATTCTTGATCTATCACAGTACGCATAAGGACAGGACTTTCTTAATATTAATTCAAACATACGGATATTATTTTGCTTAAGATAACTTTAACTATTAATAGCATGTGAGATATTTTAATCTTGAAAGATTATTGGTAGATTCTACTTAATTAGTGTCAGTTCTTTTTATAACGTTTTACTACATCATCAGTTTAAGTAGTAATAAATAGAGAAAACTAATGGTACAAACAGCGTTTGTCAGTAATTTTTAAACTATACTAAGTACCTATCTCATATAGTTCGCCCACCGATATTCTGAAATGGCATAGGTACCGATATTTTTTTCATGGTTCTACCTACTGGACCAACCGCTGCTTAAATCCTAAAAGGTGTGGGATATCCATTACCAATCTTGAAATATGCCTGGGGGCTTCAGAATTTCGCTGGGCGAACTATATAGTCAGATTCGATCTTATTCTCTGGGTATAAAATGCCATTTATTTTTGTTTTCTAGGCAGCCGCATCAGTAAATTTAATAAACTTCAGAGCTTGCGCTCGCTCTAACACGCATATACAAACTATGAAGCTAGAAAGAGAGAAGTAGAACTAGATACGCTTGCAGTGGTTCGGACCAGCCACAAAAAAAGATCGAAAATGACTGTATACACATTACAAACTATAGTACAAGACACACATTTTTGTCTATCTTTTATTTTTGTTCTATGAAGAAGAACTAGGTTTTTATTATTTTATATGTACTAAATTGGTTTTCTGCAGTGGAAAACTATGTCGTCGAATATTCGCAAGTAGGTTGCGTTTGTACTTGTAACAGATCATAGGATAAAGTTTTCCCTTTGGGTTTCTTAACGGTTACCTGCACTACATAACTTCTTCCTGGTTTTAGCTGACTAATTTTTTGAATAAGCACTTCTCTGCAAAATTAAGAAAAAATATATTTAGTGTCATACGCATTAAGTAATTACCAATAATACCACTTACTCTTTTTCTTGCTTAACGTCGCGGCAGTATTTGGCTGTAAAATCGGCAGATTTTTTTAATCTGTTTTCTAGACCACATTGATTTGGTATTTTAAATGATTCTGTGTCTCGGAGACGACCTTCGCGTACTGTTAAACAATGTCTCATAACGCGTGGTCCTGAAGACGTCAACCATCCTATAGTAACACTGTCACATTGTCTTAATGAAGAATATTCTTTCAATGTAAGTTCTGATGGCATATTAGGTAAGGGTGTTTTCGTAGAAGATTTAACAGTAGCAAGAATCTAAAAATTCAGGTTGTACAGTGTGTTTGAATTCATGTGTCGCACCAGTTATTTCGCTTATGATAAGATTGATGAAATAATGCAAAAGAAGAAAATTGTTATGCATTTTAATTTGAATAATTTGATATTGCCAGAACAAAATTGAGTATCACATAAGATTGTAGATACAAGCAATACATTTAATTTTAAATGGAAGGTGTCAGATATTCTTAGATATTCTAAAAAACTCCATTGAATTTCTGGGTTGCTAACTTTTTTTTAAACTGTGCCTATGTAAAACAAGCATGTATTTAATTTAATTAGAAAGTTTTCATACCCAATTTATTTATTTATCTTATGATATTATTTTACTGTACGAAACACATTCCGAAAGTGTCTTGCAGGCCTGGGAGGCTCTGCTCCCGCAAAGTAACAATTATAATTTTATTTATTGATAATGAAATATGAAAACTTTGTAATATAAATAATTTGATGTAGTATGATTAAAAATGATTTTCATCTAGTATGGCTATGAAAGAATAAATAGCTGCATTTATAATTGGCTAGTATATATTCTTACGTCAAAATAATTGTTGAGAACCGTCAGATTTGCATGTCAGTCAATCTTAATTCTTAATGGCATTAATTTGTTCTTTCATAGCCCTACTAGATGAAAATCAGTTTTGATCATTCTTTATGAGTATCAATACATCATATTTTTAAAATCGTAAGTACCTAGGTAAGTACCTACCTCTACACCGGAAATTCGTCTCAATTCTTCCTTGTTGCTTGATACAATCTTTATAGAATATCGGGAACCCATTTTAGGATTTGGGACTACTAAACGACCAAAGCTTTCAATTCTCCTTCGAGTTGCAATCGTTTCGCCTTTTAAACTCACATCGACGTCCACTGCGCCTCCACAGGGTAATATGTACAATTTTAAAGAATCGTTTAATAGCTTTCCTACCTGAAAATAAAAAAATGCTTCAGACCATATCTTACTTTTTGAATTATTTCTTTGCTAATAAGAATAATATTGACATAATATAAATAGAGATTGATCGATTGCTACGCGTCTATAGAATTGCGAGTCTTTGAGTAAATCTTAGTTGTGCTGATTTATTTTTGTATTTTCTTGCTCGTTTATGTATTATTTGGTATTATGCTCTTCTACGTTACTTAAGAAAAACAAATTATCATTTGCAAATCATCGACTCTAAAAGGATTCGTCGATTCGAACCCTTGATTGAAAAATCAAAGATTTCCAACCGTAAAACCCCCTACACACGATACGATCGGTCGTACGATCGGTCGTACGATCGGTCGTACGACGCGTCGTACTACAAGTTTTTGCCTACTAACTATCAAACCTGCAGTACGACAGGTCGTACAACTGACCATTTACAGTCTCTTTACAATAATAAATTTTATACAGTGTGTAAATAAAATAACGGGACACCCGAATAACGTTTTTATTGTTAAAGATAGAAAATTTGTGCTTGGAGACAATTTGTATGGTTAGTTATAAGCTTTATTTTTGGTGTGCCGAAAATTGGTTTCCGTTTCCGGTTTAACCGGAAGTAATGCTAACTTGAAAATTTTAAATAGAACACCCTATATATTTTTACATTTTTGGATTTACCCTTTTATAATCTTTGAGAAACTTAAATAGGACTATCTACCAAAAATCAATAGTTTTCGAGATATTCGAGATAGAAAGTATAAATATGTAATTTTTAATTCTTTTGATTTATACTTGTAAAAACAGTTAACGTACGCTTTTCTAAAATTTCTTTTTCTAATAAGATTGTGCGGCCCCAAGAAGGGCCATTTGTATGGAAAAATAATTAACAGAATTATAATAATGCTCAAAATGCGGGCCACATTTTCAATCTGGCAGTGTCCGATTCTGTGTTTAAATTCTTACATTATTATAACCACTGTTTACTTTTCTAACTCGCACGCTTGCGATTTACAAATGGCCCTTCTTGGGGCCGCACAATCTTATTAGAAAAAGAAATTTTAGAAAAGCGTACGTTAACTGTTTTTTTCTTCAAGCGTATAATAATTACTGTATTGTTGTACAGAACTGGCTATCTAGAAGGAAGTCATTTTGTTAGTAGTTAAAAAATGAAAATAATGTTACTAGTACAATAATGTGTTTACGTATCCATGGCAACGGCAGTATTTTGCCCATAGCTCCGCCCCCAAAGTTGGTAGAAGGGAGAGCGTTGTCCTGTGGAAATGACTTTTTAGGAAATATTTATTTACAGCAACAGAATATTTTTACACTTGAAGAAAAAATAGTATATATTATTCGGAGTAGAACGTCTTATTTGTGTTTCGCTCACTTGCACAGCCTCGGCGCGCGCGCCTCGGCCGCAATATGAGCTCAACACAAAAAGAACTCTTTCTACTCCTAATAATATAATATACTATTACAAGTATAAATCAAAAGAATTACAAATTACATATTTATACTTTCTATCTCGAATATCTCGAAAACTATTGATTTTTGGTAGGTCCTATTTAAGTTTCTCAAAGTTTATAAAAGTGTAAATCCAAAAATGCAAAAATATATAGGGTGTTCTATTTAAAATTTTCAAGTTAGCATCACTTCCGGTTAAACCGGAAACGGAAATTAATTTTCGACATACTAAAAATAAAGCTTAAACTAACCATACAAATTGTCTCCAAGCACAAACTTTCTATCTTTAACAATAAAAAAGTTATTCGGGTGTCCCGTTATTTTATTTACACACTGTATACAGAAAAAGTAGCATCACTTTACTGGGATATTAAAGGCGTCATGACTTGTCTTCCAAATAATTATAGGTGATTTGGTAAACATGTGTACCCTATTGGCAAGAAATTTGATGAATAACATGCAAAGAATACTAAACAAATTCTACAAATTGCTAACTGATGTGCATCCCCTATACATGTTTGATAGGTACGTCACTTGTAACCTACTGTCAGGCTATTTTTTTACTGTCCCCCGGTTGTACAACAGATTTTATGTCGGCTCCATACTGCCGTCAAACACGACCGATTGTACGATCTAGTCGTGCAACTATCGTTCAAACAGTCGTAACGACACGTTGTACAACGAGTCGTACGATCGATCGCATCGTGTGGAAGCTAAATGGTCAGTTGTACGACCTGTCGTACTGCAGGTTTGTTACGTTAGTAGGCAAAAACAGTGACTGTCTATACGACTTGTAGTACGACGTGTCGTACGACGCGTCGTACGACCGATCGTATCGTGTGTAGGGGGTTTAAGGAAAATCTATGATAAGATTGATAGGTGATATTTTTTATTTTGTACAGTTAGGTAATTAGCGACCACATATTAATTGGAAGTTTACAAACAAGTTTGTCAAAAACATTTTGGGTATTAGTAGTTTATTGCAAGTGGTGCCGACGCGACTAACGGTTAAGTTTTCGCCGATTGCTCAATAATTAATGGGTGTTACTTCTTGTATTCATATAAAATTACAACATTAATAATTCAGTTGCATAACAAAGTGATATATCTTGTCTGAAGTACAAGAACTGATTGGCTAAATTAGAAAAGTAAATTTTATTGTTAAAGATAAGCTACTAACCTTATATCTAAACACGACTTTTCCATCAAACTTTTTCAAATTGACATAAGTTGATTTATTATCCTTCAGACGAGTCGGTTTAGTGCGTTTATCAAATATCATAAAACTAGATCCATACAGGTATGTTAAATTGGATTGCTTATTAAGAGCAAACAAGTCGAAATGGTATCCCTGATTCTGTCGAAGATTTTGTAAGGTAAAGTGTGTTTTAGATCCTACACAAATTACAAGTGGTTCTATCTCCTTCACTAAAATGTAAAGAAACAATCGGTAATTATACTAGGAATTCAAAATAATTGGATTAAAATTTGAAAGAGAGAAGAGAAGAAATTTAAATAAGTACCACTTTTATTTTCATTCTCCCAAACTGTCACCGTCTGCGATGCTGCCACTGGTTGATTTTCTCCGGGTGGTGGAAATACTCCATATTTTTCTCCAAGTGCTGAACATAATGTTGAGTAATGTTTTTGTGAACTAACTACAAGACAATAGTCTGTTACTTGAGGATCCACTAAACTAAAAAGTAAAGTGATTTAAAATTTAAGTAAATAATAATATTATTCTTCACAGTTTTTATATAAACAGAAATGTTAATTTAATAGTAAAATATTACACAAAAGTCATGAAATTGCTGCTTTATTGACAAGATGGCAAATGAAGTATGAGGCCGAGTATCAGCCGTAGTATATATATAGTATATCGGTAGTAGTACTAGTACTATTTTATTTTTTTTGAAATCACATGACTAAATTTAACTTGGGTGTTTTAAGTTCATTGAAATGCGAAAACGATGAAAGAGCAAGAAAAAGACGATTTTTGTAATAATTTAAAGAATAGCGGGTAATATTGAAAAATAGCATCAAACAGATCCTGTTGCTGTTCTCGCCGTGGCGAGTCAATAAAAGCAAAAAAGATATCAAAAACTTATCATCATAATTTTTTATGTTTCCTGATTTTCGGGTTAGTAAAGGGTGACAAAATAGTTATTTTTGTATCATGTCCAAAAAGTGAATCTTTTTCGCCTGAGTCTGAGTTTTCTGGTCGAGGCAACGCCGCGAACAGAAAACAGGCAAGGACGAAAAAGCACTTTTTGGCAGAGATTCAAACAACATTTTTTAGGTGAATATCACAAATTTTATTAACTAATTTAAATTTTTATTAAATATTCCAGTGACATTTGGTTACGTGACCATCCTGAAACATCATAGCAGCATCACGTGACCGTTTTTCACCGGTAACATGGTAACTCAACACGTTTGTAGTATGCGCGCGTCACGTCACGTGACAATTCAAAACTGGGCGTTTATATTTTTACTAGATTAATAATTAAATTGTAGTACAAGAAAATTAGTGATACGAAGTTCGCTTAAATAGTTTCTATTCGTGTGATTAATAAAATTATAAATTAAAAGATAATGCGTTTGCAATTTAAACAAACCAGTGACTACAACGGGCGTGAAATAAAAGCTGTCGTGAAGTAAATGCGGCCGTGAAGTAAATGCGGCCGTGAAGTAAATGCGGCCGTGAAGTAGTATTCACAAATGCTTACTACAAATTGAACTTTACGGTTGTCAAAAGACACGTAAAACAACTGTTTTAGTTTAGTTTAGTCGCCTAAAAATACATTATTAGTATAGTCTGGCTTTTACTGTACTGGCTTGCGGAAAGTATACTTGCTTGATCAAGAAACTGATCTAGTAACGGGTAAAATACAAATGATTTAAAAAAAATACTGTTGATGTTCTATACAGGGTGATTTCTAACGTACGGAGGAAACTGAAAGGGCAAGTAGAGGGGACCAAAACATAGTTTTTTTTATAATAAACTTTTGATCAAAATGGAATAACAAGAACGTTACAACAGTTTAAAGTTCTTATAAACTTGAGGATTTTTGTAATGAAATACGGTAATTATTTACGTTTTGAATTCAAGTTTTGTATATTTGTTAGTTAATTAAACAAAATTTAGTAAAAAATTTTATAAGACGAAAGTTATGGCTATTTAAAGTGTTCTTTAAAATATTCGGTTATAGGTGCTTGTTTATTGACAACCGCTGATTTACATAATCTGATCATGTAGGTAAGTCAAAATTACAGAAGCAATTTATCAGATTGTGTGCGAAGTGTTTCTGATGTAAAAGCGAATACAATAAGCTCAGCGGTACTCAAAACGTGGGCGTTAAATTATAAGAACTTAAAATTGCTGTATTTTTCTTGTTATTCAATTTTGATCAAAAGTTTATTGTAAAAAATATTATGTTTTGGTCCCCTCTACTTGTCCTTTCAGTTTCCTCCGTACGTTAGAAATCACCCTGTATGTAAGGATAATTAAATAGCTATTTATGCAACGAGTTGCAAAAGGAGTGTCTTTTTTGCACTAAATGTGAAGATTGCATTACGAGCGTAGCGAGTAATCCAACACATTGTGTGCAAAAAAGCGCAATTTTGTAACGTGTTTCATACAACATTTTTTCCAATTTAGTAAGTTTGAATTAAAAAAAACACATAAAATGCATTACAATTTGGTGATGTTTAAACGGCGACTTTAATTTTTTAGAAAGAGTATCTTTTTCCAATTTAGTTGTGAATGTGAAAAGTCAACTTTTTGACATTTATTTTAGTTGTCATATGCGGTTCATTTTATAACTAGTTATAATATGTGACATTATTTTATCACTAGTGTTAATTGTTATTGTTTACAAAACAGTAACGCGTAATTGCATAGCAACGATCAGGTTAAAGGTAGGTACTGTTTCTAAAAAATTAAAGTCGCCGTTTAAACATCACCAAATTTTAATTCATTTTATGTTTTTTTTAATTCAAACTTACTAAATTGGAAAACATGTTGTATGAAACACGTTACAAAATTGCGCTTTTTTGCACACAATGTGTTGGATTACTCGCTACGCTCGTAATGCAATCTTCGCATCTAGTGCAAAAAAGACACTAATTTTGCAACTCGTTGCATAAATAGCTATTTAGTACAACTACCTACTAAGTATTACAAGTAACTTCGTAATTACCTTGGATCCCATCGAATTGTTAGTTTCTTTGGTTGTTGTCTTCTTAGCAATTTAAGAGATCTTTGTGTTTGTAAATTTTGAAGAGCTTGAGGACCACCAGACTCTGTGCTAACATAAATGTGTGCATAGGTATCTCGTTCAGTTGCTTTGATTTGAATGATGTATATTCCTTTATTAGTAGTGATATGGAGGATTTGTACATCTTGAGTTGTTAAGTTGCTTATTTGATAATCAGCAGTATCTATAAATATTATTATTATTATATCTAAGTATTATTTGTTTTATAAATTACGTAAATTTATTGAATTACAGTATTTTAACATTTTGGTTACTAAAAAACTAAGGAAAATAGTATCACATAGGTACTCTTCTTCATACGAGCGTAGCGAAGAGTGCTCCAAACTCACTCATGTTACAACGGACCCTCTTATTACACTTGTATAATAATATACTACTATGGGGTTGTTTCAAATATAAGTTTAATTAGATCGATCATTTGATTAATAGCTATTTAGTAAATCACAACAATAAATTAGATTTAGCAGCCCTAGTACTTATTCTATTGAAATATGTTTATAATGCAACGAAAATAAGTGAATATATGTTGATGTACTACTGAAGGTTATAGAAGTTTTCAGTAAAATTCATTGCTGTTAATATTTAGAAAATATAATTACCTGATTCCGACGAATTCGTTTTTCGAAATTTCACAATCCAGTTCACAATAGACGTACACGCCGCTACTGTAATCGATAGTGGGGAATTCTTGATGATTGGGGCGTATAAAAACCTGCAATAAAGAAAAATATAGTTATTTTTTCTATAGCAGATGTTAAAGTGTGCTTTGTTCGACTAAAAATAGTTGATCAAGTATTACTTTAACCGCAAGAGTAGATAAAGTAACACTTTAACCGCAAGGATAGATAAAGTACTTTAATTTTCTGACTTTGTTTGGGTAACTCCATGGAAACCTTTGCTACCTACTGAGATTTTCGGGTTTAATATAATTTAATTTTAATTGGTTTTTTACAAATTTTTCTTATTTTTCTTTAACATCTGCTATAGAAAAAAATAGAATTTTATACACGACGATAAAATTTAATTATCGACTCGCGAAAATTAATTCACTCGCGGTTTCATCGCTCGTGAATTAACACTTTCCGCTTGTCGATAAAATATAATTTTATCGTCTTGTATAAAAAATAACTATTTTTATACAAGACGATAAAATTATATTTTTTCGCGAGTCGATAATTAAATTTTATCGTCGTGTATAAAATTCTATTTTTTTCTATAGCAGATGTTAAAAAAATAAGAAAAATTTGTAAAAAAAAACAATTTAAAATTAGATTATATTAAACCCGAAAATTTCAGTAGCAAAGGTTTCCATTCGGTTTCCATGGAGTTTCCAGAAAATTAAACTACTTTATCTATCCTTGCGGTTAAAGTGTTACTTTATCTACCCTTGCGGTTAAAGTAATACTTGATCTACTATTTTTAGTCGAACAAAGCACACTTTAACATCTGCTATAGAAAAAAATATTTTATTAGGTAATATTGAACCAACGAAAAGCATAAGGTAATTTATAAAATTTGCGTAGTATTTACCAATTTCTATTTGTCAAATAAGTGTAAATTATAACATTACATTACACATTTTAAAGCATGAAGGTGCATTCATTTTCACTAGTTCGAAAAAATTTCTTAATAAATTTAGTAATAAGTGCTCCAGTGAAAGAAATGCGGATATACTAGATAGAAGGATACAAAATGACACTTATCTACATATAAAAAAGTGAAGGTGCAAACCTCCCCTGGACTTTCCCATACTAAAAATAAACATTTCGTTTTTAGTATTCACAGTATGGTTCGCGAGGCAGATCCTGGAAATCATTTGAATGCGTAGCGAGAAAAACGAGACTATACGGGTTCGATATGAACAGAAAAAAGACACGCATCTATCAATAATACTTCCTATATAACAGTGGTGGTATGTAATATAATGTAATGTAATGTAATATAATGTATTTGTATAAGTGCCAGTGGCGTACAATTAAACATAGATATAACACAAATAAAATAAATATACTATAATATGTAAATATAGATAAAAACAACAAAAAAGAACTACATATATACATAAATACAGGGTGTCCCGAAAATGGCGCATAATATATATGGTACGCTGTTCAGTACCGCTAAACAAGTGTGAGAAAAATGTTAAAAAAAATTTTTTCGCTCAAATTTGTAAGATATGAAGATGTAAAGTTAACACTTGTAACTTTTTAAAAATTGAAAATGAAACTGACTAAGGGTACTCTATTTGTAGAAAATAATGTCTTTTATAGTTTCAAAATTTTAAAAATTGCAAAAAAGCACGTACTAATTACAAATTATTAAATTATTACTGAAAACATTTTTACATCGAGATAGCACGAAAATTAGTCTGGCAACATTGTGCTCTGTTCAAGAACCAGTCGTATGGTTTCCCAGGTAATAATGAGTAGGTAACAATCACCATAAATAGCTTCCTAATAAGTTATAAAATGTTGATGTGCCAAATTGTGCACATCGTTTTCGGTTAATAACTACAAAAACACGGCAGGTAGAAATTTTTTTGTATTTTTCCCTTACTCCCTTGTCAGTCACCTACAACGCCCCATAAATATTATGCGCCATTTTCGGGACACCCTGTATACGAACAATTTTTACCATAAATTATGAAAATGAAATAAGATAAAATGAATGAGATTGGCGTCATTTTGACAGATACTCCGCTAAGGTGTAGAAAACGTTTTCCGTGAGATATTTTTGTATGCTTTTTTTAAATGGGAAAGTAAAAATAGGTTTGCGCAAAATCGGGCGGATATGTCAACAGGTTTGTATTAAATTTTTAATGCTTTTGTATTTTTTCTTGCCATTTTTTAACAGCTATAACGTCATCGACTTTTTTAAATGATAACCCTATTTTTATTAACTCATTACGAGTTCGTTTTTCATGACAATTTGCAAAATAAGAACTGCTACATTCCACAATGTATCCAACAAGAAGAAGAATTGCCCCCCAACCCCTACCCAAAGAATAATCTTTCAATATTTTATTATGAGCGTACTTTAAATTAGAATTATTTTGCCAATCTCTTTCTGCCACCCCCAACCCCGTTGAGAACGTTAGGTGTACGTGTGTCATTGTTTTTATTTTTTGCGGTTGTTATTAAGAAATTCAAACTTGAATAAATTTGTTGCACAGATTCATGCGTCGAAGCCCCATTTTTTCCCCTAATGGATATTGCCGCACATCCACCCATACCATACCACTTTGCAGGTTGCTAGAACCATTTTTTGTTATAAATACATAATTTTTAACATCGATTCAAAAATCCTTAGCACCCTGCAGCAGATTTTATTTTGTAATTGTAAAGCTCCGTTTAAGTTCGAATATTATGCTCGTTTTCGTATCCGGGAGTGTCTGTGTAAGTGATGGCAACAATATTGCGGATGCATTGTCGTTTTATAGTTTTAATATTTTATTTTTTTGACCGACCCTCGTATATTGTGCATTTTGCACGTTAGATAGGTAGCGAATGCGTTTATTAAGAGCGAGATTTTCGCTTTTGAACGCTTTATACGAATTTTTTTATTAGGAATAGGATTCGGATTTTTTTCTGCGGAAAAATTCTGTATAGTATTTCGAGCCTAACGGAGCAGATCACAGTAAAAACACGTTGGTGTACTTCTATCATAACCAACTTGATCATGTTTCTCTTTCCACGTACACTCGAGAAAATATTTTTTCATGATTGAGTTTTAACAATTTTTTTCATAAATTAATGGAAGTAGTATAACGGTGAGCTTGTTACTTTTTAAAGATTGATCAAAATGAAGGTTAATACATGTTTCCTGGCAGTCATTACCGGATCGATTTCCATTGCGGTAATTGAATTAGGTAATATAATTCATTTTTTTTCTTATAAATCTTAATAGGAGGATCCACCTAGAACTTTTAATCTACACCCGAAGCAGGTAGAATCTTCTTCAGTCACAGTTGAAGAAGCTAGGAATGAAGAGGAACCAAAAGTCAGCAATCATAGGGGTTGAAGCTCGGAAGAATAACGACGCAACGAGGTTCAAGAAAATTAAGTTTTCATGCTGCACCATAGGGATAAAGAAGAATCCTAGTTCGAGGCAACATAAAATTATGAAGAAAGTAAGTTCCAAAAAGTGGAGGTGCAAACTTCCCCTAGACTTTCCCAAACTAAAAATAAACATTTCGTTTTTAGTATTCACAATATAGTTCGCGAGGCAAACCCTGGAAATCATTTGAATACGTAGGTGGAAAAACGAGACTATGCGGTTCGATATGTGCAGAAGAAAGACATCTATCTGTAGTAATCAGCTTGAAATTACAGCTGCCGTAGTCGGACGATCGCTACCGACCGACGCGCACAATCCGTTTCTGTCTGAGTCCAGCCTAAATATTCAAAATTCACGAATTTCTCATTAACCGTACATTTTAGCCATATGAATACCTTATACTATGTGATAGACAATTAAATTTTGCGTTCAATTATATAATAATATACAGGGTGTTTCATTTAAAATAACAAAGTTGCGTATTGTACTGTGGAAAGCAAACGCCCTGTATACGTGATATACATTTAGGAAAATGAAACTGAATAACTTTTATATTTTAACTTCTTTCATATTTTGACTATTAAAGGCGTTATAGGAGCATCAATTTTCGATTTTCAAAACCTCGTAGAGGGCGCCACAGTGAAATTCTGGCATTCATATTTTTTATCCGTGGTATCTTTATTTATAATTAGGTATAACTGCTTCAGTTTTGCTTTCAGTTTTATAGGGAATTTACTGAAACACTAAATTTTTTTGTAAGACTCTAGATTTCGAGATACGACTGTCAACTCTTTTTTTGATTATGTTTGTCATATTGGATTTGGTCACCCCTAGATAGCATTAATAAAGTATTTACAATAAATATATAAAATAATAAAAACGCTATTTTTTGAAATAGGCTTTGGATATCTTGCCATAAAATATTGTTTCCTACAAAACAAACAACAATCTAATAATATATCATTATTAAAACAAAAGCGTAGAGCTATAAAGTTCTTGTTTTATTGTATTACCTACATATAAAAATAATTCTCCGATTGCACATCATTGTAATAATTATAGTCAAATTGAATAGAGATGAAATCGTTGACATGTTTGCAAAAATTATGTATTTTGATTAGTATCTCGAAAGAAATCAACCAAATAGAAATTACTAGATTGTTGTTTATTTTGTTAGAAACAAAATTATTTTACCTGTATGGATACATAAGCAACCCCTACTTGAAAAAATAGCCTTTTTATTAATCTCCGTACCATGAAATTATTGTCTTATTGTCCTTATTGTCATTGAAACCTAAGAATTTTCAATCTTAGAGAAGGTCAAATTACAAATCAATTTAAATTTTTTGATATATGCAATCTACTATTTAAACAGAAGCTAAAATCTGCAAACCAAATGCAAAAAACAAGGAATGTAGTCAACTGTAAATCGTCAGAATTTTATCAAGCTAAGAATATTATCTTAAAATGAACGAAATAAGCTTCATGCATACAAGTGCGATTTTTTTGCGATTCACAATTTTTTCATAATTTTTGTTTTTATTTGAATTTGGCGCCAAATTTAATCAATGGAAACAAAAGCAAAAAAAAAACGAAAAGATAGGACGCCCGTATTCATCAGGCTTTATAGCTCTAAATTTATTTTGATGTTGTGGTAGTCTTCAACCATCCGTTGTAAAAGTAAATAGTTATACCAAGTTATACCTGTACGAAGTTGTTTATTTTGAAAGCACGTGTGTTCCTGTCAATCATCCATCAACTGCTTTAAATTAAATATATCAATCTGTCACGGGACTAAACCGCCAACTATGAATAATGTAAAATGTAAAAAGAATTATTCGTTTTGTTATTTCTTTCTCCACCAACTACACAGTGGACAATCGTATACACTTGAGATGTTGGCTTTTCCTTCTTTTATACCTACATTTATGGATTGTACCAGAACAGCATCAGTTCGTTTCATTTACCCTCAACTTCGAAACTATTTACATATTTTAAGGTCTCATAAATTAGCATTGGTACTAAATTTAACTACAATTCTATATCTAGTCACCAACTTTTCACTACCGAGACAGCGAGGTCAAACGCGTGACCTGATGCTAATTTGGGATAAAGATGCGTTAAGTTGTAGTACATCTGAATAATTTGACACATATATGCCTGCTGATTATACTGCGGCAATTTGAAGAATTGTTTTTGACTAGGGGGAAAATATATATTGTAGTAATACGTAATAGTTTTTTTTATTATAGTGGTATTTATAATAAGGCAGCCATTACAGCATGAGTGGGTATGGGACACGAGCGCAGCGAGGAATGCCCTAATTCTAATTGAACGAGTGCTAGTGGTACCAAAGAGTATATAGTGGTGTTATGGTGCCTCTTATTAAACAAGTATAATATATTGTTTTTTCTAATTTGCGTCATATATTTTCTCGAAACGATGCAATTATTTTTAAACGAACTTTTTAGTAGGTTTCTGGTCAGTTTTGATTGTACGAAGTGTTAACACGAGTAAAGTGGTAGTAAGCTGTTCATATTTGACAATTTATACAATAAAAGTGCAGGTGTTTATTATTTATGTTTATTTTAATCTTTCTGTAGCACAAGAAATGCATGGCATGGATAATCCTAATTATGTAACACATGAAGTACCTTTGAGGACCAAAATTTTACAAAAATAGTATAGGTATAGGATATGGGAGATTGATAATTATAAAAGTGTTTTAGATACCACATTATATTATTTACTCCATTATAAACGTAAAATAGAAGAAAGGATTTATACAGTTTTTAGACAAGAGTCTACGCTTCTATTTGCAATTTGTCACGTTTATGGGAATTCCTGCTCACCAGTTTTATGGAAAAATTTGGCAATGGTACCAAATTAAAGAGAATTATATTATTTGACAGGTTTTCAAAGAAATTGTCCAGGTAGAAAGTAGCGTTCCTGGAACAGTTGGAACGTTTTTAGAACGTTTTTTTGTTCCCAGTGGGACGTTACGGAAGCGTTTCTGTACCGTCCTAAAGTATATATTTTATGTGAAACCTTTTAGAAACATTACCCAAAACGGTAATTTTACAATGAAGCATATATACCTATGCCACCGATATGCTACACTGCACAACGTTGACAGTTCAATACAATTTGTTAAAAATACAACGACTTGGTTAAACATTAACAGGAACTAATGGATTGTTGCGTTGGTTACTTACCCCATTTTTGTTTTATGAGGTTACCAATTACCGCGCTGTAAATTACCGCGCGCTTGCGCAGAAAATACTAGTTCCTATTCCTATTATATGTCTGTCCTTGTCAATATTCTTTGAGTAATTTCAAGCGATATGCTCCTTCTACAGCTCCCCCAAACTTACAAATGTCCCGGAAAACATGTCAACTAAATATTGCGACAATACGTCAACAAATGAACCTATCCTACTCAAAAGTACATTTACTGAAAAAATTCAATTGACGTTTGAAATTTTATAATAATTTCAATGTTTGTCAGATTGATTTGACGATTAGAATCTATTAAGTATGAAGATAATTCATTCTGAAGCCAGAAATATCGTTCGGAAGGTCATTGAATTCTTCGAATGAAAAGTATTTACAATTATTTAAATTTGCCGCCTAAATGTTTTGATTTTGACTGTACTTTGAAAAACTATATCAGCGCCGGACACGCCCCCATTCAACTTTGTAAAATTGGTCGAGCTGTATAAAGGAGTAATGTATGTTCGAAGGAACGTGTAAGTTGTTATGGTTTCGTTTAACAATTCCATAACAACCAGTAAGTTTGCCGTTTGTTTATCTAACTACGGCGGCATTCAAATGGTACCTACTTAGCATTCAGATTTGAGAAGAAAAAGTATACAACCTTACAGTCCGTATAAGTGCTGAAAAAATAATATTATTTGCGGATGGAAACTTTTTCTCTCCTAGGTAAAAGTTCATTTTATCCATTTGTGCAATAAATAACTATTATTGGGCATACGTCTAAATGTTTTTAATATTATTGACATTTTCAAGCGTAACTTTGTTAAAATCCATGATTAAATAATAAATATTAAATAAAATATCGATTTCAACGGGAAATAACAAGATTTATTCGCTTTATACGTATTTCGGCATCAACGTGCCATTGTCAAAAGCAATATAAGATATTATAACAAATGCAAAATATAGTAACTCCTTGATTCTATTATTTTAACACTGCGTGAAGCAGTTGGCCCCAGTCAACCCGTCGGAGGTCAGTCGCTTATCAGTGTTTTTAAAAAGATATTTATTCCAAAATCTTCAGTGAAGGAGAATCTAAGAAATCAATTTGCTCATTCATTAAAGGTATGTTGTTTTTTGTGTGTTTATAAATTTCAAAAGCTTCTAAAATGTTTAATTTATTTTTGTTATCAGAAAAGTGTAAAAATTTAATTGTATTATTAGATGTTAATGTGTGATTTTGTTCTAACAAATGTTTAGCAAAATTTGATTTATGTGCATGTTTATGTTTGTAACAACGGATATGTTCTTTTTGCCTAATACTGAAATTTCCACAGTACGAAAATTGTAGGCAGTGACTCATGCTTAACCTGAGCGCAGTAGCCAATGAAGCACATGGAATGATGCGCCCTGCACGTTGCGTTCACCGCAGAGCTCAAGGCTTTCACGATGAGTCACTGCCTAGAATTTTCGTACTGTGGTATATACAGAGTGATGATAAAGTATCGCACAAAAATCATATTCTGGTTATTTAATGTTTTTGCGGAAAATCCTGAGACCCGTCGATTTTTGTTTTTAAATCTCCATTTAGACATATAATTTTCAACCCCCCACCCCTCAACCCCTAAGTGCTAGCAACCCCAACTTTAAAATTTTAAATAGAAAGATACCCTTTGTGATACCTCTTTTGATAGGTCTTTTTATTCTTAATATAAGCAAAACAAGTTTTTCAAAATCGGTTGATAAATAACGGAGATATTTAACAAAATGTAATCAAATGAAAATGTCAATATTCGACAAGAAACGGCTCAAACACGCCGTAAATGGTAACATTAAAATGGGCACTTCCTGACCTAAAAGTGTGGTTTTGATCGGCCATTATTTCTACGCTGTGACGTCATAATTTTTTTTTAAATGTCAACCCCATTATTTACATTGATTACATTTTGTTAAATATCTCTGTTATTTTTCAACCGATTTTGAAAAACTTTTTTTTGTTATATTAAGAATAAAAAGACCTATCAAAAGAGGTATCACAAAGGGTATCTTTCCATTAAAATTTTTAAAGTTGGGGTTGCTATCACTTAGGGGCTGAGGGGTGGGGGGATTAAAATTACCTGCCTAAATGCCAATTTAAAAACAAAAATTGACGGGTCTCAGGATTTGTGCCATTATTTCTACGCTGTGACGTCATAATTTTTTGTTGAATGTCAACCCCATTTTTTACATTGATTACATTTTGTTAAATATCTCCGTTATTTATCAATCGATTTTGAAAAACTTTTTTTAGTTATATTGAGAATAAAAAGACCTATCAAAAGAGGTATCACAAAGGGTATCTTTATATTTAAATTTTTAAAGTTGGGGTTGCTAGCACTTAGGGGTTGAGGGGTGGGGGGTTGAAAATTATATGTCTGAATGGAAATTTAAAATCAAAAATCGACGGGTCTCAGGATTTTCCGTAAAACCATTAAATAACCAGAATATGATTTTTGTGCGATACTTTATCATCACTCTGTATAGGTATACTGAATCACAATGTGAACAATTTAATTTATAAATACCTGATTTTAGCAAATCATTAATTTTGTCTTTAGCATTGAAAAGAGAGTATAGAATATTTTTATTTGTTTTAAAAGTGACTTTATATTTATTTGTGTTATTTATAATTTTAGCAATCTTTTCTGAAATTTTACCAAAATATGGAATTGAAACGTATTTTAGTGTTTTATCAGAGTTATTAATGGAATAAACTTTTTGAATAGCTAATTTATAATTTTTCTTTTTAATTAAAGTGTCAATAAGTGATGTGTTATATCCATTGCTCTATGCAATTTGTTTAATAATTGAAATTTCTCTATTAAAACTATTTTTATCTAAAGGAATTGTTAGAGCTCTGTGTACTAAAGATTGATATGCTGCTAATTTATGTGTATCTATTATGATGACAAGAGTTATGTGGTATGGTAATATCAGTTTGTGTAGGTTTCCTATAAATTGAGTATTCGAGTATGTTTTCTGAATTAATTTTTATGTTTAAGTCTAAAAAGTTAATAGATCTGTTTTGTTCAATTTCTAGTGTAAATTTAATTTTTTGGTGTAAAGTATTAATAAAAATTAATAAAAAGTCGTCAATGTATTCGAAAGAACTATCAAAACATGCCAAAATATCGTCAACATAACGAAACCAAAATACAATTTTATTTGATAGATTTGATTTAAATATTTGATCTTCTATATTTTCCATAAAAATATTAGCCAATAGTGGTGAAATGGGACTACCCATTGGTAACCCATCTTTCTGAAGATAAATTTTATCATTAAAAATAAAATAATTTTGATTAATACAAAGTTCAAATAATTGAATCAACTCGATCCTTTTTGTTAATTCAATGTTATTGTTAAAAACATTTTCTAATAAAGGAGAAAACATACTTGTAACCATGGATGGTGTGGGCATAGCCGGCTTTGCGCAAGTAGGCGGTGCCCGTGTGACGTAGCAGTCGAGCAAGTGCGAGCGTATTTGCATCGTATAATGCACTAATGCAAGGCAAACTACCAGTAATTAAACAATAATTATTAAATTGGAAATTATATGGAAATTAGCAGCCAATAAAACATAAATCAGGAAAAAAAGAAACACATAAGTTTCAATAATAGCTATTTATGTAACAAGTACATAATCTAAGACTTTATTTGGCGAGTCTGTTTTATTGACGAGCGAGCTTGCGAGCGAGGCTAATAAAGATGACGAGTCAATAAAGTCAGATTATGTACGAATTGCATACAAAGCTTTATGTTCGACTGCTAAAATTGGTTCATTATCGAAAAAAATTCAATTTATAAATTTGATATCTATTCTTGACAGACAAAAATTTGGCTTGTAATATATAGTTGCCATTGGAAAACTGGATATATCACAGTGTGCTTTTGCTGTTGCTTAGCTACTTGTTTATAAAATAGCTAGTAGTTGTTTTTAGAAAAGCAATTTATGTAAATTTTGTAAAAGAAATAGGTAGTTAAAATACTCGAAGAAATGGATGGTGTTTTAACTAAAATGCAAACGAATAGTTCTAACGAAGAAACTAACGAGGAAATTAAAAATATCGCTGCTACTGCTAAAGATTCCCTATTACCATTAAAATCCAGGCATTTATACGAAGAAACATATAATGCGTATCGTAAATGGTGTTCTAATAAGAAAATTAAAACTTGTGAAGACAGCATCTTAGCGTATTTTAACAGCGATCTTTCCCGGTATAAAAGTTCATCGCTATGGAGTAAATATTCGATGCTACGATTGACTATAAATCTACGTGAGGGAGTTGACATTAGTAAATTTCCAAGTGTCATTCCTTTTTTGAAACGAAAAGGAGAAGGATATAAACCTAAAAAGTCCCTTACATTGACTAAGGATCATATAGACGAATTTTTGATTAAAGCTGACAATAAGGAACATTTATTTAACAAGGTATGAATGTTTTACTTAATGACGTTTTGTTTTGAACATCTAATACCTAGTAAAAACATAATTTGTTGTAGGTTGTCCTCATATTTGGTGTGGCTGGTGCCTGCAGACGTCAAGAATTAGTGACGTTATTGACAACATGTGTTGAAGATTGTAAAACACATTTTTTAGTTAAACTTGAAGACACCAAAACCAAAGCAGATCGGTCTTTTATAATAGTTCCAGGTAAACTTGAAAATATTAATCTACTTGAACTTGTTAGAGGATACATGGCACTTCGACCAACCAGGACACCACACAAAAGGTTTTTTATCAATTACATTAAAGAAAAATGTACTGTTCAGCCCGTCGGAATACACAAAATCGGTAATGTGGCAGCTGTGGTTGCCAAATGTTTAGGTGTAGAAAATCCTTCTTCATATACGGGTCATTGCTTTAGGCGCACCTCAGCTACCCTTCTAGCAAATGCAGGAGCCAATATGGAGGGAATAAAAAGACATGGGGGTTGGCGCTCATCTACAGTGGCGGAGGGCTATATTGATGATTGTGAAAATACCAAAATTAGCGTTGCAAAGAAGATCCTAGGCGAGGTATCTGGTGAAGAACCTTCTACTTCCAGCGTCTCTGTAGTGGGTCAAGAAAACTCAAGAATTTCGGAAGTAACAAGAAAAAGCAACGAAATTGTAGGGATAAATATTTCTAGTAACAATCATTGTGTTATAAATATTAACAACCATTATTATAACAATCAGGTATAGTATACATATTTGTTATATTTAGTTAAAATGTATTTAGGTACTTACAATGTAATAAATTTAAATGGATTTATTCTGACATTTATTTTGACATTGACAGATAACGTACAGGTAGTACTTTATAGTACTAGTAAAATAAAGTAACTTTATTTTACTAGTACTATAAAGAACTACTTTATGACCGCAAAACTATGTCATAAACAGTACTTTATAATGCAGTCGTACATAAAAATAAATTTGTACTATATATTTTGACGTTTCGCTTTTATAAAAGCTTCATCAGAAATAAAGAATTTAAATAAACAATATAAAATTAAAGTTTAGCATATTAAGTGGTAAAAAAATGTAATATTAAAAATTATATTACGATCTGTAAGAAACAAAATTGAAATTTTTTACCATTTAATTTTATATTGTTTATTTAAATTCTTTATTTCTGATGAAGTTTTTATAAAATCGAAACGTCAAATATAAATATTTTTTTTTTTATTGAAACGTATGTGTTTCTTTTATTCCTGATTTATGTTTTATTGGCTGCTAATTTCCATATAATTTTCAATTTAAACAATTACAACAGCCGTTATTCTATATTTGTTTGACTTTTACCTTCATTCAAATATATTTTTTAAAATAATTATTAAAGTGTATCCTTTGTTTTATTTTTTAGGGTATATTGCAATAATGTATCTAAATATCTTTTTTAATTAATATTATCATATTTACTTTGGAGTATCTATTATTTCAGTAAGTAAATCACGTGATTATATATTAATTTTAATTTTGTAAGCCATTTTTGAATGACATCTAAATATTTTTCTGATGGAAATCATCAAGTAATTTTGGCTTTGAGAACTGCGAACAGCTCGAGATATGCTGGCTCGAGCTCGACTGTGACGTCATGCGCGCACTGCACTAACTTGCGATACTATATGCCCACACCAATGCTTGTAACATCAAAACTAACTATTTTACATAGTGGTGGTAAGCTAATGTTACTTAATTTATTAATCAAGAAGTGTTTTTAACTGAATATTTTGGAGTGTATCCTAAATTATTAATTATATTATTTAATGTTTTAGCTAGCATGTGGTTTGGTGCATGTATGTATGAAACTACAGGTCTAATAGGAATGTTAGGTTTATGTATTTTAACTAAACCGTATAATTTTGGTGGTTGTGGATTTGGATATATTATGTTATGTTTCTCGTATGGTGTTAAAGTAATTTCACAATTTTTAATTGTTTGTTTTATTTGGTTGTGGTATTTATTTGTTGGATCTCGATTTAAAATTTCTAGATTAGAATCTGTTATAAAATCATTGACTTTTTCTAAATAATCATTTTTAGGTAAAAATACTAAAGTGTTTCCCTTATCTGCCCTAACAGAAATTAAATTATTTACTCTAACTTTTTCCTTAATTGATTTAATTAATGAAATATTATTATTTGTATTATGTCTAAATTTATCGTTTATCGAAATTCTTTTTAATAAATCAGAAATTTGAGACTTTGCATAATTTAAATGCCTCTCTTTTAGAATATTTTCAGAATTTACTGCCAAAATTTCTTTTATATTATTATCTAATTTTGGAAAAGTCGAAAATTTAAAACCTTTATTTAGAAACGTCATTTCTTTGTCATTAAATATTACGTTAGATAAATTTAGTACACGAGGATGAAAATTTATAATTTTTTTTTCGTTTTTTAGGTTCAATAGATTTTTGTTCTCGTTCTAATCTAGAAATTTTATCTTTTTGTGTATTATATTTTTTAAATTTAATTTTACTAACTAATTCTCTAATGTCATTATCAAAAATGTCAAATTCAATGTTATGTAATTTGTTAACTCGTTCTGTGTATAGTACCTTTAAGTAAATGTGCAAATTGTCTCTGATTCTGAACCATTTTTTAGATTCTTCTTTCAACCATCTATATATTGTTTATAAATTTTGTTCAGTTGCTTAATTTACTAAATTGGGTGTTACTGTTTTTTTTAATTTAACCTGTTATTCATTTACAACATATATGAATTTTTTCCTATATTGCAAACGATCGTAAAAAGAAATCTTGCATGTAAACTTGTGCAAAAAGGTGGTTTTCTGATCAAATACTTGGTTGTTGAAGTAAGATTATGAGTATCGAAAATACAAAGTAAAATAAAATGCAGGTAATAATAATTGTTATTTGTTAGGTAGGACTCCATGGCGCTATTTTTTGTTGTTCTCAGAAGATGATGTCAATTTCTATATTTTTTAGGAGGCCATTGTTTTTATAGCAATTTTTTTATTATGATTGCTACATTGAAATTTTCAAGATAGATGCCTACATCATACTTTGTAGGTGTCTAAATATTATTCTCGGAGATAAAACATTTTGAAAAGTTTGTTATGAAAATTGAATACACATGTGTACCTATAAATTAAAATGTTATTGGAAGCGGAGTTCTATCAGCTTATTAGTCGGTTGTACTTTAATTGCGGTTCTTCGACTAAGTGTAAACATTTATGCAGTAGCAAGTGCAAGTAAAAACAAACTCTGTCTTCAGAAACTACTGAGAACGAAAACTGGTTCTATTGTAAATCAAATAAATAATTCTTTAATCAGCTGTCTTAGTTTATTATTTGTCCATAAACAATCGGACTTCATTTTACGAAATGTGGAAGAGCATTCTGACAGACTGCATTATCTTGAACTAGCGCTAAATATTCGTTTTATATGAAAGAATTCTATGGAAATAATATAGCTTTAGGATGATCATCACTACATAAAAATATACTCAGATTAAGGCATTAATTTCTTTACTTAAAATAAATCGGTTTGAAGCGAGCATATAAATTGAATTTTCTTTGTAGTTGTAAACGTTAAACCTAAAATTAGTGAGGAAGTTAACATTTTTGGCACAATCAGGTAGATTTATCTGAGATCGCTTCGGTCTGTGCCATGTGAATTAGTGCGAATGCCAGACTACAAATGTTTGTCTGTGCACAATGATAAGATATTCTTACTTTTGTCCTTTAATTGCTGCACTGCATGTTTTAAAAGATTAATCGCTAATTGCAGGTGCTAGCAAGTGCAATACTTTCCAACAGAATTGAGTTGTTATTTGTAATAAAATTCAAGTTTTCTTTGGGGTTCATTACTAACATATCAGTAGAGGAACTAAAAGATACAATAGTACGAAAGAAATCACATTTCAATGAAGAAAAGAGATTTCAGTAGTTGCATCAGTTTTGGCATCTAATGTCAATATATTGTTTTAATGGTGTATAAAAAGGGTTCAACAAAGTATACATTTTATTTAAGTGACATTTTAATGTTGTTTTGTATGTGTTTACATACAAAGTGTGATCTATGTGTTCGACTTTTTACGCATTTGAAGTGGTAGTTAAAAATACCTTCTTTCCAAATATAACATCTATAGTACTATAAATAGTTAAATAAAGCAATCAATTACACATCATTTGGAATTAATAATTAGTTACACAGGTTGTTTCAAAAATGGCGCATAGTAAGACAATCCCTCCGTGATAACTGTTGATTAGAAAAATGTAATAATGTTTAAAATATAGTCCTCTCGCGACAATGGCATCAAATTGTCTACACAGTACACGGTTATGGTAGCTACTATCTACCAAGGAACACCCTCAGCTTTCCACTTGAAAATCTTTGTCCATATTTAATAACGATGTGTGCCCAAAAAAATAAAAGAAGGGCTTATAAACCCAAGTGTATTTATATCCTGTCTAATAATCAGGTTTAAAATCTCCATAAAGCCTCATTCAGATTGGTGTGGGGATGTTTTGAAAGACTCAATGTAAGCAATACAGCAGAACACGGGGAGACTGTTCTAGGTTCCTGAAGATTGCAGTATCAACTATCAAAGGCAAGGAGAAACCCGATGAATTGGTAAGGCAGGGTTTAGCTGGACCAGAATCTATCCTCGGAATGTCTAGGAACACAATCCGCAGTTGAGTAAGGGAAAGTATAAGCGAATAACACAAAAGCGACTGGCCGAATAGGTCAAAACACAACCACCATAGCAAGGCTCTGCAGGACCACTTGATCCGAGCAAGGTGTAGCTCAGGATCATCACGGGGTTTCTAAAAAGATATGCAACTGACAAGGAACATCTTAGGAGGATCGAGAATTTCTGGAGACCCTATTTGCAGACTTTGAATTCAGAAATCAGAAACTGCTAGAGTGCTTTTCACTCTGAAAGTACAGTACAGGGAGAAGCTTATGTATTTCTTATGGACATTGGTCTCCGACGTTGTCCGAACCGAACAGTGCGCGTACTCCTTTATCTGTTTATTCTTGTTGCGCTTCTAACAATTGAACTGTCGTTTTTGTCAATCTTCTTTGAACCATTGGTTGTGCAGTGCAGCATAGGGATACACTTTTATCAGTCGAGAAGCAGTGTATGTTTGAAGGTATTATTATTTCAATCGAGAAGGCAAATGAAAGGTTTCAAATCAATGCCCAGAAGTTCTAAGTAATATAATGTAGGTGTAGCTGGTAATATTAACGCTTCTGAGGCTCTCTTAATGGCTCCACTGTTTAAATATTCCACTAGTTTTAAAATAACGTTTTGGAATTGATCGACAATATTCTCTTTCTATTTTGACAGATTAAAATACTGATGTGTCTAGTATTATTTGATAAATAAGTTTCGATATTATCTTATTCTGGGTATTTGTTTGTTTCGTCCGATTCATATTGGATAGAGAGAGGCAGATTATTTTTCTGGGATATACCTAGACACTCTCTGTGTAAATATGATGCGTTGGCAAGGAAAATGCACATTTGGTCTTACGCAGATGGAAACTAAGGATTTTAAAAGATACCCAGTGAGAGACCTGCACTTTTTGTTACCAGGAACAAAGATAACGGATTAAGTGTGAAAAACAATTATGGTGTGCACTATAAGTCCTTTAGGCTGCAGTGCCGTTGGAACAATTTCATAAATGGGTACAGAGGTAAAAAGTGGAGTTGCGCACCTCCCCTGGACTTTCCCATACTAAAAATAAACATTTGGTTTTTGGTATGCAACAGTAGTTCGCGAGGTAGCATTGGAAATAACTTGAATGCGTAGCGAGAAACGCCAGACTATACAGGTTCGATACGTACAGAAGAGAGATAGACATCTAATTTACTAACGCAGCGGAAGTTCGTGATTTTCTCATCAACCGTACATTCTAGCTATATGACTACCTTACACTGTGTGATAGACAATAAAATTTTACATTCAAATATATAATAATATACAGGGTGTTTAATTTATAATAACAAAGTTGCTTATTGTACTGTGAAAATCAAACACCCTGTATACGTGATATAAATTTAGGAGAATGCAGAGCTATAGACTGAATAAGTTTTATATTTAAACTTCTTTCATATTTTGATTATAATAAAGGAGCTATAGGAGCATCAACTTCCGATTTTCAAAACCTCGTAGTCGCCACAGTGACATTCTTGTATTAATAAAAAATGAAAATGTAGCTAACACTAAGCTGCATAAGTGTGGAAAATTTAAAGAAAATAGTTTCGCCAATTTTTTTCTAATAATGTTTGAAACACTTCAAATTTTCTTGAAGAGTGCCGTTGCGGCCGGTTTTCTATTTTATAAATTCATTTTTACTTTCCCATACCACTACTGGTATAGGGAAGTAGATATAGTGAAACAGAATTATGATTGCGGGTGACTAAGCGATGCGCAGTGGTTATTTCATGGGAAGGGCTAGTTCAGCTCATTGCTTTCCCTATTGCGTGACCTCCTCTCTGTTTATCTTGTGCACATTTCACCCGCAATCATAATTCTGTTTTGCTATACCTATTGATATCATGAAAATTTTCGAAATCGAGATTTTAGCGGAAATACGTCTTTTGGACCTCCAGGAATCCAAAAAAGTGGTCTAGAAAATGTCTGTCTGTGGGAGGGTGGGTGACTGGGTATGTAACGCCTCTGACGCAAAAACTAGTGAACCGATTGTGATGAAATTTTAAATGAAGGGGTATATCGAAAACTCATCGACAAAATAAGCTTTTCAAAAAAATCCGAAACCGGAAGCGGAAGTTAGACATGTTTTTTTGGTATCATTTCTTTTAGGAGCGGAATTTTGAAAATCTGAGTAGGGGATATAAAAGAAGACCATAATTTAAGGCAAACAGTTTTTGCCCGGACTCTGTAACTTAAAAATGGCGGCCGCTATGAATTTTTCAAAATTTTGACTTTAACGCCCCACAACTCAAAAACCAGTCATCTGATCAGGTTTCGCAACAACTTGTTTGAAAGCCCTTTGGCGGTACTACACCACGAAAAGAAATTATTTACTAAATCCAAAAACGGTCGCAACGGCGCTCTTCCAAAAATTTTGATTACAAAAAAACTGGTCTAAGGATTTTGTTTAAATTTTCTATACTTATGCAGCTTGGTATTAGCTACATTTTTGTTTTTTGATGAACGCCAGAATTCCACTGTGGCGCCCTCTACGAGATTTTGAAAATCGGATATTGATGCTCCTATAGCGTTTTTATTAGTCAAAATATGAAAGAAGTTTAAATATAAAAGTTGTTCAGTATATAATTCTGGATTTTTCTAAATGTATATCACGTATACAGGGCAGGGCGTTTGCTTTCCACAGTACAATAAGCAACTTTGTTATTTTAAATGAAACACCCTGTATATTATTATATAATTGAACGCAAAATTGAATTGTCTATCACATAGTATAAGGTATTCATATATGTAAAATGTACGGTTGATGTGAAATTCGTGAATTTTGAATATTTAGGCTGGACTCTGACAGAAACGAATCATGCGCGTCGCTCGGTAGCGATCGTCCGGCTTCGCCAGCTATGCTTACAACAGATACACACGTGTCTTCTTCTGTACATTTCGAACCCGCATAGTTTCGTTTTTCTAGCTACGCATTCAAATGATTTCCAATTTTGCCTCGCGAACTACTGTTGAATACCAAAAACGAAATGTTTATTTTGAGTATGGGAAAGTTCAGGGGAGGTTTGCACCTCCACTTTTTGTTCATGGTATTGTACCGCCAAAGGGCTTTCAAATAAGTTGTTGCTGAACCTGATCAGATAACTGGTTTTTGAGTTGTGAGGCGTTAAAGTCAAAATTTTCAAAAAATTCCTAGCAGCCGCCATTTTGAAGTAAGAGAGTCCGGTAAAAAATTGTTTCCCTTGAATTATGGTCTTCGTTTATATCCGCCACTCAGATTTTCAAAGCTCTGCTTCTGAGAAAAAAACCAAGAAAACATGTCTAACTTCCGCTTTCGGTTTCGAATTTTCGATATACCCCTTCATTTATTTTTTTCTTCAAAATATCAGTTCACTGGTTTTTGCTTTAGAGGCGTCACACACGCCCACCCATCCACAGACGGACATTTTTTCTAAACCACTTGGGTGCCTGAAGGTCCAATACACGTATTTCCGTGAAAATCTCAATTTCGAAAATTTTCATATATAATACTACTAGTAACTACGAAATATCCGACAATTTTTGGACAGTATGTAAGAGTACTTGATGCGCGATAATTCGCTATGAGTCCGAAGGACGAATAGCGAATTATCCTGCATCAAGTACGAATACGTACTGTCCAAAAATTGCAGGATTATTTCGTAGTTACGAGTAGTATTCGGAGGACAATTTGACGAACCAAATTTAAATTTTTATAGTTTCAAATCAGATTATAATAATAATTTTCTTCGTAACCATGGTTTTATATACAAACCAGACAAAAGTCAAATTTAATTTTTCTTTCTACCTACGTATTTTGTGCATACTTTGTGATATTTTCGGTAAAATGGAAGCAAAACGGGTTCAACAGAGTACACTTGAAGAGATAGAGGAAGCTTAGAAGGTAAAACGCCCAAGAATTGTATGAAATTTAATGTTTCTTTCTACGTATTTTGTGTATGGTTTGTGACATTTACGGAAAAATGAAAGCAAAATGGTTTGGCTAGAGTACACTTGAAGAGATAAACGAAGCTGTAGAAGGTAAAACTCCCAAGAATACTGTGAAATCTCACACCTCGGTTTGGAAGCAGTTTTTTTTTGACAGAAAAATTATCGTATATTATACAACTAGACGATCGAAAATTATCGATAATACGAGACGTGTTGCCTGAAACACCACGAGACGCGGAGCGTCGAGTGGTGTTTTATTAGGCAATACGTCGAGATTCGAGAATTTTCGATTGTCGAGTTGTATACAAGTAGATTATTTCATGAACAAACAAAATAAATAAAATAGGCTAAAGAAGTAAACAGGAAATTTATAAATTTAATTATTAATATTGAATGTACAATTATTATAAACATTTCCATTTGTTGTTGCGTTTTTGACAGAAGAGGAAGGTGAGGGTTCTTTGTTAGCTGAAGGCGTCTCTTTTCTCAAATTTTAATATTGATTTTTATGCTTGTTACATTTTTTATTAAAAGGCTACTTATTTACTTTTAATAATTCGATAATACAAAGGTTCGTATTATCGCTGTAATACAAAGGTTCGTATTATCGATCGTCAATCGTCATGGTTACTCAATAGTTACGCAAATAACCGCTGTAACACGTTGTAACTAAGGAAAACCATGCATTCTTATTGGCTTATATACGTGTGAATGAAATAATCGCTGAAATTTTGTACTAGTCCTAAATATCCGAGAATATACAAATTTGGAGTGCGCTGATTGGCTTGTCAAGTGAGTAAAACGCAACCGGATTGGTCAGTTTAGGGTGTGTCAAATTGTCATGATATCAATATTACGTCCCATATGGCCATATATTTATAATAGTGGTGGTATGGGAAAACTGTCGTGAACGAGGCTAATTAACAAAATTATAGTATAAAATCCTTGAACCACAAAAAGTTTAGGAAACCTAAACGCGTTTTGACTTCCTAAATTTTTTGTAGTTCAAGGGTTTTAATTTGGTTTAAATTCTTCTTTGCAGGATTGGAAAAACTGCAACTAGGTACTATGAGATTGAGATGTAAGTAAATTTGCCCACACTCGGACCGTTGCTTCCTTCGCTGGCATTCGGGCACAAGACAGTCTTCGACAAGTAAATGTTCGTAGCACAAATAACTATTAGGTTTTCTTCAAAGTATTCAAGTTTGTTTTATTATAATTTGTTTTCAAATAATTTATTTAAGAAATTGTCCTTTGTTGCAGTATATTCACGCAGCGACCACCGATCGAGTTAATAAATATCGAATTGTACAAAAATTAAGAGAAACACTTGTAACATTAGCTACTGTGACGCGAGGTATTGCGGTGGTCGAGACAGACGATTTTACGCCGTCACGCAGTTAACGCAGACTAATATATCAATCTGTTTGAAAACCATTAAACCCTAAACCTACTAGCTACTACACATGTGTTTACTACAAAATTATTGTAGCGGAAATTCACTTACTATGCTTGGACTTTTACGATTTTCACATTTGTTTATATTTGCAAGTTTACTACTCTGTTTACAGGAGTTACGGATCGTCATGCTTTGTTTCTGAACTAACTGTGAAATTAATTTAATTGTGTAGTTTGAAAATAACAATTGAAATTAACACGAACTTTTATTTTCATTGCCATTTTGTTCGATGAACGTTCAAAATGAGCTACAGAACAAAACGCTATTCCATGTGAAAAAAGGGCGGTGAATCATTTCCTTAATTAAAAAAGGAACTTTACCGTTAAACAATCTCTCAATGTATTTTAATAGACAGTGCCATTTGCATATGTAGAAAAAAATATTAAATTAATTGTCTGGGAGTGCAGAGGAATAATTTTGTTGCAAATACAATACCTACTTGAAAGGTAATTCCACGTGGTACAACTTAAGTTACGTAGGCAGTGTTTTTTATGATTTTAACAATTCAGAGCAGATATATATTTCAATAAACTTTAATAATAGAAATAAATAGTCACCAATTGTTTTCTAAGATAGTAAACAGTAAAGACATAAAATGAAATTTTTACTGTTAAATGGAAATTTATGATGTAGTACTTCTGATCCAAATATGGGTGTCATAGAATCGGTAAACTGATACGTCAATATTATCTAACTTGAACATTAAACTGAATGATGAATTACACCTTGTTTCAAGAAAGAAACATTGTAAAATAGAAACAAAAAGTATTTATCTGCTCTTTGTGGGCTACATTTTATATTTTTAACCAGGTGCAAGAATAGCGCAGGAACCACCAGTGTGAATGACTTTCGTATCTAATTTCTTTCGTAATATTCTTTTATAATATTAATGCGTCTAGAAATTTATTTGGTATGCGTTCAAGCGTATAATGCTAGCAGAAGTTTCCGTTTTATTTTTCAAGGTTTTCAAGGTAAAAAAATACATATTTACAATTACCATAATTAATTCTTATAGGGTGTATTCCATTCATGATAGATATATATAGATAGATAATTTATTGAAGTTTTTAACGAAATAGTTTTACACAGGTCAAAAAATTTACAAACATTACAATGATTTACAATTTTTCTTTGAGAAATTCGTTTAGGTATATTATGGCCGAAGGCTTGTGAGGTAGGTCTCTTATTGCCTCTGGCAGCACGTTAAAACGGTGGGACCATAGTAACTACTTCCAATTCTATTACAGGAATGTCGTGCAGAATCGACCCGAATATTATTCCTGAATCCAAGGGTGTAGGGTGATTATCGATATTTTGATTTAAAATGTAGGTATCTATTTATGGAAGCAATATCATTTAGATGGCAGTTCCACTTTAATTGAGGGTGAATGTTGACACCTAAGAATTTAACAAAAGTGGGGTTGTTATGATTTATACCAAAAACTATTGTTTGGGTTAGGTCAGGATTTAGAGACAACATAGGATTTGCGAACCAGTTATTACCACGTAGCTGGGCTTGATTTAGGCCATTTATGACTAGGGATTCCAATTTATTTTGGGTCACCAAGGTAATATCATCTGATGATTATGCAAGCTATTGACATATAGGAGGAGAAGGGTAGGTCCTAGTACAGAGCCCTGCGGGACTCCATGCTGGATCCGCCTTGGCGTAGCCCGAGTGCCATGGAAACTGACAAACTGGTACCTATTGCCAGGTCGCAGCTTTTTCATTGAAGCCAAATGACTATGACTATATACCATCGATTATGAAACAGCACAGTTTGTCAATGGCTGAGAAAGTAGTACACCCCTTCCTGAATCCGAACTGATTAGGATTTAGCAATTTATTAATACTAATGTATTTTGTTATTTTTTTAAAGTACAATTTCTACTATCTTCCCAAAAATGGGTACCATTAAGATGGGACGATAGTTGGTAAGTTTATTAATCTGCCCTATTTTGTAAATTGGTAGAACTTTAGTTTCCTTGAATATTTTTGGAAAACAATTCCATTGAATGCATCGATTCAGCAATTTAGTTAGAGGGATCGGTATAGGATTTATGATTTTTTAAATTATCCTCTTTAATCTTGGAATTTTGTCCAGTTATCTCTCTCTACGTCACTATAAACGATATTCAATAATATAATTGCAAAAATAAAATGTATAAGCAATTATTGTAGTGGTGCATTTATTTTGAACACAAGTTTATTTACATCACGCGATTCTATATTGAAAAACAAGCAAAACACTTTTAACACAAATAATTTGGCCTCATAGTCCTCATACGAAAAATTTTTACATTCTAAGCAATTAGTGTAAGTGATTAATTAAAAATTATAACCAGTACAAGAATATAACAAATAAAAAAATTATTATAGAAACCGCGTATTTAGGCTGAAAATGGATAGATACACGAAATAACGACCTTTTTTATTATTTCAATCCAGCGGTAACGGCCGCAAACTTTGTAATCGTAATAGTATATCAAAAATATGGCAACGTGGACTTTATTTAATTTTTTTTTTAAATCTATATTACTAATGATGAGTAGGTATCCAATCATAATTTTTAGTGAATATTGAAAGTGGTTAAAATTTAATAAAAGCACCGTAAAAATACTTTACAACGTCAATATCGTAAAGATTAAATACAGAATTTTATTTCCAATTAAATTAGAAAGACGCCGCTGGTAAGTAAAAATGTCGGTTCGCGAATTTTAATACAATGCCTTCCAAGCATACTACCTACTATTAAATATTCTTTTCAATTCTTCTTGTAAGAAATTTCTAATGCTATTGGCTTCGTGCTGTACTAATTATTTTATATTTCTGCTACTAATTTAATCTTATTGTATAAATCATAAACAGTAAAATAATATAGAATTATAGACGAATAAGCTGATGTAGATGACTGAAGAGAGAAGGTTTTTTATAGCAAACTTTAATTTATGAATCTAAATGGTTTGAAAATAACGCTAGCGTTAAAAAGCTAAAACTAAATATCGATAAGATGAATATTTTACTATTTAATCTATATATTTTTCAAAGTATAATAACAATAAGCGTGGAAGGGCTGATTTTGGGAATTTAGGAAAATAGAGTTAGGCAGGGGTTAGGGCAGTATAACTTGATACTCCAATCCAATAAATTATAGTTATAGCAAAGAGAGGAGGTTTCGCGGAGTGCGAGTCATAGGGATTCATTCTACCACAGATTTTTTTATGAATGATCAACGTAGGTTGTGTACAGTATTTTAACATTTTTGTTTATGCTAATAAGCCTGCGGTATGATTTTTATAAAAACACGTCAGATTAGCCTAGCTATAATTAAGTACTGACCTACCATTCTACCAATCTAAAGGTAACGGGTTCCATACTCGCGCGGACTCTTTAATTTTTTTAGATTGCTATTACTTATCTTTAAAAGTATTTATTGTCCATCCAACGTCTTGAATACCTACGTTTGTGCGGGAAGGCTTTCAATCTGGAGCATGAACAGGAGTGCAATCAATTTTTTTTACCTTAAAGTAGCAATAATTTTACAACTTTTCCAAATTATACCTAAATAAGTTGATATGACTTTTTTGTTTAAAAATTGTTGATCAGGCACTTAACTTTTCATTATAGATAGCGTTAATTTATTTAGCACTCAAGGGGTACCTAAATCACGTGGGAAGTTTAGTGTACACTTGCATTGGATAGTCCGGGAAGTCATGGGGAAGTCTGCGTAGTCTTTGAAAAGCGTGGGTAGTCTTTGGGAACTCCGGGTAGTATTTGGAAAGTCTGGGTAGTTTTTGGGAAGTATTTGGAAAGTCAGGATAGTTTTGCGAGGTCTGGGTAGTCTTTGAGAACTCCAGGCAGTCTCTGGGAAGTCCGAGTAGTCCTTGGGAAGTCTTTGGGAAGTTCGGGTAGTTTTTGGGAAATCTGGGAAAGTCTGAGGAAGTCTGCTCTGTGGTCATTCACATTGGGTAGTTTAGTGTACACAATTTTTTTACCATGGTTGGCCCCTTGTCAGCACCGCATATTTCCTTCTCTAACTTTACATTTTGTGTGGAAAATTTTTTATCTTCTATATAAGTATTTTTCTGGAACAGTTGATAACCGAGAATTTTATTTTGTATAGGCAGCATTTCACATACAAGACACTCACGGATAAGACGATATTAACAGCCCAAAGAAATTGTCAACCAAAGCAGCAAATAATAGCATATTTCAGTAATCTCATAGATGCAGCCATTAAATATGTTATGAATTAGTAAACACTAAACAATATCGTAAAGTATCGAATCAAAAAATAGTTATTTATATATTAAGGGAATTATAGGGCCGGAGGTTATTAACATCTAATAATTTCCGTGATTGACATACAATTTTATTTCTTACTGAGCAATACTAAATTCGGGACTAAATTATATCGTAAACTATGACTAATTTTTTTTCTTTTTTTAAGAAGGCTAATCCAGTTAGGGATTACTATGGTTTCAACTGTTTGCAACAGTATTAAAGGGAATTATAAATCTACATAGAGTTATGAATAGGTATGTATATAACATCATTTGGATGATTATGGATGTGTTTATAGTTACCGTAGCTAAGAGAGTTTTTGGGCAGCGTACCTACGCTAAGAGTACGGTAACGCTAAAACCCCCTACACACGTTAAGGCGCGTCCACATTAGTAAAAATATGCGTTGTATGTTTCATTCGCCACAAATTTGTGTGTGAGAAATGTAGACGTGTTCGCCGCATCCGAACGCACGCAAAACTTTTCGCCAAATTCAGCACACGCGATCCATTCGTTGTCGGTTTTTGTCAATACATCAAAGAGATTTGCGCTGCAACGTCGTTCTAGTGTGGACGTATTTTTCGTGAACCCAGTGATTGTGGCGTATTTTGTCAATGGGAGTTAATTTAAATCATACTTTGTTAACCCAAGTAGGGAGGAAACGGCTAAAACATGTCTGATACATTGATAATAATGAAAAGGAAATGTGCTGCTTTCATTGTTATGCATCATCTTATAATGAAGAAAAAATAAATTTAAAAAAAACAGACGCTATTGGATTAAACATCTGTATCAAACTAAAAAACAGAATGGTTGCAGCAGATTATTGAATGTACTATCCTTGGATGAAAGTACGGATCATTTCAAAAATTAATAATAACAAACCATCACACACGTGTTGAGCGCGAACGCACGGTGCACGGCGTAAATATTTATGCAGCGATTGCAACGCCTTTGCGGCGCAAATATTTGTGCCGAATTCTACATTCAACACACAACGTATATTTTTACTAGTGTGGACGCGCCTTTACGATCGGCCGTACGACCGCGACGCGTCGTACTACAAGTTTTTGCCTACTAACTATCAAACCTGCAGTACGACAGGTCGTACAACTGACCAGTTACCGTCTCTTTACAATAATAAATTTTATACAGTGTGTAAATAAAATAACGGGACACCCGAATAACCGTTTTTATTGTTAAAGGTAGAAAATTTGTGCTTGGAGACAATTTGTATGGTTAGTTATAACTGTAAAGCACGGATTTTATGCAAATGCATGTTCTAAAATATTGATATGCCAACATAATGCTTTCGTATGTATCCGTATCTGATGAAATGCAATTAAATGACACCAATTTCATTTTGCATATATTGCATATTTCGGCATCTTTGAGCATATATTTATGTTAATTGCATATTTGGTCATATTTATGGAATTTAAACTTTAAAAAACTAAAATGTTATTAAAAATTTTTTTTTTTTGCTACCTTCCTCATGGAAAAAAAATGTTTACCACTTTTTGTCCAGGTTGTACTTTCCAGGAATTAGGATTATAGTAATTATTTATGTTTAGCATGCTGGTGTACTTACGTTTAACAAAACAGTAAGTTCCAGCTTAAAATCAGGTACTTAAGAACTGGGAATCCTTCTAAGAATAGTGAAGGGTTATTTTAAATTGTCATCAAAGAAAATCCGAAATTTTAGTAAAGTACATTCATTCCTTTATTCTTACTTTAGAGTAAACCAGTGGCAGACAAATCGTTGTGAAGAACTAGTTTTTTTTGCGCTTTATTTCTGCAGCTTTTAAAGTGAAATCGTAATTATGTATAATTAATTAATTGAGTAATTAATTAATTAGTTTATAGTTTTAATAGTAATAGTTCAATAGGTTAATTTTATTTATAGCTTTGGATTTTCTTATATCAATAATTATTTTAAATATAGAGGAATTTTGATTAAATTTTTGAACGTTTAATTCATAATAATTAAAAAAACCTTGTGTACCCTATTGGCAAGAAATTTGATGAATAACATGCAAAGAATACTAAACAAATTCTACAAATTGCTAACTGATGTGCATCCCCTATACATGTTTGATAGGTACGTCACTGGTAACCTACTGTCAGGCTATTTTTTTACTGTCCCCCGGTTGTACAACAGATTTTATGTCGGCTCCATACTGCCGTCAAACACGACCGATTGTACGATCTGGTCGTGCAACTTCGTTCAAACAGTCGTAACACGTTGTACAACGAGTCGTACGATCGATCGCATCGTGTGGAGGCTAAACGTCAGTTGTACGACCTGTCGTACTGCAGGTTTGTTACGTTAGTAGGCAAAAACAGTGATTGTCTATACGACTTGTAGTACGACGTGTCGTACGACCGATCGTATCGTGTGTAGGGGGTTTAACACTAACGTCTTTGCTAAGCAAAACAATATGTTGCTTAGCAAAGACGTTACCGTTAGCGTTAGCGTACTCTAGCGTATAGTGCTCTAAAACTCTCTAATAATATTGACTTGTAATTCTATAGGCAGACGTTAAAAAAATATAGATAAAAATATACTATTCCTGTGTGGAACAAAAGTTAACTTCAAATTAAAGAACGACATATATTTGACACCTTAAATAGTACACAAAATAGTATTAACAACGCGCAACGTACTACGTAGGTAGTTTGTACGAAAACAAATCAATACAATTATTCATCATGTAGTATAATTTTTCAGACCATGTTGACATTTTATAATTTTACGTAGTTATAGGATAGGTATATACAGTTTGACGGATAGGATGGCATGCGAATTGCGTAGATGTTTGTGTTCTTTCTGTTCTTTACCGCTGCTGCGCATTCACTAGGCAGATGCCATCGCCTCCCTGTAAAACTGTATCCATACATAAAATGACGCAGCCAGGGTAATAAATTAAGTGAGACATAATTATTCGAAAAGTTCATATGACAAAGCGGCCTAACCTAGACCTAGCCCACTCTGACCATTATTAAGTGCTACTTTATGAACGTGCCAAATCTCAGATCCGTAACTGTGGACAAGGTTAACAAGATTAATGTTTACACATGTAGCCAATTTAAATAATTTTGTGAATAGAGAAAAAATGAGAATAAGAATAAGAATAGGAATAGGGATATTTTTGTTTGTAAGCAAGACATCAATTTTCTTTCGAATGGTAATTATATTTTCCATGAAGAAAATATTGAGACGAGTCGTGTACTTTCATTTTAATTATTCCCCAATCTTTAAATTCGCGTTTCACACCCACATTTAAATTTCATTTTAAGAAACATTTGTAAGTAATGCTGTTTGCAAGAATGTAAAATATTATTATTATTATTATTACATAAATTAAAAAATACTTACATTTTATTTTCTCCCTTTGTTAAAAATGTGGATATTTGCTTGTCGCTAGGAAGTTGGTCGGTGTTGTGTATTTCATATTTGGGAAACAACATTGAGTTGTCTTTCATTCGTTTAGATTTCCTTTCACCATATGATAGAATGAAAAATGTGCAAAAAATGGTGAAGCATAACAGGTGTGTTGTTCGGGTGGACATCATCTGTAATAATTTTTTTTATTTTTAGTATGTCGAAGTTTAAACAATAAATAATAACCTTCACCGACCTTTACGAATGTATATCTACTAACATTCTATTTTGACATTATGGGTTGGCAAAATTTTTAAATCTTATTTTAAATGGATTTTTGTAGGAACAAGTCTGGAAATGTTTCATGATACATTTGTTAGTCAATACAATACTCAATAGTTTTCCTTAAAATTTGAAATGAGGTGTAAATTTCAGGAGTTAATCAGCACGCAAAATAAAGTCAAAATGTTCTGATAAACATGAGCCCGCAAAACCTTCGTAATCGAGATAGGTACAGGGTGTTGAAGATTGTTAAAAAAGCATCGATTTCATTCATTTAATCCGATATTATTGCGAATTGAATTTTAAAAATTACCCAATACATATGTTATGTATACCGGGTGGTGACTTGAGCGACGCAACATAGGGATTTCAATGGAAAATTCTTAATGTTCAATTATTGGCTCCCCTAATTATTTTAGAGCAAAAGTGTGTTGAGGTTTTTTGTAGAGAAATAAATTCCGCATCTTTTCATACTATTATTTACAATTTTCCATTTTCCGGAAGCGTAGAAATAGAAGAAATTAAAAATGGTTTTTTTTAAAATCACTGATGCCATGGAATTATAAAATCAAACAAACGCACTGACATTTCTGTCTCATTACATTTTTTTTTCTTTTTAAAGCAATAAAACGAGTAAGTAATAGGAACATATTTTACGCTAAACAAGGCACTTTATCATTTCTACTTTTTCTTTCGTTGAATACCTTTTAAAAATAATAGATTTTAATAATCGGTTACAAACTTCAAACCGTAATGACAGATGTAAATGCGAATGTTGATTGTTTAGATAATTCCAAGGCATCACTGATTTGTTTAAAAAGACCATTTTTAATTTCTTCCATTTCTACGCTTCCGGAAAATGGAAAATTATAAATAATAGTATGAACAGATGCAGAATTGTTTTCTCTACAAAAAACCTCCACACACTTTTGCTCTAAAATAATTAGGGGAGCCAATAATTAAACATTAAGAATTTACCATTGAAATCCCTATGTTGCGTTGCTCAAGTCACCACCCTCTATGTTCATCTGACTCAAGTGGACCATATTAGTCAGTTTTTCCTTCTCCAATGGCGTAGCTACAGGTGGGTATGTGAATATTTCGGGAGGAAAAAGTGGTACGCCACTGTTTTTGAAACAATTTTCAATTTTCTTGTAAATCACACTTCAAAGATGAAGACCGCGAAATCCGTTTATTAAATAATGACAGCCTCATTTTGAACATTACCTACCTACTTGTAAACTAATAATAATAATAATCAGCTCGGAATATATGAAAAAAATTTGAACATACTGTACCTATCTCCATAACGGATCATTTCCGGACCCATATTAATCGGAACTTTCCCACTTCTTTATTTTGCGTGCTGATTCACTCCTGCAATTTACACGGTCGACTTCCCTAACACCATGTATAATAATTACTGACTGTAGTACCTACTGTGTACTGCCTATGAAGAAGTCGCTGAAAATCTATCATTTCCATGCAATGTTTATTGTTTGTGCTCTATAAAAATTGTTTACAAACAGTTCAAATGCATGTCTAATAATATCACAAAAATCGTCCAACATATTTTTGGTGCTTCAAGTCTCGCACTATTAAATTAAATAAAACAAATACAAATACCCGTAGCGAAACCGGAATTGGAACTCGGGCCTTTTGTTGGATTTTAATCCACTTAGTAAATCTTCCCCAATCAAGTCTTATTGATGAGAAAGTATTGCCCTGCTAAATTCTAAAACTTTACCTTTAATCGGTTACTTAATCCGTAACGGTAAAAGATATTCTAGGTATTTAATACGAACAGAGAAAGTGCAGTTTTGTTATGATTTATAAATATAAATCAGACTTATCTTTTCTAATATTTCTAAATAGCGTTTACTGGCTTGCTCATTATATAGGTATCTGATGCAAATGGTTGTTCAACTTACAGCCCTATGAAGTTTGTGTTAAAATATGGCTCTAATTAGTTAAGTTACTGGACGTTTTGCAAGTAGGTAGTAATCTGAAAAGAGTCACATGTGTTGCTGGAATGTTACGATTACGGAAATCGATTTAATTCTACACACACCTGTATGTTAAACCGGCAATTGCTAAAAAAACTATAATTTTAAAATGAATAGATATTCTCCAATTTTTGTATTTTATTTACTTCCTTTTTGGTCTTTAATAGTAAAAACATAATTTTATAAATCGCAGGATTTGGATTTAAGAAATTAATTTTTAAAAAAATTTACTCAATCAATAGCAGTTTAGTGGTTATAAGAAGTACAGGAAATTACAAAGATTCCATTACAAAAGCAATCAAATATCTAATTAGTTAAAATCAAGGACAGCATTCTAATCGTAAAAAATTGCGGACAAGAAGTCTAATTTGCCTTATGTTATACCTAATGAGCTAAGACCCGAAAAACTATGCATATTAAGTGCCAGAATCTATAGTTTTGATACTTCTAAAAGTCTAAATAGTCTATTAATCATGAATTAATAGAGATTGTGCTAAAGTAGGAGAGATATTATCCAAGATATTTTGTTAATTGAACATTACGCATCGCTTTCTATAAACGTATGTGTACTACGTATGTAGTTCATATAATTAGTATTATATGATTAGGATTACCATTCACATTCAACAATATCTGTAAAAAGAGTAAATTATAAGAATATTGGAAAACAAAACTAATTGGCAACACTTTTCATTTGTTGCAAACACGGCTATATTATTATATAATACATATTTAATTAATGGATGATGAAAATTTCACCTTGCAATAATTATACTTTTTTTTATTTTGTATGCTATTCAGTGTAATCTGAAATTATAAATCAAATTCCTTGCTACGAGATTTAGTTCTGGACGTCTAAACTCAATCTAAACTTGTTATTACATGTGTACGTGTCAGGGTGGATAAAAATCACGATTTTTAAAAAAATCGATTTTTTTTATTTAAAATTAAAATGTTCTATTTATTTTTTTTTTATTTGTAATAAAAACCATGCACTAACAGGTCAATTTATTATGTTTCTGAATATACAAGTTTATAATTGTTCTTTCTTGCATACAAGTTTATGCCCGAAGATGCAAGTTCATGTACAGAGTCCGGCAAAAGTATGGAATAACGCTTGCAGACGCATTGCATTGCTGCGGTGACCTGATGTAACGTATTGACATTCTCAAGCGTTACTTTGTTAAAATCCATGATTAAATAATAAATATTAAATAAAATATCGATTTCAACGGGAAATAACAAGATTTATTCGCTTTATACGTATTTCGGCATCAATGTGCCATTGTCAAAAGCAATATAAGATATTATAACAAATGCAAAATATAGTAACTCCTGGATTCTATTATTTTAACACTGCGTGAAGCAGCTGGCCCCAGTCAACCCGTCGGAGGTCAGTCGCTTATCAGTGTGTTTTAAAAAGATATTTATTCCAAAATCTTCAGTAAAGGAGAATCTAAGAGTTCAATTTGTTCATTCATTAGAGGTATGTTGTTTTTTGTGTGTTTATAAATTTCAAAAGCTTCTAAAATGTTTAATTTATTTTTGTTATCAGAAAAGTGTAAAAATTTAATTGTATTATTAGATGTTAATGTGTGATTTTGTTCTAACAAATGTTTAGCAAAATTTGATTTATGTGCATGTTTATATTTGTAACAACGGATATGTCCTTTTTGCCTAATACTGAAATTTCTAATTGTTTGACCTATATATACTGAATCACAATGTGAACAATTTAATTTATAAATACCTGATTTTAGCAAATCATTAATTTTGTCTTTAGCATTGAAAAGAGAGTATAGAATATTTTTATTTGTTTTAAAAATGACTTTATATTTATTTGTGTTATTTATAATTTTAGCAATCTTTTCTAAAATTTTATCAAAATATTTAATTGAAACGTATTTTAGTGTTTTATCAGAGTTATTAATGGAATAAACGGTTTTCCGTTTTTTCTCAAAATTTTTGGAATTTTAGGACATAAAATCTTCAGATGGTGGAAAGGAGATGTCTACCGATTGCAGTAACAAAAATTGTAAGTTGCTATTTAAAAAAAATTGCAGTAATGTCGTTACGTACGCTTTTATTATTAAGGTAAAAAAAATAAATAAGTAGGTACATGAAATTATAGCAAAAAATGTGACAAATAACTTAGGCGACTGCAAGCGTTATTCCCAGTGCCGGATTAAGGCCTTCCGCTGCCCTAAACCCGAAATATTTTGGTGCCCCCCCCCCTCCAAAAAATACGAAAATGTAATATAGATAATAATTTTTATTTAATAGGTAGCTACCTACTTACAAGAAAATATATTAATAATGTAAATATTAATGAAAGTTAAGGACTTTTGTTAAAAAGCAACACTGATATTATAAACAATTGAAAAAATTACCCATTTCCAAGAGAAATAGATGTAGGTAGGTAATGTTATATTATGAATAACAAATTATTAAATTATTTTCTTCCTCAATTTCTCGATTAACTTTTCGTACTTTTCATGTAGCGCTATAATTAATTGTTTACTCGGGTCTTGGTGCCCCACAGTTTGCCTGGTGCCCTAAGCCCGGGCTTAGTGGGCTTAATGGTTAATCCGGCACTGGTTATTCCCTACTTTTGCCAGACCCTGTATGTGTATAGTATCTTTATGATAGTATTAAGCAAGCAGTACTAACATACCTATATCAAAATAATTAGCAATGTGTGATTTGTGATTTCTATACCCAAAAATTTACTTATTTTGTTTTTGGTAATTTGACTTAATATTTAAATAATAATTGTGATTTAAATCACCCTGGTACGTGTTATGCTTTCCAATTATCATCTAATATATTCATTTTATAGACCCATAATATTTTCCGAAAAATAGGTAAATTCTTATTAGAATAAATAATAAATAAATGAACGGTTTGCAAATTTATAATTTTCAGATCAGTGTGAAAGAGTTACAATTGTGATGAGTGTAAACGACCTAATTGGAAGTTTAAGATCTGTTTAAGATATACAAGGAGGTCATCAGTTTCACACGTATTGGATTTTAAAGTTTACTTGAAAACAGACACATAGTAATCAACGAATTTGTTTTCTGTTCTTTCCCACCTTCTTAAACTACCTATCGTTAAGTAAACAATTTAAATATACAACTGTCTGAAGCTGTTTTTTACCTTTTTGTATACAAATATATTACGCTTAAGCGTAAATCGTGTGTTACTCAAGCTTAAAAATTTTATATTAACAAATATATTAAATATTTTAACAGGTGGTAGGATAGTAATTCGAAATAATGTTCAGGTACAGACCTTTCATATGACATGTTTTCTAATTTTGCAAACCTTTCCTCACAATGAGGGTCCATAGAGAAATAGATAGCTGATGCAAGGCTTCAAATTATTCAACTGTGTCTGTTTCTTTTATACTACTTCTCAATACTCAAGACAACTTTTAAATTATAATCACTTGATTCATTACAGGTCAGGTATTTCATTTTTTTCGTGAAACCTATTCTGATAAATTTGTAGTGTTCGCCCCTCAAGGTTTCCACTCTGTTTAATTTCTATAGTTTTTATAGATAGTATTAAATATCAAATGGCACTATAAAATGTGAACAGATCTAATCAGAGGTACCTTGAAACGTTCTAAATTAATTTAAAATGATGATTAGCATTACTTAATACAAAAAAATCAATCAAATCTTTAATTAGCTAATTTAGGTTTCCTATGTATGTAAACCCTATACAGACTTTCAGTAATTCAAGTGCTCTAAAAGAATTTCTGGGATTGGAAAATTCCTTTTTGCACCTAAAGAGTTCTACTTTAGACTTATCTAAAGTTACATTTCATGCGGAAATTCAAAATAACACGTAAACCCATAAAGCACACGTACATACGCAAATAAACACTTGTGTACACGCATATGTCGCCTTTTATTAATTTTTTACATTGTGCTTTACAATTCACTATGCGGATATTTTAGATAGGTAGGTAATCGTTTCTATACGGCATTGGTATAAAACTCTTACTATTTTAAACTGTCACTCGTGTATAGTGAAAAATGAGCTTCGATCTACTATGCAATCTTATAATAATTGAGTATTAAGTGATGATACCGTTGTGGATGAACAATTCTGTTATTGATTTCGTTTGGACAGATCACGATTACATGCAACTACTAATGTTATTCATTCTATTCTTATTTAATTCGGTTTAAGGGTTCATTGAACTTATAGTAAAACGCCAAAATGTCTTTTATTTTCTAAAATTTAATTTGTTTTTCCAAAACTTTAAATATTCCTTTTATGTAAATTAAACATTTTCTGAATATTTAAACTGTATGATACTGTTGATGACATGATTGACATTTAACATTGTATGTGATTCCTGCTCGCCAATTCAACTCACAGGAATGGTATACATAATGGTATTAATTGAAAGGTAAAATGATTGCGCTTCAAATGGCGCTAATAATAAAATTAAATGTGCTAGGTATATTTATTTTAAAATAACGATTTAAAATTTTGCGATTTTTAAATATGACGTGCCATGATTTTCAAATTTTACAGCATTTGCATTAGCAACAATTTGTTAAATTAGTTGTCATTTACAGAAATCCACTAATTTATGCTAACTAATTATCAACTTTTTGACAAATGCAGTAAAATTTGAAAATCATGGCACGTCATATTTAAAAATGTTTAAAAACACCTTTGAGACCGGCCACCAGGTATAAGAAGAACAACCAACCGTACTGGAAGTACATATACTATGTACCATTTTAAAATGTAATAAAAAATGGAATGACAATATACCTACTTCATAAACTTAATAAACGTTAACAAAATCTTGAATTTAAAATTATAAATAACAGTGCGCGGATAAAGTTTGGAATAATGGAAATAATTCTTTTCCCGGCAAATTTAAAGAAAAACGGTTTGATACGTCAAATTGATTTATTTTAAAAGAAACATTTGAGATAATTTTCATTTTTCTACCGCTTTCCGGTTTCAAGCAGTGACGTCATCATGGCAACCCCCTATTGTTTTGGCAGATTTCGTTAGATAATGAAATTCTGAATTCAAAAATATCAACATTTATGGTATTCGGACTGATTGTTTCAGAGATATTAATTTTTTAATGTAATCAATTGAGTAATTTCTAAAATAAGTTTATTTTAGTAACCAACTACTTTTTTGAGAAAACGATGTTGGCATGGTTTTTATCCATACTGGAACTTACTATAAACCATGTTGGCTTATCCTGAAAACCAGGGTTGAGATGATTTAAATCATTTGATTTAAATCACGATTAAAATCATGATTTAAATCAACGATTTAATTAAAAAAATCGTTGATTTAAATCACCGTTTAACATTACGCCAAAATAACAAAAACAAAACAAACCTAAGTGAATTTCAGTAATGAAAACACACATTGCTAATTAAACAAAGCTTTATTTAAACAGAAAACTGGCGTATTCGCGTATACAGTAACAATATTAGTATTTATAGGTAAAGATGGGATGAACTTGCACCTTCAGGCACAACAGACTTGGTATGCAAGAAAGGACAAATATAAAGTTGCATAATTATTGCGCAACTTACATAAAGTAACCTATTAGTGCATGTGTATTATTACAAATTTAAAAAAATAAAGAAATAGATAATGTTTGATTTAAATCAAAATAATCCGATTTAAATAAAAAAAATCGATTTTTTTGATTTTTTAAAAACAATCGTGATTTTTATCCACCCTGCTGAAAACTCCTGAACCCCAATTCAGATTTGAGTTTAAAATGGTTCGACGTTTAACTGAATCAGAGAGAATCCAAATTCTTATCATTTTGCCGCAGTGGTACGGGATTATTTGAATGATAGGCAGGCGAGGATTCATTGAGTGGCCGGCGCGGTCTCCCGACTTGACGCCTTTGGACTTTTTTCTTTGGGGGTATCGCAATGTCTACTTTAATCAGTTAGGTACTATTGAAGACTTGAAAGAAAGAATTCGGGATGAAATCAGACTAATACGGCCCGAAACATTCAGAAATGTTTGCACCGAATTTCGAAATCGCATCGCCTATTGGCAAGAACAAGGTGGCCAGTTCGAACAATTACTTTGATTTCAATTTTTCTAACAGGAATCAGTAGCTACCGTTTCCTCGCAAAAAATTGTTTTTTTTGGAAAAATAAATTTATTTTAGAAATTACTCATTTGATTACATTCAAAAATTAATATCTCCGAAATTATCAGACTAAATACCATAAATGTTGATATTTTTGAATTCACAATTTCATTTATCTATCGAAATCTGCCAAAACAATAGGGGGTTGCCACTTAAAAAAATATCGATGACGTCACTAATTGAAACCGGAAAGCGGTAGAAAAATAAAAATTATCTCAAAATATTTCTTTTAAAATAAATCAATTTGGCCTGTCGAACCGTTTTTTTTTTAAATTTACCGGGAAGGCGGGAAAAGAATTATTTCCATTATTCCAAACTTTATGCGAGCAGTGTATAGGTGTCTTATTCAGAAAAAAATCCTTTTAAGTGATCTAAAGCTAAACAACAGATTGTTTGGAAATTCTCGAACTTTATCTGTTTTTGATTTTAACTTACTTTTTATTATTTTTTTCAAAATAAAACAAAAAATTCTCTCAAAAATCTCTTTCAATTAGTATTAAAACTATTTTAAGTTTTGTTAGTATTGTGTTTTTGCAACACAGTCCAAACACAATCAAAATAGTAAAACTTAATTACAGGAAGTGCTTACTTACCTTAGCTATAAACCCACAGAAATTTGCAAACTAAACTTCGAATAATTAGTGGCCAATAAACACGCGCGTTTCGCAAAATTAGACAAGGTCGATCATTGCTCTTATAATCTCGTGAAACCTAGTCCTGATCCTATTTCCCCCAACACAGACAGTGTTAGTAAGGGAATTAGCGGGATTATTATAGTCTCATTTACCGGATCACTTACACGTTCACTTGTTAACTAAATGTTTACACAGGTTTTTACACCACCCATGCACACGTAAAACTTTGTAGTTTGGTATTTACAGGTTCTATCGATGTCTTAGTTTTAGTTAGAATCACACTTATTTTTTATTAATTTATTTATTGAATCCTTCAAAGTAATTTAGTAAAACTTTTATAATTCAAGTTTAACTATAGAGTAGCTTTTGCGTGCTATTTTAATAAATTTTGGAATTTACAGTAGTGAGATTGGAACTTAGACAAAACAATTTTTTAGTCAGCTGTAACCGTGTCAAAGTACATTCCTCGGAATTCGCGTCTAAACACACGGTTTACTTTCTAGCCAAAACATGTCAACTTAAATTTTTATATCGGTCTTTAATATGAAAAACTAATATTTATTTATTTTTCTGAATCGTATTAAAAATATTTAAATATCGTAAACAACGTTTAATATTTAAAAAATTTTTGATCAAATTTTTTTTCGTCTCGTAAAAACCTTTACTGTTTGTTCGCTGAAAGCTCAAGAACTTTCAGATGTTTTCTTGTCGGTCGCGTTTGAAATCTGTTCTTAGGCGCGTGTCCTTTCGTAAATCCCCTCTTTGCAGCTTTCATTCCCCACTACTAAAGTTTATTCTAATTAGAATCTATAGTGTGGGTAAATTCATTCTATTGAGATGTTAAATATAGCACCTGCGGAACTATAAGAAATTCGAATAGCCCATAAATTGCATATTTAGTTCACATGTTAAAATTCTAGAAGAAATGGATTCGTTAAACTCCAGAAACCCCTCAATTAAAATGTTTAAATTATTGTCATAAAATTATATTGGAATATTTGATTCACTAGTTTTAGTTTGGGAAAGAGCAGCATGCTCTACTTAATTTCTTTTGCAGGAACTGCGGTACTGTTTTCCAAAAAAATTGTTTCTTCAAATTGGCTAATTTGAACATCTACGAATTTGAACTATTATTTTATTCCTATTTGGTTGTTAAAATTAAGCTGATTTGTAGGTACCTGTTATCAGTGGCGTAGCCAGAGTTTACCCTTGGGGGGGGGGATATTCAGGGGCACAGTCTGGAATTAGCGCAGGGGGGAACTATTACGTAATTACGAATACATAAATACTACAAGCGAAGCGAACAAAAAATGCGCCGCAGGCGATTCGTTATCACAAGTGGGCGTGGCCGTGTAATGTTAAATAAAAAATTTGAAAATATTAAACATTTTAGAAAGAAAATTGAAAATTTGCCGTTGAAAAACAATAATCGTGGAAAAAATTACATTTAGTTATTTCCAAAATATTATTTAAATTAAAATATACATTTTTTTAATGAAAATTATGAAGTTGTAGTATACAGGGTGTAACTAAAACACTTGACCAAACTCGAAGAGCGTGTTTTCCACACCAAGAGAACAAAAGAAATTCATATGAACATGGTTTGGGAAACGCTTTGTTAGGGTGCTACCCCTCGAAGGGGGCGCATGAAATTTTAATTTTAATTAATATCTCTAACACCCTTTAATATAAATTAATAAAATTTGACATATAAGTTAGTACTAGTAAGTGCTATTATCTGACAGTATTCAAGTAAAATTATTTAAACCATGAGCGTCCCAAACTGGGGGGTGGGTACTTATTCTTCATTATTTTTGTGATCTTCAATTGTTTTTAGAAATTTGAGTACATGGTACGATTGTACGTTCAAAATCACATACAAAGTGTACTCTTATTACAAGTCGATAAACCGAATCGTTTTTGAGGTAACTCAATTTTTACGAAAAATCCAGTTGCCATGACAATTCGGAAACTTCGTCCTTTTCGGATTAAATTCGCAGCATAGATTCAGGACATCAAGGCAATAAAAAAAGTTCATATGAACTTTGCCTTGATGTCCTGAGTCTATGCTGCGAATTTAATCCATAAAGTACGAAGTTTAAATTTCATACGCCCCTTTCGGGGGGCTGTAACACCTTAGCAAAGCGTTTCCCAACCCATGTTCATATGAACTTTTTTTCTTCTGTTGGTGTGCAGTATTTCAGTTACACCTTGTATTTAATCTTATTTAAAAAATAAGTTTGGGGGGTGCACGTAATAGTTAAACAACCCCAACCGTGGTTTATGACATACTTATTCCAGTATTTATTTTTGTAGAAGTACAGGTCCATGTGGTTTTTATATTTTAAAAGGGAATAATACGGTCAAATTTGAAAAATCTTGATTTTGACAAGCAATAGTTAATAATATAAATTGGTTGATTCTAAAACACTCTAAGATATTTAATTTTGTCTGCTTTTGGATTTTCATAGTTGAAGCTGGTTGGAGCTATTTTTTTTCCAGTTATTGACCCTTGGGGGGATATATCCCCCGTATCCCCCCCTTGGCTACGCCACTGCCTGTTATATTAAATATAAAACAGTGTATAATTATTTTTAAACCAGAATTGCAGAACAATAACTGAGCGATGTACCTTGTCCATTTTTTCGATTACTCTTATCGTTTTTATATTGCATAGCAAAGTCAATTTCTAAATAATGTATGAGTTTTTTGTCGTTGCATATATCAGAAACTCTTCAGCAATGTCACTAAAGCATTTTGCCTATTACGTATGGATGATCCGCTTTAAAAAGTAGTGCTAACACTAGAAAATAGGCACAATAAAGAAGACAAGTTTTCTTAATGTATTACCTATAAATAGTTTACATTGCAACCTGCTAAATACGTGTGCATTTGTAGAAACCGTATGATTTTACAGTTCAGTTGAGTTACGTGTGATAGATTGACTTGATTTGTGGATGTCGCTAAAGCTGTTACAGGTATTATGAAACGGGATTAATACCTAGGAAAGAAATAGTGAAATAACGATATTTTTCTGGCTATGAAAACATGCTCGTAAATAATCTATTAACAGACTTATTAGACCTTAACCAAAATTTTTACGTTGATTGAGTTTTTAATCAAAACAGTTTAGAATAGGTACTAGGTACATAATATGCTACATTATCAGAGTAAAAACAAATGAGTTTCCGAAACAATCGAATTTTAATTTTGGTTAATGGTGTCGATATCATTGTGGGAACTGAAATAAAAAAAAAACACAATATAACGTTCAAACAATTTGCAGTAATGACTCTAATGAATCATTTATAAATTCTAATAAGTTAGATGTTGAGTAACTGAACGCCTGAGCAACTATTAAAGCTTTAATTTTAACAGAAATATTTAAAAATTAACCTAATAGTTAATATTAATTTAGCTTTATTGTGGTTTATACGGGGTGTTTTAAAACGACCGCACAAAAAATGTATGCGTGAATGTTTGATAAATTAAAATTTTATTATTAAAACCACTTTCTATTTTCTTAAAATATTTCGTTGCATAATTGGTCCTGAATAACTGTTAATTTGGCAACGCTGCTTACAACCCCAAATTTAATTTGTATAATATGAAATTAAAGCTATACAATATCTTGAATGCTGTTTCCATGGAAGCAACTACGCTTTATCATCATATTTTGAGACTATTTAATAACAAACTTTCAATGCCCAAGAAAATAATAACGGGTGGTGTGATATCAACAAAAAATATCAGTATTTCAAAATCGACAGTATCGCATAAGTTATTTCTTCTTACGAAGTTATAGAACAATGTTACCACTGTTTTTGTGCGGTGGGATTTGAATCACCCTGTATAATAGATATCTCCGAGATATCTCTTAATTTATAGTTTATACGCAATTGTTTTAGGTTAATTTATAACGGGCGTTCAATAAAATTTAAAAAAGTCCGTTTGCTCGATTTGTTAAACATAAACGCATGTCCACATTTTATTTGCCAGATACTCAATCGGTTTTGATATTTAATTTAAACTGTCAAATATTGCGCTATCAGTTCTCTGTAAATATTTCTTGCAATTAGATTAGGTACAGATAGTTTACGGTAAACACAAATAGATTTACGGGCGACAAAAGAATAGAACTAATGTTAGAATCTAGCAATTTTGAGCTTCATATTGTTTGTCGTTTTCACATCTACACAATGAGAATTGAGATGCAAACACTTTGTCCCGAATGAAAACCATTCGTGGATAATTCCGTTTTTCTTTAAAATACACATAAAGTGCGCATCTATGCTCCATAAAATATAATAGTACCCGGTAGTAGTACCTATATTACAAACCAAATTTCACGCATAAGGTTTGTATGCTACTTTTTCTACGAAGAAGGTACCTTAATTTAAATTCGGATTTGGATTTAAATTTATTTGTTATCGCAGGTTACTAAGGTTACTAAGGTGTTGTTTGTTCAAACAAAGCAGATGATGTATGTCCAGTGTTTTTTCTCTACTTTACAGCATTAGTGCGAGAAATTGGCATTCTCGATGGACAATTGCGTGCGCAGCTATATAGTTTCCAGTTGTCGAGTACAAACAAATATTTATATTTTTTTTATGAATGTTTGAGATCACAAAAATCGCCGCTACTTATTTATCTAGAGTTTTAAAACATACAAAAATTAATATAACAGGGTGGTGACTTGAGCAACGCAGCATAGGGATTTCAATGGTAAATTCTGTATGTTCAATTATTGGCTCCTCTAATTATTTTAGAGCAAAAGTGTGTTGAGGTTTTTTGTAGAGAAAAAAATGTTGAATCTGTTCATACTTTTATTTATAATTTTCTATTTTCCAAAAGCGTAGAAATAGTTGCAGGTTTAGTACGGAATGAAATTTATTATAATTTATAAAATAATTGTTAAAATGACAATTAACAAAATTTGGTTAAAATTGTTCTTGTAGTATATGATTGTAGGAGTAGAGGACATGTTGTAATATGCAACTCGAGATGTAAGGACAAGCCAGCCTTCGACTAATAAATACTAAATAGTAATACTTACAACCCTTATAACATAAATAACTATTATTTATTTCTCTTCGCTGTTAACAAGGGGAAATAAGTAACTTACTTCCCGTTGTTACTAGCGACCAAAAGGTGTTTGGTATCAATGTATTAGTTAGTAGTGACCACGGTAGTGAGTAGTGACTTACAATGCAGGGAATGGAAAAGATCAATTAATTATGTTTATGACACATCGCTTTCCATCGCCTACGTTGGCTGCAAAGCTATATGTGCTTAACTGCAGTGCCGTAACTACGGTATGGCTAACATGGCTCCTGCCATAGGAGACTGATTCAATGAAGGCGCAGTACGAAGCATACTTTTTATTTAAAAAAAGAAGAAAGTCATTGCCATCAGATTTGTTTCAAACAATGAACTCGAGAACATGCCCTCAGTTTTCTTCTTACGACAATAATCACTGCGGCCCCTATACTGACATCCAAATTGTCCCATCCTGCATGTACAATCTCAATGCTGTACGATTCTCAGTACTACCGCACACTCTGCTCTTGACGTTGAATATATTTTATCAAGAATTTAATTTAATAATCAGTTATAAACGATAAACAGCAATGCTAGATTTAAATGGAAATATTGCTTATACTATAGATAATTCCAAAGCGGTACAGATTATTTTCTTTGAAGGGCAATTCTTGATTCCTTCAATCAATATGGTTCCGGGAGATGGGGAATTATTCACACAAAACCTAAATACACTTTAGTTCTGAAATAATTATGTTAATTATTAATAAATTAAGAGTTTACTATTAAAATCTATATTTCGTGTCGCATAAGTCACCACCCTGTATATTCAAATACACCCAAAACTGCAAAAATTATAAACAAACTAACGTTCCAGTAAATATAAGTATAGATCTCATGAGAAAAGCAATTATCTCATCCACACACTGATTGTAAGTAGTCAATCTGTTTGCTCGTCCTCCAAGAAGATGCCTTTTTATTTCCAACAAACCCACAATAGGCATTCAAATTAATTTGATAAATGTATACGATGAACCCTCTGTTTTGATACCTTTGTTCTTTGTAACATCTCCTAGGTACCATCTGTTTTCGTGACAGTTTAATTTTGGTTTATCGTGTTTCAACGGTCTAGGCAACAAAAGAAACTTGAAATTGGTAAACTGCTATAAACTATAGAAATCGAGCAAACAAAAAATAAATTAGTAAGTATACATGTATGGCTAAGTTTTTTACGTGAGAAAACGGAGAGATTAAATACATAATTTAAAATTTTGAGTGTTGACCACTGCAAATATTTTTAAATTATCTATATTTGGTGTACACAAAACGATTTATTAATAGTACCCATGATTTTAAAAATCGTATTCAAAATCAGATAAAACGTAGATATAGTACAGGGTGTCGAATTTAATTACGTAACGTTAGAATTTCAATGTTAAAATTTTAAAAATCAAATACTATCTTCCCAAATTATAAAAAGATTATAATATAGGTTTTTGTAGTAGTGCAGGAGCTAGCGGTATATTTTAAGACTAATTTCTATCAAGCTGAAATTTTTTTTATGAGCTGGTATGGTTATGTCTGCCAAATGTAGGTGGTCGGCAAAATAGGACCGCGGGACATAAAGCGCCCAAAATTTTTTTGTTTTTAATTATTTTTTGATGAAATTTACAAACTTCAATCAAGCTAATTCCTATTTTGCTCGTTATTTAAGACATTCCGACAACAAAAAATTAACTGTCCGACATAAGAGTCGGAACTGAATCAGTGTCTGCCGTTTGGGGTTCGTATTGTTTTTAAGACATTTGACTTATTACCATCAACCTGATTTTTTTTTAATAACTATATACTAATTTAACAATCGCAAAAATCACCTCGCCCGACAATTTGAGCGGGACAGAACCACTCTCTGACGTCCTGAGTTCGTTAGTTGGCCAATTTTTTTTTAGCGCTCTATGTCCCGCGGTCCTATTTTGCCGACCACCTACATTTGGCAGACATAACTATACCAGCTCATAAAAAAAAATGCACAGATCTCGCAATTCTTGCAACCATCGTAGGGTGTTGAAAACAAACACGATGTATATTTAATACGGTAATCGAATATACAGAGTGTGTAAAAATTGTGGTGCAGGTTTCGGGTAATGCAGGATATCGCACTAAAAAGGAAACTAATTTTGATTTTGTATCTAAGTAATCAATAATAAAATTTTTCAAGTTGAACGGCAGCTACACATTTAGGCTACGACGGAGAGATGCAAGTTCGTGTTTTAAACAATAGTTTTGAGCAAAACTTTAATTAATTTCGATACACCAAATACGGCTTAAATTCGTGGTATACGATTGGCGATTGGCTAAGGGAAACAATGAATTATTAAAAAATATATATTTTGGTGGTCTTGTGTTGTTTTCTGTAATGCTAGTGAGACAACATGATGGAAAACGGGATATTCAGATGTGAAAATCTTACAGCGATCATTAGAAAAACACAAGTTTAACGAACATATTATTTCTTCGGCCTGAAAACTTGTTCTTTTGGGAAAACAAAATATTACTGCGGTAGCTTGAATTTATTTTAGTTACATTTTTAATATTAAGGCTGTACTATGGAGCTATAGGTTAAATTTAGACAGCATTTATTCTAAATTTATTAGGACACTATTTATTATTTTATTATTTTTTCTTCTTCTCCCATTCTTGCCATTTATGTTTTATATATTCTAACTTGGTAATAAGCACCTCATTGACTGTTGCTGGATATTTACATTTATAGTTGATATAATTTGTTGATGTTTAAATATTTCACAATCGTAAAAACAGCGATTACAGTCGACAATTAAATTGAAGTTAAGTTAAACGATCAATGGTAAAAAATTTTAGCTATTATCACTGAATATACTCGTCAACTAACTATTTTGAAAGAGCAGCATTCTTTACTGTTACCAATTTTGAACTTTGACGACTGTAAGTTCAGGAAGCGTTTGCCAGTTTTTTTGATATCAGCTTTTTGTCTTAGTTTTGTCTAAGGAATAACTTTACCTAAAGCTTTCACCACCATTTTTATACATTCTGTATAATGAACATGGTTGTGGTTTATAATGGTTTATTATAACGTTAACAATACAAATACCAAACAGACTATTATAACAGACTAGTATACCGAGTGGTTGGTATCTGAATAAGAAGTATACATTGCATAATCACGTTTATCCGAATTCCTGCCCCTAACTGTTATGGAAAAAATTGGTAATGGTAGTAAACTAAAGAGAATAATATTCCGCGTTAAAAATTCTTTGTGTACTATTTCTTCAACATAACAATTTAAAATTTAAAAATGTAGCTATTTAAAAAATAGGAGGTGCTACACTTGTCAAAACAAAACATACTCATATTTTTCGAATGTACTTTCATATGTAGGTATTTAAATTTTATATATTTATTTTTATATTATTTATTATACAAAGAATTCTTAAAATTGAACGACGCGGAATATTATTCTCTTTAATTTGGTACCATTTCCAATTTGTTCCATAAAAATGGGGAGCAGGAATTCGCATAAACGTGATTGATAAGCAATGTAAACGGCTTATGTACAGGGATATGACCGATATGACCAACCACTCGGTATAAATGTTGCTTACTTGGCTAAACTAATAAACTTAGTGAATACCTATACAGGGTGTCGAATTGAATTACGCTACATATGGAATTCAATGGTAAAATTTTAAAAGTCCCTTATTTTGGGGGCAAAACCCTCAGCTTGGCACAATTTTGCGAAGATGCGTATAAGCTGTTCTGCAGCTCGATTACCCAAGTGTTTAATTGCGCAATCAAAATATATAATTTTATGAGAATAAATCAGAAACGAATATATAAGTGTGTATATTATAATATAATATTACAGAATATCAGCAGAAGAAACATTTGGTAAAAATAGATTATTATTACGTTCTGAACATTTTGTATTTTTTGGTTTTGTTTTCTTTTCCAGTGAAGGTATTCACAACAAAAATATTTTCGGATATTTTATGACAGAATTAACGCTTCTGCGCAACCGCTTACAGAACAACGCTTGTAGTCCGACAACGCAACCAACTCCGCATGCTCGCACCCTGCTTAGATCCCGCGTGACGATATTTCGTGACGCGAGAACCTATAACTTGCCTCCGTATAAGTGTTTTCAACACTAAAATTCAGCTTGATAGAAATTAGTCTTAAAATATACCGCTAGCTCCTGGACTATAGAGACAGATTCCTTTATACAGTAGTTACTGAGCAACACTTGAAATGTCAACCAATAGGATTTCTTCGTATTTCGCGATAAAAACCCGCTTGTTCTATAAAAATGCCCCTTCCTGTTTGAACCGACGGCTTCCTGTGGTAAAAACCCGTGGGCAAGGCCAACGTTTGTTTTATAAGAATTATTTTTTGTTTTTCTTCAAACGTCAGCGAAACTAGACGTTTTAGAACTCCATAGAAATAGTTAAAGTTTGACTTTTCTGCAATTTCTGCGTGAGCGGCAGAAAATGTAAATTTTCCACTAATCACAAGCGTTTGTTTCTCTTTTTTCAGCTTCTGAAAAACTAAAAAAAAATTAATACTTTCGTAGACGCAGATTTTTGTCTCTACAAAAACCTAAATAAATGGTTTTTCTAAAATCATTAGAGAAGATTTGAATTGAAATTTTACCATTGAAATCCCTGTGTAGGGTGATTCAATTCTACACCCTGTATATCATATATGGAAACGTTGCTGATATCCAGAGGAAAAATTAATTTAAATGTATATAATATTAATGAAATAATGCACACCTGGTGTGTATCAACCCACATAATAAATTACCTAACAGACACGGTGGGGACATTTTACTTTTGACCTTTTTCGATCCTTTCAGTTTTATATTACACTAAATAATGAATGACTACATGAAAATGGAGGGACTTTAACATTTGTTATGTAAAATAATATCCTCATAAACAAAACTAAAAATTTATTGGGAATATTGCTTGTTTGGTGCTATATACAGTTTTTTGTGGCAGTATAAAACTGGTAAATTAAAACAATTACAAAATTACTGTGTTACTAAATTAATAATAATCACTTACCTTACTATCGCCGCCGTATCTGTAGAATTGATGAAGATTCTGGTTCGGTGTCTACTTGTGTGTCCACTATTATTCTTAGAAATCAGAATTGACTTGCTATAATAATTGATGTCAAAATTCCAATAAGCAAGGTAGTATAAATGATATGCGATATAAAATTTATGCAAAATGTGTCCATTAAGTGATGTTTTGTAGATGCCCAGAAAAGGGGATAATTTATTTTGAATAATTTCGAAGCCTATCTTATACCTACATAATATGAGACCTCCGAATTGATGAATTTTGTTTTCCTCCTATGTTGGTCAAATTATGTGTAATTACCTTTAAATATAGTCGTTACATGATAATTATTATGTAGAATGTATTAAAATTTAAATTTAATATGATTTTATTTAGCAACTTTCTAGCGACTTTTAAACTGCATTTTGCGGCAGTGAAAGATATTTTGTTTACCGAGCCATGGTGGTGTATTGATTTTTTATTACAGTTAGTATTCATAGTTACCCTTTTAGCAAAGTAATAATTTTGAGATCGAAGATACACTGCGGCAGTAAACTAATTGCAGAGTTAAGGCAACGCGTAAAGGAAGAATGTTAGACAATTTGGTTTAATACTTGAAAATTAGGTACTTCATGAATTTTTGAATGCGTGAGGAGACTTTGGAAGTGTATTTCTGTTCATGGAAGTCATTTCGGGCATTGGCTCTAACTGACTTTTTAAAAATCCAGTAGCGCGGGGTGACCAAAATATTTAGGGGGCACACTAGCAGATGAATGAAGGGAACAAAACTGGCACCACAGACGAACTTTTTTTTCATAGTAAGTATTCCATTTCAAAAATGTAAATTACTAATGCTATTGCTATTGGATTACGGATATTTTAAAATTTAATAAATTAAAACATTAGAGTAGGTACTATGATTTAGAAAAAAAAGGTGAAATTTACATTTTCTTGCTGCGGGCACGTACCCCTGTGCGCCTTGGCACCAGTCCCCACTGTGTAAATCACATACGTATAGGAATATTTTAGTGTGCATTTTAGCGACCATGGATATAGTCGGGGCACGCTAAAGGTGCATCTACGTCATCAATCGCATTTTCTGGTAATTTTGTAGTACCAATCTTGAAACAGTATAAAACTGTAAATTTTTTTTGCGAATTACGTATTAAAAGTATGCTTTTTATAAGCCTATAGAATGTTATTTTACAGTTATAATTTTTATTAATTAGTTATATTCGATTATTCCTGCAAAAAATAAAAAGGTTAACTAATTAGTATTTTTTTGATTCTATAAGTTTCTATTCAAGCACATGATCATTTGTTTTTTCTATTGTGTTTATATTGCTCAAACGTCACTCTGACAGTTTGAGAGACACATTAAAGCAAACGACGTTTTGAGAAACAATAAATAAATATAAACAGAGTAATTTATGACGACATGGATACCAGTAAAAAATTGATGACGTAGATGCACCCTTAGCGTGCCTCAACTATACTATGTTGTTACATCCCGTGTAATAAATTTCAGAATTAACTTATAGATAGTTTTTTTAAACAGTCGAGTCGTAGAGGATAATATAAATGTTGTCAATGTTGTCGTGTAAATTATTCTTTTAGTTTCTGGTAAGGTATTGTAATTATTCTTTCAACAATACTGTAACTAAAAAACATATCCGCAGCACGAGTAAACCGATACATTTTGTACAAATAAATCTTAAGAATGACAAGGGCAGGCCACCCAAACCCGTCACACTTATTGTACGCATTTACTTTAAATATAAGTGGAAACAAAACAGTGGTATGAACAACACGATACGCATTTGTACACTTTACATTGTTGAATGTAAATGGTAATGCAAAGTCACAGAACATTCAATCACTGTGGTATGTAGGTTTCTTGCATAAGAAATATATTGCAGTGAATTAATTACATCAAATTGTAATCGGGAATAATCTTACATGTCATAATTAATAGAAAGTAGCAGTTTTTACTTCTGTTATCCATTAATTCTTTAACATATAAATAATCATTGAATAAAAATTTCAATTGTAGTTTCAGTTTCTTCTTGTAACAGTAAAAACATACAAGCAGAAAGTGTTGCTTTAGATGACCTGGCCTTAGATTGAATTGATTTCTTGTAAAGTGCAGATTTTAAAACAATGTACTGCATTGTCATTTCCCGAGGTTCAACCGACATACGAAAGGCCCGTAAAAAAATCAAGATCGATGTGTCTGGGACAGCGAAGCGAAGTTTTACAGCCTTATTGGAATTTATAATACGATATTTTCTTTAATTGGAGATGAACTCCAAATTTATAGTACATATGTATGAATCTGATTGAACTAACCGGTATCGGTATCATTAAATTTTCTGTGGGAATCTAAATATTAATATGTAGTTTTGTTATTTACGATCTAATGCGTGTGAGGTGTGAAGCCATATTTAGTCAGTTGTAATTATATTACAATGCCATACGTTTTTAGTGCATGTTACTCTTAATGCTGTTAATATATCATGAATATCTGAAGAATATCGTAAGTCAGCCACGATTTTGGTCAAAGAAACGGCCATTCATTTCAACAGTAACATACAGTATGTCCACGGATTGAGTTACAAAGAGATAAGATTGACAAAATCTCTTTGAATTTAATTTCAAAGTTGGGCTTAAGTCCTGCTTAGCTAGAAAATAATTTTCAGTATATTTTCAGTACTTTTTCAAATCAAGGAGCTAGACCTTGGCGAAGAAATACTTTTTGGCAAAATTTCATTAAGAAAAGTTGTTCACAATCATCTCCCCATTAAATATTTCAGAAATAATGGTTTACTTTCGGAATTCTGCAATAAATTTAATAAGACCGTAAAGTAAAAATAGTCTTAGTGTGTCTCAGGTACCATCAGAAAATTAATATAATGGACCTTGCATTACAGCAAAAATTTGAATAGAAGCAAAGAATACTTTGATAGAAGTACCTACACGAATACTTTAAATTCCGTTTCTCAACATGAACCACCATCACAAATTACTATGCATGGAGGAACCGAGTTAAGTTGATATCACATTAATTGAAAATTATAGAATATTCAAAAACAGAAACGCTGCATATCCAGTTAGTAATTCAATTTACGCCGTTTTGAAATTATTTATGAGCATTATCTTCATAATGCGAGATCCATTCGATATTCATATAAACCTGAAATTTTTCAAAAATTGTTATAAGCACAAACCCTATACGAGTCATTAATGGTATCTTTATTCTATCTTTATGCTCTTTATACTTATGCTCTTTGTGCGCTCTAGCCTTTTCCATAATCTTCCTCCACTTATTTCGGGCCATATTTAGAATTTTCCAGTTGGCCTCTCCTACTATTTGCAGACCATTTGTCACATCGTATCGTTGAACCTGCTTTTTGGGGGTTTAGGTATATGGGAAGTATCGATATCGATAAAATTTGCGAAATTGAGATTTTCGCGGAAATACGTGTCTTGGACCTCCAGGAACCCAAAAAAGTGGTTTAGAAAAAATGTCTCTCTGTGGGTGAGTGGGCGTATGTAACGCCTCTAACGCAAAAACTAGTGAACCGATTTTGATGAAATTTGAAATAAAGGGGTATATCGAAAATTCATCGACAAAATAAGCTTTTCAAAAAAATCCGAAACCGGAAGCGGAAGTTAGACATGTTTCCTTCGTAGATTTTTTTTCAGAAAAGAGAATTTTGAACATCTGAGTAGCGGATATGAATGAAGACCATAATTCAAGGGAAACAGCTAAAGCTAAAGCTAACACTCTATTACATTGAAATATTGCCAAATCTTTTTTTTACGCATATAGAAAAGTTAAATGATTTGAAATAATAAAAATTATTAATTTATTTTTACTTTTAAACGCGATGGATGGTTATAAATTTTACCTATTATCATTGAATGTACGCATCAAGTAACTTGATTTTGAAATAGCAGCTTTCTTTACTGTTACAAATTTTGAACTTTGAGAGCTTCGTGTAAGTTTAGGAAGACTTTGTTAGTTGCTTTGCAATTAGCCTTATTTTTGTTCAAGGAATAACTTTACCTGAAGTTTGCACCATCATTTTTACACACCCTCTGTAAGTATATTGTTAATCTCCAAATATGGAAAGAAAGTAAAAGAAATCTCGTGTGATCGGGTACATACGTGGGTGTAATCTAGGTAAAAATCCTTGGAAATTTTTTTCTGAAAGAAAGCATCCGGTGAAATAAATATCAGATAAAAAAGTAGACGTTAGCACCTCCCTGAACTTTCCCATGCTAAAAGTAAACATTTCTTTTTTGGTATTCAACAGTATAGTTCGCGAAGAAGCAGCCCTGGAAATCACTTGAATGCGTAGCGGATAAAACGAGACTCTATGGATCGAACGTATAGAAGAGAGACATGTAGCCTATCTAATTTACAAAATGCAGTGGAACTTCTCGAATTTCGCATCAACCGTACATTTTTTCTAATACTGTACCGTATACTGCGGCTTTCAGTTGAACATGATCAGATAACCGGTTTTTGAGTTCTGGGGCGTTAAAGTTAAAATTTTGAAAAATTTATAGTGGCTGTCATTTCGAAGTTAGCGGGTGCGGTAAACAAACTGTATCCCTTGAATTACGGTCTTCTTTCATTTCCGCTACTTACATTTTCTACTTTTGAAAAAATTCTACTTTTGAAAAAATACTACCAAAAACACATATCTAACTTCTACTTCCGGTTTCGGATTTTTTGGGAGTTTTGTGACAATTGCGAGTACTACCAGCGAAATTATTAAAGGGCCGAAATGTATAATTTTGGTGCTGCATGTAGTGGCCACGATAGTAACCCTGATTAATAGGGTGATCGTTATATGTTAAGTAAAAGACACCTTTTTCACAAAGCTTTATTTTTATTTTAACATCATCAAAAACTAGGCCTACCTAAATATCAAATATCTATTCTTTGTAATGTATGTACCTACATATTTATAATACAATATTTTATTATTCATGTGCTTGCAATATGCACGTATTTTACGAAACACCTCGTACATTAGCAAAAAAACGTATTGCTATTGTATGTCTTTATATCCTTTGTTCTATAGCAGCACATTTATTTGCTCACATTCATAGATGATATTTATAATCTGTTTTATTTATATTATGGTATACTTTATTATTTCATTTAAATAAATCTATACGTATGGATATTGTAGTTTTACCCTGTAGTTTATAAAACTAAACAAAAAAAATAAAATAAAATGTGTATAATCTAAAGCGTACGAGGTGCCGCCAAATTTGCCTCCAATTTAAATTTTATCTTAACTAACTTTTTACAGATTGCACCATGTACAGATTGCAATTTAACATTAATTTTATACATAATTATGCCAGGGGTATGTTCCTCAATAAGAATTTTATAAATTCTCAATTTACATGTACAATTTCAATGCTCAAAATTATATTATTCGAAAATACTTGACAAAACAGTATTGCACTAGCCTGCATGGTGTTTTATAACATAACTCTACGTCAAAATATATATCATACAAAACGCAAATGAGAAATAATAATCTTATACTACGAGTATTTATTGGTACCATTTTCTCATTGTATGGTTATGTGTAAAAAGTTGAATACCCTGAATCCGTATGAAACGTACTTAACAAAATTATGCATAGATATATAATATTGTCATGGGGGTGCCTGTGTTTCGAAAATTTTCTAGATTGGCGATGTAATTAACTTGCCTGTTTGCTCCATTTCGTTTCAAGTGATTTCTCATTTACAGATAACGAAATAAATATTCGTTTCCATTATTGTGATAAGTGTACCTAATTATATTTAATTATCAAATAATAATTATAATGCAAACTCTGTGTACTGTTGTATTTACATACAACTTGGTTGGTAACATGTGGTTATGAATTTTTTTTAAGAATAACGAAAGGGAGCAAACATTCTATGGGTCTATGTTAAAAATGTCTAAGAGATCCTCTAAAATATGTAATAAAAAATTACTCAATAACTTACAACTTCTTTTTAAAACTTATAATTACTAATACAGATTTAAAAACAAATGAGGAACTTTAAGAAAATTATAAACTAATAATACTTTTTAGGAATGTCTGTGTTTTTATATGTACAACTTAATATAGGATACCAGCACCATTACTGTTTTACTGTATTGTGTAATCAGCAGTTTATTATTACTGATAAACATAAACTCATAATGTATCTGATTGTTGTAATGCAAATTTTTATTTTTGAATTAAGTTTCTGACGTCCATGAAAATATATTATAGTATAAAATGAAAACTAAAGGAACTTTTAATAGAAAACCTACATTAAGAAAATTTAACCTACTACTAAAATAATATATAAGTAAAATAATACTTTATGTGCACAACCTTCGTCTGCTACGTTTAAAAATGCAAATTTCTCGAGAAACGTATAGAATGTTACTTAAGCTAGATCGAGAAGATCCAAACTTTTAAGTACCTACTAAATTTAACAAAAAAAAAAACAATTACAAAAAATACATAGTATTATACACAGTAATCCAAATAACGACGTAAAACTATAATAAATACATACAAAGAAGTGTACAAAAACTTGAAATGGTAACATTTAATCTCACTACCACCTACAGCTAACAAATGTCACAGTCGCTCAAAAATATAACGCGCAACTATTATCACAAGTTTAACATTTTCAAAATTTGTTCATTCGAGCTCTACGTGAAAGATTAAAATTTATTCTATAATTGCTCATTACTTTATGAATTGGAATGTTTGTGCTGTTGCTTTCAAAATTAAAATAGGTATTTTGGAATTAAGACTTAGAGGTTAAACAAACAAATTTATTGTTTTACACTGTTCCGCATTCAAACGTGTTTTTTTTTAAATTACATTACGTTTAAAATATCTATATTGTTTTACGAATATATTTTTCGCGGAAGCCTCTTGCGAAATTATTTCATCAGTTGATATTTTTTTAGACAAAATTAATTTAATACTTAATTTTAATTGCATTCGCTAAAAAATACCAATTGAGAAATTTAAAGCGTCAAAAAATTACTCTCTAGTGATGTGTCTGTTACATTTTTCTTATTACTGCTTAAATTTTGAAATTGCAATTTGAACTTACATTGTACCCTGCAAATTTTGAATAATGAATTTGTGACAATTTGCTTGAATGTACTATTATGAAAAAATATATCAATTGTTGTTATTGTGCTATCTATGCTTATATTTCTAGTGCAAGGTGTTTGATGAAAAATAGTTTTGAGTATTACTTAATATATTATTCATAACGTGTTTTGCTACTATATTTCACATTTCTATATCAAAATTAAAAAGGGAATACTAATGTTCTATGTTCAGTTCTGTATATTGTATTTAGATATTAGTGGACTAAACTACGTAGCAAAAAATATTTTTAAATGGTCGAAATTTTCACGGATGGTTGTCGTTAAAACATCAAAAATTATATGTTTTATACCTTTCTTTATTATATAATAAATTGCTTTCAGGAGGAGGAAGCGTTTGAAAGCCATCGAAATTTCACAATAAACAATTGGTTGTGATTTTTTGACAAGAATTATACTTCAGTCGTCTTGAAAAGCAAATAATGGAGACACTTTGGTTTTTTAAAATAAATATTGCTATAACAACATTCATTTTATAACTGTTGGGTAGATATTAAATCGATGAACAACTATTCCGTGTAAATTAAGCACAAAAATATTTCTTTTTGAACAAAAATTACTTTAGAAAAAAATAAATACTAATAAGTAGCGGTAGGTATATAATTTTTGTTTCCAAAAGTATGAGATGATTTTAGATGTTACTTGTACATTTTTCCGTATACCTAGTTTAGACTTAAATTAGCTTTTATAATTTTGTACTCGAATTCAACAACAAAGCCTAGTTTGTTTTTGAATACGATTTTTTCACTAGAAAACCTGAACATCAATTTGGGGTAATACCTTTACATATCTAACACTTAGCCAACACTGATTTTGTACAAACGGTTTTATCAAAAATTTACACATTTATGCTAAAGGCTTGTCATAGTCCGGTGTTTATTTTTTTTTCTTTTCACATCATCCAAGACCGCTTCAAAATCATTATTAATATGCGAAGATCACAAACTAATTAATACAATTCATAAACCAACCAGAAAAGAAATAAAACACAATTAGATTAAAAACATGCAAGGATCACATTTTGTAGTCAACAATTAAATCTCTCGGTTCCAACTATGAAGGATTCTAATGATTCTAAAGACATTGAATTCTTAACCAATTCTGGGTTATACAACTATTTTCAATGTAAGTTGTAGTAAATGTTTTGTAATAATATGCACTTTTTTTTATTAACACAGTACATGCAAAGTATCAGTACTGTAATTATAGAAAAACACAGAATAATAATAAGGAAAATATTTTTCACCAATTTGGTTATAAATCGTTGTTGTTCGAATCGTTGAAATTTTAATACAAGATAAGAAAGGAATAAATAAAACATTTAATAAGTTTATGAACATTAAAGTAATTTGAAAGTCCTCATGAAGAAAATTTAACCAATAAATTTATTAACTCAAAAAGAGTAGTAAAAGGTGAATAAGATTGTGATTTGTGATCGACATTTTTTAGAAAACCCTGTTTTCTATTCATGGCATGAAGTATATATTTAATTGCAGATATTTTTTGATTTATTTTTGGGGGCCGCATTAATAATTAAAATTTGGTATTGTAACATTTTAGCGAAATGAAAAATTATTTTTATTTTTAAAGTTAATGGTTGGGCTTATGTATTACCCTGTGTTTTTCTATACAAAGTGTGGTTGATACATTACTATAGTAGAAAAGAAAATATCTTGAATATATAATCTGATCTGTACAAACTGTTTTAAAGTATAAATTACTGTACTAATATCGCAGTAGTGTGGTGAGTTATTGAACATTTAAATTTAAATTTTGACACAAATATTATAGTATCATATTTTGAAAAGCAAAACTCATTTGCTAATATAATATTTGTATCAAATAGCTAAACAAATTAATTCAGGCGCTGTAAACAAAAAACCGTTGTATATAATATTATTTATGTATATATTTGGTAAAAATCTGTAAATCTGTCAATAAAATAGTCTCAGGAACTGTTGTGGTAGTAAAAAATAATCAGTAGTAGTAGTTGCTGTAAATTGTGTTGGAACGTTGGCAATATGAATATCAGTCTTATGTTTACCAAATTCTAGGCAAATTTGTACAGAATCTTATTCGAGTTTCGTAACAAGTTTGCTTAGATTTCGTCAGTAATCATTTTTAATACCAGAAATAAAACAGGAAGCACGTACGACTCTTAAATCTATCATAACATTTAAATAACAAGTTATCACCAGCAAAGACTACTGGCGATTGTACAAAAGAACCTCAATCTACTACAAATTAACATAATATAGAACGACGGCCTTTTGACCAGTAGTCACATTTTTCTTTTTTACAATCTACTACTAATATTGCCCCTAATATTAGTTAATGGACACACGCGCGGATTTGCAAAAACGCGCGTTTATAAAATTAAATTTTATTTGTGAATAACGCCACCTAATCTTGGCCGTTTTGTTGAACTAACTCTCGCCTATCGTCACGAGAGAGCGCCGGAGCTTTGAAAAGATCTTGCGGTTCGTCTTCGATCTCTTTAATTCGTTCGCTTTTCGAATCCTCGTCTATAAGTGGTTGTTGTCCGTAATGATCCCGGTTCTTTTCACTTTGCGGCAGCAGGTGGATCATGCTTACCGGTATCGGAAAGCCGGTTCCGAAGTCGGGATAAAAATTTGGTGCGAAAGGATTAAATACCGGTGGTTGAGGTGGAGGTTCTTCCCTGCTGGAAGGCCTCGTGTTCGGTTGAATCGGTTCCGTATCGCGTGGCTCTGATTTGCACGAGTTATTGTTGTTATTACTTCCTAGTCCTAAAAAGTCTGGTGCTCCTGGGCCGCTGATGCAGTCTTTTCGCAGTTGTTCCAGCTTCAAACTCTTACCGTATTTTCCTCTTACGTACATTAACAGGGAATTGTAGGGAATGCCGAAGATCCTGGATGCCTGACTTGTGGTCATTTTCTTGTTCCATACGTGCTGGAGGGCTTCTGTTAGCTCTGCATTCGTCCAAGACCTCGGTGGACCCCCTCGAGGTGCCGAATGCTGTCCTTTTGGTCTTCCCACTTGAAAATTATTAGAATTTTTTTTTTATTAAACATAAGAAAACTTTATAAAATATAAATAAATTACGTAGTATAAGTACCTAACGATTAAATGAAATAGTAATAAGAATTTAATATAAACGGTACCTAGTTCCTTCCTCAAAAAGAACGTTTTCAAATTCCAAATTTAACTATTTGTCTTCTAATAAATAGTACGGTTACATTTTGTTTATATAAAATTGATTAATTGTTATAGTTGATCATTTATCAGAAATGCGATGATTTTATCATGTAAATATTTAATAATAATTTGATAGCGAACATCAGGTTGCATTTTATTTAATAATATGCAAAATTTTGGTTTTGAAGTTTCATACATGTTCTTTATTGCAGGCAAAATAGCAGCTACTAGTAGAAGCACATTACTTTAATTTATTGACTTTAAGTTAATATTGTTTAATATAGCAGACGGTGGCGCTTCGAGTTCAAATATGAATTCAATTCCATACGGATTAAGTATTAAAACTTAAATACTTAACTGCGATCATAGGATATCCAATAGAATATTACAGATTTCTTAAAATTAGGTTATCAATCAAGAGGTTTCGGGTTCGAATTCTAGTAGCATTCAGGGTGTTTGTCTTTCGCTGTTAAACTGGGGCACTGTGAACTTTGCCCCCCCCCCCCGCGTAGTATACGTTTAAAAATAATGCCACAAAGAATAAATCAATTTAAGAATTGCAATTTATTTGGAATATTAATCTCGAATATGTATTATACAGATTGAATAGAGATTTTATCATGTAATAGAATTAGCCTGAAATATACAGGGTGTAAAGTAAAGTTGCATTTTTGCGAGTGCGCCAAAAATACTCCTCATATAAGACTCAACAGTTTTTGTATTCGAAGTTTTTTATTGTCAATAATAAATGAGGAAATTAATTCGCCCTAAACTTACAACCAGAGTCTGTGTACGTGTAGGTTGAAGGCATTAATTAACGTCTACTCCTGAAAATGGTTCGTTAGTTCAAATCTCCTATGTGCCTAACTTCTATTTTTATTGTTTTAATCTTACAGATACAGTTAAATACAAATAGCTTTGCGGTCGAATAGACTGTGGAAGGGTACGATCATAATTGATTTTACTTTTTAATTTGGTTAGCCATGACATGTAATAAATACCATATTGGCGGCGGTTTTTGTGATGTTAAATATTCAGAAAAACTATAAACATTTCATTTTATGAGGCGGGGTCCGCATTGATGACGTAAAACAGTATTGGGATGGAGGTAATTGTTCTTATTATTATTGTCTATAGAAACGTATTGCAACCACATTTACTAATTAGTAGGGATAGGATTTGTATGCACTTTAAAATGTCAAAATATGCATGCATTAATGCACTATAAAATGCTGAAATATGCATATAAATATGCCTTTAAAATTAGCAGTATAGGCATTTCAAAGTCCTTTCGAAATATGTATTTAAAAAAAACAAGAAACTTAGTTTTCAGTTTATTACCAAAATTAATATTACAATAAAAAAAGTGGAGGTGCAAACCTCCCCTGGACTTTCCCATACTAAAAATAAACATTCGTTTTTGGTATTCAACAGTATTGTTCGCGACAACCGATAAACTAAACTTGAAAATTAACACAAGTGCCGATTGTGTTCATCTGCGCATGTGTGATTATTTATATTCATAGGCTGCTAGGATTAACCAGCGACAAGGAATTCCCGTCCCGCGCATGGTCACTTGAACATATCGGCACTTATAAATTTCACCCTACACTGTTTTAAAGTTCAAAATTCACGAATTTCTCATCAACCGTACATTTTAGCCATATGAATACATTATACTATATGATAGACAATTAAATTATGCATTCAATTATATAATAATATACAGGGTGCTTCATTTAAAATAACAAAGTTGCTTATTGTACTGTGGAAAGTAAACGCCCTGTATACGTGATATACACTTAGGAAAATGCAGAATTATATACTGAACAACTTTTACATTTAAACTTCTTTCATATTTTGACTAATAAAGGCGCTATAGGAGCATCAAGTTTCGATTTTCAAAACCTCGTAGAGGGCGCCACAGTGGAATTCTGGCGTTCATCAAAAAACAAAAATGTAGCTAATACCAAGCTGCATAAGTATAGAAAATTTAAACAAATTCCTTAGACCAGTTTTTTTGTAATAATTTTTTAAAAATTTCAAAATTTTTGGAAGAGCGCCGTTGCGACCGTTTTTGGAGTTAGTAAATAATTTTTTTTCTTGGTGTAGTACAGCCAAAGGGCTTTCAAACAAGTTATTGCGGAACCTGATCAGATAACTGGTTTTTGAGTTACGGGGCGTTAAAGTCGAAATTTTGAAAAATTCATAGCGACCGCCATTTTGAAGTTAGAGAGTCCGGTAAAAAACTGTTTCCCTTGAATTATGCCCTTCTTTCATATCCCATACTCAGATTTTCAAAATTCCGCTTCTGAAAAAAATGATACCAAAAAAACATGTCTAACTTCCGCTTCCGGTTTCGGATTTTTTTGAAAAGCTTATTTTGTCGATGAATTTTCGATATACCCCTTCATTTAAAATTTCTTCAAAATCGGTTCACTAGTTTTTGCGTTACAGGCACACACACGGACACACACACAGACAGACATTTTTTCTAGACCACTTTTTTGGGTTCCTGGGGACCCAAAACACGTATTTCCGCGAAAATCTCGACTTCGAAAATTTTCATGATATCAATACTTCCCTATACCAGTAGTGGTATGGGAAAGTAAAAAAGGGTAGATAATTTTTCCTGAGAGTGGATTCGTCGGGCATCAACGACATTTTTGATATTTCTTCCAAAAAACTTTAAGTGGGATTTTCCAAGAAATATTTGGGAACTTTCTATTAAATATGAAATTTAGTTGGCATCCCTTTAAGATACTTTTTTATAATAGGTACCTAGTAGCTTAAGTGCCTCATTAAAATTTAAACTTAAATCTTTTCGTAGAATTGATGAAGAAAACAAAGCAGAAAAAGAAATTTAAATTAATTTGAAATTTTGAAAAATGTTACATAAAATGCATGAACTCTCCGAAAAAGTGCAAAAATATGCATTAAAATTCGAATGTGCCGAAATATGCATGCATTTATAAAAATCTCTGAAATATGCATTTATATGCACTTTCAAATTCACATATGTGGTTCACATGACCACGAAACATGTTTATTTTTAACTCTGCATATGTTTACTACAAGCAAAAAAAACAAGCAAATGCATACAAATCCTATCCTTGCTAATTAGTATTATACAACTAGAAGAGCTCATTTTGACAACCTGTTAAATTCCATTAGATATTCTATGATTATAGTTGGAAATAGCTTCCGTAATCTGTATGTAAACTTTTGGCTGCCATAGCTGATATACTGAATGGACAGATCATGTTTATTTATGTATAATTAACAGCAACAATCTCTTGAATATTGCTAGTTTTTATGATTTCTAAGAAATTTGTTTACTGTGTTCTTTACTTTACTCAAAATACAGTGGTGTGTGAGAAGTCCTACATTAATGAAGGGGAAAATGGAAGCAATTAATTATCAACTTCATGAGAAACAGTTCAACAGAAATTGAACGATCTTTGGTTCGTGGATGCGCGGTGGTAAAAATTAGAGAGAACACAATCGGCCGTGTCGCTGGTTGCTTAAACAGTTCTCTCTTGCTCGTCTACGCAATTTTTGTTGAACTGTATATTATACAGCGTGTCAGTGACTCGGGGGCTATAGAGGTTAAGATAATTTTAATTTGAAAATGTCTGATAAACATAATATGTCTCAAACCCAATCATAACTAAGTTGCAGGAAGTGTATTGCGTTTTTTAATAACAATTTTAAAACCAATGAATTGGAAGGAGATTTAGTTACTTGACCACCAAGATCACCTCATCGTAATCCTCCTGGCTACTATTTCTGGGGATGCATGTAAAGTCGAGTGTATGCAGAAAAATCATGTACGAGGGTAGGGATAAACTTATTAATAAGATTATGGCCATTATAATATATTATAACTTTTGGTAATTAATTACATTATCTGTTTTGCATGCGCATTTCTTTAAAATTGTTGTTATTACTAAAAGTTTTAAATCTTTTAATTACCTTATACAAATAAATTTATTAAAATGTTATCACTTAGGAAGAGTGGTGTACTCATTCCACCACAATATAAAAAAATTTAAAGGTAAGATTTTTTTGAGGTAATTTTCCTTCACTAACTTTTTTTTATCAATTTCAATTAAAGATAATATGCTTTATAAAAAAAATTCAAATAATTCAAGACTTTGCATTTGATTGTGGGTATTCAGGATAACTTGGCAACAAATACTGTTTTGTATTCGTGATTTAGTTGCCTATTTATAACAATAGGAAAAAGGAATTCCAAAACTATGGTATTATGAATTTCAATGCAAATATTGAAAATCATTTAAAATATCGTTTCATTTCTTTGAAACTGAAAACAATTTACTTTGTAGTGTTCACTATGTTCGTAATTTTTATGACGTAGGTACTACTAAGTACCATCATAAAAAAACATTAAAGTCACTAGTGACAAATGAGCATGTTTTGGATTGTGAATTTAACGCGCGCAGTTAAGAGTAGCTACTTCTCGTTTTTCAACATTTTCCTGTAGATAGAAACACTCGCGAATTTGAATTTTTAAGTTTGCAAATAGAAAATTGTAAGTTGTGAGTTGTGAATTGTTTGAATAGCGACAGAAGATCAATACATTACATTTTATTAAAATAAAAAACTTACTTTTCTTTTTAACAAAAAGCTGAGAATCTGGAGTATTTCTAGGATCCGCCATTTCGAGAAGTGGGTTTCGACATCCATCCAAGCCAGGTGGAAATAGGCCAAGGGGAGAATCCAAACCGAAAACTGCAATAGCAATAATAATTAGTACAAAACAAATAAATTTATTCTTGTTATAGCAGCAGCTAATAGATGAAACATTCGTGTCATCGTATATTTTATCTTATAATAGACTATAATTGATAGTGGCAGGTTACTTATACATAGAGACGTTAGTCACGAAATGATGGGGATAATTTGAAACAGGTACATATTTGAATAATAAATGCCCCTCTTATTGTTCACGTAAACGAAATCGAAAACAGTTTTGTGGGGTTAAACGATTTTATTAAAAAATGAAATCATTTTTAATGTACGAAATTTCGTGTCATTACACGATAGGTACACTTTGGAAGCGCTGAAAAATTTAGTATCTCGTGAAGAAAGTCTGTTTATACAACGAAGTACATCGAAAGTTTCGGGTTTTAACCAACACATTTAAGATATCAAACTTGTAAAAAATTAAACAGCCTACCAAACTTCCAGAAGTCGAAACGTATATCACTACTTTAAAATTGTGTCAACTATAAATATTAAATAAATACACACTTCTCTTTGTTTTGTAGACAGTGTTGAAGTACTCCACAGAACTTCTTTCTCCAAAGAATTTAATTTGTTTCTAATTTACAAGTACGTACCCTAGTGATCAGGTGAAGATACACAAGTACATCGAAATTCTTTTAATTACGTGAGTATGTGTTTAATTATTGACAGTACTGTGTACATTTGTAACGAAAGTATTAAAGTTTCTATAAAAATTTAGAAATGTCTAAAAACTGTACGACAAAATTAAAGCAAGTCATTCTACTTACTTGGGCTTTTAAAAATACTACAAAATAATGTCGAAGGGGTGTTAAAATCAGAAATTTTGATTAAATATGATTAAAAATTTTATACGAAAATAGGACAATCGTGTAAAGTTGCGACTCTCTTTGGCTATTTCCCAACCCTTTTTTGTAAATTGATCCATTTTATTATTAGCTGGCAGTTATCCATTTCTTAAATAAAATTAATTTGCTATTTCGAATATCTGATTTTTCTAATTAGATCAGGGGGTTCGTCAATTACCAACTTGAAATATTCCGAATCACACACGAAGATTTAATTTTCCCAGAAAAAGTGTACCCCCTTGTCTTGTGAGTTTTCAACTCGCGGCTTTTGTAGGCCAGGTTAAATGCCGAACATTGTTACCGCTGTTCTAGGGAGGTCCTTTAAACGCAAATTACTATAGAAAAATTATAAAAGTTATTTTTATTGGGGGGTGAACGATTGGAATAAAAGAAACACAAAAATTTCACATACACTAAAAAACGACTAAAAACGCATTTTAGAAAGCAGAACAATGCGAAATCTTGTTTCTTCAGGTCAGCACCAAGATCGGTAAACTTTTTTGCATGTTTAATGTTCAAAGAATATCAACCTCATATAAGTACTAACTAAATCAAAGGAAATCTAAAATCGAGCAACAGTGTTACAATGACATTTTTATTCTGGATTGTTTGGTATACGTGGTTTGAAAGGACCTATAACCGAATGTCTGTGAGTCTGTAGCATTAAAAGTGTCTTTGAAATATTCATGAATTTTTCAGAATTTTACAGAAAACGGTTTTTTTATTTGCTACAAAGATTTATAATTATGCGGTTTACGTTTCAAAATAGTTAAACTACATTTTCTATATCATCATTAAGTTTTGGTAAATTCTGTAATTCCGTCAACTTAAATTATACACAACGTCGCCGTGAAGAAGTTTCAATTTAGTTTTGGAACAGTGGATAAACTTTTTTTATTATTTATTTTCCTTATTGATCATTTATATCGTTAGAATATACGTAAGAGCGAGTTAGAAGCGTTATAAAAATGAAATTTACATTAGACTTGTGGAATTATTTAACACATTTCTGAGTATTCCGAAAAAGCTATTTTAAATAAACCATACCACTATTATATAAATTATAAATGTTAAATAAAATATCGATTTCAACGGGAAATAACAAGATTTATTCGTTTTATACGTATTTCGGCATCAATGTGCCATTGTCAAAAGCTATATAAAATATTACAACAAATGCAAAAATATAGTAACTCCTTGATTCTATTATTTTAACACTGCGTGAAGCAGCTGGCCCCAGTCAACCCGTCGGAGGTCAGTCGCTTATCAGTGTGTTTTAAAATATATTTATTCCAAAATCTTCAGTAAAGGAGAATCTAAGAGATCAATTTGCTCATTCATTAAAGGTATGTTGTTTTTTGTGTGTTTATAAATTTCAAAAGCTTCCAAAATATTTAATTTATTTTTGTTATCAGAAAAGTGTAAAAATTTAATTGTATTATTAGATGTTAATGTGTGATTTTGTTCTAACAAATGTTTAGCAAAATTTTATTTATCTGCATGTTTATATTTGTAACAACGGATATGTTCTTTTTGCCTAATACTGAAATTTCTAATTGTTTGACCTATATACAGGGTGATTTTAAAATGTCTCGCCAAACTTTGAGGTATTATTCTACACACCAAGTGTGTAAAAAGAAAAATTATAAATTAGCTATTCAAAAAGTTTATTCCATTAATAACACTGATAAAACATTAAAATACGTTTCAATTCCATATTTTGGTAAAATTTTAGAAAAGATTGCTAAAATTATAAATAACACAAATAAATATAAAGTCATTTTTAAAACAAATAAAAATATTCTATACTCTCTTTTCAATGCTAAAGACAAAATTAATGATTTGCTAAAATCAGGTATTCATAAATTAAATTATTCACATTGTGATTCAGTATATATAGGTCAAACAATTAGAAATTTCAGTATTAGGCAAAAAGAACATATCCGTTGTTACAAATATAAACATGCAGATAAATCAAATTTTGCTAAACATTTGTTAGAACAAAATCACACATTAACATCTAATAATACAATTAAATTTTTACACTTTTCTGATAACAAAAATAAATTAAATATTTTGGAAGCTTTTGAAATTTATAAACACACAAAAAACAACATACCTTTAATGAATGAGCAAATTGAACTCTTAGATTCTCCATTACTGAAGATTTTGGAATAAATATCTTTTAAAACACACTGATAAGCGACTGACCTCCGACGGGTTGACTGGGGTCAGCTGCTTCACGCAGTGTTAAAATAATAGAATCAAGGAGTTACTATATTTTGCATTTGTTGTAATATTTTATATAGCTTTTGACAATGGCACATTGATGCCGAAATACGTATAAAGCGAATAACTCTTGTTATTTCCCGTTGAAATCGATATTTTATTTAATATTTATTATTTATGTAATCATGGATTTCAACAAAGTGACGCTTGAGAATGTCAATACATACCACTATTATTTTATAAAATTTGATATCAAAGTTTCATTGTAAGTTTCAATAAATTTTAATTTTTCAGCCATTACCTCCCTATAAGTCTTTGAATTCCTAATAATAAGTTGATAAATTGATTCAAACTTTTTAGTAGTAATAATCTAATAATTCCGGTGGTTTAATTATTGTGATTTGTAAATTGCAATACCTAGCTTTCTTTATTTTGTAGAATAGTAATTCTTTTAATTTTTACCGTCGCATTTAAATCAGCTATGTAGTTTCAAATACGCGCAAAAGGTTTTAATTCTTTATTTAATTATTTTCCAATACTTTGAAGACACGATTTTTATCATGAGAATACAGATGGTATTTTGAGAATTTCACGAAAAACTTTTTAATTTTCTGCGATTTCCTGTCCCAAAAAATTGATCTTACTAAGTTTTTAAAAGCTCCAAACTGAGGCTAAAATTGATTATTTTGGTACCACTTAAAAGCAAACCACTTTCTAATTATGTAAATAAACCATAAAAAGAATTTCGTTTTTAGAATTCGGTGTAATGGGAGCAAAGAAACTATTTTTGATTATACTGTTTCTGAAATTCTGTAATTCTGTAACTCAATTTTTCTACAACCATTCATTACCTACTACCGTTTTGATAATTATATGGGAATATAGTCAATAGGTATTGCTTATAGTTGGTAATATTGCTAGAAAAAGATACAAGCTGAAAGATAATGTGTTAAAAGTTCCTAAAATGTATATTGGGTTTCCAAGCTTACCTGCAAAGAAAAAGCAATATAAAAAGTTGTATCACTTACATTTGCTATGTGGAGAAGTCATTGATAGCGCAGAAACAGACGGCATCGGTGGGAAAGGCAATGGCGAGTGACTGTCCATCTCGTGATGTAAATTAAGTACAGGTGGCACTGAAAGCGGAGGTGAATGTCCATATCCTTTGTCGTGCGTAATACTTAAATCCAATTCTGGACTTCCAGAAATATCTGGGGTATGAATTTTTATTTCTTTAGGTTTTTCCATATCTCGATAAGGTTTCTTCATACATAAATTTTCTGCCGTTTCTTCCGCCGGCGAGGAAGATTTCATTGCGTTTGTAGAGAGATCTTGGGCGCCACATAACTCACCGGATCTCCTTCTAGGTCTTGCTTGTTTTCTTCGAGGAAGTGGTGATTGACAATCTTGCCTTGGCAACAGCGATTCCGCAAACGTCAAATGAGACATGTGGGGTAGTTTCACAGGTGGATCGAAATTTGGTCCAGGAAGGGGAGTAAAAGGGGACACTCTTTCAACTGGTGTTGTTCCTGTTGTTGCTTGGTTTGGGAAACGTCCTCCTGGATAAAAACCACGCTCGTAATCCATTGGAGACGTCGACGGCGTAGGAGTTTGATTGGTAACAGAGCTGGATTCTTTATCGACCCCAAATTGGTCTTGATGGGCTAAACCACGGACTTGTAAACTTTCGGCAGCTTTAATAAGACTTTGTAGCTGCTCCTGTCCGACGCTTATTTCACCTTTGTACATAAAGTCAACTATCGCTTGAACCTCCCATCCACTGAAGTCTTTCAGGACTATAACGGGATGCTTGCATGGATTCTCAGAAAATATCCTTTGGAAAAACGGCGAGCAGGCACTCAAGACGACTTTATGAGCACGGACTGACGTTTCGGCACATACTAACGTTACATCGACAAGCGTTTCTGCTTGTAGCAGTGCGTCAAATGCGGACAGAATATGACTTTGATGGTTGTTCCATCTTAACGAGTAATGTGATTGGGACATTTTCAAATGATTGTTCGTCGCTGGTGTCACATGTGGGGCTTACTCTTTTTTCTAAATTTTGAATATCTGAAAAATAAATTAAATTTACATTAATCAATATTCGATGTACCAGGAAGTAGTAGGGAAGAGTAGAAAGTAAAACAAAAATAGTTAGAGCAAATAAATGCAATTAGGAACATATCTATTAAATGGCATCCAGAAAAAGTATGCATGCATTTATTATTAACACATTCTTTATCACCTATACTATACATAAATGCGTACCATATTTAACTCTTTCAAGTTTGTGTTTCACGTGCGATATGGTAAAACAACAGAGAATTGAAAAATCTATTTGTTTTTTGTAATATTTGAATATTTCTGTATACGCATTTCACAATAAATGTATCATGCATCTGATGCACCTATGGCATATAAACATAACATTACATAAATGTTAGCAGCGATAATGCAAAAGACCGTGCAATGAACAAAAGGAAATTTTGGATTGCGAAGCGTATGAATTTCAGTAAACAATGAGACAAAGTGTAGCTTCAATTTTATTTACTACATTTACAATTTTCTTTCTTGATATCAATAATTATAAACATTTTATTATTTTATGCTGTTTTTGTAGGATAGGCTATAGATAGGTTTTAGGTTTGGGATCGTTTTAATTTGCTTTAAAAATACATAGGCAGTATATGTTAAGCGGGTCATTAAAAATATCTGACACTTGTAAGTCATGTAGCTTAGACCAAGTCCACACCAAAGTAACACAGGGAAACATTTTTTTGTTGCAGGTTACCGTAAACATTCTGTCCATACCAATACAACTCATTCAGTCACAGTATCATCGTGTTTCTGCAACAAGAAACGTTCCGTCCACATCAGTGTAGTGTGTGTTTCAATGTTCGCCGTTGCTAGCTCCACGGCTGACATGGATATAATTCTGACACAAGATCCACGGCATTACGTCATTGTCAAGGGGTGACGTCATTAATTCGGCGGCGCGAATACGAGCTGCACCTACTGTGCATGTCCGGGGACTTAAAATTATTCTATTATGAAAGTTTCAAACATTGTCATATTTTAAATTGATTTTTAATTAATTTAATGACAAATAAAAAATACTAGAGTAAAGTTTCTCAAAGTCCGATCGATTGATTTTGTTTGTAGTTAATAATTATTATCATTAGATTTCTCAGTCGCCCCATGATAATGACGTAATGTCGTGGATTTTGTGTCAGAATTATATCCACGTCAGCCGTGGAGCTAGCATCGACGTTCAATATTCGTAAAAAATGTGGTGCGATTATCAGGCAGCAATGGCTGCAATTGTTATAATTTTGAAAAAGCAGAAAAAACGAATCGGTAAATGTTTTACTAATCCGATTCTTTTAGAAAGAAATTTTTCTGTCGTCCACTTGAACGGTATGTTTAACTTTTTTTATGAACGATAAACTAAACACAACTACGCAACACCTGTGCGTAGCACTCGTCGCTGCACACACGTGTCCACACTGCATTTGAGAAACAGAAATGTTTACCAAACGTTTATGGATTTTCTTTCATATTTACCGCTAAATATGGAAACAGGTAACTTGTAAGAACATTTGTTTGTGCAACCATAAACAATAAAGAACATTAAGAAACTTTCAGAAACATTTAGAAACAAGTTTCAGGAACAAGCAACATAAACACAATGTTTCTATGTGTTGCTTTCGGTGTGGATGTAACAAAAACAGAAAACTTCACAAATCGATATTTTTCAAATGCTTATCATGTTTATTACTTAGCGATTAAATAATCACCTTTTTTGAATGTAAATTTATTGAAAAATACGTAGAAACAATAAAATTATCAGAAATTTGCAAAATGCTATTGTTGTAAATGTATTCTTCCTCCAGTACAAGAGGTTGGTTGTGGCATCTGTACAATGGTTGTTGTCTGTTGGAAATGGTTTTGATAGTATGTTTATTAGTAGAACTCGGGTTATGTCCAAATATGATATCTTGGAAAAATTTTTGTAACATTAAAATGCTTTTGTTTCTACACGAACGTGAGATAAACTTTAATTTGTTTATCCTGCATATTTTAAAACATTTTGATGCATATTTTGCATTTTTGCCTATTCCTCTATTAATATGGGACTTTTTGCTTATTTCGGTAATTTGGTGCATATTTTTAAAATTTATGGTTCATTGTACTAATTTTAGTATAGAATATAGAGCTATAGTAAATTTTTTTCTGTTTTCAAGGTATTTTAGGAAACCAGATTCTTAAAATATTTTATGATTGTGAAGTGTTCAAGTATCTGATTTTACCTTCTAGTTGATACCACAACGGAGGATTGGGGTTAAAACAAAAAAGAGTATTTACAATACTTCTGTATAGTAGAACTGTAACCGTAATGACACGTAAAAGGGTCTTTTGCAAGAAATCGTTTTGTCAGTTTTCGTTAGCTATTCCAAGAAAACACTAAATTATTAGTGGTGGGAATATTTTCTATTACGAACTTTAACCCGATGCACTGTCAAACTAAAAGGATAAAAGAGTTTCCCAATGTGTTTTGTAGAGCATGTCGCAAATCAGTCAGCGCATTTTATGTAAAAATGATCATTTTTACCACATTTTAAAATCTCGGAAAATCGTAATTTATTAAAAAAAACAAAAATGAAAATTATTAATAAAATAATGTTACTTTTGATGTTATGTAGAAATAAATATTCATCGACCGTGAGGCCGAGTTAGACAACCCATCGAATATCGTAATATTATGCGAGTTACGATAAGAATATTGTACAACGTTTTATCTACCTTCATAAAGTAGAATATTAAATATTTTCATGACTTTTTCTACACTTCTTAAAACAAGAGTCGACTGATTCAGTTTACACCTAAATGACGTTTGTTTATTTTTAAGGCTTATTTGACGTTATCAGAAATGTATTATGAGCTAAAGCACGGATTTTATGCAAATGCATGTTCTAAAATATTGATATGCCAACATAATGCTTTCGTATGTATCCGTATCTGATGAAATGCAATTAAATGACACCAATTTCATTTTGCATATATTGCATATTTCGGCATCTTAAAGCATATATTTATGTTAATTGCATATTTGCTCATATTTATGCAATTTAAATTATAAAAAACTAAAATATTATTTAAAAAAATTTTTTTTAGTCGACTACGATAAAAACAGCGGTTTTACGTATCTTTTGACAGCCGAAAAGTGTCAATTTGTAGTAGGCATTTGTCAATTTCTATTTTGCGGCCGAAAAAGATCTTTTTGTGCCTCCGGTCGGCATCACTGAGTTTCTGCATCGCGAAATCCGCCAGAAACAGAGCTTTTGCCGGCCTAGGCCGGCAAAAGTAATTATTTTAAGTTATTAGTTGGCTGCATCGGCTCAATCTGTCAAAGTCAAATTTATGCATCGCGGTCGGAGGCGATCAAACAAATAAATTAGCAAAATTTTACAAAAATATGATTACCTATTAGAGCCACTGTGGTGATTTGAATATAATCTTTAATATGCGCCGGTGTATCCATTATTAAATCAAAGATAATGAAATTTAGAAATAAACGTCAATGGAAATTGTAAGAAAATAAATGAATTAAGTTTAATGAATACAAGGAATCTTGATTTTAAAATCATAAAAAAAATTCCTAATACTAAATTTTAAATGTAAATTTAATTTATTTAAACAAACATCGGCACAAAAAATCTTGTGTATTACACGTCCAGAAACAGTTTTGCGAGTGCTCCTACTTGCAGGACTCGGCGTTCCGCCTCGCCCTGCAACCTTACTCGCACTCGCAAATGTGCTGTTTCTGGCCTTGTGATACAAATAACTATTTTCGGCCGCAATTTGTTTTTTTTCGGCTGTTTTTACTTTTTCGGCCGCTGATTTATAATTTTTTAGTCGACTATGATAAAGGTCACGTGACCAAATGTCATTGGAATATTTAGATAAAAATTTAAATTTGTTAATAAAATTTGTAATATTCGCCTAAAAAATGTTGTTTGCACCTCTGCCAAAAAGTCCTTTTTCATCCTTCCCTGTTTTCTGGTCTCGGCTTTGCCTCGACCAGAAAATCAGTCGCGGCCGAAAAAGATTCACTTTTTGGCCTTGATACAAAAATAACTATTTTGCTACATACCTCATGGGAAAAAAATGAAACTTTATACCTATACACCTTATACATATTTCCCTTACTATGCGTGCATGTATACCCGCATATTTTTAATATATTTGGTGCATATAAATCCGAGCTATGTTTATTAATATTGTAAATAATTAGTGCTCTATTTAAAATAGACTACCTACCTGATATACATTTTTCAAAATGGATTTTAATTTAATGGGATTATTGTATACTCGTATGTTCGCTATTTACTTGTTCTTGTTTGTATACAGGGTGATTTCTAACGTACGGAGGAAACTGAAAGGGCAAGTAGAGGGGACCAAAACATAGTTTTTTTTACAATAAACTTTTGATCAAAATGGAATAACAAGAAAGTTACAACAGTTTAAAGTTCTTATAAACTTGAGGACTTTTTTAATGAAATACGGTAATTATTTACGTTTTGAATTCAACTTTTGTATATTTGTAAGTTAATTAAACAAAATTTAGTAAAAATTTTTATAAGACGAAAGTTATGGCTATTTAAAGTGTTCTTGAAAATATTCAGTTATAGGTGTTTGTTTATTGACAGCCGCTGATTTACATAATCTGATCATGTAGGTAAGTCAAAATTACAGGAGCAATTTATCAGATTGTGTGAGAAGTGTTTCTGATGAAAAATCGAATACAATAAGCTCAGCGGTACTCAAAACGTGGGCGTTAAATTATAAGAACTTCAAATTGCTGTAACTTTCTTGTTATTCGATTTTGATCAAAAGTTTATTGTAAAAAAAAATTATATTTTGGTCTCCTCTAATTGTCCTTTCAGTTTCCTTCGTACGTTAGAAATCACCCTGTATACATACAATCACTTTTACAGCATTTTTGTGTAAATTGGACGTAATAGCAAATTACTTCTACTTAGTTGCGGCATAGCTGTAATATAAAACTTTTTCTGTTCCGAAAGCGCAATAGGCAACCAAGTTAATTGGGTAGACTGGTCAAGGGTTGAAAAAATCTTTGCGAAGCAATTGGAACTAATATTAATAAACAGATTCTTTAGCTATTTTCTATACTTAATGAACTTCACAATATGATTTTTTATCGAATCAATTCCATAAGTAAAAAAACTGTAAGTAAGTAGAAAAACAATTTGAACAACGTGTGATACGTTTTGTTTTTATTTTGAGTACCTACATTTTAGGGGTTGCAATTTCTAAACATATAGGGGCCCAAGATAATGAGCTCATGAATGGGGATCTCGTAAACGGTAAGCAATAGAAATTCGCTTAAATAAGAAAAAATCTTCAGCGTATTGAGGACTACTACGGCCACCATTCAAATTCTATAATTTATCTTCAGTTTTCAATATAATAATCAAATTACACAAGGAAATAGAAAACTGAAAATTTAAGATGTTTTGAGCCTGTACTGAAAACTGCGCAAAATGTACAAAGAAAGCTGCAAGGAGTCCAAGAAGCTTTTTCCAGATATATATTTCCTAAAGACGTTTTGGTAATTGGCTCGTATATAATTGGAATGGTGATCGTAATAGTTCTCAATATGCTGAACATTTCATTTAACCGAATTTCTATATTTTACTGTTTCCGAGATCCCAATGCATGAGCTTTTTATCTTCGACACCCTGTATATGTTTTTGTATAACCTTCTATATTGAAGGTCTGATAAAGCTCCCGTTTTTTCTTTTACAAAAATTAACTCCGATTCCCTATTAACTCGAATAAAAAGCATCCTGGCATATTCTGGAAAAATTGAATCAAATGTCATTATAAAACAATGAAATTCTACTGGAAGTTAGTTAGTTGCAAACTTTATGATTTTGCATGTGAGTTATTGTTAGTTATACAAATAGAATCAAATATACGTAACTTTCGAAATACAGTAACAGTCATAACACAAATCATTTAAACAATTAACCGATCAAAATTCATATTAAATTCTAAGAATACGAAACTCATATGAATTCGGTCACGAAACAACGAGCACAACATGCAAGCTCGAAGTCGCGTGCGTATGTGACATATTCACTCACGTACATAATCGCTTAGCGACGATTCAGCGAGAAGGGTAGTCTTGCTGCGCGCCGAATGATTTCGCAAAGAAAACTGAAGAAAATGCGGTCCGCCACCCTCGCTTGACCACAATATATATCGCAGTTTAGTAGAATTTCAATATTTACCAAATGAGTTATTTAAATGTTCTCTTACCATATACATTCTTTAGTCGTTAAAAGTACAGCAACGAGTCTTAAAAAGGTTAATAATATGGAAATCGTTTGCAGTATAAATTCCTCCACAATCAATTTCCATAATTTGTTAGTTTACCTTCTCCTTAATTTTTAATCATGGATTTTTTATTTATATCATTTTCAGACATGAATCTATATTGATGAACGTATACAGAAGGTAATAAAGAATTAAAAAAAAAGATATTTACGAGCTAATGTTATATTAGAAGTCGCTTAAGTATTATTTATTCTTATGTTTTCTTATTGAAGATCAACAAAGCTGCTGTACATAAAATACTAAATATTGTGTGCAAGAAAGTATTCGAAAACATGTCAGGTTTTCTTAGTTATTGATTATTTTAAATCAATTATTTGTTTATTTTTATTACTAGACTGGTTACGTCGGGTCTTCTAAACCTAAGAGTTTCTTTTAATTGAAATAACGTTGGCTTTGTGTTCTACGCTAATTAAGTTCACAGTTTTAGAAATGTTCCTTTTCGATCCTGGTAGGAGTAGCAAAATAGTCAAAATAGCACGCAAGTTAAAGGTATAACCATTAAAACGTTTAAACCAATCCATTTATGTTAAAGTGGTTGAGCCGCAGAAGCAGGTCATGTAAATCAAAGTATATTTATCTTTTTGTATTTTCGAAACATCATTTCAATGAATTTTAATAAATTATAAGGTATAATATATTTAACTTATTTTAAGAAGTTTGACTTACTTTATTTATTTGTTTTTGTATTATAATAGAAATTAACAGCGGCGGAGTATGCCCATAGCAGCACCGTGGGAAGTAAGCAACAGTCGCCCTACGGAATCCAATCTCATCCATAGTGTCATTAAAACTAACAAGAACCCTTCCGTTGTCAGCAGAATAAAGAATTAATTTAAATTTTGACATTCTAGATCAGGTTGTCCATTGTTTTAATCACAATAGTTCTTTCAATCCGTTTGTAAAACTTTTAAAAATTAATAGAAAGTGGTATCGTACGCGTTATGTTGTATATGAAAGTATTATTTTAATCTATATTTTTTGCATGCTTTTCTTTTGTATTGTGTGTTGTATTTAATTGCTATGCAAATTAAAATAGTGGTGATTCACTGTTAAAATACTTTGAATGTTGAACTATTTGTAGGGTGCTTAACCTGGTCAGCTTAAAATTAAAGATTACTTTGTCACGACAGACTTGTAAAATGAATGATTAGATTCGCAAAAAACAAAGTGTATTAATTGTGGGAGTGTAAATGAATTACAGCGTATAATTGTGTCTACTACTTGGAATTATACTCAAACTGTTGAAATAATTTGTGAATTATTCTTTAGTTTAGTACCAGGTGATCCGTAATGTGGTATAGTTCTAGCTTAGATGGGAATTAAAACTTTATTAAAGCATTGGTGCATAAAGTATTACTTTCCTTCCATGGTCATTTTTGGAAAAATGAATATCCTTAGGCAGGAATGTATTATAAACCAATAGAATTTAAGATTTGTTTAAAAATGAACCAATCACGGGGATGTTTCTCGAATATACTTTCTTGTTCATTGTAAACTGACCAATTGCACTTCTCTAAATGGGTATATTCCATTTGGTGTTTCGGCTTCCCATTGGCTGCGATACGATAGTATCTCTAGCAACAGTAAATTATAAAAAATGATCTTATAAAAGAATTTTTTCAAACGTCAGACTCATTTTGAGTTTGTCAGGATCAATTAAAAAAAGTACGAAACTTTCAACTTCGTGGTACCTATACTCTTGGATTACTTTTGTCATCGTAATAGGTAACGAAAACCCAGACTGCTCTGACAACAATAATATTGAAACTGAAGGCTTGCTTACCGATAGTTTGGTATGAGTGCCATAATTCATAAAAGGAGACCATGGAAAGAAAAACTTTTGATATAAATTTATGTGGTTCCATTAACGCCCACACTGTCAATTGTGATTATCAGTAGTAATATCATAAGCGCGCTTTCGTATATTCGAATATACTTTACGCGATTTCTATTCGAAATTGAGATTGCCATGCAAAGTTCCCGAGAGCTTGCTCGAGAGATATTTCATAATCGCAACATCAATTGAGAATAGAAAGAGGAAAAAGTATTTAGAATATACGGAAGTGATCGAATGATATTTGTCACGATTATATCACGAATTTTTTAGTTCATTTTGACTTATGAAAAAATTAATTTATAAAAAAAATCAATTATTGTTATGTACGGTTGCTATAGATATCATCGTATCACAGCCAATAGGAAGCCGAAACACCAAATCGAATATACCGATGGACCAAGAAGGTATATCCGAGATGTCCCGCCGTGATTTATTCATTTAAAAAAAATTAAATCCTATTGTCTGTAATATATGAGTCATATAATCTCTAGTAGTATCAAAAGAGCGTTTTCGTATATTCGGATATACTTTTCCGATTTTTCTTCGAAATTGATGTTGCCATTAGGAAATACGCCCGAGAGCTTGCTCGAGGGAAACGTATTTAGAATATAGAAAAGTGATCGAATGGCCCTTTCAATTATTTTGATTATTTACACACTGGGTAGTCTGTTAGAAATAAGATTGTTCTGAGCATAAAGTTCCAGTCAATCATCTTCTTCAAGTATTAAGTCTATTGGCTTGTTATTACGACATCACGTGTTACAGTTCTTTCCACCTTCTTGTTACCTCCATCCGTCGGTATGTAGTCGTGTTTTTGATCTGCATTGATCTTTTCTGTTGTATGTTCGGAGCCTCTAAGGGCTAGTATTTTGGTTAAACCGTGCGATTATGTTAAGTTTGTATAGTCTTTTTGGAGATATTTTCCGTCGATGCTATTACTATCTGCCTATCTGGTCATCGGTAAAGTATGAAGTATTTTTCTGTTTATAATATAGTCGTAATATAGTCATTCGTTAGGTAACTTGGTCTATATTAAAAGGTACATTTAATGCCGTTCAGATTTTAAAAGTGCAAAATTGCGCCTGTTTCTAAATGAAAATAGCTATAATTACAATACAATAATTATTCTGTTTTACGTCATAGCAAGAATTGAAATTAATCCATGTGAAAATGAGCATGTGACCAAGATATTAGATATTACCAACGACAGTGTTGTTAACTTTGTATTTAAATAATTTATGAGTGAAAAACGATAATATATGAAAATTGATACTAAAATTACATACTATTCTTACATGCTTTTCTCTTCAAATACAAGCATATTTAATTATGTAATGATACATGCAAGTTAGCCTTTTTATTAGCTTTGTTCTAGTTTTCCTCCATTTCTATCCTAATAATTTTTATTAATAATGGAAACCAGTAACGACCAATAACTAAATATTTTAATCGGTTGTAGGAAAGTTTTATACTACCTGGAAATTAAGTTGGGGTATTATAACAACCGTCCTCCAATATTTTGGTGGTTACTTTTTTAAGCGTTTAATGTTTTAATACAATTTCAAGCAACTAAACCTTATAATCACATGTTAACTTTAATTAGTTTAATTAATATTTCATTAGCATTTAGGCGCAGCCTAGTCAGATGGGATTAGTCACATACATTTTTTGTTTATTAGTTGACCTTACTTGGCTTTATGAAATTTTAAACTGTAAAAAAATATTATGGTGGGTAGATAAGTATGTCAATAATTTTCATACAACCTGATTGTTAGAGTGTAAAAATATCTATAACAGTAATTTGTGCAGATTTATTACATTCTTGATGATTTTCGGTTAAGACTGCAATAATATTGTTCCTTTTATTAAATCTCCTTTCTAATACTCTTTAGTAGGTACTGATTTTCGGTTTTTAGTTTTGTACTAGTAATAGTGAATTCTTCCATCAAAACATTCATTGATTGAAAACTATTTCAAGAATATCGTTGCTGTTTTGCTTTACAATCGATACCTTTTAAATATCGATTTTGTTTTGCATATAAAGATATATTGTAGAATTGTTTCTAGTACAGATAAACTATGGAAACTTCCTAATGTGATTCGATTTACCTAGAAAGAATTTTAAGATCTTCTTCTTATATTGCTCTAAGAATAGGAAAGGTTATTTATAGTAATGTAAAGTATGGAGAAATCTCAGAAATAATTTTGGGACTATGTTACCTTAAGTTAACGCATTAGTATATAATATTCGAGATATGCAAGATACGCCTGAAAACTTTCAAACGCTCTAGTTTAGTTTTCGGGTATTGACATTTAATGTTGTTGTTCTAAAGTACTTATATCAAAAATAAAATTATTCATATCGGTAGATATTTATTTTGATTGCAACCATTCAAGTTTTATTTCCCTTGAATTTAAAATAAAGAGATCAAACAAAATTCTTATTGGAAGATACAAGGTTAGGATCAAAATAAATGGACATATTTCAAAGGTTGGCGTTGGATGTCAATTAATCTGAAAATACTCTTCATTTATAAAAACCAATTTCTTATTAAGTAATTAAAGTTTTCTTAGGTAATTGCTATGATCATTTAATAAGTTTTAAATTTTGTGAGATAATAACGGAAAGCAGATCATATGATGTTTGTGTTGCGCTTAAGAAGGGGTAGTTAACGCAACTTAGTGTAAAACTACGTCGTTTACCGTATAAAACACAACTAAATAGTGAAACCGGGAGTGGAAGTAGAGCTAACGTGAAACTAGTATAGTAAACTTTAGATGAACTTCAAGCGATGCATTATTTCTGAAATTTCACGAGGTACGCGCCGCGACATGTCACAAAATGAATAGCTTTTCTTAAGAAAGCGCGATAACGTTCGAGCTTTGCACGTCTACATTCGCTTTTCGATAAGCACATTTTAGTTGCGATTAATATTTAATGGGACACATAACTTCCACTTTTTACATGTCTCGGAATCTTATTTACATATCTTTGGTATAATAAACACACGAAATTCACAAATAATCATAAATAACCAAATTATGACAATGTCACATTTACCTTAAATTCTGAACTTTTTGACTACGAAAGGCGCGTAGAAAAGTTATGGTCTTAGCCCTTTTTTCCTTTCATACTAATTATAATACTACATTTAATAACAAACTAAACTCTATTGATTATTCATACTTTTTTTTTCTAAGCAGGTACTTGTAGTTTCAGCGACGTGGATTTAATTAAACAATAAGAAAGTGTAGTTTTTTTATGGATTTAACAACGAACAGACGAAATACAGAATTATTTGAGAACTTACCAAAACTTTGATGCGACTGTCAAAAACGATAAAGAGATTTAAAAACTTGCGGGGAACAAACGCAACTAAAGCACGTGCAAACCTCTCGACGCTAAACTAATAAATAAAAGGTAACTCAAACATTTCAGCGCAACTGAATTGTATAAAATGTGGATATGGTATACCATATATTACAAACTTTATCACCTTTTCATTTGTATGTGAAACTTTTTAAGCTTTAATTACAATTTAAAAAAAAAGTTTTTTGATTCGTATTATTATAAATAGTTGCGAGTAATTGGAATTTTATAAATTGACAAATGTCAGAATTATTTATTATATTTTTCGCAAAAGTAATTTTTTTTTCTTAAAAAGTTACAAAAAGTTAAGAAAGTTGTGGAAAATGTCCAAGGAAGGAAAGAGAAGTGCGAAATGAAGTGAGAAAACATAAGTGGTCCAAATGTAAACAACCGCGCGGAAATCAAACTACAAAGTGCTAAAACAAACTAAGAAACAAGAAGATCACAACACTGAACACCAAAAACTAATGAAGCATCAGCACTGAGGAGAGCGCAAGAGCACACACAGACACACATGACACACAGGGGAGCGCGCACGAACCTTGCACCAGGTCCCGCTGGAGCTCGTCTTCGAAGGGGTGCGGGTCCGACTGCTTTCAAAAATATGCCGGCTCGCAATGGACGCATAATTCCCGGATCCCCGTTAATGAATCCGATTAGACAAAGCTTGCAAGAGCCAAGAACGCTTGCGCCTTTCCACCCCACATACAAGACTCCCCTCTCCGTCTCCTTTACTCTTACTGTTTTACCCTTAGATATAAATTAAGGGGCGGCGTATACTTGGCCGTCGTTAGAATCACACACGTACAGCGCCCCCTCTCTTTCTGCCCGCCGACCACTAATTACCGCTGACGGAGAAGGACGAATCCTTAACTCTCTCTACTTTGCATAAATGCACCAAGAAATGATGTACGCTCCTGGACGTTTTCTTTTTAACTAACGTTTCTTGGAGAGACATAAGTTTCGGCTCCTTCTTCTTCATTAACGCGCACACACAGACATGTTTTTACAGTCGATTTTTTCTTTACTTTTTACCCTGCACTCGCTCGAGAAAAACGTTTATTTCTTAAGATCCTTTCTTGACAATACTAACGCGCTTAACAATTTTTTCCAGAGCGTGCGGTTATATTTGCGGGTTTTGAGAGGTTCCGGACAGGACTGAAGCGATACGGACACAGTCCTGTAGGAGTTCTACGCGCCAACGCGATTCGGGGTTGTTCATCGGATCTGCCCCACAAATCTTTCAACTTGTTCCTGCAAGGAACTTACGGTGTCAGAGACCACATCCTCAGGGAAATGTTTTATTGAAGTCGCGATAAAATAGAACAGAAAAATATTAAGTCTCTCAGATATAAAACTTTGGTTTACGACCGCTTCATATTTTCTTCTGAAGATCTTCGCTTCTAAAGGATCGAGATACCAGAAATCTTGTCACACTATAAACTTTGTCACAATATTATGTTATTCGACAGAGAACCACGTTTTTGATGAAAATGTCTCAATATAGCTATCCTGTTTTTAGAAACTAATGTCGAAATTAAATCGTATTACAATTAATTACTAACTAGATATCCGGCTTAATTATTATGTCTCGGAAAGCAACAAGTTCTTTAGTGTAGGTCGTGTAGTTGGAGGTGCTGATTCTAACTATCAACGCTTGCCCTATTTTTCGAATATTTGTTTTCATATTACAAAATCAGGGTTTAACACTTTGGGAATGTGTATCGACTTCGTTCGATCTTGAAAATCTCTCAAAAATTACCGGTCACAAACTCGTTATCTATTTGTTCCAATGTAATGTACTACTGTTATATCGAGTGATCCAAAATTAATATTATTAGATAGTTTTTCTTCATACTGATTAAACTGCAGTTGCTGGAATGTTTCTTAATTTCAAAGATGATCATATATAGAGTAGAAACCTTGAATGGCGAACACTACTAATTTTATTTGTATTTATCGTGTTGGCCCCTCAAGGTTTCCACTCAGGATGTAGGCACTACTGAAGTGTATAACAGATGCAGTTCCAATGATTTTAGTGGTGGGATTAGAGGAAACTTGGTAACTAATTATTGGTAAGTTAGCTATTAAGACAGACTTCAACTGAAAAGAGCATTTGGTAGTTTAGAAATTGGTTTTAAGTTCTCCTATCGTAGTATCGCTGTTATGGAAAGAAAGATCAAGAGAAGATCGGAACAGTATAGTGTAGGAAAATTTCAGTAGTACGTCTGCATAGTTTATTTAAACAATCTTTTATATACCAATCTATAATGCACTTGGTAAAGCTATTATCATTGCTATAGTATTATCAATAAATATTTTATTAATTTTTTATTATTTAAAGATAATTACACGAGAATGGCGGTTTCTAAGTATTTCTCTGTATGAACATTGTTATCAACTAAATGTGCACATGCTGCAAAGTAATTTAGCTCTTAGAGAGTTAGACTGTCGTCAAAAGACATTCATGAAGATACACAGATCTTAAAAGAGTATAGTGTAGTAGTACATTAGTAACTCCTTTTGTGACATGGAGTTACAATAAAAAGTAGGCATCTATCAAATTTATTGTGACAACCGGAACGCAATACCATGCCCTCATTAAAATTTCATGTGCATTTGTACTTCAAGGATACTTTATCAAATACTGGATTTCCATATGCAGCAATTAAGTAACTTCTAATCCAAGAATAATTGGCTAAGAAATTTAATTTACTATTGCGGAAATACATGTTATATTTTAAAATTTCAGTTTTGAAGATTCTTATTAAAGTGTTTTAACATAATGAGTATTTAGCGAAATTACTTTTCTTTATCTACCGTTTACCATTATCTAAAATACTGAATAAAATACTGAAGTAGTCTTGTTGTAGGTGGCTCTGAAATTAAGGTCAGTAGTGTTTAATACACATACAATTAATTAGTAACTAAAATTATTGACAGGTAATAGTTTTTTCCTCCGGGGTAATAATTATATTATATCAATCCAACTGCACAAAAAATTAAAGAATATTTTCATTAAATAAATCGCTTTTTACGACGGATATCAATAATTTTAATTTATGATTCTTGAAAAACGTAGATTCTATATCCGGTTGTTAAGTTTGCTCTCAATATTGTTTCTGTTGTGTTGGATATTAATTTGAGTTTTTATACTATAAATGTTTTACATTAAACAAAGTAGCAAATTTTGATTGTGCTTGGAATTAATAAAATTAGTTTTCCTATTTATAATTCCTTTCCAACGCGGTCAATAACACTAACTATCCTTTAATTTCCAATTCCTTTTAAATGGTTGAAATAGGAAATAAGGACTGCAAGTTCGCTTTTAAGATAACTTATTTCAAGTAAACTTTGCGGTGTGCAAACGGTAAACAGTGATTAAATCCGAAATAGCATTTATAGAAGTACTAACCCTCATTAAAATTTCATATGCGTTCGTATCTGGAAGACATCAAAATTAATACTAAGGTATATTTTTAAGATAATCCTTGGTTGGCCTAATAGGCGGACTTTTAAATTGGAAATAATTCATTATATTTTTATAGTAAGTTTTGATTAGTAAACGTTGGGATAACAATGTCCTACAGAGTTTTAAATTTGTTTAATTTGGTCTTAAAAATATATATTTTTTCAAGCGTATTCTAATATCCCTATAGTAGTACTACAGAACTGGCTATGTAGAGGGAGTCGTTGTGTTACTAGTAAAACAATATGTTACTCAGTAACATAACGTGTGTACTACGTATCCACGGCAACGACTGTATTATATACCGTTAGCTCATTTAAAATCACACATGTCATTGTTTCGCTTTTATTTTTGACAATAGTGGAAATGACGTTTACAAAATAAACATTTATTTTATAACAGATATTATATTATTTCGCTTAAAGAAAAAAACAGTATATATCACTCGATGTAGAACGTTCATTTTGTGCTTCGCTCATCTAGCACAGCCTCGGCTCGAGCGCCTCGGCCGCAACATATGAGCTCAGCACGAAATGAACTCTATCTACTCCTAGTAATATAATATACTTATTTGCAAGATATAGTATCAGGCTATCTGATCTATCCAGAATGAAAAGTTAATTTGTTTTAGATTTTCAGTTATGTACATAATATAAAAAAATATATTTTCAATTTAGTTATGAGACATTTTTGGAGCTGTAGTTGTGAATAATAACACTTCTTGGATATAAGATCTTTCCGTAGTTATAGAAATTTGTAAAACCTACAATACAGAACAGGTAGGTATTGCGGTTTCCTAATTTTCAAAATTTATTTTATTACATTACATTCTGGTAATTACTTTATTTGCTTGATTTATATGAAAGGTAGTAAGACATTCCAGATTATTTGTCAGAGATTCGAAATAAAGCTAAAAATCTGATTTATACAAGATGATCAACATAATTTCCATGAAATGTAAATTGTGTGTTTTACTTAAACCACACGATTTATTTATACCTACTTACAGCTCTACCAAGCTTACAAAGTTGAAAGGGGGAGTGTCTAGCGGTGATGTAGTTAAAGTAGAGTAAAAATAAAAATATTTAGGCGGCAAATTTAAATAATGGTAAATACTTTTCATTTGTTATTAGTACTAATAACGAGTATTTAAATAACAAGATTAGAGTTAGGAATCAAGTCGTAGGTGAAGAATGTAATTTCAATGTCTGGTTTCAGAATGAATTATCTTCTTCGATTTAACATTTAAACGTGAAAACAATCTGACAAACACTGAAATTATTAAAATTTCAAACGTGAATTGAATTTTTCCAGTGAATGTACTTTTGAGTAGGATTGTTTGCTATTGGTTGACCCATTGTCGCGCTTTGTCTTTTAAAATTTAGTTGACATATTATGACATTTTATGCGAAAAAATAGGAGAATTAGCGCCTGCGAGTAACTTACCTTATGCCATACATCAGGGTAGTCAACTAATTTAACATCTTTGCAATTGAACATCCATTCACCATCTACTCTTTCAAAACTTGAGAGGTTAGAAGTTTTTTCTATAAAAGGATAGATAGGTAGCAAATATAAAAGAACATCTGAGAAAGTTTCCTTAGCTTTCCTAAGCTTCCTCAAACAGAGTGTCTGAAAAAACGGTCAATGCTACCCTGTTGAGGATCATATTTTATTGGTATAATGGAAATAATAATAAAAAGAAAACTTTTATACTCTGTACTCCAAGTTATTGAAAAATTGAAATAGATAAATCTTGCAACATTGATACTTAAGATTAAATTAAAGCATTCTGTAATGATATACTGGGTGGTAGTATCTGTGATTCCGGCACCCTTAGTTGTAATGTGATATTGGAGGGAAGTATTTATCAAAAACTTTAGAAAGTACCTAGTTATTTTCATTACAACCCCGAACAGCGACATTTCGAAATGCATGCATGAGTTTCGGAATTGTCCTTCCAGCAAATGTTATGAACAACGTTTTTCCTACAATCGTATAGAATTGTCTTATATACCTAATACTGGATTTTTTTTCAAAATTAACACTTTTACTGTGAAACTCAAGTAAAGTTCGCCCTAGTTGCTATTGTTACTAAGTAACGCATTGTTGAAGGCCGCACGCTGCAAAAATTGGTCATTTCCCGCACTTAATTTGCGTGCTGGAATATTAGATTCCTAAACGATTATAAGAAAAATATAAATAACCAATATTTATTTATAATCATTGCTAATTTCATGGCTACCAGGATCACAGATATTTATGGCCACTCTGTAGGTACTGCTATAGGTAGGTATTCTGTGATTAGCAGCTACGTTTCTAACAGTACGGTGCTGTTCTGTTACTAAAAATATAGGTGCCTGATTGCGATTCATCAAAATTTTCGAAAAATTAGTATATCGTATAGCACTAATATGTTCTATAATAATTACTTATTAAAGGTGGTATATTATTTTAATCACTCTAATAGAATTACATTACAGAGTTAAATGAAACTGAAGGCGTTAGCTTTATTAAACCTCCATATATTGAAGAATTGATCAAAACAGATTTTGTTAACTACTATTTTGTTATTCATGAGAAATGGTTCTCGATGGCGTACCATGGACCGTATCCGAAACGTTTCGGACACCCTCTATATTTTTATTCAATAAAGTTTGTTTACTTAACATTTTCTTTTAAATATCTGTAAAAGTAAGTGTGTGTAACATATTTAGTAGGCTGATACACACAGAAGTTAATGTTCAAAATTTGGATTAAACTTCATATTCCTGTTCTTAAATGATTTCCCTATGAGCAGTCTCGTTGGGTATCAAATAAGATATATAATACTGTATAATAATATGATATTAAGGCACGGTGGTTTAAGCTCTACATACTTACACACAATTCCTATAAAATGTTATTAATTTTATTTAATAGAAAAAAAAACGTAGGTACAATTGCGGACAAAAAGCAAAGTTAACACCTAAATACGTCAAGTTTATAGAATCATAGTTGGTATTACATGGTTCTATGGTAATAATTCATTGTCAATGGGACAGTAAATTTACTTCAAAGGCGAAATTTGTTTAAGTACGACATGAAAGAGCAAGAATGTTAAAAATGAATATAAAAAACGAGCGCTACATTATTGCTGATGTTTCCATTTTTTTGTCCGCTATTGTACATCTAATAATTAAATCCAAATGTGTAGCGATGTTGCCGTGTTTAACGTAGGTATATTATAAATTCACTTTGGAACGAATAAAAATGTACGTTTCTGTTGTACAGTTAAAGTATTTCCCCGTCAACCTTTCTAAACTTTCCGACATAGAGTTGAAAATTTTAAGAAAAACATGGCTCCACAATATTATCTGCTTATTTTTGGCATTATGAAAATTTGTAAAGACGTACGCTACTTATAAACTTAAATCCATTCCTGTGACACAACAGAAGCACGTGCTTGAGAGCTTTTTGAGTTTGCACCTTCTCCGCAACGTATTTATTCATTAATTAACTGCGACTGTATATTAATGAAAACTGTTAAAAATGTGTTTATAAGAAGCTAAAACTAGTGGAAGTAACAAAAGGATTTTCTTTCTGTTTCTTATATTTGCGGTTTTCAATACTGTCGGTGCATAAAGAACGCGCGTTTCGTTAAGTGCAGAACTTTGCATGCAAAATTGGAGTCGATATTTCATTCCTTATGTATTGGAATCGCAACTCGCACGTATATCTTAAATTAAAAACAGCCTGGACTGTACCGTTATTGGAAAAGGGTGGGGAAAGATGTGTGATGCGCGCGCTAGTTCTAAATTAAACCCCGTTCTTAATTCCAACCCTCGTTAATTTGTCCCTCCTTGTCGGTGGCACAGTAATTTCGCAAGGAAACGTACGAGGATCCACACGTCGAACCCCAAAAGCGAAAGTCTTCTGGAATAATAATCAAGAGCTTTATTCCCGACCAATAAATACGACTGTAGGATTTTAAACTCATCCGCAGCACAATTATTCAAGTTATAACATATTCTGCTTCTAATCCGTACGTCTTTCTTCGTTTACCGAGCGAAGAAAATGAATCTATTTCTTTTCAGGAGGCAAAAGTTTTAATGACCAGACTGCGGAGTTCTTGTCTTTACTCATTGCATGTAAGGAGAAGGAAGAATTCTCAATCAATAATTGTCACGGGCTGGGCCCGAGCACACACACACTTGCATGGACTTAATGTATGTATAACTGGCGAAAATATTATCGCGCGGCGGCGTCTTCCATCTCTTTTATCTCTTTGCGTTTCATCCGGAAAAATAGAGACATAATGAGCTACCTTAATATTCTTTCTGAAATTAACCCCTCGGTAAGAAACACGAAGGTGGCAGAAGACGCAAGAACAAGAAGACGTTGGGTATTAGCGCTTGACGGGATCGTATGATATATGCGTTTGTATTATTACGTTCACATGTAGAACTTATATCTAAGTTTGGATTCATTTAAAGTTTCGAATTATTAATGAGTTAGACTGGATATATTCTGCTCGCATATGCTTCACTAATGAGTTTGTTTGAATTATTAATTTATTACAATTTCATTCGCGGTTACGTGTACTAACGCGCTCTTCTTCGTATTAACATTTAAACGAACGAAAAACGTTTAGTTTATGTTTATTTATACTTTGCACCTACAAGTTCTGTTCGTAAATGTACTGTTAAAAGGATACGTTTAATAAATACCTCAAGAAAATTTATCAAACCGAAAGTTCAGCATTGAAATCGAACAAGATTTTTAACAATTGTTGATTTATTGCAAAATATTTCATAATAAAGTGTTTAGCAGAATCTTACAATGCAAAACATTTCTTTATGTATTCAAATTAATCATTTTCATTTGCGTCTATCGAATTTTTTTATACCATACACTTAAAAAACATGTAATCCCACAGTGCTCTGTCATGCTCAGACCTTCAATCCGATCTACATTCCGCAAGTAAGTAGTAGTCGTTCATTTGATACAATAATTGGAGATGTTTTACCTGCAGGGTTTGACTAAGTTATTATATTTTATGAGTTTCCTTAGATTTGATTATTCGTTAGTTAAAGTCAGAAGTTTTTGTGGTGATGGAACATTTAGACAACTACAGTGTAATTTCTAAAGGTTGAAAAAAGGTAGAAATCGCTAGTTGAGGTATTTCTATCTACCTTACGCTTTTAACCTCATGGCTTTTATTGAATCCCAAGATGCTTCTCAAAGGTAGAAAAATACTCATTGTATGGTATAATAAAATACTACAACTGAAACTGAGCAGTTTCTACGTTTTTAGTATAAAATAATACCTTCTTAAAAGGAATATTTTTTATTAATGAAGGTATAATAGAATTACGTTAATCGAAATACATCTTCTTCCACCGAAAATATTTCATTCTGAACCTGCACCATCATTTTTACACACCCTGTATATTTTAGTTTAGGTTAGTCCTTATACTGACGTGAGATTGTTGAATTAGATACAAACTCGTCTAATTTGGGAATGCCATTACTGGTATCATTTGTCCGTTGTGTCAAAACTAAATATCCATAAGCATTAACAGGCTAAATACGAAATACTCGGAATTCCACAAAAGTAAAGTACCTATGTTACTTTTTAAACGGTCTGTGTATTGTGACAAAACTGTACCTACACAAGTAATTTAGAAGTGGGGAAATATTGTTAACTTGAAAGGGTGAAACACGTATTCTTGTCTTAAACTTTAAATAATTGGGTGTCTTCACATATTTGCCAGCTAGAGGAACCGTTAAAACAATTAAAGGCATAAAACAGTGAAAAATGTGTTTAAATGTAATATTATATATAGGTATTTTACGAGGTATTTTATATATTAGAAGAAAAAGAAGAAGCATATTTCGGAAAACTGAATATAGATTTTAATTCTGGTGCAGTAGTTCATAGTATTAAGGAAAACATACTGTATCCATTTATGAAAATTAAAAACCAATTTATCTTTTCTCTATCTTCTCTGTTTTGACGTTTGTTCTATCCATTTTTGGACATCATCCTTTTCTTTGTGTTTTCATTTTTGTCTGTTTTTTCTCTTTTTCCGGTTTCTATTGTTACCGGCTAAACCCGATTTCAGGACAAACTAGTTTTGCCTAGGCCAAACTGGTACATCCGAAGAGCGATAGGAGGAACTAGTTTATCCTAGGCCAAACTAGTTTTTCCTAAAATCAACACATGACTGCCAGGAAAAACTGATTTGTCCTAGTGTAAACTAGTTCGTCCTGCGATTGCGCTTAACGCTGTAGGATGAACTAGTTTGACCCGGGCTACAATGGATTAGGCTAATAAAACGAAGATAAATTGATAACTGGACTTATTGCGGTAACTACCTTTATTAGATCTCATTGATTTTCAGACACAAGCAGATGGAAAGTTTAAATTTATAATGGTCTATCAGGATCACCTAACAAAATTTTTGTTTTGCTTCGTGCCTTAGAAAGCAAGAGAGCTGAAGAAGTAGCCTACCATTTGAATGACATATTTTTAACTTTCGGGGCTCCATGCATTCTGCATTCAGACAATGGCCGAGAATTTGTGAATCATGTGATCTTAGAAGTGACAAGCTTGTGGTCTGAGTTGAAAATCGTGCATGGAAAACCACGGCACAGTCAGAGTTAGGGGTCAGTAGAAAGAGCAAACCAGGATATAGAAAACATGCTCAGTGCTTGGATGAACGATAACAAAACAACTAAATGGTCAGAAGGACTACGCTACGTACAATTTATGAAGAATCGAGCATTCCATTCAGGCATTAAACAATCGCCTTACAAGGCCATGTTTGGCGCTGAACCCAGGGTTGGCCTCTCAACTACTTCATTACCTTTGGAGCTATTGGAAAACATTGAAAATGAGGAGGACCTTCAAAAACTTTTTGATGATGGAAACAAGGATGGAAATGAAAACAGGGATGAAAATGAAGACGGAGATGAAAATGAAGACGGAGATGAAAATGAATACAAGAATGGGAATGAATTATTAGAAACATCAGAAAACATTATAGACGCACGGAGAACGGCTGCCCAAAACCTCGAAAAGCAAGCCAAGAAGATGAAGGCAACCTCTGACAAGTCACATCCACCAGCAAAACTTGGAGATAACGTCACCATACCTATCCCTGACGTAGACAAAGCCAAACGAGAACTTCGGAATATTATTAGAGTTGTTCTTCAAGCAAATGAAGACGGATTTTATAAGATCGGAACCAAGCATGGCATACTACAAAAATTATACTGCAGGTAATACTCCCCTTGTGGTTTTTTTAAAAATTTTAAATCAATTATTATTATATTTAAGAACGGAATTTGATATCTGCGCACAGAAGTTTTTATCCGAAAAAGAAGTAAACCAAGACAAAGAGATTTCGTTAAGAACCGCAGCAATCAAACATTCAGTCGGAACAGGCCAAGGTTTCTTTAGGTGTGGTTGCACCCAAAAGTGTATGTCGAACCGATGTCTCTGCAAGAAAAAATCTGTACTTTGTAACTCAAAATGCCATAATAGTTTGCCATGTAATAACAAGTAAATAAAGGTAGTTACCTCAATAAGTCCAGTTATCAATTTATCTTCGTTTTATAGCCTAATCCATTGTAGCCCAGGTCAAACTAGTTCATCCTACAGCGTTAAGCGCAATCGCAGGACGAACACTAGGACAAATCAGTTTTTCCTGGCAGTCATGTGTTGATTTTAGGAAAAACTAGTTTGGCCTAGGATAAACTAGTTCATCCTATCGCTCTTCGGATGTACCAGTTTGGCCTAGGCAAAACTAGTTTGTCCTGAAATCGGGTTTAGTCGGTAACATATACATTTTCTTTAAAATTTAAGAATCCGTTATAAAACAGTAAAAACTTTTAAATGCAGGTATTGTAATAGTATATTATACACCAAGGTAGAGAAGACATTTTTCTCAGCCGAGCATTATTATTTCCTGAGATGCGGAGCATCGAAGGAAATAAGCTCCGAGGCTGATAAGTCTTCTGTGGTTTATATACTAGTTTTTCCACTACTAGCACCTTTATTGCTTTTATAATTAATCGTTTGTACGTTAATAAAAAATAAAGTTACATTTCTAAATATCCACAAAAATCAAGTAGCCTTTGCCTGAAAAGATTTCAACTGACATTTGTGTAAAATCTGACGTTTATCTGAAATATATTTATTTCTTATTTTTAACAAATAATTATAATTAAAATTAATAAGAAACAATACTAGATTGAAATAAATAAGCTTTAGAAAGTGGTTGTTGTATTATGAAGGTGAATAATATTCGATATTTGACATAATTTTAAAGGCATATCAGGCTAGCGTGCTAGATCAATTGTTTCTATTATTGACCAGTGATCAATAATAAAAAATTAGTGACCACTAGCTGAGAAAATCAAGTTCTTGCCCTGAAAACAAACTAAATAATGGTACCTTCTAAATCTAGTAGTTGAAAAAATTATTTAAAGTTTGATAGTGCCATCTCCCACAGTAGATAGGTTAGAATAATTGAAAAAATGAACCTTTCAACTGTTGCCAGCGCCGGTTTTACCACTAGGCATCATTGGCAATTGCCTAGGGGCGCCTCGAAAAAGGGGCGCCCGCCCGTCGCTAAACAAAGTAAATTTTTTTGTTTCATATACTTCTACTTCTAAGGAGGGCCAGTTGTATAATCTTGGTTTAACTGCTAGTTCAACTAATCCATGGTTTAAGACAGCTGACAAGCCTGTGCTTAAGTTGATCGCACGCTAGTTCCTCACTGAGTTCTGAGTAGTGACTCAAAGAACACTGACTATTGTTAACCACGTACAACTGGCCCTATCTGAGAATGTGAATACGGCGGATTCGCAGACTACTGTGCCGTGCGCAAAGAGTCAGTTACGAAGTGAATAAAATTTTAAAAAAATTAAACATGATTTTCACTTATCTGACATCATGTACTTGCAGGGCCGGCGGAAGAGGTGGCTACGGTGGGTAGTAACGGGTGATCAAAAATGATTGAAGGTCACATGACCGCTAGTCGGTCCAATTACTATCAAAAATGCTTTCACAGTCTGTTGTTTATCAATACTTACATCTGTTCAGTGTCTTGCGCATTATTTTCCATCTGTCATTTCCATCTGTCATTTAAATTACAATGTCTACACCACTGAAATTACCAAGGTTATTCAAGTACCGACAGCAGCAGTAAGCGGATAACAAAAAATCAGTATGAAGCGGCACGTTCAAGCATTTTTGATCACCCTGTATTACCCACCTGAAAAATCTATAGGTGGGTAATTACCCACCTGAAAATTTGAGGGAAAAATAAAAATGCTTATTTTTACCTATTCAAAATTAAAATAATAAACTCTAAAAGTGAACATTTCACGATTTTTTTAAATTACATATGTCGATTGGTTATCACAAACTTTCATTACAAAAAGTTTTGACATTTTCAGATTTTTTAATTTGATCTCAAAATTTGCCAGATGCTCTTAAAATGCGTCGAATAAGCCACGCCCACTTTCACAGAAAAATTTTTATTTTATTTTATTTTACTCGCTTTATCGTTTCTTACTGTGCCCCCCCAACTTTTTTCGCGAACCGCTACTGATACTACCCACCTGGACTAAACACGTTTCGCCGCCACTGTGTACGGGGGCGCACAGAAATATTGCCTAGGGGCGTACCGATTCTAAAACCGCCACTGACTGTTGTTCACTTAGATTCAACATACCTTAAACCAATTCCGACTTCTTTAAATACGACTAGTAACATAAAATAACAAAGTTCCATATTCCCACATAATCAACCCTGGTGCATATTCTTCAGGTAAAAAGTATTTAAAAGACGAACTTCGCATCCTTGCATGCACATGCACAAGTTTGACATAATTTTCCACTAACTCACTACACTTACTCAAATTATTTGCATAATTACTAATTGTTTCACCTACTTCACATTCAGAAACTCTGTAAGTGTTAATATAACTGAGATAAAACTTCCAAAACTCTTGTATAAGGAAAAGTCCAGAAGGACCAACTTACAACTTGCAGTAGATTTCTATGCTTCGTCTTCTATCTGGTATTAATTTCTCATAGCTATAATTATATTACTTTTATAAATAAGCAATAAGAAGGTAAATTCTTGACAACATGAAAATTTGAAAATAATAATTTAAAATGAAAACGTAATATATGTATTTTGAAAGTTTTATTTTGTTGACCTTATAAATAAAGATTTGGAAATTGTATTTGTATTACTCTGTTTGTTTTAAAAAGAGTGTCTGTTTATAGGGCAAAATATTAACAATATATTCCAAATATAAGAGAGATTGAAGGTGTTAGAAGTTACACTGTAAAGTGTCGATCAAACGATCAAAATATACTTTTATGTTACAATATAATGCCAAATCAGATTTGCAAATAATTACAATAATTAGTTATTTTCAACAGTCAGTCGAAACTGGTTGTATACACGCATTCGAATTAAATGTAAAAATAAATAGTGATACTTATCGCGGTTGGTACCTTACCTTACTACTAACAATTAACTACAATGTAATGGCTCAAATAGGGAAAAAACTGGCTTGTAATTCTCATACAATTTCAAGGTAGTTGTGAGAATGAATTGCACGTTGCAGTTAGATAGCGGTGAGGAACAGCCAGGTACAGAAGTTCCGCTCAATGACTCATGTCCGATTGGCCATGCAAGCGATTTCACCCGCAGCCACAAAAACTGTCATTCACAAGTAATCCAGAGTAGCACTTACTAGTAATCTCCTGAGAAAATGTGCAAAATTTTGATTTCACATCGATCAGATTAGATTGGTTAGATTTCCTTGTTATATGATTCAGAGTAAAAAGGTAAATGTAGGTACCTATAATCTTATATAGGTATAAATAATATGTCGTTGGAAAAATATTAAAATAAGATCTAATCTTATTAATAGGGCCTATAAGAGAGAAATTAAAAAATAATCTAGAACGTGTGGCATTAAAATATCAATAATTAGATTTAGACTTTGACAAAGTTGTACAAACTTCTATGACAATGTTTAACAATATTAATTGACTCTAGGGACGTTTTATGTTGATAACATTGGTAACAACCAAAGATTTGAATTTAAAGTCAGGGTTTCTTGATATTTATTAAAATTCATTGTTTGATATACAGGGTGTGTAAAAATGCCCTCAAAGTTCAAAATTTGTAACAATAAAGAAAGCTGCTATTTCAAAATCAAGATACCTACTTGATGCGTACATTCAGTGATAATAACTAAAATTTATTACCATCGATCGTTTAAAACTAAAAAGAAATTAATAATTTTTATTATTTCAAATAATTTAATTTTTCTGTGTGAGTAAAAAATACATTTAGCAATTAAATATTGCAATGTAATAGTGTTAGCTTTAGCGTCTCTGTCTCAGAGTGTCTTGATGCAATGACAGATAATAAATTGTGGTCATCAGTGATCAACTTATCATAGTAGGTGGCTACAAGGTTACCAAATGTACATTTCTTAAATTGTTATGGTGAGGGGTAGCCATGCGCCTACGAACTTTTTTGCAATAAACTTTCTGCCTTATTTTTCTCCAAGTAATAATTTTACCTGAAGCTTGCACCATCATTTTTGTCGAAAGTGACTTATCGATTATAACAAAATTTTACTGATTGAGAACACTTTAGCACCACTTCTTGTTTTTGTAAAATATTTGTTTATCTAGTAACAATGGCAATACCTATTTCCTATTTGTCATTTATTCATTTTTTAGGTTTTAGCGAGAGAAAGGTGGGATATCCTTTCACATACAATTAACGCACAAAGTTCTTTAACCATTGGTGACCGTAATTGTTTATTTTGGACTAAAATTGTAGCACAGTTTAAGTAGTACTGCATAATTATTAAAATATCATATTGTTTCGAAAAATTATTACACTTCAGGTCCAGCTGTTTTGAAATATCGGAAAAAAATCTTACAATTATTGCATCTATTAGTAATTGGTTATGAATTAATTTTTATGACCATTTGATAGGTACTTAAAAATGTTTCCTCAATGAAATAAAATTATGTAATCATGTTTTCTATGGATAATGATCCAAACATTTAAAAGAAAGCGATTGTTGGGTAGAAATCAAATAGGTATCTACGAGATGAACCTGTTTAGATGATCGGAAATTGAAATTTTACCGTGAAGAATCAATCTAGTTTTTTGTGTTACGAGTATCTTTGTTCAAGTTTGTATGCTTCTCTATTCGCTAGATGTAAGTTTTGATTTCTAACATTTGAAATAAGTATGTCTGTGAGAAACGTTCTACTTGTTGAGTTTTATAATTCACTTTCCCTGGACTTTATATTTTTGAGTTAAATATGTTTACAAAGTTTTCTGTGCCATTCATTCAATTTTAGACCTGCGGACCATAAATTGAAACAATTACGGAATTTTATAGATTTACTTTTTAGGAGGTTTTAGTTTGCAGAAATATGTATCCAACGTATTTTCTTGTATCCGGCGTGTACCTATACATATCATGTATTTTCCAACAATATTTACAATGAAAACATGATTCTAGTTTAAAATATGTTAAGACCAAAATATCTGAATACTTCCCTGTTTAGTCACATATATACAAGCACAGAGACGCTTTTTATCGAACAAAAGATTTTCTGAGTCTATAAGAAAGCAATAATATCTAAACCGCAAATTTCCTGACCCGCTCACACGACTGCTACTGGTCATGCATTGACGGCCGCTGCGAGACAAGCTCTTTTACTTTTATTGCTTCGTAAATTGCATTCATTTATCGAACCTCTTTTAATGAGTATTCTCTATTACATCGCATTATATAAAACGTATGCCTATGAAAATCTACACCTGCAAAAAGCTCATCATGGTAGTATGATTTCTGTTTTAATGTCGCCGCGAAGCATTCTGCTTCCTGCTTATAATGACTACTAAAACCAATGAATTAGTAAATAGTATATGCACGACTAGTAAATAACGAGATAAAAAAGTTTAACTATCTAAGGACACAAAGAGTAAATTACTGGATAATCTAATTTTAGATATCAAGATGGTATAAGGATTTTATGATGATAATTGTGATTGAATAATGTTAGGTTTGATGAAAAAAACTGTGAAAGTATCTTGACTGAAATTAGTATCTATGTAAAATGCGTTAAGACTGTTTTGCCGATGAATAAAACAATATGTGTGCATTAACTAGAACGTACGGTTTTTATTAAATAAAATAAAAACATTTTACTTTTTAAATTTCTCTTCTTAATACTATGTCGTATTACGTCATTTGATATGAGTTTTCATTTTCATGTAACAATCACCAGCACTACTGCATACACAAGTTGATTACTGCTAGCAGCAAGAGACCAGTTAGATAATATCCTATTCAATATAAGATAGAGGTACCTATTTGAAAATTATATTAATCACGTTATTTTAATTGAAATTAAAAATTGTACTTCATTATTATTTTGAAATATTTGCCTGAGTAGTCAATAATTTATATTTCGCGCCCTTGATGGCCCTATGCGATATCTGTAGATTCTAGTAGAAAAAGTAGTTAAGGGTTGCAACAATGATTACGCTATCATACTCTTAGAAAAATAAGAGTGAAGGAAATCTAGATGTTCTTAAAATATTATTACAAAAATGTTTATTCGTTTTTTTTTTCTAGCTTGAGATTTGGACGGTTAGCAATTCTACATTGTCTTCGCAATCACCAAGAGCATCACTCTTTTAAATATCTCTTAGAAATAAATTGAAGGCTCCCTTAGAAGACGAACTGATTGAAAATGGCTTGGAGAAGAAGCTTAAACCTTGTTAATGATGTGTAACTTGTTCTCATATCACTACCTTCGTCTGGCATTTAACTTTTAAGCCTTTTCGTGCGAGAATCCTAGGTGCTTGCTGTGTAATACAGTAGAAGTTGAATTACGGATTTATAAGGAAGAGTTTTATAAATCTAATATAATTACACTAATCCTTTGCTGAATTGTTTAAATGATCCCCTGACACATATTTCTTATAAAAATATTTCATTGGAAATGTTAAAATTTTCTAAATGATTAATAATAATTATTATCAAGGCAACCTTCGATTGTTTTACATACAAGCTCTTGAAACTGACCTTCGCATGCCTAGGTTAACTAACAAAATTTTCTAAACCTTCTGATAAAGGATAAGTAATGTATAATAAAATCATTAAAGTTTGTATTAGTTTTCATGCATATCCACCTTTCAATTAATAAGATTTGATGAAAATCAAATAAACAGCATCAATGAATTTTTATAAATAAACAAAGTTTGTCAAAACTATTTAAGGAAAGATAAAATAATATTAATAAGCAATGGAAATCTTAGCATAACAAGGTTTAGTAATCACTGAACTATGTGGTTGTATATTATACATTTTAGTTATAATATGTATATGTTCGCGTTCTCTTAAACAGATTTTAACAGCAATACTAGTATAGCGTGTGCATAAGGTATATCGTGAATAAGTTTGGTTTGAAATATCCTACCTATAAGCCAAGTTCGGATAAGATTTGTTTCATATTATAATGGAAATCGCTAAGCGTGAACCACGCCGCATGTCATTCTATGACTAGAGTTTTATTTAGAAATCTGCTTTCTCATGCGTTTAGTTACCTTCTATTGTATTATTGAGGGAGTGCTAATGTGTATTGTTGCCATGTTATGTGCCTCTGATATTCTTAGGTTTGTATGGATTTTCATATTTAATGATGCAAATATTTCTAATAATTACAGATGCAGACAAGGAATTATTCTAGAAATAGTAGTAGGTACAATCGCAATTCAAACAATTAACAAAAAGCAATCTCTTCAGAATCTTATTGGTAATAGATAAATAACTAACTTATCGGTATAATTTCAGCAGGTGTGATCAGAGAGCGTGTTGCACAAAGCTTTCTGATGTTTCCCATCACCGGCCTACTCAGACCATGTAACAAAACACATCCTGATTTGACAGCCTCTACGGGCGAGTTAATGTCACGGATGGCCGAACAGACGCATATGCTCGACATACGCAAGCGAGCTTTCATGTGTGACGATCATTTATTGGTTCACGTCTTTTGTCAGATTCTTTGTAATCTGGCTTTGATGGACTCGGATTTCAAGATTAACTTTTTCTCTGAAGTTTAATTGCGTTTCCCCTGTGACAGGTTTTAATTTTTTATCTGTTCGTCAAAGATAAAAAACTAGCAAATTGATATTTATATTATCTGGGCAATTATTTATTTTTATAAAGTAAACTGAGAAACTATTATTTAAATATTAATTATTGTGAATTAGATAACTTCGATAATATACCGGGTATCCAGTCTCAAAGTCGAACAACATTATTTCTATACTATCGGGAAATCCTGAAAAAGTTTCTTCTCAATTGGCGTCAACGAGAAAGATAGACGTACCAGATATGTATAAGGTCTAAGTAATAGTCGTCTTTGTTTTTATACTGTCATTCATAAATTAAATTGACAGGTATTTTTTTTTCAAATTTCTTAATTTTAGTAAAAGAAGAGTTTGCTCTGCAGATCGGTAAGTGGTGGCTATACAACGCTCGCCAATAGTATGGGGCCTGTTTTTCTGGCCCACACATTTAAGAAAATGGTTTTAGCTGTAGTTATAGTAAACAGTATAATAACAAAGTCAAATTAGAAGCGAAAGTTAAAGTAATGTTTCAGGGTAGGTGCATGTATGCAATAAAAAATATATTTCTTGTATAAAACGAAGTTAACGAAATGCAGTCTAAGGGTATCGAACGTATCTGCATATTACGTGAATTGCATACATAAAACCAATTTTCAAGATGTTCAACACTGACACTAGTGAAAGAAGGCCTGAAGGCAGCAATCGGTGTGAAATGCCTTAACGTCGCGCATTCGGTGCACTGCACGTTTTATAATATGAAGGTTAAACAAGTATTTGTACTTTTAATAGATAATTACAGGTAGCGTAACGTAACAGGTAATTTGCGAAGATCTTCTACGGTTGCAAACTATAATTACGATAGGTGTGTGCATGAAAATTCAGGATAATTCAAACATGAGTTTATTCGCAGCAAATGTTAGTACGCAATTAGCTATGGAGTTGCAATAAGTATTAATTTTAGAAATCAGGCTGATTCTCATATCATTAGATATTCAATAATGACAGCAGTCTTTCATAAACCTGTTTTCGGAAATACCTGTATGTACTTGTAAAAAATTTAGGTGGAAGTTTATGTATGAAAGCAAAATATTTCAAAAAGTTTAGTTTTGGTTTTCTTACGAATCATAATAAAAAATTAATAATAAAATAACTAGGGTATTAATAGTTTTGGAGCGGGCGTAGCGCAGAGTTAAGGCCGAGAGATTCTGAAAAAACTGCGGCTGTAAACGGAGTGGTCTTTTAATCCGACTACGGAACGGCTAAAACCGTTTCGCTCATGAACGTTGCTGGATCAATTGGAAAAAAATGCGAAAAACTAATCTCGTAATAAATGAAAAACACTACGTACCAACAACGCATAATTATGGATAATCATCTGGCTGGAGTATGAACCTTAGTGTCCCTGCAAAAAATAATTATTTAAAGTTTTGAAGTTTAAATTATAAGTAGGTAAATCAAGCTTAAGGAGCATTTCATAGTAGGGACTCCTTTTAAAAATATTTCAGATGAACAAATATATGAATTTTTCAAAATTTTGACTTAACGCCCCACAACTCAAAAAGCAGTTTTCCGATTAGGTTCAGCAACAACTTGTTTGAAAGCCCTTTGGCGGTATTATACCATGGAGAAAAATGTATATAGTAAATCCAAAAACGATCAGAAGAGAGGCGCTCTTCTAAAAATTTTGAAATTTTTAAAAAATTATTAAATAAATTAAATTTATACGGGGTGTTTACTTTTCACAGTACAGTAATCAACTTTATTATTTTAAATCCAAAATTTAATTGTCTATTATATCATAGGATAAGATAGTCATATAGCTAAAATCCACAGTTGATGAGAATTTCGCGAAGTTTCGGTACGGTTTGTAAATTTTCTAAGATTTAGGCTGGACTCGGACAGAGACGGATCGCCGATAGGTAGCGATCGTCCGGCTTGACGGACTGCCTCGAGAATTATAGGTACAAAAACAAAATGTTTAATTATTAGTATGGGAATTGATGAAGGACATGCATCTACGAAGTACGGATTATAATAATTCCCTGAAGTTCAGTGGGTTCTTGGATTTAGTTTAGGTACAGCCAACAGTACAACACCGCTATATTCATACATAATATTTTATTTAAAATTGTTGTTGATTATAGTTGGTCGAGGTATCGAGATATGTTGTCCCTGGCAACAAGACATTAGAACATTTTTTGTTTATAATAGAATATTCCATTTTCTTTTCATAAAATTCACCCTCTATTTATACGTAGATTTGTCTATTCTCTAAACTAAATATTTTTGTACAAAACAAAACCTACATAATCCGTTGGTTTTTCTCATAAGGTTTTTACTATTCCTAAAAATTCTAAGATTTTATCTAATAGGTTTGAAATTATAAAAGTGATGGAATATGCCACTTTAGTGAACGCTCGATTACCAGTTCATCGCATATTCTGCTAGATATTAATTCTTTCAGCTTAAAGTGTAACCTGTCTAATATTAATTTAGCAATTAAGGATTCCCTAAATGATTGTGCTCGTGATATTTTCATATTTTAATAATTTCCGCGTAAAATTTTACATAAAATAACTCATTCGTTTTGCAAAGTGGTTGTCCTAGGTATGTATTCAATTTTTTTTATAATTTTAGTGGACATTTCACCACAGGTTCTCGCTGAGTTTTTGCAAAATTCCGGTGTGCTGGCAAAGAATGTCATCGTATCTTCACTTTTCCTGGGGACGTAGTTGGCAATAGGTACACTTAATAAAGAGTAAGAGAACTGCATTACAATATTCATGATGTAAATCTTTTAGATTATTCATATCAAAACATAACTAATATTTAATATGCCGTAGTCTAGACTAAATAAGACTAACCCACAATTTACGCAAAACTATTAAATTCGAGTTTATCATACCTACCACATATACTCAAAGATGTATTAATTTATGGAGATGTGGTTGCCGTGTTTTATATTGCTTATGTATTTAATATTAATAACGTTCAAAAATTAATTTATAAATAACAGTAATTCTGAGTAATTCTAAATCTTTAGTGTATGATTCCAGTGTGAATGTATGAGTCCAGGTAAGATGCAATTAAACTAGCCTCTAATAACATATCAATGAGAACGGCAAAGAGAATATATTATAGTATTTGATAAGTAGCTACTCAGTAACATCCTAGGTACCTATACTTAAAATATCAATGACTGGTCACATTAATAAATTAGCTGTACAATAAAATGATTGTAAAATGCAAGAATTAAATATCTTTTTCTACAAGCCGAAAGACAGTGTAAAGTAGTATATATAATTTTAAATGGTAACGTAAAGGGTATCTTTTGACATCGGCCTTTCGTAAATATCTGTCAACTGTTTTGAGCTACGATGTTCAATTTTTTTATTTTAACTGGAACACCCTGTATATTTTTACATATTTGGATTTAAGGTGAAATTCTGTATACAATAGTGGTGTTTCATTTGTTTTTGTGGTAGTAGCTACTTAGAAATTTTTAAATTTATGGAATGTAGCTAGTCGTAGGCTACCATAAAATTTTCAAGTGTGCCATGTAAAAAACAACCCGAATGTTAAAATTAAATGGAAAACATATTTAAATATAGTAACGACAAAATGTACACAGGGTAGCTATTAAAGATGGGACCAAAGTGGAGAGCTCAAATGCTTTGAGATATTAATTTTAAATTTGAAACACTTCAATACGACATTCCTTTGCATATTTTACAGGATAGAAAAATTTTCTTTGACTCATACTTTCGGAGTCCGGTCGCCATCTTGAATTTTTTTAAATAGGGGTAACGCAATACATCATTGGAAAGCTTAATTTATTCTCTTTCTAATTGTGGTAAATTATTATGGGGTTACATAAGAAAGTAATGGAGAAAAATTAGAAAACAATTTGTCGTATGTTCAGATGGCTATTTATTGTATGCTTTAATTCTAGGTGCCCCGTCCCGTGCCTTTGTTTTAACAGAGCTTCAAAATGAACCAAAAAAAACAATCAGTAATTGTTTAGCGGATGGCAGCAGGTACATTGTCATACTTTTCGTAGAAATTTAACAATCTGAATTTTTTGTTAAACATGGATTGGTTGATAGAAACTGATTGGGTATGGTCACAGAAAACAGTTTGAACATCTTCGTGAGTTTGAGCAGTTTTTTTTGATACCATAGTTTTAACAATCACATGGTATTGTTTTTTAACTTTTAGAATTGTTTGTTTAATTTTAGTAGGTACCTTGTTTATTCATTGTTTGTTTATTTTGTTTTTTGTTTAATTTTGACGTTGTGTTAATGCAGAGCTACCTAGATAGATACAAGGTATTGCTCAAATTTACCGCCACCTCGTTGATAACACAACTGATATCGTTTAGTTTTTTGGTAGGTAGCACTAGATGCAACAGAAAAAAAATATTTAAAAAAAATCTGCCTATCAAAAATACAAATGAAATACACTATTGTATGCATAATTTCACCTTGAATCCAAATAAATGTAAAAATATACAGGACGTTTCATTTAAAATAAAAAAATTGAACTTCTTAGCTTAAAACAGTTGATAGATATTTACGAAAGGGTGATGACACAAGATATTTTTTGCCTTATAATTTAAAAATATTTATAGTTTGTGGGGTCCAAAATTTAAAATAACGAAATTATGGCTTGAGGCGTTTTTTTAGGTAACATCGTGTATAAAAAAATACCTATGTATGTATTGTAATGTTAATATAATTGTTTAACACTTACGTAACACCTGTAGAATTTTTCTGTTAATTAAAGGGCTTGAAGAGAAAAAATACGACAAATATCACGAAACTGTCTCTACGGGATGTAGGTATTACATAAATGTTTATTCTTTATTCGTTTATTGTTTGACTTGGAATAATTTTCTTACATCCAGCTTATTCATCAATAGCTTAAATACACGATTGAATAAAACATGTACTTTTTGTCACTGTATTATAGCGATTTTCTTTATTTTTAGATCTAGTAGATTTCGAGAGAAATATCGTCAACATTTGTATCAAAGCGTAATATATTATTTTCAACCGCACAACAACAATATTTATGTCTTATGTGTATCCCTCATAGGTACGTTACTAGGTTACCTCTACGTAAGCGTACATGTCTTGTTTGGACATGATATATCCGAGATGTTAGATTATTATCGATATTACCTGTCTTCCGAGCTGGACCTGTCACATGCAGACGTTTGTACAAATTTGTTCCGTAAAGACATTTCTGCGGTATTTACTCGCTATAATATGGTCCATTATAACAATAACGTTAGAGTACACGCATAATTTGATTTTTACTTAATAGTGATTGGTAATAAACTATCATTTCAGTGAGTGAAGATTATTAGGGAGAGGATAGAAGGAGAGGAAGAAATCATAAACATGAGGAGAAAATGAAATTAATGATAAACATAGAGAGTAGACGGTAAGATAACGCATTTACAGGACATCATAAAACCAAGGAAAGAAAGAGAGATAACCAGCGAAGGAAAAGTATTATTATTATGTGCTCCTTGTTTACATACGCTGGGTAGAATCCTGAATCAAAACTGTCAACAGATTGAAAACATACCTCTTTCTGAAATCGTCAGTATTTTGTTCGTTTCTGGATCTTCCTGAATCACGAAAATAAACCTTCCCTATAACTTTGACGTTAGACTATTAAACAATACAAAAATTGTATACGGAACACATCACAAAAGTGTTTTCCCAGGATAGATGGCTTAAAATAGTCGGTCCCATAGCGGTCTCACATAAAAAAAACTAGTTCAGTAAAGTAACACTTTCGTGGCATTTTGTAATAAATTTAGAAACTATTTTTTATCTACCCTTACGAGGGACATCCAATTATTAATGGTTATAGGCTCCCATCCTACATGCACTTAACATACAGAACACGTGTGGATGAGACGAATTTTTTTACATCAAATAAATTTTCGCTTGCGTGGGACTCGAATCCAGTACAGCTAGATTACGCAGGTTCGTTAGAAACGATTATACGTTTAAAAATTTAGAATCGATTAATAATGTATTAACATTATTGCACCCTGCCCTACTTAAAAAAACGTTTCTTGTACAGGGGTTATTATAATTTTTGATCGGATTGTCAACTCTAAAACAGAAGATGAATAATATTAAGCTAGTAACCAATAAGGGACACATCGAATGTAGGTATCTCGTCGCTTTGCAAGGTAAATACTGAATAGAAGAGAGTTAGATTATTGGATTAATTTGTTAAATATTGTTGTTAACTCTTAGCGGATCTCGCGTGCCGTAGCGATTAAATCCGGTACAAATCCATGATTCTTGCATTCGAGTGTACAAACTAGACACAGGTATGTGGATGCGTGCCGAATATGCGAATTCCTCGGTCGGTTCCTGCAGGAACGTCTGTCCTTATCTGTACAAGTCGCTCTTAAGGGCGGCCGACTGTCTTTTTCTATATGTTCGCTAACCTCGCAACCCACTTCGCTATTACCGCTGTCTCTCTGAATAATGGATTGTGTTTCCCCAAACGTTCTTTCTTTTTGTGTTAACGTTCGGGATGCTATTTGTTCGTGTGTAATATGTAAGCTAATAGCCAAAATTTTTTGTGCCTGGAAACCGTTTGAGAGGATAATGAATTTATGTAAGGAGTATTTATTTAACGGCAGTTAGGAGTCGGGGAGGTTTCTTATAGACTTCGATTTTCTTCAACAACTAGTTTTAGAAAGTTAGGTGAACTACGAGCACTTGAGATTAGTCATTTCAAAACGTCTCAATCATAAATCTCTGAAATATCTAATCATTAAATTACAATTAATCATTTAATACGAATTTCGTTTGTGTTTGACTTCCTAAAACTGTAAATAATGTTTGAAGAGTTAAATCTATCCAAATTATTATCTATTACGAGGCAGAATAAAAACACTTAGCAATTGCATTCCTTTATTTATAATATAAAAGGAGGGCCTGAAAACTGCAAACCAAAAGTTCATAAAAATATTCCTGGAGAAACCATAAAATTTCTCCAGCCTTCCTAGGCATCAATAAAACGTTAAAATGTTAGGAAATATTTGAAATTATTTGTGTTATCGTTATGCCTCAAGTTCTTGTTTAAAATCAATGGCATCTAACCCGAAAAAGTTTGATAACTATACTTTAAGATTGGTTTTATGGCATGTACACAATAAATTATCATATCCACTTGCCCATATATTGTTTTAGGTGCTTATGAATTTGTATGTAGAGATTCTAATAAGACCAGATGATGCTTGGGTCTTCCAGCGAAAACCAATTAAAAATTTAATATCTCTTCAGAACATTTCACTTCTCTTTACTTTATTTGAACGTCAAGAAGAAGAAGTGAAGTGATGCGTATGTAAAGAAGTAAAAATGTTAAAATTTGGATTTTTATCGTGGATTTTTTCCAAGAGCATTTTTATACAATCCTAGTCTGTATTATAACGTTAATTAAAAAAATGTAAGGATGCGCACAAAACAGGGGCAAGTTGTCTGTAAACTAAGCGTAAGCACAGCCAAATTGACCTTTTTTTTTAAATAAATACAGGCTAGATTTCAAAAAAGACGTGAATTTTCAAAGTTGTTGATAATTTCAGTAATGAGCTTGAGCTTTAATCATTGTAGTTCTTCGGGAAGAAAGATAAATGGGAAAATATTTGACTCTAGAATTTCGTCCGATATACCTACTAAGGACAAGTAATTAAATCATGCAATTAGGAAAATTACTAAAGTTTCGCATAATATGTAACTGCGTTTCTTCTCAACGGACCATAGAAAACAATATGAACTTTATAATGGATTTTCAAATGCAAAGTAAATGATTAAATAAATGTAGTGTTTAAGTTTACGTTCTACATTTTCTTGACAATGTAAAATTACCTTGCATATTTTTTATTCGTGATTAACTTGGGCAATTAGACTTGTGTCACGTATCTACGTGTTTTATATAATTTCGTGTTTAATTCGGGTTATCTGTAATAGTGTTATAAATCGCCTAGTTTTACAAATATATTATAGTAAAAACAACTAGTTTCCAAGAAAAAGGAAATACATATTAATTATTAGGTACATGGTTTAGTAGAAAAGTTTCTTGCAAATTTCTTATAGGTTTGAAACTTTCTAAATTTTTATAGCATGAACAGGTCAGAATTTGCAAATCTTAAAACAAATATTTGTTACAAATGTGAAGGAGATTTGTGACCAGGTAAACATGGCCAACTCCAAGGGTGATAATGTAAGCCGGTGACGTCATAGGGTAGTGGCGCCAGCTCTGTGGCCATACATCACCCCGACAGGTGAACATGTGATGTTCAATTATGCGAAGGTAAGTCAGGGACAGGTATTTGTGTTTTACCTGTCTTTCTAAATTTTATGGCTCCCTACTTCCGAAAGTACTATTCAATACGAAGCAAACCTGGTTTTAGTTGGTTTTAGTTAGTTTTATGATGACAAATGTTGCAAATTATTCGTAAATATTCTTTTTGGCTGTAGAATTGTTTTTTTGGGTGTATCAACCTCGTCCGAACTGTATACATTGCAATTAATATTGGTTAACTAAACTAAGAGTTAAAACCCGAACTGGAGGATCATTCCTATGAAGTTTTCAGTATTTATTTGTCTTCAAGGATCATGGATGATTTAGGTTAGTTAAGTTATAGCATAAGTACACAAAACTAAATGATGCTGATGCATAAAAAAATGTGAGTACGAGTATATGAGTAGAAATAGTAATACTTAGTGGTCAGGTTATTATGAAACATTCTGTAAGACGTATTTTAAAAGTTTAACCAAATATTAATTAGTGGATAAATTAGCTGGTACCTAGTATAGCAAATTTCATTAAGATATCAACAGTACCACAGTTAAACGAAAAATGCCCCCGAGACGCTGCAGCTTCGAGTATAATGCGCATTTGGGGATCCATATTTATATGACTTTTGTTGTTTTTACCTGCCGACCAACCCTTCTAATTGTTAGGGAACCGAAGCGGAACACCTTGTATATGAAACTTTTTACAAGTAGAAGCTGGGTGAAATCTAAGCTTTTCCATATCTAATCGAGGAAAAGGGTTGAACCGCAATAACTGCTGAAAACGAGCAAGTCTTTCCATTTGTTTCATAGTTTACTAAATTGATTCCTTTAAACTTCCTATACCTACATCTTTCATTCTGAAATGAATGGTATATATTCCTCTATTTAAAAAAATGATTTTATAAGTCAATGTATTCAGTAAAATATTATAAACAGCAGCATGTAAGTACTTTTATTTGGCTGTACGAACTGATTTTTCTATTAGATCTAAAGCAGTTTTAAAATTTGATTGTGTTTCATTACTGTAATTTCTTTTTGGTATTCCAACATTTGAAGTAACTTTATATAACTAAGGAACTCTCGCCAAAAATAATTTGAAATTATATCACATTTGTAAACTTTTGTAAACTTCAATACGAAAAATATGTGTCCAAACAGTTTTATGTGAAGCTCAAACTTTCATTGTTTTGTAAAAATAACTTCAACATGCAAAAGCTTTCATTCAAGAATAAGACACGTGTATTTACTTTCTATTTAATTATGAAAAACATCTTTTGTCGCTTGAAGAACCAAGACCATACAATTTTATCAGTACACGCGTAAAAAGAGACAGACGAAAAACTGAAAAATGTCCAAAAGTGTATAGTAGTGCAGTTTTGAAGAATATTATAATATGCACTTTCGGTTAAACCAGTAGTGGAAAATATATTTGAAAGTACTAGCAATTAGTAGTTGTTATTTCGAACCACAGACTATTTTTGTAAATTAGAAGATAAAAAAGTTATTGAGTGATCTCTTTTTCCTTCAAGGTACTGTATAAGAATCGGGATCTCTACCCAGACTCATGCAATTGAAACCAGATCAGATACTGCAAATGATGCAAATTACAAAAATAAATGTGAGGAAATCAAGACTAAATCAATCACGTAAGATATGGGGATATAAGAGAACGATTTAACAACAATACAATGTTGGAGAAAAAGCAGAAAACGGGCGTAGCGCAACCTAATCTCAAGCTGCGACTACGAACGTTCGTGGTTCTAATCGGGGCCTACGTTCAAATACGACCGCGGAACATGTGTGTCTGTTGTCTTAATTCAACTTTTAAATGTGGAAACATATGTGCTAGCAGTTAAGAAGAAAAATGTTCAATATAGGATTATTATGGTCGCTATTCAAATTCTATAAATTTTATGTAGTGTTCAGTACAGGCCCTGGTACAGGCTGAAAAATTTAAATTTCCAGTTTTCGATTACTTTGTGTAATTTAATTATTATGGGCAATCGTGCAAAATGGTTTTTGGCATTATGAAGGCACTTTTTAATGCAAAATTTCAAATCTGTTTTGAGTTTTTTTGTCACCAACTTTTTAAAATAATGACGGTAACTCCCTGCAAAAAATATTTTTTATAGCTTAGTAGGAAAAGACGAGGTTTGCTTTAATAAATCATAAATCTACAAATTTTATATCAGTTTTCAAAATATATAACATTTGAATAGTGATTATAGTAATGCCATAACATTTCTGCTCCTTTAACCGATAATCTTTACTTCTTACTGTTTACGTTATCCCCATGCATGCATGCGGTCTGTATACCATTTTGCACCTCTAAAAGGTCTGCTCAGTTCTTGGACACCCTGTATAATGTTGATTGTAGGATGGCATATCACCATAAGTACAACTAACATAGATTATATTCTTTACATGTAGAATTTGAAATACAAGAAGAAAAATATTTTTAGCTTGACATTTGATAAACATTGTCTATTGGTCTAGACAGGAAAACTAAAATTTTATCTAATAAGCATTTACATATTATAATCTAATAATAAATTAGGTAGCTGTATACGTCACATGTAACTTTTTTAAATATATTTTGTCTGGTGGAACATGCAGGAAAGTGCCAGTCCCTAGCTTGCACGGCCCATGATAATTGCATGTTTTAAACAAATTTAGTCGGCAGGTTAATTTGTATGGGACGTAAACGGATCCACTCATCTGACTATTGTTAATCCGCATATGACCGTCTCTTTCCCACTTTAGAACTTTTCGTCAGCAACAAGGATGCAAATGTAGAGTTATAACAGAATGCTTGACGATCCCGGAGTAATTTAGTGCACCGATCGGAGCGTTCACTCGCTAAACGTTAACTGCTAATAACATTAGTTCGATAACAGTGCATAGGAACGCTCTATCGAACTTGCTATTATTATTTTTATTATTGCATGCAACTTGGTAATTATTGTTATTGTATTCTGCATTTTGAAAGTTGTGAGTGAGCGTTGAGCTACTTCAACTTGCGGTTTGTACTATTAATGTAATAACATGCAGTTATGTTTATTGTACGACACCGATTTATTATAGAAAGGTATAAGATTTCAGAACGTTGTTGTAACATGTAAATTGTTATTATGTTTCCTTTTTCAATAATCGACGTTTTCCTAGTAAAGCTCCATGCTGTTTATTCCTCTAATGTGAAAAAACTGATCTTATAAGCTTTTTATTTTTTACTTCATAGATTCTAATCGCCCTGATCGTACGTATTATTCGTGACTGAACTGCGAGGTTAGGTTGGAATAAAATATTTCTCGGAAAATGGTTTTCCACAAAATTATCGTGTATCATGACGTTTTCAAAAGAATTCTAGTTCTTAAAAAATCTGCATACTTATAGCCTTTCCGCTTGGGTGGTTGTGTATGTATGTACTCGTATGTATGTGACGTATTTAACGCAAAACCTAGTGAACCGATTTTAATGAAATTTGAAATGAAAGGGTATATTGATAATTCATCCACAACAAAGTTTTTCAAAAAATCCGAAACTGGAATCGGAAGTTAGGATTTTTTGGTAGCATTTTTTTCAGAAGCAGAATTTTGAAAATCTGAGTAGCGGATATGAAAGAAGACCATAATTCAAGGGAAAACGTTTTTTACAAAATGGCGGCCGCTATGAATTTTTCAATAGTTTGACTTTAAGTTAACGCCCGACAACTCAAAAACCAGTTATTTGATGAGGTTCAGCAACAACTTGTTTGAAAGCCCTTTGACGGTACTATACCATGAAAAAAGATTTATTTCCTAAATCCAAAACGGTCTTCCAAAAATTTTTAAATTTTTGAAAAATTATTACAAAAAAACTGGACACACGATTTTGTTTAAATTTTCTATACTTATGCAGCTTGGTATTAGCTACATTTTTTTTTTGATTAGTGCTAGAATTTCACTGTGGCGCCCTCCACGAGGTTTTGAAATTCGGAAATTGATGCTCCTATAGCGCCTTTAATAGTCAAAATATGAAAAATGTTTAAATATAAAAATTGTTCAGTATATAGCTCTCCATTCTCCTAAATGTATATCACGTATACAGGGCGTTTGCTTTCCACAATACAATAACCAACTTTGTTATTTTAAATGAAACACCTATATACCGGGTGGCCGGTCTCAAAGGTGTACATAGGGATTTAACATTGTATTGAACGTTTCTGCTGATTCCTGCTCGCCAATTCAACTTACAGGAATGGTAATGGTATTAATTGAAAGGTAAAAAGATTATTATTATTAAGGATTTCATGATTTTCAACCGCGTTGTGTAAATTTTGAAGATTTAGGCTGGACTCTGACAGAAACGGTTCGCGCGCGTCGGTCGGTAGCGATCATCCGGCTTCGCCAGCTGTAATCTCAAGCCGGTTACTACAGATAGATGCGGTGTTTTTTCTGTACATATCGAACCCGTATAGTCTCGTTTGTTCGCTACGCATTCAAATGATTTCCAGGATCTGCCTCGCGAACTATACTATGAATACTAAAAACGAAATGTTTATTTTTAGTATGGGAAAATCCAGGGGAGGTTTGCACCTCCAGTTTTTATTGTTGTCAACAACGTACAATTAGAATTTTACGTTTAACATACCTAGTACCTCAAAAAATTAAATCAACCAAGTCATAACTCCTAGCGCAGTAAAATGGTTTAGGTATTATCACATGTTTGTTCAAAACTACTAGTAACATACGTTTTTTGCATTATCTTTGTTTTTATATCTTCTTTACGATTAATATAAAATGCTTTTCCACTTGACGTTTTTGAGAAAGTTGCAGAAAAGTGCGATGTTCCACTAAAATGCATCAGAAATTTTAATTTGAAAATGCAATTTCAAAGTAAATCTTGGATAAAGAATATTCAGAACTTCATGAAATACCACGTTTTTGAAACGATTTATTCACCCAAAGATACGTAGAGTTGAAAACCTTGGGAGTTATGTTTTCGGCAATGAGTTTACTATGAAAAATCTGTAAATTTTCAATGCATTAATTTTATTTACAATTAAAGGTCTTTTAAAATGCTATATTTTTACGCAAAGAAAATTGATCTCGATTGATTCGTTTTGGAGAAATTAAAAAAAACATGAAAAAAGTGTGTGGGCTTAAGACGTCCGCACGTCAGAAGTGAAAACCAAATGATCACCCTGTATAATGAGAATTTGCATTGAAATGCGTCGTAAATTATACCTGTTTTTATATTATTATGAATAGATCACTTGCTTTTGCTTTTAAATAAACTTGTTTTATGTTCGCAAGCGTTATCTTTAACGAGTCTTTAATTAAATAACAAATTTTGTAAAATGTAATTAAAATCATACGATTTATATTTGAACCAGTGAGTTTGGTGAAATAAATTTTGTAATGATAATGTAATTATTTACACTACAGCTCTTTTGACAAGAGCAGTCCGAAAGTATAATATATTGCTTTTTTATGTAAGAGAATGACTGTAGAATATTCATAATACAAAAATGTTGTTTTTAGCAACTTTTATTATTATTGAACATTAATTTGTTAATTTGCTTCTACACCTCTTCTTTATTTTTTAAATTATTAAATCAATATAAGCAATTATAATTTTAATTATTGCTTTCAAAGTCATTTAGAATGGATGATAATGTCCTCGATTCTGTAGCTGAAAAATGGGTGTCAATTACCTTACAAGAAAACCAGAAAGTAATGCATGAAATACGTTTTGTCAACAACCTGAAAAATGAGGCAAATAGCTGTATCCTGTCAATAAGGAATGTGAATTGCATAACCATTATTTATATTGAAGTAATAGAAATGTATCGTATCGTGCAGTTTAAACGTGTATTATTTACATGTAAGAAAGGAAATGTCGATCAGATTAATTGCATTAGTATAATTTATTTAATACGTGCAAGTGTATACTACAGGTAATCGCTAAAACAATTAATCATAATACGTTAGTATACCTATTTGTATATAAACATAGTAGGCTAAGTGTCCTCTTAAGGACTTGAACCAGGTTCAAATAATTACGTCATATTATCGTTAGTTATTCTTAGTAGATGCTAGGTGAGTGTTAAAAGACGAGAGAAGAGTTAGAAATATAATTCAAGTTTCACCGAGTTATTAATATTTTGGTAATCAAGACAAAAATACTTGAGTGTAACGTATGACACGGAATAATAAATTAAATATTTATTCTCAATAGTTAAAAATTGACTTTCTAAATGCGGGTACTGCAGATATGAATTTCTATTCGAATAAAAAAGATTACGTTCTAAACCTTTTTTGAAATGACATGTTGTCGAGCACCCATATTCTTTTTCAGACATGTCGATACACTTTTTTCATAAAATATTGAAACAGGTGTTTATATATATAGTTAGGATATGTGTCAACCTGTTTCAACGAATGTTGGTATATATCAGGTTGAATTTAACTTTGTTGATGAAATATTCATGTGAAACACAAACGATAACACACCAAAGGTCTGATTTCAGATTTTTCATGGCAGATTTAGGTTTGCTAAAAATTTTCAGTATCTGTATATAAAGTTTAATTTTTATTTAGCAGAAAATTTGTATCCATGAGGTAGACTATTTGTGTTAAATCAATTTTTCTAATATTTGAAATGAAACCGTTCCCGATAGGGTAGAATTTGTAATTACATCACAGTGTCGCTTCTTTAGTTTGGCTGAATTAATATAAACTCACGTAGACATAATGCTCTTTGAAATGATTTATCTTATTATTATCCTACATGTCACTCCTGTATTCATATTTACCGTTGTGATCTTCCTCTGTTAATTGGTTTGTAAAACCTAAAACGTGGAATTACTTGAAATGCCTTGATATTTAACACACGTCTTTTGACAAGCAAGCATATATTACAATAACGAGCAATACTGCGCCTCGACTATTATTATGACATTTCCATATAACATATTAAATGTTAAATCCTGAGAGACTGGGTTGTAAATCTTATTATTTTATTTTACATGCACTTTATTATCTAAATATCATCATAATCGCATGAAGAACTGTTTAGTTGCATATATTAGACTTTGGCACATATTTCAGTATCGTTTTCCAGTACAAAGGTGTTTCTACAGATACATAGAGAAAGGTATCAATGGTAACCTTGTTTTTCTAAATGTCTTCATATTTGAATAAATATAAGTGCAGCAAGCAATATAAGTACGTGTAGAAAATGAAGGGGGTGATTCCTGGGCGAAAATTAAGGCTACTTTTTCCTATAACCGTGTATCCTAATATGCTTCCCTGAAGAGTTACCCCTCTTCATAAATAGAGGAAAAATTTGGTTTCTAATTTTTATTTCAAATTTGGACAAAGATAGAAAAATAAAAATAAATGGACGTGTTCTACTAACAGGAAGGCCCTTTATGCATATTTCATTTTGTCATCAATAATGTATGCAAACTTACTATCTTATTATCAAAAACAACAAACACAAAAAATGAAATCCGCCTACCTAGACTTTTTTCTTCAGAAATTTACTACAACTTCTCACGAAACTGAGGCGCACATTAAAATCGATTTTAATTTTTTACTCGAAAACTATTTGTCTCACGATAAAAATAAAAGAGACAAATAATTTTCTAAATGAATAAGGCTTTCTCATGCCAATTTTTTAAATTAAAAATTCCGGTGCATTAAAAAGTTCTAATAAAAAAGTGGAGGTGCAAACCTCCCCTGGACTTTCCCATACTCAAAATAAACATTTCGTTTTTGGTCTTCAACAGTAGTTCGCGAGGCAAAATTGGAAATCATTTGAATGCGTAGCTAGAAAAACGAAACTATGCGGGTTCGAAATGTACAGAAGAAGACACGTCTGTATCAGTTGTAATCACAGCTGGCGAAGCCGGACGATCGCTACCGACCGACGCGCAGTCAGAGTGAATATTCAAAATTCACGAATTTCACATCAACCGTACATTTTACATATATGAATACCTTATACTATGTGATAGACAATTAAATTTTGCGTTCAATTATATAATAATATACAGGGTGTTTCATTTAAAATAACAAAGTTGCGTATTGTACTGTGGAAACCAAACGCCCTGTATACGTGATATACATTTAGAAAAATCCAGAATTATATACTGAACAACTTTTGTATTTAAACTTCTTTCATATTTTGACTACTAAAGGCGCTATAGGAGCATCAATTTCCGATTTTCAAAATCTCGTAGAGGGCGCCACAGTGGAATTCTGGCATTCATCAAAAAACAAAAATGTAGCTAATACCAAGCTGCATAAGTATAGAAAATTTAAACAAATTCCTTAAACCAGTTTTTTTGTAATAATTTTTCAAAAATTTCAAAATTTTTGGAAGAGCGCCGTTGCGACCGTTTTTGGATTTAGTAAATAATTTTTTTTCTTGGTGTAGTACAGCCAAAGGGCTTTCAAACAAGTTGTTGCGGAACCTGATCAGATAACTGGTTTTTGAGTTACGGGGCGTTAAAGTCGAAATTTTGAAAAATTCATAGCGACCGCCATTTTGAAGTTAGAGAGTCCGGTAAAAAACTGTTTCCCTTGAATTATGCCCTTCTTTCATATCCCCTACTCAGATTTTCAAAATTTCGCTTCTGAAAAAAATGATACCAAAAAAACATGTCTAACTTCCGCTTCCGGTTTCGGATTTGTTTGAAAAGCTTATTTTGTCGATGAATTTTCGATATACCCCTTCATTTAAAATTTCATCAAATTCGGTTCACTAGTTTTTGCGTTAGAGGCGTTACATACCCACCCACGCACCCACGCACCCACCCACAGACAGACATTTTTTCTAGACCACTTTTTTGGGATCCTGGAGGTCCAAAAGACGTATTTCCGTGAAAATCTCGATTTCGAAAATTTTCATGATAACAATACTTCCCTATACCAGTAGTGGTATGGGAAAGTAAAAAAGTGGAGGTGCAAACCTCCCCTGGACTTTCCCATACTCAAAATAAACATTTCGTTATAGGTATTCAACAGTAGTTCGCGAGACAAAATTGGAAATCATTTGAATGCGTAGCTAGAAAAACGAAACTATGCGGGTTCGAAATGTACAGAAGAAGACACGTGTGTATCTGTTGTAATCACAGCTGGCGAAGCCGAACGATCGCTACCGACCGACGCGCATGATTCGTTTCCGTCAGAGTGAATATTCAAAATTCACGAATTTCACATCAACCGTACATTTTAGCTATATGAACACCTTACACTATGTGATAGACAATTCCATTTTGCATTCAATTATATAATAATATATAGGGTGTTTCATTTAAAATAACTAAGTTGCTTATTGTACTGTGATAACCAAACACCCTGTATACGTGATATAAATTTAGAAAAATGGAAATTTATATACTGAACAACTTTTATAATTAAACTTTTTTCATATTTTGACTAATAAAGGCGCTATAGGAACATCAATTTTCGATTTTCAAAACCTCGTAGAGGGCGCCACAGTGGAATTATGGCGTTCATCAAAAAACAAAAATGTAGCTAATACCAAGCTGCATAAGTATAGAAAATTTAAACAAATTCCTTAGACCAGTTTTTTCGTAATAATTTTTCAAAAATTTCAAAATTTTTGGAAGAGCGCCGTTGCGACCGTTTTTGGATTTAGTAAATAATTTTTTTTCTTGGTGTAGTACAGCCAAAGGGCTTTCAAACAAGTTGTTGCGGAACCTGATCAGATAACTGGTTTTTGAGTTACGGGGCGTTAAAGTCGAAATTTTGAAAAATTCATAGCGACCGCCATTTTGAAGTTAGAGAGTCCGGTAAAAAACTGTTTCCTTGAATTATGCCCTTCTTTCATATCCCCTACTCAGATTTTCAAAATTCCGCTTCTGAAAAAAATGATACCAAAAAAACATGTCTAACTTCCGCTTCCGGTTTGGGATTTTTTTGAAAAGCTTATTTTGTCGATGAATTTTCGATATACCCCTTCATTTAAAATTTCATCAAAATCGGTTCACTAGTTTTTGCGTTAGAGGCGTTACATACCCACGCACCCACGCACCCACGCACCCACGCACCCACCCACCCACAGACAGACATTTTTTCTAGACCACTTTTTTGGGATCCTGGAGGTCCAAAAGACGTATTTCCGTGAAAATCTCGATTTCGAAAATTTTCATGATATCAATACTTCCCTATACCAGTAGTGGTATGGGAAAGTAAAAATGAACAGGGGTTGTAAGTTTCATCCCCTTCTAACAATACAGGTAAATAAAGAAAATATCCATAAAGGGCCTTCCTGTTAGTAGAACACGTCCATTTATTTTTATTTTTCTATCTTTGTCCAAATTTGAGATAAAAATTAAAAACCAAATTTTTACTCCATTTTTGAAGAGGGGTAACTCTTCAGGGAAGCATATTAGGATACACGTTTATAGGAAAAAGCAGCCTTAATTTTTGCCCAGGAATCTCCCCTTCATTTTCTACACGTACTTAGGAATCACCCTGTATAACGAGAGTAATGTCAGTCTTTTCTTTAAGATGAGGATAAATAGATTACCTTATGATGTTATTTTCTTGTCGTGGTGCGAATGTTTAATATTTGCATTTCCTAATCAATTGATTGATTAATGCAACAATCGACCAAATTATTTGACCCCAGGTTTGATTGCATATAAACAAATAGGAAAACAGGGTCAAGAGCGACGGTATATCACGTGTGAGTCCCCCTCGTTTCTTCATCTATGATCACTAGGTACCTATAGGGTGTTTCCGTATAAACATAAATTGGGACTGAGATTTATCTATTTCATGGACACATAACTATGTGAACGTACATATAAATGCATATTTAAGATTATTTTTGAGAGTCCACATTATTTTGATTTCTTGGGATTTACTCCCTTACAGAATAAAATCTATTTTCGTGATATATGTACAGGGGTGTCCGGGATAGTATAGTGTACATGTGGATCTTGGTTAGTTTAAGAGATACGAAGTAGGTTTTACTAGAGAAAAGTGCATAAATATAACACCTGTGAATGCCCCTTACGAAATTGATTTCGACCGAAGTCAGTGTAAGAGATCGTTTTGAAGAATTGTCACTCTTCAATATTTTTATGTGTAGTAGTATATTCGGTAAACGGAAAAAGTTACTGGAAGAAATGTGATGAGAAATACCACTGACAAAAGTCACTGGATAAAATCACGCGAAGTAAAAGTCATCGATAAACAATTCATGGTCTTTTACCAGTTATTGCTAATAATTCCACAGGATGGTAGATGAAAAGATTAAACAAGGAAATGGTAACAGTGTCAAGTAGACTGCGAATATGCATAATATTAAGCACCGGGCTTGTTATTGTAGTGATTGTGCAAACACGTGAAGCCGTAATATTAATGCAGGGAAAAATGATGTTACATCGAATAGATGCGGGTTTCCACGGGATATGAGTTAAGTATACAACGATAACTCATATTTGAGCTCCGCTAAAAACTTAAAAATAATAAACAATAGTTCATGTATGCATAAAACGAGCGGACATAATTTGTAAGCACGGAGCAGGCAGCCAACCGTGGAGACCTGAGATACTTGCACCATGTAAGGTTGGTATTACACCGTGCACTCGCCAGTCGATCGCTTTCCTGATTTATGGTAGGCTACACTTAATGGTGTATTTGTTGAATGCTAATTGTGGGATTTAGTTTTACGTATGGGATTATGGGAAGCGACCTTCTTATTTTCACCCTGTACCATTAAGTTGTCTCTTATTGACAGTAACGAATTCATAATCATAGTTTCATGAATGTCTTCATGAGAATTAAATATTCATTCACATTCGAATAAATGTGGAATAAAACGTACCATTAATTTCACGTATTCTCTTAAATATAATATATTACTGTTGTTTCGTTAACAAATTCTTCTAGTTAGTTTAAACCATACCGACAGAAATAATATAAACCAAAAACTCTAAAAATTGGATATTCCTAAGGCAACAATGTTGTCATTTATACAATACCTACAGGAAACGTGACTGGTTGCATCTAAAACCCTACATCCGCAGAATTTAAAAAATTTAAAATTTCTACGTCTCACCTCAATGAGATGTGAGTTTAACCATGAGTTTAACTATGTTTTAGGGGGGGAGGGGGTAAAAATGCCTTAGGGTGCCACCTTTATACTCATCCTAGCTGATGATTTTATTGTAGTATGTAGTCGAGCAATTAGACAAACTATTATACATCAAATGAAAGGTTAAAGTTTCCTGCTTACGAAGAATATATATATATATATGACAGTTGGCAATCCGAGTTCATTCTGACCGTAAACGGAAAAAAATAACCGGAAAAAAAGTCACGGAAAAAACGCCCCCGGAAAAAAAATTACCCGGAAGAAAACTCACCGGAAAAAAGTTACCAGAAAAAAGTCGCCCGGAAAAAAAGTCACCCGGAAAAAAAGTAACTAGAAATAAATTGAATAAGTAACACAGTTTAAAATTTTAAACTTTCTTATTCAATTTATTTAATCATAACTTAAACTTAAAATGTTACTTTCTAGTCACTTATTTTCCAGTGACTTTTTTACCGGTGACTTTTTTTCCAGGTGGATTTTTTTCTGATGACTTTTTTCCGGATGACTTTTGTTTCGGGTGATTTTTTTTCCGGTGACTTTATTTCCGTTGACTTTATTTCCGGTGGCTTTTCTTTCGGGAGGCTTTTCTCCGGGGATTTTTTTTCCGGGATTGATTCAGACAACCAACGTTTCTTAGCCTGCTCCCGCTCTTGATATTTATACTAGGCGACCGGATTTTGACGAGAGTAATCACAGCTCCTAGGAGTTTTAGATATTCTTTTGAATCACCCTGTTTAGAAAACAATTAAAATTTAGTTAGTTAGTTAATAAACATTGTTAGCTGTTTTCTTTTCATGCATAGAATTTATTTTTGATATATTAGCATGGATTCATATTAATTTATGATGTTTACCTGTAGTTTCAATACAATGCTTGTTTATCGTTTAATACAAGCATAATATATTAAAAGTACAAGAGACCACGAAGTTTTCCAAGCTACTCTCTTCCATATGCAATACTCGATGTTGCGTGGAGAGAACACCCGGTCGCTAATATCTACATACATGCATAAATGTATGTTCAACCGTGGATTTGTTCATGCCATTGGAATATGCACACGAACGCCTTTTATTTTAGTAATCGGGTACGAATTTGTAGAGAGCGGTTGTTTATTGTTTATTAGTTAAGTAGAGCCCGGAAGTTCAGGTAAAATGCCTATGTCGGCAATATTTTATGATACATGCTTTTCTTTATATATTAATGCTAATTTTACATTATTTTCATTATAATTTCACATTTTATTACATATTTAAAGCAACATGCAACCGTACGTATAATTTTTCTTAGAAAAAAGATAAGAAGAGAAAGCTTATCTATTTGACGGCTTATGTTAACATTAATTTGGAAAAACCCAGTAGTACCCAGTAGGTACTACAACACTGCAAGGGTTGTTTAATGTTTTCTATGAATTTCTATTACATATACATCAACTATTCAAGAAGTAAAAATTAGTTTTTCGATAAGTGATTTATATCTTCCAGGAATCAGCTGTGGTAGGTCTTAAAGTACATTCCGAAAAGTTCATAAATCCATTGTATAATTTATTAAGTTCATGTGAAAGTATAGCACTCGGATTAGTTCCGAAGCTATTATTATTTAATTGAAACAAGAAAATCTGAAAAATTCACAATTTGCAAAACCAGTTACAAATTATAAATAATCATAAATCTTCTCAGGTCGCAGTGGTATAAACCTCTTTGTGTCAATCGCCTTAATATTAATTTAATTAAATGAAAGATCAAAATAACTGCTGAAGTGCTGACAAAGTCATAGGGCTAGTTTTTCAGTTCTGGTTTAAACCCCGGTTTTGCTAAACCAAGATGCCATGGACATAATTGTAATAAGAATTGTATCCATGTCAATTAATCTTGGTTTAGTTGAACCGGGGTTTAAACCAGAACTGAGAAACCGGACATTAGTCAGATTTAATAAGCCGTCGATACACTTTGAGATACATAAATACCCCGGGTATCATGAAACGTTTAATGAAATTTTTTTTCGTAAATTAATACAAGAAATAGCATTCTTAATTATCGTTTTTAAGGACGACCCTGTAAATAGTTTAGATGCAAGCTTAGTGTATTATGTTGCTATATACTGTACAAATAAATTGAAACCATAGAAGAATAAATTCTTGCAAAAACATAATTCGAGCTCCACTACGTGGCTAACTAAGCACAAGAAATTTATAAAGGAACTTAAAAGCAATTATAACGATTAGGGGAAGGAAAATAATACAAAATCGATAACTTAATAATTAAAAATACATAAAATCAGAGAAATGGGGAAGAAGACCCTTCTATATGCATGCGGACGTCGACCTATTTTAAATTAACAACGATGGGGCGCTTTAAGACTACGTTTTAAATCGCTCCTCGTTCTCTTCTTGATGGACTAACGAATATAATAACGTTTGAACATTTTCTTTCTTTAAGTGCTTTTAGTAATTTCATGAAAGAAAGTGTTTATATATTATTTATAAATTCTCCTAAAAAAAATCTTGCTATTGCAGTGCGAAAATAACTATACCTATCTGTATTATTGTTATTCTAAGATTATTAAAGTTTCTTCAAGTACTACCCCGATTTCTGATCACGAGATCATTCTCGTATGCGTTTATAATCGAAGTCGATTATTGTGGAGTAGCTGCAAAGGGGCGTAGAGAAAACAGCCAGCTTTTTAGCGCAGAAAATAAATAATTAGCAGTTCTTTGTGCTCGGCTCGTGAATTATTGAATGTGCCTACATGAGCTAGAGTCGAAGCTTTGCCGACGTATTTCTTATTACTAGTACTCGACACAGCTTTTAAATTAGAAAATTGTGTAGGGGAATTAATAAAGGATGAAGAAATTACGTGTACCAAATATTTCTTCTCTGTGTATTATAAAGCACGGAAAACAGTCAAAGCCTTTAAACTGCTTCGTTTCGTCTTTATTATAAGATGATTTTGTAATTATTAGTCCTTACATAAATTAAAAATTAAAATTTTGTAGAATATCAAAGATGAATTTAAATTGCACTACTATATCTAAATCGGCTGACTCTCGTCGCTTTCATTTTATAGGAATTCATTATTTTCGTTATTACATTTTTCTCATTAAATTAATTATTATTGTTTAATATTAGAAGCAAATAACTAAAGTTACTTACAAAATGATGTTTAGATCTACGTATGCTAACTATTTTACTAAAATAAAATAAATTCTAATAGTTATCTAATAACAGAAAAATCTTAGCTATAAAATGGAAAATGTAAAAAAGATATATTTTTGAATTAAATTATATTTGTTTGTTAAAACCTTTATGCAAAACTCCTTTTTCATCATACATTTTAACTTTTATAGACAGAGATTAAGTGGAAGATTTTGGACAAATAGAATGTTTTAAGAATTTCCTATGAAAACTTTAACACAGATATCCTCTTCGCAGAACCCATTTTGCGACTTATTCCTTCTTTTCGTAAATTTTCAGTTTTCTTATAATTCCACCTAATTTTGAATTAGTCTAGATTTGGAATCTATTACGATTCAATGTTTCTATATTCTTATTCGTTAACGAATGCCCTGTAATAGCTCCACAGAAATAGAGCGTCGTTTCCTATGGTCAGAGCTCTATACAAGACTAGTAGAGACAACTTTTACGTTCCCAAATGACTAGCGAATCAGTGGGGAATCACAAAAATAGATCAGAAAAAGAATTACATAGGTACATCTACTAGAATAGCAAGAGTTTTCTCGAACAAATTCTTAAAGATGCTGTTTTGTAACCGTGTTAGAATGAAATCATGTTGTAGAAGCGCTGCTACCTGTTTTTTTTTCTGAAAACTTATTTCTTATTATCTCTTCTATTGGTTTTAGAAGATCTTTTATGTGATTCATGGTACTTCGTACGATCACATAATCTGTAAATGTTTGTTATAGAATCATCCTTTTATATTGTTTAGTTGAGTTTGGGATGTAATGTTCTATACAACTTGTACCTACGTATGGAAACCAGTCATGCTTAAGAAAACAACATGTATTACTGGTGCAGCAGTTACAATGCCATTCAATTTATGTTCTTGTTTTGTATGTGCATAAAAGTGTTTAAAAGACACATCGGATCGCCTTATATCTAACTACAACAACGACACGACAGATACAACACGTTTGTATGGTTACTTTGTTGAGTCCCCATACAATTAATTATATTTGTCTAATTAAACATAGTAGCAACTAGCTGATACAGTTGTCTGTTGTCGATATAATCAATAAATCAACGCGGGTGAAAAGTTTGGGGTAGCTACAGTTTTTTGTCTCAAATTAGAATGTATCCATCTGATCATCAGCCAGTATTCTACAAAATCGGAGTATGATCATGTGATTTCAGAAGAAATAATATAATACACGACAAAAGAGCGTCGTTACCCAACTCGCAGCTGAAGTACTTGACTGTTATACGGCCTCGTACTTTATACTTATGCGCCTCGTCAGTAATCACTTTCATGACCCCTATGTAATATAGTAAAGTATGATCAAACATGATTTTCATCTAGTATGGTTATGAAAGAACAAATTGTTGCCATTAAGATTGATTTAAATGCAAATCTGACAGTTGTCAACAATTATTTTGACGTAAGAATATATACTAGCCAATTGTAAAGGCAGCCATTTGTTCTTTCATAGGCATTCTAGATGAAAATTATTTTTGATCATACTTGATAAATAAATTATAGTTGGGGCACGCTAATGGTGCATTACGTCATCAATCGCATTTTCTAGTAATTTTGTAGTACCAATCTTGAAACAGTATAAATCTGTATTTTTTTTTAATTACGTATTAAAAGTATGTTTTTTATAAGCCCATAGAATGTTATTTTACAGTTATTATTTTTATTAATTAGTTGTAGGTAGTCATATTATTATTCCCGCAAAAAATAAAAACGTTTACTAATTAGTATTTTTTCTTCCTAGAAGTTTCTAATCAAGCACATCATCGTTGTTGTTTTTTTTAATTGTGTTTATATTGCTCAAATGTCACTCTGACGGTTTGAGAGATACATTAAAGCAAACGACGTTTTAGAAAAACAATAAATAAATATAAACAGAGTAATTCATGACGTCATGGACGCCATTAAAAAATTGATGACGTAGATGCACCCTTAGCGCAAGCCCTTAGCGTGCCTCAACTATACTTGGAATACAACAAAATCACGGATATTAAATCGAAACCTTCTAGATTCAAGTAACCTGTGGAACAATAAATCAAGGACATTTAAAAGCTCTAATCAAGGCATATTGTTAAAATTTATAAAACCTGATGGGCTGGATAGTACCTACTGTATGGAAGTGAATGTTGGACCGACCGACGCAAAATAAGAGAAAAATATTTCATGCTTTGGAAATGATATTTTTGAGCCCCCCAGTGGGCTTGGACCATGGGCTTGGACTACTTAGTAGGATAGAAATAATTGACGATTAAGTAGGTACAATTGGATTGACCATGTTCTTAAAATGAAGCACCACAGAATTCGCAAGGCGCAATGCAAATCCCGGTCTAGAACGTTATGGTGCGGCCAGTTTCGCACGGCCGCTTTGGCGCAGGGACGGTTTGGCGTAGGGACTGTTTGGCACAGGGGCGGTTTGGCGCAAATATGTAATGGTATAGTTTATTTTATGTAGAGTATAAAGTAAGAAAAAAAACACTGGTTTTAATAACCACATAGCCAAGTATGATTTCCTTTTAACAAATACAATACTTATAATCTTTCCAAAATTGAAACTCTAAATAAAAGTTTGAGTACGCCACCGAATTATACTTAACAAAGTGCCTTCAGAATGCTTGTACAGTTTGTATATTTTGTAGCTTGTTAATGCAATAAAAAAGTTATTCAACATAATACGAATACGGAAAATCGCGTTCTATATTATATTTTCTATAAGATAAAGCACTTTACTATACGTTTGTGTCTAACCGTGTCTGCGCCAAACCGTCCTTGCGCCAAAACGTCCCTGCGCCAAACCGTCTCTATGGCAAATCGTTCATGCGTCAAACCGGCCGTGCCAAATCGGCCGCGCCAAATCGGCCGTGCTAAAACGTCCGGTCCCCTGCAAATCCACGGGGAGGAAACCCAGAAGACGTTGGAGAGGCGAATTTGCAGAGACACAACTATGACTTGATTGATAATGAAATTTGTAGTTCAGAATTTGTAATTATTTTATTGGTAATATAAGTTTAGGTTAAAGGTTCAAGTTCATGTGTCTTGTTACTGAATTATTAAACCCCTTCTACATTATCTACATTTGTCCGGTACTGCGCAGAGAATATAATATAGTATAAAAATATTAAATATACTCTTTTGATAACTGAATCAAAGGTGAAATAGTTTCAGTTCTACTGAAACATGAGACACATTTTTACAATTTGTTGTACTACTTCCATTACACAGCCTTTAGGGATCTTATATTTGTTATTAACATAAAACTGGATGACCAGATACCCTCTTTCAGATTATCAGACATAGGAAAATGAACATTGGGAGATTATGTATAGATCAGCTAAGGCTATGAGTTATAAATTGCACAAAACAACAAATTTGATAAAAGTGGGTCGTCGACGGCGTTGATCTATTATGTCACCAGTGACAGATAAACGCATACGCACATAGCAATAGTTGATCCTTGTATAATTTCCTAATGATAATTTTCCTATGTCTGATAGTCCCTGAGACTGTTAATACTGAAACAATAATTTCTAAACCATGGTTGAGAACACTATTATACCCTCGCACTTTTATTTCGCTCTATATTACCTATTTCGAGAAATAATATTTTTTTTACTATCCTTATATTTTGATCTAACGTCGGTCGGCCCATTTCTGCCACTATAGCGTAACACCGACGCTATATATGAAGGAGCCCACTACATCTGCCCGTTTGTGTCAGGGTAGGGATTTTAACATGCATTGAAGTTAAGAGTCAACTTAATTCTTTTCAATATATAATCGTGCCGCCGGATAAGTCCAAGACTACTTCTATAAAATATGTAATTTACACTCTTGTAAATTGTAGGTGTAGATATGTTTTATTTTAAACATGTAATTAGAATTCTCTGCGTGGCAAAGCTTACACATATATAAAATAATTAATTGCGAATAAGTTTGAGAATTACTTAAAACATCACTTGAGGCGAAATCTTTTGGGGTAGGTTGCTTTTATCACAAAGGGCTTTTTTCCTTGCAACGGGTTATGGGGAACGCCATGTTAAAATAAACTCCATAAGCCTTTCCGATTTTCTTGTATAATACCTCTGGATTATAAATATGCCAAAGTCTTTACGAAACTTAACAGCGCATATATTTTATCTTATAATAATAAATATCGAACCGTGTAAAGAACATTAGCTTAAATCTGCGAAATATTCAGGAATTTCCTCCATCACCTGTGAATTCCAGAAGCCGTAATGAGTACACCGATACACGTAGAATATTTAGGGAAAGACATTGAAGAGAAACTGCCTCCTGTATGTGTGTAATGAAAGACTGCACGGGTGTAGAAAATTCGTTTTCGCGAGGGGAACTTTAATTTCGTCTCAGCCTGACGTTACATTTCCATATAGGAGTAAGGAAGACGACTGCACGCTCGCATAAAAGACGGAAGAGAGAAGGAGCATTACTAATTAAGAATCCGAAAGAAAGGGGCCGATGTTTAAAATGCGTGAGCCGAGAAAGTATATACGTATATATGAGACAAAGGAATAAGACTCCTTCAAGACGAGAATTGAGTTAGAAAATGGCGGATTGTACATTCTTAGCAAGAATTTGCATGTAATTAATGTATAAGGAAAAATCAGAGCGCGCAGATGTACAATATTACGTTAGGGTTCAGTGATTTCGTTAATTTAGCCGAGGAGTTGCACGATTCTTTTGGTCGTCCTTTTTCTCAAAAGATCGTTACTCACATGGTCGGTCTTATGTGAAGAAACTTGAGGAAACCTAAATGATGCCGCTTTTTATTTTCATCTTTTAATAAATAATAGGTCTATCGCTGCTTTATTGATCCAATTAGGAATCATTTTCTGTTACTTCTCTTTGTTTCCCTATATCTTGTATATGTGTTTGTTATTTAAGTTAGGGATTCTTCATAATTAAATTCACGGTATTGACTTTAAATATTTAATAGTTTTTATCGACTGGAGTGGCGTAACTGTTGTCAAGGCAAGCTGCTGTTTGATTGTTTTAACGATCTCGTCTATTCAGTAAAGTGATTGTTTGTGATAATAATCAGTGATTTCCTGTTATTAATTGAAAGAAAATAAAATTCAGGAATAAATCTGAATTATAGACTTTAAACAATTTATAGTTGTTAGTAGAAACTCAAACTTGATTCGAAAATGATATTTCAAATGGTAAAGTTTCCAAAGAAATGTGGAGTAAAAACGTTTGATATTTTGTGATATTTTTAAAATAGTATACTTTGCTACAAGTTACGAAAACATTTTTTCGAGTCTCAGAAAATGATTTTTGACGAGAGAAAAATGATACTTTTTCTACGACATATAATAATATGTAGGTACAACAAATTCTTCTCACTGACAAGTTAGAATTAAATGGCAAACGTCAAACTGCAAACAAAATAGCGACACCCGGTAACTTGATGTGGGATATTTACTTTATGCACTAGAGACGAAAATTAACTTTATGGGATTCTATCACTAGAAACAGAATAGACGTTTTCGGTTTAGGTATCTCGACTGAAATATTTATTTTCGTTCCTCCTCGTAGAAAGTTCCTTGAACAACTATGTTTATATAATTTTATTTTGTTTATTTGGTAACGCCAAAAATTCCTTTTTCCTTTATGATTTTTTAAGATTTATCTATTTGGGTACGTTTTGTGGTAAAATTTTTCGCGGAATACCCATTACAAGTGATTTGCAAAAATTATAAAAGTAGAAAACAATAACTAAAATGGTTGTATCAATAAATTTCAGGCTACCTTACGTGTAAGGAAGAAATCGATGCTTACGGCTTTTAAACTTCTAGTATCAACAAAATTTTTGTGTATCAAATAACACGCCCAATTAAGAATATTGATACCCAGTCCCTATAATTAACTACTAATGAGTGTACCTTGTATCAAATAAACGAATAATACAAACAGTGATAATGTAAATCACACCTTGAACAAACTTTAAACCATTTACACAACCTGTTTTCTAGAGGAAGTTCAAAAGAAAAGGTGTCTGAAAGATGAACCGTTTACTTTTATGTTTTACTTTGCTAATAAATCAAGGAATCTACCATATATCCGAAAGTGTATTGCAACTATTATTAATAAACTGTTCTTTAATTCTTAGATAGTTTGATGATGGGTAAATTAAGTGGTTCAATTTATAAAAACTGACCTGTGGTACCTATAGGTGTAAGTAAATGAAAAGTTTGTTAGGTTATAAAAAAAAGGGTCAGGTTTGTCACGTAAGTATATGAAATATGTAGTACGAAATTTACTTCTTTGTTATTGGGTCGGTTTTTATATTTTTGCAATGTACACAATTTCTTAAATTTCGTTGTTGGTACAATAAAAAACTTTTGAAACAAGAATCGAACTTAAGTAACTACTAAAAATTAATTTAATTATAATAATTATTTTTAATTTCCCTTTTGATATTACTATATTAAGATTTATATGCTAAACCTGGATGTAGTTGCTTGATTAGTAAAGCAAATTAGCGTTCCGCTTGTATCTTAATATTCAGTAGATGATATTCGTCAAGTGCCCTCATTTTTGCACCCTTCGCTTCGGACTGAGGTATATCGTACATCATTACTTAAACGCGGTGTCTGTGAATAGCCAACACAACCCCCCAAATGTATTTCGTCAATTCTTATGCAGTTATTCCTTTGTGGGTAATATGAGACAATAAGAAAATCATTCATTATAGGATATTGTGAAGGTTTTACCATCCACATAATTGATGCTTATTGTAGTATGGCAAACTACTTTTGAAGTGTCCAATTATTAAAGTATTTTGTATATCTGTTCCTGCAACTTAAGGTTTGTAGATAAGTAATGCAAAAAAATGAAAATTATGTACAAAATTATTTATAAATGGGTTAATTTCTTGATTTGTCCTTGTTGGCTGCAGAATTTCCTTCTGTTCACGCACCACAGGGATTTCAATATTAAGTTATTACCTCCTCTAATTATTTTATATAAATAAGGTGTATAGAAGTATAGTATAGGAAAAAAAATTGACTGTTTTAATTTCCTTTTATTTGTCGAAAAAAATCAGTTAAACATTGTTTATTGCAGCAATAATATATGTTTACTAATTGTTCTTTTTCAATTGTAGAATATATTATTTTTGCACATAAATATCTATCCATTATAGGTATTACTAAAACAATGTCTTTAATTGTGAATTAATTATGAACCAATTCTGCACCCCGAATGATATAAAATAAACTAGATCAAGTTTATTTTAGATCACTCTGTATACTACCTATATGTTATTTTTTGAAATTATTTTGGTAGGCATAATAAACTTAGTGGATTTTCGTTTAAAACTATGCCTATTTTTTTTCATCAACTTTTTATATAATTTTAAAATTATTGAAGGAAAACGTATATTTCTTATATAAGATACATTTAATGAGTGGTTATATAAACCCTGTAAATCGCTACGTCTCAAACTCGAAGAATGACTCCGCAATTTTATAAAGCAATCCCGCCTTATATCTAAAGAACAAGACGCCTACTAAAAACACGCGGATCGATTAAAAATTCCTCTCGATTAATAATTGAGAACGTTCTTTCGGGAGTGTACTGAAGGGGTTGAAGCTGATGAGGACCGCGGGGCGAGAGAGGTCGGAGGGAGGGGTGAAGAAGACTGATTGTAGTCAGTGTGTGTCAGAGTAAAAACAGTAAGAGAGTGCGGGCGAAATGAGATGATGTCCCCCGCACACCGCCTTTCTTCCGTTCGCACTGCCCCAACCCTTATGAGAGTTTGCGTACGGACCTGCCGCTCGTTTCTCATAAAATCTTGTCCTAATAATTTGCATATGTTTAATTTTGTTATTTCGTTTAATTAAAGCAAGTGCTAGGTGTTTTATACAAGAGCGACAACAACATTAAGATTTAATTAGATGCACATACTAATTTCATTAATTGCACTCATGAAAACTTGCTTTTAACGTTAAACGCTCCAGTGGTGGCGCTAACATACTGCGTACTTTGAAAAAAGCGTTAGTAATCATTTCCAGTATTGTTTTTTCCTGCAATTATTACTTACGAAAGAATGAAGAGAATTTTAAGTGATATAAATCAATTTTATGGGCGTTGCAAGCTCCCCTATTACTTCATTACCTCTGTCACCGCTGAGCGTTGTTGACCAAATCCTTGACTAAGGCTAATAAATGTCAGAGAATAATTAGCAATGTTTACAAAAATAACCGCAATCGCAAGAATAATTAATTTATTTTGGAAAATATATTGTATAGGGTGGTCCCTTATTTCTTTCTTAGCATATTTTCTTTTGCCATAAAAGTTAATCATTTTATAAAATAATTAATAGATACATCGGTTTAACAAAATAAATATACAGGGTGGTCATTTTAATTTTGTTCATTATTAAAACTGAGGAACGCACTCAATTAAGTTATAAAAATTTCCATCAAATATTTAAATAATAATTGTTAAACTAATACTAATATTATTGTGTTGATTAAATGGGTGGCTGTCGAAAAACTAATTGCTTGGTTGGGGGGGGGGGGGCATGAACTAGCGATGGGATGGGATATGAAATTTTCTGTAGTATTACTGTATATTATACAATTTTATTATTTCAACTGAAGAATGTATAGGCAAATCAGTGTAGGTATTCTAGATTTAATTTCCAAAAAGAGAAATGTTTCAGGAAAAGTAAATTTTAAGAACATTGCTGTTGGCCTGGGTTCCTTTTTTTGTAGACAAATTTTTAGATGTGGGGGATACCTGATTCGATTATGTGGTGTTCTTTTCTTCTTGTTGTGCCAAAGTTGAGGCTGCCATGGCTCAGTGGACGAAAACCCACTTAGTAACCAAGACCTGCGTTGTTCAAGTATTGGCTTCGTCAAGCATGACTGTGTTTGTACTAATTTAAGTCTAAACTGGGGGCAATGTGACTACAGTACTGAAGTCCTGTATGTCCAAAAACAACTTCTTGTTTCAAAACGTCGGAACGAGACTTAAGTATCTTAGCTGGTTCAAAGTAAAGTGTATCCAGCTAGAGGAATAGATATTAGATTGAAAATTGTAAGGAGCAGTAGTACTATATTATAAAATAATGTAATGTGTTCAATACTTTAAGTAACCGATTGTATCGAGGAAACATTTCAGAAAGAGATGTTATAATTATTGCAAATCCTGACCAAACATAAAAAATGGTAAAATGTTAATTCTTTAAATTTAAAGATGGTTTATCATAAATTTGAAATTAACATCAACAATGCGGAGATGAAATTTTCAAAACCTTACAACTTGAATTATGGATAAACATTTTATTTTAAGTGTAAGATCCTTCAAACCAAGATTTTTAGTCTAGCAGAAACTAAGAGCAGATACCACGATAGGCAAAATTTTTGGATTGTGTCGAAACAAAGATAAAGTTGGCGCAAGCAGAAAACATCAGTAGAAACTGATAACAGTCACAGTTTTATGGAAGTAGTTCAAACTATCCCCAAATCGACACATAGATAAGCTAACGGTGCTTCCTCGATATACTTATTTAGATTTAATTTGTCGCTCTACCAGGTTAAATTATTTGTTATAACTGTGCTTTTACAATAAATTTTGCAGATATAGTCTAAACCTTTTCACAAAAGTATTCCGTTGTTTAATCAAGATTTCTTTGTTGATGCAACGTTTTGTTTTTGGGAACATGACCAGTGTTTAAAAAATACTTCAATTCTTCATTCTTTCGTAATGTGTAAAAAGAATTTTTTCCACGACATGCCCCGAAAACCCAACTTTCCTCTCGTAAAATAGTGAGGAAAATTAGTTTTCCCTCTCTAGTGAGGAAAATGTATCAGTGTTGTGTTAAGTGCTGACGCGCCCTGCATTACCGACTGCGTTACAAGTCGCAACAATTTTTCTTGTTTATAAATAAAATTTTTGTGTCATACTCATACATGTGTGAAAAAATTCACAAAACTGGTGAGTTCGAGTGGAAAAAGGGGGCGCTTTCCTCTCTAGTTTGACAAATAACTATTTTTTGAATGTGAAGTTAAGGGGAATTTTAGTTAACTTCAAAAATTCCTTTTGAAACCACGATAGCATTCACATTTAAAAAAAATAATTTTGCCCTCGATAGCAACCTAAAGAAAAAAAATACTGTAATTGACCCTGAAAACTGCTTTTTGATCGTGCTATTCTGAAGCGAGTAATTCGAAATATTCGATATGCGCCTTACTGCATATCGGGAAATCGAATATTTTGGAGTACTCGCTCCAGAACAGCATGATCAAAAAACGGTTTTTAGGGTCAATTAGAGTATTTTTTCCTAGGGTGCTATAGAGGCTAAAATTAATTTTTTTTTGAAATGTAAATGTTATCATGGTTTTAAAAAAATATATTGAAATAAGTAAACTAAAATCCCCCTCCGGGTCAATTTTTAACCAAAATACATATGTTAAAGTATAATTGTTTAATTGTATCAACAATATTTTAATTAATAGGTGATTAATTATTTATTTATCCACTTACGGGTATAAGTAAGTATAGGTACCTACTGTTAGGGAAAAGCCCTTTACTTTTCTTTTCTTAAAAAGTACAAAGCTGAAAAGAGTTTGTAATTCTCTTCAAATATGTTTCACAACTAAAACCACTATCCCTCTCCAAGCGGTTTAAAAAAAAACTGTAATGTTTAGAGAATATTCTCAATTTTTTTTTACATCCTACACATTCCAACTATAAACAAGACGGTATTATCAGATTTCTTATTTTATGCATTTTGATAGAAATACACAAACGAACGAGTTATATCTTTTACTGCTTTCACATTTGGTCTATGTTCAGTAGTTGCGACTTCCTGGGTGTGCTGGCAAATAATTTCTAAACTATTATAGTCAAAATATGTTTACTTAGCCGCATCAACAGTTAATTGACTGAAAGTGGAAATCGCCCAGTTACGAGTAAATTCTTACACCTTTATTTTATGATAGACAAGCTCCATCTTACGTTAAATTTCGGACGTTTAAATCTCATATATTCATAAATAAAATGGCTGTTTTAAGTTTAAAAAAAGCAATATTTTTGTGTAAATTTAAAATTTTGTGGTGAAGAAAAATTATGACATTTTTTATGAGCATCAACTTGCATGAAAAAGTTTCGCGAGGGTCTTAGTTACCCTCCCCGCCACAGTCTCATACGCGACTTGATAATTAACAAAAAAATCGTTATCGCAGGCGGCCGTGCCGTGATGCATAAACGGAGGATCTCTCCTTACGTCCTACTCGCTCCTTGCTCCCGTTCCCCACCTCGTCACACACGCTCGCTTCCAGGGGCAAGCTTGATTGTCATTATAAGGGAGTTTTAATAAGAAAAAGTATTGATGTTCGTTTTCTATGCATGCATTCTTATTCTTGCCGTGCTCTCGCGTCTTCTCCTCGGAGTATAATGTTCGCTCGACTACACCCTTCTCCCCTTTTATTACACACGCTTGTTTTTGAAGCATTATTGAATGTCATTAAGTGGGTGGCTTAATAAGAATAGGGAGCTTTAAAAACATACTCATGTTTGAAATTTAATTCGTACTTGGGAAACGGGGAAAGTTAGGTAATAAAAATTTGTTGTTACAAATTTTATTTTATTGGTGCTACATATTTACCCTAAACATAGAAAAAGCCATGTGGTTATGTATGTAGGCACGACACCTATTTCGACAATCTAATCTAGCCATCATTATTATTGTGCGATACGTCAACTTCTATTACGATTAGGGGACCACACGTGCTATAATACATGATCCTATTTTTCCTGATACTGATTAGGGTCCAGATTTCTAAAAATATGGTAGTAACTGATTATACTTTATTAATTACGCTGATAAATTATTATTCATAAGTTCATTATTTTAACATTGAATCAAGTAAGCATTCGTTGAAAAATCAATGTTACATAGGGTTGTTTTATAATTCGCGCCCATGAATTGTGTGATAAGTTTTTTGGGATTACTAGGTTCTTAAGTCGGTGGGATGCAGGACACTGGTGAGTGATAGATCTGAACGAGCTGCAGAACAACGTGTTCTAGGCAGCGCGAGAAATACCATTGGAAATGGTACAGAACTTTGTTCGAGTCCTACAATGGCAGTTATTGCAGTTATTTGTAGTAACTATTGTTTATAACTGATTAAATATTTAAAATTGAATATTTAGAACTTTTCTGCACATTTTTAAAATCGAAAAGTAGGTATACACGTCGGGGCGGATCGAAACATTCTAAAGGAAGTCTTTGTTTAGTTTCTGTGCATAACATCACCCTGCCTGGGTGTGAATTTCGAAACATCCAGTATAAAGATGTGACTTGAATTAGCGAAAGAAAAACCGTCAGATAAATACATACCTATTGCTATAATACTTTATTCAAAATTAAAAGTTACAGCTAGGTAAGCTGTTCGACCTAATTTTACTTTATTAATTATTACAAACATTACAGCTCCTTTTATAAGAAATCTAGGACCCTGTCCAGTATAGCTACTATCTTATATCATTTTCTGTGATTTATTTCTAATAAATATGGTCTAAAATATTAGAGACAAGTGATAATCGTAGAGAGTCGGGCCAATTTTTTTTATTACAAAATCCTTCATGAAGAATCGAATGGTGACATTGGCATTCGCCGAAAAAATCGGCATCATGAAAAGTTTGCTCCAGAATGTCGAGAACTCCAAAATTTCAAATAGCACGGGGGGTCAAAAGTAGTATCGCTGAAAAGGTCTTTAAAAAATAAGCAAGTTTTGTAGGAAAAATAATTTTATTACCCCCACCCCTTCTGAGGAATATTCGATTGAAGTTATTAAGTAATTGTACTGTTATTTAGGCAGGATGTAAACGGCCTAAGTAACTACATACGTCCTAACAACAGAAACGCATGGAAAATCAGCAGTGGATGAACACGGGCTGACAAGAAGAAGAAGAAAACTGTTATTTAACGTTACATTTAAAAAATGTCTAAAATGTAAGTTTGACAATATAGGTCACCCGATTGTACTCCTCTGGATACAACGAGAGATGATATGAAGAAATATTGAGAGCCACTGATAATGTGACTAGAAGAGCTCGAGAGTGTTTAGAAGTAGATGCATGGACGACAATTTGAACAATTATTGTGATATTGTCAAACTTACATTTTAGACATAACTTCAATCGAATATTCCTCAGAAGGGGTGGGGGTAATAAAATTATTTTTCCTACAAAACTTGCTTATTTTTTAAAGACCTTTTCAGCGATACTACTTTTGACCCCCCGTGCTATTTGAAATTTTGGAGTTCTCGACATTCTGGAGCAAACTCTTCAGGATGCCGATTTTTTCGGCGAATGCCAATGTCACCATTCGATTCTTCATGAAGGATTTTGTAATAAAAAAAATTTGGCCCGACTCTCTACGATTAACCGTTTTCGAAAAAAACGACTGATACGGGTGGTCTGACTCGCCCGGTATATGAAAATCAATTGATACCAATTTAACTATAAATGAGTAAATGGGATATAAGTTGTCAGAAGAGTTGTGGAAAATGCATGTATTAAGTACAGTATTAAACAACCATTAACAAAATAATTAATTAGTACCTCCAAATTTTATGCATATTATAGGTGGTAACAGTGTGTCGCACATGTAACTAAGATAAAATCCCTCTGTATATTAAAAGAATATGAATATTTAAGTTGTTGGAAATTTTAGGTTGTTAAAATTGTTTCATTTTTCATGCACGAAGTCTAGTACTTGTATACTCGCAAATTATACAGCAATTAATTTTGAATGCGCTACATGGAAGCCACATATAGTATTCAACCGGTCCATTATTACGGTTACAATACTTGAAAAACGTCTACAGACTATTGTAAATTAACTGGGAATGCATTAATACTGTAGAAGTAGGTAGGTACTATAACATTCGTACATTAATTCAAATTTTACTTACAATTATTTTTAATGTAAATAATCAGGAATGGCATTACAATATTTATTATTTTATTTAAATAGAACACTTAATTAGTCCAAAATCGTTTGCAAAAACGTTTCTGTTGCAATTTATGGAAATTTCTGTTTAATTCTAAACAGACACATTTAATGCCGTTTATGAACTTATAGGAACCTATACAGGGTGGTGATTATTTCGATGCTCACCATTGGTATCTCGGGAACGGTAAACGATACGAAGTCGGTTAAATTAAACAAAATTTGCACCTTTTTATTACGATTGAGAATCTGATAAGAAATCCAGGATATTTTGGTTGCTTCCTGATTTATCACGCAGAAACTGAAAATAACGATTTCCGAAAAAAAGATTATCTTCAATACCATTTTCGTGATAAATCAGGAAGTAATCAAAATATCCTGGATTTCTTTTCAGATTCTCAATCGTCATAAAAAGGCGCAAATTTTGTCTAATTTAACCGACTTCGTATCGTTTACCGTTCCCGTGATACCAATGGTGAGCATCGAAATAATCCCCACCCTGTATAAGAAAAAACTAGTTTTTTATATTAATCTTGTTTTAAACTGGAAATATAGTCGTTGAACCATTTAATTTTAACATTCTGGCGTACACCTTCCAAACAATAAAACGAATAAATTTTTGGAAAGTTACCTGGCTGAAGTCCAGGACCACAAACAAAGTGTTTTCCCCACATCAGTACGAAATAGAATTCCTGCTGTTAACCTCTTGCCATTCCTGTTGTTTACCTATGGACATACACCGTTGCGAATTTGGTTTGTGCAGTAAGCAAGTTAGAAAAGTTTGGGGTTGTTATTCGGTATTAACTCAGACTAAAAATGGTACGTTGTTCGATCTATGACTGATGTTCATATAAATTGTAATATTAGTTAGATATGAAAACAATTTCAAAATGAAATAGATTAAGAATTCAAATTTTAGTTCGTTTAAATGGCTGTATAATACGGAGTGACTATACACGGATATGAGCGTGGATAAGAATATTTTAGCGCATTTTCGTAAAAATATGCAAAGTATGAGCATACAAAAATAATATACGGCTCCAAAACAATTAAGTGTTAAATGGAGCGCGAGACATTCAGCAGGGATGAAATGAAGTAGCAGGAAGTTGCAGCAGGAACACATACGCAGCAGGAGGGGCTTAAAGGCACACAGTGCGTGTAGGTAAACGCGTATAATTTATGTCTCCTCGCTCCGACACTTCTGCTAGTTGCTTAGGGCAGTCGACCAAAGGAATTCTGAGGTGTATTCACTACAAATACACGTTTATTTTTAAAACGAATCTTCTTCTATTAGTCAGCAGTGGCATACCTATCAGGGTTTATCGGACATCAAGGATGGGCGCCGCGGCGCGGCGTGGCGTCTTTTTTAATTCGGAAATTTCGCTGAGGAAATTATAACTCCTGTCCTTCTAGATAAGCTTTTAATTATTAAGGCAGGTCAATAGCAATTACAAGAAAACAGTAATACAACCCAGTATGGAGTGTGCTGAGCTGTCATGAGAGTAATTTCGCAGAGGGCAACTATTTTTGATACAGTTGGCCTTGTGTCGTCTGTAAAATTCCAAAATTCCAAATACGTAAAGTTTTTGGTACCTATGGAAACTTTAATTTCTAATTGTAAAAGGTTTGACAATTTTTGATTTTCCGCGTTTAAATAAATTTTTCGCCTACGGCACTATTTGCTCGCTTCGCTCACGCTAACATTTTTTACTTACTATGGAAAGGAACATTGTTTGGGCGTCATTCATGAATCTGCTACCCGGCGTCATTTAATGTAGGTACGCCACTGTACGTCAGTATTGAATGGTATATTTAGTTAACGTAAACAAACTTGTATAATTGATTGTAGTAGGTAGGTATGCAATATGACCATTGCGTAAAGCGTTATGGTTAATTATTCAAATCGAAATACAGAAGATTAATAAACACATAAAAAAATAATTATGAAAAATCAAATGCGACGTGGATTAACGTTAATTTTTCTTGATACCTGAATTTGGAAAACGCATTTTCACTTAATTTAAATATTTCGTCGACTTTAGAAATGTTTAAAATGACATTTCAGAAGTTAGCTATTGACCAGATGTCCTACATTTTAAAATTTCGTGTAGGAGATTATCACGTTACGGGCCATTTAAAATTCTTCCAGCCAAACAGACACTTTGAAACTAATGCAATGGGATTTCACATTGCCAGTGTATAATTTTTAAATTTGTCATGAAATTGCTATAGAAGAGTTTTTGGGAGCTTTATTGTTATGTATATGTGTCGAGGTTAGTATACGATGGTGGGAAGCGTGCATTGAAACACCCCGTACGGAGCTGCAGAACAACGATATTAGACAGAGATTTTATGGACCCAGTTAGCGGCTTTGTAGTATATTAGTATTCACTTAACATGTGGCAATGTTAAGAAACGCATGCTATTAATACTGCTTATTCTTTACTTCCGCTTGTTTGAAGTCAAACCGCAATGTAAAATTTTTATAATCTGATTATATTAATAGTTAATACAATAGATTTTTAGTGGTTCTGCTACGTTGTAGCATATAACGAGGAGCTGGCACTGGTAAAAACTGGAAGATTATTCTTTTAAGCCATTGTTGAATGGAGCTTAATTGCAAATAATGCTGGTTAATAATTTATTTCAACCCAGGCATTTTTAGTTGTTTACATTACAATTTCTTACAACACTTGCTGGTTTAAAATAGTTCATACAAGTATTACAGTAATTTTCAATAATAACATCTACATCGTTCATTGCAATTCGTTTAGACTGCTTTTGGTTTCTGCAATACATACCGACAACCTTTTCCGGGGTGGAAATGTCCGAATACGATCCTGAAATAATACATGTTATGTGGCATTAATTTTACTCTTACTAGTACATATATTGTATGTTCGTTAGTAAAAGGTTTAATAAGTAATAAGTTAACCCTATGAGCTTCAATCACTAAATCCATCCTACTTAACATGCAAAACAGAAAGTACCAATCCATAACTCTATGAATATTGGACCTTCGAATGCTCTCGGTCATGCTCGTATACTATGTCATCAAGTCTGCCAAATTTAAATTTGACCTGACTTTCTAATTCCTCTGCTCACAATAAATTCAAATTGAACAACCGTTTGGGTTCTGGGAAGGGGGGGGGGTCATGGCGACCATCTCATATTCTCATCCATAACTTCAACTAATTTAAGATCTACGTCGAAACATTAAAAAGAGGACGTTAACACCTCTTTGGACTTTCCTATACTATATTTCTTTTTTGGTATTCCACAGTATACTTCGCGAGTGGATTCCATCCCTTAGGCAACGTACTTAAAAACACGCGATACCTACGAAGAATTCTTAACATGACTTCCCTGTAAACGGTAACGGCTGTCGTTAAATAAACGATTATGATATTATATAATTGAGTCTATTGTGTATCATAATCGTTTATTTAACTTTAACAACAGTAGTTATCGTTTACAAATGAAGTACATGTTAAGAATTGTTTGTATAGCGTGTTACCCGATGCTGACGTACCTTAACCGAAGGTACCCGATACGACTAGTTGTTTAAAGTCTTAACGTGAATTTTATTCGTGACGTTAAGTAAACGTAAACGAGTCTCGTTACATAAACGATTCTTATGTATTTGATTCCTTCATGCTTCTCTCGCCGAGTTAGAATCTAAGAGTAAGCTTGATCCTGTACGCTGCATCGCCTGTGCCTCGGACGAAGACATGACGACGATACGCCTAATCAATTTTTTAAAGTAATAGATTGGGTTAGTTTAGCGCCTTACAATGTAATTATTCACATTCTCCTAGTGAGTCCTAATTATTTTAAGAAAATTTGTAAAACAAAAATGTAACAGCAAACCAAGAGTTTTTAGTTTTCCGCATATTATGTTGCATTTATTTGTCATCCCTTATCATGTTTTTAAGGTTTCTCCAGATGTTTAAGATGATATTTCTATACGTCTTTAAAATTTCAAGAATCCTTTTCCTCGGTCACAACAAGCAATAAGCATTTATAGGAATCCTTGATGATATTAACAATGCTTTTAATTTCCTTTTCTCTTTAGTTTGAAGATGGAAGATTTGAAAACGAACAGTGTCCCTGTTAGAACCCGGTAATAATGACCCCTCGTTGAGGGAAAGTGGCAAACCCCATTTAATAATTCTGCTGATCCGAAAATCGGCGAAACAGCGCAAAAGTTTGTGAACATTTCTCAGGGCGACTGATTCTTGGAGACACACATGGCCCGTGGGGTGGCGTACGCATGCAAAATGTACGCAGATATATTATTTTTGATGCTCACCAGATACGCTTTAATTTAATTCTCTACAGGAGGCACGCGATGCTAAATATGCATAATTTGTGGGCCCATCTCGAATTTTATTACTATAATCCACTGTATTTTAGGTTGGTTTATACTGTTACTAATTTTATTTGTTGTTTGCCATGTAAATCAATACACAAATGTACGTTGAAACAGGTATTTTGTATATTTTATAGGAAACTCTAAATACATATTAAAATTAAATAAATTTAATACATCAATTAGTATTGAAAACATTTCCACATTTTTAACAGTTTTTTTCAATTAGACCTATATTAAGCATGTCGATCACAAGGTCTATGCCAAATTATTTTTCATAATAATATGTACTTTCACATACTTAAGGTTTTGCAGGAAATGGAAAATAGGTGGAAAACTTAACAAGGAAGAACCGAGATAAGCTGGTTAGAAGAATTAACTATAAAGTAGAGAGATGTAGGAGCTACTATATCCAAATAAAAAAAAATAGAAAAGAGCATAAACTCACTGGTATAGTAGGTACAAGAAGAAATCGTTTTGCATTATTATATCTTTCAAATCAAGTGAATTACCGAAAGTCTCTGCAATATATTTCGTCCATTTTTTTAAGGTTGCCTAAGCATCAGTGATTTACCAGACTCATTTGTTTTAGAGATTTCTGAAATATGAACGTGACTTCCTAAAAAAATACATTTTTTCCACGATATACCCCGAAAGCGCCGAAAACCCAACTTTCATCTCACAAAATAGCAAGGAAAATTAGTTTTCCCTCTCTAGTGAGAAAAATGTAACAGTATTGCCTGGATGTCCATTCATTAAGAATTGTATAAAAAAATCCGTACCTACTTACCTAGTAATGAAATACTTGAAATTATCTTACAATTACATCATACTTTCGTTTTCTACATTCTTTCATGACGATTTCTACATTATTTCACAATTTAACGGGGGCTGAAATTGAGATCGGCAACACTGTTAAGTGCTGACGTGGCTCCCTGCATTACCGACTGCGTTTCAAGTCGCAACACTCCTTAGAACACTTTCATTCGAACTTACAAGTTCGAGTGGAAGAAAGAAGCGCTTTCCTCTCTAGTTTGACAAATTACTATTTCGTATCTAGAGAAGAAATTCGTATTTCTTTAATCTTTCTTTTTTTTCGTTGTGTAACTAAATTAACATTAAATTATATTTTTACCTTAAAAATAATATAAGACATATCTACATTCCCAATTCAATTATTTTTGTATTGCAACTGTTGAACTTTTTATTCTTCATTAAATTGATAACAAATCTTATAAATAATTATGCTATTTTCAGCTGTTAACTCTATTCGTCATTGCTTTTTCTTCAAACGATGTTGTTGAAAAATCCATTAATTCTCTGGGGGGGGGGGAATTAACCCTATTATCCCCCCCTCGTAGATCCGCGCTTTATTCTCCGCATACTCCTCACCAACACATCTTCCACTGCTTTACCAGTTGATTCAAACCATTTCGAAAAGAAACGTTTGCGGCAAAACGGTCTAACCTGAAGGGACTAAGACCAACTCTATAGGGTGGGTGAACTTTGCCCTATTTTTTTCATGTTTTTACTAAAGGTTTTTATTAATACAGACTACCGTTATTATTATATCAATAAATATAAAATAATATCCTGTAAGTTATAGGACAACCTATATATTAGGCAAACGAATCTTTGATGGTGGGATACGACCTGACCTGGTCCTGGTTTGCGGTTTGTAATTCAATATTAGTTTATTTTGAACTGTTTGCAAGTTCTAAAGTACTAGTTGAACTTTGCATTCGAGGCTATAAGAATATGAATTTGTTTTAAATTGAGTTAGTTCGTGGTTTTGCTGATTGTGGAATCTGAATAATTACGTATTTAGCGTCGAAACCTACATCTACCCGCAATTTTAAAGAGAACTTTATTTCAATTTTATTAAAACGTTAAATCCGCGGATTTTATGATCCCGGCAAGACCTAGAATATCATTATGAATATGGCTCACCAGAATACACTCTGCTTGTATATTCAAACACGAGGGTTAATAAAGCTTTCGATTTTGTAGAAAATCTCGAATTTGTTGCACAATTTTACTCATTTTTCAGCTTTATTTACAGTTGTGTGAAAATTTAACACCACTATGATTCGAAGACGTATGCGCAGCATCAGATTTAAACGGAAATCCAAAGCTCCTAAGAATTTTCGTTTTTGTAAGAAAAGTTTTGCGCTCTTCGAAAATCTGTAAAATTGTGCCTCGTAAACAGATCTTAATAATCGAGAGTTTTATTAACTTTAAGAAACCAGCGGCCCATAACTGTAGTTATAAATACTTTTTTGTCCGATATCTGCGGAATTAGGCACGGATAAGTAGACAGCAACTTTTTAATGACTTAATGGTTCTTAGAACAACTTGCGTTGCACTGTTTTATAACTTGTCGAAGAAAAAACTTATATAGGAGAACCATAACAATCTTCTTACTACTATTATGAAAGAAACAATAAAATGATGTTGATTAATGTTGCCCTGTAAATTAGAACTTTTAGATAAATGTTAATTTATACGGCTTTCATAGGGCTCCTTCACTCGGGTCAATTAGAATTTGCTATCCTTGTTCAACTAATGTGTAGGCGCAATAATATGCAATGAATAACATTGCAATACAATACTGTACACAAAAAGATCAAGACTGTTGATATTTTTTTTGTATTCATATCCCGTTTCCGACCATAGTTTTTTAACTTCCGTAACTGGCTGAAGATAAATTGTTTATAATAATAGTAGACAGCTGGTCAATGTAACCTAAGTGAAAATTTGTGGTAATAAAGAGTAGATATAATTAATTAATGGCCACTTTTTCAAGAGTCATTTTCATTTAACACATATTTTAATTTAATATACTCCTGAGGTACTCGAAAGTATGTTGATTAAAATTCATACTAAAATAATCGGTGTAGTAAGCACCACCCTTCAAAAGTGCCCTGCTAGTAATATTTTGAATTCAGGAAATAATTTTAAATTAAGGTAAAGTTTCTCTTATAGAACATGGAAAATGTTCTTCAGTTGCTGGGAGGACTTTGAGCTTATTCATAAATAAAACCATGCTTTTAATTAACAATTGAGTGCTTTCTTCAAAGTCCTGTTACTGGACATGAGGGACATGACGACCATTTTCATCTAATTCGTGACGGTTTATAAATAAAAACACGTTAACGAGTAGGGATTCCCACTTCCATAGAAAATATTGTCTAAATAGTGACAACCACCCACAACATAAAACATCACAATTTTAAGTATTTTTCACATTTATTTATTAAATATTACTTAAAATTCTCCCAAAGCCAGTCGATTGTTTTTTCTAAAGTACTGAAAGGAATTTTTATGTTTACGAAGGCAACAACCATCTATTTGCCGCAAAGGGCACCCTAAGCGCTAAACTGTTCGTAAGTTTTGCGTAGAGAACAAAATACTGAATCGGGGCGATCTATTAGTTTTATAGAAATAAAAAATTGCAAAAACGGCGCGACTGAATTCGAAAATCGTGATCTTTTTTTAATTCCAGGACCGTCAGTTGTGCTGGCCGGTTTGGTTAAAACTGTAAATAAATGTTAATTTACACAACGCCGTTGCTAGCTCCACGGCAGACGTGGATATAATTCTGACACAAAATCCACGGTATTACATCATTGTCATGGGGCGACGTTTAAACGGGCGACTCGGCGCATACTTCGGGACTTGGAAAATTATTTCAGCTTCCTGAGATTATAGGGACCTTAGACCAAGATAGGGACAAAGGTGCTGTACGATTGGTTGCCTACTCTCAAAGCTAATGATAATAATTATTAATTACAAACAAAATCAATCGCTCGGACTTAAAGAAGAATTAGAACTTTACTCTAGTATTTTTTATTGGTCATATTCAACTTGCAAATTAATTAAAAATCAATTTAAAATATGAAAATGTTTAAAACTTTCAAAATGGAATAGTCCCCGGACATGCGCAGTAGGTGGAGCTCGTATTCGCGTCGCCGAATTGCTGACGTCAACCCTTGACAATAACGTAATACCGTGGATTTTGTGTCGGAATTATATCCACGTCGTTGCTAGCTCCACGGCAGACGTAGATATAATTCTGACACAAAATCCACGGTATTACGTCATTGTCAAGTGACTGGGTGTGCGTCTGGGTGTACGTAACGCCTCTAACGCCGAAACTAGTGAACCAATTTTGATGAAATTTGAAATGAAGGGGTACTTATATAGGAAATTCATCGACAAAATTAGCTTTTTAAAAAAATCCAAAACCGGAAGCGGAAGTTAGACATATTTTTTACCGAACTATCTAATTTTAAAATGGCAGCATCTATGAACTTTTCAAAGTTCAGTAACGCAACTTGTTTGAAGCCCTATGGTGGTGCTGTACAATGAAGAAATATTAATTTAGTAAATCCAAAAACAGTCCCAATGGTGTTTACCATAAAATTTTGAATATTTTGAAAAATCATTAGAAAAAACTGGCCACGTGATTCTGTTTAAATTTTCTACACTTATGCAGCAGAGGCCACAATTCGCTTTTCATCGTTTTGAAACCCATGTTCCACTAATTTAAAAATTAGATTTAAAGACGGGTATAGTTGATAGTTAGACTAGAATATAATCGAACGATGCGATTGATCCAAAATCAAATTGAACTTCAAAATTCTAAAATGAAATACATATTCTACTTTTTAAAGCAATTGACTTTCACAAACCAATTTACTGATTCTATTTAACAGAGCGTAAAAGTTCATAGACACATGTCTGATTTTTCCAACCATTTTCGATGGTTATCATTTAAATGCTGTCTACCTGGAACTTGTAAGTTGTTAAGAATGGCAAATCTACTTGTGGCCTTTAAGAGCGTTATAATGTACATGCACTTTGCGTCAAGGCAGGTATATGTCTATTATATTTTGTATATAATGTTATGCAGTGGTAATTTTAGAATTCTAAAGCCAGGTAAATCTATTCTTTGTGCTATAGTTTTACCAAGCAAGTATTCGTATATTCAGCTGGAGTACAGATTGTAGATAAAATTGATGAATATTTATTTAATATATAGCATAGAAAAATCGAATCTAGGAAAAAATATGTCGGAAAAAATACTCCCGGAAAAAATACCCTCAGGAAAAAGTACTCCGGAAAAATACCCCCGGAATAAATTTAACATGGAGATGTATTAAAATGTAAGAGTTTTAAACACGCTATTCATTTCATGCGATTGTCGCATGATAATACCCCAAAAAAAACTTACTGACAAATATTTCGTTTTGGGGGAGGGGGGAATATTTCCTGGGGTATTTTTTTATGGAGGCATTTTTTCCGGGGGTAGTATTTTTCCAGACACCAGAAAAATCAAGCTAAAATCTAAAAATATATACAAGGTGTAAATGAATATTTAGGTTCTATGGAAGTCAGTCTGACAGTCTCACAGGTAAAACTAGCTTCTACTGGCTAAATTCAGCTATAAAAAATACGATAAATCTAAAAAATTGTAGATATTGCATTAATTCTCCAACAAAGCTAAGTTCGTTATTTATTTGCAGATCATTCGCAGCTTTTAATTTCAAAAAGTTTTTTTTAAATAAAATCGCAGTCGTTATCGAGTTTTCTCACCAATATGACAACAGTGTTAGTTGCTTTGCAATCTAGATACTCGACTTTTGCCGTGTTTTTTCAATTTTTTTACGGTATGCAGCCCTTGAAATGTTGCCAGTTTTAAAACTGTTAAATTATTTACAACTTTGAAAGTAAAGCTCAAATCTAACAATTGCAAGTAGAAAGTGTTTTTAAGAATATAATAGTGCACTTTTTTTACACATGAACGGTTAATAGAATGCATATTGTGCATAATATTTCCGGAAACGAATACCAACATATTTTATTTATTTATCGGTATCTAAGGTCAATCAGCTTCATATCAGTAAATGGGAGTAAAGCCATAGGGTGATAATATGTGACTGAAATCAAGTTCCATCTAATATCCATAAGTTAGATTTTTGAAATACATTTTTTTGTTGACTAATACTTAAAATTGGGGACGTATGACTGCCAACCGCTACACTATACAGGGTGTCCCAGAATGACGTTTTAAAGATTTACAGAGCATGTAGTAGTAGTAGCTTTTGAAAACAAGTTAAAAATTGTTAATATACTAGTATAATAGCTCCAAGGAAAACCTGAACTGTACCAATAATTAATAGGTACGCACACGCACATACTCTAAATAGTCTAAATTTTGTATTCGTTATCATTATTGTATTTAAGGAGCCTAACTAACGTCTGGTCGGGCGGGCTGGAAGCCCATAAAGAAACAGAAATGTAAAAGACATAATTAATTCTCACACAAACAAAAACAAACAAACACACATACATCCACGGCCGATATTTATTCTAGTGTTGAAATATTTAAATAATAAACTTACCACTGTTGCAATACAAGAGACAGTTAAATCACTATAGAAGCAAGAAAGATGAAATCACGCACAAAACCGCACTGTGTATTTCTAACAAATTTGCAAGAGGAACTGACCAGAACAGCACTAAAGTCTTCAAACCCGCTTAATATTTTCCAGGAATATGTATGTAAAGAGACTAATGTTCGTAAAAGCCAAACAGCAAATACTGACAATACTGTACCTACAGTGAAATGTTCCCACCCACCAGGGTGCACATGAACATACACCAGCGAAATAATTCCTAGTACCTACCGTCTAAACGAACAAAACGTGCAGAGGTACAACCCAAGACCCTACATATTTACATGGGTCTTACTTACTGTCACCCACCCTGTAAATCCTCATGTCTAATAAAAATAAGCCGACGAGTTGTTCCTAAAATTCTTTCTAAAATTTGCAAATTTTATATATCATATTGAGCAGGTTTGAAATGACATCTGTGAAGTATTAGGGGTTGTAAATTCTGAGTATTTTTATTTTTAGCGAGCTTTCATCAACCTGTTTTGTTCTGCTGGTCGGTCATATCACTCATAAGCCATAAGTTATAACTGTAACCATTCAAATTGAATGTACAAACTCTAAATTTTCTGATTTTAAAATAGAAAATATCAAAAATAATACTACTTTATATTTACGGTAGCTTTTAAATTGTTTTGTTTTTTCCAAGAGCATAAGATAGGATAGGTGTAGGTAGGTATGCAAATTCTTTTAGTACATTACAGGCTGCCCGATTTCACTTTTAACATGTGCTCTAATGTGAATCATGTCTTACTTGTATGTTAATGACATCGCATTAAACCGACGAATATAGTTATTTATAAAACTAAGAGTATGCGTTCAGTTTCATAATTAATATATTTAAAATTGCCTTAAATAAGTTTTGAGCAGAATAAGGAAATGTTACCGAAGATCTAAAAGTTTTTATAGTACCTGTCCAACTAGAATCTAGGAATAAAAATCCTAGGAAAAAAAATCCTCGGAAAAAAAATCCTAGAAAAAAAATCCTCGGAAAAAAAATCCTATGGAAAAAAAATCCTATGGAAAAAAAATCCTCTGAAAAAAAATCCTATGGAAACAAAATCCTCGGATAAAAAATCCTCGGAAAAAAAATCCTCTGAAAAAATCCTTGAAAAAAACCCCGCTGTGTTAGCAAACCAGTGGTTGCCCAAATCGAAACAAATTATTGGTATATAATTTTTTCTTTTTATCTTTGCAATTTCATGCCAACTACAAATTTGTCTAATTTTGTTCCCTCTTTCATAAATAGGTATCTAATGTTTGTGTAATGTTTAATATTTGAAATAATATGGTTCTGCTAACACATAAAGTTAAACAATGTCAGATATGGTTCATTATGCATAATATAAAATGATTAATTTTATGCAAATAAAAAATGGATTTTTTTCCACAGGATTTTTTTTCCGTGGATTTTTTTTCCACAGGATTTTTTTACCGAGGATTTTTTTTCCGAGGATTTTATTTCCACAGGATTTTTTTTCCATAGGATTTTTTTTCCGAGGATTTTTTTTCTAGGATTTTTTTTCCGAGGATTTTTTTTCCTAGGATTTTTATTCCGCCTACCCAGCACATTACAGTTACGGGAAATTCTGCTCACTATGGAAAAATGGCAATGGTACCAAATTAAAGAAAATAATAAGAGAACAAAATATGCATTGTTTTTTCTAAATTAGCTAAAGCTTTGTAAAACTTAAAATTATTCTAATGTTCTAATGTTTTCCAATTTTCATAGTTCGGAAATATAAGAACGGCATTAAAACACCCTTATTAGAACCCCTAGTTAGGTCACTGGAGGTATATACAAATTCTCAATTTTAAATTAAATTTGTAGTACATGGGAGATTATACGAGAATGCTGAGCAAACCCTTTTATGATAACAAACATGTCCACACATTTTAAGTTTTATTCTTGAATTTTGGTTTCTTTTCTACCGCGATGGTTTAATGTCTTAAAGTAACAATTAGTCACGTTATTATTTTGCATGTTCAAGTTGTAACGGAAAATTTAACTAATATTATAATTATTTTTAGAACTATAGAACTAGTACTACAACTGGAGCACGCTATACTAAATTAGCTTTTTGTTACTGTCTTTAAACGATTGCGGTACAATTTTCAACGGTATGGCTTTATCGACTGTTGAATGTCTATAGAAAAAAAAGAAATTAAAAGTCTTTTTATTAACTAAATTAACTATAGGCTTATAGAAACAATTAGGATGAACCAAGATTGGATTAATTTTAAATGAAGCATAAATATTAAGGAAAATTAAAAATCAAAATGCAGCAACTTTATAGAAGCATTAAATTATTTTCGCCCCGAGGGCCCAGAGTCATATTAAGAGGTAGACAAATTTACGAACTCATTAATTAAGAAAAGCGCACTTTATTACCTTGGTGGTATTTACACATGTGATAACTCATGGCATGCGAAATGTAAGAGTTAACATTTCATTCTATCACCCAAGCAAATCTGAAGGTCTTCGCAATACTATTGCTTACGTTACTACCAGTTTTCTTCTTCTAACGTATAACAAGTAGGTATAGAGTAAAGGACTAAAACAACCAAATACTAGTTTAACAGACTCTTCGAGTGCATACATAGATCTAAAAGCTCGTGCTTTCAATGTAGCTAACATTAATTGCACCACGGTATTCATACAGCACATGTCCCGTCTCAAGATATAGAATATATTCGATCAGCAAAGAGTATACCGAGTGTTAACAACCAAGTAGATAATGTAGTTTTAAAAAAACCTACCTGTTTTGTGCCTGTGTAATATTGGTTTGAAAACTAAATTGGCAAACAATACAGGGTGTTTCTTAAATGATGGACACCGACCACAGTACGAGATTCCCGTCGAGATACTGATTGTAAAAATATAATATAATAATGCCCGTTGTTCGCTAATTTCAGAGTTATTCTCAGTCAAAGATAGAGGTTTAATTCCTTTATCTTTTAGAAAAACGGGCAAATTTTAACCGCTCTGCATTGTTCATTAATCGAGTATTATGTCTAAATAGATTTGAAATTTTTTTATACGTTGTATTCCTTATTCTGGGGACTTTCTTATAAATATATGTTGTTAAATTTTTTTTCAATATATTACTACATATTGTATTGTAGCTATGAGGTTATTACCTAGGGAACTTGTTCATATTGCTTTATTAAAATACCAAACGTTTAAAATAAAGTCGGTGCAACCATGCAATTTTGTCAAATTTAAAAATTTTAAAATGCGAATAACTCTGAAACTAAATACATTAGGACAAAATCGCTTTCACTTTTTCAACTCAGTTTAACATGAGAATCGTGTAGTGCTCTCCATGTCCGCCATTTAAGAAACACCCTGTATAATGTAATTGATCAAGATAGTAAATAATAATTATGCCTTTCTATTTCAAGAAAATAAATAATTTAAGCTAAAATTAGACACATTTGTAAATTACATCAAAGATACATTGGAAATCCAGTCTAGGATAAAAACGCTGGTTAAAAAAGTAGGTACCTAAGTACTATTATATTCTATTTTGATGGCTGATTTATTTAATTTATTTTAAATTCTATTTCTATTTAGTTTAAACACTTTCTTCTTGTATGGTGTAAATGAATTTAGCTACATTTTTGAAATTTGCATTTTCAAATACTTAATTAATTTTTACTGTGTTCAATACTGATAACTTAAAAATGCTAATGACACAAAGAATTCATTATAACGATGTACTTAACGCATGCAACAACTTTTTTGAACAGTATTCGGAATTTATTAGGTACCTACTACAATAAATTATTAGAAATGCGATTAAGTATTTTAAAATGCAAATTCGAAAAATGTAGTAAAATAAAATTTAAAAATAAATTGAAACAATCGACCCTCAAAATATAATGTCTCTTTTCCCCGACGTTTTCTTCCTGCGGCTTTTTTTCAGCGTCATTCTTTTCCAGGGCGTTTTTATCCGGAAAATTGGATATAACTGATGTCAAAATGTAGCTAATAGTTGTTTGAAAATGATACAAAAATTCCTTTTATAACTAACGCTTTATCTTTACTATTTTTATAAACTGACAGTAAAAATAAAAGTATTGTGTGTAGAATAATCAACCTGTACAAATAGTTAAAAAGCACAAAAAAAGTTACTACTTGTGAAGTGAACGAAAACAAAATAACAACAAAGATTAGATATTCCGTAAAGGCAAGTGTATATCAAAATCTATAGGATTTTAGTATAGTTTCTTACTATACAGGGTGTCTCTAAAATATGGTGCCATAGCTTAACCACAGATTACAGGGATCAAAATAAGACGATTTAACGAAACTTACCTCTATTCGAAATTGCTTCGTTAAAGCGCTATCCAACACCAAAGATCTTTAAAAAATTTCTATTTTTAAAATAACAAAACATTGTTTTTAGCGATTAGGATGAAATTTCGGATATGATTCTTTACTGGAAAAAGGTGTTTTTTGACATCATTTTTTTGTTCAGGAGTGTCGCGTAAGTGGTCAAAGGTTGATCATCCATAGGCAAAGAAGCTCATATTTTTTTTAACAGTTTGGCCAATAGTTTTCAAAATTTTTTTACAGAGAGACATTCTTATTTCAAATATTTTTTGTCTCTTGTTTGATTTCGGTATCTCCCATAGTTTAGGCTGAAAAAAATTATTATGATTGGCTTCAGTGCATTTCTTAAAACGATGTAGTAATCTAGTTGTCCCGTATGCTGAAAAATAAACGACGAAGAGACAATTTGTTGCGTAGAATCAACTTTTGCATCCGGGAAAATGGTGGTCACATTGAGCATTTGCTGTAAATCTATTATTTACCGGCGCGGTGGTACAAAATAAGCTGAACCATTGATTCAGAAATGGTTCGGATTATTTTGCGCCACCCTTTACATACTTGCTAGTAATAAACTTTATATCAAATTGTCTCTTCGTGATTTAATTCTCAACATACGGGACAACTAGATTACTCTGTTTTAAGAAATGCACTGCAGCCAATCAAAATATTTTTTTAAGCCTAAACTATGGCAGATACCGAAATCAAACAAGAGACAAAAAATATTTAAAAAAAAGTGTCTCTGTGTAAAGAAATTTTGAAAACTATTGGCCGAACTGTTATAAAGATATGAGCTTCTTTGACTGTGAATGATCAATCTTTGACCACTTACGTAACCCTCCTGAACAAAAAAATTATGTCAAAAAACACCTTTTTCCAGTAAAGAATCACATCCCAAATTTCATCCTAATCGCTAAAAACAATCTTTTGTTATTAAAAAAAAAAAGAAATTTTTTGAAGATATTTGGCGTTGGATAGCGCTTTAACGAAGCAATTTCGGATAGAGGTAACTTGCGTTAAATCGTCTTATTTTGATCCCCCGAATCTGTGGTTAAGCTATGGACCATATTTTAGAGACACCCTGTATAGGTCGATTTATATTTATAACAGGTGTAAAAAATTTGGAGACTATGTTCGCTACCGAAAATTAGGGTAGTATAAGTATTTTTTTTGTATTTCCAAATTTAGATTTTTAAGGGGTACACTAGCTTTTCCAAGGTGACCCCTAAGAATATTCTTTTCTAAGTATATAACGAAATTTGCGATATATTTAAAAAAAACTTGTTCGCGCGCTACTGAAATCAATCTACCGGACTGATCATTTCAGCTCTAGTTATCCATGGAAATTTAATTCATGATTAATTCACACACACACACACACACACACGTAATTGAATGTTTTTGCATTTCAAAAACTTAGACCTGAATCACAACCAGTTTCTTTGAATAAATCCACAGAATGGTTCAAAATATTTACCAACTGTTTGTACTCGACTGTAGTAGGAATAAATTATTGTTTACTACTGACATTTCAAAAATTTGACATTTCAATTAATTTCGTTTTAGAGAATTAATCAAAGAGATGACTTAAATTTAGATGGATAACTAGAGCTGAAATTTAAATGATCACTCGGTACATGTTTGACAGTCAGTAATTTAATAAAAGCCACTAGAGAGCGCTAGTTATAGATAATGGTCGTTAGTTTTTTTTAATGCAATTTGGTTACATGCAACTTTTTAAAAGATTTTATTATAAAATTGTAAGTAGAATTCAATTATAGTAAAAAAAGGTATTCTTGTCTTTTTGTCATACAATGTGACGTTTACGAGATATTTCAACTTTTATGAAAAATGAAGTTAGCATTTCTATGTGGTTTCAGCACCCAAAAGCCTGTTATCAGATTATCTTTGAAAATAAAACATAAGTTGTCCTTCATTTTTACTTAATTTCTTTGTTTCATGGTTGCATATTACAAAACGGAAAGATTTAGTGCGGATAGACGCAAATATTGGTTTTGTATACAGCCGTTGCAACTACATACCATCTGGGTACTTTCAAAACCGAACATAGGGGAATTGCATTGTAACTAACCTTTATATAGATTCCTGCTCGCCATTTAAACCCACAAGGGTGGTAATGGTATGAATAGAACGACAAAAATACAGCGCATCTGATGGTACCAATAAATGTTAGTCCTTAGTTATCTTTTTCTGTGAAAAAAATTATAAATTAATGCTATTTTGAAATAATATAGGTTGCTATGATTGTCAACTTTTTTTTATCTGTCAATTAAATTATTTGAAATCAGTCGATGTTTCTGTTATTAATATCAAATAATATGAATAATAAGGAGTATTCAGTAGGGCAGAGGGTTTTTTTAATAAAGACATTACCATCCTTGTGAGTTTAAATGGCGAGCAGGAATCTATATAAAGATCAGTTACAATGCAATTCCCCTATGTTCGGCTTGGAAAGTACCCACTCGGTATATCCTGTATAGCAATTGATGCTAAATTTTAATCTAGGCTTACGTTTTTGAATATTTGTTACATTTTTATTAATATTGTATTTCTTGGCAGAGCAGTTAAAATATTTCAGGTTTCGTGTGAATAACTGCGGTGGAATTGAAGAGCAACTGATGATAGATGCAAGTACTCTTGTTTACGGAACGTAGTACAATCTTTTATGGGCATTGTTCTAACAATGTAGAATTGCTCTTTCAGTAAAATTATTGCACAATGCTTTCATTTATCATAAGCATGAACAAATGCATATGCGCAATGCGAATAATTAATTATTAGAACCTACTTAAATGTGACTTCAATGTGAACTTTATGGTTCCAAGTAAGAATTGTTTCTGCTGTGACTTGCGTGGTATTTCGTACTTGTGAGTGTTTGTTTATACAATGAAAGTCGTTTGTTTATTTTAATAACCCGAGGAAATTAGCAACACCTTAATGTTCCCACTTATGATTACTGTACTGGCATTAACAATCAAGGCCCGACTTAAATTTTGAGAAAACTTACTGAAGACATTAGTGTAAAAAATAGAATAGTTGTAATTAGAATTATTATAATTTGATGGTGTATTTAAAAAGACATTATTAATAATATGCATGTATGCCACCATGCTAACCCCCATTGAATCAAAAATGTTTCTTGCAGCTTAAGCATTCATAACGGTTTTTAAATTATTATGGTGTACAAAATCTGTTAGAACAAAAAGATAGCAACCATTTTAATGAAATAAACGCTTTTCAGAAATGAAAGGTTATATAATAATTAATAATGTAAATGAACTTTTCCCTGGAGGACGTACCTGTTCCTGCAGCTTCCATTTCTAGAACGAATTATACATTAGATACATCTGACCAAAAGGACAATGATAAAGTAGGCTGGTAAAAGATTCTTACGTTAACTATGAAGATTAGAAAATATGTTTAGAACTAATCGTAAAATTTCTAAATAATTTCACTTCAAACTTATTTTAGTCATGTATAATAAAATTGTGGCAAACCTATTCTATGATTTGTAAATATTAAAGTAAACCATTTCGGAAAAACTGCTTATAAGATATTGCTGTGTGATATCAATCATGATTGATGATGTCAAAATTAATTTAAAAAGTAAACGTCACTATTTTTTTCAAATTTAAATTATGGCGGTTTCTTAATTTTTTGAATAAATAAAAATAAATGTCAAAATTTGACAGATAAATTTTTAAAATTTTGACAAAAAATAAATTATTTTAAAATTTAAAAAAAATTATAAATTGTTGTTAGATTAAAAGCTAGCTATTTTGGGTAATTTAGAAAAAAATGTTGAATAAGATTAGTGGGGTTATGGATTTATTGTATCAAGGTAGTAGTTTTGTTTAAAAAAGAAGAAAATAAAAGAAGACGATAGATGGTTGGCATGGAGATGAAAAAAGTAAACGGGAGGTGGAAAAGAATGTTTGGAAGAGAAAAAGCGTTTTAAAGTAAAAGGACGTGTTTGAGTGCAAAAAATATTAAAGGAAGAAAAAGTGTTACAAACGCATTTTGAAGTAAAAAGACGTGCTTCCGTAGAAGAAAAATATTAATTAGAAGAAATGTTGGTAGAAAAAGCGTTTTGTAGAGAAAACACGTGTTGTGGGAGATAATTAAATAAAATGGTAAAACAAGGAAGAGTAAGAAATAAGAAGATACAATAAAGATTATGTAATTTATATGTGGTTGTTAAAATAAGACAGAAATTTGAATTCAAATAATAATTGGTTTAAAAAGGGGTTACTATAGGGTGGATAGGATTGTTTTTTATTATTGTAAAAAAAATCATAAAAAAGTAATAATTATAATTGATTGTTAATGTGTTAATAAAATAATTTAATTTTTGTACAAATGTATGTTAAAATTTGTTAAAAAGAAAGGATGAGGAACCCACGTAATTTAAATTCAAACCCTGAGATAAAAGAGAGTCTTATCAATAAATTATAAATGTAAGTAATTAAATTTGACATTAATTCAAAGCATATTACAGCAACATGTATTAAGGATATTGGTAATATGAGTAAAGCAAGGCACATCAGAAGTTTGTGTAAAAAAATTCGCATTCATAAAGATGCCACTATACATCTTAAACCGCAGTAACTAACTTTCTGAGTGATTTTGCATTTAATAGTAGATTGTTTTATTAGGATGAAAAGTGTCATTTTTTTTGACGAGCAAATTTTGCATTTGTGAGGCGAAGCGTAGCGTAGCCGAACGGATGCAAAATTGCGAGTCAAAAGAAGTCACTTTTAATCCGAATGAAACATACTATTTTTTCCGCAACCGGAACAACCGGATTCAAAATAATAAAATTAAGATGCGAGGAATTAGAGAACACTACTACTACTAAAATCAAGTCTTCTTAGCTTTTGTTTTCAATTTTATTTATTCTGTCAAACCCAGCCAAACCATCGAAAATGTTTGAACAAGATAATGGTAACGAAGATACACCACCAGAAATTTTAGACCGTGCAAAAGAAGTTGTATCAAATCTTCTGCCCAATAAATCTCGAGAAGTATACGAAGGTGCCTACAACAAATTTTTTAATTGGTGTAACGAGAAAACCGTAAAATCGTACACGGAAAGCGTAGGTACCTACTATTAGCGTACTTTTCCGAATTGTCCACTAAAATGAAGGCTTCTACTCTTTGGGCGCAATATTCAATGTTGAAGGCAACATTAAGTTTAAAAAATGGGGTAAATATCGAAAAATTTTCAAAACTCCGTGCCTATTTAAAAAAAGAAAATAATGACTACACACCGAAGAAATCGAGATTTCTTAGTAAAGAACAGGTGGATCGATTCTTGAAGTGTGCTCCTAATAAGCAATACTTGATGATGAAGGTGTGTTTTAGTTTTAAAATCGAATATTTTACGATAATTAAATTTTGACGTTTGTAGGTTATATTAATTTTGGGTGTTGCTGGAGCTTGTCCCTGCGACGAGTTACTACATTTAAAGATTAATGATATTGAAGATCTTAAATCAGTCTTACTGATTAAAATTCCTAACAAAAACTAATAAGGCTAGATCATTTACTGTGATGGGAGATAGCTATTTAATTACAGAAAATTCTTTGTCTAATATCTTTGTAGTGTTTTTCTTAAATAAATGTTATTCACATAACAAACCAAAATCTTAACCAAAAAAGTTAAAAGTAAAAGTTCCTAGGAAGTAAAAGTACTTTTACTTCCTAGGAACTAAAAGTGTTGCCTAGCAACACACACATTTTTTTACTAATAACAAAAACATCAACTTCACTGTCCGTTTTTGGTATCAAAAGTGATCACTTTTGAGTCGGTTGCGGAAAAAATATGTTTTAAACAAAATATCAAGCCTTTAAATATATAATTTTGATTCCTTGTAGTATTTTTAATTAATTTGCTAATAACCATTCCACATATGAAACATCAAATATAATTATATATTACCACAATGAATTGCAATACTTTGATATGTAAAGTACGATAAATCCTTTGTAAATTGAACTAAAACTTTTACTTTGTAGGTAAGGGTTATTTATTATAACCATTATCATTAACTTCACAAAGGGGAAGGAAGGTGTTGTTAATATTATTTCCGAGAAAGACGCAAGGAAAGCTAGTACATGTGAACTATACTCCTTTAGAACAATATTTCAGCAAATCACCGATTAAAGTGAATAGTATTCCATCCATTTTGCTCCACTATAACACATTATATCAAACCGTTATGCGATCTATTTTAAGATTAGGATTCAATCATTGAATTTTTCGTAATAACATTGTTCCCATGGCTATTTTGTGGAGCCTAAACTCTCACAAAAAAATTAAATACTAAATGCTTAAATAAAATTATCTAGCATTTTACCATGAATAGATGTACTATGTAGAGATAACGATAACACACCGCTCTACTTTTACCTGTCACTTGGATCACGCTTGTTTGTGCTTGTTATTTATCTGAAGTAGTTTAAATTTTGTATAATTTTAAACTGTTTGTAGGAGATGACAGTGGCAATTAGTATTTACCTAATAACCACGCACCACCGCGATAGTCAGTGCACGCACTTAAAGTAGCAAGAACAACAAGGTGAGCGGTAGCGCGTCATTAGCCTAATAGAGGACCCACTCCATTGTTTTAAAGGCCCAATCTCGCCTTCATCTCACCACCGGGTCACACGCTCACATATGATGTGTGGGAAGTCGATTTAACGATCTGATACTAAAACGTAAATTGTTTTAACATTTTTATGTCTTGTATTAAACGAAAAAATCTTGTACACTTCCTCTGTGCAATTTGACTCGACAAAAAGGTGTCAGTTTTGTGTGATTGATGAATTTGTTTCTACATAAATGTACAAAATTGCTCTTGATGAGAATGTCATTCAATCTTCTATTCTGGAATCCATACATAGTACTACATAGTGAAACTGAAAATAGATTTCTAACATCTTATTTTCATTATTATTTATTATTGTTCGAATTTAGATAACATTAATTTTTATATTTTTAAGATGTTTTAATCGTTTCTGTATAATATTAAAACACACACTTTGTTATTATTACATTGGATCTAATTTGTTCTATACGGTTTAATCACTTAGTATAATGGGTCTGGGGCACCGTCATGCTGATAATAAATTCTTTATTGAATGTTTAGGAGGGATAAAGCTCCACCAAGCTTACAAATGCCCCGGAAAATATGTTAACTAAATTTTGAAAGACAAGGCGCGACAATACGTCAACCAATAGCAAACAATTATACTCAAAAGTACATTCACTGAAAAAATTCAATTGACGTTTGAAATTTTAATAATTTCAGTGTTTGTCAGATTGTTTTGACGTTTAAAATCTGTTAAGTATAAATGCTAAATCGAGGAAGATAATTCATTCTGAAGACAGAAATATAATTAGGAAGGTCATGGAATTCTTCGAATGAAAAGTATTTAGAATTATTTAAATTTGCCACCTAAATGTTTTTATTTTGACTGTACTTTGAAAAACTATAACAGCGCCGGACACGCCCCCTTTCAACTTTGTAAGCTTGGTCAAGCTGTATATTCTTGATTCATTATTCAGGAATAAGGTCTTCTCAACAGTTAAATAGGTTTTACTGTACAAGTGTGGTAGTTTTAGCTCTGAAGTTTTAATAATTAAATGGGTATACTACTACTAGTATACAACACTAACTGGAAATGATTTACAACACACTTTAAAGCAATAACCGAGGCAATAACTGAGAGTTCCTGACCACAGAAGCAGATATCATGTGTTGTAGCAATGACAGTAACAACTTATATTATTCTTAAAGTAAACTTCTTAAAGTTTATATAAATAATAAATATTAAATAAAATATCGATTTCAACGGGAAATAACAAGATTTATTCGCTTTATACGTATTTCGGCATCATTGTGCCATTGTCAAAAGCAATATAAGATATTATAACAAATGCAAAATATAGTAACTCCTTGATTCTATTATTTTAACACTGCGTGAAGCAGCTGGCCCCAGTCAACCCGTCGGAGGTCAGTCGCTTATCAGTGTTTTAAAAAGATATTTATTCCAAAATCTTCAGTAAAGGAGAATCTAAGAGATCAATTTGCTCATTCATTAAAGGTATGTTGTTTTTTGTGTGTTTATAAATTTCAAAAGCTTCTAAAATGTTTAATTTATTTTTGTTATCAGAAAAGTGTAAAAATTTAATTGTATTATTAGATGTTAATGTGTGATTTTGTTCTAACAAATGTTTAGCAAAATTTGATTTATGTGCATGTTTATATTTGTAACAACGGATATGTTCTTTTTGCCTAATACTAAAATTTCTAATTGTTTGACCTATATATACTGAATCACAATCTGAACAATTTAATTTATAAATACCTGATTTTAGCAAATCATTAATTTTGTCTTTAGCATTGAATATTTTTATTTGTTTTAAAAATGACTTTATATTTATTTGTGTTATTTATAATTTTACCAATCTTTTCTGAAATTTTACCAAAATATGGAATTGAAACGTATTTTAGTGTTTTATCAGAGTTATTAATGGAATAAACTTTTTGAATAGCTAATTTATAATTTTTGTTTTTAATTAAAGTGTCAATAAGTGTAGTGTTATAACCATTGCTATATGCAATTTGTTTAATAATGGAAATTTCTCTATTAAAATTATTTTTATCTAAAGGAATTGTTAGAGCTCTGTGTACTAAAGATTGATATGCTGCTAATTTATGTGTATTATGATGACAAGAGTTATGTGGTATGGTAATATCAGTTTGTGTAGGTTTCCTATAAATTGAGTATTCGAGTATGTTTTCTGAATTAATTTTTATGTTTAAGTCTAAAAAGTTAATAGATCTGTTTTGTTCAATTTCTAGTGTAAATTTAATTTTTTGGTGTAAAGTATTAATAAAAATTAAAAAATCGTCAATGTATTCGAAAGAACTATCAAAACATGCCAAAATATCGTCAACATAACGAAACCAAAATACAATTTTATTTGATAGATTTGATTCAAATATTTGATCTTCTATATTTTCCATAAAAATATTAGCCAATAGTGGTGAAATGGGACTACCCATTGAATTATGCAGTCAGCATCCCGAGACCTCGCCCATTAGGATACATAATGATATTGTTTGAGATATAAGTTAAATTTGTAAATTTTGAAAAGTCTTAAACCTGACTGAATATCTTCAAACCATATTTCTGGTAATCGTTTCATTAATTATCAACTTTATTTCGAATGAGCTTTTAGCTTAGAATTTTACTAGTTCACTTAGAAAATCCAATTTCCAGTTTGCTAGAATCGACTAAAGTCGATTAGTCAAAAATGCTACTTATATAATTAGTATCAGTATGTTCATTGTTATAGGTACGACTTGATAATAATTTGTCAAAGTTGGTACAGAATTCAAGAACTTCTTACCCAAAGCGATTAAACATAGCTTGTTGTTGTAGAACACATTACATCTGCAATTAAAAGGCAATAAACTTGAAGGCTACATACGCATATGAAAAGCCAGAGGTGAGTATAATTGCGATTTCTTGCTGTTTAATTTACACAATAATGTGAACATAATTTGCAGTATACCTTAGAGGAAATGACTCAAACTATTGCAAATTATTGTAATTTGTAATGTTATATTAATTACTAGAACAATTTTCTTGTCTATTGTTGTGTGCATCTACTGTGGCAGGATTAGGATATTGTTAATGTTATAAACTGCAGAATTTAATACAATTTTTAAATGCAATGCAACATCAATGCTAATCTTAATTAAATAGGAAATTGTACCAACGTTTGGTACGTACTAATAGAAGGTTTAGTGACCGAAATTTGAAATCTAGGATATCACATGCGCAATGTTTGTCGTTGATTTTGCTTATAAAATTATATTCCGGAATGGGGCATGTAGGCGCGGCCATGTAGACGCGGCCAAGTAGGCACGAGGCAAGTGGGCACAGGGACAAGTGAACACGAGACATTTGGGCGGAAAATATTACCAATTAGAAGAGTACAAAACGCTTTAAATATTTGATGTGTTTAAAAAGTGGTTTTATTTAAAACACTATAGCTATAATAAATTATGTACAGTCAGCGACAAATGTTTTCACCAGTATGATACCACTGAACACGTTTTTCTGAGAAATATAAGAGGTACCACAACGTCGTTCGTATTATTTTATATAGGTATGTTGGAAACACTGTTAACAAGATGAAATGAAATATAGAAATGTGTTATATTTCTCAGTAAAGCGGGTTACAGTGGTACAAGACTGGTGAAAACATTAGTCGCTGACTGTACATGGGCACTATTGTTTATTACTATTGTTGTTACTATCGTTGCTATTGTGGAATAATTAGGACATAGACAATAACACAATAGATATATAAATAGCAAAAAAACAAAAAAAAATATTTAAAACGTATCAGGTAAGGATTTAATTTCGGTTGTAAATAGATTACAATGCAAATTTATTTTGTAAATATTAGTTTCCTTGTTATTATTAAATACTTAGGACACAGATAATAAAAGAGTAACCAGTAGAATATAATATAAGTACAGATTGGTATCGGCTACCAGGAACATAGGGACATGTTTTTACACTGTGCAACTTAATTGTTTCGCGCCTAGTTGTCTCGTGTCAAGTTGTCCCTGCGCCTAGTGGTCTCGTAACTTCTTGGTCGTGTCGTGATGGTCGCGAGAAGTTGGCCGCTCCCACGTGTCCTTGACTGTTTATATTCCACGACCCGAAAATTTTGTTGACCATATTGTATCTTCAGCTCTTCAACTTTTGTAGTAACGTGTAAAACAATTATTTGTTTGGCCCTAATTAGAATATTTCTTGATTTAGATAAAGAAACCGCACCCCTGTCCTGTGCTCTTACATTTTTCAAAAACTTACTTTCTACAATTAAAGAAATACTTAAGATGTCTAGTAGTAAGTTAACGTTAATCAGATTTCAATTAATGTGTGTTCAGTTTGATTGAGTCATTTAAAAATAAAACAAACTTTCAAGTTTCTAATCGATACTATATGATTTAATGTAGCTATTGTGTAAATGTCAACGATATGAAAAGTAGTTCATATAGGTACGTATTTACCTTTCAAGATTTAAAATATATATTTTTTAATTTACTGTACTATATTATAATAATTTCTCCTATAAACGCTAGAGGAATGAGGAAACTGACTGTTGTATTAATATCCATACTAATCATTTCGTTTTAAAAATTGTTTCAAACGAAGGAACATTTTATAGTTAATAAACTTCTTTGAAGAACACGTATGTTATCGGAATTCATTGAACACACACAGAGAACTACACACCGCATTTACGATCCCCTGCTGTCGCTGTTGGCAACAAACAAAAGGTAAAACAGTTAACTTACAGTTCCAGTTATGAAAATTAATTAACTCTCATTTTTTAGACTCTCAAAAATTGTTACCTACTAATTTTATCTTCTTCGATGTAGTCAGGTACCCCTTGGTATAATACATGTGTATACTGTCGGCACTCCAACAATCCTGCTGGAAGTCTTCTTGTTTCACGCGAAGCTCGGCTGGCATAGCATTGTTTCCACGTGAAGACTTTATATGGACGAATGCTAACCACGCTCCTCCTACTATTGTGTGAAATGCCATTAAAAATTTCACATCGCACTTGCTCTTTGTTAAATGATGGCATTTAAAGTGGGGGCACCCCACTAGGGACTTCAGCCGCTGTCCACGGCGATCTACGACACGAGTGAGCTTCTTTGATTCAGAATTCGCATTGCGATATTTATGTCGAAGGGGAGCTTCCGTTATACACGAGCTAGTTAGAAGCAAGGGGGTGAATTAATATTGTACAAATTTAAGTAGCTCTAGTGGCTAAGGTCGTGGGTGGGTGTAAAACCTTATTTACTTTTAGCTGGACCCAAATTTGTTTAAACATAATAAATTTTAGATTAGAGAGCATTTAATGCGACAAGCTAGAAAATTTCTGATTTAATAGCTATACGGGTAGCTTGGTAATGAGATCACATTATCGTATTCTAAAAAGGCATTCTAAAACTATAACGAATATCATTACAGTGCAGTTTTGCTGTTACAGTTACTATTCTTAATTATACCTAAATATTTCTTATGTACAAAGGAAACAATGAAAAAAGATTATGATTTACTAACGCATATTAAATTATTTCAAATATAGTGCTTGTCAGAATATTTTACATATAGATTAGTATGTTTCTGAAAAAGTTTAAGTTACTAACAACTACTTTAAGCTTAATCAACATAAAGCAGTTTGCTGAAACAAGATAAGCATATAGCTGTAATTTTTTTCGTGTCATCCCACATACATAGGTACGTGTACCACTTGGATACAAGATGCGAGTGAGCGTTGTGCCACTTCGCACAAACTTTCAGCGTGTAGCTTCGTTGGGATTATCATTAACAGTACCTATTAAGGTTTACGCGAATTATGTCGGCACATTTGAAATTGGGATATAATAGGGGTATTCAAAATTTCGGTCTTTGTTAATTCTGAAATATTTTTACATCACTTCAGATTATTGAAGTGGAATTAGGAAACTTTTCATTTTCTTCTTTGATCGTTTGATTGATTGTCTAATGATTGAAATGCACGTTTGTGGTTGGTTATCAAGCTGCTGAGTAACGAAAATTGTATTTTATTATTGATTATAAATACAAAATACAAACAATCCACATTAGTTATTACAAATTATATATTAATGCGTGTATTGTGTATTATTTACTGGTATCCTATGAAAATCACTCCGGAATAATCAATCTTGTCATAATCACGCCAATAAAAGCAAAGCTAGTCAGTGAAAGTGATCAATCCAAACAAAAAACATTCCTGTAAAAATAACTCCAGTAAATAAGCACTCCACGACTTATGTTTATAAAGTTTCTTTGTTTGGTTTTGTTTACTTGAAATATCCTACAATTTTAATGTTGATTGTCTGTTACACCCTGTGTAGTATGTTACAGAAATGATTACTTATAGGAGAAAATTTTACTAAAATGGTGGTTTTTGATTTGGAGTGATTTTGACCGAAATGATGAAAGTGATTAAACTCTGTTCCAGGAGAAGAAAACATTCATGTAAACAAAACCATGTGACGCGATCAGCGTTACAAGATTATACATTATTATGGAAATACTTCAAAACCAAAAGCATACACTTCACCTACGCCTCGACAAAGTATAAGAACTAACGTAAGTTATTCCACAGGCAAAACATGGTCAGACGTTATTCTGCCATAAATTTTTTTATGTGCAACCAATCACAAGCCTTTCTTGTGATCATGTGCCTACACGTGGTTTTGTCTATGTTATGACTTTTATACTTCTCCTAGAACCGACCATCACTATTTAGACCCATATTATTATAAAAGACCTTTTCGCTATATTTAATTTATTCTTTATTTCTCTGGTGATTCTTCTTTCTGTTATAATGCTAGCTAGAATTAAAATTTACTTTGTTTTTGTCTGTAATAGTTGACACCCATTACTATACTGTTTTATGAGCACACCATCACCTTAACTTAATTTTTATTTAATTAGGAAGATGTAGAAGTTAAATCACTGGTCTCTCCTGGTTGGAATTATTTAAGTTATTATACATATAGGGAACATTGAATTGGAAAAGGAACTGTTCATTTGCCTCTCCGAAGAACTTTAATATCATTTTGGTAATTTTTTTTGTGGGATAATATATAAGAAAAAATATTTACGTCACATTTCCATATCAAATTAGCAAAATTTTCAAAAGAGAACAATCGAGCACTAGTGCTTCTCTTATTGAATCATGTAATTATAATTAATTTTAATTAAATTGTTAATTACTAGAGTAATAAATCAACTTAAAACAAGGTTACTACCCTACATTTCTGCAGCATAAAAAATTTAATAGTCTTGATCGGTCTTGATTATTGTTATATGTATAGTATGTATAGAATTTATAGAATTTATAGGTTACGTAAATTATTTATTAGACATTACAGAGTTTTTGAGCACCATACGCTAAGAGTACGATAACACTAACACTAACACACTCTAGCGTACTGTAAGAGTACATATTAGAGAGCTTTAGAGCACTATACGCTAGAGTACAGTAACGCTAACGGTAACGTCTTTGCTAGGCAACATACTGCTTTGCTGAGCAACATATTGTTTTGCTTAGCAAAGACGTTAGTGTTAGCGTTACCGTACTCTTAGCGTACGTTGCTCAAAAACTCTCTATTAATACTATGTCGTCCTCTTACCTTATATCTTGATATATAGCTTAGTTGGATCGCTGGCAGATCCAAATAAACGGTTATTTGTTATCTGAAGTTTTGTTAAGCAGGTAGTGTTATGTTTTTTTTAAATTAAATCAGAGTGATTAAACTTTCTACAGAAACCATAAGAACACACCTCACAAGGGCAACTCGATGTAATAAGGTGGAACTGGAACTCATCGACGTAAAACATTACTGCATGAGAAGAATAGGAAACCGAATGTTACATAATATTTGAAGAACAGGTTTAAAGGGGCATGCATTGACTGAGGTTAGAAACAGTTCAAAAAACTGAAATTTAAGGGAAACAAATAGAATATTTGGGCAACGCACGTGGTAAGAATGGAACTAATAATTCATTTTGTGCTGATGGACAAAGTTCACAAAGTGGAAGGAAGACGCTGTTTGCTAGATATCAGTATACTGATAATAGTGGGTGCTCAGGAACATTATGCTATGAATGCTAAACATTTCTGTGGTAAGGGAGTTTTACAATTTGTTGTCTTTCCAAAACCACAGGTCTTTAGGATTTTACAACATTAGGTAATCTGAGACCACCAGAATTAGAATGGTTACTAACGGAATATGATTAATTGATTAGGTACTACTTTGTACTGTTGGTTACAGAACATTTCTGATGACAATTTCTTATGCTTTGAAAGCGAAACTCTGTAATTGTTCATTTTTATTAAATTAAAGTTTTCAAAATAGTATATATAAGTAATAAAATTCCCTTTCATTCGGTATAACATGCCGCCTGTTTTCGTTTCCTAGACAACCGCTGTGAATTTCATAAACGCCAGAGTTTTGCCCTCACTCTAACCTATGTAGCTGGAAAAAAAAGTATAACTAAACGTCATTCCCGGAGACCGCGACTAGCATGTAAACAAAACCACGTGACACATGGGATCTGTGATTGGTTGTATGCAGCCCGCGCAAGCAAGCAACCAATCACAGATCCTACTACGGCCACATGTCACGTGGTTTTGTTTACATGCTAGTCGTTGTCTCCGGGAATGACGTTTAGAAACGCGCCCAGTGGTTCGGACCAGCCGCAGAACTACACTGCACTTGAGTGTAGTTGACATAACAAATGTGGCTAAGAAACAAAGAACGTATGTTTACCTGTCGATTGTTATTGATATAATTGTAACATCACTGATTAGAATAATTTCATACGTTATCGTCTTAAATAAAAATACAACACTTTGAAATAAAAATATATCCGTTTAGCAGGTATAATCAGGTTGTCTCTTATCATCCTAAATTATCTAATGTGCTTTTAAGTTTAAGTGTAGACAGTTAGTAGTTGGATGAAGGCTATTTATTTCTTTCTGTATTTTATGTTGCTTGTTGAAATGCTTGTCATGAAGTTTTACGTAGGACTTGATGGTACAAATTGTTGCTACTAGAGATGCTAGTCTAATAATAGTTAAAAATTCTCACGCATGCCAAAATTATATAGGACTTACGGCGTTGAGATTGATAAAGCGGAAATAAATAATAACGTCGAACATATTCAAAATATGAATGCATTGTTTTAACATCGAAATGACTGCGCGTATGAGAATAACTCCTTATACAATTAGACAGAGCAAATAGGTGACGTGGGTAATTAAAAACTTTTAAAATTTGACCTTAGCTAGGTATTTCCAAGGTTTTATCACTATTTCGTCCCACTAAAAAAACAGTTAAAGTACAACATCAGCAATTGTTTAGAGAGACAATCGATGTGTGGCAGTGTTATAAGTAACGACTTCTTGTAACTTCGCAATTTAAGATGATGTTCTATACAGGGTGTCCGTTTTTCGAAGCTAAGCATGGGGATCTCGGTTAGCTTACGAGATACGAAGTCGGTTAAATGGAGGCAAAGTTGCGTATTTTAACGCTGATCAATAATCTGAAAAGAAATTGGACCTACGACGAAAATTAAATTCGTAATCAGAATTTTCTTTAAAACAAACTTGTCGCTTTTGTTTCCGCATGGCACTCTGCGTAAAAATGGATAACTTGAAATTGTAGGCAAAAACACAAGCTAAAGTATTATATGTTATACATAGTTGAAATCAGAAAAAAAAGTTACATTCAAAAATGCAAAAATCCAATATGGCGTCCATAAGAAAAACAAAAGTTGACAGTCGATTGTTAGCTATTTTAAACGATATGAGAATAACAATCACATATTTAGATTCCTCGTAAAAATGTGTCTTAAAAAAGTCTTAATTAAAAATTCGTAGTTTCAGTTGTTTTCATTTTATCAGCGAAAAACAAAAATCGAGAATTTTGATTTTTTTTTTAGATATTTCCTAAACTAAACGTTGTAGGTCCAATTCCTTTTCAGATTATTAATCAACATTAAAATACGCAACTTTGCCTTCATTTAACCGACTTCGTATCTCTTAAGCTAACCGGAATCCCCATGCTTAGCTTCGAAAAACGGACACCCTGTATACGGTTACATTAAAATAATGATGTTTTTTGTGATAAGTATTACGTATTTTTTAAAAACTGTTGCATCAAAATTATCTTTTTAATAACATATGTATGAAATCTAGATCTAACGGCAGGCTTGAAACCAGCTTCTAATAAAATAATTGGTACTACGTAGTCCAAGCTTTACAAAGTGGTATTATTATATTAATTAGGTAGTGCTGATATTGAAGCATGGAAATGTAAGATACATACACAATTAAGTAACACATGGATGAGACGGATTTAATGTATTGAGAAAAAATGTGATAGGTACCGCTAATACTAAATACCAAAAATAAATTGAGTTTAGTCTAAGTTGAAAGGTAACATACCGAAAATGAATATTCGGCTTATTTTGTATGGTACCACATCAACCAAAAATTCAATTTGGTTCATGTAGGTAATTCCCAACTCAGATGCAAGTTAATAGGATGGACCTTTCTTAATCTATAGTACTGAATCTCTCTCGTGAAATGCTGGTAACGATTTTTTGTATGGTATTTACAATTATAAATGCTCTCCAATAAACAGAAGCATCTAACCCGGGTATAGAAGAGGAAAAATTGGAATGGAAGAGTGCAATGAATGTTACGATTACAGGTTTCGGTTTGCATATATGTCAACCTTTTTGTCTGTATAGGCGTATAGATATACGCTATAAGCTAGTCGATGTATTTTCAAAAGCAGCCACACGAAGTCAAATTTAAAACCATTTTGATGTACGAAGCCATGACCAGCTTCATCCTCTAAGTCTTATTGATTGGACGTCCCAATTTGGATTTTGACAGGTTCAAAGTCACTCTGTGTTTTTTCTTAACAAAGTGGCGACACAAAGCAAGCAAAGCTTTAAATTAAACCACAAGGCAATAATTATTCCATATTCCATATTTGAAATATACTTATCACTTTTCAGTAGTAATATCATAAGAGCGCTTTCGTATATTCGAATATACTTTTATTTCATACTGCATCGTAACACCCATGTTTAAGTTAACGATTTGAGTCCGGTAAATAAGACTTTACGGTATCAGGTCCGGTAAAAACTTTTACCGGACTCAAATGAAATAAATCGATAATCAAACTATTTATTACCAAAAAACTACAATAGTATATTAAGTATTAAGAACGGTAAGGGATGTTTACCGGTCGACGACAATTGTTTGGGGAGGAGCGAAGCGACGACCCCAATTTTTGTCGGAGACCGGTAACCCTTAACGTTCGACATGCTTATAACGTTTTTTGCACGATCGCAATAAAAAAATAGTTATATTTCAAAAAATTATAAAAGTACCTATATAACCTTATTTTTTATAAATTGACTGACAACCACGGTAACCATAGTTATCATGTCTGCAATACAATGGATTATACTACTTACTGTTCTAGAACGGTAAGTGAATTACTTACTGTTTTGTTACACCTAGCAACCAGTAAATGCAGCTTACTGTTCTGGCATCGAATCTAGTAAGTCAACAAAAAAGACCGATCGTGCAAAAAATTAATAAATATGCAATTAAAAAGAAACTAAATATTAAAATTGAAAATAAAATTGTGCAATAGATTTACGAAGATCTTCGTCAAAAATGTTATAACTTTCTCCCGTTTTGACAAGGCAAACAGTCAAAAAACAAACACTTCCATTTCATAGATGTCCATATTATGAATTCAAATTTTTATTTTTTATTTTTTCAATTTTAAACAAAGATTTAGTGCCTGCAGTATGAAATAAAACGCATTACGACATACGTCCGGTAAACTCTTACAGTAACTCGTCTCAAAATTCCTGACTCGGCTCCTTCGTCGCCTCGTCCGTAAACATTTCGATTCGTTACTGTAAAACTGAGTTTACCGTACTTATAACGTAAATTACTATTCGCGATTTCTATTCGAAATTGATGTTGCCATGGAAATGTCCCGAGAGCTTTGCTCGAAGGATATTTCTTAATGGTAACATCAATTGAGAACAGAGAGAGGGAAAAGTATTTAGAATATACGGAAGTGATCGAATGATATTTGTCACGATTATATCACGAATTTTTAAATTCACTTTGCTAAAAATGTCAGTCTGACTTTTGAAAACAATAATTTACAAAAAAAATTAATTATTGTTACCATCGTATCACAGCCAATAGGAGGCCGAAACACCAAATCGAATATACCGATGGACCAGGAAGCTATATCCGAGAATTCCCGCCGTGATTGGTTCATTTTAAAAAAATTCTTAAATACTATTGGTCTATAATGTATGAGTGATATCGTTTTAATTGTAATTGTCAACATGACTATGACTTTAGCTATTAAAAAGAGCGAAACTTAGGTATTTTAAAATTAAATATGACACTAAAATTCACAGGACAGGAGCGCCCCTTGCGGCGAATTAAGGCATACTGCTTGCCTCCGTAAATGTCAAAATTCGTATCGGTACTTTAGAAGAAACAATCGACTGACTTCGGACAGGTCCTCTATGTAGTGCCATCTATTAGATAATCGATTAGATATTTCTGTACTGTGCCGGTATCCACCATTTGAGCAATACCCTGTATATATCAGTTTTGTTTGTTACATGTGATTAACATCGGAAATTTCATTTCGAAATTATCTACACTACACAAATTCTTACTGTGCTACAATTAGAAAACAATCTACACACTGTCATAAAAACCGAAATTGAAATTTCATTTGCATACCTTTAACATTATAATAAGAAGAAAAATTGCGTGGCACTGAACCTGAATATACTTACGAGATTCTGTTTCCTGTTGAAGTTTTAGGGCAATCTACATTTTCTTGTTTTGTAGCAAAGCGAATGAACCAAGATTATAATAGAAGCCTATGATTTGCGAAATGATGAGTTACAGTGATTTAAAATCTTTATTAAGTGTTAACTGCAGTTATGGTAATTTTTGCAGGTATATTGACTATGTAAGTTACTGTTAATGACTAGTTTCTTAATGGAGTACTTCCGACGACCACCTGGTGTAGTTGATTCAAATGTGAAATTAATCTCAGCGTTATGCATTTATAATTTTGTTGCTTCCATACATGATAATTGTTAACAATCTGTATAACACTTCAATACATAAATCTGCATCATTAATAAACTTAAAGAAATAACTGAAATTTTCGCTGCAGTTAATTACGTTTAAATTTGTGTTGACGCAGTTTTACAATAAGTACTTGTGAGGGTTGCGGGGTAAAAGCAGTTTAGGTTTTTATAGCTTTGTCGCTTTGTAAATTATAACGTTACATTCTTGGGTGACATTCTAAACAGAAACTCTGTTAGTTGAGATGAAATGATTCAGTTCACTTACATTTGTATACAAAAGTTACAGAAAATCTACAGAGAAGCAACCAAATATACTTTCACCACACACGGTTTGTAATATAAACGAAATGAGACGGTTTCAGATTATACTCTTTCCTCGTGTTTCTCTTAAAGGAATAGTTTTACAGAAAATTGTGAATATAAATATTTTCAGCCAATGTTTAAATTTAGTGTTACTGGAACTTAGGTATACTTTCTTATAATAAATTTGTTTACAACAAAATAAATAGCAATTTTAGATAGTGTAACACTGTATACAGTTTTAAGAAAGTACAGTATTTGTATTTGGGATGTGTTTAGACGACTATAAAACAATTTCTTGAATATTGACAAAAAATAATAATATACAGGGTGTCTCAAAATTGCCGCCAGTGCTCTTGGAAATTAATTCAGAAATAAGGGGACTAAAATAAATCGAAAATTAAGAATGAAGAATTGTCCGATTGTCCTTTCTTATCGAGATATTAAGAAAAACCAACAATTTAAATTAAACAGTTAAACTTCAAACTTTATTAGAAACTGATAATATTACAAAACAATAGCTATTTGTATTACAAAGGGAGGAAAGTGCATCATTTGCTCCTGCAGATGAAATATACCGGTGATCATCTAAGGGAGGAAATAACTTTACTCCAAAATTATACATATAATTTTTTCGGCACTTTCACATTTTTATTATAAAATTTTTATAGTAACATAATTGAAAAATTTGGCTGACAAATATTTAAGACAAATTAAAAACAGGAAGCACTGTTAAAGTACGTAACGTAGGAAACTGTGAAATAAACTTTACCTGTTGTTGTATAATATTGGCTCCCCTGTTTCCAATAGCAATGGGAGCTAATGTAACATTGCCTCCCGAAAGTAGCCAGTGGCGGTTCCAGGATTTGGCCGAAGGGGGGCATATTTCGTTAATGTGTAAAAAGTAGAACCTTAAAAACATCAGGCGGAGGGGCTTGAGGGGCCCGGAAAATGTTGGAATTTGAATTTTGTTATTTTTACAAATGCCTGTAAGCTACTGTAGGTACTTTGTAATAGTAGGGAAATAAATTATTACTTACTTACTTATATTGGGTTAATTTTTAATATTTTTTTACAAATTTTTTAGATTGCAATAAAAATGATTTCATTTTTAATTTTCGAGAACCTCGGGGCCGGGAGCTATAGGAATGTATGTAGCGTTTATTTGCGAATCGGTAGAACCCGTCAATAGCTACATTTAAGTTTATTAAATTTGATATAAAATAAAAAATAAACATAACAAAAATTAAAACTTAGTTAGTTAGTTGCGACAGAAAATGTTACTTTCGGATGCATACGCAGCATACCTATGCCAAAGTTGTCACAAAATGTGTTCAAATAGTTTACGTCCTGCTGCAAGGCAAACATTCCCAAACGACTTAGGTACATCAGCCTTGTATCTTCAGTTTTTAAATTAAAATTTAGCACTGCCATTGCTTGATCAAGTTCCATTAGGAGGTAAATTAAATTGTTGGTTCCAACATAAAGCGGCACTAGCACATTACGGAATACAAAAAAGGAATTTTCTGAATAAAAGTTTCCCTAAGCGATGGCTTGGAAGAGGTGGACTCATGCCATGATCTCCTCGATCTCCGAATCTTTTCCTGGGGTTATTTGAGAAAAAAAGTTTACTCCTAAATGGTTGTCAATCCTGAAAATGTAGTAACTCGCATTTACACTGCTACGGCGGCGATTGGGGAAAACATGCTTTCGCTGCGCGCGAATGTTTGCCTTAGCAAGAAGCAACGTATTTGAACACATTTTGTTGCAACAGAAAAATTATTTTGTTTTGTAATGGTATTCGTTGCTAATAAAGTTTAAAGTTTTAACTGTTGATTTTTATTAATAACTCGATGACAAAGGATAATTGGAAAATTTTTCAGTCTTAATGTTTGATTTATTTTAGTCCCCTGAATCAAGTTCCATGGAAGTGCGTGAATTTTGAAATACTCTGTATACAGCGCTATGAAAAAAATTCGGCATCACTCAAGCACGTAATTGTTTGTTAAGTTTTAAAACAAATTAAAAGGCTAGCGAATTACATTGCAGAAAGATGCAGATTCAAGGCTGGTCCAATTAAGCATTAAACTGATTTTAACTTTAATGTGTATAATATTGACTTTTTTTGACTTACTAAATTGAATTGCAGGTAAGGTTATTGTAATTGCGAATAAGAGTTTTATTTCAAATTACTCTCGGTGGCTGGTTGAAAAATATTTGAAAGAGTACGTTGAAACTAATATTTTAATCGATTTTTATGACAGTTGTTTTGTTATCGTAACATCCTCCCAATGAAAAACATATTAAGCAAAACTCTTAACTGCAAGACAATGTATGGTCTAATTATTGGTTTTAATATAACTAGGTACGTGCATTGTGAATAAATATATAAATGTGTACTGGTATAAACATCGCATAAGTTGAGTAAAAGACGAATTAAATAAATAGCAAAACTATACATGCAAATCACACCCACGATTACGTAAAGTATCGATACGTGGCTATTATGCGCCTTTATCATCTATATTATTATTGGAACAAGTACATATGTTACGGAACCACTCCTAGATTTTGTCTTGTATAGGATATATTATTTCTACCCACAACTTTAGTGATATCTATTGTTTATATTTATGATTGTAATAAACATTTCGTTTGACCGATTTTAGTAATGCTTTTCGTTCCAATACTGTTGAATGCTGGTAACAAAAATTTCAAGTTTGATTTATTGCAATCGATTGTATATTGTAATTGATTTAATAATTTGTATTAGTTGTCGATAATTTCACTTTAATACACTGTTTCAATTAATAATATCTAGTTCATGTAATAAATATCTATATTTAATAAATTCCTGAATATATTCCTCTTCATTAATTTAGATTGTCCTGAAACATAGTCCTTGAATAAATTAAAATCAATTTACTAATTTTGTACTGTAGGTGAATTCAATTTATCTGTTTGTATGCACTTAACTGTTTCTGGTGAGGGACGATAGAAATTCTAGGTTAACTAAAGGTTAAAAGATGCACACTTAGGATGTATATGAAACACTAACTAGCATCCCAGAACGATCTCAAAGTTCCCTAGTATTAAACTGTCTAATCCCGTCCTCCAACCTCTAGACACACACAATGGCTCTGACATGTGGTCAAATTGGAGAATTAAGCCGTTTTAACCAACTGAGTTTTGATTAATTCGAACGTGATTGGAGCAGCTACTAATTGCTGATGTTTGTTATCCTTTCGTCAAGGGAACTCAAATGCATGTTTCCTTTTGTGTTGTTGACAAGCGCCTGTCCTTTTTAAACCCCTTCGTCTGCTTTGATGTAGTTGTATCGAGTATGCTACCTGATTTTTTTACACAAAATGTAGTGAATTCGGTAAGATTATATGATTACGGACAATATTTTTTTAATGAAGGCGTGTGCACGTAATTATTTAGATATTTACATTGTTATATAGACGCTTTACAACTTTACGAGTTGAAATTTGAAACTTTATAGCGACGTCCGCAAGTTTATTAACTTGTAATTTGGTTTTTATAGTATCCGGTACGAGTAGAGCGCTGCGTCTAGTTGTTTTGTACATTTTTGCAAATAAGATGTTCTTACAAATAGGATTATGGCATATGGAAATTTAGAAACTTTAAACACGGCAGTTGTAAATTGGCGTATTCTCTAAATTCTTAAATGAAACAATGGATTAAAAATATTTCTGTAACAGAAAACCTGAATAAATCAACTATTTTATGCTAGATACAATGTAGGTATATCGTGCATTAGCTTTCTAACATGTGTTTCTTCTAGCAGCTACAACATACTCAAAAATAAGATAACTAGCCAGTGATCATATGCGTATGTCGGTACATTGAAGATTGTTCATTATTGCAATGCAGAAGATTTCCGCCTTCTTTAGAACATTTACAAAGGTAACGTTAATTACTTGCTTTGTTTAATTGAATTCATAATAATATTAGATTAGTCATCTTAGACGGAGTCAATAAAACCCATTTGAACCAAAAACAAGTTAAGAAAGGTCGCTACAATCAATTAAGAAGGGTGGGAGTCAACGTAGTTGAATTAGCACCATCGTAAGTGCTTCAATATAAATTTTTAGTCGTACTGAAGATGAGAACTTAATTCCCCAAAACGGTGCATGTGATTGGTAGATTCTTTGAAAATATTAATTTTATTACATCCTGAGCAATTTACTTAAACCAGAATTATCAGAGAAGTCACTGTGGGTGGCTGATAATCAATTTAAAAATTTACATTTCACTTTTATTTACTTGTATTCGAAGTGTTATGTGGGGACTGGCATAGTTAAACGATATGAGCCTTAGGTTAGTGGTCATAAATTCGAGTTTTACGCGAGGAGGATATTTTATCGTCTTATAATTGTAGGTATTAATGGTGGTCTATATAGCTTACTGCTTATGCTCGATTCTACTATCGCCACAGCATCTCGTCAAATCAGATATCACTCAGATCATCAAATTATACAGGGTGTTTCCTAAATACGTGTAAAAACTGCAGGCGGTGATTCCTGGGCGAAAATTAAGGCTACTTTTTCATATAAACTTGTATCCTAATATGCTTCCCTGAAGAGTTACGCCTCTTCAAAAAAGGAGTAAAAATTTGGTTTTTAATTTTTATCTCAAATTTGGACAAAGATAGAAAAATACAAATAAGTGGACGTGTTTTACTAACAGGAAGGCTCTATATGGATATTTTCTTTATCTACCTGTATTGTTTGAAGGGGATGAAACTTACAACCCCTCTTCATTTTTTTAGAACTTTTTAATGCACCGCAATTTTTAATTTAAAAAATATGCAATGGAAAGCCTTAGTCATTTATAAAATTATTTCTTTCATTTATTTTTACCGTGGAACTAATAGTTTTCGAGTAAAAAATTAAAATCAATTGTAATATGCGCCTCAGTTTTGTGAGAAGTTGTACCTAGGTAGGTACTAAAAATCTAAAAGAAAAAAGTCTAACGTTTGTGTAGGTATATCTTTCCATGATCAATAATGTATACAAACTTACTAACAATTATTAATATCAAAAGCAACAAAGCACAAAAAATGAAATCCGTACCTAGACTTTTTTCTTTTAGAAATTTAATACAACTTCTCACAAAAATCAGGCGCACATTACAATTGATTTTAATTTTTTACTCGAAAACTATTAAGGCCATCGCCCACTTGTCGGCAGCGCGGCGCGCCGCGCCGGACGGAAGATTTTATAATGCATGAATTCTTATGGGCATACGCACACTTGTCCACGGCGCGCCGCGCCACGCCGAGCGGAAGGTTTCGGAATTCTACTCTGAGAATATTTTTCCGTCTGCCGCGCTGCGTTGCGCCGCGCCGTGCATCAGTGAGCGTTAACAAACGGACTCTTCTGCAGAAATATTTCCGATTAGAGTAGTCGAGAACACCCGAAAGCGCAACCTCGTGAAGCCCAAGATTGCAAATTGTGTATTTTCATATGTACACAGTCTGCCGTTCGTTCAACCCGTTGTTTTGAAAATGTCTGCCGAAGAAGAAAAACTTGTGCTGCTCGTTAGTAAATATTCCGAGCTTTTTTTACATATAGGATGCACCCAAAATTTCCTCTTTTTCTTTTCTTCCTGCATCTCTGCCTCTTCGCCAAGTAAAGATACAATAAGCACATCGTCGTCAGATGTATCCATTTTTACAACAATTAATTAAAATTCAAACCAGAAATTAACCTTTGGGAACACTCTACCTCACTGCATGCCGACGCCGCAGCAATAATCCGCTGCCGACAAGTGTGCGTTACCTGTAAAATTTTCCGTCCGGCGCGGCGCGCCGCGCTGCCGACAAGTGAGCGATGGCCTTTAGTCTCACGGTAAAAATAAAAGAGACAAATAATTTTCGAAATGAATTAGACTTTCTCACACGCATTTTTTAAATTAAAAATTCCGGTACATTGGAAAGTTCTAATAAAAAATCAACAGGGGTTGTTAGTTTCATCCCCTTCTAACAATGCAGGTGAATAAAGAAAATATCCATAAAGAGCCTTCCTGTTAGTAGAACACGTGCACTTATTTGTATTTTTCTATCTTTGTCCAAATTTGAGATAAAAATTAAAAACGAAATTTTTACTCCATTCTTGACAAGGCGTAACTCTTCAATATTAGGATACAAGTTTATGCGAAAAAGTAGCCTTCATTTTCGCCCAGGAATTACCTCCTGTAGTAGAGCTTACCATAATTCATTAGCCTCAACAATAATTTTTTCTCAGTGTAGGTCAACTTTAAGGTTTAACGTTCTATTTGTTTGTGAAAAATAGCGTCTTCTTTTAGAAGCATTGACAAAAGCACTATTTCATGAACAATGACATTGCTTCATTAGTAGATTTTAGGAATTGTATAACGCATTGCTTGTTTTATGTAAAGAGCATATAACATTTTGTAAATTATGAATTTTTTGAAGAAGACATGGTGTTAATTTTGGTGTCATTATCCCAGTTACAATTACGTTATATTCGTGGGGAACCAGTCTCATTCGTATTCCAAATTGTTGTATTCTCTTTATATTTACCTTAATAGTTTTGCAGAAACGAGAAAGATAGTTCTTTATTGGTTTTGGAATTTATGACTCATTTAAATTAATTTGTGTAATGCTGCAGTAAATCGATGGGTATATATAACATGCCGAAGAACCCACTTTTATCCTACATACTTAAGTAACTGTAAGTGATTATAAATGCGGTTTATAAAATTAAACGTTGATCATCCTTACAAGATAATTATTAGGTTTATGTTAGTCAAGAAGCTCTTCCTAACGGAGTACCACGATACCTACTACAGTATACCAAATTATCTGCTATAGGTACTTCTTAAATTCCTAACCAACTTTTTTCAATGATTAAGATTATTTATTAGTTCTAGAAAAAACTGTACGTACTTATTTTGCAAATTCTAAACGGAAATATCAACATACTTCCTTTCTGTTGTCTCAAATCTAATCATCCTTCTGAAATGCTTTGAATTACACCAAATTCAGTCTAGTAGAACTTTATAATGTTGTGGCCAGATACACACAACAAGTAGCTAAACAATATATTTACAAGTAAAGGCTGCAGAGTAAGCTCTCAATGGATTAATTTGACGATTGAATGACACAAAGCAGCGTTTTAAGGCCCAACTCCGCCCACGTGCGGTCCCTATAACAACCTGTTGATGATTAAACTTATCTCAAAGCTTCATTCAAACAGGTATTGCGATGTTCTGCATGTTATGCTGTACCAAATCTGCATTTAAATGTTGTTCTTGAACTATGTAAATTGTTGCGATTTTATCTTTAATAGGTTAAGTAGTTGCTAACACTTTATTCCGTTCGTTTAAAAGATTTTATTACAATTGGTACTTTGGAAATTATGTTTACTAAAATTAGGTGTCTACAATTACGTATTGCCACCAATAAACAAAAAAATTATTTATATCAAGACTTCACAATTAGATTTTATAATTGAAGTTGTCTTAAAATGGAATAATTTCATTAAAGTCAAATTGAATCCTTGAAAATTGATTAATGCAGCATTAAAATAACAGAAGCAGCAGGAACAACTGCATTAATTCCGTAAATAGTAAACTATTTAATTTATTTTTATTCAAGTAAATACCTTCGGTTACATACTTTCACGATTTTAGCACGAGGTGGTATTAATTTTCGAGGAAATAATTATATACATAGAGAAAAAAATTGTTGTTTATTTCTGCAACCTTACATAGTTAATTATTTTAAATTATTTAAAAATTTACGAGAAAATTTAGTTGTCCATGGTTTATTAAGACGTTCGTTTCTATTGTTGATGTTGATGTAAATATAATATATTATTATATACGATAACAAATTATTTTTTTAATTTCGGCAGACACGATTCGAATGAGGGAGTGCTACGATGCTATATAAGTAGGTTAAACCCGCTCTAATCTCACATTTTCTTCTTCTTTGGCCTTCCAAACCCTATATTATGTGGCTATGTGCGTTTTAGCATATACGTCATACGTTAGCTTGATGGTCAGAACCTCAGAAGGCAATTTGTGACATCGAAAACGTACAATGTGTGTCCGTAGAAACGTTTCTCATGTTAAAGCTATGCGAATTGCGTCGCTACGTTACGATCGTTTTATACGTTCCGTAAGTTCGCAAATTGCCAACTGTTATCAAACAGTAGTAGGCATAGTAATAAGGAAGACCAACAATGAGAACTGAGAACTTCAACGAAGATATTCTTTGTTTCTCGCAGAGCAAAATAGGTGACATCATTTGATGTAGGTACCCCTAAATGGCCGACAACAGTTTAATTTCAAATGGTCTTTATTAAAAAAAAATAAGAATTGTCGGATCCTTCCAATCACACTGTATTCATATTTTATAATGGGCCCTTGATTGTAGTACCCTTTAAATGGCTGTACCTTTAAATTTTTTAAAAGCTCAACAAGATTTTGATTTTACATACTTACACCATTTTAATTTAAATTGATGTTTATCTTGAAAAAATAATTTGTTAAATCTTCAGTTCCTTTGTATTTGGCTATTAGGGTAATTCCGGGGTAGATGGCCATAATGAAGAGATGGCCATAGTTAAAAATTTCTAGAGTCACTTTTTAGGTGGCAGTAGCAATCCAATACAGTTGTTGTACTACCTAAGCTACACGATATGTTGTGGCGTGCCCCAAAACATTATGAAAAGTAAGAAAAACTAACCGGTGTATATTTCGGGTAGCGTGTTTTTCAAAATTCTTATTGTAAACGGTGTTTAGGACATCTGACACACACTCTAACCTCAAATTGTGATTACACGGCATAGTTTGTGTGCCGCCCTTGGGTGGGCCATCAATCCCGTAAAATCGGGATGGCCCATTTTTTTCAGAGAAAGATGGCCCTATATCAAAACGTATGTTTCAAATCATTTTTTTTTGTCACAAGAAAGTTAGTAGGAAGCCGTGGAATTTGGCAAGAACAACACTTAGTGAATGCGATTAGAGCCGTTCGAAACGCAGGTGCGAATTTAATATTTCTAGAAAAACTTTAAAGCGAAGATTAAAAAAAATCGGGAAACCATGAGAAAGGTAACATGGGTCCTTATAGTGATTTTGGTAAAACCAACGTGGGAAGGCTAGTGCGGGAAAAGTAAAGGAACCAAACTGTTAGCCTATGGTCATCTCTCCCGGCCAGTTGGGGAGAGACGGCCAAGGGTACATTTTGACATATATATCTTTTTTAGTTCAGTGTTATTTCAAGTTTAAATGGAGTTTATTTTGTGTTGATGTATATATGTTTAGTAAAAAAATAATAAAGAGTGTTGTGTTTAGTATTGAAAGTTATATAGGTACCGTTTTTTACATTAATATTAAATTATTACGGTATAATGGCAAATAGGGGCAACAATATTGTCCGTACAAAAAGGCAAACAAGTTTGGTCTAGTTTATACAAAAACGTAATTAAGCTAATTTTGATTAGCTTGTTATAACTATTTATTTTCTGCACATTTGATAGAAGGTTCATAATAAGTTCTTTAATAGTCAATAATAAAATTTCGTTTTATATATCGTCGTGTGAAATTCAGTTGCTAAGCTTCAATTACGGTATAAAAAAACACCAACACATGACTACAAAATACAGTAAATTAATTACAAGTTATTATAAACACCTGTGTGCGAACGGTTCGTTCATAATTATGTTCTATGTATATTTTTTATTATTAATAAAATAACCATATGCAAATTTATGCTAGCCACTGTCTAGACAATGTAACTGATTAGTGATGTATTAGGAGATGCAAAAAAAGCAATTTACACTGATTCTCATCGTTGTTCAAAAACCTACAGTTTAAATTTTTTATTAGTTTCTTTGAATATGGTTTTACTGTGTCTGTTATAAAACAAAAACTTCTAATGACCACATACAATAGTTGTAATTATATTGTTAAGCAAGAAATAAAATTCTTGTTCGTACGATTACATCGCGTACGGCTTCTCAAAACAAGAACTTCATTACAATACATTTATTCATGAATCATAATGAAATATACAAATTATAAGTAACGAAATTACAAACTACTCGTTAATTACAACCGCGTTAACAGTTTCCTTACATATTATTCTATATGACTTTTAAATTACGTTGTAGTATTTTTATGTAAATATCTAGTTCACACGTCAACTGTCGACGAATCACAGATGTGAGTGTTAATTGTGTTAAAGAACATCGAAGAAGTAATTAGAAATCATTTCTCATTATTCACGCTTACACACTGGTAACACAAGAAGACATATTTACGTCTCTCTTTAATGAGATTTGAATTTGATTGCAACGATTGTGTTATTCCACAATATTTACCAAAAAATTGTACTTACAAGTTTAGGCCGCAACAACTTGTAAGTTGCTAATTTATATAAGATAGATGTTCTAGAAAACATTTATCACATTTTTCATAATTAGCGAGTTAAAATTTTTTATAACACCGTAGTTTTTTTATATTCAGCAAACCAATTATTAGATGATAAAGGTTTCTTTCTATAGCAATATGCTATTAAACCATACACTATAGTCGCTTTCCATTTGAGTAAGCTTTTATATGATGGCTAATCTAAATTTGCCACATTCACAGCTTCCAAATGAATTCTCACTACCTTGCTACTTTACTAATTTGATTGCCACTAATAGGTGCGCATGCAAGATGTCTAATAACACACTGTGTATTAATGCAAACATATGTTATCTGTGTCGAAAATTTGAGGTTAATTGTGCATTAGAAGCTAATAACATATCACATTGAGCAGCCTATTACTTCACCATAACAATGAGAAAAAGTGTGATGTAACATAATACCGCAAAGGTAAATTAGATTTCATAAAAATTTATTGTACTTAACTTCAATCTCACTACATGAGATCAGAAGAATGTCCAACTCCTGGTAGGCAAATATATTTATCAGACTACACAACAATATAGCTCTCACGCTGACTTAATTTAGTTCACAATTTATGCATTGGTACAAAATAATTAAAAAATACTATCAAAGTGTTTTTCTGGTATTCATTTAGAAAATTAAATATACCTACTTTTATAAATTACTACAACCTATTAGTTTATTGTAAATTGCACTTACTAATGCTATATGAACGTTTAATTGAATATGGGGAGAATGGAAAATGTTGAGCTCTGTTTGTTTCTTTAAATCTTTAACACTTGAAATCAATGAAACTTTTCCTTGTATGAATTAGTTTGCAGATGTTTGAAATTTGATCAATTTTAAACTTTCATTCTACACCCATTAATTGCAATAGTTTAATTATTGATCAGGACCGACCCTATATCTACTCATTCTCCAGCCATTTTGAGAACGAGTTAAGCTCTCGCTCATTTTCCAAATTCAAGAAGGTTTTGCAATTTGGCAGCGTCGTCATAGCAACCCACACAAAAATTTAATCTTCCTTGAATTTCACTCAAATATTACTCAAAAAGTAGTTAATTTTAAGGCACAAATGATTGATTTATGTTCCTGAATACCGAATTTAAAGATGAGTTTGATTTAAGGGCAAATTTAGTGTGAGTGTTCCTTAAATGACGAATTTGGCCCTAAACATGATTAGTAAATATTTTTGTTATATGTGCCCCCCATCTAACACTTAAAAAGGACAAACACACAAACACTCAGTTACTTAGCCACCGCATTTTTGTAATTTAAATTTGTTATAGCATTCATAATTGAATTGTTGAATGTAAGGTGTATTTGAAAGAAAAAAAAATCGTTGCAAGTGTCTTCTGCAGTGTCGTGATTAAACTAATATAAAGTGTAGGTCGTCTTTCTGAATATGATAAATAAGCAAAATTTTAAAATTTTGGTTTACCCACACATGTATTTTATTGTTCTAATTGCTGATATTATTTTAATTGATACGAGATTCGTATTTCTAATAAATAGCTTATTAGAACAAATGGACATCGTAAACCATGTAGGGAGACGGGAATTTTGTCTTTGAAAATTTATGAATATATTGAGGACTCATCCTGGGAGTATATATTATTTTACCCAAATTCCTTTTCCCTCTTGTATATCCTATACCGGGTGGTGACTTGAGCGACGCAGCATAGGGATTTCAATGAAAAATTCTTAATGTTTAATTATTGGCTCCCCTAATTATTTTAGAGCAAAAGTGTGTTGAGGTTTTTTGTAGAGAAATAAATTCTGCATGTTTTCATACTATTATTTACATTTTCCATTTTCCGGAAGCGTAGAAATAGAAGAAATTAAAAATGGCCTCTTTAAAAAATCACCGACGCCATGGAATTATAAAATCAAACAAACGCACTGACATTTCTGTCTCATTACATGTTTTTTCTTTTTAGAGCAATAAAACGAGTTAGTAATAGGAACATATTTTACGCTGAACAAGGCACTTTATCACTTCTACTTTTTCTTTCGTTGAATACATTTTAAAAATAATAGAATTTAATAATCGATTATAAACTTCAAACCAATGACAGATGTAAATACGAATGTTGTTTGTTTAGATTATTCCAAGGCATCACTGATTTATTTAAAAAGACCATTTTTAATTTGTTCTATTTCTACGCTTCCGTAAAATAGAAAATTATAAATAATAGTATGAACAGATTCAGAATTTTTTTCTCTACAAATTACCTACATACAATAATTGAACATTTTAAGAATTTGCCATTGAAATCCTTATGCTGCGTTGCTCAAGTCACCACCCTGTATAAGGATGTGAATAATTCTACTAGTTTTTGCTACGTATTTTATAATAAGCAGTATGAGGACTTATTATTAACTGCAATGGCATCCGGCTTAATTTCAACACCATTTTGATTAAGGCATTGAAACCTTCTGAACTTATATACTTTTATGTGATTCCGAAACCACAAACCTATATTACTTTATTAAAATGTTAATGGATCTACAGTCGTGCACCAAAAAACAAAAAGAATAACAATGGCAATGAATCACCTTACACGCTTACACATAATTTTAGAGAGCTAATGGCAGCTTTAACAAGTATCGCCTCACCTGTAGAGATAATAGCAGCATGTAGTAATTGATTGCTAATGTTGTAATTAGCAGTTAGGTGCAAACACCTTTAATTATGAATGATTTAGTGCGTGTAGAGCGCGCAGGCGTCGCGGACTGCACTTTAGGGTGAAATTGCAATTTGTAATATGTTTTGAATTTACTTCGCATGAGAAAATCAGAAGATCTTTTATTAAATTAAAAAATCAATTAGCAATTGATGGTTTCTCTTTTACAAAAGGAAACTACGTGCTATAACCGTAAATATTAAAATGTAGTAAACTAACAAGGTTACTTTTAGCTGCATCTTAGATTAATATTTATTCTATTGGTAAGTTTCCGTGTTCAGCCTTAACAGAAGAAATAGGTCGATATTAAAAGTATATGAAATAGAATGGTATCAAAATACATCGCACATCTTCAAATGTGTTTATTATAATATCATATGAACGATATTTGAAATTAAGTACCTACACCCTATTACATAATTATTATTAATTACGTATTTTTAGGAAGGGTGTATAAAAAAGACTTATAAATTATATTAAAATTTGTAGTAAATATGTAGTAAAAACAGACATCGTTTTACATTATAGCTTTTCTTAATTAGAAGATAACTTTTATGTAGAATTCTTTAATTTATAAAATAATTTATTGTAACTCATCAATTTATTAGTAGTTCAATATTTGTGTAATATGTAGTGCAATGTAGGTGTGTATATGGGGTGCGTTGCCCAACTAACAATCTTCAGGATATATTTTAAGAAAAAAGAAGTGGTTTTAATATTCGAATTTATTAAACTTTCATGCAGTACACTTTTCTGTGTGGAAGGCCGGTCTGAATCACCCTGTGTAAGTGATAAACTGAATGTAATAATAGCGATAAATCCTATAGATGTTCTTACTTACAAAAGTTTAACTGTATGAGTATATTCTTGGACCTACCTATGCACTTTTATAGAAACGCGTCTGTGTGAGAAGATACGTATCTGTTTTGCAGATTTGTAGTTTTAGTTAACAAAATTTCCAACACCGAATGTGGGTTAGCTGTCAAATAGTAATCACAGAGACACATAATTATTATACGTGCTATCATACATGACGCTCCGATCTTATCTCGAAATTCTAAAAATTTGTTGTGTTAAGTTAGAAATGCTCAAACGTCATTAATGCTTAAACAAATTGAAATTTAGGTTTAACGTGGTCTAATGCGAGATGATCGAAATTTATTATTATGGATGTACTAATTGTGAGCAACGAAGAGTAGGTGTATTAGTTAGTATAAGGACCGTAACTAACTTTCGACAAGGTTTAAAATTGTTAAAACATAATATCTACTTTATTGAGCAAAAACAAAAAACTGTTAAAATTTACACCGTTTGCAAAAGCTAAAAGAATGAAATCGCAATCTTTGAGTGAGATAATGTACTATTATATATTATATTATATTATAGGGTGTCTCTAAACCTAGTACCATAAATTTACCAGCCGCTTCCTGACGAAGAAATAAGTCGATAATGTCTATAAAAATTTTGTCCTAAACCGCAGCATACGGAAGCTACACGTCTTTGAAAATGGTGTTGAAAAAACGGAAAACAATTGCATTTTAAAAACGGTTTGAGATAAAAAATCGAAATTTTGCATGCAGCCTAACCTATTGAGGGTATAAACAGTACGAACACTTACTGTAACTATTTCTATTTTAATTTATATTTCAATAAATTGATTTACATACAAGCCCAGCATTCTAAATTGATTTTGGCTAAACAGAAAACCTGCATTTTATAGGAAACGGTTAGTCCAAGCGAGTTGAAACAAGAGTACCTTTTTTGTTAACTAGGCAACAGGGAATACAAATCTCTAAACTAAAATGGAAAAAAACAAAAGGTTAAGAAAAACGGGTTACAAGAAAAAGGTGATAACCCCCATTCGCGCCGCCCCTGCATGATTTACAAAAAAAATAGTAGAAAGTTTATATCTTTAATACCTTAGGCTGCCTGCAAAAATTCGATTCTTTATCTCAAACCGTTTTTAAAATGCAATTGTTTTCCGTTTTTTCAACACCATTTTCAAAGACGTGTAGCTTCCTTATGCTGCGATAGGAGAAAATTTTTATAGACATTTTCGACTTATTTTTGCGTCAGGAAGCGGCTGGTAAATTTATGGTACTAGGTTTAGAGACACCCTGTATTTTTGTAATCAGTATTTCGAGAGGGATGATGTACTGTGCTCGCCATTTTAGAAACACACTGTACATACAAAGTCGTATAAAGTACTAATTTATTTTTTCTATAAATAGCATAAATTCTGATCACTAAAATTTTCAATAATTACACTAAAATTCGTAAGGTGCGGACGTGTTAACATAAATCACATGGTTGTTAGTTGCCTGATTGTTTCGGTGGCTTTAGTTAATTATTTTCTGTAGGTACTATAATAAAATTGATAATCATCTTTGAAGCACTATAACTATTACAGAAATTATATGAAGAACTGTCTTAGTTCAAGTAATTCAAATTGCTGGTCAACATTAGTTGATCTATTGACATAATTTGAATTTTAAAAATTGTCACCAACCGATTTTAATACACATGACCAATATGTACCTACAGTCAATATTTTATAAAAAAATGTCCATGGTTTTAGTTAATGCATTGTAATACAATTTGTTGAGGAATAATTACATACAGTGTTAGCGAAAATTTACGATCTTCTTAAGCCGAGTTGCAGAAAAGATTTGACTCCCAGTTCAGCTGAAAAACGATCAATTGTCATGGATATAATTCTTAAGAACAATCGTATCCATGATAATTGATCGTGGATCAGCTGCACTGGAAGCCAAATTTTAATTATTATACAATCAAATCAAGTAACAGTTTGCTGATACCCAGGAAGGATTGAATAATGCGTTAAAAATATATTTCGAGTTCATTTTGCTTGATCACTAACAAAGTAATATGTCTAAACTAATTCTTTATTGACTGTTAAGAAAATTTGCTTCAATCATAACCACAATAATATTTAACTTCCAATTGAGCTTCTTTATAAGAAGCGGCTATGAAAATATTATTCATGACTGAGATTGATCTGGAAATTGTCAAACTAAAGTCATTTCGTATCTGTTGACGACGTACGCAGATTACGACATACGTTATGGCCAACTCTGGTTTCCAAAGTTACTACTACTTTGTCATTAAGAGATTGGGAAGATTTCCGCCGCGATTTTAGCGTATGAAACGACAACCATTATAAGAAATTCTGGTTTTGAATCCCATCAGCACTTCTATTTATTTTTTAGAATTCCACAGAATGATTTCCACTGTGATACCATAATTGAATATAAGATTTCTAATAAAGGTATTTTAGACTTATTGTATAGCTATAATGTACCACGGCAGTTGTAGTTGCGGGTGGCATCAACGGTTCACCGAACTTTAATAGAACATATTGCAGCTCATCACTGTATAGTATACCTATATACAGGATTTTTCACCAGTGATAGTGTGGATTAAAAGTTTTAAAAGCAACGCAACATATATTTTTACAAGTAACCTTAATTATTCTAATTTTAATTTTAAAAATTTAGGGATCAAGATCAAGATAGTTCTTTATATAGTTATCAGTTGATGTAAGAAATTTCTTGAATGTTTTTATTAAATGTCTTCAATTTTAAAAGTCAAATTCCAATAATTAATAAATTGGTAGATAAATATATAGCACAGTAATCTAAACTTTGGAACAAGAAAAAATGAAGGGTTGCGTTTAAAACTTTTAAGGCTCATTATGACTCGCAAATAATTCTGTATACACTTAGGTAGGTACCTACTATGTCCGGTTTTAACAAGTATTTTAAAATTTATAAAATTCATTTACATTTCAGTTCAGTGGTTTTCTTTAACAAATTGCTTTCATTGTCATGTTATAAATAAAATTGATTATGTTGTTTCTATCACTTGTGAGTATTCTCATGTCGTAGTATACAATTGTTAAAGAAACTACACAAATCAAAAGCATGCGTGTTCCTAGTTTTTGAGATATCTATAACGTACTTATTTAGTTTCTGTATTTAAAAAAGCTGCAGAACAAAATTATATCTAATATGGATATTTTCAATTACGCAACAATATATTAATACTACAGTATTTTATAGCGATACTGTTTTACTACTAATAGTATTTAACAAAACTGTCTTGACTGGGGGTGTACCACGAGAATTATATAATTTTCCACTTTCTAGTTTCTACCTTCGTATAAATGCATGCTCCCAGCTTTTATGCTCTTATATCCAACCAACTATTAACTATTAATTTAAAAAATTGCAAGAAAGTCTTACCTTGTTAAAAGTTTCCAGTACAAATGTCATTACTGGCACTCAAGTTCACTTAACGTTGTTAAACGCAAAATTATGATACAGCAACAGGTTCGGGGTTTTACACATTATCTTAAAATTTGTATAACACCAACACTAGTTATTAATTCAAGTAGTGACCTAATGGCCGATATTATCAGTTCCTCATACTTAATTCCATAACCTTAATAGTTAATAAAACTGCTTTGTATTTGCTCATTACGCGATTACGTTTCGTTAGCAAAGGCGTTTAAGTCAGAGATGCGCAAAGACAAGACAGCAAAGCACGAGTGAACTACGGTAAATAGTTTACCTGTCGTGGAGTTGGGCAGGTAAGAAAGCCCGCCTTCGTTGGGTTTGCCCGCTAGCTCGACCACTAAGATTCTTACTCCGGTGTTTATGATTGTTGTTATTCTTAAGCGATTACGGCAGTTTATTTTTGACTTCCCTGAGATGACAGGTATTTTACGCAAAGAGTACATTTCAGAATGTATAGAACGTGTAAACCCTTGAAAGCTTCAGTAATCCTTGTACATTTAGGGACTGTATTAAAAGGGTTTTGACAAACAAAAGCTTAATCAGAAAATATTTTCTGTAAAAAGTGTTAAGAGACACTTTCACTTGCAAAAATTAAGAGAACTCTGGATTGAGTTATCCCTTCTAATTTAACCCTGTGTGTAATTTTTCCGTGGGGAAATAATATAGCGTTGTAAACAAAAAAAAATAATACGTGGCATGATATAAACTTTGTCATATTACCGAATATACATATAATAGTTGTTGCAAGTTCAGTAAATATACGTATGTATTTTATTTTTATACCAGGGAGCTGGCCATTATTAGGATTTACTAATTTATGTTTTGTAAATACCTAGATAGCCTATTTATTTTTATCTTAATTTAACAATCTACTTCTGTTTGAAAGTATATTTTTCGTTTCTTGATTCTCTATTAACATTTGAAATGTATGATGACGGATACTTCTTTTTCTTCTTGAAGTGAAAGTACTATTTTGCATATTTTACAAAAAAATATGGTGTTTAATTCTTATTATTCAACCTGGTCTACGTTATCTAGAAATCACATTCTTTTTTAAAAATTAAAAGAATAAATTAAAACTTGCCTAATAAGTGCTTGGATTACAAATCTAACTTGATAACATTTGATGCGAGATTTGATTTACTAAAGACGGTCTAGGAAGACAAGGAAGAACATATAGTACTCTGCATATTTTGGTATAGGTATACATACTTTCAAAGATTTAATGGTAATATCACAAAAATGCTTGATTTTGGTCTTGGCAAACTTTGATGAATCAAATTTTGAATCACAGGATATTAAATAAAATATAGTAGGTAGTAATGTCTTCGTTTGTTTGATGTTTGAATATTATTATAAGTAGTAGATTTATTATTTTACAGCTGAAATTATTTTAACATTTAATTTGACATGCCCCTTGATCTTGATGACCAGTGTTTTACATTTTTGGAATGGAACCTGAGTTTTTTAGTTCCACTTTGGAAATTCAGTGAAACCAGACACACAAATGAAGGATTTATTTTTTCCACTTAATTATCCCATAATCAGGATTTAATTATTTGTACTTTCTGGTATGGAATATTCATTATAATCCTGAAAATAAAACTTCACCAAACATAAGCTCCCCCGTAAGGTAAGATTAAGTAAGATCTTATCATAACAGTAATTTCAGGTATTTTTGTTGAATTTACGTGACCATCTCAGCTTAACAGATATGCTACAGGCTACCATGTGCTAAACGCTAAAAGATAAAACATGTTGGATGCATTATCGTCGGTAAAAACATTTCTCCAGAACCTCCTGTACCTATGTATTGCCGCCTAAACAGCGGTGCCATACTAACTAGGCGATAAATGCTAGTTAACTAAATACATCTATTAAATATGATAATACAATAAATAGTACGCCACGGTATTGATTGCCGCTGTCTGTATAGTACATGGTGCCGAGGTTATTTGTTCTGAGTACGTTATATAATATAAGGCATAGCGGTAACAATGTTACCCGGTGTCTTTGAACATGGGGCTGGCACCGAATTGGCTTGGGGCTGAGTTGGCTCTCGTCGAGTTGGCTAACACCGAGTAGGCTTGACGGCTAAACGACAGCGACGAATAAATGGTCGGTGCCTAATTGTACCAGACACGATTTTACTTGTCCACATCTACACACTGACTAAAACTTTATCCTAACCAGACTTGTTATTATTGAATTATATCCATAATTGCGGTTTTACCTTTGATCGATCACTAAGAAGCTTTTCCTTAATTGTTCTAACTTTAGAAGATGTTTTAATCCCTCGAATCACTGTTGATTCATTACATTACACTCTTCGTTGTTGAGATAAATAATTTATTTGCGCCTTTTAACCTTCTATTTTATTTATATTTTTACATTTTTTAATAACACATTCACTATGGAAGGCGCCACCTGCTAAACTCATATGTTTTCAGAGCAGTACTTCAACCCGGGGCCTCTTGGTTGTGGACTATTATTCACTGAGCCACCACGGTCCGAATTCTTCTTGCCTTCTCTTTATTTTAACCATTTCTGACGATTTTCTAGAAGAGCTTTAATTGCAATAATAACATAAAAAGATTTAAAAGCATTTTTTAAAATGACAAATGTACTAACGAAGGGCAGTATACAGCAGTGTAGGCCCGCCGAGGGCGACAAGCTAGCAAACTATGGGACTTCTGGCCCCCGGTTTTGTAAGCCCTAGAGCATAAAAATCAAATGATGAACTTAGCGCATAAGTTTTATTTTTCACATTGAATACGTAAATAAATTGAAAAACTTTCATGTGGATTTATAAAAAAGTATAGCCATGACCGGGCATTCTGGGTGATCTACTTTGACTAGTACAATATAGAGGGTATAATGAGCCGTGTAGTCATAATGCCCGATCATAACGCCCTAGAGCTTTAACGACTACTTCATATTCCTTGTTAGATAAACAATAAATAGATAATTAAGAGAAAAATAAAAAGTTCTATGCTTCTTTTATAATTGCCATATATATGATACACATACACAGAAATTGTATAATTTGTCTACCAATTTTCTAAATATAAACTAGACCTGTTAATCAATGAATCAATATTTCTTATTCACGTACCTATAGTAAATGTGAGCAAATGAATTGCTTTGTTTAATTTGTTAAATCCTCTATTTTGCATGCAATTTTACTAGACAATTTGAACTTTAGTTTTAAAATCAATAAATTCAGAAAAATAGAATTCGTTGACATATGGCCGTGTCAGTCTTTCTTGATAAACTAACGTTAAATAGTAATGATCTACTGAGCAGTCGGTTATATCACGGAATATTACATTTTATCAAATCAAAAGCTCATCACGCACACAACGTTTATAATTCAAAGGTTAATAACAGATATGCCGTTGATAATATAAGGGCGGACATTTGTATAACCGTTGGAATAATTATTTATTTGATTATTTCATTGTTAATTGAAAAGCATGTGGTGCCATTCTTTGTGTTACGTATGTTGAAACGACTTTTAAAAATAAAAATATGCTGTATCTACTTCATAGAATAGAGTTATTAGTATTACACAATTTCAACTAAATAAATAATGGATAAAGAAGGAACGATTAACGAAATATTACTTCTTTGTGTACAATTTCAGTGTTAAACATTTTAACACAATTTTTTGTTACCTGCTTTTATAAAAGAAATGTCGAATAGTGTTTTGAACATTAAGATACTCACCTATTATAAGAACAAGACATCTGGGTAGCTTTCTAAATTTCGTAATACTGTAAATCTCTTTTTACATATGCATTGTTCGTTGGTTTCAGGTTGTCTAAAAACGAATCTTGGTACAATTATTACTTTAAATTCGTGAGCTCCTTGTTCTCTAGTAAGGTATCTATTTTAATGCGATTTCGGCGGAAACAAAGAAATAAACTCATTCATTCATGAACAAATTTGTTACAGCAAGGTTTAGTTTTTATTATAGTGAACAGCATCATTTACGTCCTTTAAATTCAAGTTTTGCAACGCTTAAGAAGCATTATACTACCTAATAAATTTTCCTCAAGGCAGGTGCACCTTCGCGATTGTTTTAAAAAACACGTCGTTATAATATACACCCTCACATCGCTGCGTCCTTAGGGTTCCAGTCGTACAGGTAAAAATTATTAGATTGTCCATACTACGACCTACGGTATGAGGCAGTCTTGATTTATTTCATAGAAGAGAATGGAATCGAATATCTATCGAGGTGCCTATTGTCCAATATAATACTTTTCAGTTTGAAGCGGCACCAATTTATCTTTCTTAACACGATAAACCCCCTATTCTGCACATATGTTTTTAAAAAGTGAATTCTTTTAAAGCCATTAGTTCTTTTTAATTTTATTGAGGCTTTGCTAATGAATAAAGCCAATACGCGAAAAACTAAAGGGATTCGTAAATCACATAGGTACCTACCTAGATGAAACTTTTTTAAAACTTAAATTATGCCTTCACTGTCTATAAAGCAAAATTGATGGAACTTGAAGATTGATTTATTTCTTGATAAAATTTCCAACACCTTTGTTTAGCCAGTGCCAGTTGAAATCCGCATTTCTCCATTTTATCAGACACATTTACTGCTCATTATTAACCTCTTGGCCATTTTGATTTTTTAGTGGAAGAAGCAGATCAAATTCTCTAGGATCTAAGTCGGGACTGTGAGGTGGATGTGTAAGAATTTCCCACATTAATTCTAGAATTCTCTTTTTGTCGGTAGTTGGACGTTTTCGTCGGAATTCAGTTACTGAGAATCTGGATGCTTCGTAGGAATAACTTTAACCTATTGATGACTGAATTTCGTACTTCTTGGTTGAAGATGAACCGAAATATGTTAATCGCAGTAGCACAGTTTGATTCGGGTTGGTAATATAATGCGTTGCTATTAGATGCAATTCATAAAGTAAACATCAGACTTATCGTGAATTAATCGAAGACGACTTTGATAGAAGAATTGAATTTTGAGAAACACTGCTGTGGTAAATCCAAATTCATTAAAAAGACGTGTTTGCTTTAGTGATGAATCTATTTTATGTTTTAATGGGTTTGTTAACAAACATAACTGTTGCTAATCAGACGAGGAAATGCCGCATATCTTGATCAGGGTCGTATTAAATGACTGTAAAAAATAAATGTTTTAATAGCTAGATAAATACTGTCCAACTTTTAAAATCAAAGACTTCATAAAATGAAGGGTACGATCAGAACTATTAGGTGGTGCTCCTATACGTCAAGTTCACCCTGTCAAACAGGGGTTGTATGATAGATTTCGCACTCCACGAGAGTATTATCATAGAGTATTTTCATCGTTTACTTTGAGCAGTTTTCAAAAGAACATCCTGTATATAAGATCCTGTTAACTGCCCTACTTCTGTTTGTAATCTATTTATTTACCGCCAGAAATACAATTTATGTTCGATTATTTTTTAGATGGGGGGAAGAGAGATAAGAACAATGACTTATGAAAGTGGAAGTTGATGGAAAGACGTTGTCAACAGGGTTTAAACATTTTATTTACACTTGACCTACGCTATATTGAAAACTATATTTGGTACACTGTACAGATACAGATAGGTATAAATTTTATATCTTGTCAATTTTAGTTTTTATTTTATTTTGAAGTTCCTCTGTTATTGAAGAAAAAGAAAACTTTTTTTAGAAATATTGGACTAGTAAAGGTTTCATGTTTGAATTTTACGATTCAGTGTGGAGGGATATTTAATAAAAAGCTTCGTCTGACAACTACCGCTCATAAAATAATTTCACCAACGTACAAGTCATATTATTGTTCGTAGTCCTAAATGCCGCCGTAAAAAATATTTGGAAGCGGGGCAAAGCTTTATTCCAATAACGGGTAATCGCCAGGATGTTTTACTGACCGTTCTAAGTCATCAACCCTTGTGGTAGGACAGGTATACAGCAGGTCGATGAACCGATTAAAAAGGTAAAACAGTCACTGAAACAGGTAGAAAGTGGTGTTTTATTGGAGGGGAAATGTGCTGTTTGTGGGATGCATTTCTTAGAATTTTGAGAGGATGTGTTGAGGATATATGAGGGTCTACCTGCTACTTGCATTCTGGATTCTGAACATGCCATGATTTTTTTTTCTAAATTTTTTCACTTTCTTTCAACATACGTAACGGTCATATCTGGGTCAAGTTATGAGAAGTTAATATAAGATCTACATTCTCAGTTATTGATTGGGAACATTTCTATTGTTATGCTAATCTGAAAATATTGTTAGAATTGATTGATCCTTCGCAGATATTTTTCTATAAACAATTTAAACAAAATTAGTGGAGGAGTTTTCATAAATTTTATTAGAAAAACTTATGTTGTTTATTGATTTAGACCATTAATAAGTGGTCGAGATTACCCATGGTTGCTGAGCCTAACTCAAAAATATTTAATTAAAAAGATAAGATTAAAAGATTACACCTACATATTATTTGTAATCCGAAAAAAAAAACAATTTATAAATAATATCTCACAAAGGGGTAGAATTAGGATTGGAACATTTTTAGTAGCGGCCAGGTAATTACAGTAATTCCGCAGAACATTTCAGGATTTTATTTACTTTACTTAACTAGACACTACCTATATACTTAGATTAGTTTGGTAGAATAAAATTTAAGAAATGTTCAAGGTGATGTATTACATGACCTAACTTGTTAAGATGCTAAAAATGATTTTATTTCATACTGCATCGTAACACCCATGTTTAAGTTACCGATTTGAGTCCGGTAAATGAGACTTTACGGTATCAGGTCCGGTAAAAACTTTTACCGGACTCAAATGAAATAAATCGATAATCAAACTATTTATTACTAAAAAACTGCAAAATTAATAAATATGACAATTAAAAAGAAACTAAATATTAAAATTGACATTAATTGTGCAATAGATTTACGAAGAACTTCGTCAAAAATGTTATAATTTTCTCCCGTTTTGACAAGGCAAACAGTCAAAAAACAAACACTTCCATTTCATAGATGTCCATATTATGAATTCAAATTTTTATTTTTAATTTTTTCAATTTTAAACAAAGATTTAGTGCCTGCAGTATGAAATAAAACGCATTACGACATACGTCCGGTAAACTCTTACAGTAACTCGTCTCAAAATTCCTGACTCGGCTCCTTCGTCGCCTCGTCCTTAAACATTTCGACTCGTTACTGTAAAACTAAGTTTACCGTACTTATAACGTAAATTACTATTACTATTGTAGGAATAAATTGTTGTGGGTTGGGTGTGTGTGAATGCGACGCATCTAACGCAAAAACTGGTGAACCGATTTTGATGAAATTTGAAATGAAGGAGTACCAATATCGAAAATAAACTTTTCAAAAAATCCGAAACCTGAAGCGGAACTTAGACATGTTAGACATTTTTTTCAGAAGCAGAATTTTAAAAATCTGAGCAGTGGATATGAAAGTAGAGCATGATTCAAGGGAAACAGTTTTTTACCGGACTTCAGAATGGCGGTCGTTATAAATTTTTCAAAATTTTGAATTTAACGCCCCACAACTTAAAAACCAGTTATCTAATCAGGTTCAGCAACAACTTGTTTGAAAGCCCTTTGGCGGTACTATACCGTGAATAGCAATTTATTTAGTTAATCCAAAAACGGTCGCAACGGCGCTCTTCCAAAAATTATTACAAAGAAACTAGCTACACGATTTTGTTTAAATTTTCTACACTTATGCAGCTTGGGGTTAGCTACATTTTCATTTTTTGATTAACGCTAGAATTTCACTGTGGTGCCCTCTACGAGGTTTTGAAAATCGGAAATTGATGCTCCTATAGCGCATTTATTAATCAAAATATGAATAAAGTTTGAATATGAAAGTTGTTCAGTATATAGTTTTACATTCTCCTAAATGTATATCACATATACAGGGTGTTTGCTTTCCACAGTACAATAAGCAACTTTGTATTTTAAATGAAACACCCTATATATTATTATATAATTGATATTGAATGCAAAATTTAATTGTCTGTCACATAGTGTAAGGTGTTCATATAGCTAAAATGTACGGTTGATAAGGATTTCGTTAATTTTAACAGCCTTTTATAGAAACGGATCGTCGCGTCGCGTCGGTCGGTAGCCATCGTCCGGCTTCGCCAGATCCGGATTTCTGTCAGAGTCCCGGTTTATTATTATTATTTATTACTACAGATGCGTGCCTTTCTTCTGTATCTACATATCGAACCCGTATAGTCTCGTTTTTCTCGCTACGCATTTAAGTGATTTCATATGCTGCCTGGAGAACTACTGTTGAATACCAAAAACGAAATGTTTATTTTTAGTATGGGAAAGTCCGGGGGAGGTACGCACCTCCACTTTTTTTACTAATACCCCCGGCTCGTTCCAATGGCATCGATATTCAAGACAATATCAACACTAGAAATTATTGTAGCAAATAAATAGATGAAGAAATTATTAAAATCAGTTGCTTTAGTTTCTGGGGTTTTAGTATATGAAGATTTTGGCCGTATCGACTTGAAAATTGATAAATACACGGGTAAAATATTTCAGGCAATGAATTTTCTGACTGTATATCTCTATATTCAGATCAACTGTTAATAAAATTATGTGGTCTAATGTAATAGCTAACACCTTCTCAGGATAGGCACCTTATAGGAAGAAGAAGAAAAATAAGTCATGAGCTCATGACTATATTGTAGCCCACAGGGGTAGGTGTAGTGTGCGATGTGGACTTTATGTAAGGAACACTCACACTACACTTACCCTTAACTCAAACTCATTCTTAAATTCGGTATTCATAAACACGAGTCACTCATTTGTGCCTTAAAATTATTATAACTCCTTTTTTTTTGAGTAACATTTGAGTGGAGTTTAAGGAAGATTAAAACGATTAGAACGTCACTACAAATTTACTAAAAATGTTGTGTGGTTGCTAAGCATTTGCTATGTTATTTATGATTGCTATGACAATGCTTCCAAATTTAGAAACCTTCTTGAATTTGGAAAATAAGTGAAAGTGTAACTCGTTATCAAAATCAATCGAGCATGAGCACCTATAGGATGAGTGTAAAATGAGGAGTACTTAAGTTATGTCTCTGAATTCAGCCCTTAATCATAATATCATAGGTAATCCGAACTTTTATTGAAAATGGTGCACCATGCAATTTAATACCTTCTGGCTTCTGCACTTACGTAACAAAGTTGAAATATTCAAATTTTTTAATGGAATAGGAGGTACTCACTACTAAGTACTAAGTAGGTAGCTATACACTTCTCCACGATTGTAGCGTAATAATAATAATAATAATAATAATAATAATAATAATAATAATAATAATAATAATAATAATAATAATACAAATAGGGGTGGATTTCTCAACACCGATATATTTTGAAATTAAAAGTCCAATGCCAAAAAAATAATCAGTATTATCAATACTATTATATAAAGCACAACAGTGTTGTCTGGGTTTACACCCCACCGCTACAAAATTAAAAAAAGGACAGCTCTATATAAACTTCATATAATGTGTGAACGCTGACTTTATTATAAGTGTGGGTTTTCACCCCACCGGTACCAAAAAAAAAAAGGGCTGCTCTGTATAAACGTCCTATATCGTGTGAACGCAACGTTAAACGGTTGTGCGGGCGTGCCAAGGTCAGTGGGGCGTGTGCGTATAGGCTTAATAAGTACCACACTTCGCTTAAGTTACATTCAGATTTGTCAGTAGTGCCAACCGCCGAAAATAAAATATGTTAGCGGGTACACTCATCTAAAGAAGTAATTTTTTTTAAAGTAGGCCTTTTCCTGCTTTATAAAGCAGTTTCGATCAAATAAAGAAACATTAGTGATGTCTTAATGATCTAAGCTTCCCCTGGATGGGCTATTTCGCCTCGAAAAGTGGTTGTAGTTTAAAAGCGAGTTTTAGGTTAGATTGTTCCGGTGTTTACATATTTCGACCACAGAACAATCCTAATATTATTTTCTGCATTTAAACTAGACTTCGATGTTTCTAACATTACAAACACGGACTCCAGGATCCCTTTGACAGGTATTAGTACAGAACCTCCACCGTAGGCACCTAAATAACCCCAAGGACCCGCAGGAATTAATAAAAGAATTAAAAATTAGCGATTTTCAAGACTTTTTTTTCTGGAGTTACACTTTACAGAGAGAGTCCTCCCGAATCTCGACCGTGGGGACCTAGGGGAGACCTTCCCCTACAACCCCTCTTCTGGCGTGTTTCATACTTTTGCCCTTTTCGGAAATTATAAATTTTTGCAATTTGCTCTACACGTCATTCGACCTGGAGACTTCAGAGAGTGAAACCCCACGCAGAAGGTCTCCAGGTTCATAAGCTTACACGTTCGGACTCCCGGGTCACCTAGAAAGACAAAAGCACGGCACCTCCTCCGCGGGCACCTAGAGAACCCCAGGAGGACTTCGGAAAATAATTAAAAATTAGCGATTTTCACGATTTGTTATCTGGAGTTACAGAGAGAGTCCTCCCGAATCTCGACCGTGGGGACCTAGGGGAGACCTTCCCCTACAACCCCTCTTCTGGCGTGTTACATACTTTTGCCCTTTTCGGAAATTATCAATTTTTGCAATTTGCTCTACACACTATTCGACCTGGAGACTTAAGAATGTGAAACCCCGCGCAGAAGGTCTCCAGGTCCATAAGCTTACACGTTCGGACTCCCGGGCCACCTAGAAAGACAAACAAAAGCACGGCACCTCCTCCGCGGGCACCTAGAGAACCCCAGGAGGACTTCGGAAAATAATTAAAAATTAGCGATTTTCACGATTTTTTTTCTGGAGTTACAGAGAGAGTCCTCCCGAATCTCGACCGTGGGGACCTAGGGGAGACCTTCCCCTACAACCCCTCTTCTGGCGTGTTACATACTTTTGCCCTTTTCGGAAATTATCAATTTTTGCAATTTGCTCTACACACTATTCGACCTGGAGACTTAAGAATGTGAAACCCCGCGCAGAAGGTCTCCAGGTCCATAAGCGTACACGTTCGGACTCCCGGGCCACCTAGAAAGACAAACAAAAGCACGGCACCTCCTCCGCGGGCACCTAGAGAACCCCAGGAGGACTTCGGAAAATAATGTAAAATTATCGATTTTCAAGATTTTTTGTCTGGAGTTACAGAGAGAGTCCTCCCGAATCTCGACAGTGGGGACCTAGGGGGGACCTTCCCCTACAACCCTTCTTCTGGCGTTTTTCATACTGTTGCCCTTTTCGGAAATTATCAATTTTTGTAATTTGCTCTACACGCTATTCGACCTGGAGACTTAAGAATGTGAAACCCCACGCAGAAGGTCTCCAGGTCCATAAGCGTACACGTTCGGACTCCCGGGTCACCTAGAAAACCAATAACACGGCACCTCCTCCGCGGGCACCTAGAGAACCCCAGGAGGACTTCGGAAAATAATGTAAAATTATTGATTTGCAAGATTTTTTTTCTGGAGTTACAGAGAGAGTCCTCCCGAATCTCGACAGTGGGGACCTAGGGGGGACCTTCCCCTACAACCCTTCTTCTGGCGTTTTTCATACTGTTGCCCTTTTCGGAAATTATCAATTTTTGTAATTTGCTCTACACGCTATTCGACCTGGAGACTTAAGAATGTGAAACCCCACGCAGAAGGTCTCCAGGTCCATAAGCTTACACGTTCGGACTCCCGGGTTACCTAGAAAAACAATAGCACGGCACCTCCTCCGCGGGCACCTAGAGAACCCCAGGAGGACTTCGGAAAATAATGTAAAATTATTGATTTGCAAGATTTTTTTTTTGGAGTTACAGAGAGAGTCCTCGCGAATCTCGACCGTGGGGACCTAGGGGGGACCTTCCCCTACAACCGTTCTTCTGGCGTTTTTCATACTTTTGCCCTTTTCGGAAATTATCAATTTTTGCAATTTGCTCTACACGCTATTCGACCTGGAGACTTAAGAATGTGAAACCCCACGCAGAAGGTCTCCAGGTCCATAAGCTTACACGTTCGGACTCCCGGGTTACCTAGAAAAACAATAGCACGGCACCTCCTCCGCGGGCACCTAGAGAACCCCAGGAGGACTTCGGAAAATAATGTAAAATTATTGATTTGCAAGATTTTTTTTTTGGAGTTACAGAGAGAGTCCTCGCGAATCTCGACCGTGGGGACCTAGGGGGGACCTTCCCCTACAACCGTTCTTCTGGCGTTTTTCATACTTTTGCCCTTTTCGGAAATTATCAATTTTTGCAATTTGCTCTACACGCTATTCGACCTGGAGACTTAAGAATGTGAAACCCCACGCAGAAGGTCTCCAGGTCCATAAGCTTACACGTTCGGACTCCCGGGTTACCTAGAAAAACAATAGCACGGCAGCTCCTCCGCGGGCACCTAGAGAACCCCAGGAGAACTTCGGAAAATAATGTAAAATTATCGATTTTCAAGATTTTTTTTGGAGTTACAGAGAGAGTCCTCCCGAATCTCGACCGTGGGGAGCGTTTCACGATTTTTAACTTCGGAATATAATTTAAATCGTAACAACCAATACTATACATTTTCAATTCAAATAAATAGTAGAGATTACAATAGATATTAAATTCGTTTTATACGACCCTACTGTAAACGCGGCATGTGCTGCGGGTACCCAGCTAGTAGTAAATATATTTCCCACTTGCTTCCACGATCATAGAATGTTAGAAGCGTTACAATAATATAGATTTATTAACTTCGGCTTTGCTATCGATTATTGTTGCTTTTTACTAGATTAGGAATTGTCTTAATATACTACAAATAACTTCCTTGTGTCGAAATAAGTTATTTTATAAATAGAACAAAAAGATACCTATCTAGTTGAGAAGTATGATAGTTACAGTTAGTGACGGTACTTTTTTTACTTATTTTCGAAATATTTCCTTTTTATTTGATTAGTTCAAACGAATAGGAAATCTTTAATTAAATAGTGCATTACATGGAGCGTTCCAGTGCCCGAGCAAACTTGCTTTGCGTTTTAAGAATTGCTGTTTTAGCACGTATTGATTGAAAGAAGCGTTTGCTTTTATTTTATTTTTGTATTCAAGCGGAATCGGTGCAGTCTAATAAATCAGAACGAGGAAGGTCCGTCTTCAACCGTGAATTTAGCTGCATGTTTATTAATTGTATTCACGCGAACCAAATAAGTTGGAGAAATTCAAATAAAGATTTCAGAGTTAAATTGTTAAGGTTCGAAAACAAAGGTGGAAATTAATGGAACTACAGGACGAGGCATTTCTGAAAGCTAATGTCACGGTCGTAATTAACAAATAAAACTGAAATAGTCCTAGCCAGACTAAATTGTCAATTGTAACCGATATAAATAATGAAAGTTAGAGATTTTTTTTTATTTATTGAGGAGACCGTCAAAATCATTCAGAAATTGATTGAAATTGAGACTTTGGCAATTTTCTACACCACTTCCCATTCATAAATTTGCAGGGAATGCAGTTATGATTTATTTCTTATAGAACTTTGATTACTTAAGAACCAACGGCAACGAATGCCACTGTGGAATATCGATCTAATTATTTTATCTTGGTATTAGTATTACATATATAGTAAGGTGCTAATAGGTGGTCTTTAAAATAACGCCAAATGAAGTATGATGGTCTTTAGCACGAGTTAGTCATTGCATTAGTAAATTAGTGCGTTTGCTGAACCGTAACAGAACGAGTAACTTCAATACTGTTTATCATTGATCGGTGATCTGATTTGATTTCGAATTTCGTATCCACTGGTAATGTAACGGAATTAAAGCACAGTGATGATTAATACACACTTTGATTTCCGAGAGACCGATTTCGAAATAATAATCTTAGCTTTCGGAGGTACAAATGTTTTAAATTAAATAACTGTTTATATCGCCATGATCAGCGCATTTTTCTGTTTGCACTGAGAAGCTACTTCCAAAATTAATTTTTCGTCAATTGTTTTATAAAGACCCTTTACATTTATTAATAAATTATATTATTAATAAAAAATATACTCTTATTATCTTCCCGATAATTCTTAAAAGCAATTATAAATTTATATTTATTATATAATTATCATAAGTTATCTAATAAAAATAAACCTATCTTGCATTATGATAAGAATAAAACGATATTTAGTAGTAATTTAAAATCTTTCGATAGTTTTTTTGAATCCTGCGTTTTTTAATCAGAAAACATTTTCTTCTTGTTTATGAGGCTAACTTTCCCAGCTTAGACAAATATTCAAACCAGACATAACATGTTCGGGTACACCAACGTGTCCCAGAGGATGGTGAATATAAAACCAATGTTTAGAATTAAAGCTCTTGGAATGTCCCATCCAGGCCAGAGCAACAAGAGCGTGACAATGGATATCTGTAAGAATGCAAGTAAAGTTGTAGAAACGGCTTCATTATTCATTCATTTGAGCTGATTGGAACCAAATTTGGTCCTCGCACTCATGACACCCAATCTTAATGTGATGCTCTTCGTGAATCTAGGAAAAAAGTGGCGTGGAAAAAAGTGCCTGGAAAAAATGTCAACGGAAAAAAGTGCCGGGGAAAAAAGTGCCAATGGAAAAAAGTGTGGAGGGTTACTCACGAAACACCCTGTATATGAAAGTTCGGCGGTATTGTAAACGGTCTTGATTGATATCATGGATCATAGCTGGATATGTAAGTCACTAGACAAAGGTTTGTATACATATGGGTTCACTCAACATAGGGATTTCGATAGTAAATTGTTAATATTTAATTATTTTCTCGTCTAATTATTTTTAGAATAAACGCGTATTTAGGTGCTTAAAATAGTCGAAATTATTTTCGTATATTTCCCGTTTAGTAATTTTTTCCTTGGCACTTTTTTCCACAGGCACGTTTTTATTTCCGGGCACTTTTTAATAAGTAATATATGTAATATACAGGGATGTCCATTTTATCAGAGTAGTCAATACACTCTACATTTCATACGTAACTATGTATTTATTCATGTACAACAAATTTCAAGATAGCTATAGTAAATTCCAAAACTTTATGTACTTCAAGGTCAGACGACTGAAGTGTACAACGACGTACGAAGAACTGTCAAATTGACAATTACAGCGGCGTAACATGAATTATACATCTTAATAAGTGTAGCAATCTTTAAAAATTGTAAATTGAGGGTAAAGCGAACAACTTAGAACATTAAAAGGAACGAAAAAATATATATCTCCTGACTGATCTGGACCAGCTACATCGGCGCACGTCATGTCCTAACTTAGTTCGTATGACCTTGAAGTACATAAAGTTTTGGAATTTACTATACCAACTGTATTCACAATAAACTATTTTTCCAATTGACGCTTATACAGTGAACTCCATTTATTGTTCAATATAGCCATATTGCAAGTTAGATGGACCATCCACTTTATCATTGGAATATAGGCAACCCATTATACACCGCTAGCATTCTTGCCCCTGCTTATTGATTTTGATTATTGTTTGTCAAATTACACAGTGTTCTTTTTTAGTTTTTAATAAAAAATAAGATTTAAAACTAACGATTTATTGGAAACATCATCTACACTGATTAAAAAAAATAGAAATGTGTATACTATGTCACTCCACATTATCGGATTATTAATACGTAATATTGGGGATTATTTTAGTGTGAAATATCCTAACAGGCCAGACCCTAATGTGTCTACAATATTCAGAACAGCTAGAAAATTTGGCACAACATGAAAAAAAATTGACGTAAAACAGTAACACATGAATTTGTAAATATTTCAATTTTTTCTTGGTCTGTATAAATGATGCTTTCTATAAATCGATAGTTTTCAATCTTGTACCGTATTAAATATTTAAAAAACCAAATTTAACAGACGACAAACAATAATTAAAATCAGTAAGCAGGGGCAAGAGTGCTAGTAGTGTATACTGGGTTGCCTATATTCCAATGATAAACTGGGCGTTCCATTTAACTTGGAATATGTATATTGCATAATAAATGGACTTCACTGTATATTTTAATTGAAAATGAAATCTTTGGTTTGTAAAGTGTGTTGCCTACTATGGCGAATTAAGGGCGATACGATACGATAAAATGCATACATTGTATCTACGCTGGGAAGAGGAAGTTGATACACTTGAATAATATTACGTCCTTATTTTCTAGGATATGGTGGATATTCCTAACATCCATCATTTCTGTATTATTTGAGCGCAATGCGATTTCTTTTTATGAAAAACCCGGAAACTTTGATAAACTTAAATAAATACTGTATTAAGAATGATGTTCCACTTACGAATCTCTTACTGCATTATACGAATTGATGAACAATGATGTTCACTTCCTACTGCCCTTTCCAACTAGCGCCTACCTATGCATTTAATATTTCAAATATTATAATTAAATGTAACAATTATTCAAGAAGTATAAAAATGTTAAAACAAGAAATCAATCAATAAAAAAAATTGGAAATATGAAGAATAATTACAATGGAAGCGAAACCACTTCTTTTATATTTTCCAATCGATTAGCTTGAAAATTATAATTTATTGTCATGAATATCAATAACTTTTACTTACCTTCGATTTATTTTCAGTAATTGTATTTGCACTTTCCTAGTTTTTCTGGTGAATTTATTAGCAGTTGCAAGTGAAAGTGAATGCAGTTTTCTGAGCGTCTTGATCCATCAAATAGATTAGAGTTACCAACAGTTCACATACAGTACATTTATGTATCTTGTTATTATTTATTACTTCTTGTTACTAAACTATTTATAGCTTCATCAATCTTGGCGGTCTGATTTTATCTACACAAATCTGTAATATATGAAGTGCAGATGTTATCGCTATCGCTAATTTATATGTTTGTAATTTGGAAGTTGACTTTCGGCTTCTTCTTATGTTCATTAATTTGGTATGCATAGCACATGCCTATAACGGTTTCGCAATCGACATCAGAAACAGTAAATCTGTTTTGTCGGAAAACTGATGGAAAATGCAATTCTAAAACATCTGCTTAATGATATATTTTCCTTTTTAATATTATATTATGAGTAATATTTTACTTTGGATCTATAATAGGTGTATAAAACTAAAAGTTGGTTAGTAATTTTGTATTTAAAATAATCAACATATTTTAATATTGCTTCCCAAACTTATCTTCAATTTTATTTATATTTATTTAGTTCATTAATATTAGTAACTTCCGTTACAGTACTGTTTCAATGGGAATATTTGCATGTCTTTCGGTCACAGTGTTTAGCTGTGGTTTTATGGAATCATTAAAATTACACCGTCTTAATTTCGGGTTTACGTGCATGAAAGTGCACTTATTATCTTATGTGTAAGCCGAAACAATGTTGTGTGTGTGAGGGTTACAAAGATTTCTAAATTTCCGTATAGAAGGACAATAAAATGTTTGTCTAGACAAAAAATTTAAATTAATATTCAACATGATATGAGTAGATAATTGCTTTGCGTGATTTAAAGTTGTTCTAAATTATTTATTAGGATTTCATTTTAAACTTGGATTCCTTAGGTTTGTAGAGTGAATTATTTTGCCAAAAGCTGTTGTAATTTCAAGTGCAAGAAAATTGCACAATAAAACTACCAAAAAATAATAATACAGATAGAATAGAATCGAAAATCTAGTTTACACAAATATCGGTATCGCGGTAGCCATGGAATAACCTACTTATAATTAATGTTGGTTAGCGTTATATTTTTACAAATTTTTCGACACGTGCTTCTATCGAGCACACACACATAGGTATACCCTCTAACAGTATTTCGAAAATTCGAAGCAGTTATAAAAATCTTCTAGTCTATTATTGCAATCTGTAATCATTTTGGTACATAAAAATCTCATAATATGAATGGCATTTAACATTTAATTTAGGTGCTGAGTGCATAACTATCTGAGTAACAAAAATATTTATCGCCCACCTTGTAGTTTTTATATTTCATTGTTTTGAAATGGATTTAGTTCCCCGTTTAATTCATCGGGAATAATGTGTTACAAAATTATATTGGACTTCTGTAAGTATTATATAAGCCGTTATGCTGAAAGAGAAATTAAAACTGTAAAATGATTCGTAATTGCAGGCTAGAACCAACATCAAACATATCATTTTAATATTACAAAGTTTGTGTTTTATCTTAATTCTTGTTCGTGACTTTGTTAGCCAAATTTCAAACCACAGCGTTACTTATCTTTCTAATAAAGACATTAAGACAGATAATTGGCTAAAATTCGCTAATAGAAATGTCTTAGGTTTGTCCATGCCTGTGGGAAACTGAGAGCCCATAATTTTCGTTCAATATGGGTTCCTTTTGAGGCCTAATAATAACCTGAACGAAACAGGTTATTGTGTGCAAATTTGTTTGCTAAGTAGAAGTAAAGGTACTGCCCTGTAGTAATTAAATTAATTACGTTATATCATCCACGTCGTATACTTTGTATGTTTCCAAATTAGTTAAACACACTAATTGAAGAAATGTATACACAAAACTTCAAGTATTTATGATCCACAATTATGATTGTATGTAAATTACTGTAACTCACTTGACGTTTATCTCGCTGTTGGTAAGTATAAATTGGACCATTTTCTTTGAAATAACGAAAATACCGTTCAAGTGATAATCACAGTGCTTTAGACTTTTTATTCCGAATTTTAGAAAGTCTACAACTTCCAGTTTTATGAAATTGGCTTATGTTCTTTCCGGAAGCCCAATACAAAAATATTGATATCACAAACAAATCGTAGCTACAAGAAACAATGTTAGTTCAAAATAACATTGCCAAAATCTTAAAACTCAAGGTTTAATTCTGTTCAACATCAACTAGAATCTTGAAGAGACGAAGGCACATGAGGGGGTTGATTGCAGTAACGGTAAAACTCAAAAAAAATTTATGGAAACTTTCCTCAAGAATTGTAAAAAAGAAAAAGTTGTAGGTAATCAAAACAACATGAATAGTTGATAATTAATTAAATCTTTTAAAATTGAGGAACAAATAAATACGTAACGTCGTATGCAATGGTACCTATAGGGCTGAATTGAGATGGGACATAAACTTGGGAACCATGTGTGGTTTCCATGAAAATTTTAGATATATAAGTACGTACAATCTTAAAAAATATTTGTTTGCTCCTTCCGTTTCTGCTTTTATCTAATTAAAGTTAATAGCGCTCGTTTTGACGGAGTTCGCATTATCCGCCACAATGCTCCTGCAATTGGCACTTCTACCAATCTTTTACCAGAATAGAGGATTATTATTATTAAATCCTCCAAGCTGAAATTAGATTTGCATACACACTAAAAGCAGCAGCAGCATATGCAGTGATGCATTGTATTTCACAGTTGATTGACTGATGTTGTATTCGAGGTGAGCGTACGATCCGTTCAACTATCTGTGATTTACCTGATTATTGGATCGAATCTAGCTCAGTATTGTTTAGTAAACGTTACTTCCCACGGTCATTTGTTTTGCATGTCGTGCTAATATGTTCGAACAAGTCCCCCCATGCTCTTGCTCTTCGAATACTACCTTTGCTCTGGCTACATTTTCAAATGATACTTGTCTACATATATCACGAATGCGTTCCTGTGTTTCGTATCGTGCGAGAAGAGCGAAAACGAGACGGATATTGCTTTAGTACAGCCGAATGTGGTCTACCGGAGTACGTGTGGTTTACAATGTCTTTTAGAACGTTTTAAGTGAAGAGGGTTGACTAATGTTGTAGAGGAGAAATATTCGTTACCTTGTTTGTGGCCGGAATAGGACGATTTTTATTTTTAATTGCAGTAAATTTGAGTTTTATGGGGATCCCCTCATATGTCAACATAAATTAACTAAAGTTTTTAATTTTCATTAAGAATATCGTAGGTACTTATTTGTTTGTTATTTAATAAGAAGCACGTTAACAGCGGTGAAGAAAGTGCGGGAGCAATCTAGAATTTTGAATATCATCCCCCATGATAAATACTTACTATTTTGAATATTATAATTTTTATTATGTTTGTTAAGATGTACCTACTCGTTTAGTAGAATTACATGGTCATATATACTACTTACCATTTGCATGCGCGGTTAAGGTTTAGAAATTCCATAGAGACGGACCATTTGCGCGCGATGCGATGTCTTGCAACTCGGTTGTGCTTGTGATATTTGCGCGCAGCGGTTAATCACCTATTTTTTTCTTTATTTTAAACTAGTCATAATTCCGCAATTTTTCCAAATTAGACCTAAATATGTTGATATGACTGTTTTGTTTTACAATTACTTGGGGAATGCAAACCCCTCTGCAGTTGCCTCCTGAAACTATTCTCAGAAAAAATCCTGCACTTATAATAAATGTCCGCTTTTTGGGAATATTGAACAATAGTTAATATCAAACAATTTAAGCTTTCCATGAAAATTTCGGCACTAGTAATTTTTTGTTTGTTTGGTAGTAACGAAATTTATGTTAGGTACCTATTACACTCTAAAAATAATATAATAGCACAACACACTCGAATCATAAACAAAAAAAGTGCAAACCTCCCCTGGAATTTCCCATACTAAAAATAAACATTTCGTTTTTAGTATTCAAAATGATTCAAAGTATACCTAGTTCGCGAGGCAGACTCTGGAAATCATTTCATTGTGTAGCGAGAAAAACGAGACTATACGGGTTCGATATGTACAGTTAGCCACAAAGGTTTTCACCAGTCTTGTACCACTGTAACTCGCTTTACTGAGAAATCTAACACATTTCTATATTTCATTTCATCTTGTTAACAGTGTTACCAACATACCTATATAAAAAAATAAGAAAGACGTTATGGTACCACTTATATTTCTCAGAAAAACGTGTTCAGTGGTATCATACTGGTGAAAACATTTGTCGCTGACTGTACAGAAGAAAGACACGCATCTATCTGTAGTAACCGGCTTGAAAGTACAGCTGGCGAAGCCGGACGATCGCTGACAGACGCGCACGATCCGTTTTTGTCAGAGTCTAACCTAAATCTTCAAAATTTACACAACGCGGTCATTGAAATTCTGACATTCATCAAAAAACAAAAATGTAGCTAATACAAAGCTGCATAAGTATAGAAGTTTAAACAAAATCGTGTGGCCAGTTTTTTTGTAATAATTTTTCAAAGATTTCAAAACTTTTGGAATAGCGTCGTTGCGACCGTTTTTGGATTTACGAAATAAATCTTTTTTCATGTGGCTTTCAAACAACTTGTTGCTGAACCTGATCAGACAACTGGTTTTTGAGTTGTGGGGCGTTAAAGCCAAAATTTCCAAAAATTCATAGCGGCCACGATTTTGTAGTTAGAGAGTCCGGTAAAACTTGAATTCTGGTTTTCTTTCATATCCGCTACTCTGATTTTGAAATGTCTGCTTCTGAAAAAAATGCAACCAAAGAAACATGTCTAACTTCGGCTTCCGGTTTCGAATGTTTTTGAAAATCTGATTTTGTCGATGAATTTTCGATATACCCCTTCATTTCAAATTTCATCAAAATCGGTTCACTAGTTTTTGCGTTAGAGGTGTCGTCACGTACATACACCTACAATCTACAAAACAGCGTTAGATCTGCGATTTATGTTTATGCAGTGTTTTTAATTTTTACTGATTTTTAGAGATTTATAAGTTATATGCCCCATTTAAGTCTGTCCATGTGCTTGGAATTTCGAGGTTGTATAGTGGAATTTATTGTAAATGGATATGTCCAGTAACTAATTAATAAAATAACTGGAATTTGTTAGCTTTACGGCAATATTTTTCGAAACTATGGTTTGAAAACAAACGGTTTTCTTGCTGAAAATGCCTGTTGTAAATAAAGCGAGTAATAAAATAAGTTGACTATGTTTCATTTGTGATTTTCTTAACAGTGTCGAATGCTGATCGACTTTAAAATTATTGTATTGTTTGCAAGGAAAAACAAAAACGCATACTTATACGGATATTTCACAAATCTTTCCTTATTACACGACTATCAAAGAATTACTTCAAATAATTGAACCGCACGGTAGCTGTGTGTGCTATCGCACGTCTTGTCGAAGTCCTAGGTCGGAGTGCTAGTACATCGTCATGAAATTAAGCAAAAAATTATAACGATATCTTGCTCTAGTAGTAGTACCAAAATTTTATTCGCCAATTCAGGGGGGAGTAGCTCCCCGTAGAAGCATTTTAGGACACCTTTTCATGGGAACTTTTTTTAAAGATGATCTATAAGGAATCACCTCACAAAGTTTGTCGGTATCGTTGATATACATCCTGTAGAATTGTTTTACCGCTTCTACAAGATTCCTTTTCTTTTCTACCATTTCTATAGCTATGGAGATCAATAATGATACTATTTTTTATATTCTCTAGTAAAATCTATTGAATATGAGTAGAGTCTGGCATTTTCAGTGTCTACTTTCAATATTGCTGGTAATATTCAATAAAATAAATTTTCTTACGAGGTACTTAATAAATATTAGCGGCCGAGGATTTGTCCAATTGTGTTAACTGCGAGTTTTCAAACACAATTTCTGCTAGGTATACGTAGGCACTAATGCACTATTGCTAACTAGAAATGTCGGGCTCGAGGACAGTCACTTGAAACATCAAACTCATGATAAGTAGATTTTAAGATACCCGCGATTATGCCAAACATTTGAATGTTTAACATTGCCTTTTTCGGTTCTTTTGTTACGTTAAAATATTAATTCGATAAGTTTTTGTGTTTATTAATGTAGAAATATACAATTGAGCAATTCCACTCTCTGCAAAGAGAACTTTTTCAAATCTCAATTGAATTATTTCCACTGTTTTAATTAAAAACACATATCAGTGGAGAGTTGTAATTGGCCGCAAGACAAATAAGGTATGCAGTAGAATACGCAGATCCAACACCTGATACAAATTACCTTGCAAATTAAATAATACCTCCACACGCTTCATACACATTCCGGTCAGGTTTTATAATGGCCAAGTCAGCGTTACCCTTCTCACTCATGTTCGAACTTTCGGGCAGTATTACAACTCGCATTTTCCCATGAAACTTCTATTTGTTCAATGCTATTGGACGTTTCAATTATTCGCGATCGCGGAGTCCGATTGAAGAGCTATAGATAAAATTACTTCATAATATGGTTTACTGTTACATGTTATGTATCTGAGCGTCAAAGAAACTATTTCTGCAATTTAATCTTAGATTATAATTATGTAGTATACAATAACCTACGTCTTAAAAGTTTTTCGCGAATACCTCAGTACATTTTCATTGAAAGAAAGGAAAAACCTTTCGTTTCAAAATTGTAAAATATAATCTTCTATTATAGACGTAAGTAGTAATTTTAAAAAATTTCTGATATAGGACTATAGTAGAACTTTTCTAAAAATATTTATTCAGATTGTACCTACTGAACTAATATCATACTAGGTTACTCAATTATTTAATATAAATCTGATGCCATTATTTCTGGAATTAAGTTACCACGATTAATTATTAAATCAAATTTAGTTAAAGAAAGCGGAACCTTATCGTAATGAACAAAGGTCCTACAAGTATAACTAGAAGTAAAAATTGCCCTTCACTGACAGTTATTAGTTTTATTATTTGTATCGCAAAAGGACTATGGAAGTATAATGTGTCACAGTAATTCGAAAAAGGTTTTAAAAAAATATATTTTAGGGGAAACTTTAAGAGGGCGTTTTAAAATGGTAAAAAAATAGGCAACAAAACTATAGTAGTACTTAAGTGAAAATAACCTTAATTGTGAATAAATACAATGAGAAAGATAGTGGAAGTTAGTTATATTAATTTATAACTGGAGAGGTAGCAAACATAATTATGTAATCAAGTATCAAGGCTGGTTGCTGTTTGGACCTGGCGAATAATCAATTCTAATTGAGATATAAATTTTGGTATACACTGTGCCCAGAGAGTACGGCTTATATGGTTTAAACATACAATCTTTATAAAATAAAGAAAGCAATTAGGGTTAGATTGTCCATTTTCTGAAACCGGATAAACCTTGTATTATACCAAGAAATCATTACACCTTTCGTAGTTCATTTAAGCTAGTTTTTAAAAGAATTAATAATTATGTTAGGAAAACTACTATAGGTACTGTGAATGTAATTTGGCTAAACAAGCGTTTGTTTATTTTAATCAAAAAAAATTGTATTTTAAGAAAAAAATAAATTTGAAAAATAAAAGTACCTAATCCATTTGCATCTTGCATATCCGTCTGCTTTTAACAAAAATACAATAATACTATACTAACTATATGCATCCAACAGATATAGCTAAGCTCCTCCTCCACAATATTTGAATTAAAATGTTTCTATTGGTCGGATTTCAAAAACCCGTAAAACACGCTATCACTGATAGGTATTATTGACACTTGACTGCTTGAGTCGATTTGCTGTTTTTTATTTGTAATTTGTAGCGTGGGAAACTGGTATTCGGTTACCATATATTCAGGGGGGAGGAGCTTAACTACATCTGTTGGGTGCGTACACAAAAATCTATACCAGTTCTAGATTATCAATAAATTCTACAAGTTAGTGTAGTACTACAGGAAGTGTAAATGTGTAATTTTACAGGAGCTGTAGTTGACCTGCAAAATTAGGAAATTACGAAAATCATCCTTAAAAAATTGATCATCAGCCCACTTAGGGACCATGGATTTGTCGGATTTTTCTATTATTTTATGTAATTTCAATTCTCGAAAGAAGTATTGCGAGTTTTAGAAATGAAGTTTATTCTAAAATATTTCTAATGATAAGAAATTATCGACTGATAAGTATTAGTTTGGTGGTATTAGTTATTAGGAAAAACAGTCAAATTACTAATAGAAACTAATTCATTTTATTCAAATATTTCGGGATCTAATGAATCCCCTTCTTCTTCTTCTTATAATTTTAGTTTCACTGAAGAAGGGATTCATTAGATCCCGAAATATTTGAATAAAATGAATTAGTTTCTATTAGTAATTTGACTGTTTTTCCTAATGACTAATACCACCAAACTAAAATATTTCATAATTTTGGAGATACTCTTGAGGAGGGTGACATAGTTCAGCGGTTAAATGGAAAGACTTTTTAAAGATAAACTACCAACCGCCGCCGCGCCCGATAGTTGGGTTAGCGCAAGGCACATTTTTTTTAGTTAGAGCAAGTTGCTTCGTTCATCGTAGGTGTTTGTGATTTCGTAAATGTTAATTGAGTTACATGACTCTTACATTTTTTAATGGAACTTTCTTTCGTTTCAATGAAGTTGATATGTTTCTTTGAACTTTAATAGAATTATGAAAATTGACGAATACAACTACTTTAGTTAGTACCATGATGCAAAATTATTAATTAACTAATAATTGAGACTAAATAGATGTTTGATTTCTTAAGTAATTTAGTTATAAAATTACATATACAGTGTTCTGTGTGGCCCAAATTAAAACAGTATAATAATGTTAGAGCGTCTCTGTTCAATTAAATCTTCTCCAGTAAAAATTGGTTTTTTGACTTACCTAAGATACCTAGTTCGTTCTGAATTAGACCGATGAATGAGATGATATTTGGAGACCATAATACCTCAGTGGTTTGATTTTTGGCTATGAAATTGAGGATGGCTTCAATTTCCACATTTATTTCGTTTCAAAATAAACTCAGTTCGTCAAAATGACTACCTGGATCAACATTAGGGCGATAGATAGCAAGCGGTATCTCTCTCGGTGCACTACTATGCAATCAGCAAAATTATCTTAAAAGAATTTTTTAATGCTAAAAAAAGAAAACTGAAAACGCCACGTAAACATTTACTATTAATTGGTGTGGTTGAAATCTTCTCTCTCTACATGGAATATTAATATGAAACAATAAACTGGTCAAAGAAGCTATAGCGGATAAGTTAAATTGCTTCCATCTTTTCGACAAATCGAGATATTATGAAAAGAAACTTTATATAGACTACAAAAAGTCGGTTACCACGGCACATAAATATGTTTTATTTATTTAGAAGAATACTATCCGACTTTTATACTGATGTAGCACGCCATATGAAGAAGGTTAATTGGAAGTTTTTAAAGATTTTGTGATATTAGAATAATTTACCTTCCTATGTTAACTAACGTTCGCAGGTGACTAACCGAACTTACTGTCTTTTTACCTCAACATGGATTGCTTTTAAGAATTTCCATATCTATCTAGACGGATGTTGTTTCTAACAAGGTGTTTACCTTTTCACTTGGTAAGACAAAATAATCCGATCAAATAAATTTGCAATTCACATATCCCGCAATAATTCATAGAGATAGATCGAACCAAGTTGTAATACGACCCTAGCAAGGGTTAAAGGGTAGAGATATGTTACCGAACAAGGACTAAGGATATCGGTGAGTGGAGTGAGGGGCCAAACGAGGTGGCCACATGCTAAGGGTGGCTGCTTACTGCTTCTAATCAATAGATTCATACACGGCCGTATCTGCATGCACACACACGATTCGGACCCCAGGAAACGGAAGCAGCAAGGCTGCCAACTCGAGGTGGAATAAGGAATTGATTGTCTGGTGTAGGCCATACTGAATATGTAGAACTACTTATGCATGCTCGCCCTTGTTAAGCTTGTAATGCTACTCCGGCATGTAAAATTTATTGTTTGTTAACTAAATGGAATACAAAAACCCTTTTTTTCACAGTACAGCTTTTCTCTTAACAATTAATGTATTTCGAAAAATTGCAACTAGGCAACGGTTTGCAATTTCGAAGATTTCTGCAGATGGTATGTAGTATACTATGTAAATCAGGAATATAGTAACGCTTCCTTTAATTTTTTCCAAAAGAAAATACTTCGGCATTAATTACCAAGAGCCCCGCCAAAATGTCAAAAATGCTTGAGTCACCTGAAAAGATTCGTAGAGGAGTAAAGTCGTTCCTATATTATGGTGTACATTATCAAAAACACTGACTTTAATTCTTGAACAAGTTTGTAAAATTTATAAACACTAGCCATCGACGCGACGTCCGCTCGCGTACGTAGAATTAAAAAATTTATCTCTATATCTCGACACAGAATTTTTTTTAAATAAAATATATTTTCTAATTTTAAATTAGACATGCATTACAGGGGCTTAAACTGCTGCTTTGATAATGTCGCCTCCTACTAAAACTTAAATAAATTAGGACAAAGACAAACACCCTCGATGAGATCGGGAGTCGAACTTCGAACCTCTTGGTTGCTAAGTGTCTTCTCATCAACTGATCTACCGTGGTTTCGTATATTTTTAGTTTGTATCTATATAATTTAATTGATGTTAGATCGTCAGATATATTTCAGCTTGCAACAGAAACACTTATTTCAGATAAAATAAAGCTGCAATAGGAAAAGATAATTTCATGGAAAAGGAAATTGATGAAATAATAGCAAAAACCAAATGTTGCTTTTCATGTGCGTAAATTAACATATTATAGATTGAGACCTAAAATAATAGTGAATAATTTAGAAAATAAGTTTGGTATTGCATATATCCGAGCTCACGTCAAAAGTTTGTTCTTGAAGTAGGTAATCAACATTTCATCAAGTCTGTATAAAATGTAAACCTATAACTAGCCAAAAATTTTGTGTAAATTACTTTGAGTTTTGGATATAATTATGAAGAGGATATTTTCGAAATATGATGGATTTTATAGGAACAATTTTCTTCAAGAAAATATTCAAGATACATTTTGTAACGGTATAAATGTGACTTTTAAATGTTATTAGAGGCTGTAGTGGCTAAGCGGATGAACAAGCAAGAGGTCTTGGGTTTGAATCCCGGTCTCGTCATAGGGGACATAATTATGAGATTATGACTGACCTCTGCATTTGATGCGTCTCCGTAGTGCTTGTGTAATAAAAAAAAATGTTAGCATAGTAAGTTTATATCTTTTTATCTAATGTTAAAACAATATTGAAACGTTAATAAGATTTATTCTTCGGAACACATTGAGATTGAATTATTTATGGTATTACGGTAAAGTGGTTTTTGTAAACCTATTCAAGTTACCACACGAGTTAATTTTAAGCGAATTTGGGGAAATTCCAGACACGTAACTGTAGTTCATGTAATGCACTAGAGAAATAATTTATTGAAGAAAAATCTTAGTTTTAGTACGGCCTGTCTTTTTCATTAATTTTTTGTTTCCATTGCTTGTTGACATTCACCAACCACATAATATCGGAATTAGTGAAGCATTAATGCATAAAGGTTTTCTAAACCAATCGGAAATCCATAAATAACATTTTAAATCACCTGCAGATTTCTAACCATATTAAAAACAGTGGCACAAGGAATTGTCACGATCGCGCTCTGGCCTTGTTTTTACTAAGAAGTATTTAATTGGCTTGATTTATATTAAGTAATTTGACTGCTTCATGCTAAATCTATCACTAAGAACAAGTCTCTATGTAAATGAGTCTAAGATCCTGGGCTCAGCAAACCAACCTATCCCAGTCTTATCAAGTCCTGCTCCAGTCACACGCAAGGAATAGCAGCCTGTCAGAACCCTCCTCCGGACATCCACCTACACTCTATCCCAATTAGTTAGACACGTTACTATTCTAATTGTAATATTTTTTCAGTACAATAATGATCATGAACATGTAAATTAGTACATATCGCTTATATGTAGTACATACTTCGATATTCGAAAAATTCGTTGGTTTTCCAACGTTTTCAGAAGTAGTATAATCGATTGTATCACATAATATGTAATGAACCAATAGAGTTTAAGAATTTTAAAAAAATTAACCAATCACGGCTATGTTTCTCAATAATAATTTTTGTTCATTGCAAACCGTTGCAAACTGACCAATTGCATCCTTTCAAATCAGTATTTTCGATTTGGTGTTTCGTCTTCCTATTGGCTGCGATACGATAGTATCTGTAGCAACCGTAAATAATAACAAAGGATTTCTTCTTTATACATTTATTTTTTCGAACTTCAGACTGACATTTTGAGTTTGCGAGAATCGACTAAAAAAAGTACCAGAATGAACTCTACAATTCATGATATAATCTTGATATTCAATCACTTCCGGATATTCTAAATACTTTTCCCTCTTTCTATTCTCCACAGATGTTGTCATTAGGAAATACCTCTCGAGCAAGCTCTCGGGTATATTTCCATGGCACCATCAAAGTGATCCGAATATACGAAGGAGCTCTTATGATATTACTAGCGATTACACGCATGTGTAACACCAAAGATATATGGGACTAGTTTGTTAAAATCAAAAGGCTTGTATGTTCTGTTTATTTTTACAAGGAATATTTGTTTTATGTGTCGGGACTCACAAATCTTCGCTTATTTTTTCAAACACATTTCGGTCGAGTATTTAAATCTACCAACTTCGATATTGTTTGCATAGAACTTCGATATGTGTACGAAAGGAGGCTTCATACAGGTGCGATTTTACCGCGAATTTTTCTTTTTGTTTTGTGATTTATTTGGCGGAATATTCCAATGTAACAAGAAACAATCCCGCTTATATAAATGAGGTTTAAGTCTAAACTTATAAGTAAAAACTGTACCGGTTCACATGCCTTTCAGTATGAAGCGAAAAAGATAGAGAGATATAGGGGAAATATTAAATTTGTTTAGATTGTATTATTAAAATTAAAATTGAATTTGATTTAACGCTAACTTATACAATTTTATCATTAATATCAAAATCAGTATGAAGTGAAAATATATTAGCATTTTTAAAAATTGATCTTATGTTTAAACATATTTTAACAAAAAGATATAGTATAGCATATCTTAAGCTACTGGACAAATACGCAGTGAATTGGTTGTTATTTTAGGGACCTTAGCAGTGAGTTATAAATTCGCGTCTTACTGTTTGAGACGGACTGTAACAACATCTTAACTCAATCTTCGCATGTATGGACCTACAGTACAGTAGATCCTGGCCAGCAATCCGTGATGTGTGGACGTGAATATGCAATGGGGGATGGAGATGAGGCAAGATTAATGGAGCCACCCTCGGATTGCTTAGCCTAAAACAACCCTTAGTTATGCTGCGGGCCATGCACAGTTTTCAGCTGCCCCATGTGTTTTTACTTGGTATGCAGATGAGCGGCTGCTTGTTTGTATTTGCAGGACTGCGTGGGTCAAGTTACCAGTGTTAAAATGTGTGTTCTGAGGATTTTACTACGAATTAAATGGTTTTAGGGTTCGTGATGTGTGGATTTATTTGTTTTGATATTTCATTCGTGAACGCTGTCGACAGTTTAGGAGCAATTTGCGAACGATTTCATTTGTAAATGAATTTAGTCGGCTAATTTATTTTAACCTTTCTCTTTCCGGATTTACATCTATTTAATATTAATATTGGGAAATAACTTAGAATACGCATATTAGCTTTGTTTACGTAGTGTGCTCCTAAGTAGCAACTAAAATGTATATGAACCAACAATTTTTAATGATGTTTACCGTAGCAAAAATTCATAAAAGAAAAGTTTTATAATATAGGTATACCTACTCTGTTTAATAAACATAAAAACACACAGTGGCCTTTAATTTCGAAAATTTCATTAGTGTACTGTACTACTACTGTCTGGAGATGTAGTTTAAAATTCTGCCAACATCAGAAAAATTAAACTGTTTTTATGTTTACTGAACAGGGTAATTATATTTAAGATTTCATTTTATTTAATTACCAGGCTCATGATTGAAGGAGGATCAGGTACAATTTTCGATATTTGGAAATGCATTTTTAGTCTAATTTATATAAAATGTAAATGATCTCATTGATAAGTGGAAATTAACATATGTGGAGGGTTTCATATCATAGAGAGGTAGGTATGTACCAAAATTGAAATTTTACAGCAGAGGAGAAAAACGTCACTTTATTTTTTGCAGCGTATATCGATTTTTTTGATAAGACATGACTAATATCTTTAGAATTTAAGTGATATACGATACAGATTGTTTAGCTCTATACATTACGCCGAAAATCCAAATTGAGATCCTCGATATTTGATTCACATTTCATTAGGGGGGTACATTGGACGCCCCTATCTAACATTTAATATAATAAAATAATTCATTTATTATTTTTATTATAATTTATCTTTTTCAAAAAAACATTCACTTAATGTGACTTAATGTAACTTCAATTTATTGTCAGGTCATCATGAAAACAGTTTAAAAGTAAATTACTTTTAACGGTCAGCGCACGACAGTTCCTGCAATAGACATTTCTGCATTTATTTTAGGTGGGCCATCCATAGTATAGTCTTACTTTAAAATAAAGTAGTTGAATATTTTTACATGTTTACTGTTATATCATCGCTCACCATCTCAGTCAATAGACGTCGCGCAATTTAACATTTACATCACATATAAGCAGCGAAATTTTGTCAGACTGATTACTTTATGTTGATTTTTGCTATCTGATAGAAAGTAATATAGGTAGAGAAATTAATATCGGCATCTGTTTACCGTAAACAACTTTTCCCTGAGATCGATTTGGAATCGTTACTTATCTCATGTTAGACTTATATTTTCGGATTTTCATTATTAGATGTTATTTTTATCAGTCTTATTAAGAAGCTTTATTTGAGAAATGTTCAGTTGAAATTTAACCGTTTTCGATAAAAATGCATTTATAAATTGTTAGCACTTTAGGGACTGTAAGGATTTTTCAATAATTAAAGAGTGCATTACAATATTTAAATACTTTTTTCTCCGATTGACAGTAAAAGCATGCTTTGACTGACAACTGACTGGCTCCAAAGTTACAGTTTTGCTGCCTAGGCAGCAAAAGACCACTTTTGCTGATAGTATCATTCAAAATTAGGTTGCTGTGAAAAACCAATAAATTTGAAATTTTTAATCATTAAATTGAAGTTCATTTCGGATGGAGTGAACATTATTCTTCGTCATTTTCCATTGTAAATATATTATAAATTAACTAATATTTACTAATTAACAAGATTAACCTATTATATTTACAACAAATAGGATGACATTGCTGAAGTTTGTTTTTTCATATCAACCACCAATAAGAACTGCGTAGCAACAGATGCTTGCTGATACTAATAACATAAAAAATATTAAAAATTCTCGTTAAATTAATGTTAAATCTAAACAATCGGCGAAAAAATTATATATTGAACAAACAGAAATGCAGATTTTCTGCTTTGGCTGGTTTCACAGCTTCGGCTTCGCCTCAGCTGCTATAATACCGGCTGTAAATCTGCTACTTTTCTACCTTGTTAAACAAGTAACTATGAAAATGGTTGTATTTTTTGACATTTATCAAGAGGGCCTACTCTGTTAATTTTCAATTTTAAATCAGAATTCAGTAAAATCTACGTCGCATAAAAAAGTTAGGAGGGAATTAACCACGACCCCCCGAATAAAGAACAACAATTTGGAAAATTAACTTTTATCATTAAATTAGGCATTAAAAGGTAATCCTATACTATACGCAGTCAACAGATATAATTAAGCTCCTCCTCTAGAATTTACAGTATATACACAAAAACTTGGTTCAAACGCTACAACTTAGAATAAAAAACATCAAGTCAAAACATGTTTCATGGTTTTTTATAATACCACCAATACAAGCATTTTAAATTCAAGATTAGTACGCGTTTTGTGGGAAAGAGCCTAGCTATACAGGGTGTTTCTTAAATGGCGGACACGGAGAGCACTACGCGATTCTCATCTTTAAACTGAGTTGAAAAAGTATAGGCGATTTTGTCCTAATGTATTTAGTTTCCGAGTTATTCGCATTTTAGAAATTTTAAATTTGACAACATTGCGCATGCTTGCACGGACTTTGTTTTAAACGTTTGGTGTTTTAATAAGGCAGTATGAACAAGTTTCCTAGGTAATAACCTCAGAGCTACAATGCACTGTTGCAACATATTGAAAAAAAGGTTTAACAACAGATATTTATCAGAAAGAATGTCTTCGGAGGAAGGAATACAACGTATAAAAAATTCCAAATTTATTAAGATTTAATATTTGATTGATGAACAATGCGGAACGGTTAAAATTTACCCGTTTTTCCAAAGCATTAAGGAATTGAATCTCAATCTTTGACTGAGAATAACTCTGAAACTAGCGAAGAACGGGCATTATTGTATTATATTTTTCCAATTGGTATCTGGAGGGGAATGTAGTACTGTGCTCCGTGTCCGCGATTTAAGAAACACCCTGTATATTTGCTGAGTGCGTTTATAGTAGGTACAGATACAATATTTTATAATTTTACTTTTAGCATTTTATTCGACCTCATTTAGAGGACTGTAGTTCCCTTAGGAAGGTTTTTTCGATGTATGTTTATACCAACGTTTGGCTTATGTTTGTTGGTACTACATGTCCTTAAAGTTAAGGATACGTTTCTATTAACACCCTGTATGAATCCATGTGGAAAGGTCAACCCGAACTACTTAAAAAATACTATAAAATTAAAGGGGGTGCAAACGGGCACATAATGCTTTTACCATAAGATGTCAGATAACAGATAAAATAAAATGCATCCATAAAATAATTTAGAAATCATGATCTGTAAATATCTGCTTTTTTTAAAGGTAACTTAAACATGGAAGACCCTTAGAGCTTTATTAATTTGCATTTTATAGGAATTATTTACAGTTTTAAGTAGCAAAACTAACTGAAAATGTTCCGACTTACCTTGTTTTTGTTCAGACATCACAAACACTTGTATAAACTTAAAAGTTTTTAAAAGAAACACTCTACACGCATTTGATGTGTAACGTGTAACTAAAAATTTATATCCGTAAATCATAGCAACAAGTTTCAACGTATCCTTAAAATTATTAGCAGTGTATATTGCGAACTAACAAAGGAATTCAAATTTTTGGAAGAATACAGTAATATCAAATATCTTCACAGAATGGGACATTTTTTATAATATTTACACCTAATTTTCCTCCAAGTTTAACACCTGATTTAAAATATCGTTCTCAGCAGTATAAATCCGAATTTATTTACATATATAAACAGAGGTTGTATGGGTTTCCATTGATATGATCCAATCTAAACAAGTTCAATGGTATTGTACAAACAAAAGTGGATGTGGCTTGAGTTACCTTTGAGTATAGTTTACGATAAAAGGTTTGTGAAGGAAGCGCAACATTTGTAACTATATCTTGTTCTTTACTAATTATGAAAAACCAATCTATAGTAAGTCTATAGGCGCCTTGCAATATAACGATTGGGGGTTTTTCTGGGATTTCTACTACCAGCTCATTGGGTTGAAATAGTGAAATTGTATATCTTGTATTTTAGGGGGGTCCCTGTGGTTGAGCATAAGAAAGCTAGAGAGAGTCTGATTCCAGGAGGCAATTTTTTTTTATGAATAAGTTAAACCAATCTCGTGCATGGGTTTTGTGTTTGTGGTACTTATGTAAAATAGCGAGGGGGTGCAAATAACCTTGGTAGTTTGCACCTCCTTTAAATGTAAGGTAAAATATACAGGAAAAAAATCCAGAAGCTAGGTTTGTACTTTTCATAATCCAGCCAAATGTTGTAGCTGTTGGGTAATAACCGCAAGTCCGCAAAATTATTCATATCCTGTATTTTCAGATAACGTTTACTATTAAATGTATTTTATCAAAGTTATATGAAGAAACCACATCTAAATCAAACGTTAGAAAGGGAAACTTACATTTCCGCATATGTGTCCCAGTAGGTTCATGTTACATCCATATAAACAACGTGACAAAGCATAAGTCATCTAAAAGCGACTAACTCAAAACTACTAACATTTACAAGGAAGACCTACATTAAAATGATTCACGGCACGATCTCTTGTCGCCTGCACTTACTCCCATGTACCTACGTAACTATAAAGGAACGTAAGGAGTTAAACAAGGACAAAAGGCAGAAGAAAGGAGGAGGCATCCTGTGACATTCAAGCGTTTACTTCCACACACACTCGATATGCAACGTTAGATCCAGAGGTCGCAGAACGGAGCCTAAGCCCTCATAGGAACTAATTACAATGTATGATTAATTATTGGGCGACTGCAAAGTCCGGATGGACCGTAGCGTGTCCGCCCGGTCGCGATGTCTTACTGCAGGCCTGCCAACCACTGTCTTAGCTTGCTAATGTCACCAGGCGACGTTATATATCGTTCGACCTCAACCCGTACAGTCCGTATTACAATATTCACAATAGTCTTAGTAGAGCGGAGAACTTGGATTCCTGGCAGATATGTCATGACGGCCAACCGAGATAAGATAAAATAATAAAGCAGCCCCTCTTCTCCCTGATGTTAAAGTAATGATGTTCGACCTAAGAATAGCCGGAAGCTATATTGTAAGATTTTACGTTGAAAGTTAAAAATTATTCCAAAAAGATACCAACAAAAAAAATAATAGCAAAAGATGAATAAAATGGATTGGGTCCACAAGTTTTATTTGGGAAAAATCTCTAAAGAACGCTGTATAAGTTATATAAACTTATAATAGGTATTATTATTGATTTTACCTTGCGGTGCGTTCAAAAATCATGGAGATCAATGGAGTCAATGAAAAATATGGTCATGCGTTTTATTAGTTCATGTTCACTTCTCACTCCCTTGATCACCTGGACTAGATGAAATATAAAATTCATTTATGAACGTTGCTAGCGCCTATTGGCATTACAAGGAAGGCAGTCTGACGGACACTTCACTACACTATTTTTTTGAATTCAAGAAGGTATTACGCCTAGGTTCTTATTCGCCGTTGCTAGCTCCACGGCTGACGTGGATATAATTCTGATACTAAATCCACGGCATTACGTCATTGTTATGGGGTGACGTTTATCGGCGGACTCGGCGCATGTCTGGGGACTTGGAAAATTATTTCAGCTTCCTGAGATTATACGGACAGAGGTGCGCACGATTGGTTGCCTACTCCCAAGACATAAAAGTCTGTTTCTGAGAAATCTAATGATAATAATTATTAATTACAAACAAAATCAATCGCTCGGTCTTTACTCTAATATTTTTTATTGGGCATATTTAACTTGCAAATTAATTAAAAATCAATTTAAAATATGAAAATGTTTGGAACTTTCATAATGAAATAATTTTGTAGTTAAGTCCCCGGACATGCGCAGTAGGTGCAGCTCGTATTCGCGTCGCCGAATTAATGACGTCACCCCTTGGCAATGACGTAATGCCGTGGATTTAGTGTCAGAATTATATCCACGTCAGACGTGGAGCTAGCAACGGTGCGGCGGTTCTTATTTGGGACTAAGTAGAGATAAATATGTTGAAAAGGGTTATTGAAATGTACTTACTGGTTACAGGAATCGTCTGCGGCTTAACCAGTGTCAGATTGTAATAATATAGTATTCTGCGAGAATTCTTTCTGTGCACTTACTAGGGCGCTAATATATTCACATCATATTATAGATTCGTATTTATCATAAAGAGGATATTAGAAACATCCACGGTTAGTGTAAATATTTATCTATAGTCCTTAGATTTTCTATTTCTGAAGTTTAAGCGATTACCCTATTTCATGTTTTGTAAGTAAACGTCCTCATTTTTTTATCTGTTAAGGTTGACATTTGGTCCTTAAAAAGCTCGAATTGCTTCATCTTACTAATCTCTAACCAAATATAATTAGAAATGTAATAACCGATGATGGTGCGTATTCATAATAATTCTAACAATCTTTATATCTGAATTGCTAATAGGTACCTTTTAAGAGACCAGAAATGCGTTACTAAGAGTAGGAATAGCTATTAATTGTCTATCATATTGCAAGTATAGTAAATACAACACAAATTATGATATATCTTAATTACACTCTAATTGTTTTTATTCAAAACTACTTAATTCTTCACTTGCTGCTATTTATAGCTTTATTTGTTGTGTTAATGATAAATCGTTGAATACCGTCGTAACATTATTAATGCCCTTATGTAAAGTCCTGGGAAAGGGAAAACTACATTTTTAGGATTTTAATAGAAAGAATAAATAGAACACCGTTTTTTATCTTATGCAGTTTGCACAAACTGATAATAGTGCGCGATTCGTTATTTCATCCATTAGAAATATCCTATACCGTATTTTTTTCAGATTCCGCGTTTCTCTCCAACTTTTACTGAGGTATGAATATCATCAGTTGTAACGCAAAGCACCTAATTTTTCCCCAGAGCCCTATTAAGTTAATTTCAGTGTCCAACATTTTCACTTGCTAATGAAGTGTACTGCAAGTGTTGAAAGCTGTTAATTTTAACACAGACACGCTTTATAGCCATCGTTACACGTTCCTGCAGAGATTTATTCTTTAGATTTATGTTCACACGATGAATCATTTAAAGATTTGTTGTTTCCATATTTAAGAATTTTTTTAAAAGTATAATAGTTCTAAAAGTTTATTAGAGCTGTTGGATTCTGGTATCAGTTATAGCATTTACAATAAAATTCTGTGTAACGATTGTTTCTAATGATAAAATTACAAAATGTTTCACTTTTTAGTAGCGGTCATAATGGAGATGAAAAATAAGTCGTTAAAAAAAGGGTTTTGCGTTAATGGATCAATACCTTTGTTTTCATTGATTTTGCTCTAATACGATACGATTATGGACAAACAATGTAATGTAATATCCGCTTTATATGCACATCTACTTGGCCAGCACATACTGATTTCCATACTGACTGATGTTAGTTAGCCCTTCCACACTGTTCTTGGTACACTCCTGTCATAAACAAGCCCAAGTTTGTGCAAGACGGCAGGTACACTCTTACAACAAATTCCTAATTGTTCCCCGATGTTCTAGCGCAAATTGGAAGGGAAAATTTACATTAATATTGTTCTGGTCTCCACAAATATATATGGCAGTTCTGTGATCTTTTACAAAAAATATACTTATTACGTTACAAATATCCGGTTTGTTAAATTACATCCATTATCAAATTTTCAAGCACTAGTATTTCATTTTTCCAAAATCGTTTCACTTTCTTGTTAATGGACTTTATTTATAATAATTAATATCTACCGATTAGGCGTCGTAATTTTGCCTAATATACTTTAATTTTAAAATTTTACATTCCACTAAAAACAATTTCAAAATGGAACACGTTGTAAAATACATTGGAACTTCGTTATACACTCACACAATAAATTAACCTGCCACTTTGTAAAACATTATTTTCATTATTTTCTTATCCCCCTATGTAGCAATTGTTTTTTATAATTGATTGTTGTCTAATGAAAAGTTGATTTTTTGTCACATTAGTATTTATGAAGTTTTAGACGACTTGATTTTACTCACCTTGGAAGTCCATTGATAATGTGTTAAATGTCACTTTGAGGAATATTTTACACTCTTCTAGGGCACGTTGGAGCTTCGGCGGGGCTGCTGGCACATCTATTCGAATCCTGACGCCCCTTGTTATGTTACCCACATATTCTCAATGGGATTCACGTTTAGGCTCTGTGCTGGCCACTGAGACTGCATGTTTGAATTTGACGTCTTCAAGGTACTTTGAAATCTGTAACGCAGTAAAAACGTACGACGAGCATCGGCGTGTGTTAGATTGTAGACATGCCCAATTTATGGGGCATATGGTTTAGTAAAATCTCTTCCAAATACCTAGGAGCTGTAAGTCTACCTCTATCAATTAGTACCACTAGTTCCGGACGCGCTTGGTAAGAGATCCCTATCCAGTTTTCACTGCTTGTATAATGGGGCATGATAGAATCTCCTTCCCTATCTGGGATACACTATTCTCTTCCATTTGAAACTTTAAGGAGGCTCAAGACTCTGAAGAGAGGACACTGCTTTTGTGTTGGATCAGTAGAATCTCAACCTTAGCGGAAATGTGCTACCCGATGATGAATGAGCAATTTTGGACTTCGGACTGGTTTTTTGGCTCTATATGTATATCTTTCAGCCGATCTCCTTGCAATCGTTTGCTCACTTTCACCCACACTGCATGCGGTATTTTCGGTAATAGAAAATCATATGAGCTGCGACAGAAAATGTCACTTTCGGATGTGCAAGTGCGGAACGTTATTTTAATGTTTGTCAATAATAATTAGTATTCCAATTTAGTTTTATTTCTATATATTGTTTTGATATTTGTTTGTAAATAAGACTGTGTTATAGTCACATAAACACCTAATCGTAGTTCAAGACGTAGACATTCCTCGTATTTTGCATGGGCCCCTGCGATCAAGCCTATTTTAGCTCACTCTGTATATATTTTGCGGAACCCTTCAAATAGTTTTCGGAACCCAGATTGAAGACGTTAACTAGAAGTTTAGAGGCATGCCTCTGGATCTGATAATCATGGGTTTATACTGGCCATACCTTGCTCTCATATTAGAACTAAAATTCTAGGACTTGTCTAAAATACGATATTTGGCACTATCGATGTGAGAAGCTCCTCCAGTTAGGCAAAATTCTCAATTAGGGTGTATAACAAGACACGAGTGGTCACAGCCCTTTTAGATGCCGGGGATTCGCATATCGAGATTTTCTCCATTACAAATAAATAAACAACCTCTATATACAAATTATTCTGTAACAATAATTTTCAATTTTCCTTATTTGTCTCTTTTCGTCTTCATTTAAATTACACTAGATAGGAGGATAGACAAGATCAACAGATTGGTTTGTTGGGGTGTGATTGTACAAGCGGGGGTCGAAAGTACATTTAAACCCAACAAACGTGTCCATTATGTAATCTTGCTGTACTTTTCTAGGTGTGAAATGTACTAATCTAATATTCCGTTTTGACACTGCTCTTGAATGTCCTCTAACTCTAGGTAGTGATTCGGGATATTCACGTATGCTGTGGAAGGGATATCTTCTTTAGTTCCGAATCTGCGGAAAGGATGTGATGTGTTGGATCCTAGTTGAGGGCTTCTGCCTCCCTTGGGTGTTAATCTACTTCTCCAAAAATTGAGAGTATATTCTGATAACATTCTTGTAACTATCATTTGGGGTGGATCAGGGTAAGAAAATACCAAATGATTCCAAGAAAGGTTTCGCGATGTTTATGTAAATTTTTCACATTTGATACCCTACTACTACTAATTCGATTTACGGTTGATTGATTTTGTATATCCAGCTGTTTCAAAACAATGTCAAAAATTACATTGTAGCCATGTGCGTTCTTTTTTCATTTTTTAAATAGTATTCGTGATGAAGAAATTAGGAAGGTTTTTCCTCTAATCGTTAGTTCTATAATTATTAAATTAGCACGAACAAACAGAAAATTATCTTCAGTAATAATCAGTAAACACTGCTTAAGAAACTTATGAAAAACAAACTTATCTTAATGAAATAAAATGCCAGGGCAGTTTCTTCGCACTGTAATAATAACGACTGGGGGCGTCTGACCTGTGAGCGATAGGTGCGACGTAAAAGCATCTGATAGCATCCTACGCTGGAACTAATAGTCTTGCACTTGCACTATAGCCATTTGCATTCTTTAACACTGTATGGGCAACGAACGCATTATTTAATGCTCATTTTCGATCATAGATTCGATAGATTGGATTCGTTCTAGTCAACGAACAAGGCGCTGCACCAATTACTCAGATATTTAATCCAAGTTTTACATCGGTTCAATGATACACCTATTTTTATTAAACCCAAAAGGAAAATGTTCGATAAAGGCCTAGGCATTCTGCATAGAATAGACTAATGAAATAAAGGTATTTATTGCGTCTTCTGCTTTTATTAGCAGCACCTATATGCAAGGACGTATCTAGAGAAATTAACTGAGGGGAGGGGGGGTGGCTCGAAAAATTTGGTATAATAATGTTAATACAACACACAACGTTTCATTTTCCATTTCTTTATGTATGTGCTCTGGCATGGGGAGGGGGTTATTAACCCTATTACCCCTCCCCGTAGATCCGCGCTTGCCTATATGTTTCCAAATTTAAGGATTACAAACCTATTAAAAGAGTATTTTAATAATCTCAAGATTATAGTACGCTACAACTAGGTGGTCATAAACAGGCAGCCAATAAATATTAAAGTTTTATTGAACATTGATAAACTGTCAGCTATAATGTGTTTTACGTGAACACCTCATCAAAAACAGAAGACTTTATCGCAAAATGCAGAGACCGCCTGAATTTATCATACATTAATACATCTCGTAGTAAAGAAATAACTAACCAGAATTCACAATAAGTTAGAGGAAGACAACTGATACGCTGTAATATAAAATTCATACTGAACGATTTAGTGGTAACCAGTCATGAGGCAAGTGAGCCTTGAATATTGATAAAAGTAATTGTTTGATAATGGTATAGTACACAAATGGTCGTGAACTAACTCTACAATTTACAGGAACTGTGTAAAAATCATAACAAGCAGTCAAACGATATTGCTTTTATAGCTTTCACAACAGTAAAAGAAAGGAAAGTGTAATTTGATGTAAGTATGTAGAATAAAACCCATTAAAGAAATGTAATTATCAGCGTTACCCTTTTACGATTTCCTGTGATTTTTTAAATTAAATATAAAATAAATGCATAATTTATTAATCTTGTATTGATAATAAATTTGGAAACTCTAGTGGAACCTTGACTATTGGCAATGAAATAATCCATAAAGCATTATATTACAATTCGATTTTTGTAGTTGGACAAAGAGCTTTTACATTTTAAATAGTAGACACTTTATTTTTTTTTAGTCATTCATGTAATACAGTTTTGTAATTAAATGTCGAATAGTGGAAAGAAAATTTATTTTTATATTCAAACTCAAATGTTAATATTTACCTAAGTACTCAAGATTTTAGTTTATAAAGTGCATAGTATTATGTTTGAATTTTTTTGATCCTGCGGATATATGTTCTCTAAAAGGACATACTACATACATGGAAATACACGTAATATGCTTGCATTGCAATTGCTAACATGAAGTAGTACATTTTGTGTTTTATTATAATATACTAAATATATTATGAAGTGCAAAAAAAATTCCCTGTAGGTAAAGTTCATCTAGCACGCGTAGGATGTTCTAGTTTTTTGCTGCACGATAATTAATCAGGACGTATTTTACACCTAAGGAGATCTTGTCCTTTTCACTTTCGAACTTCTTCGTGATTCGAACTATTTGTCTAGTGTTGGCAGGTGCCAAGCTTTTGAATATAAATCAAGAACAAGTTATAAACCAGCGTTCTTCACGTAATCAGTAATTGCTTTCTTTCTTTAGCACTTGTAAAGGCGTTACTAAAATCCACTTTGCAATTACGTGAATTGTACGAAATCGCATGTGCTCTAGTTCCTTTAAAAGTCAACATCATGTTTCGCGAAGATAATTCATACTGTTTATAATAAAGTGCAATCTTTACCACGATATGTTTACACCGAGGAGTGGATGAGCTTAGCGGGGCGCAAGCCTAAGTTGAGTGTAAAGTGTAGTTGGTAAAGTGTATGGGGCAATAACTTGCTCTAAGTTTGTAATAATGTTGTAATGTTTGCGCTGGAAGTCAATAATGGTGATCGCACCTTTTCGCTTTTTATAACTGTTTGGTCATGAATTTGATGCATTCTGCGATGTATTCTGTTTAATTTTCTTGCAAAGGTCACGCGAGTGTTGTCTGAAAATTGCTCTATATAGACACATTGATTATTATTGCATTCAATATTTTTCACGACTGCTTGCTTAATAACATTAAAAAATTGCCAATCATTCAGAGTCACTTATAATATCAGGTGCAACCAAACTTTTTACTAATAATGGAACAACATTTTGCTCTGTTCTTTGCATACATTTTTGTAATTTCGTATGAATAGCTGATTGGGTTAAAGCGGTGACCTAATGTCCTTATGTTCTCCTACAAGTCCTTGTCGGTTTTACTGGTAGTTACCCTGTACATGTTCTCTAAATATTCTTATATTTATTGACATTTTCAAGCGTAACTTTGTTGAAATCCATGATTATATAAATAATAAATATTAAATAAAATATCGATTTCAACGGGAAATATCAAGATTTATTCGCTTTATACGTATTTCGGCATCAATGTGCCATTGTCAAAAGCAATATAAGATATTATAACAAATGCAAAATATAGTAACCCCTTGATTCTATTATTTTAACACTGCGTGAAGCAGCTGGCCCCAGTCAACCCGTCGGAGGTCAGTCGCTTATCAGTGTTTTTAAAAACATATTTATTCCAAAATCTTCAGTAAAGGAGAATCCAAGAGATCAATTTGCTCATTCATTAAAGGTATGTTGTTTTTTGTGTGTTTATAAATTTCAAAACCTTCCAAAATATTTAATTTATTTTTGTTATCAGAAAAGTGTAAAAATTTAATTGTATTATTAGATGTTAATGTGTGATTTTGTTCTAACAAATGTTTAGCAAAATTTGATTTATCTGCATGTTTATATTTGTAACAACGGATATGTTCTTTTTGCCTAATACTGAAATTTCTAATTGTTTGACCTATATATACTGAATCACAATGTGAACAATTTAATTTATAAATACCTGATTTTAGCAAATCATTAATTTTGTCTTTAGCATTGAAAAGAGAGTATAGAAAATTTTTATTTGTTTTAAAAATGACTTTATATTTATTTGTGTTATTTATAATTTTAGCAATCTTTTCTGAAATTTTACCAAAATATGGAATTGAAACGTATTTTAGTGTTTTATCAGAGTTATTAATGGAATAAACTTTTTGAATAGCTAATTTATAATTTTTCTTTTTAATTAAAGGGTCAATAAGTGTAGTGTTATAACCATTGCTATATGCAATTTGCTTAATAATTGAAATTTCTCTATTAAAACTATTTTTATCATAAACATAATTTAACATTTGTGACCATCTACTTTAATATTAATAAATAATTTTTTTAGTACACGCTCTCCAAAATGATTACCTTGTAAATTCTTTGTAGATCGTAAAATGCGTTCTTTGAATAAATTATAATCTTTCTCGTATTGCACCTTAGACCTCACTAGAAGCAAATCCAGAAAAATATTTCTGCAATTTCTGAATTTGGGACAGGACCATCAACCCAATATCTGATCTAACCTATGGGAACCATGGGAAGGTCACCCAAACGTCACCCATGTTTTTGAAATTTGCTGAGTAACGAATACTAGATTTTTTAGAAATATCACAAGCTTTTATAAGATAATAATTATACTACTGATGTTTGCTTTGAAAAACTTATACCAAAAATTTTTGTATGGAACACGTACCAAGCGCGAATCTAGAGAAATTTTCTGCATGGGGCGTAAATGATGTAGCCAAACATCTGTATCTTCTCCAAAATTTTACGTATAATTCCAGCTAGCGGTCTGATTGGGTGAAATTTGGAATCTTCCTTGGAAAATTTTATGTTCCTTGTTGATTTCTGCAGTAGGTTTTCGAAACAAAAAATATATGTTTAGGTATTGGCAAGATAAATTACTAAGATTAAAAAGAAATTAATTTATGCCTTTGTAAAATAACAAATGGACATTTTATTTTTAAAAATTACTAACTTCATATTTTACTATTTATGTAATTTGCAAATAATTTACTTTGGTCTTTAAATCTACTACTAACTAATAATTTGCTTTAGTGCAAACTTCCTAAACCTTACCATAAAATTAAATCAGTAATAGAGTAAATTTTGCCAGCGGCAAACCAATCTAATTTCCAGGTTACAGGCGTTTTATATCTGAATCGTGTCACTACCAAGATGCAAAAATTTTTACTGCAGCTATATAACGACAGTATACCGTATTTAACTTTCACATCTGTACTGTATAACATATGAAACGAAAGATGTAAACCTCATGATTTTCATAACATAAGTACTTTACAGAACTTTATGCATAAAATTTAAAAAATGAAATCAAATAATTAAAATTAAAAATAACTGGTATTATAAAGTTACTGTTTATGAAAGTGTTCAAATTTTCTGAACGGTTTAATTAATTATTATGTTGAAATTATCGAATTTCTACCGTATCATCCAACGTCGTTTTCTTTAATAGAATTTTCGAAAATTTGGTTATGTTTTCCATGAGTAATCTTAAGAGACGCAGGTTGTATTTCACTATTTATTCATATAAATGGGTTTGTGGTGCACCCTCGTTGTAGTCCTAACTAGAGTGTACAGACATTTGGAAACTTCGCATGTAACATATACATATTGCTCCATATCGAACCAAGGTTGAATTAGGGTGGAAAGGGATAAGGGATGGGTGGCAAAAGTAGTATGGGGCAGGTCCAGCAGCACGTGCGTGCTAACCACAGTCTAACATCCTCCCACGCAACCCTTGTAACGTAAGGAAACAACACAACTACTATATCTAGCTTGGCCGATTATTCTTACAGCCTCCACCACGGTTGGTATTGACCAATATTGTTTCAAGATAATTGTATGGATCTTATTGTTTAAGGCATTGTGTATCTGAATACATTACTAAACCTGGTTTTATGTGCAAGGATTTTATTTTAAGCATGGAAATATTACAATTTCTGGTATTTTGATCTTAAAATAAATGTTCGCAGTGCATTTTATGATCTAAGGTTTCGTAAGAAAAAGATGTTTGTGTTAGAAAATAGTTATTTATGTATTAAGGGCATAAAAGCAAATTGCTCCAGTTGTACATACACAACTTTATGCACGGATGAAGATTTTTTAATTTAAACATATTTCTAAAATAATAGTTATTTGTATCACAAGGCCAGAAAGAGCACATTTGCGAGTGCGAGTAAGGTTGCAGGGCGAGACGGAACGCCGAGTCCTGCAAGTAGGAGCACTCGCAAAACTGTTTCTGGACGTGTAATACACAAAATTTTTTGTGCCGATGTTTGTTTAAATAAATTAAATTTACATTTAAAATTTAGTATTAGGAATTTTTTTTATGATTTTAAAATCAAGATTCCTTGTTTCCTGGTATTCATTAAACTTAATTCATTTATTTTCTTACAATTTCCATTGACGTTTATTTATAAATTTCATTATCTTTGATTTAATAATGGATACACCGGCGCATATTAAAGATTATATTCAAATCACCACAGTGGCTCAAATAGGCAATCGTATTTGTAAAATTTTACTAATTTATTTGTTTGATCGTCTCCGACCGCGATACACAAATTTGACTTTGACAGATTGAGCCGATGCTGCCAACCAACAACCTTCAATTCCTACTTTTTGCCGGCCTAGGCCGGAGAAACCTCTGTTTCTGGCAGATTTCGCGATGCAGAAACTCAGTGATGCCGACCAGAGGCACAAAATTTAAATTTTCCGCCAATATCTAGCGTTGCTTTGATCAAATTTGAGATTTAAAGCGTAACTATGGTAACAGGTAAACAACGGTAGCCGTATTGCCTAAATCTCAGTTTCATTTTGTTGGTAATTCATTGTGCGGTCTTTAAAAAGTGGAAAATGAACGAAGTTGCTGAGGCTCCAGAAAAAGCAAAGAAACAGTAGTTCCCGAAAAATGTATGGAGGTGTATGGAAAAACGCATAACGGTACTATTTGGTGAATCTTATCACTTGAAGAAAGTGTTAGTTGGTATTAGAGATTTTGATAGTTTGGAAGCAACCCTCAATAGAGGACCTAGATTTTAAGGAATTATATAAAACGTTCTTTTTTCAAGAACAGCATTAATTGAGACAGATGGGAACAATTTTTTGGTTCGGACACTAAAGTAGCTTTAGCGAGTGTGATTCAAAGCCCGATGCCACTACGACCAAAAAGATCGATGCACCCTTTATATTCCTGAAATGGTGATGTACTATCTAGGTAGTCCACAGGATGTTTTTAGAATTCCTATGTCTCCAAACCTATTAAGTTTTATGTTAAATGAGGTTTCATCCTCCATGTCACAAATTCACTTTGGGATATTACCAGTGGCGGTCCGTGGGTTAAAAATTAGGGTAGGCAAATCCAAAAAATTCAAAAAACTTCAAAATTTCAAACAGCACTTTATTCAAATTAGTATATTAGGGAACACGTATATTATTTTTTATATACAAGACCAATACGTCTTTCTTTCATAGCGCAAAATGATCGATTATTTTATCATACCACCAATTGCTTTGTTCCAGTTCGGAAACTAAATCTTTTTCTATTGCACTTAATGCTGAAAATCAGTCTTGATTTATTAAATTGCGCCAATAAGTTTTAATTCGCTCTAATGCAGAAAAGTTCCTTTCTACAGAGGTAATCACCAACAGACAAATAATAAGCGAACGTGTTTACTTAAAGAAAATACAATTCCCATCAGTAGTTCTTTGTTGAAAGGCGAGCCTCCGCCAGCACAGAATCTCGCTACACTCCCACTAAGGAACTAAATGATATCTTCATTGCAATTGTACCTACAGTTCCGAACTAAAAAGAGAAGACCGAAACAAACAAAAATAAAACCTGCATCTGTAATACATCTGGTAAAATGCAACAAATAATGCTTTTAAATTTTATAGCATGGTAGGTATTAGCATTAGGATTTACTGAGAAAGGCCAGCCTCTGCTTGTAGAGAATCCCGCAACACCTCCAACACTACTAGTAGTGTACGATCTCAATATTAGAAAGTTTTTGTATACGAATTATGCAGACTTGTCAACAGTGACAGACTGGTAAACTAGCCATAGCTAGGCGAGCCTCAGACCATAAAGTATATGGTCTAAGAGGCGAGCCTTACGGCTTTGGAATCACGTACGCTGTCGGTATCGCATATCGGTTTATTTAAATTCTACGAAGTGATTTTGTTCTTAATAATAGTAAATATATAAAGTATGTCTTTTTTTTAAATTTGTTTATTTCAAGTTACGGATTATTTTTGATAATTTTTAGGTGATAATTTTTAGGTAGGCCCTGCCTACCCTGCCTAATAGGACGGACCGCCACTGGATATTACCTCCACCGTGTGGAGTTTCTTCCAATTCAAAATTTGCTGTTCCGAGGAAGAGGGACTTAGTTTAAAAAACTTGATTAGATTAAGACTAAATATGAAATTAGTACCTATTCAAACTTGGTTTATAAATAGAAATTTTACTTGTCGTTTTAACGATTTAGGTCTTGCGTTTTTTTCTTATGTAGTACTTTATATTTTAAATCCAGAAGATTGGAAATTTATTTCTTTGTATATTTTTTACCAATGTCTCAGTGCCATTATCCTGGCAATATATATAGTTGATTAATACTACCCCGACTAAGAAAGGGTATTGAAGGTGTTTTAGTAGTAACAAGGTAACTGTGGAGGAATTGACTGGTGAACATGTCCATAGGGGAAGCTGGGTTGGGGTGGCCCACACTAATAGCACAGCACACACGCACAGACCGAGATCTGGAATGGAATCAATAATCCACATTACCAGTAGGAACAATGCTACATCTGCACACGCATTACACATTCATATGTACAGTCACCATTAAAATCTTAAGGGCTTTAAGAAATTCCCCTACCCTTGTTTCCCCCGCTAGTTAATACAATAACTAATCCTTAACGCAAACCTCCTACAATAACTTATTTGATACCTCGAAATGCAAAGAAATTTTCGTTGAAATTCCTAATCAAGTGTAAGTTAAATTTATTGTAAACACTTAGAAAGCCACAGAAAAAACTTCGTGAAGAAATAAATTTAACTAAAAATTATAGATTACGACTTTACTATAAAATTAAATAAAGAAAACTAAAAGACAAATGCTATGCAGATAAGCATTGAAAAGATCGCTGTTGGTTTCCATAATTATGGCTTTACGTATTTTAATACTTCTTGCTCTATCTAAACTCATTTTCACGTTAGAAGAATGGAATCAGTGAGGACATTATGAGATGCCACCCGCACAAGTCATTTTAATTAAAAAAACATAGTTTCCAGGTAAAAATAAATTCTACACAATAATATTTATATCAATATTTATGGGAAATCGGAAATCTCTCAAGAGGCGGGCTTAGCCCAACGGTATAGTTGAGAAACTTTAAGTGTGACTGCAAACCCAGGTGGTTCAAATTCAGCCGCGAAATGAGTAAAACCGTTTCGTCTTCTAAGACTCTAGTAAATGTTAGATAAGGGGACATAATATATGACCTTAGCAGTTGACGCTTCCCCTAGTGCACAAACCAATTTCAACGAAATAACAAAAAATTATGAGAAGATTATGAAATGAATCACAAAAAGAATTTTAATGGTCATTGCGCACTCGGATGAGCATTCGCTCGTGTTGCGAAATTCATCCTCTTGAGTAATAGCATTGAATATTGTAGAATATTCAATGGTAATAGCAATCTTAACTGCTCGTTGAATGATAAATATATTATTATATTAGCTCCTTGGTAATCGAGAACTAAAATATTTTAGAGGGGGTAGTAAATATTGATTCTATTTTCCAAATAACTGTAGCAGAATTAGGACTGACGAAAAACCTCGTATCTTTTTTGTATTTGTGTTATTGATAAAAAAGTTATTTAATACTATTTCATATGTTCATTTTAATCAACTAGAATTAATAATAATTGCTTAACTAGCTTAACAATTACTACTTCTCTTGTCTGTTAATTTGCGAAATGCACATAAGTACGCTTAATTAATAAGTGAGAAAGCACATGTAATCAAATTACAAATAACAATTAGCTGTCTTGCAGCAAATAAACCATAATAGGCATTTTAGTGGTTCAATCCCGAATGTAACTTTGAGTTGGCTATCATATTGTGCCGATTACGTTTGACTATCTGGCGACTATTGAGATAGCAAGCGGGGTAGGAATTCAAGCCTCGCGGTGGATTAGGGAGTTGCGTGGGGCAGCGCTAATCAGCCCCGTATTTAAACAGTCCACTAATCTTCGCGATCCTCGGCCAATTTAATGTGATGCTAATTGAATCACATGTCCGGAAGCTACCTATTCTTTTATTTTAACTAATTTAGAGGGATAGGGTTCTAATCAAAACAATCCATATTACGGCATTGTTCTAAAATTAACATCTTAAAACAATATCTAAATTTGTTATGATCTAAAAGATGAATTTATCAGCAAACATTCAATTAAGTAGAACTAACAGTATTTATTAGTATTTAGTAGATTAGGCTTTAAATGGATACATTTGTAATAAAATACAAATAGCTTTATAAAAATTTTATACTAACTAATTTCATTTGCATTTTTTCGTTGAGAAATATATCTACAAAATAATTTATTATCAGCAACACGCATAATCAATACGTACACAGCAACTCAATAAAGTCTATTGATCTTAAGTAATTCAAAACGACGACGCATTAATAAGTAATTATGTTTATATCCCAGAAAGGTTCAACTTTATACAAAACTATTATTATCATTTACACGTTTTTCTTGTCTTCAGTATATTATTAGACTAAAAATCTAAACTGTGTCATACTTATTAGCTATTATTAGTGTCGGTTACCTACAAGAAAATAATTACTAACGTTAATAAGGAAATAAATCACAGCGTTTAATATCAAACGATATTACTAAGTAGTAACTAAATTAAAGGGAGCATTGTAATTTGAAAAATAAGACCAAACTTAAATGTTTATCAATTTATTGCTCGGTATAGTTTCATGAATCAAATGCAAACATGTCACTGTAACAATGCGAACATTGATGTTATATTATACAATACAGGGTGTAGAGTTGGCTCATGTACCTACCATTGAGATTTCAATATAAAAACAGTTGTGTTCATTTATTTGCTTCAATAATTAATTCAGAGCTAAACCGTAACAAAGTTCTTTTTTGCTGAGAATAAACAACAATGAATTCCGATGAATTAAGACCTCCTCTATATGGTGTTATCTATACGAAAGTGGTAAGTATTATTTAAAATCGCTGTCAATGTAGAACAACAATTTATAAGGTGGATTGCTGTGGAGAGTGAAAATAATTAAACAATTACTAACACAGTTTCCAAAATCCAATTGATGCCATAACAGCAGCCTATAGGCTAGATTCAGTCAAAATAAGAACCGAAGAGATTCTCTGGAGAATAAGTTTTTACACAGAAATCTTCCAGATAATGAAAGAAAACTTGGATGCTATAAAAATGCAGTCAGACAAAACACTCAAAAAGTTCCAGTTTACTAAACCTTTCAGGATACTCATCTTTGGGGAAGGGAGAAGTGGTGACAAAGCAGAAAAGACAAACCGTTACCGTAGCCGTTGGTATTCAGATGGCTCCAAGATGGGGTAGAGAACTGGAGCGGGGGCATCTGAAGAGGGTACAGGGCACAAAATAAGCATGAGCCGCTATCCCGCCGTCTTCCAGTTTGAATTCGTTGCTACCACCACCTGTGTACACGATATGGTGGAGAGACACTACGAATATAGGCAGATCCTTATCAAGACAGACAGTCAGGTTGCCCTAAAGGCCCTACTGACAGTGGAAGTCTACTCCAAGACTATAGATAGTTGCTTATAGACTCTGAGTGAACTGGCTACCTATAATAGAGTTACTCTGGAGTGGGTGCCGGGGCACCAGGACATTGAAGGCGGACTCACTAGCTATACTTTGTTTAACCAAGATATGCATATAGACTCCGCCCCTTGAGCGTGATGAACACTAAAGCCAGTTTCACATGGTACATGGTACAAAGCGGGAAATTCAAAAACTATTCATTTTTAATTTTAAATGATAACACTTCTAGTGTCAGTATATGAGATTTAATTATTTTAAAGAATATCTTTCAGCTCGGAAACGTTCTGGCAAGACTGACAAGAAACAACCGGAAGTGGTTCGTAAACGTCACTGAAAATTAACGCAGTTGTGTGTTGTGGGTTTTAAAAATACGACCAATTGAAAAATTATATTCAACTTTTGACAGCGTTTATGGGGCGGAGTCTATATGCATATCTTGGTTAAACAAAGTATAGGAGAAAATATCTCTTCTTTCCGTGGGAGTATTATCATTTTAGAAAATGGAGCTGTATTTGCAAAGAAATCGTCACAGATCTTCAGATGTGTATTACCTTCAGAATACCCAATGAACGTGAACCATATCTTTTGCATGACCTTTTCCTCTGTTCTGGAGCTCGACCCCGCTGCTCTTTTGACAATTTTAGAAGATTTACTAATTTTGTATCAGAAAACTATCTGAAAGTTGCGACTCTGAAATTTTATAGAGTGATGATGTTACACTGTGAACAACTTTTCTTAATGAGGTTTTACCGCAGTTGGTACAGAAAAGCTACTTTACCTGCATAAATGTAATTAAAAGACATAAATTCCAATTTTACAGAAAAACTGCATGAAATATACCCACCAAAGTATATATTTTTCAAATCAGAAAGAAATACTAGTTTTAATAAGAACACAGTTGGTTTTCATTTTAAAAAACACAAACTTATTTAATTGTATTTCCAAAAAGTGAACCCTAGTTAAATATTTGAATTTGTCAACTTTGAATACTGAATTTTACTCAAAAAAGTTTTTATGTTCATTTCTTCTCCCTACGTTTCCCATAACAGGAATTAGCAAATTTCGGAAATCGCGTTTCCTTTGAAAAATGTAAATAACGAAATTTCGGCTGAGCCATTAAATTTCTTTTAAAAAATGATCCCGAGAATATGCTCTCAGTTTTCACCTTACTACAATAGTTTAGTAGGTACAACAATGCCAATGTAATGCGTTCGCAACGCGCGAGTTAAGTTAATTATGAAATCGGTCGTATTTCATTGGTTTTGGAGTGTGTATGTCAACAGAAAAAACCCTTCTCGTTATTTTATGTATGGTATGTCCTTTCATCTAACATTTAATATAAGACCATTGACAGACGTTCAAGACAGGACCGGAATTCGAATCCGAGACCTCTTAGTTACTTAGTGGATTCTGAGATTCTCGTTCAGTTAAGGAGCACGCGCACTTGTTCGGTTCGGTTCGGAACCGTCCGATCGGCTAAAACCAAAATAGATGGAAATGAATGGCAGCCCGTGCATTACGTCGGTTCAGTCCAAGTATACTACAGATGTCAAAAAATTTCGAAAGTCCGATCAGTCTATAGGTAAGAACGGGACGAAAAGGATGGTGCCGTACCGAATCAACGTAATGCAATTAATTTCCATGTATTTCCGCGGCAGTTGTAAGCTTGGTGGAGCTGTATTTTGATTTTTGCCGATCGGACGGTTCCGAACCGAGCGGACCTTTAGGGTAAGTTTTTCAATTCTGGTTTAAACTCGGGTTCAGCTAAACCAAGATTAATTGCCATGGAAACAATTTATGGTTATAAGAATTGTATCCATGGCAATTAATCTTGGTTTATCTGAATCAAGGTAATCAGAATTGAAAAACTGGCCCTACTCACTCTTTTTTTTATACCATCAATAGAAAATTTTTGTATAGAAAGAGATTGTTTCTCTGACTTTTGTATTTTGAAATCTACAAAACCACTATAAATAATGACAGTGTTAGATTCAGGCATGCCTCCCCAAGATAACCCCCGCGAACCGTCGTTTCATGGTCGGTATTTCAATAAAAAATAAATTATTGTTCTTTAATCCCTATGTTGCGCTTCCAAAATATTGCGGAATTCCCCCTGATAAAAAGTCCGAATCCAATGCCATTAAGCAAATAAGTTAACTCTTGTATGGTAGTAGAAGTACGACAATTCGTATTTATGGTTTCTCCTTGAATCTCTAAAGGAGGTGCAGGTAGCAACAACACGCGTGTATTTTAACTCGCCAAAGGGGTTGTATAAGCGTAAGGCTGTGAGGGACATTACTTTTGTCCATGACTACATCCATACTGTGTTTTAAAACGATATTTGTCATAATAATAAACTTTAAGTTGTCCCGTTACAGAAAAAGTACTTTGTAGAGGTATTTCTAAATAATTTTGTTACGGTATGTTCTAACTAGGTTGAAGAATCATAAATTCATCACACTTCTCGTTTCCTTATTAGGCAGCATCATACACAGACGATAAATTCAAATTAGTTCTGGTGTGGAACATATATTTTCCCTGTGTTGTGTACGTCAAAACTTTTTGTTAATTATTGTAAAACAATTTTAACATATTCGTATGAGGCTAAGCTTTTAAGTTAAACTTTAGAATATATACAAACAATACAATACAAACAACAATACTTGCGTGTTTAGTTAAATATACGTCAGTGGCAACAACGATGCTACAAAAAAGATGTGCTCAGCTGTTCAGCTCCTTGCTGGTTATGTAGGAGATCGACCAACGGATAAACGATTAGTGGGCAGGATATCTTTATAAGTTCCCTATTATCTACATACACACGCAGTAGGCATTAGAAGATAGAAAATCAATACCTAGAGCTCGTTATTAATGTGGAATTATACAATTTTGATGTGTACACTATTGGGACAAGTGTTAGTCTGTTGATTTAAGAGGGGCAATTCTGCTAAGTATAGAGCAGAACGAGGACGAGGAATGTGATGTGCGTGATGAGATGGAAGGAAAGGTAGCGTAATGTGTATTCATTTATTATTAGCAGGTGAACTAACGTATGTAGTATACGGCTTTACTAACCAAGACATGTAATTAAAGATGTTTAAAAATTGAAACTGCTATTGATGACTTCGGTATACGTAAAACACATTCATGTATTTTTTATCACCTTAACTAGTTTTTAATTGAATCTTTGATTCAAACCTGTATTTATTTTTGTTCGAATTATAATTACAAGTAATATTGCTTTGTCCGATTCTCATGTACAAAATTAAGGTATCGGTTCTTTTATAAATAATAAATTCAAATTTGTTTAACTGCGAGGATATCGTCATAAGCGATACTTATTGTCTGGAAATGTATTTGACTTCCTTTCTTCACAGAATATTTTATTCAAACCAAGAAATAAAACTTGTTTGTGGCACATCCATTTATGATAATTATGTGATTAATATACAGAATCAATTTGCTATAATTGTCATCGAGTAAGTACATGTTATTTAATTCATGTTACTACTTCATGGTGAACAATTATTAAATACAGTCTACATTTTAAAATTAATCTCAAAAAAGTGTGAAGAATAAATGTTCCTACATCTAAATGAGTGTAATAAAAATTTGAAGAAGAAATTAAAACGTTATTTCTTTTAAATATGATACCGATAAGCCGTTTACCATTAATCCATTGAAAGAACACTCTAATGTTAACCAAATTCACGTCTTATTGTGATGCTGTAGATATTAATTCCTCAAATTTATTTTAAATTTATTCTTTCTGTACCTATGTTGCTTTCTTTTTTATAACTTGTATCCGTAGTGTATTAGATTGCGGAGTACTTGTAGATTATAATTATTATATCAAATGTAGTTTAAATTAATATAACAATTTAGAGCATACACATATTTTTATTTGAAGTACCTATGTATAAAATGTTCAAAAAATTAATATTCCATGACATCATAATATGTTTTCTGCGACGAATAAGAATGAAAAAACTTCACTTAATATTCTTGACCTTCTCACCTCATAGAGCTTCTGTAAATGTTCCCATAGCACACTTTTTAAAAATTAATTACGATAAATGTTGTCGGAAATAAAATTGACTTGTTGACGTACGCAAGGGCAGGTAATAAAAGGCATGTTGATGTGGGCTATCGATTTTTATCAATCTTGATGATCTGCAATACAAAGTGGACCACACATTGTTTTCACTAATAACAATGGTCGGTGTTCCCAGAGTAAGAACTCTTTACGGGCCGACACAGCATGAGTCCGCACGCACTCATTAGCGACGTCAAATGTGTGTTCTTCCATAATAGCAAGCAATGATCTATGATTTCGGTCCGTCATATAAGTTATTTAAATGTACAAGATAATCTGTAGATATTAGGACGGAAAGGAATTCGTAAAATTACAATTGACAACTCGAAAAGATAAGTTTTTTCATTTTGAAAAATAGTAGAAGGATACTAAACTGGTAAAGTAACTGTTTTCAAACAATTTCTTTACTATTTACATGTAAAGTTTAAAATTTGTAGCAATATAATAGTCACTAAATTGTAAGAAAGTTGTAACATACGTGATTATGATTGGCGGTTTGTGTGCCATACAATCAATTGACCATTTCTTTACACTTTCCTCTCAATCTGCAGTAACGGTACAATTTGTAGTACCACAATAGTCACGTAATAAGTACTAAATAGTAAAGAAAGAATAAGGTTTAGCTGCTTGGGAAGTAATAAAGTAATTAAATTCTGCCGCATTTGTTCAAAATAAAAATAATCCTCACCACTTTTAATTTCAGAATATGTAGAATTCTAATTTCATACCAAGTAATTTAAACGTCTACAAATATAGACAGTCAATGATTTAAATACTGCAGGGTGGCGCATTGATTCACGCACCATAGGAATTTTAATGCTAAATTTTTAATTTTCAATTATTTGCTTCCCTAATCATTTCAGAGGTAAACTGTAGATTACTTTTTTGTAGAGAACAAAATACTGTATATTGAATACAAGTTTTCAGTTACGTAAAGCATAAATTATATGAAAATTAAACACCATTTTCACAACCGTTTGATTGGAAAAAGCCAAAAGGTGTAGTGATTTGTCCATCAAGATCACCTTACCTTAACCTCTGTGACTACTATCTCTGGCGCTACATATTCTAAAGAGTCTGCTGATTCCACAAACTTCGCCAACTAGGTAACTTTCATAAATAAACACTTTACATAATACACAATTTGCGAGACATCCAATTTCTGTTGAACTGTATCTTCGTTGGGGCTATAGGAAATTTGCTTAACCTATGCTGCCAGATCACATACGAAACCGGAACTGACAAATCAAGTAATGACTTGTGGTGCTCAAATAAGAAATGAATAACTTATTGTTATGAAAGCTGTGACTACAATTCATCAAAGGCCACGGTTCTGATAAAGATGGTTCCCATTTTGAGTCAATTCTTTGTAGATTAAAAATGTATTCTTAAATTAAAGGTACAAATACAAAGGGTTGATAAATCACAGCACTCTTTTTGGTGATGTTATTCCGATTTTATTTCGTAAGTTAATGTTAACTTTCCCATTTTCTCAAGGGAATGTAACTCAGTAGCGTATACCCTTAGGGCTACCATCAACCGTGTAAAATACATTTCACGTACCCTGTAGAAATACCAGAACTATTTATTTTATTGTTAATATAACATAGGCAAACCTTTAAAATTCCAAAGATGTTATCTGCTTCTTAAAATTATTAGTAAATAAACAAAACATTTTTATTAAAAAAATTACTATTTATTCATCTACTTTAAAGTAGCAGCAGTTTACAGTTCCTGATGTGTGTCAACAGGTTTCTATAGAAGGGTGGAACTGTGATATTATAAAAACGGTAATCATAATAATCTATGTGTCCAACCCAATAAATTCTAACGGTGGTTTAATAAAATTATTTGTAATCTGCTAGTTCTATAAAAACTGTTAACCGTTCGTTAACAATTGAACAAAGCCGTATTAAAATTGTTTTAGGGGGGAGATACAAATTCATTCGAAGCCTTTAAAATGTTTTCTGTCACGCTTTTTCAGCCAGCATTATAAGGTGGATAAATGAACAAAGCGACGTAAAGTAAAACAAGAACTGTGGTCTTTTTCTGGCAATAAAAACATGTTCAGACGATGTTCATATGTTGCACGAGGCTAATAGCGGACAAGCGAAACACGAGCACAAAAACATGTCCTCAAAAAGAACTACACAGAAAACACAATAGCCATTAGGATTACAAGAACGTAATTGAAAAGGAAAGTAATTTGGTGTTGTTTGGAACATGTGATGAATTTGTTATGCATGGAACTACAAAATAATTGCGGAAGAAAATCCTATTCGCTCATTCATTAATATGTTATAAGTCATAGTGTAGCCAATTAATTTTCCTTTCTTTTAATTTTATATGATTACCGAACGTAAAATAAATATTTTAAGTATTTCACAAAAATTTGTAAAGAATCTGATCTCTTTTAGCGAACAATGTGAATCTGCTATATTTACTAAAAATTATATTATTATGAATCGAGAGCGAAGCCTGCTATCTTATATTGTTAACCTATTTTCAATACAAGGTATTATTTCTAATTTCCCTGGTAAGATGAACTTTAAGCAGAATATTGGTATTAAGAAAACAAAGTAAAAAAGGGTTCTACTGAAAGGGGAGTTACTATTTGTGTTGCGTTTATTAACTAAAGTAAATTAGTACTATCTAATATTTTACAATTTCAGACAATAAATTGAAGATACAATGTCGTAGGGTCCAAACTGTATCATAAAATTAATATTTTAAGGGAAGACATTTCAAACAAACACGTGCATCATATTCAACATTTATAATTTTCTATTTAACACTGTTAAAGTTGTACTTTATCTACTGAAGTCTGAATGCTTTAATAGGTACCTCAATACTTCAATAAATAAAGTTACTGGTTGACACAAATTGGTTAAAAGAAACCATAGAATAACAACTAACTAAATAATAAGAAAAGGGGTAGGTACAGCTCCACCAAGCTTACAAATGCCCCGGAAAATATGTCAACTAAATTTTAAAAGACAAAGCGTGACAATACGTCAACCAATAGCAAACAATCCTACTCAAAAATACATTCATTGGAAAAATTCAATTGAGGTTTGAAATTTTAATAATTTCAGTGTTTGTCAGATTGTTTTGTCGTTTAAAATCTGTTAAATATGAATGTTAAATCGGGGAAGATAATTCATTCTAAAGCCAGAAATATCATTCGGAAGGTCATCGAATTCTTCGAATGTAAAGTATTTACAATTATTTAAATTTGCCGCCTAAATGTTTTTACTTGGACTGTACTTTGACAAACTACATCAGTGCCGGACACGCCCCCTTTCAACTTTGTAAGCTTGGTTATGCTGTACCTACGATAATGACAACTAAATAAAATTGTAATTTTTAGTAATGTCATCTAATTCTAATTAAAATCAAACCTTTGAAGTGTTGAATAAAACGAATAAAACTTTGTATTGCACACGTGGATAAGTTGATGTATTCAAATCGGCTTACGTCGTATAACTTATGCCATCACAGATAAAAATTCATTTTAATAACTATTTTGTTTTCTCAAAATGACAGGTACTACCTATACTTTGTTTAACCAAGATATGCATATAGACTCCGCCCCTTGAGCGTGATGAACACTAAAGCCAGTTTCACATGGTACATGGTACAAATACTTAAAAGCGGGAAATTCAAAAACTATTTTTTTTAATTTAATTTTTTTTTAATTTTCAATGATAACACTTCTATAGTGTCAGTATATGAGATTTAATTATTTTAAAGAATATCTTTCAGCTCAGGAACCTTCTGACAAGACTGACAAGGAACAACCGGAAGTGGTTCGTAAGCGTCACTTAAAATTAGCGCAGTTGCGTGTTGTGGGTTTTAAAAATACGACCAATTGAAAAATTATATTCAATTTTTGACAGCGTTTATGCGGCGGAGTCTATATGCATATGTTGGTTAAACAAAGTATAATTGAACAAATAAAGAAAATGGTGATCATTTGATTTGAATTGAATTTAAACGATTAATTAATTATTCGGCAAAAACGGTGCATTTAGCATTTTGTCGACTTTCAACAAGTCTTACCATTTTTATGTAAAGTTAAATCCTGTAGGTAACTTCAATTTACCTTTTTATTTTACAGTCCAAATAAATTATTATTATTAATTCTCGTCCTCATCTAATTTTAAAACAATTTACCGTAAACAAAAAGCAACACACCTAATCGTGTAATAAAATTACCGTCGAATAATGTGGTCGGCCTAACACCCCGACTACAAATCAGTGCCGCAAAAAGCTCTGGTCATTCCGGTAATTTGTCCGTCGTCTGTCCCTCACATAAGCAGCCACTTACCGTTCCCCTGTGTGTCATTTTTAACTGCCCTGTTTGGGTTCTCTTTCCTTCTTGTTAGATATAAATGCGTTGATGTAAATCTGACCTTTTCTACATCGTACCTCACATAACATCACGTTACAGAGCCTGCAATTTTGAAAATGTGCACACGACACATGCATAATCGAATTGACAGAAAACGTGGAGTTCTTGAAGTTACGTGATTTTTACTTTTATAAGGTAGATTGTACGTAAACACAGACTACGCATGAATTTTAACGAGATCAACTAAGTTTAAAAATTATAAAAACAATTTATAAAAGTTTTAATTTAGTATAATGGGTAAAAACTGAGTAAGGTATAGGTAGTACTATTTTTCGAATATAATACTCTACTATTTTAAGCGACTGTGCCGTTTAACTATCGTCAGTCCACTAACAACTCTATGTGTTATAATCGCATGCCTTAACTGTCTGCAACAGTGATTAACAACCCACTTATATAGTTATGAAAATCTCTGTATATAATAAATATTACTTACCTTTAATTTATTATTTTTGCTTCCTATAGCTACATAGAAAATTTAGTGAACATTATTTTGTAGGTACTAGGTGTAATAGGTACTCATTTGGCTAATAAAATTGTCAAACACAATTGACAAACCGTGACAACAAAAGAGGTCGATTGTACTACGTATTAATATAATTCTTAGGGCCGGTATTACAATCTCAGTTTAAACCAGAGATCAGCTAAACCAACCTTGATTGCCATGGATACAATTGTTATAAGAATCATATTCATGCCAATTACGCTTGGTTTAGCTGATCTTGGGTTTAAACTGAGATTGTAATACCGTCCCTTAGGCTGAGTTGCTCAGTGATGGTTTAAACTACGTTTAAATATAATCCGAGTTTAACTTATATTTTTGTTGTTCAGATAATGGTTAAGACCCGGTTAAGGGCTAAACCAGGTTTATATCAGAGTTAAGTTAAACCGTGAAAGTTGGCGGTTTAAACTACGGTTAGTGAAATTGTAACCTCAAAAGTATTAGCATTATTGCAATGCATAATGCAAAAGCATTATTTATTTATGGTTTATTTGAAGACGAATCAACATTTTGCAAGGATATAAGTTTATTAATTTCAAATAATTAATTAAAGTACATCATTTTTCTTTTGTAAATACATTATTTTTAGTCCATTTTCTTGTAATAAATGCTGTTTTTATTGTTATAGTCTAATTCATGCATGGCCTGCATATGCTCCATTTTCTTTTGATGTTCCTCCCAAAAGGCCTTTATTTGCAGTTCTGTTAGTTCACTTTTTTTAATAGCCCAAGTGGACAACTTATCAGTTAATTTTGTGTCCTCTCGATTGTTGCTTTTAGGTATAGATAAAGCTGAAGCTTTTGATCGTTTCAATTTTGTACAATCAAATACATCTTCCTGTGCTAGAATGTTAAAATGTTCATGAATAATTATCTTTAATAACAAAAAACATACCAACAGTCGGCAGTGGCTTCTGAAAAACTATTTTGCCATTAGTACTATTAGCATCCTGTATTTGATTCAAGCTGGCGGGGTCGGATTCACCAATATTTTCTTGTTCTATGTCCATGTCTATATCTACAAAAAATAGGTAGGTAGTTCGATTTTATTCAAATTTCAAAGCAAATTTCATCGTACTAACTGCACTATAATTTTTTCCTCTTCTTCCGTAAAATTATGGCACCGCCTTTTGACTCCAACACCATCATCATCTACAGAGGGCACAACACTCACTGACATTATCGTTGATGAAATATAAAAAATCGAAAAATTTGCAGATTGCAAAGGGTGAGTTATTCTAGATTCTAGAATAACTCTTCTAGAATCTAGAATCTCTAGAATAAGGGTGAGTTATTCTAGATTCTAGAATAACTCTTCTAGAATCTAGAATCTCTAGAATAAGGGTAACTCTTCTAGAATCTAGAAGAAATTCAAGGCATATAATTTAGTCCATATGCGGTATGTGTGATTTGAATAGGTAGAAAGAGGTGTGGCCTACACTAGAATAGGGATATCATTCGTTCTATCGGCGGTGCGTGTGTTTCTCATGGGTCGCAAGTACAGCTTCAGGTTTGCCAACACATGCATTGAATACGGTAAACTAAAGTTAAGTAATCTCACGTTAAAATTAACTGAGCAACAGCCTTAAATGTAACTGTGGTTTAAGATTTAATCAACGATTACGAAAACCATGGTTTAAACCTTCACTGAGCAACTCAGCCTTAATATTATTTGATGTGTCTTAATTTTATCTTTTAATTTCTTTTCTTAGGTCTTTTTGATAACATATAATGATTTCGTTATGGAATGTAGCAGATACCTACCGAGTTAAGAAATCCTTCAATACTGTCGAGAGCGATGATAGTTAACCGACCGACGCGACGCCGACGCGATAGGGCGCAGCCCCGAGGTTACCTATAGCTCGACACAGTAATGAATCTTTCCAGCGAGTCATGTACTTATACCATTTTCCTCACACTTAGTTAGTAATAATCATTACTACTACTACTTCTACTACTTACTGTCGATCAACGAATTTTTGTCAACTAGTGAACATAGGTTCTTGTGTTGTGCCATCTCCTTCTGTCTTGTGCCAACTTCATTCAACTTCTGCTACTCCTTTTATTTCATCTGAGCATATTGTGGGGGGTCCCCTATTTCGTTTTGCTTCCCAAGGTTGCCATTTTTTTTAGTCCACCCGTTGTCTTGCGTTGTGGCAAGATGGCAGTCCTACTTTAATGCTTTAATTCTTTCAATAATGTGCTTGACTTTCGTGTTTCGTTTGTTTTAACCACTTGTTTGTTTTTCTCGCCCGTGTTGTTAGATCTGCCTTTAACCTTTTCATTGCTCTTTCAGCTACATTTATCTACGGCTTTATTTGTTAAAGTCAGCGTCTCTACTCCGTATGTTATGACTGGCATCACGCATTGTTCATACAATTTTCGGTTTGGTTTTAAGCTGTAAAAGTACTTGTACTTCTCGGTTCGGATTCTCGATGTCATTTCGGAAATAACTATTTTCAGTCGACCACTAGACTTGCTGGAGTGTTCTTCTGGGACCAACTCTTGAAAAGGACGACTATTTCGCTCTTTAGGGATTGGCCTTGGTTTATGATTTCGAAGACGAGTTCAACTGGAAACTACATCAGCGACTTTGGCGGAGAAGAACACCACCTTTGTCCATAAGCATTTAATACTTATAGCCATCGACTTTGCAACAAGCAAGACTCGAACGTAGCTTTTGGTATACTTACAAACTTTAAGTGTCCGATACTTCACCGGTTCCTCTTAGATAGTATACATAAAATTTTCAATGTCATTTGACAGTCTCCATAAAATATTCAAAAATTAATTTGTGTTTAACAGAAGTATATTTCATACATAATTTTGTTGAAGTGGAATACCCATTAGAGCTAAAATCTTTATTATTGAAGATATACAACCTAAATACGCAACGGAAATTATAGCAATGAAATTTTAGGAGTAGTACGACTAGCGGTAGCAACTTGAACCGTATCTGTCTTAGAACAAGAATAGAATTTATAAACCAAATTGTGGTTTTAGAAAGAGATTTTGTGTACTAGTAATTTCTAAATCAAAATTTGATAACAATGACGTTCCTTTCTCCTTACTTGGCCTTGTTACTAGCAGACATTGTTTCACAAAGTCCAACAATATGCTTATTTGGTTATGTAACGAACAATGTTTTTCTTAAAAGATAGATAAGTACCTAGTCATTTCAAAAAATCGCACTATAAGATTTGTATTTTTAAGTAAAATATAACCGAATTTTATTTAAACCACATTCACTGGAAGCCAAATTCCTTTATAAAGAGTGCCGTGATTTTGCCCTTTTTACATTTATAATAATTTTATAATTTATGGATATTGCACAATAGCACAATAGATATAGACAGTTCCAACAGCGTCCGTATCTGCCTCATGGAGTAGGTACCTACCTACCAACATTTTAATATCTACAAGAGATTTTTGATAATCAAGTAAATTACAAATAATTCGTGAGAACACAGGTTGCCGGATTTATTTGTTTTGCTTATTTAATAAAAATACGTTTTATAAACTCGCAAATGGGACAAACTCAGAAAAGACAAAACACGAAATGTGAAAAAATAACAACAAGATTTTAATGTGTTGCCAACTACGAAAAAACATGTGAATTATGAATTTATGTTTACAAAGAACACGAACAATGGTTTAACTGTGAATTTTTATGCAAGTTTAGAATTCTTATAAAGACACCGACATGTATTTTCGTTTGATGTAGAAGTCTAATAAACAGGTGTGACAAATTCATCAGGGAAATATATTTGCTCTACTACGTAAAGCTCTAGGTTAAAAGTATTTACCCAACATAAGAAAAGAATACAAAAAAACGTGCTTGGACATGACTGTATCAGCGAGCTAGTGATGCCGCCCGAGATCGAGAATTCTCGATCTCGTCTCGATCTCGGCTCGAATTTCGAGACGAGAGTTAGCAAAACTCTCGTCTCGAAAATCGAGACGAGATCGAGAGTTGCTTAACTCTCGTCTCGTTCTCGCCGCAAGAACTCTCGAACTCTCGAGCTCTCGAATTGTCATTCAGATTTTCTTAAAAATCTTAGGAAAAATATTAGGTTTAAATTTTATGCCGCAATAGTTAAAATTACTTTGTGTTTCTTTGAAATTTATCTTAACTTTAACAAAGTAATCCAGTAAGCTGCCGATCATCAAGGTAAGCCAGTTTTATCTTCCAGCGGTCTACATTCCGTTGGGGAACAAGATTCTCAATGTAGTGGCGCTCTCTTTACAACATACCCTGTATATGACCATTTTTCCGATTAACAGTACCAGTTTACTCACCCCACCCCCTTCTTCACTGAGTAAAACCGTGAGCAGAGCTAAAAATACACCCTGTAGCTCTACCATCCCTTGTAACGAGATTTAGCCCCGTTACAAAGTGCTGTAGGTATTTTGCAAATTCATGTCTACTATATATCTATATACTACTAAGTATAGATTATCCGAAAGAAAATAGACGCTTTGCAAATAATTTATAATTATTCTCGGCAGTCGGCACTGGAACCCCAATGGGATACTAATTCCATTTACTAAAATCCGAACACTACCTGGATGGAAATTCTAGAAACGTGTTTGTATAAATAGTAAAGCATTCTAAAATTTGTTTAAGCTGCAGCCATTAGTAGGTACCTAACTATTCCTGATGTTTTATGGGTTGCCCAAGGTTAACTTGCATTTTGTTGTAAACACTCATTTTTAACTCGAGAGCTCGAGAGTTCGAGAATTCTCGCCTCGAGAACGAGAACGAGACGAGAAGTGGGTCTCGAGATCGAGAGGGAAGTTCAACTCTCGTCTCGAAGTCGAGACGAGATCGAGAGTTACCCAACTCTCGTCTCGTTCTCGTCTCGCGGCATCATACTGTTAATACTTGTATTTACAGGACCAAAGTATCTATGGTGGTTTATCCTGCTATAACAGATGTGTGTGAAATAAAAGTTTAATAAAAAAAGGGATAACTAATTAAACATTCCTACTCGTAGTGTGAAATAGTTACGAACCTATGAATCGTATTAGAGGCTTGGGAATTCCATGTAAAACACGTACATGCATGACAAATGTTCAACTTAATTTAAAATGGCTCAAAAAACACTAGATCACCAGATGCATTGGTTCAGTGCTCTCTCACATTATTCACAGAACAAGTGGTGTGGTTTTCTATTCTACAACAAACATTTAGAGCAGAAATATGGGAAATTAGTTTTTCTGCAACACTTAAGTCAAGTCATTCAAGCTTGTTTAGACAAATACAGTTATCTTTTATCCGTTCTAACACTTAACTTTTAATGTATTTATGCATCCTATCAAATAGATTTTAATTTGGCACACGCTTTAGTACCTACTAGATTAAGAACTGTATATTTAAGATGTAGGTACTTATAGCTTACAGCCAACTCAATCATATGTAAATGAATCAGAATTCAGTTAATTAAGTTATTTTAAGAAGTCGTTAATAATCCACATAAATTTAATAGTTATTGACGGTAATAAGAAGCGCGATATGAACCAAAGTTCATCCCTCATTTCCACACATGTACGCAAATAAAGACTTATAAGCAATTTACTTGAGCCTCACTTCACGTACGCAATGAAACAGTTTATAGTGGTTATAAAACTCGAGGAGCATCTTCAATAAATTACCACATCTTATTACAAAAAGTTGAAAAAGAGAACATAACTTAGAGATAAGTTAGCAAGAAGACTGCCCGAAGCAATGGGTATCTTAACAAATCTTAATTCACATTCGCACAAACTAACGAGTAACATTTTCTCCAGAGCATTCATTATAGCTGATATCTTGGAATAGTTAATTACCGAACCAAAGCTTACTTCATATTAAAATCGTAAAATATGCATTAATCTTGAGGCCCAAACAAAGTTTTATGAAGTCTGTGTGATAAAATCGAGGCGAATAATAAAATTGTGCGTTGAATCGAGAAGCTTTATATACACGACGGAGATTTTTGTGCGTGCCCCTTAATTTCCTCTTGAATACGTGAAGATGTTGATTCTAAAACAGTGGGGTATAAGGCGAAAGGGTTTAAAAGACATTTTAAAGTAAAATGGGCTTGTTGAAATTGGTTCTCGAATGAATTTCCTTCTGCTTTTTTCTTCGTTCAATATTTTACGTAGATATGTTTTCCATGGTTGCATTTTATATCCTTCCTATGTTATTTTAGTAGTTGATACTGATTTTCCGTATCAAATAACTTTTGCAAACATTTAAATTTAACATTAATTATATTTTATTCTCTTCGTTATTAGTAGGTGCCGAAATATACGAATACGATTTAAAAAATTAAATTTTTGGGACAACCCAACAACTAAGACACGATTTTGGTTTATGAGAAGCCACTCCAAAAGTCCAAACCCGCAGTGCCAGAACTATTCGTATAATATATGTTGGAAATTCAAAACTTTAAATAGATAACTTTTCATAATATTTTTTTAGCTGATTGCGTATCTGATATCTAGTAAAGAGAGTTTATTATCAAAAGAAAATACGATCCAGATTTGTAATTTGAAAGAAAAACTAGACTACTAAGACAATTTAGCATTTCTTTTCAAGAAATTTTACAGTTCTTCCGGTTCTTCGTAGATATTGTTAATTGTTATAACGATTTTCTGTATGATACAAGTATAAGTAACGTGTCCATATTGTTAAGTAACTTGTTTTGATGTTTTTCCGAAACAAACATTTTTAGTAGCACTGTATTAAAAGTAAGCAAGAGGTTGCAATCATTAATAATATAGAATTATTACTGGTACATTATTCGCAAAGTATCGGGGAGTTTAATGTAACGTGTTCTTCTTTCCTCTGAATACGTATACACGGGGTTAATTTCCCCTTCTCACAACTAACTTCCTCCACTTTCGAATTCTTTACTTCCACTCTACTTACTTTTAGGCTGGTTCAACAATATTACTAATACACACAAGTTTAGAATTTCCCCCCTCTTGAAAACTGTACTTCGGACTTTTATTGCTCCCTTAAAAATTATTTCTTTACGTTATTGTCCTCGAACTCTATTGTAAACATTTGAGCTTGTAAGACACTTTTTCTTCATACCGTTACTCGGGTTTCCTAATAAAAACATGTTTAACATAAATTATAATTCATCAATTTCCAAACAGCAAAATGTTTCCGAATATTAAGTTTATTTGCTATTTTCAATTAAATCAATATCAGGTACATATCGTTGTTTGCTATTCATAATATGCCTTTGTCAGTTATTTTTCATATCCACACGTGCATTGTACAGTACATAAAACCAAAGTAAGAAACAGAATTACATGACTGTAGGAACATACGACCTCATTGTAATCGTGCTCAGGTAATTTGTTGGACTGCACGCTTCAGTGCGGGTCTCACCATCAGAAATACTTCACAAACCGTCTCAGTCCGATGATGTATAACTGGAGCTTGTAAAATATAGCATACATACACACGAAAAAATAAAAGAGCCAGGCCTCGCAGTTTCTCTATTGTGCAACTTATTGTTACTACCACGAACACTAAAAATCCTGCTGATGGGTTAGGAAAGAAAAATAGGACTTCCTCAATTTACAAGTTACAATTGTTCTTGGGTTTTGTTAATCTACTGTAACTTTTATCTATAAACTAAATATACACATTTTATTATAATAATTAATAATTGTAATTGTGTTCAATACTAATATGTAAAACAGAGTTCTTTATTGTCTAACAAATATGTAGTTGTAATAATATTCTGTAAAACATAATTTTGTATTAAATAATTTCCCATCTTTCTTGCTGTTAACGGAAAACAAGAGCAAAACGTTGTAGGGTGATTCATTCGTGTACAATTATTTATTTTTATCAAAACCTGCTAGCAGATTTTTTTAAGAACGGTATTTTCCTGACGGTACTATAAAATTGAAAGTACAGTCTAGGACGTTTCCATGCAGTCGGTTGAACGCCGCGGCCGCCGTTTGGACGCCTCCGTTAGAACGCAGGGACGTTTGAGAACGTTTGAACGCAAGGACTCATATACAGAATCTATTCATAAACAATTAATGTGTGTTTATTTGTAGTTTTATAAAATAGACTGGATTTGGTTTGTTAAAAAAACACAAAAGAAAACATGTAAAAATGTATTACCATAACAAAGAGAAAACATCTTATTCCCATAAATGTTTATTTGTGAATCTTTAAAAATGTATGCATAGTACACATTACACACAGAATATAATGTTAAATCTGGGTTCATTTCATAATTATGTGAAATTCCTTGTAAATATTGAATTAAATCTCTATTGCGATTGTCGGCTACTATTTTATGGATTCTGGTGTCGGCTTCAATATATTTTCGCCGTTTTTATGGAGGAGCATCTCCTGCAAATAACTGTTCAAAAAAAATGTCTCTGCCTTTGTGGACTTTTCTCAAAACGTCGATGAATTTCCAAATTGTTGGATAGTTCATTGCTAACTCCGTTTGCAATCGACAGTGTGCGGCCTCTGCGTGATTATTTTTTCTGAGAGTACCTACCATCCAGAAAGCGATTGTAAACCGACCAAATTTGAGGTGAAAATATTGGCAGGCCTCTATCATTGACTCGACGATTTGGTCGTCCCACATATGAATCTTCAAACCATTGAATAATTGGCTGTAAATCGACTGGCAACTCAGTCGCCAATCTATCTACGTCTTCATCTAAATCTCCTGCAGCTATAAATGCGAGAGATGTCATCACCCGCGATTGCAACGCAAAATTTGCGTCGTTTTTGTAGAGTCCCATTACAAGGTGAGAGGACAAGTGTGTTCTTAAATTTTTTGCTAAATGGAAAAGACTCCCAAGAATTTCTGTTTCGGGAATGCACCCTTGAAGGCGTTTATAGCCGCTAATTCAAATTCGCAAGATATTTTTTCCCAACTTAAATACGGCACCAATTTTTTTTAACTTATTAATCATTTCAGCGTAAATTTCAGTTTGCTTGTTTTGCAGAAGGGCATAAGATACTGGATGAACACCTCCGTGTTTCTTTGCCAAAATCACATAGTACAGTTGATAAAATAGTTGCGACCCTGATAAGAACGTCCCATCCACAAACTAATCTTTCGATTCTCTTAATATTGTCACGTTATAAATTGTGACTGGTCTGGATTTAAACAAGTCAATAGTTTAACATAATTGTATTTAAGCAAAGTTTACAAAGTGAACAAATACACCATTAAGGTAAGCTTATACAAGTGTTGCTAGAAGCGCCAAGTAAACCATGGTTGGTCGAAGGGGTGTTCTGTAGTCTTCTCAGTTCCGATTAAAGTTGACACCGGTCAGGTCTGCCTTGATGTAGTTGTACGAAGGCCCGAGGGTCCAAAAAGGACTCAAGCAGTTAGACTTGGAATTAAAGCTAATCCATCTTGCGTGTGCACCCTGGCCTTTCCATCAACATCCCTTTGATCGCACCTCCAAAAATGTTTTGTTCCGCAAGCACTTCTTCTATGGAAGAGATACAAAAAGCTCTCCTGACAATTTACTTCTCTTTCCTTGTGTTTCGTTTTTTAAATTCACTCATTGCCAAATTCTAGAACAAACTAACTACAAATCCTTACGGGCACGTATTTATGTAATATTTTTAAGAAAGAATTTTTAAATTTCACTTTAATTTCAAGCTGCTATTCCCAAAAACCTCTTTTTATTAGTACTAATAGGTACAGTGCCTTCATTAATGATTGATACCCACGTGACCTTAGATCCGTGGTGTCCTTGGGAGTTTCAAATTTAAATGTTGAAGTCAGGTAGGATTGGTACTCGTTGTAACTAAACTGAGTAACTAAAGTCACAAAAGTTACTAAAGCTACTGTCAATTTACGTACATACAATCAGTTAGGGAATTATTGGATGAAGGTTTACCAACTATGTACGTTGGGTTGCCTATATTTTGTGGTCACGTGGGTATCAATCATTAATGAAGGCACTGTATTTTAAAGGGGAAAGATTTAAGCTGGATTCAGAGTAGCCGTACCGTATTGGACGCACCGTACCGTACCGTATCAGTAACCGTATAGACCATTTCAACATTCATAGTTAAGTTGACGTAATACTTTACGCATGCGTACAGCAGATCTGTCAAGTTCAGATATCGGCTGACGTTTTATAACCTAACCTCCTTGTTTTAAGTAGTAATATTTATTTCATAGATTTAAAGTTTTAAAAACCATCCAATATGAATGAAGATGACGTAATTGTTGCTGCTGGAGTTCTTTTGTGCTACTTAGCAGCCAAAAAACTTGATAAAATAGTACGCCACACGCGTTAAAACCCTCGATTTTATACGAGGTTGTACGATTGCCGTACCGTAAGACGAAGAAATGAAAATTGGTCAATTGCAACGGTACGGTACGGATACTACGTTACGGTACGAACAACTATGAACTACAACATAAGAATCTACGTGTTCAAACGTTACGGTACGGTGCGTCCAATACGGTACGGCTACTCTGAATCCAGCTTAAATCTCAGCCGTCCGTCTTCAGTAATAAAAGAACTTGCAATATCTTTAATAATCTCATGCTTACGGTTTGCACAATTTATTGTTCTCAGGTACCTACAACTGCTTAACGATCAAAGGGCCTTTGTGCAAAGACTACCACTATTTTCAAAATCGGATTTAAAATAGACAGATTGACGAACTTCGAACTTTGGTGGCGGAGTAGCATGGGATTTGGCAATACACCGTTCGAGTTTAAGCCCGTTACAAATTTTTCTCAGAAATATTGACATGTGACAAAAGAAGATTGAAAACTACCGACTTATTGAAAACATCATTTACTATACAGACCAAGAAAAAATAAAATGCGTAAAAATTCATGTGTTACTGTTTTACGTCAATTTTTGTTTTCATGAGCCAAAGTTTTTAAATCTTGTTCTTTATTAAAAACTGAAAAAAGAAGCTGTTTAGTTTGACAAACAATAATCAAAGTCAGTAAGCAGTGGCAAGAGTGCTTAGTAGTGTATAATGGGTTGCCTATATTCCAATGATAAAGTGGGCGGTTCATTTCACTTGCAATATGGCTATATTGCGCAGTTAATAGACTCCACTGTATGTTAAAATGAGGGGATGCATACGCCCTTGGTAGAGTGCCTTGATTTTTGATATTTTTTTCTGATCAGAGTATGGACATGGTTGTCATCATGTTTGATTTGATATGCTTATAAGTTACGTAAGCGACTGTAAAAATGTTTTTAGTCAATAACGCTTCGTTCGTTCGTTAAAAGGCATCTAAAGACATTAAAAGCATGGGCGCGAGCTACTGTATTATGCAGAAAGTTTTTGTTTAGTTATACGTACATTTATGTGTGTGGGGACAAACGTAAACGTGGTACTATAAGCAGAGATGAAATGAATAGAGTACGTGAGGTGACGCCTCTGTTTTAAAAAAAAATGATAGACATAGACAGTCTTTATCCATTCATTGTCGAGAAAAGGGGGTTCGTATATACATCAGTTAGTTTGACAAGTGTGTCCACACTCTGCTCAACAAAAATCAAGATATCAAGGCACTCTAACCCTTGGTAGTTAGTGACCCGCGCAGGGGTGTAAGTTCGATTAAGGGCCGGTTTTACAATACAAGTATAAGTTATACCCCCGACAGTTGACATGGTTACAATTCTTTTAACAATTGTAACCATGACAACTGTCGGAGGTATAGCTTATTCCAGGTATACAGGGTGATCATTTGAAAACGATCCACCCCCAATATCTCGGTGCACAAAGCTTTCTAAAGAAATCGCCGAGACACGTCAACAATATTAATGAGGGGGACATATTTTTGTATAAAAGTTACTTAACACGTCTTATCCCCCCACCCTCCAGAGCCTCCTCCTCAAAAATTTTCAATGGCAAGGGGGGTTATGTGACACCTCATTTGAAAGGCCTTTGGATTACCTACATTTTGACGTTTTGCTTTTTAAAATCGGTTGATTCGTTTTTGAGATATTAAGGGAAAAGTGTTTAAGTTTATTAAAACAAAAGGGAGTTTTTAAAACGCATAGCAGGCTGTTGTCATAATGCATTACTGGATGTTTTTATTGTCACTACTTGTCAAAGTGTTTGGCAATAATAATTGTTGATGTTCGTTTAAATTAAAATCGATAGATTTGTTTTTCAGAAATTTAAAGAAATATAAAAATTAAACAAAATAGCAGGCTGTGCAGAAACAATTAAATGATGTTTTGACGTTTGTGCAAATTTAATATTACAGTGATTACAGTGTTTGTGTGTGTTTTACTTTGCGGTTGGAGATTTTTGTGAAATTTAAAAAATGGTTTACACGTTAGCTGCTTCATGTACAACTCTTGGCTGATATCTTTTTTTATACGCAACAGATCCACTTTCTCTAAATTTTCCAACCAACCCCAAAACATGCTTGTGTGAAACATGCTTGTCCGGATGATTTTCGTTGAAAGTGGCAACGGTTCTTCGGGCACACTGATTTTCGGCACCGTATAAAAATAATTTCAATTCTTTCAGCTAACGTGTAAACCATTTTTTAAATTTCTCAAAAATCTCCAACCGCAAAGTAAAACACACAAACACTGTAATCACTGTAATATTAAATTTGCACAAACGTCAAAACATCATTTAATTGTTTCTGCACAGCCTGCTATTTTGTTTAATTTTTATACCTATATCTTTAAATTTCTGAAAAACAAATCTATCGATTTTAATTTAAACGATCATCAACAATTATTATTGCCAAACACTTTGACAAGTAGTGACAATAAAAACATCCAGTAATGCATTATGACAACAGCCTGCTATGCGTTTTAAAAGCTTCCGTTTATTTTAATAAACTAAAACACTTTTCCCTTAATATCTCAAAAACGAATCAACCGATTTTAAAAAGCAAAACGTCAAAATGTAGGTAATCCAAAGGCCTTTCAAATGAGGTGTCACATAACCCCCCTTGCCATTTAAAATTTTTGAGGAGGAGGCTCTGGAGGGTGGGGGGATAAAACGTGTTAAGTAACTTTTATGCAAAAATATGTCCCCCTCATTAATATTGTTGACGTGTCTCGGCGATTTCTTTAGAAAGCTTTGTGCACCGAGATATTGGGGGTGGATCGTTTTCAAATGATCACCCTGTATAGTATATACTAGTAGGTATTGTAAAACCGGGCCTAAAATAAACATCCTTTAGTACTAGACTGCAGTGTGTAACTTGGTCGAATCAAACAGTTGACTCCATGTTTATTTTTAAGACATAAGCTATCGAAATATTATTGGTGTATCTGCGACGCTTTGTTAAATAATTGAATGTAATAAAAAAAAAGTATATCGCAATTGTAGTTCACTTTCGTAGGTGTTCGTAATATTTTAAAGAATTTCATTTACTGCCTGCAATAACAATGAAACTAATAACAGACAAGGCACGAGTTTGGCCCATAACGTTTTTTACTATAAGTAAGAGAAATATTTTTATCTCCATTTCTACTCACCTGTTTGAGCAATTAAGTGACAGGAAGTATTTGGAAAAGGGTGCATCAAAATTTAAGTGCAAACTGAAAATTCTACAAAACAATCTCTATTTCCAAGAAATAATGCCGGTGTGATTGTGTGAATCTGACTTTCACATCGATTATCGAATCTATTAAAACTAATTCTAAGAGCAGAGCATTCATCGCATTACGTACATGCACGCGTGAACTGATCACGAGGGCTTTTTGTTTTGCCTCGCCTGTCTTTTGTCCAACGCCTGAAATACAACAATGTTTGTCGTAGGTGGCGATGCCCCCAGCCAGTACAATATAGAGTAATGTGTTTGTTACTTTAGTCCGTCAAGAGAATTACCATTACAGGTCGGTTTAAATTTTCGCAATAAATATTTAAAAGAACCTTTTAAATGATTCAAAGCTATCTATTGATAATAAATATTCATTCGAGTGTAAGCGTTCGCCGGTTCTTGTCTCAAAATAAAATCAACGGAGAACTGATCACCTTAAAATTTTAAACAGCAATAAATTCACCTGTCTCTACTATTTTTGCTTTTCTCTTTATTGCGGAACTCCTCATCATGTATCGCGACTTTTCGATTGGGTAATGCATGTAATTGATTTTACTTTAACCCCTCGGGCCCTGGGAATTGTTTTAATGTTTTATTGTTTGCAAGGAAAAAAGACTTCGTTAATTTATTGTATTATATTCGTAAATGGGAAGGATGTTGATTCAATTCAATTCAATTTAGGTCATTGAAGAACGTGTTGTGACTTTTTGTTCGATTTCTTTTCTATTCAAGGGCTTTTCACCTTCAGAACCTATTAATGTTTAAATTTTTAAAATTTCTAACATTAATTTATTAATTAAACATTTAAAGTACAATAAAATTAAGGCAAATAAATTACAGATACGTGTAAAGTAGAAAAATATAATTCACGTAAGTTCTCACATGAATCATACTTTGAAGTTTCAATGCTCTCAATTACACAAAAGGATCTTAAGGAATCAATAGTAAAAGATTATAATTGTTACTATTTCGTATGAAGTATTTAGTAGTATTATTTATTCTGGATATAAAACAAAATATGTACCTACCCATATTTCAAATAAATATAAAGACCCGTAGCAAAAAATATGTTCCAGCTAAAAAGTTTCTCTTAAAATAAATATTTTTTACTTAACTATTGGCGGTTAATTAAAGGAATGCTGAATATTTCAGAAATTTCTGTTACCAATTGAAAAAGAAAATTATTTTCAATGCTGAGTCTGTTAAAAAATTGTTGATAGGAAAAGAAGGAGCTTGACTTTTAAATCACTTCAAAAATTATTTTCTCATCTATATTACTCAATCATATATAAAATCATACGTTAGTGTTATTAACAAACCCATTTTCACTATAGAAAACGTGACGCATTTTGATTGCATGTGCGCTATTACATTTTTAAATTGAAACATTAGGCATAATTTAGTAGCATACATGATTCCAGAGTAATTCTATGGTATTGCATTACTACACAGACTTTTTCTGTGGAATACAATCACCTGGTAGAGGTCAGGCCAGTGATCATCCTATCTAAGTTCCCGTAATATAAACATTCATCGTGATGTAAAATGATATTCATTTCCATCGTTATTGTATTATTATAGTGTTTAAATGTAAAAGTTTGTATATCGACTATGTACCATTTGAAAGGCGTTTATTAAACATTTTACCTGCAATTTACGAATTGCGTGAGTCATATTTCTCTTCAAAATGTTTAATTCTTTATTACGCATTTTACGCATTTTGAAAGCCTATAATACTTTTTTATGTGAAAATAATTAATTTGCTTTATACCATTTTCATCCCTATTCCTTCCCGATTTTGTGAACTGTAAAGCTTGGCACCTTAATTTTTCTTATTTATGTCATGCAATGACAACGTTGGCAGCCCTTTAAAAAATTCAGGAAAACAACGCGAGTTGCATTCCGAATTAACATGGTTTTCAATCAAGAACAAAACATTTAAATTGTATCCAATTTATTTAAAATCATTTTCATACAGCCAGACAGCCACTATTATTTTTGAATAAACAATTTTTTAACAATTTTCATTCATGTTTACCAAATGGTGTTAGGCAAAATGATGAGTGGAATTACACAGTACAGTCTTGTATTGAAGAATTTCGGATTAATGCTAATTTCCCAAAATGCTTTTCTTGAAGCCGAATTTTACTGTGCTGTGACTTTATTAAATTTATAGACACAGGCAGAGAGTGTTGCTCGAAAGTCTGGTAGTGGCAGGCAGGCAAACCATTGATAATGTCACACAGATTATAAACCATGAATCCACACATGTGTTAGACAACTTTCACAGTAACTAGGGTGATCGCAGGGGACAAAATGGGATAAAAGTTTGAATAAAAATTTTAAGTTGTATTTTTGCAAAATGAACCATTTTCAGCAACTACCATGCCACCACTGCCAGATTATATCAAGCACGTATCATATTTTCTGTGGTATATAAATCACTAACAAATAATGATGACTTTCTTGGATTTGGTTTAATATTCTTTGGCAGCTTGGTGGTACTGTCACTGCAGCCAAGATGATGCCACAGTCGACAGTCCATACAGTTATGCCAACATTGATTTATTTGTAGTAATTCTAGGATTATTGTGTAATCGCAAATATTGATTATTAAAATTCGCTACTACCTATAATCTACAATTTTACAGGCATTAGACGTATTTTGTTAATACCTATATTATACTACTCGATTTATTTATTTCACAATAGCATGTGCATTTCACTCTATAAGGCCTCCTTAATATAGGCGCAAATTTTTTTGCGAATTTTTCTTTTCGTTTTCATTGGTTAGAAGTGAATTGGCGTTAGATTTAGCCAATGAAATCAAAAGAAAAATTGCCAAAAAAATATTCACGTCTATATGGAAGCATCCTAATGCCCATGGACCATTTGAATATAGCTATACGGTGACATAACACTTAAGGATATCTAAAACCCACAAACAATAAAAAACACTACAAAGCATAGAGATAAATCGCTGATCTAATAGCTGTATAGAATGTACTATATATCTCGTTTTTACACTAACGGAGATTGTATTGTCCTGTGGTTACCTACCTATATTATTTTTGTAGGTAGTATGTATAGTAAGGTGAACTGGTGAAGCCTATCCATCAATTAATTTGAATAGAATAGGTTAATCTAGGTGTAAAATAAAGTCACAAAGTTCAGAGCCAGTTTTGGTTTAGGTGTAGATCCATAATTTTTGAACTGAATTTAATTTCATTGTTATTGTTGTTTTTAAAATCTATGAACAATGTCAAATTTCTTAAATTGTTGTTAGGTACCTACCTATAATGTATTTGTTATTCTTTCTTCTGCAGTTTTACACAGCACCTTGGCCAATAATAATTTTTTTATACTCTCTACTAAATAGTGTCAGTTCTATAAAAAATGGGGATCATATTTACATCACGCGATTCTATCTAGAAAACCAAGCGAAAAATTCTAATACCGATTTACTGTTAACCCGGGTGTTAACCCTTTGGTTAAGAAGGGATTTTAGTTAATTGTTTTTGAAACCACGATAACATTCACATTTTTAAAAAATTTAAACTTTGGCCTCTATAGCACCCTAGAGACAAAAATACTCTAAAAGGGATAATTACTATACAGTATTTCAAATTACTCGCTTCAGAAAAGCACGATCAAAAAACGGTTTTCAGGGTCAATTAGAGGATTTCTTTCTCTACGGTGATATATAGACCAAAATTTATTTTTTTTAAAAATGTGAATGTTATCGTGGTTTCAAAAAAAATTATTGAAATTAACTAAAATCCCCCCTTAAGGAATTATTATTGGTCAAACTTTCTAAATTTTTTGGGTTTAATGGAAATGCATTTAATAGCATCAACAATACATAGTCCAACAATTAAAATAATTAATCAAATATCAATTATTACATTCATTTCAATAATTCCTTTAGGTACGTACCTACTAGGTAGGTACCTACCTATAATTTAATTTTTAAGAATGGAAAATATGTACTGTTTATAATTTGGACCCGTTCGCTAAAATCGCGTCTTATGAAACTTGTATTTTAATAGTATAGGCAATATAATAATAATTTTTAAAACTACACATGTCCAAAAAACGATTTTTGGGAAATCGAAAAAAACTGTTTTTAAAATAAACACCTCAATTGCAAAACAAATTAATGCGTTAAAACGTTAAAACCAAAAGTGATTCAGAACTTTTTGACTTAATTGTGTGGTCTGAAACTGTATATATAGTCTATGGTGTTTAGGTCTCAAGGATTGATTATTTTTTTTATTAATTTTTATTTAAATAGCACAGTTAATAGTAGTATGCCCTCAAATTCATTGCTTTCAAATAAATGTTAGGTATAAATTATAGCGTTTTTAAAACTGTATTACTTTTGTATAAAATAAAGTAAAACAAAATGGATTGTATGTGATTTCCTATTTAATAATGAATACAAATAGAACTGCGGTCACCCCAACTTCTACCCCGAATACCCGACATAAGTAACAAAATCAGGCTATTTATATCAATAAATCCAGTTTATTCACACTTATTTAAGCGTTTATTTGTCAAGTGACCAGGTCTAGGGAGCGCCACCCTCGATGTTAGATAAAGGCCGATTATCAGATCTCGAAGGAACGATAACAAGCATATAACGTCATTTATCCCCTCGGGATCTGTTAGCACTACTCTCCTTTTCCTCCATTTCACATTACATTATTTCTCGATTACATTTCTGTCTTTTCTTCAGTAGGTAGTAGATACTTATATGCGTCCCTCGATTCTTTTAGTTCTTATAATAATAGTAGATTGAAAATATTTCGTGTTATACGAATTAATTCTTTATTTAGGTATTCAAAATAATATAGGCTAATACATTATAGACAAGGCATATGAAAATGCTAACTCTGCGAAGAAACTTACCATAAGGAAAACGTAAAGCAACGCAAACAACGCGTTTTGACGCTAATTGTAAAACAAACGAACGTTCTCCATGTGTAATAATATGTAAAGCTTAAATCACTGACCTAATCGGAAAAACTGAGACTATTTCTACAGACAATTCTAATGAGCTTGTTAAGCATTTCTGAAGAACGTGATGATTTTCTGAGTGTATTACAGGTACGATTCATACTCTTTATGTTTGCTTATAGAATTTAACCAACTAACGACTAGCAAATACTCGTCGTTGTGTAGAAAACACGAATCGCATGCCATTTGCCTATGAAAACTTTATAGTACGATGTATTAATGTATAATTATTTGCTGTTCAATTTTCCCTGTGTATTCTAATTTTAGATCGGTTTTATTTACTTAACATTTATTATGTTTGTTGATGTAAGCATGAATCGTATATCGTAAACAACTAATCTAAATGGCTAAACTTCAGTGCAACTCAAACATTTGAAGAAAGCACAAAAGGTCCACGGAAAAGAAAACCTACCAGGAACGGAAATTTATTGCAATGACGCTTTAGAAATTAACTGATGATGTCAATACTAATTAATTAAGTAGCAAGATAAAGTTACGTCTTCATCATCAAAATCGTCTTCAATAAAATCTATGTTTACCTTATACTAATTTGAAAGTTTAGCTCGACAAAAAATGCCATACATAACTAAATAAATATCTATTCTTATCAGAAATTAGTTTACAACTACAAAACAGGAAGTAAAATGGTCTTTTGCCATGCCTTCCTTCCTTGAAAATGTAAACACTACTGCAATGGTTTGACGGAACAATTGTATTTTTGTAAGTTCTTGGAGGATCACCAAAGATTTCCAGTTCCATTTATTTAATTTAACAATTTAGTTTGTGTAACGAAGTGTTAGTAAACTCCACTATCAAATCTGGTGCCCGAGCATCTCCGATCTTAAGAGACACACCGAAACCCAAAGTAGCGTCACAAAATAAATGTTAGGGCTTCAATAATCGAGCCAATGGGGGGGAGGCATATCGCAACAGAAACCGTAACATTCGTAAAGCGGACATAACATGACGGTAAACAAGGTCACAATAACTCGATTCATACTTTTAAAATGAATGTGGTTGTGTAGCACATATGATTGTCGTAATTTCATCCGTTATAATATTACGACGTCGCTTTCCTAGGGAACCAAAGCTTCACGGCAACCAACAGCGTCTTCTCATAACAGTCATAACGCTAACCATGATTACAACGCCAACCATAATCAAAAGACCAATTATTATCAACCGATGTTCACAACGCAAACTACTATCGTAAACTCTCCTGTGATCAAGACAACAACCGGATACACATGGCCAACTTTTCACAAACATTCATAATGTTGGTGGTTGTTGATATTATGAACGGTGCCTGATAGTTGGCCAAGACTTGCTATAATTAGCCTTGTTCAAATTGTTTCCATTTTTCACCTCATTCACTGCAGTATGCCTTTAACAGTCGCTTGGCTTAATAAGAGTACATGATTTTAAGCATGGCTCGTCCGCGTATCCTTCACACCGAATTGCCGGCGCCAAATCGTCCTGTTTCGGCCCACGAAATATACATTTACAGATAGGATAATTCTTGGTTCTAGGAGTTCTAGGAGCTTCAAATCCACTGTTTCAACCTGCGTTGAAAGGGGGTGCTCAACTACCGAAGTCAACTATAGTAGAAATAACGTACACAATACCCCAGGTCAACTGGACGTCGGCCGACTGTGCGCGGGCCTATTAAGCGCCAGCCGACCAGGCGCCAAATATTAAATAAATAAATGTATTTATACAAAGATTAGTCCAAGATTTTATTTGGTTTCTTAACGCCGTCCGTGTACGTGGTGTCGAGGTCTGTGTATATGGGGCCGATGTTATTAGTTCTGAACAGGTGTAGTCCAATCAGTATTAACCCGACCCTTTTTAAACGTTCTTTAGCAGATATAATCCTTAAATAGATGTTAAACACGGTGCAAACCAATTTATTAACAGAGGATTCGCTCTGTGGTGCTTGCCAAATTGCGGAGGAATTATGAAATGTGAGATTAAAGTTCCTTCAAGGAGCTCTAGTTTGGCTGTATACGCTATAGCAGAAATATACAATTTAGTGATCTCAAATAAACATGGGGATATGTCCCTGTAATGGCCGTAGATTTTCCAATTTTTTTAATAGTGCGTTGGTAGCCTACTTGTAACAATAAGTCTCAGGCAACAGGTAATATGTAAACGTACAGATGAAGTTCCACTGCAAAAGGTGTTGTTAATTTTTTTATGGTTTCCCAAGCTCGTTCCCAAGTGGCGACATAATAATTTGAAAATCTTACATGAAGATCTAAATTATCCATCTGTATAGTTAACAGTTTCCTCATTGGTGAGATGGTGGTGGCAGTCTTTCAAGGTTCAGTTTAGTTAACATATCTCATACTGGATTGGAAGTTTATCTGGAGATCATTTTAACGGTTAAGATAACCGACATGTGTCAGTCATATTAATACAGAGGAATCAAAAATAAAGCTAAGGAAGTTGGTAGGAATTCCATGTAGATTTAATTGGAACCACAGCCAACTTGACCAGCGTTATTTTCGATAGATCTGTGTATCCTTGTCTATTATTTGTATTTGAATAGTAAAGTAGGAGCCATAGTTTTGAAATCTTTTCAAAGTAATGTGACATCATCATGAAAAAATCGATTTTATATGATTTTAAATTATGTACGTTTTGAATAAACACGGGTATATTCGCAACTTGATAATTTCTAAGGGGACGATCATGTCTGTATTTCTATAATGAAGAGATTGATTTGGCGAAAAGCAGAATGGCATCAACATAATACTGGTTCATATTCGAAACATTTTAATCTCGAATGATCATTTATTTTGTACGACAGTTCTTGTATTATTGTATAACAAATAGAATTCAATTAACATGCACTTATCTACGTAATTTATAACTCTACTTGCATGCCACAATTACGTGTGCATTTTACATTGTTCTAAGAATACCTACTTCTAATGAAATAACCACTCTTTCGGGCCGTCAGAAGATATCAAGTTGGGGTTAGGTGAAGTTACAATTGCAATGTCGTGCAGTATTTCATTGTTGGCGTGCAAAGTATCGTGCAAGGAGGTGACAATCAGCTGCCATTCACATGTGATTTTACTGCACACGTGCACAATTCCTCACATCCACCCATTGTTTACCCATCAGTGATTTATTAATGGCCGCAACTTTCAGATCAAGATTAACTTCACTTTATTTGATTCATATCAAGAAATCAATGGCTTGTGGCTTCTAATATCAACGAGAGAATCGGTGTCATCTGATTAAAATGGATTTGAAAGATGTTGTTAATTAATGGTGACGGTTTAACACGTTTGATTGAAGCTATGTAAGTAACGGAATATTGAAAAGGAATAGGGCATCTCTAGCGTGTTTGGCACAATTACTATTTGTTTTTATAAATGTGGTTGATAACCCCTCATGTAAATGTTCTACAAATTTTACCCTTTCACATTCCACGGTGTCTTCACAATTCACTATGATTTTTTTGGATACGGCCGAATAATTGGGTCGCTGGAAAAAATATTAAGAGACATATTGTGCAGGAATGCCCCAAACCTATTCTGTTTGAGCAAGCAGTTACGTATGTCGTGTACCCAAACATTGTTATTTAAATTTCTAAACTGGTAGTTGTCATCGCCTATACTACACTAGAATCACCGAGAATCCTTTTGTAATTTCAAAATGGTCTGAAAATTATATTAAACATTAATAATACAAAGATTTCTAACTGTTTAGCATCAACCGCTTATCAACACCACTTTTCTAAAGAAAATATAATTCAATCAGGTTTTAGTATTAAAAATGTTCCTTTATGTTAGTTGTTAGAATCCTTGCTGAAGTGTAACAGTTAACAGAGGATCATAAAAACTATAAACCGACTATAATTGAGATTTAGATTAGAGGATAATAATAGCAAGCTCATAACATAGTTCAAGGAATAGATAGGAGACAGATGGCTGCGGATGGGCTCATATACAGACTGAGAAACAACATCATCCCGAAGAAAGCGACTGCATGGGTGCCGCAACAAAGAAGAAAACGAGGTCATCCAAGAAAAACATAATACCAGAGAATGCAAGACTCCATGGAAGACTGACAAATATATGAGGGAAAGTGGATTGGTCAAATCAAATAATAATAATAATAATCTACTCTACCCATGTCCTGTTGCCAGGCCCCGAAAGCAGTGCTTGTGTGGGGTGGGAGGAAGGGGCTATTATTATTAAGCGGGCCCGCTTGCGTCTGCAGCCGACTTAGAGATGGAATAGCACAACTCTCATATTCATGTTACAGCCAAGGAAAACTGCAGAAAACCTTGGCCAGAAGTTGCCGGCACCGGGAATTGAAACCCGGCCCGCTGAGTAGGAGCCTAGCATGCTAGACGCTACACTACCGGGGCTATATATGGGGCTATATATAATGGGAACGAATACTGAACACTATAGAAGAGCCAAATACAAATACGGGTTATACAACTGCAGAAGAAGACGAATCCTTTATGAATTGTCTAATATTAATAATACAACTGATATGTGTTTCAAATAGATGCGAGGTTGTTCGAAATTGGTGAAATAGATATCGGGTGGATTGCGTATCAAAATCGTTTAGTTACTCCCAAAAATGACGTTCACGTTAAAACTTTAAACCATTAGCCTTATTAGAGAGTTTTTGAGCACTATACGCTAGAGTACATTAGAGAGTTTTTGAGCACCGTACGCTAAGAGTACGGTAACGCTAACACTAACGTCTTTGCCAAGCAAAACAATATGTTGCTTAGCAACGCAGTATGTTGCCTAGCAAAGACGTTACCGTTAGCGTTAATAGAGAGTTTTTGAGCACTATACGCTAGAGCACGCTAACGCAACATACTACTTTGCTAAGCAACATATTGTTTTGCTTAGCAAAGACGTTACTGTTAGCGTTACCGTACTCTTAGCGTACGGTGCTCAAAAAATCTCTATTGTGTATATTCAGATTTTACGGTACGCCATTATCCGAAAACACGCAATACTAAAAATTCTTAACTTGTAGATTCATTGATTTGTAAAAGATAACGACCGTCGGTAACTCAATTGATGTTACCATTAGGAAATATCCCTCGAGCAAGCTCTCGGGAAATTTTCATGGCAACATCAATTTTGAATAGAAATCGTGAAAAGTATATTCGAATATACGAAAGCGCTCTTATGATATTACCACCGAATATATAGGTACGATTGGATCAATGATTTCAAGTTTGAACTTAATTTTTTCCATAAAGTAAACGATAACGACTGTCGTTAAATAAACGATTGTCATAAGTAATAGATTCGATTATATTTTAGGTCACCAAAAGCTGTCACTTCAAATATTTTTTCCATCAATGAATAATACGACATACTACAACACAACCCCAAGGTAAGAAAAATGGCACGATTCTGATTTGTTTGTCGGTGGTCATTGCTGAAATATTCTATAATTCGGTAAAACATAGTAGGTAAGTATAATATACTCTTTCTCGTGGAAACTAAATTACTTCTTTTTATTTTATTTTCACATATGATTTAGTTTATTAAAAGTGAATTCATTTAATAAACTAAATCATATGTGAAAATAAAATAAAAAGAAGTAATTTAGTTTCCACATTGACGGAGGATCAATTTAAATTAATAATAATGAATCCTCAAGCATAATTATTCAATAGAAATGAACTATGTTCATTTTTTAATCCATTTTATTTTAATTTCAAATTTGGACGCTTAAACAAATAAGCTGGAATAATATATTTTACTTAATATGTAGAAATAATTTTTAATTTTTTAATTTGAAATATGTACTGAAGAAGACTCCTAAGGAGTCGAAATATATTTACTATAATTATTTTCTTTTTGTGGCTGCATTTCACCTAAAAAAATTTTAATTAAATTTAAACAGCCGTATTTTTAATAAATTAAAACCTATATTAAAGTACCTACTATGATTTAGAAAGAAAGTAAAATTCCTATTTTTTTTGCTGCGGGTACGTGCTCCTGTGCACCAGCCTCCACTGTGTTTAACCTTGTTGTTTACTTGTCACAGTCTTTCCTGTAAATTAGATCCTATTTTACGTCATGTTTTTTATATCATCGGACCATTTAATTTGACTTTTGAGGCAATCCTTTTGTTATTTTTTCTTTATGGACGCATTTTATTTACTATCCGTATGCAATTTTTCATTTCAAGATAGCCAATCTTTCCCTTATGTGTACCAGTTTGAATTAACTCATATCCATGTATATTTTCTAATATGAAACATTTATCCATCCATTGCTGTCTGGATTTTTATAAACTATTTCATGTTTTTATTATTAGATATGGTTCAAATTCTTTGTTGTATTATACCTATCCCAGTTTATAAAATCCCAGAAACTGTGGTTTAGATATTAAAAAAGTAAAACCGCCTTTCCATAAAAAGTTTAGAAAAGCCTAGTTTCGTAACAGTTTATAAATTTTTTTTTAACAGAAGTGAAAATAACCAAATCAACCAAATGTCCTTGAATTGTAATAAACAGAACTTTAGAAAAGGACACTTCCATAAATTTAAATGGCAATCAGATACTGTTAATTTAAACTTATTACAGCTATTGAAAATTTATAAAAATTTCTTCCTGTATGTCGTGAAATGTAGGCACCAATTTTCTTTAATGCTTTACACACCCAACAAATTCCTCAATTATCTATAACTCGGTAGGAGGTTTCATGTATCAAACAAACAAGAGTCCGGTAGTTTTTGCCCGACAGTTGGTATTAAAAGGCAAATACTGAGGCATGTTCACATGGTCGAGTTCGCGGGGTCACGTACTGGACAAGAACGTGACAGATCCCGATCCATATTAGATTACTGACTCTCACAGGCCCCTTTAGGCAGACATACGGAACGGATGCATGCTCACCTTTCTATTTGATTATTAGCAGATTTGTTTGTGCAAATGTAATTTTCAGTTTATCTTTCACACAAGTTTCGGACTCTCCAACATGAAAGCCGAATATGTTGCTGGATTTTAGGAAACCGACACTCAGACGTGACACAACAGCACAGTTGTGTTATTACTGTTTTCTGTAGAATTAATTAGTTGTTGTATGTGTTTCACTCTGATTTACCTATCACAGCGGTTCACAGAAAATCAGTCTAACTTTGTGATTACAAACGAAGCATAAGTTCATACAATATTTATGTAAAAAATTGTTTACGATTTTCAGTCCATTATACATTTCTTATTGACGGATTAGATTATTAGATCATGCTAATTTCTTTTAAATCTACTTAACGATTGCCGAAATAACAAAAAGAAAGCGGTGTACTACGTTTTGATTTGTTTAAACTTTTTTTTAAGATACAGTCGCCATTTTTTTTCATTCATATTATCAACTGTTACTATTCAAATCGCCTAGTATTAGACATTGTAAAATGTATTATTCCACAAGCTGCTGATTAAACCATTTTTTTAAATGCATCGACTGCGTCTTCCAGTTACACAAAAAGTGGTTCTTGAAAGGGGATGCCCGGACAATCATCGAAAGAAATGCTAATCACGGCGCAGTTGTCGCGCACTTCGCTCATTTATCGATTTCGACGTGACAACTCATTGCAGTTTTTTAGTTTTACTCGGAGAATTGCTTTCGATTGCTTTTTTCAATTTGTGTATGTTTAGAAGATTGAACTGAAAAGGAACGCCATAAAAGAGACATCTGCTGAAATTTACTACTCCGTCAATCGAAGTAAGAAAAATTGCAAATATTTTGTAGCTCCTATGTGCTGTCATTGGACTATGATCCTGATTACAAAACGACGACACTGCACGGTGCTCGAGGGCCCAAATAATAAGAGAGCATAGCTTATTCTAGTATTGTCTTTTTTAAATCAATAATTAAGGGCTTTTATATCATTGCTTTTTTTAATGGTGCTCAACCAAACTGTGAATATATTACTCTCACAGTTTCAGGCCTGAATCAGTGGTGCCCCGTGCCAAATATTTGTGGGTGTTCTGCATTTTACGACCTTAGGCAGCGATTGTATGGATTCCCGGCAGACTTCTACCAGAAATATTTATTTGACTGATTGTCACATGCTTAAATATTTAAACATACAGTTCAACAGAATTTGGATAGCTCGCGAATTACGCAAACGAGCAGGAGAGAAGTGTTTAAACAGCCAGGCTACATAGCCGGAAGCTGTATTCTTTTCTTTACCACACTGCTCATTTGCGACCCAAAGGCTATCCAATTTTTGCTGAACTATACCCACTTTTCACGCGCGCTCGTTTGAAACCAAAAACACAATCTGCAACTTGAATAATCTGATAATATCAATATGATGGGTTTATGTAGGTAGGTGGTTCTGCAGTTTTGCAGCAGTTAAGGGTAAGCTGTCACATCTAAATGTGATTTTCGTATTATTTTTGCAATTGGTATGTGTATCAGTAGCTAGATACTGATACTATACGAAACATTTCAGTTGCATTGTGTTTATTATCAAAACGCTCTTCAAATAATGCAAACATGACAATTGCAGTTAATACGAAACAAACTTGTAGTAGTAGTAGTAGAGTGCATTACGTTGAGATAACAAATGTTAAAAAGTGAAATCTAATTTCCACTGTAGGTACTTCCATCACGAAAAATCGTTAAACCAAATTGTTCCCTTTTCTATGATATATGATTGATGTTTCTGAACCCCGGAATGAAATTTAGTCTACTTACAGATTTCATCAAAATAAAATCGTAGTATAAATCCTACTATTACATTTGGATTAAAGACATTTGTATGTTAATGGAGAAAAATATATAATTATATATTAATATTCCAGTTAGGATGATTGTTCTAAAATATCTCGTTTCTTCTATAATTTGTAAGAACCACGTCCTGTAAAGTGCACAGAGATATTATCAGGAATACTTTTGAAGGTTCAGTGCACCTGGCGTACGTTTTATGTTATACTCTGCTCGACTTCCTTTACATTATTTTATTTATATAAAATGTAAAGTTTTCGTTGCGTTTTGCATGATGATGTTTAATATTGTTTTCACAATTGGAACGTATTACTATATCTACCAGTAGTTTTCATTCTAAATTAATTAGTCTTAAAAGCACACAAATGTAAAACCATGGTCAAAAAGTTTTGAACCTTAATTTTACTAAAGTAGTACTAGAAAGTAATCACACAATTATGTTAAAAGAAGAATTGATGATACCGGATGTTACTGATGACATTGAATAAAAGTATCGCAAGTAAATGTATGTTGCAATTGTTGCAATATCTTACTGGCAAATTAATTATATAGAGTGTTTCATAAAATGTGGGAAGTACTTGGGAGATGTGTGTAGAACGTAAAAATTTAGAAAAATATTTATATACATGTTCTAAAACTCATCGTTATTGAGTTACAGCCATGTGTTTCAAAAAAACTTCATCATTTTTTATTGTTGTCAGGCTTTAATGTAAAATTTTAATTCCTAATTAAACATGAGTTACAACAAATGTCCAAAGTGTCCACCTGGTGTTTGAATGCAGGACTGTAACCGTCTCATTGTAGAATTCCGCAAACGTGTGATATTCTTGGAGTGCAGGGTCGCGCTAGGCGTTCTAATTTGTTGGAACCCTAGATTCATCCGTTGATAAAGCTTTTCACTTTTCAGTATCGTCTATAGCAATAACCATAGTAACTTTATTGTTAAGAAATTTTTATTTAAAATACAGAATTGAAATTTGAATTTGGTTAGTTATTGTCGAACGCAATGTGAGCTGCCACTCAATAATGAGGCGTTTTACAGAATGTTCGTGTTGCGTTCGTATAGTACACATTGCCTACTCAAAGACTTCTACACAATTCTTCAATCCAAGATGCCGAAATTAAACTATATAAGTATTTACTAAAGTAGTACTCATGGAAAGTAATATAGTAAACTAAAATATCGAGGGCTCAGATCATAGGGGCGTATCAACAAAATTTCTAAAATTGGGATTATGGGTCGTTTAGCCTCTGTATCTAGCTGGATGTTTGAATAAACGGGCGTATGATTTGTATGGCTAGATTTATCTGAAAAAATTCATCGGATCATAAAGACGTAAACTTCTAGTTTTTGTAAATTTTCTAAAGTTTTCTCAATAATTATATTTAGTATTTAGGTATTTTGGAAATATTTTTATGTTATTTCATTAAATTGTTTACTGTAATAAAATGTTAATTTTTGGTGATACGCCCTTGATATTTAATAACCAACAGCCATCAGAACGCTGTTAAATTATTTAGATAAACTCCATCTAAAAATTTAAACAAATATTGCAGAAAATGCAGCAATTTTCGAACTTTTTTATCGTTTCCTGTAATGCTTTTCTTTGGCTCTAATGCCTCTTTGATGTTATGTCCTCCATATGTAAAATGAAAGGAACTGTTTGTAATATGTTTACGAGAGGAGGACCTAAGCAACGAACATTTATGAAATTGAAAAAAAGACAACTATTTCAATTGGCAACGAAGAGTTCGGTAGTTTCAATTATGTAAAAAAGTAGAGCTCCATGAATAATATTGCTGTATAGCGAATGTAGCAACATATACCTACTTAGATAAAGAAACTATAGGAAAAAATATCCCGTGATAAAAATATTCCAAAGGAAGAAAAATAATAAAGAATACTCCAACGCAATTAAATATAGATTTTGAAAGAAGTGCTATTCAGGCAGTGAAGGCAGTATTTGAAGAAGAATTGATCTGGCTGTTTCTATGTACATAGAGAGGACGAACGAAGAAGTTTTGAAAACATTCTGCGGAATGATGGATGCTTTGCCCTTCTTGCCACTCGAAGACGTGCCTAGGGAATGGACTACTTAAAGGAAATTGTTGACTGAAGAGCTTCTGAACTATTTTGATAGTAGGTAGTACATACGTTTCTGGCACTTATAGAAGGATTGGAAATGACAATGATGTTATACGTTTTCGCAACATTCCTGCAATGTTTCCACCTAAAACTTGGAATGTTCATCTAACGGCATTAGAAGACGGGGAGGGGAGCCTACCAACAACTCGACGGAATGTTCGAATGACCATTTTTTTAAATTTGATGGGTCACCGTTTGGTTATCATTATCAATCAATAAAATGAGACAGAAACGTGCCTCTGACAGAACAAAGAAGACTTCATGAAGCACTACAAATCCAGTTAAAGGGTCTTTGTGAGGAGTATGTTGCGGGTACCAGAGACTTTTCTAAATCCTCTAAGTCATAATACAAGATCTGTAGAAATTTTCGAACCTTTTAATGTAGTTATAAATATTAAGTTTTTGAAGTGGACATTATATTTTTATATTTTTTCTGATTTATAGCACTCAACAATTATTTTTGTTTCTCCCATATTTTTAATCTTTTAACGAGGACTTTACCTTTCGAAGGAATCGTAAAATGGCGTTCCTAGTGTTCAACCACCGTAAGTGCTACTTACGATATTTTGTGGACTATTTGTTTATTATTCAATATAATATTTGTAACTATACGTGTATTTACATTTGTTCTTATGGTTTTTAATCAATCGAAATTTTACCTATATTTTTCTAAATCCAAAACGATGTCGGCGTGGGTGAGTGAAACGTTAGAGCGTCTTTGGATTTCATGGTCGTGAGTTTAAACCTAAATTGTGGTCGTCAAGTTTGTATAAATTCGGAATAAATCTTAGGAATGTTTTTTTCTAGACCGAAAGTGAATCTGTGGGACTCGTAGCAATATTCTGCTCGACTCCCTTCTGGCGATTGCGTTTACAATTCCTCCAGGGAGGTTTCTTTTTGATGAATCAGTTAAGTCGTAGAGCATGTGGAAAGGTCCGGTGAACTCAAGATTTGTATAGCAACGCTGCTTTACATACCTCAGCGTGAACTATGTTACACTTTTACAATTTATTCATGAATCTATGTTTATCTATCCCCTTTAAAATAGGACTCCTTTTTCACTTTTCGCCTTTATTGGTAGTCTGTCTATATCTATGTTAGTCAATGCCAATGTTCCAATTAAAAGTGCAAAAATTTCTTTAATTACACCATATTTCGAAGTAGTTTCTTTTATTCGGACGCAGAAGACATTTATAATACTTAAGACCCATGTATTTAGAATTTTTTATTAAATCAAATCAAAGTTGTACATGTACGAAAGAAAATTACCATTCAAATTTGGATGTTTAATAGAATAATGGTGCGGGGCACGAACTCAATTAAGAATTTGATACTTACTTGTTTTGATACCCTGTATTCTTGTATTTGATTAAGAATAGCAAGAAGGGCGTACTTCTATATCAGATTTCCATTATGAAGTTTATTATTGTCTTCACTCTCCCTCGTATGTCGTCAGTTATTGTAAACAATAATAATGTAGCAGAAATGAGTTTTATTTATAATGAAAATGTTATGAATCTTATTAAAATTTTGGAGTTATTTAGCTACCCTTACTTTAATTCTAGTGTGAACTGATAAACACGAATGAACACAAGCTCAAGTTGTAACAATGAGTAACAAGATTATTGTTTTCATTAACAAGTCAACCTGTTGTGGTACAGTAAATAGATTACTTGTCATGCCTCCAATATCTCAGTATACATATAGACATATTTGTTACGACCTCAAGGCGTATGAGCTCCAATTTAAACGTGGAAATACTTTTTAAGCGCCTGCTAAGTGGAGAATAATTTATCATCCGTGTATTGTTGTACGGTTCCTACTAATTCGCTGGAAGTCAAAATATCCATTCAAATATCAACAAAATACAATAGATAACTAACTACTAAAGCTATACTTTTATGGAAACTGAAGTATGATTCATTACTCCTACCCGTAAAAAGTTTTTTAAACTCTTGTATATCTTTATGAAATAAAATGAACACTAAGGATTCTTCATAGCCTAAGGACTGAATGGGTGTAGTAAATGTGCGAATGCACGGTCGGTGCAGAATAATATATGGTGTGGGTGAACCATTGAATTAAAATATTGTAGAAATTGTTAATGGTCTGGTGAATATGATTTTACACCATTACCATACTATTTAGCGTTTTTTGATTAGTTTTAGTTACTTTGAACCAATATAAAGTTACAACATTGTTAGGTAATTGTAAGCCCTATACAAACAAGCTTGTGATTGTGAACAACATAAACTCGGTGAAATGTGTTACTGCTTCTGCCAGTTGCGAATTAGTATGTGATGCTTTGTAATTAAGAACAAGCCGTATTTTGCGTGGAATGATTTATGATTATAACATTGGAACTGTAAACATTTCATTCCAATTATTTTATTTAATGTATTGTTTCGAAAATTTACAGATTAGTTTGAAAAAATTCGTTTTTTGGTCGAATTCTTTTAGAAAATTTTCCCATGTAAGCATAAATGTTTCATTTTAAAAACTCACCTGCGCAAATATATTTAATATTGCAACTTGGAGTCGTTAGAATATTTTAGGGCTTTTCAAAAAATTAAGAGTTCATCCGAATTGCTCGCTTATTTTCATGAAATCTTGAACATAGGAGCAATATCCTATAGCAGAAGAATTTGCATTTGGTTTTGTATTCCATTGGAAAAATAGATCGCTGTAATTTGTTTAAAACTAGTTGCATGGAAATAAATTCTTTCTGGAATCTTCCATTTGGATCAGTGGTTTATCAATTTCTGTTTCTGAAAAAGTCTTGTTTTACCTCTGCAAACTCGTTTTGGACGTAATCAATATTCCCGTGAATGTGGACGTATGGATGGTTTATGAGTTGACCCAACTGCAATTTCGAGTTCTTCCCAGAAGCTTGTAGTAATATTTGAAGATGCAAAGAATCCAGAAAGACCTCCCGTGACAGAAGATATTTCAATGGTTAAGTTTTATATGAAACACTGGAGACAGGCTGAAAGAATAATTTAAACAGTGGCTTCATAAAATATTCTGATGGATAGGGATACTGCTATAACTACAGATTTTTGATATGATACAGATTTCTGAGACAGTGTATTAAATTTGTCGGCTGCAAAGCACAGCACCTACTGTTAGTACCTATAGTCGGGGCACGCTAAAGGTGCATCTACGTCATCAATTTTTTAATGGCGTCCATGACGTCATGAATTACTCTGTTTATATTTATTTATTGTTTCTCAAAACGTCGTTTGCATTAATGTGTTTTTCAAACTGTCAGAGTGACATTTGAGCAATATAAACACAATAGAAAAAAACAACAATGATCATGTGCTTGAATGGCAACTTATAGGACCAAAAAAATACTAATTAGTAAACGTTTTTATTTTTTGCAGGAATAATATGAATACAACTAATTAATAAAAATAATAACTGTAAAATAACATTTTATGGGCTTATAAAAAGCATACTTTTAATACGTAATTCGCAAAAAAAATTACAGTTTTATACGGTTTCAAGATTGGTACCACAAAATTACCAAAAAATGCGATTGATGACGTAGATGCACCTTTAGCGTGCCCCGACTATAGTAAGTTTTTAGGGACGTCAGTAAAGAATATACCCAGATAAAAACTTGTTCCTCTACTTATTTAGATCCTGTATCGCCGGCGGACAAGAATTATTTTTGGATATTGCTATCTAATCTATTACCAAAAGTTTGGCCAATGTTTAAACATGACTTGCTATGTGACCGGGCATTTCTGAAAGGTTGTCTCTGTGTCTGTGTAAAACGGGAAGTCGATCTTTATCCACGTGCTGCATCGAAATTTTAAATCCATAGTCAGTATTTTCCCACAATCTTACTCGTTCTTTTGAAATTTCATGAGATCACGCTATTTGATGCTTCTAATGTGCAAGCTACATCCGCTTAATGATCACCCCTTTACTGCACAAACGCAGCTAAATTTATCGGATAGTTGTTTATTTAATTGCTGTGAATGTTTTGATGTCTACACCTGAAATAGAAAATAATAAAATATAATATCGGATAAGCTTCCTAACAGATTATTCAAATTAATGTCATAATCACGACCTTGTTGTATATGCGCCACTGACTTGTCGCTGTGAAGGTTGTGAAACAATTAACATGTATTATTAAAAAATACAACAAATATTATAAAATGAACAATATTGAAATTAATCCATAAAATAATCCATCAATTCAATTTATTATAAACAAGAAAAATGTTTTTATACTTACTGCATTATGTTATGTATGTAGCTATTAAATTGTTGTTTTCGCTGCGCTTGAAGGTATATTGGAATTAGAAGAATGCTATCTATAGTGGTACAAAAAGCTAACATAGCGGCTAACAACAAGTTAACTGCCGTATCTCGAGGTTTTACAAAAAAATTTCTTCAGTATAGCTACCTATACATTCAGTATAAAATGTTACACTAAATTGCAATTACAGTCATACATATGAAAGAAACTACAAAAAAAATTGCAATTTCAATTTTTTAATGTTATTTATTAAGCTTTTGTTAGAAAAAGGGCAAGAAACGGTAAAAGTATCAAAATATATTGTAAAATACAGATAATTATTAAGTAAGATACATCCAAGCTCACAAACGTAACTGAACTAAACTGTTTAGCGTCTTAAAACATATGCGTCGCTGCTTAGTCAGGATGTTATGTCTATCCCTTTACGGCTAACTGGAATCGTACGTGACCCGCCAGCACCGTCCGCGCCAACACTCGGCCATCCTGACTTGAAGGTCTGTCCTCAGACCGACTTATTCGTGTAACGAATTGTAACATACAAAACCATACCAGTAATATAATTAGTGATCGTGACTCGTAATACTTAGCTTCGAGTTTCGTCAACCATTGCTCGTGTTTCGTTATATGGCAACGTTTGCCCGTATTCGTTATATGGCAACGTTTGCCCGTATTCGTTGTATGGCAACGTTTGCCCGTATTCGTTATATGGCAACGTTTGCCCGTAATCGTTATATGGCAACGTTTGCCCGTATTCGTTGTATGGCAACGTTTGCCCGTATTCGTTATATGGCAACGTTTGCCCGTATTCGTTATATGGCAACGTTTGCCCGTATTCGTTGTATGGCAACGTTTGCCCGTATTCGTTGTATGGCAACGTTTGCCCGTAATCGTTATATGGCAACGTTTGCCCGTATTCGTTGTATGGCAACGTTTGCCCGTATTCGTTATATGGCAACGTTTGCCCGTATTCGTTGTATGGCAACGTTTGCCCGTATTCGTTATATGGCAACGTTTGCCCGTATTCGTTATATGGCAACGTTTGCCCGTATTCGTTGTATGGCAACGTTTGCCCGTATTCGTTGTATGGCAACGTTTGCCCGTAATCGTTATATGGCAACGTTTGCCCGTATTCGTTGTATGGCAACGTTTGCCCGTATTCGTTATATGGCAACGGTTGCCCGTATTCGTTATTATGGCAACGTTTGCCCGTATTCGTTATATGGCAACGTTTGCCCGTATTCGTTATATGGCAACGTTTGCCCGTATTCGTTATATGGCAACGTTTGCCCGTATTCGTTGTATGGCAACGTTTGCCCGTAACTTACCCGTTATCGTCTTGGACTGTGATCCAGTTCTTGGGGTGGTCGGCTGCAATCACCGTTCGTAATCGTTTGGACCCGTCACGCAGGTCTTCGACTTCGTATCTATCGTTGATGAGCTGTTTCGTGACTCGGAATGGACCTTTGGTGAGGCCTACCAGCATTAAATCGTCCAGTGGGCCTGGAACTTGGCCCAGGGGTATCGGTTCCAGCAGGCATGCTACCCATTGTGTTAAGATAAGCATAAAGGATGTTAGGATCCGTATGTTGCGCAGATCTAATAGTTCGGGATATGCTCTCATCGGTTATTCCCCCTATTACAGCATCTACTAAATATGCGTCCGGTATTGTCAAATGGAATTGTTCGATCATGCAGCGTTTCACTTCGTTCCATGATGCATCGTAGTTGGTTTGCTCGTCGTACCATTGTCGTGCATTACCTTTCAAACGGCAGGAAATAAGGCGCATAATTGCATCATCGTCCCATTCGTAAAGTTCAGCCAAACTGTCCACTCGTTTCACCCAATTTTCGATAAGCGAATCATCCTTGGATGGGTCAAATACGGGGATGAGAAATTCATCACCAGTGTGCGTAAGCGATCGACTCGGCTTGCGTTTTAAACTGTTGATTTCTTGCTTTAATCGTTTTAATTCGCGTTTCATTCTTCCGTCATCACTTGAAGAACTGCTGGAAGATTCACTACTCGTTGATCGGTTTCGTCGTCGTGTTTTTCCCGCACTCTTTTCACTTGAACGTTCCATTGTGGCAAAAACAATTAAATTTTAACTTTTAAGTCTTATAAAAAAACGTAACCGCACGGCACTGTCCTCTATCCCACTTCTGACTGTTAGAAAAAGGGCAAGAAACGGTAAAAGTATCAAAATATATTGTAAAATACAGATAATTATTAAGTAAGATACATCCAAGCTCACAAACGTAACTGAACTAAACTCTTTAGCGTCTTAAAACATATGCGTCGCTGCTTAGTCAGGATGTTATGTCTATCCCTTTACGGCTAACTGGAATCGTACGTGACCCGCCAGCACCGTCCGCGCCAACACTTAATATTTTTAAGCTTTTGAAACTAGGTACAAACTGGCCCCTAAAATAGGCAACGTTTCTCTAATTTAACCAATCTTCTATCTTTTATGGTTTCCAACATACCCATAGTGGCTCAAATTAAAGTTTACACCCTGTATAATAAACATATAAAATTCTACATTAACCGGTGATCTCAAACTCTCAATATTGTCAATTTCCGCATTGGAAACCAAATAGTAAACTGGAGAAAACTTGCCAACATTCCTGCTGTTTTATAATTCAATGATGAAAACACATACACACGTGCTTTTCTGTAATTACGAGTGCTCAGATCACGTATGCGATACGAATGCCATTGTGCAGCTTCAAGATACTGTGGAATGTGCACGCACTAAATTATGGTCTCAATGAGGCTATGAAGTTATCTTTCAGCGATCGTATATGCATGATTCATTTTGCTTTTTACCTTTTACTGAATTTCTAATTAAATTACATGCAGTCTGGCGTAATTATTTCTTTATTCTTGATGCTCGTAGTTGAAGTAGATGCCTTTACTTTACTTTAAATTGAAGAAGTTTTATATCGGTATTCACTTCAAATAATTGCTCATCGGTTTTTAATATTCTAAATATTTCGGTTTTAATTTCCATACGAATACTAAAATGAATTTCAGAAATGTTAAACGAAGTTTCGCGATTATAAAATGGTGCTAGTAATAATTAGTAATGTATAGAAGTTTTAATATTATCTCTTTTAACTGTTATTTTAATGTATATCTGGAATAAGTTAAGTTTGAATTAATAACTGAATTCGTTTGTATCGCAACTGAAAATTATTTTAAGAAAATGATCTGGTTTGCATATCTTCAGTGATTTCCAATATCTAGTTAGGTATATGTATATGTTTTAAATTGAATGTCTGCTTATTTCTGCTAGTATGGTTTAAAACCGACGCTAAAGAATAAACCCCACCACACCTGGCTATCTCGCTGAATTCCTGGGGATATTCCTGGGGTGCCAATATCATCGCATATTACATGGGATCAATAATTTAAAATTTCTTTCGAAAAATAATGTTTGCATCATATATGTGACTCTACAGCTCAGCCAAGCTTACAAAGTTGAAAGGGGGCGTGTCCGGCGCTGTTATAGTTTTTCAAAGTACAGTCAAAATAAAACCATTTAGGCAGTAAATTTAAATAATTGTAAATATTTTTCATTCAAATGAATTATCTTCCTCGATTTAGCATTTATACTTAACAGATTTTAAACGTTAAAACAAAATTTCAAACGTCAATTGAACTTTTTCAGTGAATGTAGTTTTCAGTATAATTGTTTGCTATTGGTTGACGTATTGTCGCGCCTGGTCTTTCAAAATTTAGTTGACATATTTTCCGGGGCATTTGTAAGCTTGGTGGAGCTTTACATGTAGCTTAAAATCAGATGTACCTACAGTACAGATGTGCAACTGCATGTTATATACATAATTTAGTGCTACTTTAAAAATAAATATAAAAAAGGTTGTACTGGATTACATAGTAATTAATATTAATTGCATTTGCAATAACCTTGTTCTTTTAAATATTTACAAAAGGCGTGCATACATGCCCATGAACTCCACGACCGCGCGCCGTATGAATAGGAAGTAAGTATACCTATAACCAAAACATTATACATGCGCTGACGCAAACCTAATAAAAGTTGACAAGATGAAGGAAACTTGTACCTACCTACTTATTAGTATAAACCAACAGGCTTCGCTAATAAGAATGTGTAATGAGGGCACTAATGTGCATGCAGTGGTCGCCCGGAGGATGGACGCGTTGCCGGACGTGTCGACCCGTCGTGATCCCCGTGGCGGCCGCACTGTGGGCACGTCACTCAACAATATTCCTGAACGGGTCGGGCGTGCCGATTATAAATTGCCATGACACTATTACAATACATTAATTAGCTTGCTTCTAGAACTTCATCTGTGTCTTTTCATAAATTCGTCCCTGTTATTTATATATTGTAAATTGTAATAGTTAGTAATAGATATTTACGTTATAAATCCGGTAAACCAAAGTTTACAGCAGCGAGTTGAAATATTCCGGGAGCGACGAAAGAGCCGAGTCAGGAATTTCAAAACGATGTGACTATAAAAGTTTATAGTCGATTTAATACTACTGTTATTATAAATTAATTTAAAAAATACCTAACTAAATTCCCGATTTGGAATATCAACTTTATGAAAATCAAATTCCTACCTATGGACTATGGTACTATGGTAACCGTTTGTTTTGCTGATTTTATGCTTGTTTATGGAGTCTGGTAAAATGATTGTACCACCGTAAAGTACCATTTACCATAGACTACCCTAAAGTCACATTTACCGTGTAGCAGTGGCGGCTCATGGACATTTTGATAATAGACCCACTCAGCATAAAATATACCCCCCCTTTGTTAAAGAAAGCAAGAACGATTTATCTACCTAGTCCAATTATTATTTTGACGATAATTAAATTAGGTCGAGGTTTGCCTAACTATTTCGGCTGCACTCCTTCCTCGACAGTGGAATATTCTAAGGAAATGCTGCAGTGCCGTAAGTAAGTTGGGGAATAAAATATACGTTGAGATTTTTCTCTACTCATGAAACTTATGTAGATATTGTTTAATACAATTAAAACGACACAATTTTTTTTTGGAATTAATTAAATTTTTTTGCAGTGATTGAACCTGCTGGTGGTGCCATGGCACTTTGGCATTGCATAACGAGCCGCCTCTGCCGTCCAGTATAGTATATTGCGTGCCATGAACTGTAAGTGACACTTTTAAGGTCGAGGATGCACCTTAAAAGTCACTTATAGTTCGCGGTTAGTACATTATTTTTCGCAATACCTGTGAAAATCAAAGAAAAGTAATAAAAAGCGAGTTAAAATTGAATTATGACCACGACCTGTGAAAATGGCATTTATATATTTTAATAAATTAGGTAGCCTAAAACTGAACAAAACTTACAGTCGTACGTGAACTGTAAGTAAATATTACAGCCCTGCAACCGAGCCTGCAACCATGGTAACTAGTAAATGAATTGTAAGTTAGACTTAGGCCCGGTTTATTCACCTACCAGTAAAGTCCCCAGTAATTTTACTTGACAGTTTAATAAACGAATGTTCACCATCAAGTAAACTACTTGTCACCTATAAATGCATTACTGGGCAGATTAAGTTATAGGGTACTTTTTCTGCCAAGTAAAATTTAATGCTTAGTTAGTTGACAGTTGATAGTTTTCACTTTATCACATTACAAAACGTATAGCGCTATTTCCTTCTATTTACATGAAACATGACTATCTATTTAAAAATATTGGTTTCATACAAGTTGCTACTTATATGATAAAATTACTTGTCAGCAAGTGAAAAGACTGAAAATTGTTACGGGTAACCTATAAAGTTAATTGTCAAGTTGTTACTGGGGACTTTACTGGTAGGTGAATAAACCGGCCCTTTTACAGTAATAAAAATTTGTTAATAATGATCAACTTACAATGCAGGTATTGCGAAATAGTATATTAAGTATTAAGAACAGTAAGGACATTTTACCGATCGAAGACAATAGTTTGGAGGAGGGGCGCAGCGACGACTCCAATTATTGTCTGAGATCGGTAGTCCTTAACGTTCGTGATGCTTATGACGTTTTTTGCGCTACTGAATCCGGTAAAAAGAATTTTTAATAAATTAATAATTAATACAGATTCAAATGCGATAATTGTCACTTTGTCAGTCTCCACATTACGTTGCCGTATTGTCGATTGATATATTGCGTTTCTATAGCAATCTGTAAACAGTTACCGCCATTGCAGTTTTTTGTGAAAATTATTTGGAGTTCCGTGCTAAAATAGCTATTTATGATACAAGTGTGAAAAGTGCATGTTTAAGGCACGCATATGAACATTTGCAGAACGAGCGTAGCGAGTTCTGCAATTCATATAAGTGCCTTAAACGCAATTTTCACACGAATATCATACAAGATTTTTTCTCTACGAACATTCCAATATTAACTTTTTTAAATTTTGAAGTTTCCTTGAATAATAATTAATTCTATAAAATATCAAAGTGTACCTACGTCTGATTCCGAATTTGTGTAATCAAACTATCTAAGAAATTACTGTAACTAAGGTAATGAAAGTATGTTTTTCTACTGTTTGTTTATAAACAAAATTGTTTTTTTACTAAAGTTTCAACAATTTTTATTTATTGTGAGTTTATGTTTGTGGTTTCTGTGAATCAAATAATATGAACAGCAGTAATTTAGATGCCGAGAACAGTGACAGTGTTGCGTCCGATGTAGAAGAGTCTGCAAGACTGGCAATGGATGCATTATTACCTGCGAAGTCCAGAGCCCAATATGAAACTGCGTATACACGATTTGAAAAATGGTGCGATGAGAAGAGAGCGAAGCACCCCACAGAAAACGTTTTGTTGGCATATTTCCAGCAAAAATCAAAAGTTCAGAAACCGTCGTCACTCTGGAGCCAATACTCAATGTTGAGAACGATGCTATCTAAGAATAAAAACGTTGATATTAGCAGGTATAACAACCTAATTGCATTCTTAAAAAGACAATCCGAGGGATATAGAGCCAAGAAATCTAAAGTATTGACCAAAGAGAATATCGAAAACTTTTTAACAAAAGCGGATGATCAACATTTCTTGAGGATGAAGGTATGTCTAATCTTATAAAATAAATACCTAATAGTTTACTTAAAGTGATTTCTTTTCAGGTTACGCTGATTATCGGAATTGCAGGAGGATGTAGGAGAGACGAGCTAAGTCGCATGTTACATGAAGACGTCAAAGATAAAGGAGATGTTTATCAGATTGTGATACCCTGTACCAAAACAAAATGTTCTCGAGAATTTGTAATTACTTGTGGAAATGTTGAAAGAATAAACTTGCTGGAAATTATTCGCAAATACGTTCGTCTACGTCCTCCGCAAACTGACCATCGGAGATTTTTTCTTGCATACAGAAAAGGTCAATGCATCAAACAACCCGTTGGAATCAACACATTTGGTGCTATACCCAAGAATATAGCTTTGTTTCTTGGATTGCCCGATTCTTCCTGCTACACTGGACATTGTTTCCGGAGGTCGTCGGTATCGTTATTAGCAGATTCAGGAGCAGATATTTTGACGCTCAAACGTCACGGCGCTTGGAAATCATCCACCGTGGCCGAAGGGTACGTAGAAAATTCTTTAGAAAATAAGCGGAAAACAGCTATAAAAATCTTGGGGGAAAAAGAAATAACTGGTAGACAGCCACTTGAAGAAGTTGGAGATAAAATTATCATCGATAGTTCAATTTCATCCCATCAGCTGTCGTCCGGAATGAGTTTGAATAACTGCACCAACTGCATTGTAAATATATATAATAAGTGAAATGTTAATTGTTAATAAATTTGGATTTGATTATTTATCTTCTAAATTTCTTTTCGCACTAGTGCGAAATCCAAAGTTGTTTTCGCACTAGTGCGATAAACTGATGTTTTTCAAATTGAAATGACAATCGAAAAGTTTGACTTTTCGGCGGTGAGTGAGAAAAATTAATGAAAATGATTCCGAAAACGAAATAGAAGAAGCTTGGAATGTGGGGTGTTCGGTTCTCATTCCTGATAAGTCTAGAGAGACGCTACGAAGGTACCTACAATCATTTTAAAAATTGGTGTACCAAGAAAAGTACAAATATTGATGAAAAATCTTTGCTGGCGTACTTTGTTACAAGAAATGAGAAATTAAAAGCTCCAGGATTTGTTTTAACTAACATTGGAAATTGCATTCATTTTATTTAACTAAACTGACATTTGTGACTGACATTAATTTTTCAAATTACATGGCACATTCGTTTTGAGTAAATTTACTTACCGTTCTAGAACCCCAAAGTATTTTACCGACGACTTTATCCTTAGCAACTAGTAAACATAACTTACTGTCTTGGAAACAGCCGCGGTAAACAATGAAATAGAGCACAGTAGCGCAAAAAATAAATTACATACTCAAATCGTCAACTTAAACATGTATGATACAGTATGAAATAAAATATTATAAGACTTACGAAAATAATAAACGTAGGCTACACTAAAAATAAGAAAGGTTCAGTAACATAATGCAGCCCCTTAAAAATAATGAACGTTCGGTAGGTAACATTAAGAAAAAAATAAAATTTTCAGTGGGATAATAGAATCGTTTAAAAACAATAAACGTTCGCTGAGTGCAAATTTCCAGTAAAACCTGTCTTAAATTTGAAATAAATCGTTGAAAATGTAATATGAAAAGATATTATGAATGAAGAATATTCAAAGCTTCATGAAATATTTTTTTTTTAAATCAAGTTCTTTCACCGAAAGATACTAGAAGATATTAACTTCGAGGTTATGTCTTCGGTTTACGAATAAGAATATTTAAAATTTCGTGATTTTTTAGAAATTTTTAGTAATCATTTGCATATCCACAATTTTACTCAGCTATTAGACTAAAAGTGCTCGCTTTGAGTAGAAAGGTCGGTTCCGACGTCATTTATCCCCAATTGGAATTGATTTGGTTTCACATACTTGAGACGTGTAAGTTATCCACACGGATTAGTGATCACAAATATAATATTTTTTAAAGGCTGCATGGTCGTCTAATGAGTGTTCTGAAATTACCATGATCCATATTATTAAGTAGCTGTAATACCTTTTCTTTATTGTTACTGAGCGTTCTGTAACGAGCCAAACCGACCAACCGAGATTTGAACCTGGTCCTCTTGGCTGCTGAATCGCTTCTCATCCAGTTAGGTATCGTGCCCTCCTAATTATAAATTCTGAAGCTAAATGTCAAATAGCACTAGCGACACCACTTAAAGACTATGTAACGGACCTATGTACGAAAATTTGTATTGCTGCCCAGGGCTGATAAAATAGGTTCATTGTCACTGAGGATGCCGATGCATACTGTTGATTATGGGTGTTCAAGAACTATGGTGCACTATGTCAGTATTGGAAGAGCGTTGCTGCGTTGCAAATTGTGTCATGGTATGGGTACTAGAAAAACCCCGAGGACTAGTGATTAGCCATAGATCTATCTGGAAAAAAGATTAGGTAGGTACATTTGTTTTGAGTTGTTCCTGAATCAGCATATATTTTAAAGATGTGGTTGAACATAAAGTTAGCATGATGACAATAATAATAAACTTTAGAACTGTAGAATATTACAATAAAATTAAATTTAAAGAATTAACATAATATCACAGAAACAATAAAGCAAACACACACGGATAAACAGCACGAGTAAAATATAAAACTAAATCGAATCTAAGATATCTACTGAAGGCCAATTCAAATACTTACCCAAGGTATAAAAAGTTTGCTTAGCTCTTTTCTAAATTTAACAACATTTTGGATTCATTTAATTTTATTTTTACACAGTATACGTAGATCGCTGAAATTCCGGCTTAATATTCGCTATTTCTCAACTTTTTACTTATTGTAGATTTATCAATTTTAGTACCTGTCAAGATAGGTAACATCTATGATAAGTATGTACTACACGTGTCATTACATTGGCTTATAGTTTATTAAGCAACGGATCACCTGATGAATCACTCCATGGCTTAACATGATCCGAATTATAGCAATCCACAACTATAGGACCATCCTGGGAGAAATTCATAGGATTTCTTCAGCGCGCAATGTCACTGCCAGGTGGCCTACCCTATAGCATTAAATAAGAGTAAAATATCACGATAATACGATGTTTTAGATTTTGGAATAATCATACTTATAGTATTTAAGGAGGGTTTAAAGGAGTTCAATAACAACATCAACTATGACCGTGCTTTCATTTAACTTGCAGAACCACGGTCAACATCCTTTACTTCAGCTGTTTCGATTTAATTAATCGAGACATGCTATGGTGGACACGGTGTGGTGGTTGGAAACGGTTGGAAAAGGTTTTGTAGCGAGAACATAGTAGGTATAACAAACTAATATCGAAATTTTATTTTAGTTGGTCTTCAGTGTTTGCAAATGCAGGAAGTGGTTGCAACTTGCCTTTGTAACCGTAATTTACATCGGTGACTTGCATTTGCAATATTGTTAATAATAAGTTTCCAATTATTTACATATTTTAAACACATCGCAGGTAAAGTAACTGGAAATTATCACATCGGTTAATGAAAATAATTTTTAAGGAATCATTCATTGCAATTTCAAGCTTGTTTGTTGAATTTTTTCTGATTTGCTGTTTATAGTTATCGTATAAAGAAAACTGGATAACTAACTTTATTAAAAATAAACTAAGGTTATCGAAATTCAGTTTATTTTTAGTAGCAACGTTTAACCATCGTTAATAATAAATGATTTGTATCAACTAAAGCAATTAGTCTTAATTCTCGACAGTATAATTGTAGTTTCATGGGAGGTCGGCAAATTTCTTTTAGCTACTGGCTTTTTCGTTTTTTCATGTAACGTATACCTAATAGTGGTAAACTGTTTTGGGTTCACATTTATTCTCACCAATGATTGTTCTGGTCTTAATAAAAAATTTTACTATTAACCACTGATACTAAAACAAGGAAATTGAATTGAAAGAATAGATTCTTATGGAATAACTTAAAATGAACTGTATATTATTTTATGTTTGTAAGTTCTTCATTATAGTACAGATATGAAAATCATGAACAGTCGAATTTTACAGTTTTCCGTTAATAAAAACCCAACGTAATTTTTTTATTCTGTAAAAAGTCATTAGGTATTTATGTATATTACATTAAGTTATGCGTATGCAACTAACTCATTTAGCATAACCAGAGCCCATTAATGTATTTGTGAACAAAGACGGATAGTCGGGCGCAATCTGTTTGATCAGCATGTGTATCCTTTATTAACTATTGTGCAAGTTTAAGTCATTTATCTGAGGAAGATGCGTGTGTTCGAGTTATGACGGCGCCAAATATCAGTATGGGAATACAGAGACACGATTTGTTGCGATGGAAGAATCTCCCATAGTTGATCATTTCACGATAGGTTGGTGGTCTCATATTTCAGAATGGTTAGACATGATGGGTCACCTAAACGTTCATATTGATGATATATTTTTTACAAGTAAACCAAGAATAGTATAGTAGACAATTACCATTTGTTTTTGTTGCATAAGTACAAAAAGAAATATTGTACTTTAAATAGTTTTAGTTGTAGTTCTTGTTCTTTGATAGATTTACATAACTAGCCAACATGTATAAACAATTTTTTAATATTGAAAGTAAGCTGCGCACATGTTGCGAATAGTGGAGGTCTGGTTAATCATATCGGAAAAACAATACAGAATTTTAATGTCGGAATTTAATTTTGCAAAAGTACTGTTACGGTAGGAACATTCTTTAATCTTAAAATACACCGACTAAATGTTTATAATCCAACAGGAAAACAAGTTCGTTTAGATTTGCTTGCAAACCAAAATTAAGGAAATTGCAGAGGAAGTAATTAATAGTTATTATTAGATACTTATATTCATATTATTTATCGGTATAATGATGTTTCCTAAACATATATAATGTTATTATACTAGTGTACTATAAGTAAACCTTTAAAGCACGATGTGAATCGGAGTGCTTTCAACATCGCTAGTGTTTTACAGGCACTTATACACGTGTGTCATAGTACGATATTTTTTATTATACCTGTATCCATACTGTATAATAATCTGGAAATCAGTATTTTGGTTTTGATTGATTTTATAAAATAGTCAATCATTTGACCCTCTGCCCTAATATTGTTTACATGGAAATTGATTAGCATTTTTGTTATTTGTGTTGCTATAGACATTGGTGCTTTTTCAGTTTGTTGTTTGTTAGTATTGTTAGCAACTACTTATAAATAAAAAAGTTTATGAAGTCGTTGTTGCTTAGCAACCGACATTGAGGTACGACGTATTTTAATGTTGTGTTCTTGCACACTTTTTGGTTTGATTAATAAGGATTAGGTATAATGCACGTATAATAAAAATAACTTTAGATGGGGGAAACACATTAAATGCAAGGTTGCGCATTAGTAACCGATGAATAACAGTAAACAACGGAGCATCTTCAGGATTAAGAAATTATTAAAAAATTATTCTTCTTCTAGAAAACTGTAGGTGTGAACTGGTTTTATTGCAATCACGTGTTATACAGTGTGTCCACAGAGTTATTCTCAATATGGGGATTGGTTAAACGGAATGAAATATTCCTACGGTAAAGTTATACCAAACCCTATAAATATACTATGGATATTTAACGTAGTTCTGGAATTGTAGCAAAAAAAGTGTATTTTTACTTTTTCATTTTTTCTACTTATAACTCATTTATTTTACGCCGTTAATTCGGCGGCGCGAATACGAGCTCCACCTACTGCGCATGCCCGGGGACTTTTCCATTATGAAAGTTTTAAACATTTTCATATTTTAAATTGATTTTTAAATAATTTGCAAGTTGAATATGACCAATAAAAAATACTAAAGTAAAGTTCTAATTGTTCTCTAAGTCCGAGTGATTCATTAATAATATTATTATCATTAGATTTGGGAGTAGGCAACCAATCGTACAGCACCTCTGTCCCTATAATCTCAGGAAGTTTTGTGTCTGAATTATATCTACGTCTGCCGTGGAGCTAGCAACGGCATTTATTTTAAGAGGAAGTAGAATTTATTTAAATATCGGCAGTTTATTTATAGGGTTTGATACAACTTTACCTAAGGGTAAATTAACAAAATCTGTAACTATCGTAATTAGGGAACGGAGAAGAAAATTCATATTATAAATATTAGGGCAACTTTACAGTACTAACGAGTGTTAACAGTTTAGTCATTAGTGTTTTATTAAACTGTTTCATATCTGCTTGAGAGTGAATTTACACACTGATATGGAATAATAAGCAAAATTTCATCTAGGAAGAGAGTTTGACCGTATAAACCATACAGCGATGACTGTCTTCTATAGTATATGCCTTAGGTGGGAGGTACTTTTATTGTCGTCTTGCTGTAGTAAATCATTCTATCACTGCATCATTAATTTTCATACTACGTTTGATTCCTTTGCGATTTTATCACCTTGTAGGTTTTGATGGTATATTGCAGACAGTCTACAGATTTTTTAAAAGAAATAATTGGTACTCGCAGGTCTTTACGAAAGTTTGGGGTTGTGGCATTACAGGGAGCCTTCGATTTTACTTTCAGTAGGTACTCTTACTTTTCAACTCCAATCGATTTTTTTATTTGATTTCTTTATATACAAACCCATAAGGGGAGATAGTGTGACCATTTGAGTTAAACTATATTATCGTAATTTATACATACAAATATTATTATACATAGGTAGATAATTGAGCTTTGCGGTTCAAGAATCACTAAATTTAGCAGTTTCAAATTTAACTGGTGATATATTCCGTCTGTGGCTTTTTTTCTGGATAAGTTTCTGACTAAGGTGTAGACCAACATATTTAGTTCAGTTTGAATGTGTATTAGCCTAGATCTATTGGCATGCTATTTATGGAGATCTTGTGTTCAAACAATTATGGAGTTGTTTTGATATTTTATTAGGCTCTAGAAGACGGTATCATCTACGAATATAACAATTATACTGTTTATTGCTGATGGCACGTCTTTGATATAAATCACTAAAATCAGACAAGAGTTCCAGCACGAATATCTCACACTCTCAAAAACAATTTGTTGGTATAGCCTCAACAAATGCGAATTTGTTGGGTTAACACAAAAATATGTTGCCATGTTATTATTATTTCCTGCCACAAATTCATTTTGCTCAGACAATAAATTATTATTTGTACGTGCAACTTGTTTTATTAAGTTGTATTTGTTGTGATAACAAAGACTTTCGGTGAGGCTATACCAACAAATTATTTGTTGGGGGAACAAGTTTTTCAGTTTCCAGGTTTTCATGACAGTTGGAAAAAGTAGAATTATATTTTACTATTTAGTATGACTATACCTACTATCGTTATGAGAGTTAAGACGAAAATTTTCTTTGACATTAAGGAAAACTGTTCCTTATTGTTTTCTTCAAGATTATTTGCAATTTGGTTACTCCGCTGTACACTGTACAACAGTATGCTGCTTAAGGAATCTAAATTGATGCTTAAGATTAAAACAAAAAAAAAATTATATCGGTCCAGCCATTTCGACATATTGACTAGTGTCTGCAGTAGGATATGAATGACTGAATTATGCAGCAAAGCAGGCAAAGTTATAAACAGAACATCGAAATTCCTAAATTGAATGAGAAATGATATTTTACCGTAAACATCTAAAAAGAAATTAAAAACCAATTTAAAAGTAGCATGCATTAATTCCACAGTACTACGTATAATCAAATCAGCATAAGACCGAGTTGAAGCCGTATGGCTTCGGCCGAGTTGTATAAAAGATTTCAGTCTGGGTACAGCTGAACCACGATCAATTGTCATATAGTAAAGTAGATTATTTTTAGTCGCTTGTAGGAATGAAGTATACACATACCCCATTTTATTCTTTACTTTCTCTTTATAGTATAAACTCCAACATGTACAATAGAAATGTATGTCTAGATTTTTTCTTTACGTCACGGCGACATCGGTTAAGTTGGTCTTGTACGGTGGCGAACGAAGCATGTGATTGACAGAAAGTTGCTGTTGGGATAGCGACTCGGGTTCCCTACCACAGCGGTTCCCAACATGTTCTGATTTTATGACCAATATTTTTATTAATATTCAAATTGATAGCTTAAAACTGTTTTGGTATCACTGGTGCAAAACAGTAGAAGATCTCAAATTACAGCGAGCCGAGCTAACTTACTTCATACCACAGTCTGGACTTTGGACCCGCCAAATAATAGTCCATTCTACTATAGATTGTTCTTAAAAATCATATTCATGACATTTGATCGTGGAACTGGAAGTCAAGTCTTTTTATACAACTGGGCCGGTTTTATAAAACCTGGTTGACCGACGACGACGGTTGACTCAATCGGGATCAATTGTCATGCATACGATTCTTAAAAACATATCCATGGCAATTGATCGTGGTTGAGCCAACTGTCTGTCAACCAGACTATAAAACCGGCCCTAAATATATGAACTATATAAACCAACACATAAAAGATGTGCTATTAATATATTTCTGATTTTTATTTGGTTATCACATTTTTTTCTGAACTTACCAGTGAAATAAATTTTTATATTAATCAACTGAATTTTCCATTTGACATATTTAACGTGACGGGGGTTTTCTGAATGTATTATTGATACCGTCCATGCGCTGTATTTTGGTCGTTCTATTCATACCATTACCATTCTAGTGGGTTTAAATGGCGACCACGGATATAATTATGTAAAGATTCGTTACAATGCAATTCTCCTATGCTGTACTTTGAAAGTTCGCACTCGATATAATTTCGTAAAATACGTGCAATACAGCAGTGACTTATAAAACAAAATCAGTTAATTCGGGAAAGTAGTTACTTTTTATTTTAATAAACTTTTAATTAAACCAAATATGGGTTTTAAATTACAACCAAGAAGAAATTTTTGGCGAGTTTTGTATACTTTACAACTGATAAACATTTCATCAAAATAAATTCATGCATGCAGTTTGAGTTTAAGGCACTATTTTATCTCACTTTTTTACTTCTGGAAATTTTGTATTAAGAAAGATATTATCTTTCACGTCTATCATATGTAGGTACATCTACGTAAGTAAATATAAATAGACATCAAAGGATTAACCTCGATATTTCCAGGACTTATAATTACCAGATTCAAAATGTGGATATGAAAAAGGTTACAAAATGTTTCCTTTTTAGGTAGCTGCAATTAAAGCACAGCTTTTGTGAGTGTATATTCTTCAACTGCGATTTCAGTGTTAATTTGCTCTGATCAGTACTAATTCAGTAGCATTGTGTTTCCAACTGCAACATTAGCTAATTTCATTACGTCCTTCTATCTCAATTTTGTGTATTCGTTATTATAGTTTCTTATAAAATATCGCCAGTTAAATCATTTGGTTATTTCAGCTATCCGATTATTATTCAATGATGCGATCTTTTCATTTTTCTTTGTTTTAGCCAGATTACAGGGTGACAATTTTCTAAATTGGGATTTTCGCGTAAATACGTGTTTTGGACCCCCAGGAATCCAAAAACGTGGTCTAGAAAAAATGTCCGTCTGTGGGTGTGGTTTGGTTGTGTGTGTATGTATATGACGTCTCTAACGCAAACACTAGTGAACCGATTTTGATGAAATTTGAAATGAAGGCGTATATCGAAAATTCATCGACAAAATAAGCTTTTCAAAAAAATCCGAAACCGGAAGCGACAGGTTTTTTTCGTAGTATTTTTTTCAGAAGCGGAATTTTGAAAATCTGAGTAGGAAATATGAAAGAAGACCATAATTCAAGGGAAACAGTCTTTTACCGGACTCTCTAACGTCAAAATGGCGGCTGCTATGATTCTTTTTAAATTTCAACTTTAACACCCCAAAACTCAAAAACCAGTTATCTGATCAGGTTCCGCAACGACTTGTTTGAAAGCTCTTTGACGGTACTACAACATGAAGAAAAATGTATTTAGTAAATTCAAAAACGGTCGCAATGGTGCTCTTCCAAAAGTTTGAAATTTTTGAAAAATTATTACAAACAAGCTGGCCACACGATTTTGTTTAAATTTTCTATACTTATGCAGCTTGGTATTAGCTACATTTTTCTTTTTTGATGAATGCCAGAATTTCACTTTGGCACCCTATACGAGGTTTTGAAAATCGGAAATTAATGCTCTTATAGCTCGATCGTCCGGCTTCGCCGCTGTAATTTCAACCCGGATTTCTGTCAGAGTCCCGGTATTATTATTTATTACAGCAGACGCGTGTCTTTCTTCTGTACATATCGAACCCGTATAAGTCTCGTTTTTCTTGCTACCCTTTCAAATGATTTCCAGGGTCTGCCTCACGAACTATACTGTGAATACTAAAAACGAAATGTTTATTTTTAGTATGGGAAAGTCCAGGGGAGGTGGGAACCGCCACTTTTTAAAATTATGATACAGGTATAATAAAAAAAACTGCTTGTGACACACGTGTATACGTGCTGTTAAAGCAGCAGTGTCGTTAAAAGCTTATACCTACACTTGTATCAAAATACTCCTATTTATTGATAAGTTAGCTAACGTCTTCTTACAAAAATTTGTTTTTAAACATATGTAATTAATATTCGCTTGTTACATTTCTAAATCGATTACAATTACTTCATCAAACAAACAATATAGCGATGATATTTCAAAATTACTTGTTTAATAGGTATATCATGCTGTATTAAGTAATAAATCTCGAAAGGTCGTCACATTTCAATTGGGAGATTATTTGATGTAAAGAATCGCATTATGATTAAGAACACAAACATAAAATTTAAGCAACAGTCGTTTCGGCTATTACGGCCGATATGAAAGCTCGTGCGTGCCGATGGTGTCTTCCTTTGTACCTTTTACATAACCAACCTAATTTGTTTAATATCAAATATAGGCATTAAGCGCTCATTTCCCACCGAGCAAAAAACGAGAGCATGCACTTTTCCGTTGTGTTGACGAGATAAGCACACGGGCAGAGAAGTCAGACCAACTTGCGGCACGAACCGATATGATTACGATCAGCGGTTCGACATATATCATTGTAACTATTATTATTGCTATTTGTTACTAATGATTGTGTATGTTGGAATCGGTCGTGCATCATTACTCATTAATATAGTTCGATTTGATCTCAGTCAGCCATGAGAAAGAACGGTTGGACGGTCCAGTGCATCGCGTCTTGTTACGGCACACCAACATTTTACTAGCTATACCACGTCCGGTGGTGAATCCGTGAGTGCTTCACGATTTTCGTGTACTAATGTCGAAAATAGACAACATTTTATTTGCTCATTATCTTTTATTTTATCGAGCAAACGTCAATTTATTACGCTAACTAGTTTTCTTGGAGATTTGTTGGTATTTGTATTTATGATGGTAGCTGCAATAATTATGCTCCTTACAGCAATACTAATGTGTTTTCTATCGGTAATAGGTGGATGACCTCAAATTTTAGTTGAAATCGAAGAAAGCAGAAAGGTTTGCATGCTAATCGCCTATTGATGTCACCACCAGCATGCTAGTAGTATAGAAGTGATTCACTTACAGGACAAATTTATTTTGTTGAATAACTATTTAGCACAATAATTATCAAGAGAGATCTATGTTACTCTAAAGTTCTGTTAAATTTAATCTTAACGACATTTAATAACCAAGCAGTACTTAGGAATCATCAAGGTACACTTAGCACAATTAACATTTTTGTAAAAATGATTATTTATTACATATATTATGTTATTTGCACACTGCAGCTGTAATAAGTAAAATCTTATAGCAATCTTGTATACATTAAAAAAATTATTTAAAAGTGATATTATGTAAAAAATTCAGAATCCGATTCAGTAAGGCGAATGTCGGATATTTCGGATTACCTGCTTCAGAATAGCATGATCAAAAAACGGTTTTCAGGGTTAATTAGAGTATTTTTTCTCTAGAGTATTATAGAGGCCAAAATTAATTTTTTTTAAAAATGTGAATGTTATCCTGCTTTTAAAAAAAAATTATTGAAATTAACTAAAATCCCGCCTTAAAGTCGCCCACCAAGCATGGATATTTGTGGCTGTGAGTGCATGTCAGAAGGAGGATAACATGCATTCTCTAACTAATAAATAAATTATCTGGTAAAACTGCTGGATCTGCAACGTTGAAGCGTTTTCGGATGGATCTCACTTTTTACACTGTTACCGAAGATGACACGATTTATAGCAGCTTTGCTGCATTATTTGCTTATAAGATCATAACGACAGTTGAGAACAACAACGACGCCAAAACTCTTCTAAGGGTAAAGACGTCTTCCTGAAATATCGAAGTTTACTCTCCCCAAAGTAACTGGTAGAATTTAGTTTTATCCGAAATATTTTAGTGACATTTGCAAGAAAATGTCGAATTCGATATAGTGGTCTGTATAATAATATGTGATTATATACTTCAGCTGCATGGAGTTGTTCTGATTATGAACACAACTAGAACAATTATTGTTCCTACGTACCTATATAATACCACAATATTGAAGGAGAGCGCATGATGGTATGAAATAGTATATTATACACCAAGGTAGAGAGATTTTTCTCAGCCGAGCATTATTATTTCCTGAGATGTGGAGCATCGAAGGAAGTAAGCTGCAAGGCTGATAACTTATCAGCCTCTTACTTATCAGTGATAATTCTTCTCTACCGTGGTTTGTATACTATTTATTCCACTACTAGCACCTTTATTCCTTTTATAATTAATCGTTTTTACGTTAATAAAAAATAAATTTACATTTCGAAATATCCACATAAATCAAGTAGCCTTTGCCTGAAAACATTTCAACTGACATTTTTTGTGTAAAATTTGACGTTTATCTAATAGTATATTATACCGTGTGGGTACTTTCAAAGCCGAACATAGGGGAATTGCATTGTAACTGATCTTTATATACAACATAGATTCCTGCTCGCCATTTAAACCCACAAGGATGGTACCTAATGTCTTTATTATAAAAATCCTCTACTTTACTGCGAATACTCGTTATTATTCATATTATTTGATATTAATAACAGAAACATCGACTGATTTTAAATAATTTAATTGACAGATAAAAAAAAGTTGACAATCATAGCAACCTATATTATTTCAAAATAGCATTATTTTATAATATTTTACAGAAAAAGATAAACTAAGTACTAACATTTATTGGTACCATCAGATGCGCTGTATTTTTGTCGTTCTATTCATACCATTACCATCCTTGTGGGTTTAAATGGCGAGCAGGGATCTATATAAAGGTTAGTTACAATGCAATTCCCCTATGTTCGGTTTTGAAAGTACCCAGACGGTATACCAAGGGACTAAAGTACAACTTTTAATCCCCGAGGGTGAAAGTTTAATGCCTGAACGAGCGCAGCGAGAGAGGGCAGTAAATCACCCGAGGGATGAAGAAGTACTTTAGTCCTGCGGTATATATATTATTTTTTACACGACCTAAAGGACTTAATTGCAAAAATTTACGAATTTTCCAAAAGCAATCACATATGCTGTGGTAGATAGGTGAAAATCGCAATTAATAAAATCTCATCTCAAAAGCATCGTAACCTACGCGATTTGTAAACAACCGGTAGCCATTCCAAGCCATTCTAAAATTGCGGTCGTGTTTTAAGAAAATTCTTGAAAATGGGTGATTTGAAAGATATTGACGAAGCGTCAGCGATTGTGACGATGGATTTATTACCCCCAAAGTCGCGAAAATTATACGAAAAAGCGTATCAAGACTTTTTTGAATGGGGTGTGGGTAAAGACATTGAAAATTACACAGAGAGGGTATTTCTCGTTTATTTTGACGAAAAGGCAAAAATCTTGGAAGCATCAACGTTATGTTCGCTCTTTTCAATGTTAAAAGCTACCATGAGAGTGAAGAATAATATTGAAATTGGAAAATTCTCTAAGGTGAATGCATTTTTGAAACGTCAGAACGACATGAAATAAAATTTTGAACTTTTTTGTCATTTGTTGTACTTTTACTCCCTTGGGAATAAAATGGCCACTTTACTCCCTGTTTTTAGGGAGTAAGGTAGGTCTTTATATACCGAGTGTTAACCACCAAACCTGGCCATAGGACCTATGCAGTATGCATGTTTCAAAAAAATATATGAGTTGCCTTGAAATATTTTTGTTTAATGTCATATTGATAGCTTACTTTTTTAATGAAATTGCGTTATTAAATGTATGTGCTATTTAGTAGGAATTAATGAAATAGGCGAGATAAATTTTGCAAAAACTATGGCCAAATTTGGTATTTATCACTCAAAAATGAAGCCGTCAAAATGATATTAAACAAAAATATTTCAAGGCAGCTCATATATTATTTTTGAAAAATGCATACTGCATAGGTCCTATGGCCAGGTTTGGTGGTTAACACTCGGTATAGGTCGAGTAAAAAATATATTTATTTCTCATTTTTAACAAATAATTATAATTAAAATTAATAAGAAACAATACTAGATTGAAATAAATAAGCTTTAGAAAGTGGTTGTTGTATTATGAACTCGAATAATATTCGATATTTGACACAATTCTAAAGGCATCAGGCTAGCCTGCTAGATAAATTGTTTCCATTATTGACCAGTGGTCAGTAATAAAAAATTAGAAACCACTAGCTGAGAAAATCAACTTCTTGTCCTAAAAACAAACTAAATAATGGTACCTTCTAAGTCTAGCAGTGGAAAAACTAATTTTATATTCTGTTGCTTGTGATCGGGTGTTTATAAAATGTAAATCATAAATACGCTGAAAAGTTGGTGGTGTGAAATTGCAGGCTGAAGGATTAGGTTAGTGTAGTTAGCTTGTGTAGTGGACGAATCAAATTTGTCTTTTATGTAGGACCTTTGTAGACGAAAGGTTAATTTGTGCTTGTATGTGTGTTGTTCTACCAACCTGAAAAAACAGTGACAATGACTAATCACCACGTACAGTGAGAATTAAAAATAATGATCTGAGACAGTCATATCACAGGTTCTTTTTTTGCAAAATATTAAGTTTTTATAACTTCGCATTACAAAACCTTATAATGATGATTGATGTTTTTTATAAACAGCACAAGTAGCTATTATTTCCCAAAATAAAAAAAATACAAAAATGACGAATTTTGTGTGTTTAAACAAGCAAACAGAAATCCAGTTTGTGTTATGACTTCCTTTATGTGATATGAATCGTCTATACTGCTAAATACTTTAGTATCTCACTTTATATAAGATCTTCAATCGAAGTAATTTTCAGCTACAAAAAGAATACCGTTTACGGAACATTTAGAATCAAAAGAGCGTATAAACGCAACGGAAATCGGTCTATGGAACCCTACCGAATAAATACATGGAGAGCAATAATTAAAACTATCACCACGAAATGTTAAGGTTCTAATTTCAAGCCTGGTGATCGGAAGCACGAATAGGAAAACAGAAAACGACTAGTCATCTCCGTTGTATCTTTGAAATGCACACCTTGACATATTTTTTGTGGCAACTCATTGCAACAAATTATGCACAACACACATCTGTATAACAGAAATAGTGGACTGAGCTCTTAATAGATAATAATAACTGTGAAAAGGAAGAATCGTGCTCAACAGTTTAGGGTCGGGCTAGGAAGCACAATTCTAACACGCCTTTCATTATTTTGTAGTTAAAACGGAATTTTTAGTACTTATTGTTAACTGGGTGTGTATGTTAGTCAAGAATATTACAATAGTACCTAATAAACTTTATTTGTTCTAATTCTAATGAAATATAGTTTTGATATTGGTTTATTAGCTAATAGCAAGCATAGAACAAACTTTTATCGAAACAGCGTAAAATTTAAACAAAATTTCTATTCTGTATTCACCAAATATAAGTACTCTTCCATTTCGTTGTCAGAACTAGCCATAAAAATATCGAATAACAATAAGCGAACATAACTTCGAATGGTATAAGAAATTTACCTGAAATATTTTGCACCATATATGCGTTTTCTTTGTATTTTATAATTGAATTCCTTACAATCGAAACGGTTAAATGGTTTGTGAAGTCGAGATCGCAAGTCATTTAGAACTAATTAAATTTATATATGTGCTAGAAACACGAGGTGGTCTGTTCTGACAGCTAATGTTGTTAACAGGTACACGCCTTCGCCTTTTTTTAGGTTATTTGGTAACTTTTTTCTTTCGTTGCCGATGCTATTAAAGTTTAATAAAACATTCTCTTCAATAATTTGATGGTCGCGTATTTGCACTATTGTGTAATTTTAATTGGGTCACAATTGTAATTTATGTTTTGTTGCACTTTTCCCACCCACATTCATTCAAAATAACGCGAACTAACAATACAAAAGTGTAGCATTAAATAATCTAAAACATCAATAAATTAATTTTTTCCAATTTAGTTGTGAAAAGTCAACTTTTTGACATTTATTTTAGTTGTCATATGCGGTTCATTTTATAACTAGTTATAATATGTGACATTATTTTATACCTTCAATAGGTTAGGCTGCACACAAAATTTCGATTTTTTTTATCTCAAACCGTCTTTAAAATGCAATTGTTTTCCGTTTTTTCAACACCATTTTCAAAGACGTGTAACTTCCTTATGCTGCGGTTTAGGACAAAATATTTATAGACATTTTCGACTTATTTTTGCGTCAGGAAGCGGCTGGTAAATTTATGGTACTAGGTTTAGAGACACTCTGTATTTTATTATAGTTCCTAATAATAATAATAATAACAAAAAACAAAATCAAAAAGCACCCAATATCCATAGCAACATAAACAGCATATACTAACCAATTTCCATGTCATCGTCATTAGGTCACGTCATTGACTATTTTTAATTACTTAATTAATCAAAATAAAAATAGGAGTGCCTTCATTAAATACTGAAGCCCACGTGACTTTTCATTCACGGTGCCTTTGCGCCCTTTGGGAGTTTCAGATATAGATGTTGAAATTAGTTGATATACTCGTGGTATTACTGTCCATTATATGTTTGGTTATTTGTTTTGTAATAAGGCTCCCCTAATTTATGTACATACAATTAGTTAGGGAATTATTGTATAAAGGTTTACCAACTGTGTACATTGGGTTGCCTATATTTTGTGGTCACGTGTGTATCAGTTTCAGTATTTAATGAAGGCACTGTAGAAGTGTTGCATTATCTCACGGTTCCGGCGAACCTAAAATCATCGCTAGCCGTCATACCTAGGCCATATAGGTTATATTCCGACCTTCCACGAACTCTCTGCGCAATTCTAGCTCCATGAAATAGTACAAGACCTCTACATGCTTTCCAGATTATGATACACGTATAATAAAAAATAGCGTTTGACACACATGTAGAAATGCCTTTAAAGCACCAGTGACGAAAAATCGAGAAATCAAGGCACTGTACAACCTATCAATAATTATGACAAACTCAAAATGGTTGCAAAATTGGTTGCTACTGATATCGTCGTATCGCAGCAAATAGGAAGCCGAAACAACAAATCGAATATACCGATTTGTTGAGATGCAATTGGTCAGGAGAACACTGTTGTGTTTGTGATAGCTTCTATGTAAAAAAATTCTTAAATTCTGTAGGTTAATTATACCGAGTATTAACCACCAAACCTGGCCTAGCATGCATGTTTCGAAAACAATATATGAGTTGCCTTGAAATATTTTTGTTTAATATCATTTTGACGGCTTCATTTTTGAGTGATAAATGCCAAACCTGGCCATAGTTTTTGCAAAATTTATTACGCCTACTTCATTAATTCCTACTAAACAGCACATAAATTTAATAACGCAATTTCATTAAAAAAATAAGCTGTCAACATGACATTAAACAAAAATATTTCAAGGCAACTCATATATTTTTTTGAAACATGCATACTACATAGGTCCTATGAGCAGGTTTGGTGGTTAACACTCGGTATACTATAAGTTAGCGATATAATCTGCATTACTAGTATCTACTGCTAAACATGATTAAGCTTCATGTATACAAAATCTTGTTTCATTATCTTCCAGACGAATTCGCTCTAATAAGGACGTACGCTCCTCTACTATGGACCATTTTTCTGTTCTCGTGGGTGTATATGTCCCTATTGATAAGTTTCACTGTAAATGAAAATTTACAGTAAGGCAACATAATATGTACAAAATGTACACCAATCATGTTTAGGCAATCACCTAATCCATCATTAAAGTATTTTAATAACTTTTCAACAGTATTTTGATATTGTGCACTTCTTTAGACATACGGGGGTTGCAAATATTGCGGTTCGTAACTTGCAGCCGGTTTTTAACTTATTCCAGACTCATGGAAAAAGGAGCTTCTAAATAATGTTTTAATAAATTATTTTTTACATTTCAGGAAATGATTATATGTTTAAAGTGTTAAAGACTCACAAATTTTTTATACAGTCAGCTAAAATAATTTTCTTGTCAGTTTTTTATAATTTATTATAATAGAAACACTTTCGTTTGATTTTAGGTATTCTGATAGGATATTGTATTGATTCGAAACCATTAATTTTAACAAATCTGGTATTTGTATAAATTTTCAATTATTCGTAAGTGGTACCTATTTCAGTTTACAAATTTAATTTGCATTAAAATTAAATGAAATGACAAAACCAAACTCATCGCTGAGAAATATCTGTCTCTTCATCGTATTCGAATCTTGATGAACTCATAAAGTTGATCCGGCATATCAACCCATCATAGTTTGATTAATATATCCAAGCGATAGCAGCAATTACTCAGTCTATGCTGGCTGAGATCGGCCGCTCTGTGATCAAAAGGACTCCACGCGTGATCACGTACAATACTACTATATTATAACCGATATTTCACTCGCATCTATTTCCTATTTTTTCTAAATTAGCTTGTAATGTAGTCGAAGAAATGTCTCTTGCACGCGGTGTACTACTTTAATTGTAATAAACAATAAATTGTAAGGCTTCTTTATGTAAGTATATAAAAGAGGTACTCCGATCATCAGCAGCAAAAATTTTAGATTCTAATTTTTTATAGATATATTTACATGTTTTTTTGCAGCTAGTAAATATATACAGAGTTAGATTTGTATGTGTTGTTTTAACTCTACATTATCGTGGTTTTATTTTGATAGATACTTATTACTATTAAAAAATAAGCAACCTATATAAGGATGATGCACCGTGTATAAAAATTTCCAAAACGCTGTTAATAGAAATTAAAGAGAGCTGATATTCATTCTGTCAGATATTTTTCTTTGGAGAGGTACTTAATTGATAAACTAGAAAACAAGCTAACAAGGGTTTAACCATAAAGAACCATAAAAAATTTAATAGAATATTGACAAATATGTCGTGAGGTGTTAACTGGACAATACAAAATCGTGAATGTGGTTAAATATTATACTACTGTAGTATATATATATATATAGTATATTATTATACATATAGTAGTAAGTTTAATAAGAGCGTCCATCTGTCCATTATAGCATGAGTGAGTTTGCAACACAACGAACGTAGCGAGGAGTGCCCCAATGGAGTGAACGTTACAATGCCTCTTATCAAACGAGTATAATATACTTTTTTTCTACTTCGCTCTATTTAACAAAAATTTGGATTTTTTAATGAATTTACTACCTAGGAAGTTTCGATTGAAACAAGTGGTAACACTGCGGCAAGCTATTTTCAAAACTGTCAAAATCAACAATTTAGGTTATAATAAACTTTTTAATAGAAATCTTTATTCTGCGAGTTGTTTTCATTATTCAAAATCAAATAAAAGTGTTAATTTTAACCCCCCTGTAGAAATGGAACTAAGTACATGCTATTGATATTTGATGTTGATGACGTTTGATAATTTGACGCATGAAGCAAAGCTACCACTTTTAAGAACTAAAATTTTACCAAAAACAGCTTGTATTCTAAAACTGTTTTGTGTAGTTTTCAGTATCACAATGGAGCTATTGCAAATGCGAAGTAGATAAATAATTTTACGAATACCGCACATACATCTCTATCTTCTCTATATCCTTCGTAATGTCCTGTATTTTCTGCCATTCTCTAATGTATTTTCTATGGAAATGACCATCTTAATTTCTTAGCTACTATTAATCGAAGTTTTCTTCATTATAGCAGATTATTTTTATTTCGTTGATCCCCATTTATAGCCCTAACTGTCCGATTTGACTTCTTTGTCACTTTCATATTCTGTTCCTGAATTTGTTAGGTATTTTTGCTGCTCTTATGTTCGTTATAGTATTTCCAGTGTTAATTTCTTTAATGGTTGATGTGGAACTGTGGTAGTAGTACTACACCTTTGTGAGTTTCATGTTCTCGATACCTTAAGGCTCTACTTTACCTAAAATAAATTTCGTTTTCAAGTATCACAAGTTGCATACTTTTGAAAGAATATTTTTAAGCAATAGCTCTTAGCGGACAGCTCTCCAATGGGTATTACCTAGATAATAATTTAAGCTGGTTAAGATATTCTTTGTTAATAGTTAGTTAGGCGAAGGTCTCGGGATTTGAGCAGGTAGATCATTTAGTTGATTTCGCATTGAATTATCTCTGTTTACAAATGTACCACAAATTGTCATATCCAAAATTGCAAGCATGAAAGACGAAAACATATTTACTACTATTTATAATAACTTACTTTTTGTTCTCTTCACTAAATGGTACCAAATGGTACCATACTTTAGAATTTTACAGTAGCAATTTAGAGTGGTTTAAAGATTAATTGCAACAGTAAGAGTAATTTGAAAAGCGATAATTATTTTAACTCTTATCTTTCACTCAAATCTAAGAAAAAATAGTCGTGGAAAAAAAATCCGTGGATAAAAAAGCCGGCGGAAAAAACAGTCTACGGGAAAAAATCCACCAATTCTTCAACCGCAACCGCGCATAAAGGGAGGGGAACGGGTGCCCAAAATTAACAAAAATATGCTAGCGTAATATTCCAATAGTAATAAATGAATCTAGGTAAAAAAAGCTCGGGGAAAAAAGTCCCGGGAAAAAAGCCCCGAAAAAAAAATTCCCGGAAAAAAAGCCCAAGGAAAAAAAGCCCTAGGAAAAAAAGCACCGGAAGAAAAAGCCCTAGGAAAAACCCCGGAAGAAAAAGCCCCCTGAAAATTTTTTTGAAAGTTTGTTAAAACTATTGGGGCATAACATAAGGTTTCGTGAACAAAAAAAGCTCCTTAATATTTTATGCACGGACGGTGGTAGGTGTAAGGTATGCATTACCACCTCAAGGAGCGGACGTAAACCCCGCCCTAGGGCAATAAAACGTAATTTTATTAATATTACAAACAGTTATTTACGTGCCGGGATGAAACTAGCCTACTTTTTTAAATTCAATTTTTAATTTTCAGATATTTATCATTGGCACATATAAACGATAAAATTGTTTTTACACGACCTATATATAAAGACCTACCTTACTCCCTCAAAACAGGGAGTAAAGTGGCCATTTTACTCCCAAGGGAGTAAAAGTACAACAAATGACAAACAAGTTCAAAATTTTATTGCATGTCGTTCTGACGTTTCAAAAATGCAGTCACCTTAGAGAATTTTCCAATTTCAATATTATTCTTCACTCTCATGGTAGCTTTTAACATTGAAAAGAGCGAACATAACGTTGATGTTTCCAAGATTTTTGCCTTTTCGGCAAAATAAACGAGAAATACTCTCTCTGTGTAATTTTCAATGTCTTTACCCACACACCATTCAAAAAAGTCTTGATACGCTTTTTCGTATAATTTTCGCGATTTTGGGGGTAATAAATCCATCGTCACAATCGCTGCCGCTTCGTTAATATCTTTCAAATCACCCATTTTCAAGAATTTTCTTAAAACACGACCGCAATTTTAGAATGGCTACCGGTTGTTTACAAATCGCCTAGGTTACGATGCTTTTGAGATGAGATTTTATTAATTGCGATTTTCACCTATCTACCACAGCATATGTGATTGCTCTTGGAAAATTCGTAAATTTTTGCAATTAAGCCCTTGAGGTCGTGTAAAAAATAATATATATACCGCAGGACTAAAGTACTTCTTCATCCCTCGGGTGATTTACTGCCCTCGCTCGCTGCGCTCGTTCAGGCATTAAACTTTCACCCTCGAGGATTAAAAGTTGTACTTTAGTCCCTTGGTATATAATATACTATTTTTCACTACTAACCTGAGAAGTCGCCATTACTTACTCCTTTTCTCTAATGAGAAGTTATATTTCTCAAGCTAGGTGAATAATGATAATGAAAAATTACCTAGGTAAATAATAAAATAAACGTTCTATAAATCAGATGTTGTTGGTTTTGTTTTTTAGTTTGACAACTACAGTTTCAGGCTACTAAATATTTAAAAAATCATGTGGAAATGGTAAATTACAAAAATCTAAATGAATAACATTTCTAGTAGTGAAAAAAATAGTATATAGACCACGGTAAAGAAGATTTCTCTCAACCTCGCAACTTATTTCCCTTGCTGCTTCGCAGCTCGGAAAATAATATTGCTCAGTTGAGAAAACTGTCTTCTCTACCTTGGCCTATAATGTACTATTATTGAGTCAGCTAATGTAATTTACGTAGTTTACTAATTTATATGTTTATACCCTTATTTTCATTCTTGTATCAAGAAATTTTGTTGAGTGCAGTACCAAAGCTCATTATCCAGTTTTAAACCAAGCAAACAACTTGTAATGGGCCAAGGTTTCAAATTGTAGATAATAATCTCGTGTAATCCCATAAAGCTTGGAGTTTTGTCCGTTAGTGGTATCTTAAAAACGAAAATATATGTTTTGTTGGTGGCCTAAAATTGATTTTGTTTTTTTGAAATAAAAATCAAATTAGAGCCGATGAAGCAAATATAAGCCTGTAGCGCACTAGCCTGTTACAAACTCTATCGATTCATATAAAGTTTTCTTATTTTGGAGTACACGTATTCAAATGAGATGGTTTATAAATTTTAACATTTTTAATTAATTATAGCCAACTAAATAACTATTTTGCAAATATACGTCTATAGCGCACTCATAAACGTTGTATATAAGCAATTTCAATGTCGATACTTGTTTTAAACTCCATAATTAACTTTTGAGAGCGTTTAAAAAAAGTACAGTTTTACTTAAATTTCCAGCTAGGTAAAGTAAAGCCTTAAGTAACATCGATGAACCACATGAAAGGGGTATTTATTGATGAATTGTAATGGCGTTTTCACTAATTTGTCATAGTATGTTTCAGTTTTGTGTTACATCTTGGTTACCATGACTGTAATTACAGTTTAAGATAAACGGGCCATAAAGCAAGCAATGTAACACAAATAAATACCTACAAGTAATACAAATTTACAGACACCGCATACGGATAATATTTCTATTTATTATTAATTTTCCACGGGTTTCCACTACACCCTACCTAAAGCCCTGTTTTCCTAGCTGCGTAATGCGCACGGCGTGTTACGCGTGCGTAACACGCTTTCAAATGCCGCAGCGTGATAGTGTTTTCCTACCTGCGCGATTCAAGGTGTAACGCAACGTCTTTTTAAATCAGTTGGGTGCAAAGAAGTTCATAGGACAGACATGTTCCCATAACGGCTTCATTTAAAAAGGAGAAATTAAAAATGTTAGTGAATTTCATGATGGATCTAGAGGAGGGGGAAGACGAAAAGTTATTACTACCTGTTTCTTCGTCGCGAGAGAAAAGACACGGTGAAAACAAACTTTTCCAAACAGGGAAGTCAGAAGGTTACTTCAAACTGTTGATGCGAGCATGTCTGCCGAATCTTCCATAGATCAAAACTGGTGTAGTGGTCTATCCAAGGCTCTATCACGCACTGCGTCGCGTCATTGAACTGCTCTCGGAGCAGTGCCTGCGTAATGCGCTGGCGGAACACGTTAGACTCTGCGTAATACGCAATGTAGGAAAACAGGTGCATTTAAATAACACTAGACGAGTACACTGCGTATCACGCCGGCGTAACACGGCGTGCGTATCACGCAGCTAGGAAAACGGGGCTTAATATATTTCTATTTAGAAATTATAGCTTGTTAATGATAAAATGAAAAAAAAAGATTATAAGAAACCGTGCACTTCCAAGAAGGAAAGTCTAAATTCTTGAACTGAAACTTCGTTCGCGGGTATACTTCCTTCTGCCCTAAATAGGTAAATATTTATTTCTCCCGATAAGAAATAATACAGGGTGTTAATAAAAAAACTTCACACACTTTGGTAGGCGATAATAGAGATCAATACAAGAAAAAAATTCTAATACACCGTGGTCCAATACTCAATGGTTTTCGCGATATGGAATTTTTAAATTTTTATTTACACCTTCAAATTTGAATGCGATGTCGCGTTATCTAAATGAACGCGATAAAAAATCAATCGCAGCAACAATAGATGTAATGTTGTGTCAACGGTGGGATTAATTATTGCTATTGAAGCAAGTTTATTTTCGCAATGGTTACATTTACATCAGCGGAATACGCCGATGTGCATTTATGTTATAGCGAAGATCGTCTAAATTCGCGTGAAGCTAGACGAATTTACCAGCAGAGATATCCTTTGAGGCATATTCCTTCTCATCCAACTTTTCAAGAAGTGCGCTAACTGTTTTGTTCATTGAAGATATCTTTAGAGTGCGCCAAATGTGTTGTTTATTTTATATGTAAAGATTTTGTAAGAACCATATCGCGAAAACCATTGAGTATTGGACCACGGTGTATTAGAATTTTTTTCTTGTATTGATCTCTATTATCGCCTACCAAAGTGTGTAAAGTTTTTTTATTAACACCCTGTATATCAGTTTATGTATCATCTCTTGAAACACAATAGACAACTTTATTCTCTAGGGAATAAAATGCAAAAAACTTCCTAGGAAATCTTGTGTATTTATTGGTTACTTTAGATGTGCCTCAGGTTTTTTTTTCTGAATTGATTACTTATATCTTAAGACTTTCCTCTACTGTACTTGAAGTTTGTGATTGTTTATTCTCGTTTGTACAGTCTTCTTTTGTTCTTCTCTAGCTGTAGCATCTTGTTGTAGTTTCCATTCTAATATTTGAACGCTGCCGATTTTTATCTCCGGATTTACCCACACATGCTTTATTGCTCTCCATAGTTCTCTTTGGTATTATATCCTTGGTTGTGTTTTGCGCTTCTTCTGCTTATTTTCTTAGATTCTAATACTGTATAGGTAGGTACCATGTCATTTTTTCTACCCTTTCGTTTATGTATAATGCATTTCTAGTTATGCTAGAGCAAGGATGCTAGAGACCAGCGCTTTCTTGCATTCTTCTTGGCTTTCTACTATCTCTATTTTTGTAACAAAATGAACATTCCTTTCCATTTGAAATTTTCGAGAAAATTGCAGGAAACTGCGAGACTCCCTAAAACCTTATAAATTTTAAACAATTCGCTGAAAATATAATTTCAAAAATAATCTCGTTTTTGAAACCAAGTTCTTCTACCCAAAGATACAAGATCTTTTAGGTTTTGAGGTTCTGTCTTCGGCCATGAGCTTACCATGAATAATTTGTAAACTTTCAGTGGATGGAGTTTATGTATAATTAAACAGGCTTTCGATCTAGATACATTTCAATACCATCATTTCATATTTTATTGAGAAAAATGCGAATTCACGTTACCGCTCCTCGATTGTGGCGCCCCCTGCAGGAATAGGCGGCTGAAAATATTCACAGCAGAGCTGTTTACTGTTTGTTGCAGGAAAAGGATAATTAATTCTTTACATTATTTCAATATTGCTAAAGAGGAACACTTCATCTTTATGAAACAATCTTTTTGAATACGTAGGTAGTACGTTTCTGAGGTTACAAAACAATAGTTGGTAGGTACATGTAATACGCATTCATGTAAATATTGGAATTTGTAATCCGCCAGTGCTCTGTGCTCAGTGATCATATCTATTAGTGCCTAATATTTAGTTCTGGTAATATAATTCCAATAAACAATGAGTAAAGAAATAAAGAAAATTAAAAATACGTGTGTTTTAACGGCGAGTTTCAAAGAGGTTATTAATCCGTAGTTATGTAGCGGTACCGTTAGAGATTTTATATAAATACCTACATATATAAATTTATGACCACCACAACAGAACTAAAACATACCACATAATTCTATCAAACCAAAACGTCAAATTAATATAATTAAAATATCACAATAGCACACTTTTTTAGCCTGTGGCCACCCGTATTTTTAAAATAATATTACTAGCAACGTTGGATATCTCATATTAATTACTAAGCAGGGTTACACAGAGTGTAATGTAATATAACCACCCACAGTGTGTGTCGTGAGAAAAGAGATTCGCTATTCCGAGCTTTATTGCAGCCTATTTTAAGTCGGTCATATCACACGGTGCGGTTTCAACTTACCCAACTAGAATTCTAATTACTCAATATTAATGGGCCTTAAACCGCAATTAGAGATATATGATATTTATTGTACAGAATACGCCGTAAATAATAAACAATTAATCGTATTGAGATGTTCCTTAAAAGCTTGTTATTGTCAATATTCAATTCTCTAAATCACGCTCGTTATTTTACCGGCGGCTTTTTGTATTATCCGTTATTCTCTACTTGAAAATTGATACCTTTAATTCATTTTTACGTAAATAACTTCCAAGTTTGAAATTTTGCTGTAGTTAAGTTGTTAGTAATAGATTAGCTACTCAAAAATAAACTAGCACGATGAAAATTTATTTTCATCTGTACGACTATTTGGCTCTTCGATTCACACTATATTGCTATTTTTTTTGAACTCTATGCGGGGATGGTCTCCAGCCAGCAAGCGACTATCCTGTAGACATAAAATAAAATAAATATTAATAATAATAATAGGTATTAAACTAAATATAAATAACTACTATATTAATAAAATTAAAATAAATATTAAAACCCTATTATTTTGAGAAACGGAATCATTTTCATGGAATAGTAAGATAAATGCAATCTTTCATTGCCATGCCTGATAAATTTAATCAACATTTTTGACAAATGCCTTCGAATGTTGAAAATCATGGCATATCATAATTAAAAATCATAAAAACTTAATTTAGTTTGAAATCAGACACCCGGTAAAGTATAGCTGCACTTTTCCTTCTCGTCAAAAATGTATCCAACATGTTAAGAAAAGATTGCATTTATTTTAATTTGTCACGAAAATGATTCCGTTTCTCAAATTAATAGGGTTTTAATATTTGTTTTAACCTCTGTATGTATACAGGATGATTCATTAAGCTGGGCCACCGGCTGCAATTTTGAAAGTAGCTGTCCCACATTAACGAGAAAACCATTAAAGATAGTTTTAGCTGCCAACTTCAACAGAGAGGAGCGGTAACATGAATTAGCATTTTTCACAAAAACACCCGAAATATAGGTAGGTACATTTTGATAGAAATTGGGTGAAATAATAAAGAAACTTGATGCAAAATCAAAGGGGTATAATATGATTGATTATTGAGAGTTTAATATAATAATTATATCCACTCGCAAATTACCTACTCAAGTCTACCTTTGAATTCGATCAGATTTCTTCAGGCATTGCTCTAGGAGCTGCAACAGTTAGATTATGATGCTGCACCAATACCGATTTATTAGTTCTGAGTCTTGCAATAGAGATGCCATTCTGCTGAGGTATATATGGCACAGTAGTTTCATGAATAATACCATTTACTTTCAAAAAACATTCGAAAGCATTGTTACAATATTCTAAACCATTATCTGTTCTTATTCTTTTAATTTTTAAATTAGTTTGATTCTCTACTAATTTTTTTAATTCAGTAAATATACTCAATACCGGTGTCTTTACTTTAAGTAGATAGCCAAAACTCTTTTTTAAGAAATGTGAGTAAATAACGAACTCCACTCCATGTAGCTTTAGACATCGGGCTACACAAGTCTGAATGAATCAATAATTCTAATATTTGTTTGGGTTTTTTGACTTTACCTTTTGGAAAGAAATTTCTTCTTTGTTTCCCTTCAATAGATGAAAATCAACTCTTCATTGATTCGTCTTCTCGAAAATGTATGCCTGTAGCCTGTACTGAAACACCTTTTCAGCATAATCATAGTTTTTTGGCTCATATGCCCTAGGCGCTTGTGGCATAGCTCTTGCAATACATTCAATGTTGCCAGTGCTGATTCTTCTAACGTTGCCAATGTAGAAGGCTCTTTTAATATTGTTACGCCCCCCGAGAGGGGTGTAACTGGCAAGGGCCAACTTCCCTTGCCACCGGGACCTTCTCCTCTCGACACCCAGATAATAACTAACTCTAAATTTAATTTTAGCTTAACCATCACAACTCTTGCCCACATTGGCAAGAGCTTCCTTAAGATTACACAAACCCTTAGCAAGCTTATTTCATATTTCCAAAGTTCTTTATATTGCATACATGCTGAGTCTACGTTTGACCTAATTATGATACATTACACCTGCAAACACTAGATGCAGCAATAATGCAATACATTGGAATGTACCGCTTTCGCAATGAATAATAATTAACAAATTTGGAATATATTGTAAGATTATAATTTTGACTAATTAATTCCCTCGTAGCAATATCTGAGACGATGGCTTTATAGAATGGTCCAGTCTATAAACCTCACCAATATTTGTTGCCGACACTTCACATTTTCCTTCAATTTTGCAGTTCATTTTGTTATAAATATGGCATTTTTCATTACCAAACACAACTATGAACCATTATTCAGTTATTTTATTTACCAATAGTAAATTTACTGCAATACATCAATAATATTTCGTTCAACATTACTTTTAACATTTACTTTAACGTTACCAATAACTTTCCTGCTTAACCTTTGGTTATCAGCTACTGTAATTTGCTGTGGTTTGGTGTTGGTATAATTTAAAAACCAATCTTTACGCTCATGTGCGTAGTGCAACCAAAATCAACAATCCACCTATTATCATTAAAAATGGTTGTCGTTAAAGCTGTTATTAGCAATAAGGATGCTTGCTTAGATGAAGGAGACTGTTTAGAATTTTCTACATTTCCTTATTCTTTAATTGAGGACATATTTGAAAGCAGTCTTGGGACATACATAGGGTAGTTAGTCAAGATTCATCTGACAAATTACATCCTGCACAAATCGACGAATATGCTAGACTAACTACCCTTTGTATGTCCCAAAACTGCTGTCAAATAGTGGGAAACTTCTACGAACAGCATGTGGTTACTCCAATGGGTAGTCCATCCCCATTACTCGCCGACCTTTTACGAGTAATTTTGAAATTGATTTAAAGAAAACCTGCATAATATATGGATCAGGTATGTAGATGATATGAAGACATTTTTGCTGTTTTTGACACATCCAAGAGTAACATTGGTGATCTTATCAATGAATTAAATTCCAAATTTCAATCTATAAAATTCATACATGAATTAGAAAACAACGGACAGATAACATTCCTTGATGTATTAGTCATAAGAAATAACTGTAAAAGGTTAGAATTCGATGTTTATAGAAAAGAAACCTATGCACACTGCACACAAACTCACTACCAATGACTCCATTCATTGTTTTCAACGCAAAATGTCGACTTTTAGTTTTTTAGTCAATAGATTACTCACTTTCGCTCTAAGTCACAAAATATATCCTTTGGAACACCGGTACATCAAAAACATTGCATCTTACAATGGTTTCTCTCTTCAGGTCATTGATAATTTAATTAAGAAACGTAAGTTTAGATTAAATATTCGTAATTCCAATACATTACAATGTTTCCACTCAGAAGACGGAATTAAGAAGGTTGTTAACATCCCTTTTACCCCTTAACACAGGGTGTTGATAAAATTTGTAAATAAGTAAATTCCAAAATTATATAAGTACTGTTTTAATAACAACATTCAAAACGCGTTAGAAAACCCTAAAGATAAAGTGAAAACTTTGGAAAAGTCTGGAATATACGAAATTAATTGCTCCCACTGTAATCGTAAATATATTGGGCAAACTAAACGTAACATTTTTTTTAACATGCACTACGGGGGGCGCCAACTGCTGAGGTCATATGGCCCCCCATCTAACACTTAATCTAAGACGTGGACAAACATCCATGGACGAAACGGTTTTACCCGTTCCGCGGCAGGATTCGAACCGCCGACGTTTGTGGTAGCAGTTCAAGAGTCTGCTGACTCTAGCTCTGCACCACGCTCGCTCCAAACGTAACATTGAAATTAGGTTGAAAGAACATGTAGCTTACTTCAAAAATCATAGATTCGATAAATCGAGTGTTGCTCAACATGTTTACGAAACGGGGCATGGTATAAAAATTGAAGATTTAAAATTGTTAACGGAAGTGTCACTTCAACTAAAGAACTAAATTGTTACCAGAGTATTCACATTTTTAAAAATAGGGGGATCTTTTAAACTCGGACAATGGGCCAAACTCAGATTTAATTCATTTAGTAAGGTCATTGCCGTAGCCGGTCAGATGTAACGAACGTTACCGGGAATTTAGTATACAGTGAAGTCCAAAATCAGTAAGCAGGGACAAGAGTGTTAGTAGTGTATAATGGGTTGCCTATATTCCAATGGTAAAGTGGCCGGTCCATTTAACTTGCAATATGCCTATATTGCATAATAAATGGACTTCACTGTATAAGCTTTTCTCTTTCTGTTATTTAGCACTTCTTCACACCGTAGTTATTTTAGATAGTTTAAGTTTTGTGTTTTCCTTCTGAGGATGGTACATAGCTTAGCTGCTGAAATACGTATTTAGCTTTTACTTAAATATTTTGGTGGTAGGGGTTGGTGTTCCTAGTATTTATACTTAAACCACCGTCTCCAATCATTTCCACTCTTTTTTATACCAACTTATTTCGTGTGCTAATTTGAATAAAAGTTTCGCAGTTCCCATTTCACAGATACGATATTCTTACTTTCTATTTTATAGCTAGTATTAAATTTCGTTCTTCTATATAAAGTTATTAATATACTCAAATTTTTCACCAATCACCAATAAGGATTTAAATTTTACCACTGATTCCGTATTTAGCATTGTTTAAGTATAAACCGAATTTTGTATGTTACCGTTTGTCGCTAATTAAGAGACAACTAAACCTTTGTTGTTAGATTTTAAATAATCAGTGGTAATCGAAGTCGAATCGCCCTTTCATGTTGGTGCCTGATTTTGATCTAAGTGGTCTGTGAACTTGCACTTAACAACACCTCATGGATGTGTCTTGGGTCGCACGCCTGATCGTGTCTCACACATTACGCGATTACAGTATCTTCTATCGTTTGATGCGATCAGTTAGTCTGCCTTTGTTCCTAGCTTTTTATGTTTCCAACGAAAATTGACTGTTTCGAATTTTTTACAGACTCCATATAATAGAAAGGTTCTGAAATGTGTGGGAATACACGCAGTTCTAGTTTTTACTTCGATTTTGATTAAAAACCTATCAAGTTCTTGTTTACTCCTGCCTATTCTTGTATAACGAGATGGCCATGTGTGTAATTCATTCAATAAACGTTCCAATTTAATTATTTTTTGTAGGTAGTACGTTGTCTACTCAGTACCAGCCAAATACAAAAACCGTATCACTACGCGGTGTAGATGAACTTCTTATGTAGCCATGGTTTTGAGTTCGCTCTTCCGGTAGCTAAATTTTCACGATATCTTTTAAAAACGTCTTCCTTATTTGAATGAATATAAAAGCTTGAAATTATTAAATAAACATTCAACATTCTCTATTAACCGCTTCAATGTAACAAATTAATTTTTACTTTACACATGTTTTCAGTCTACATTTGCTGAGCTGATCTTCGAGCATTTCATTTTCTAGCAGTCTTAATTTTTATTTGTTAATACCGTCCTTTCGATTCCATAAAGAATCCTTTATTAAATTTGCGCACCCGCACTAGTAAGTGGGCGAGTTTTACGTTATGGGAACAATTTAACGTTACGGTTAATGTTTCCTAACGTTCACATTTACTTTACTTGAAATACTCATTTTATAAAATCGATTGTCAATTATAACAAACACCTTATTTCATTATAAAGTTTAACTTGCATTGTTGAGGTTGACTGAACGAAAGATCCACCTAGCGGTGGAGTTGTCCCGATTTCGTAACAGTTGTCTGTGTTATCCTACTTCGTTTTTAATGGGAATAATAACCAAAACATTTGTCCGCGTGCTGCGGATCTAACCATTGCAAAATGTTTATTTCCTTGTGTTGCAATAATATAGCTAAAATTTAAAACATTTTACGTAATAACATTGCTAACAAATCAAAAGATAAAAGAATAAAAACCTTGAATGAAATAATAAATTTGAACAAATAAAATATATTTCATGCACTAAATAGAACTATCAAGTAGTTCAGGCTATTCCAGCTTAATTAACTGTAAAGCTCCATATTATTTCATAAAGCGACGAGAAGATTAAGAAATATATAAGCTATTAATTAAAACTCCTTTTTAATTTTCATTAATAATCAGAAAAACCTTCACTATTATGAGTGTGGTTAATTTTTAAAGATAACATTCAAAAGAGTGCCTTTATTTCGAAGTGGAAGAGTTGAGGGCAGATCAAGAGTAGTGGGAGAAGAATGAGAAAGGATGGGACAAGGTTTGGAGAAATTTCTTTTTCATTTCAAGATAATATGCGAAAAGGTTGCGCCATTGCCATTAAGAAGTAAGGAAAGCTTTTAAACGAGCTTTCTATGTTATCAATATTCACGTATTTTATGCTGGTGTCACAATTTTGGTTTTTTAAGCAACGGAGATTATAACAACTTAATAGAAATTGTTAAAATAATAAGTACATGATTACATCATAAATACGCCAACGTTATATTATCAGTTCGTCAATAATCAATTTAAAACTCTGCAAATTTCTATTTCAGTATCATGTAAAATTTCATAATTGTTAAATAATTTTTAATTAGTGCTTTGTCGGTGTTATTTCGAGTTAATCAAGTCTTTCTCTAAATAGTCTAAATGCTTAAATCATTTTTAATGACGATGTAAGCGCGACGACAAACAGTGCGAAATGAAATACTAAACATTCTAGATATCTTAAAATTATATAAAAAATGAAACTGTATAATTAACAAAATAATGTTTTTTCTATAGCAGATGTTAAAGTGTGCTTTGTTCGACTAAAAATAGTTGATCAAGTATTACTTTAACCGCAAGGGTAGATAAAGTACTTTAATTTTCTGGAAACTCCATGGAAACCGAATGGAAACCTTTGCTACTGAGATTTTCGGGTTTAATATAATCTAATTTTAAATTGTTTTTTTTACAAATTTTTCTTATTTTTTTAACATCTGCTATAGAAAAAAATAGAATTTTATACACGACGATAAAATTTAATTATCGACTCGCGAAAATTAATTCACTCGCGATTTCATCGCTCGTGAATTAACACTTTCAGCTTGTCGATAAAATATAATTTTATCGTCTTGTATAAAAAATAACTATAATTTGGTGATTAGGTTTTTACATTGCCGTATAGTCGATTGTTATATTGCGTCTCTACAGCAACCTGTACAAAGTTAACGCTATCGCAATTTTTTGTAAAAATAATTTTCAGTTTCGTGATAAAAATGAAACATTCATTTGAATATACTTAAATGATTCTGAAAACGAAGTAGACGCAATAGAAGAAGCTTAGAATGTGTTGAACTCCAATGTGTATTCCAAGAGGACGAGGAAAACTGTAGGTACGTATGAGACTGACAATGGTATTGTCGGGGGGGGGGGGAGTCCACTGGCGTCATTTTAATTAGGTACTACAACAGCAAGGTAGGCTCGGTAGAAGAGTCGTATAAGTTTCCAGTTGGTGCTCATTTAATTTTTGTCCTTGGTATATCTTATAATAGTATCTTATACAGTGTAAAAACTAATAAGAGGGTCCATTGTAGCATGAGTGCGAGTGCGAAGAGTGCTCCAATGTCTCTTATTAAACGAGTGGGTATAATAATCCTAGTTTTTCAAGTTTGCATAAATTTATTTAACTTAAAAAAACTTAAAAATTGACATTTTTAATGAATTTACTATCTAAGGAATTTCGATTAGACAAGTGGTAACACTGCAGCAAGCTGTTTTCAAAACTGTCAAAATTGACAATTTAAGTTACAATAAACATTTTAAAAGAAATATTTTATTCTGTGAGTTGTTTTCATTATTCAAAATCTAATAAAAGTTCAGGTATTTATAATTTCTGTGTTTATTTTAACCTCTCTGTAGAAGAGAAACTGCATGGTATTTGATATTTGATGTTGATGACGATTGATAATTTGACACAGGAAGCAAACCACCGCTACCACTTTTAAGAACTAAAATTTTACCAAAAACAGTTTCACAATTAATAGCCTCTATTGGATATAGGATAACTGCAAATGGATAGGAGCTTATCAGAAGAAGTTTATATTTTGCAAAAAAAATCCATTCTGAAAATTTTAAATCAGAAATTTATTTTGTGACTTTATTTTTTTCCAAAATAGGTAAGTATCTTAATACAGCGGCAGTTTAAACCTATAAACAATAATAAATAAATTGAAGAGTGGAATCGCAAAAGATGCTGTTACCAAACCGATATAGTAGGATAAAATGCTATTTGAAGATTATAATTTGATTAATTCTTATAAGTGCCTTCATTAATGATTGATACCCACGTGACCTTTGATCCGTGGTGTCCTTGGGAGTTTCAGATTTAAATGTTGAAGTCAGGTAGGATTGGTACTCGTTGTAACTAATAAGTAACTAAAGTCACTAAAATTACTGTCAATTTACGTACATACAATCAGTTAGGGAATTATTAGATAAAGATTTGCCAACTGTGAAAGTTGGGTTGCCTATATTTTGTGGACACGTGGGTATCAATCATTAATGAAGGCATTGTAGTAGGTACAATTAAATCATAAAAAGGGTAATACTTTCAAAACTTAAGAACTGCAGAATAAAATAGTAGTGCGCTATAATACAAATCGTGGTAAAAAGGGGTTGGATACAGATAGTAATATAGGTGAGGTGCTACGTATATACAGCGTATTACGTATATTACAATAAGAATGTCTTGTAGCACAAGCAGGTTTGGGGCATGGCGAGCGCAGCAAGGATTGCACCAATGTAACAAGTATATGGATTTTAATGATCTTAAGGGAGTTTTGGTTTAAATTTACAATTGCTGTGTTTATTTTCACCTCGTTGCAGAAGAGAAACTGAATGCGATTGATATTTAATGTTGATGACGTTTGATAATGCTGGTAATTTGACACAAGGAATTTGACACATGCAGCAAATACTGTAACTGTAACTTCTAAAAACTGAAATTTTACAAAAAAACAGTTTAATAACAAAGTATTAAATTGTTTTGGGTAGTTTTTTGACTATCAGAATAAAATAAACCTATTGGCTATTTAACACAAAGTATAAAAAAATAATTTTTACTTTGGTAGCCTATCTACAGCACCGTCTATATTTTCATAATTTTGACATTTGGGGATTTTGGTAGGTACAGTCAGCGACAAATGTTTTCACCAGTATGATACCACTGAACACGTTTTTCTGAGAAATATAAGAGGTACCATCGTCGTTCTTATTGTTTTATATAGGTATCTTGGTAACACTGTAAACAAGATAAAAGGAAATATAAGAAATGTGTTATATTTCTCAGTAAAGCTGGTTACAGTGGTACAAGACTGGTGAAAACATTTGTCACTGACTGTACATCCACCTTTCAATTGTTATTATTATTATTATCTTATAAGCTATAATAGATTCAGATAACTCCCGTAACGTTTAATGTATGTCAAATGGAAAATGTAGTTGGCTAATATAAAAATCACTATAAATATTTGAAAATGGGGCCTTGATTACTAATAGCTAATAGGGATTTTTATATTAACCAACTGAATTTTCCATTTGAAACATTTAACGTCACGGGAGTTTTCTGACTGTATTATATTATCAATTATTGACTATTTGTATCAAATTTATGTAATATTTTCCTATAATGTTCAAACGAAGAAACAACAGAAAAATTAATGCATTTGGATTATTTAGAATTCTTTGGATGGCTAGAGAACAATAATGAATCTTGAACAGATTCTCAATTAAAAAACTATTACCTATGTTAATTTTCTCGGTTGAAGAGAATAAATTCTGCAATATTAATTTCAAGTACATTCAACGTAAACATAAACATAGTTTGTAGAGATCAATTGCTCAAGGGCTGATGGAAGGAAGGCGCCACCGGCAGCATCTTCAACTACCAGAACAGCCCGAAACAGTAGAAAACATAAACCATAATGATAACCTCTTATTTGGGAAAAGAACAACAAAAGAGAGAGAAAACGATCAACTTGCGAACACTTCCTAATGACTTAATCAGAAACATCCAGACGAGACAGCTTTAACTTGTCCAAAAAAATGGTCCCGCGAGCGAGTAGAACTTACACTCATAATGACCTAACTTCAAAGTCAAATGCTCAATAAACTTATCCACGTCGACATCAGCACTGCATTATTGAAAGTATGTCTCTAGTGCTCTCAATGATTCTAGTGTCATATCTTACTGGAACCATATAATTATGCGTGCATACTTAAAATTCGAAAATATGCATATCTCCTAAATGTCACGCTAAAGAATCTTGAGAAACAAGAAACAGGAATCTGTCAAAGATCTTTCTCTTTGATACTAAAAACCTATTCTAGCAGAGCTCTAGCATTTCAGCTAACGAAATTATTTTTATAATTTATGTAAGATTCGTGTGCATTAAAAAGGAAATAGTCTCGTCCCGTAGGTTAATGTTTGTTCTATAACTCACCTTCGTTCATTTTAAGTTTGCAATATAAGTTTAAGTAGGACTTCTTGCGATATGTAGTTTTATCCTGAAATTTTATGGTTGATGTTATTGGTTATTATTATAATCAACAAGTTCTGTAATTAAAATTATAATAAAATCAATATCTTAGTTGAAAATAGTTCGATATGAATTAATATTGAATGAACACAGGTATGGGAGAAAAATATGAGTTGATAGCTTCACCTGTTTTGTAGCTTCCTCTGGATTACATCAACTTCTTTATATCTGAGCGAGCCTGGCTAAGAATTAAACTAATTAATCCCCAGCAAAAGCAAAGCATGGAGTCTGCAATCTATTTTATTTTAGCATTTTGCAATGCTGAGTGGTCCAGATTAAAGTGTGCGCCGTATTTATTGTACTTTTTACTCGTTCGTTGAAAAGACTTTAAGAATTTGATAAGCAGTTTTGTTTGGAAATAAAATTCCTGTATTATTTTCAGTCGCCTACTTTCCTTTGTCTGCTGCGCATTAAATATTTTGTATGAATTTACTTTTACCCAACAAATCCATACTGGAGTAGTAAATTTGTTTTTCAATTTGTTTAAATAATTGTACAAGAATATCAAATACAACAACTGAAATAATAATCTTCGGATACCAAGTTGGCAGTAGCTACAATAATGAATATCGTAACTGCGTTATTACAGTTTCATGCCTAAAGATACACAGTAAAATAAATCTATTAGGTACGTTTAAACCATAACCCAAAATAATTACATATAATATTTTACTTCGTCGGTTGGATTTGTGGTAAAATGCGGAGTATTAGGAATTTGAAAATCCGAAATCCTTTCTCATTCCGTGTTTAATTCAGATAAACCCCAATGGAAATCAGAATTAAAACGTAGTTTTCTTGTGGATGCAAGTACACGTCTTCGTTATATTCCACCTCGGTGTCTTTAATTATTACAAGAAAATTCCTAAAAATTACATTTATAATTTATCTTGTATAAAAATTTCCCAAAGCCTAAAATTTTAAAATACTACGTCAATAGTAGACTGAAAATACGATTTTTTGCGGCAAGGGGTATTTTTTGCAATTTAGTACTGCTAGCAACCACAGTCGCCAGTATTTTTGTATTGATTTTCACTCCTAGTGAACACGTTCTTTTGATAATTTTAAATATTTTAAACCGAGAATAAATCGATATCAATTATAACTGTATAAAATATACATAAAACTTTTTATAAAATAAGTTTTACATACCGTGGTCTCTTGCAAGATATGCCCTTGCACAGAAAGTTTGTGGTGGAATTTCTTAAATCCTGGCGTTCTTTGCCTTCACTCCTTCTCTTATTTAAATATCTCTGTTATTTTATAATCTGTCTCTGTCTTTACTCTTAAATCTATCGCCATTCTGCGTGCGTTTTATCAGAGCAACTCCAACAAATTACTCCCTGGTTGAGAGGGAGGACACACTTGTTACAAGATAGAAGTATAACGAGAATTTTCAGAAATTAATGCTTGAAATTATTATTGTTTCATGCCGAGAACTTCAGGCAGAATACATATAGCTCTAAATATAATGAATTGAAAATAATTTTTGCTTTTTTATTTCAGAATTCAGTTTGGAGATTACGGTGTTTTCTAAACTATAATCGGTAAGTTTTATACTAGCTCACATTTAGGTATGTTAGGTATAGACAATTTATAGTATAAAGCTATTATTTACGTTTTTCCACTACTAGATTTAAAAGGTATCATTATTTAGTTTGTTTTCAGGACAATAAGCTGATTTTCTCAGCTAGTGGTTACTAATTTTTTATTATTGACCACTGGTCAATAATAGAAACAATTGATCTTGCATGCTAGTCTGATGCCTTTAAAATTATGTCAAATATCGAATATTATTCACCTTTCATAATACAACAACCACTTTCTAAAGCTTATTTATTTCAATCTAGTATTGTTTCGTATTAATTTTAATTATAATTATTTGTTAAAAATGAGAAATAAATATGTTTTAGATAAACGTCAAATTTCACACAAATGTCAGTTGAAATGTTTTCAGGCAAAGGCTACTTGATTTTTGTGGATATTTAGAAAGGTAATTTTATTTTTTATTAACGTAAAAACGATTAATTATAAAAGGAATAAAGGTGCTAGTAGTGGGAAAAAATAGTATATAAACCACGGTAGAGAAGACTGATCAGCCTCGCAGCTTATTTCCTTCGATGCTCCGTATCTCAGGAAATAGTAATGTTCGGCTGAGAAAAATGTCTTCTCTACCTTGGTATATAATATACTATTATGCAAGGTTTTAATTTCATTATACCATGTTATACTTAAATTATGTCATCAATTTCGTCTCATCCGCATAATACATATTTTTGAAGTTTCATGTAGTACCTACTGTTCATCTAACAGAAATACATATTGTAGGTCTAGTCATTTTATTTTTATATAATTGTGTGAATTAATTGTGGTAAATAGTTAATTCCATTATTTATTGGATACCGTAGTAGGTACATAATAATACAATGGTTATAATTAATTTGAACGCCCCCTGTCGATCAACTAATTAACTCCACTATTACATGACATATATCCCCTACTCTAACACATGAGAAGAGTAATAAACTGAATATAAATCATGTACTGAATAAAGCTATAAGTGAAAAGAAATCACTTACATTAAGAAAAGGTTCCATAAACAATAATTCCCACGCATGACAACATGTTGTTAATGCGAAATGAATGTAAATAGCAATGGCAGGTGTAAAAGGACAAAGAGAATCATGCTTTGCACTATGTTATATTGGATAGTTAATTTAAATCTTCACATAATATCCTAAGATCTTCCAATATCCACTGAAAGGTCGAAGACCCGCTGATGAATCAGAGCGAACCGACAGAAATGATGATCAGACTATCTAATTCTTTAAATGTTAACTTTCAAATTTGTTGACTTATGATATGTTAAATGCTTGCAAACACGTTGATGAATTAAAAGGGGTTGTTACGCTGAGAGGTCTAATTAATATAATAAATGCGTTTGAAATCAAATCAACTAATTTCTGCTAATATACTACAGGGTGTTTCTTAAATGGCGGACACGGAGAGCACTACGCGATTCTCATCTTAAAACTGAGTTGAAAAAGTATAAGAGATTTTGTCCTAATGTAATTAGTTTCCGAGTTATTCGCATTTTAAAAATTTTAAATTTGACAACATTGCGCATGCTTGCACGGACTTTGTTTTAAACGTTTGGTGTTTTAATAAAGCAGTATGAACAAGTTTCCTAGGTAATAACCTCATAGCTACAATGCACTGTTGCAACATATTGAAAAAAAATTTAACAACAGATATTTATCAGAAAGAATGTCTTCGGAGGAAGGAATACAACGTATAAAAAATTCCAAATTTATTAAGATTTAATATTTGATTGATGAACAATGCGGAACGGTTAAAATTTACCCGTTTTTCCAAAGCATAAAGGAATTGAATCTCAATCTTTGACGGAGAATAACTCTGAAACTAGCGAAGAACGGGCATTATTGTATTATATTTTTCCAATTGGTATCTGGAGGGGAATGTAGTACTGTGCTCCGTGTCCGCGATTTAAGAAACACCCTGTATATTAGTAGTAGGTATTCAAGATGTTTTACGCGAAAAACAAAATGATATGTTAGTCTAAAAAAAATATAAATCTATTACATTAATTATAAAGTTATACAGAACACTTAAACCGCTATAATTATTTTGAAGAATGAGCCGTGTGTTATTCAATTATCTACACCATTGGATACATATTACATATTAGCATCAATAATAAAGTTGCCGGCAACACCTCAACGTAGGATTTACTATATCCTGGAGCACTTAAAGCAATTGAAACAAATGCTATGTAATTTAAAACACATATTTTTAAATACTTCCGGTTCACCTACAGTATTGTGCTATATTCAGTGTTTGAATTTACTCCGTAATGTTGTGAAACAATACAAATATCTAAGTTACATCAATGTTATGTGCTGAAAGTCTAGATAAGGTTCGTGAATTGGTCGAATTATTAATAAGAGTAAAGAGAGTAAAGTAATAGTTTGCAATTTTTCATTGCCTAATACTATACTAAAATGAATTTTATGTTACAGTTTAAGTGAACTTTCAAATTGAAAACGTAAATCGCAAACTATAGGTATTTTGTAACATTGCAGGTACCTATACAGGGTGGTGACTTGAGCAACGCAGGATAGGGATTTCAATGGTAAATTTTTAATGTTCAATTATTTGCTCCCCTGATTATTTTAGAGCAAGTGTGTTGAGGTTTTTTGTAGAGAAAAAATTTTTGAATCTGTTCATTTTCCGGAAGCGTAGAAATAGAAGAAATTAAAAATGGTCTTTTTAAAGAAATCAGTGATGCCTTGGAATTATCTAAACAAACAACATTCGTATTTACATCTTCTGTCATTACGGTTTGAAATTTATAACCGATTATTAAATTCTATTATTTTTAAAATGTACCTATACAACGAAAGAAAAAGTAGAAATGATATAGTATATTGAGTATTAAGAACGGTAAGGGATGTTTACCGGTCGACGACAATTGTTTGGGGAGGAGCGGAAGCGAGGACGCCAATTATTGTCGGAGACCGGTATGCTTATAACGTTTAATAAAAAAAAATGATTTAATAGTTATATTTCAAAAAATTATAAAAGTACCTATATAACCTAATTTTTTTATAAATTGACTGACAACCACGGTAATCAGTTATCATGTCTATACTCTGTTATTTCTCTTTATCATTCAGAGTAGGCGAAGTAAACTTTAGATATTTTTATAACAGTGTAGAATAGCTACTAAAGTCACCGGTGGAAACGTCACTTGTAATCAATTGTCGTTTTGAAGTTTACCTACACTATAAAACTATATAAAAATCACGGCACTCTTGAATGATAAAGAGAAAAAACAGAGTATACAATACAATGAATTATACTACTTACTGTTCTAGAACGGTAAGTGAATTACTTACTGTTTTGTTACACCTAGCAACCAGTAAATGCAGCTTACTGTTCTGGCATCGAATCTAGTAAGTTAACAAAAAAGACCGATCGTGCAAAAAAGTGCCTTGTTTAGCGTAAAATATCCGAATAGGCAAATTTTAAATAATACAACGATTCACAGACTAATTAATACATAAGTTTGAAGTTTGTTTTGTAAAATAAATATAATCTTGTTTCGTATTATCTACTCGTTTTATTGCTTCAAAAAAAAATGTAATGAGGCAGAAATCTCAGTACGTTTGTGTGATTTTATAATTCCATGGCATCACTGATTTTTTTTAAAAAGACCATGTTCATTTTCTTCTATTTCTACGCTTCTGGAAAATGGAAAATTATAAATAATAGTATGAACAGATGCAGAATGTTTTTCTCCAAAAACCTCAACACACTTTTGCTCTAAAATAATTAGGGGACCAATATTTGAACATTAAGACCTTACCATTGAAATCCCTATGCTGCATTGCTCAAGTCACCACCCGGTATAAAATTTAGGGAGTGCTAATTACACACGCGGAAATGAAAAAATTGTCACGCATAATAGCGTTAACAGCCTGAAGAAATACACATTAAAAGAATTAAATTTAACAATAAATAATGGTAGGTACAGTAACTTTTAGTTATGAAGAACTTCCTAAAAAGCATTGAATTGATGTTACCAAGAAATCCGCTGACCAAATACATCCCACAGCACCAAAACATGCAGAATTCATATGGATACCCTCGCATATAAGGAATTTACAAAAACGAAAAAACCAGACATGCAACTAAAAATGGCTTCTTACAAACTCCAGGAAGCCTTTGGTTCCGAACATCACAGTTCACACACTAAAATAATAAAATATCTAAAGATCTAAACTGTATAATAGACTTTATCTGAATATATTGCTAAATTACCGTTATAGTAAAGGCGGTAATGGCCTTGAAGACGAAGTGCGTTAGTAAAGTACAATAAAAAAAATAATCACAACGGTTTTATTTTTTATTACTATATTACTAATAGATAGAATGCTTATATTTTAGCTTACGATGAAATATAATTCATCCAATTTTCGATATTTAGAATATTGGGTTCACCGGGAATATCGATAGGGAAACCTGCTTAGGATGAACTACACCTAAAATATTACAACTATTAGGTACATACGTCTAATGGAACAAAACATGTCATAAGTCTGGACAAATCATAACGTGCTGCTAGTGCAATAAACTAACATTCACTAAATGATCAATTTGTTAAGACAATTCATGTAAAGCAACTGACTTTCAGATGTTAATATTTGTAGCTAAAACATTAGTAACTCTTACCATTTGCAAATATTGCACTAAATACTCATAAGGAATGGTCACAAGTTTTAAAGAATAAGAAATTTCTGAACAAATAAATATGAATTATTAATGATCTGATAATGATAAACGAAATGTTTTAAATGACCAAGGACTGTGAAGTGAGTAATAAAACTGCACTTTTTAGGATCTTACTTTACCATCTAAATCAATAATCAAGATCCATAAGGGTTTAAAACATTTAAGGTTCATCATCGTTCACGAATAACCCTCTAATGTGTAGAAAATGACGAAATGCGTAACAAGGGGTTTCAAATATTTGCATTTCCTTGGCTTGTCCTTACTGGTTAGAGGGATTCCTTAACACTGATCATGATCAGTATTATAGTTTGTTACCGTTACCATAAAATAGTTATTTGTATCACAAGGCCAGAAACAGCACATTTGCGAGTGCGAGTAAGGTTGCAGGGCGAGGCGGAACGCCGAGTCCTGCAGGTAGGAGCACTCGCAAAACTGTTTCTGGACGTGTAATACACAAGATTTTTTGTGCCGATGTTTGTTTAAATAAATTAAATTTACATTTAAAATTTAGTATTAGGAATTTTTTTTTATGATTTTAAAATCAAGATTCCTGGTATTCATTAAACTTAATTCATTTCTTTTTTTACAATTTCCATTGACGTTTATTTATAAATTTCATTATCTTTGATTTAATAATGGATACACCGGCGCATATTAAAGATTATATTCAAATCACCACAGTGGCTCAAATAGGTAATCGTATTTTTGTAAAATTTTGCTAATTTATTTGTTTGATCTTCTCCGACCGCGATGCATAAATTTGACTTTGACAGATTGAGCCGATGCAGCCAACTAATAACTTAAAATTATTACTTTTGCCGGCCTAGGCCGGCAAAACCTCTGTTTCTGGCGGATTTCGCGATGCAGAAACTCAGTGATGCCGACCGGAGGCACAAAAACACATTTTTTTGAAATTGACAGGTGCACGCAATTTTTGTAGTAGGAGTTCGGAGTTTTATTCTGCAAAAACTTTCACACCGGATAAATTGTCCCCTGAATTTTTTGTTTAACAAAAATATCTTTTCATAAACGCTAGGTCAATAGTATTCAACACAGTATTTTTATACAATCCTTTAAAGTAGTTTTTTTATTAATTATGGCATTTATAACAGCTACTTTTGAATCTTGATTCCCAGACAAAGATCAAGTTTTGAAGTACATTCATGATGTGTACAATCAAAGGACACTCTTTGCTTTGACGTTTACTGAAATATTAGTGTTTCACTAACTGCCAGGAACCACTTTTGTTCGATTTGGTTGGTTGACCGAGATCCAAAGCAAGACAAATTTCTGGTACCTATACAGGGTGACAATAATCAACCCACGTTCTATGGTAACTTTATCATTGTAAGACTTGCAACGTCGGTTAAATAAGCAAAGTTGGATAAAATTACAAGCAAATTCAACGCTGGTTTCGTTTTTGAACAATGTTGCCAACTTTCTGAAATAATTCCAAAAAACTGAAAAACGCTTTAATTTTCAGTTATTTCAGATTAATTCAAAAAGTTGACAACATTGATAAAAGGTAAACGGTGTTAAATTTTCTTGTATGCTAATTTAACCAACTCAGCAAGTACAATTATAATAAAGTTACCCATACAAGCATTAAATTATTATCATCCTGGATAGGGAAACCTACACATTTTTGAAATCAGAAAAAAATCCTATTTAATGGTCTCAAATTTGATAATGAGTTCCATTTAAGAAAAGGTAAGTTTATGTCATATCTCAAAAACGAAACAAAACAAAATCGTGAAATATTTTTCTATTATACCACGTAAGAATATCTATCAGTTATCTATCTTGTACATTTCTTCTATCTGCGATGGTTACGAAAATATTTTGAATTTAAAATTTAAGAGTTTTAAATTTTTTCAGATTATTTCAGAAAATTAGCAACATTGATCAAAAACGAGAAGGACGTTAGATTTGTCTTTAATTATACCCAACTTTGCTGATTTGACCAACTCTGTAAGTCTTATTATAACAAAGTTACTCATACAAGATGGGTAGATTATTGTCACCCTGTAAATCGTATTATATTTTATACTTTTAGGCTGCACTTCATGATCTGCTTAGACATTTCATTAGATGAGTTTGCATTTTAAATGGCTGTAAAAGAAAGCTTGAACGTAACGAAAATGTAAAGTTTCCGACGCGAAATCGGTAAATCAAGGAGTATAGATTCTTTTATTGAAAATCTTTAAGTAGTGATGATAATAATCAATTACATGTTCGTTATTTTTGACAGATTTCAATCCCCTGGAGGAACTATCAGTTAAGATAATATGGAACCTACATACATACACAGGCTAACAAAGCAATTTGGCACATTAATTCTAAAACTTTAAGGATTTGTGTAGAATTACGAGTCAAAAACTGTACCTAATCCCTAATAAAGTCGCGCGTTGGTTCTTGATTTCCTACATTTGTATACACTGAAGTCCATTTATCGTGCACTTTGCGCCCATTTTATCATTGAAATATAGGCAACCCACTATACACTCCTACCCATTATGCATTGCCCTTGCTTACTGATTTTTATTATTGTTTGTCAAATTACACAGTGTTTTCTTTTAGTTTTCATAAAGAACAAGATTTAAAACTAACGATTTATTGGAAACATGATCTATACAGACGAAAAAAAAACATTCCGAATTATCAATAGGTAATGTTAGGGATTATTTTATAGTAAAATATCCCAACAGCCCAGTCCCTAATGTGTCTACAATATCAAGAACATCTAGAAAATTAGGCACAACATGAAAAAAAAGTTGACGTAAAACAGTAGGTAACACATGAATTTGTACACATTTCTATTTCTTCGTGGTCTATATAAATTGTGTTTTCAATGAATCGGTAGTTTTCAATCTTGTAAATATTAAAAAAACACATTTAACAGGTGACAAACAATAATTAAAATCAGTAAGCAGGGGCAAGACTGCTAGCAGTGTATAATGGGTTGCCTATATTCCAATGATAAAGTGGACGATCCATTTAACTTGCAACATGTCTATAAGCAGTTACATATTTTTTTAGCAAACTGAAATCACGGTAGATAACGATCTCGGGTGTAACAAAGCGTTTGAAGAATTTACTGTCGCACAATATTCGCCGAAATGACTAAAATACTTTTACTAGACACTATATTGTCCAAAGTAACTCACGATGACAGCAAGGGAGACGATTTTATGTTTTCCTAATTTATTCGTGTCTGTCAATATGCTACTACAATAAGTGTAGGAAACATTATTTTAAGAAGTTATTTCAATTTTAACACAGTGTTTAAATGCTAGTATCGTACATACTACACATACCCCGATTATTATATTGAAATATTTAGTGGTGCATTATCACTCCAGGTGTCTGTTACTGAAAAGAGATGTACACTAATCGTATTAGATAATTGTTCAATCAATAAATACATCAAATCGTCGTGCAAAATAAAAGATACCTAATATTGGTTTATAAATGTTTTTTTTTCATTTGAGGGAAGCCTGCACCTTCCTAAATATTTGATTGATTGTATCTGTTTATTCCATTTAAGAAAAAATCAATGAATTAAAATAGAAATACTGATAATTTAAATAACTTGTATGATAAACTGTATTCGCTTTATTGTCAGATATTAAAGGTAGAACGTGAATTGTTTTGGTTTCCCTCTATGACTCTAATATAATCATGATGCCCCTCAGTACAATACCTTGGAAGCAACATAAATATGATAAAAACTATACTTAGTAGAAACAATATTTTACTTTCTTTTTGGATGTAGGTATTTAAGTATTATCTTTTTAGAATATTATGTTTGACAAAATAATAAAAATAATTCAGTTCGTTATTTGAAAATTAAAATTTGAATTTTTGTCTCCCTAAATACCCGGTAAACATATAACAACAAAACCCCGCCTACGGCTTGATAAGAATCAATGATGTAAAAAAATATTTTTTATAAGCACCAGTAAAGTAATGGAAATACACGAGTGAATAATTAAAATTGTATCGCTTAAAAAACACATTAAAAATATTAAAGAAATACAGTTTCATTAGAAAATAATTAAAAAGTGTAATCATATGCGGTTTTGGTTAATAGTATGGGTGGATTCCGTAAAATTAAATTTTTGTTGGTCCCATTGTGTGGTTAAGTTAAACCGATGTCAGCCACATCAACATTAAGACAACTTCTTCAACGAAAGCTCAAGATCCCCGAATCTTATTCAAGTTCGCAAACAATTATAATTTCCCCACGACATCAAAAATAAATTCTACTCATTCCTTCACATTATAAATCCTTCTTCCATACAATATATCTACGTCTTATTTCCAGCATTCAGCCAGTGTTTTAGCATCCCCTTTCTTTAATTAATCTCCCACCCCTAGCAACGCGTAGCAACGAATATAGGTACAGTAACACAATACAGTTTTTACACTTTTCCCGAGGAGGAAATCTTTAATGTCTCCGAAGACTGACATTAATTAAAAAATCTTGTTACGCATGCAGGGGTAAGAATGAGAGAAGGCAATTTTAAGAACCAGCGCTCGAGGCATATGCAAAATAGAGCCTAATTTATACGGGTTTTTAAAGAATTCTAATAACTTACTTACGTGGCTTCTAGAAATGACGTTGCTCTTAAATCCAATGTTTTCTGTAATGTTATTCCAACTAATAATTCTATGTTAAATTTCACGAACAATGTTTTCTACTAAAATTTGTAGCAATCAAATTAACTACATTAAAAGAGAAAATATTTGTACATCAAAGCAAGAGATTGTCGTGCTTGATTCAAATTAATCTTCAAATATGAAATAACATTTTCTATAATTAACAGAATAAACTATAACTAATATACCTAAAACCATCTTATAAGCCTATTTCGCATTGCATAATATAATCATGATATAATCTTCCATTTTAGTATTTCGATTCGGTATGTAAAACGCAAAATAATTAATCCAAAGATGCAAAATGAAGAAGTTTCCTATTTGCAATCAATTTGTACTAAATATAGTTTGAGGGTATCTATCACAATGATAATAGCAAACACATAATAAAGCATTATTTTGTTGTTCTGATATTCATTGTTATTATTTAAGTCATGTCATTATACATACAATTCTTCCACAAACTAATTGGTCAAAGTACAAGCAACTTCGATCCGGAAGCATTCTGAATTCGAGATTCTTCCGTTCTAATCTGATACTTAGGAAATACAATTTTTCTAGCAACATGATGCGGAAATCTTAGTTTTATAATTAGTACACAGTTAATTATTTGAAATTAATTATATTTTTCTTTTAACAGGAAACAATATTGTATATGGAAAGAATATATTCAACGGCTACTTGAAACGTAGCTATTCTATTTTTTACATATTTAATTATTGGGAATATTTTATTAGATTGTTATCCATAGTAGTAAAGGGAATGAAAAATATTGTCTAGTGGTTCAATATGGCGGCCATAGGAAAAAGGAAGTTGACTGCCGTATCTCGAAATTTAGCGATCTTAGCAAAAAAATGAATTCATGAGTAAATTCCTTATAAAATGTTACACTAAACTGTAATAACTGAAGTGGCTACAATCATAAACAAAGACACCACACGCAAAGAAAGAATGCAGCAAATTTAGAATTTTTGATGTTGTCTAGTAAGCTTTGAATATTTTTAAACTTTTGAAACTGAATACAAACTGGTCCGTAAAATAGACAACGTTTGTCTAATTTCACGATATTTCCTCCTGAGATATAATAGAACCAAGTCTCTCTTCTGCAATTTTCTTGATATGTCGGAATAGTCCAGGAGCTAGCGGTATATTTTAAGACTAATTTCTATCAAGCTGAAATTTTTTTTATGAGCTGGTATGGTTATGTCTGCCAAATGTAGGTAGTCGGCAAAATAGGACCGCGGGACATAAAGCGCCCAGATTTTTTTTGTTTTTAATTATTTTTTGATGAAATTTACAAACTTCAATCAAGCTAATTCCTATTTTGCTCGTTATTTAAGACATCCCGACAACAAAAAATTAACTGTCCGACATAAGAGTCGGAACAGAATCAGTGTCTGCCGTATGGGGTTCGTATTGTTTTTAAGACATTTGACTTATTACCATCAACCTGATTTTTTTTAATAACTGTATACTAATTTAACAAACACAAAAATCACCTTGTCCGACAATTTGAGAGGGACAGAAGCACTCTCTAACGTCCTGGATTGGTTAGTTGGCCAATTTTTTTTCTTAGCGCTCTATGTCCCGCGGTCCTATTTTGCCGACCACCTACATTTGGCAGACATAACCATACCAGCTCATAAAAAAAATTCAGCTTGATAGAAATTAGTCTTAAAATATACCGCTAGCTCCTGGACTAGAACGTCAGTTTCGTGTCTCCTCGTCTTTGATCTACCTTTAAGCTACATTCTTGAACTGATTTGCAGGGTTCTTCTTTGTTTTCCTCAATTTGTGGCCAATCCATGTGTTTACTGGATTTCCATGGGTTGTGCAGAACCAATTCTCTTTATCAACTTTCGTATTTTGTTTTAATAATGGATGTAACAGAAAACTATGCCGGTTCATGGGTTTATATAGAGGTAGAACTGACTTTAATAACTTTAAGTTTTTACCAAATTGATCATTATGAAAAATTGTACTGCTCCTTCTAAAATATGATGAATACAATTTTCGATAAGGGTTGACTTTATAATTGAAGAGCGTAAATATGAAATGGGGTAAGTGCCATTTTTAAAACAATTGAGATTTTGCCATAGAGATGTGTTATTTGCCTTGTAGTATATCCTGATAAAAATTCTAAGTACCAGGCAATACCATTTCCAGCGTCATTATCCTAACTCTTACGATTTATAGAATGAAGCTGGACATGGCAATATACTTATGATGCTGCAGTTGTTCAAAGCTGGCGCATTCGGTATATGCCTAAGTAGTGTCATTGTTGTGATAGAAAGTTGCTTGGTTATAAAGAAGAAAAGAAGAACTTCCAAATCGTGACCAAGAAGACCCAGCGAGTGCTTAATATTTAATCATAATCTTCTTTTGTAAGCATATTTGACATGGCACTTATATCCTTTTCTTAAATTGTAACAGAATTTGTTTTTTATTTCTTATATCTCTCCATTATTTTTTTCTGTATCTTCTAACATTAACTTTTCCGGTTTGTAATTCTCATATAGTTGATAAATTATTAACTATTTACATTTCGTATTTCCACCCTTCATTTATAACAATAACAATTGACTGATAATGGTTCAAAGTACTAAAAATATTTTTAGTTTTAAATGACATACACATTAATAATGAATGAATTGTTATATTAGATGTTCAAATTGATATCCGTTTACAGTTTCGATCAACTCCATTGCAATGAAATTACCAGATAAAACTTTACACAACTAATTTGAGTAAATGTCAAAATTTAAACAAAAGTAGACATATACCTAGCACACTAGATTTTTCAAAAAAAGGTGTACACTTTTAAAGTACTAAGCTTAAATAAACAATTGCTTTGAGTTGGAGCTGCACCCGCTGTTCCAGACCGGCCTACCGAGACGTAAAACTATTTTACCAATTTTTGCAAAAAAATTCTTAGTAAAGGTAGAAAAATATTACACGCTTAAAAAGGGAAACACACTGTCTATCCAAATATACATATTTCCATTAAAAAAATCAATGACGTCACTACAAAAAAATGATCAACGCAATTTTTTTTAAGCATTTTAAAATATGCGACATAATCGCTAACCTGTCCGAGCGTTTTCCAGAACAAATAATATTTCGGGAGATATTGAATTTATTCCAAACTTTATCCACACACTGTATATTGTCAATAAAATATTGTCAATTTAGTCAATAAATATTGACAAACTGTAATTGCCTCACACTATCCATATTATTAACATCGTTGACAGGCTTTGGTTACTTTAGTTTTGAGATGATCCTTGCAAATAAAAAAATTACAATCATCGCATCGCATTTTTGTGAATGTTTTCTTCGTTTTCTCTGGGACATAATTTGCATCTTCCTCTTTTTTGACCTTGTTGTGGGTACAGCGACATTTGTCATTTGCAGAATGTCAATTACTTACTATAGCTATGGAAGTTTGAACACTTTTCTGTATTCCATGAAACCCTTCTCAACCCGCCTTTGTACTAGAGGCACTACTAATTCTAGTCCAAGTTGTTTTAGAAAGAGCCGCCTTGGCATAAGTTTTTTCTTTTGCATAATCTCGATAATTACTTATATTAAAACGTAAGAATTGATTGCTGCAACATCGAGACAATTCATAAATATTACAAGTGGCCATATATTAGTGCTTCTATTACAGGCATATTCTTTGACTATCCAAAGTGTCAACTGCCCCTTTCCTGTGGTTGTAATCCACTATTATTCTTGAATGTTCATCACCTGAAACTGCAGCATCATCGTGTTGTGTTGAAAGAAGTACTACACTGCGATTCTTTTTAGGAACATACGAAGTCATTTTTACTTGGTTTGCAAACAAGAACATGCTGAGATGCAATTTCTTGTTACTATTTGGTAACATTTCTTTCGGAATCTCATGACGATTCTGTCTCAAAGTATCTAATAAGGTCTTCTTTTCTCCAAGTAATTCTTCTGCTCATCGTAAAGATGTAAAAAAATTATCCGTAGTGATTCCATATCCTTGGCTTAAATCAAATCCTTTACTTGCATATTGCAAGCATAAGAATTTGTACGTCACATGCAATTAATTAATTTTTATATTTTGGTTCTGTTCCCTTGTTGATACTATCATTTTAATCTTGATCGCAACTCTTTTCCTCAAGCTTTCACACGGTCCTGGTGAAACTATATCTGTTTTGCTTTTTTTAAGTTCTTCTTTAATACTTGCAATAAATTGCTCCGATGGTGCTGCACATGACGAGCAGTAGGTAGCTTCTGTGGTTTGTTTTTATGTTCTCTTTGACTTTTTCTATGTACCATTTTCGTGTTTCTTCAGGTTTAAGATTTGTTAGTTTGTACCTTTTTCAGTTTTTGATGATGGTGGCATTTCTTGTCCCAGTATTGATTTTCCACTATTTTCTAACAATCTGTATCTGCGTCAAGTCTTATTTATAGCATGTGTATGTTTCTGTGTTTTACGGTAAGTACGTTTTATTATCATGTTCCTTCCGCCGTCTTCATAAAATCACGTTTTTGTCCCTACTTATGTTTATTCCTTCTGTTGGTGCATGTATTAGTGCTTTTTTAACGCCACTGTACCATATAGCTTAGAATTGTCGAATTCACTGTTGACTGAACCTTGAGCCACTTCAAAAATATCATACTGTATTTATTTAACTTAAGCTTAGCATACTATAAGCAAGGAACTACTTAGTATGGTGTGCTGCTGATGTTTTCATTTATTTTAATAGCATAGTATTATTAATTATTTAGCCGTACTTTATCAAACCTTTGCAGAAATTTTGCATACCATTCGTTCAGGTGAATTTACTTGTGTCGCTAATTGAATAAAAATAAAAACAAATACTTACAGACTTTAGACACTTTCATGTAGTCTTTTCTCACAATAATTTGCAATATGTACTTATATCTACATAATCTGGTATTCTAAATAATGCTCTATTTTAAATGTCATCAACCCAAAAATAAATTTTAGACTTCTTTTTTTTCGTATTCACCCTCCACATATAAACTCGTTATTAAGAGATTTTGAAACAGCTTATTCAAAGACAATATCGTACGCTTCCTTCTCCGTAGTATTTCTTATGTAGCGGCACAGAGTGTGTTTCTTTATCCTATTGTTACGGAGTATCTTTCCGATGCAGGCTGACAAGAGCACTTCTTCTAGTAGTGCTGACAATACCATCTTAATCAAATGCGCGAGGCAGATATGTTTATTTGTGTTATATTTGTGACGTAAGTTTCCCGAAGTTGACAGGGAAATTGTGAAGGAAACAAAGTTTTGGAAGTGCATCCTGCGAAGTGGGACATGCTTGCCCGTGCTTGCCAAAAATTGATAATTATTTCCATCGTTTTACTCTGTTTCATTCCCTATTCTAGTCAATTTTACAAGATTAAATAATAAACTATTTAATTCTTGTAGTATTTTATGAATGAAACCAATTAATAGCAGGAACTTGCCTAAAAATAATATTACGATTGCTCTGTCACTTCTTTTACGATTCATTGAAAAGATAATTGTTAGACAAGAGATTATAGTGAAGATATATTTTTCATATAATAGCGACCTTCAAAAACGAAGAAAGTATTTCTTTCGTAATATCATCTACTTCAAAGCGGTTTTTAACTATAATATTTTTTATGCATAAATAATAGAAATAAAGCCTAAGTGGTCAATGCCATATAGAAATTATAAATTATCCACAATTGTAAGTAACGAAACGCAGTTTAGACAATGGATATTTTCCAATTTATGGCTACATCAAATGTTTAGCATTTTAAACTTTGTGTAGTACAGAGGGATAGTAGTATATAAAAAATTTGGAACAAACACATCAAGGGTTTAGTTTAGTCTTTTAAATTTACATATTTCAAAGTAAATTTCGTCAGGGATTGTACATTACATAAGTAATGCAATTAGGAATTGTTTTACCTATGTTCATATAATTAATATTTAGAATGAATTATACAGGGTGTATAAAAATTGTGGTGCAAGCTTCAGGTAAAGTTATTCCTTGAACAAAAATAAGGCAAACAGGTTATTGCAAAACAACTCTCAAAGGTTTCCTGAACTTACACGAAGTCCTCACAGTTCAAAATCAAGTTACTTGATGCGTACATTCAGTGATAATAGTTAAAATGTATTAACATCGATCGTTTAAAAGTAAAAAGAAATAAATTAATAATTTTTATTATTTCAAATCATTTAATTTTTCTATATGCGTAAAAAATAGATTTGGCAATATTGCAATGTAATAGTGTTAGCTTTAGCGTCTTTCAGAGTACCTTGATGCAATGCGACAGATAATAACTTGTGATCATCAGTGATCATCTGATCAACTTATCATAGGTGGCTACAAGGTTGCCAAATGTACATTTCTTAAATTTTTATGACGAGGGGTAGCATTATTTTTGTCCAAGGAATAATTTTACCTGAAGCTTGCACTACAATTTTTACACATCCTGTATAATCAAAAGTTGATCTTATGTTTATCTTTACTATATTAAAGAATATGTTTTATAAGGGAGGTTTATTGAACAAATCCATGTTAATTCACCTAAAGTGCGAATACAGTAAATATTTTATAAAACCTTTTTCTACTATTTTTTATATTTTGTTAATTTTATACTCCCTTTCTTCGATAAAATTCGTATACATCAAACGTCATTCGCAAATAAGTTAATTTGTTAATTTGTAGTACCTAGTTGCTTCATTTTCTTCTTCATTAATGAGTCCCGCTGTAACGTTTGATAATATAATTAAATGTAAGTAAACATAAATGAAATTGAGTTACTAATAGTGAATTCCAAAGCCATTTTGGAAAATCAACATGATTATGATTATTACATACTCAAAATAGAATAACTTGTACAGGGTTTTATAGATTTTGTAATAAATGAATTATTCATAATTCATAGAATGTTATTTCCTGAAAACGTCTTAATAGGTGATCGGTTAACACTATGCCTGGTGTCACAGAATATCGCGAATGAGATAAATTGCTTTATATCTGAAATTTTATTATTTTAAGTTTAAAAAAAATTATTTGATACTATAGATAAGTAGTTGTGGTAAGTAGAGGTTGCCATCGAAACGAAAACAGATGACATTTTGTACCCCCTGAATTAAACGGAATCCTATAGTAAATTCCAAAACTTTATGTTCTTCAAGGTCATACGAACTAAGTTAGGACATGACGTGCGCCGATGTAACTGGTCCAGATCAGTCAGGAGATATATATTTTTTCGTTCCTTTTAATGTTCTTAGTTGTTCGCTTTACCCTCAATTTACAATTTTTAATGATTGCTACACTTATTAAGATGTATAATTCATGTTACGCCGCTGTAATTGTCAATTTGACAGTTCTTCGTACGTCGTTGTACACTTCAGTTGTCTGACCTTGAAGTACATAAAGTTTTGGAATTTACTATAGTATAGTTACACATGCGTCTCTGCTGTGTTCTATTTAACCCATTTATTATAAAAACCCGCATCTCTTGATCCTGAACAATTTTTAAACAATAACCGTGTTACTTATAGCGACTTCACATTTTCAACGGTTTTTTTAATTACGGAGCAGGATCATTCAGCGGCGGGAGATTGGGCGCCGGTGATTCAGCGCTGGACAATTCGGCGCCAATAATAACGAGTGACCATCATTGAAATATTTAGCATATATCGCGACACGGCATTATTAACCATTGTCTGCGTACATGGCTCCGAGATAGATGTACATGGTGCCGAGGTTGCATACTTCTGTTATTTGAAGTACTAATATAATTCTCCTTGGGTAGGCTGTAATAGGCAACTCTCTCTATGTATAGGCACAGCCAGAACAGAGCTATACATTTCTCACATATTATCTAAATCCAAATTATTTGTTACGTGGAATTTAAGAATTGACGCGGTAGTACTACACTATACCGGGTGAGTCAGACCACCCGTATCAGTCGTTTTTTTCGAAAGCGGTTAATCATAGAGAGTCGGGCCAAAATTTTTATTACAAAATCCTTCATGAAGAATCGAATGGTGACATTGCCATTCGTCGGAAAAATCGGCATCCTGAAGAGTTTGCTCCAGAATGTCGAGAACTCCGAAATTTCAAATAACACGGGGGGTCAAGAGTAGTATCGTTGAAAAGGTCTTTAAAAAATAAGCAAGTTTTGTAGGAAAAATAATTTTATTACCCCCACCCCTTCTGAGGAATATTCGATTGAAGTTATTAAGTAAGTGTACTATTATTTAGGCAGGATGTAAACGGCCTAAGTAACTACATACGTCCTAACAATAGAAATGCATGGAAAATCAGCAGTGGATGAACACGGGCTGACAAGAAGAAGAAGAAAACTGTTATTTAACTTTACATTTAAAAAATGTCTAAACTGTAAGTTTGACAATATCACAATAATTGTTCAAACTGTCGTCCATCTACTTCTAAACACTGTCGAGCTCTTCTAGTCACATTAACAGTGGCTCTCAATATTTCTTCACCACTTAATGACCGGCAGGCATTGCGAATTCTCAACTTCATATCATCTCTCGTTGTATCCACTGGAGTACAATCGGGTGACCTATTGTCAAACTTACATTTTAGACATTTTTTAAATGTAAAGTTAAATAACAGATTTCTTCCTCTTCTTGTCAGCCTGTGTTCATCCACTGCTGATTTTCCATGCATTGCTATTGTTAGAACGTATGACCGTTTACATCCTGCCTAAATAACAGTACAATTACTTAATAACTTCAATCGAGCATACCTCAGAAGGGGTGGGGGTAATAAAATTATTTTTCCTACAAAACTTGCTTATTTTTTAAAGACCTTTTCAACGATACTACTCTTGACCCCCCGTGCTATTTGAAATTTTGGAGTTCTCGACATTCTAGAGCTAATTCTTCAGGATGCCGATTTTTCCGGCGAATGCCAATGTCACCATTCGATTCTTCATGAAGGCGTTTGTAATAAAAATTTTGGGCCGACTCTCTATGATTAACCGCTTTCGAAAAAAACGACTGATACGGGTGGTCTGACTCACCCGGTATACAGTATTATTGCAAAATCATACGCTATCATAGGCGAAACTACGGGTGGTGCCGGGTGTGCCCGGGCACCACCTAAAGAAAGTAAAACTGAAAATGCAAGCTGCTGAGTATTTATTATGTCTTCGATACTTGATCTCAACAAATCAACAATATTTAAGGGTTCACCGGAAACTTACGTAATAGGTAGTATATTTTAGAGAGTTTTAGCAACCTTCCGTTAAAAGTTACGCTAAACGCTAAAGTCCGTGAGTACCGAATAGCGGTAGGTAGGAATTTTAGACGTTTAGCAATACCGTTACCGTTGATACGCATTTAAAGATTCGCGTCAAATGATATCTTAACCTCATTGTTTTGGTTTTACTTGTGAAGAAGGTATGTGAACCTTTATAATATTTTTTCTTTATATTATTTATAATATTATTGTTTTTTCTTCATATTAACCAATACAAATAGTAAAACTTCCCTAAATTTATCAAACGGTAAAGCAAACGCTAAACATATTCGAATACCGTAAACCGGTATCTAAATAACGTTACGCGCATGCGCACAAGCTGCTAAATTGGCGTTTAGCGTTACCGTGATCATTACGGGCAGTTGCTAAAACTCTCTCTAGAATTTGCTCTAGTACGGTAATACGTCGCCGTAAGTATTAATTTCAGCATTTCGCCACCGCGTCGAAAATTCCACCAATGCTTATGATTAGTAAATCGTTATTAGACTATTCAATATTGATTGCTGTAGGTATTTTGCCTTCTCAGTCTTCTTTTACACATTCGAAAACCCGCTTTGGATGTTGCAGTTTAAACTTTTAAATCGACAATTGATCGGTTTTTAATAAAGCTACCATATCAACCCACTTTGACGATATTTCCGCGTAGAAAAATAGGCTCAAAATTCAGAAACTCTCAGAAAAATTGGTATGATTCTTTCAAATGGCTAGAATACAGCCAGCAGTTGGATTCTGCATTCTGTTTCCATTGTCGTTTTTTTTGGGTCAAACGACGCCTCAAATAAGGGTCATACTGCATTTACAAAGAAAGGTTTTAATAATTGGCATAGGGCCATTGAAGCGTTTAAGAATCATGAAAGAACGAACTACTGTGCATATGCATAGTATTTAGTATTTCTTCATGGAACCATTATGAAAACGGGAAATCGGTTGATACCGCAAAAGCGAATCGAAAACCACCAACCATTTGAAAGACTTATAAATATTGTTCTGTGTTTGGCTATAGGAGGGCGTCCTCTAAGAGGCCACAATGAAAAAAAGACCGATTCTGAAATATATGTTCGTTTTTGTTTATAAGATTATCATTTAATAAAAATTCAATTTATTTACTTTTGAATAGTCGGTGCCTTTTTGTAAAGAGATTCTGGAAAAACGATGCTACATTGATACAAGTCAACGCTTGGTTTCTAATTCTAGCTGGCACTACCAAATAAAATACTCTAGTTTCGCCTATGTACGCTATATGTATCGTTGCTGGGATATCCTAACATAATACTCTAGGAACAAATTACGGATTATTACTTAATTTAGTATATGCTATTTGAAGATATGTCTTATTTACTTGGCTGTATCTAGAACGGTTCATGAATGTGATGAAAAATGAATTTGAATGGGGCGATCTTGGTGGTCAATGTATTTAACCTTCATAATCCGTCCATTTGTTATTATTAGATTAATTGAACAATTGGTCACCTGTTTTCCTCCATCACTATTAGTGATGATACCGTATGAGTTATCTCCACTTTTTAAATTACTCTTTAATTATTAACCCATCAGTTATTAAATACAGCAGGCTGAGTATACTCTATGCTGTACATGAAACATTTATAGGGAAACTACTGAAATTGGTATTCCGGCTGAAAAACCTTTACTATTGTCATACGTTGTATTATCAATACTCCCACGATTGTTAGTGAAAGTCTTGTAACTTCCACACTAAAATAAATACGACGTAGGTAAGTTTGTATACTCTAGAGAAGTGGTATTAACAACATTGTGTCAAAGTTTGTAATAGAATTAAGCCAGTAGACATAGAAACGCTAGATGTACTAATACAAAATTGCTTTTTAAAATTATAAAAAATATAAAAATTATGACAATTGTCAATTAGTACTAAAATATAAAAAGAATTAACATATGTGTAGATACACTATACTATAATAATTATGCGAGTGCATTTTACTGACAGTTACGCGTTAAATAAGAGAGTTTGCAAGAAAAACGTCCAACATCATTAGCAATTAGCATACAAGTCTTCAACTGATTACGTTTAGTTTCGACCTATGTTTCTTTTTAGTATTGGTTAACAATTTGGAATTAATTCTGTATTATGCAGTAGACCCACCGAGATAGCGTATATTAGTTCTGATAGCGACCATTCGTAATTTAAAATCGTAATTATCATACTTACAATTTCATTAATACAATTCGATTAATATTATTTGTAGTTTACTACATATCGTTTACAACTAGTTTTTATCTGCTTTGATATATTTCTAACAATAGCGGTTCATGATTTATCACAACTACACAATGTAAAGTTTTCTTATTGCATGTTATTTTTGGTCGTAAGGAAGGGTGCGGCCGGTAAGGTGGGGTTTCGTAGCAGACAGCTAATTAACACATTATACAGGTGTCAACCTGACGGACATCGCACTAATTATTGATAGGTAATTTACCCCTTGCTGCGCAATTCAATCAAATATGCATGTAGCGCTTGCTAAATATGCTTAAAGAACTTCATTTATAAAATACAATTATTAACGACTTATACAACCCCTGCTTGTGCCTGAAGTGAAGGGGTTTGATTTAGTCATTATACAAAAAGTAACATGTCTGCCTATCTACTATATTGATACGAATAGTATTCGGTTAGCTACAGGAAGGATTTCCGATTAATAGATTACTTAAGGACTTAAATATAATGTTTGCTTATTTCACGCTTTGTTACTGTTTCAAGACAATTTTGTTAAATGTTCGTCGTTTTGCCACTGCGCAATTAGTAGCAACCATCAGACGATTATAGACTCTTCCAAGAAACATTTTCTGAAATTTTAACTTCGTAGCAAGTTCATAATTGTAATTAGTTAAAATCTTTTGTAAAGAGCTCAAAGCTGAACGATATTTTATTAACCCAATGATACTTTTCCGCAAATTATCCAGTTATAATTTTATAAGTCAAGTTTCGCATAAGACAGGACGAATAGAATTTTAAGCTTTTACAAAGAAACAACTTTTAATGAAATCAGGTCTTTAAGAAGAGGTTGTGGAGCAAAAGTTATATGCAGTTTCCCATTTTACCAAGAATATGCTATGACATTAAATTCAGTTAACTTTGGTTTCGAAGCTAATCTTTCCACAATATAGCAGCTAAATGTACTACAGTGTACAACATTTACCAACACGATTATTTGTTTTACTTAAAGATTCACCGAAAAATTTAATAAATTTGTCTATATTATATTAAAAGCTTCAAAATAAATCAATTGCATTTATTTATTTGCTCACTATTCATAACGCAGACTCCGTAATTCCTATTTTCTTCCTGAAATTAATTGGCATTTCTAGTTTTATTTCGCATGAAAATATTGCAGCAATTCGTAATTATTTAAAGCGCTAGACAAATTGCCTTAATTAATTACGATTACGGTTCAGAGAAATCAGTTAGAGAAAACAGTTGACAATAAAATATGAAGAAGAAATCCGTTTCAAATTTTGCTAAAATATTTTATTGTATAAATCATTATCTTTGTCTGTTTCTGTTTTCAAACAACATTATTTTTCCTTTAATTAGAGGTATCTACTGAACACATTTACGCTGTTAAACATATTTTCTTTAAAAAACCGAACATAATGAATAGATAGCTTACTCCAGGCCTTTAGATAAACTGTCGATAGTACCGCAACGAGGCCTTCCTCACAAACGTATATTATAAAGTGTCCATTTTATCGTGTAGCCCCTTGATTATTCAGACTAGGCAACACACACTGCATATCATAGGCAACGTTGCCAATTAAAATATATTACAATAAATTTGACAAAAAGGTTGCCATGAAAATAAAAATATATTCCTATGATTACATCACACATACAGTGAAGTCCATTTATTATGCAATATAGGCATATTGCAAGTTAAATGGACCGACTAATTTATCATTGGAATACAGGCAACCCATTATGCACTGCAACACTCGTGCCCCTACTCACTGATTTTGATTATTGTTTGTCAAATTACACGGTATTTTTTTTTTAGATTTTAATAAAGAACAAGATTTAAAACGAACGATTTATTGGAATCATGATCTATACAAACGAAAAAAAATAATAATAGAAATGTGTACCTATACTATATCACTCCGGATTATCGAGTTATCAATAGGTAATGTTAAGGATTATTTCAGTGTAAAATGCCCTAACAAACCAGTCCGTAATGTGTATGTAATATCAAGATCATCTAGAAAATTTCACACAACATGAATTTGTACACATTTCTATTTTTCTTGGTCAGTATAAATGATGTTTTCAATAAATCGATAGTTATCAATCTTCTTCTGTATTAAATAAAAAAAAAATAAATTTAACAGGTGACAAACAATAATTAAAATCAGTACGGACGGGCAAGAGTGCTAGCAGTGTATAATGGGTTGCCTATATTCCAATGGTAAAGTGACCGGTTCATTTAACTTGCATTGCATAATAAATGGTCTTCACTGTGAGATTGAATATTTACATATGAAACGTATAAAATGAACTCAATTTTTTTAGCAGTGTTCCTGTAGTTATCTGGACTGTGTTGTTGCTTTTGCTAGATTATTACAAGAAGTTGAGAACTATAAGCAAAAAACGTTTTCAATTTATAAATGTATCTGCGAACAAGTGGAGTACGGTTTGGCAGACCTGTAGAATATGTGAGGCAGTTTTTATTATTAAAAATGGTTGAACTCACATATGAAACTTGAACACGGTTTGAATATTCGAGTAACGTCTGATCGTAAGTTAAAGATTGAAAAATGATGGAAGTATCTATTTTTCTATAATGTATCCTTTCAAATTGAATATCATTGACAAAAATTAGCAATTTACAGTTGAATTTAAAATATGGACATTTTTATTTATATTCTTGAACATATGGAAAATCGTTTATTTGCTAGTCCTGTCAAAATGATGATTTCAAACTGTATATTTTCTTAGAAGGACCAACTTTAGGCAACTGTATAAAAAACCTTTACTATTGTTTAATAGACATTAAAATAAATGGTTTATTATTACAGTAAAAGGTGCTCTATAATTTAGCAAACCACAAGTACTAAAAACAGTTGTCTCCAGAGACTAGTCGCAGGGTCCATTCCCGGCTCGAATAAACTTTTTTTCCGCAAAAGTACATTCACTGGAAAAATTCAAGATAATTCATTCTGAAGCCAGAAATATCATTTAGAAGGTAGGTATAATCACCACCTTCTTGATTTTCGAGTCTGACGCTCTTTCCGTCAGACTCGAAAATCAAGAAGGTCGTGGGTATAATAATAAATGAAAAGTATTTACAATTATTTAAATTTGCCGCCTTAAATGTTTTTATTTTGACCGTACTTTGAAAAACTATATCGGCGCCGGATTCGCCTCTTTTAACTTTGTGGTCAAGCTGTAGGCACATTCAAATACTTCTCTAGATTTATTGGGCGAAAGATTTGAAAATACATCTTTTGCTCGTTCTAAAATTTTTATTGGTGTATCTTCATTACCTTTATCTCGTTCAAACATTTTCGATGGTTACTTGTCAGTTTGACAGAATAAAAAAAATTGAAAACCAAAGCTAAGTCGATTTTAGTACAAGTGTTCTCTAGTTTCTCTTATCTTAACTCTCGCAACTCATCGCAACTTTATTATAAATTTTACAATTGACATATTATATATTTTTGAATTCAGAATTATATAATATTTGTTTTTGATTTTGTTTTGTGTTTTTCCTTCTGATTTTGATTTTAAAAATACTAGGAACACAAACCCCTAGCACCAAAATATTTAAGTAAAACCTAAATACGTATTTCAGCAGCTAAGCTACCATCCTCAGTAGGAAAACTACTAAACTTAAACTATCTAAAGTAACTAGGGTTAGATAGTTTAAGTTGAGTAGTAGATTTTTACTCAAAACGCAAAACGCCCCAGTTTTAACTTCCTTCTCTATCTTATTTACTTTAAATGCAACAACACAAATTACTTTTTAATCAAGGCTAAACGTTAAAAAACAGTGAATTGATAAATAAACAAGTTGTGATTTTATACATAGGTGTCTACTAGTTGATAATTTGAGGAGAGGCTGCAATAATTACCAGTTATATAGGCTCATTAGGTACCTACTTTATTCAACAAACTACACTTTAGGGCAAGGAGTACAATGATAGGTATTTAATCTGTGGGTTTTGATAATAAAACACAAATAGATATCCAGATGTTTCAAAGCCACCAATATATATTTTATGGATGATCGATTATTTCGTTATCACAAAAGCTCCTAACATCTGTTTTCTAGGGAAATCATGAGTAAATCAAGTATGTATCTTCTGGATTCTGATAAAACTGACAAAAATAAATCATTTCAAAAAATAATATAATATATAAATACTGCTACTTCGCAAACGATTGGTTATTTTAATCTTTAATGTGCTTCATTATTTAGTTGCGTATGTTGTCTTAATTTTTTTTATTATCAGTTTCTTCAGTTAGAACTTGCATAACCCCAAACCATCGCTTCCATATCCGTGAATATCGGAAAACCATCTATACGTATTCATAAGAATTTCCACAAAACATAACAACACAAAAATAATAAAATATATTCGAATTATTTGCGATACTCGGCGCTAAAGTCTTTCAATTTAAAATATTTTAATGAGGGTTTTTTAAATATAGCAAAGTTTTCAAGCAAATACTTTTGAAATCCACACGTTTAAAAGCAAATACGTTTATACAATGAGATTTTCTGTACAACTAGAAAGTGTAGTAGCAACTCCGCCTTCAAAAGAATATATGGTAAGACAGATAATTATTATATAAATAATAAATATTAAATAAAATATCGATTTCAACGGGAAATAACAAGATTTATTCGCTTTATACGTATTTCGGCATCATTGTGCCATTGTCAAAAGCTATTATTACTATTATAATTATTATTAGGTAATTCTTTATCTTTTACTATATCTACCCCTGCAGTTTCTTTGGAGCTTAGCCCAGGTATAGACTTACTACACTAATTTTTTAATGCCACTTTAAGGCCGTAAAGAATGTCCGAGATGAGACGATGTAGGTGGTAATTTTGGTTATCTGAGTTACCTACTCAAATGTATGTCCTCTATGAAAATGTTTGATTTTCAACATATCTGCAAGCACTGCTATACATATCCTGGAAAACCTGAAGATGCCTTTTTCGAAACCCTGTTTAAGTTATCATTACTCCATCGAAAATACACTATCACACAAAATTTAAGCTTAGTTTAGTTTTGAAAAACGGTTGCGACGTTTAAAATAAATAACTGAAACTGCAGTTGGCAAGACATGCCAAACAATACAACAGGCGTACTAATTTTACAATTAAAATTGGATTATTAGCAATTTGAACAAAGCATAAAATCTCAATTACATTCGTTCATTATGATTTTATAAGCACAAGACTGTCAGGAAAGCGATCTTTCCGTTTAAACGTCTCTACATTTAATAGTTTTGGATTCAAACATCCGCGTTCTAAATCGTCGGGCCCAAAGAAATACTCCTACAATTATTCAACTTTTTATTATTAGCATCATCAACACCATTATTTTTATAATTATTTTAACATAACTTAGTAACCGTTTATTAAAATTTGTATTTATGATTAAAGTATTACAATAATGAACAGAATTTGCTTACGATAGAGACTATAAATGCTCAGTCATTAAAATTGTGTAGTTCGTCCTGAATAGTTTATCAAGTATAAACTAAACATTGTTAGCTTGTTTAATTAATAAAGACGCTTTTCTTATTTCTTCCTTTTAGGGCATGTCGTTAAACATTGGTACGAATTATAAGATGCAGATCCTGCAGGTAAAATTTCATCAAATTTTTAAGTTGCTCGAAAAGTTCTCTTGCTGCCTTCTCCTATAAAATAACACATCTGAGGATAAAAGGTCCGCTCGTGACATTTCTAATTAAGCAATGGTTTATAATTGCATTACTCTGCGTTCAAACTTTATTGATCTCCAAGTTTTATCCCCCGAAATAAGAATTTACATTCAGCGTAACTTTAGATAATCTTTTCCATTTAAGAAAGAGCTTAAAATCCGCCCTTATGAGAGCTGAAGCAACCCTTGCTCTCCTTCCCCAATCGTTCTTGCGAGATGCTGCGCCTTCCTTCGGTTGATGAACCATCACTTATATGTTCTTTGACTTTGTAATATACGGATTCTTTAACCAATAAGTTATCGTTAGAGCAATAATGTTAAGGAAGTGCTGAAATTTATTTTACGTATCATAATTTATGATTACGCAACTTAAAAAGTAAAGGTTCTCACAATTTTTTGCTTCTTGCATTTCAAGACAAATTTTATTGACTGTTTTATTTTATATTACTAAGAAATTTTAAGACATAATATAAGAATCTTTTATGAACTGTGTTTATGAAATAGCACCTACAAAGAAGAAAATAATTTTAAGAATGTTGTCTTTGTACCGTTTCAATGTTAAACGCGTTTTTAAAACATCATTTCTTTTTAAATAAAGTGCGTTTCAATATATATTATATGCCTTTAATGTAGTCGTTATTAAAATTTTATTACATTTAAGCTACCTTGCGATTTGAGGTAGATGTACATAAAGTTTAAAATTGCGTCTACTCATAAATACTCAAAGGTTTAAACCCCTTAAAGAAATTAGTGCGTGCACGAGTTTTACGTCACGTCGTTTTGAAACAAAACGAAAGAGATGTGGGGAGGAAATTGCAAGGGGTGAGAAAACTTACCCTTTTTGTTCCCTCCGGCGTTCTTCTTACTCTGACAAGAAGTAAGTAGAGACGGTCTACATACATTATTGTCATTTCTCATTTGGTGCGATTATCGTTAAAAATATTAATGGTCTAACATTCTTCATAAGAAGCTTAATTCCTTTGGCGTAAAATTTTGAACGCGTACTTTCTTAGATGAATAATGATCCTTAGGCCTTACTCGCGTGTGTGTATTGTGCAGCCTGTGATTTAGAAAATTAAATACTAGATCGTTAAGCTGTGTATTTATAATAAATTATAAGCAAAAATATATTTAAAATTACTAGGAAAATATAACCTATAGATAATAAAATTTTGCAATCTTATACAGAATATTGTTATACATAAAGAAATAATTTCAGATCACGAATACTGCTTTAGCAGGACCACACATTATGATACAGAGAACTGATGAGGTATGACATACCGCACACTGTCTCATCCTCATTGTTTCATTGACCGGAGATTTAAGATAATCTTTGAAGTTATTTATAGATGACATATCATAAATGCTATATGATGATTTAATATTATCGCATTTCCTTTCCGGGTAATTCATACATGGTATAAGACGGGATATTAACGAACGCACTTTTATTTCTTATTAACTAGTTCAAGTATAGAGAATACTTATAAACTATTAACAAATGCAAACGAAAACTTGCATCAGTTGCATTGAATAAAATTATACAGTTTTAAGAATTCTTTTCAACAACAAAGCGGTTTCTCTGCATGACTGGGTGGGCGTATTCAGCAAGGAGAAGTCGAAATGGTCGATTAATATCCTTGAATATTAATTGATGTAAATACTTTTATAGCCGAATGAATACTTAAAATATATTTTTTTAAATACATTTTAAAACTAGTACCTATAGAAAGTAGTAGTATATTTTGTTACAAGTTAGGAAAATAGATTTTCGACCACGTTTGTTTCATATAATACCAATATGTACAATAAATTTTTGTCAGTGACAAGTTAGAATTAAATAGCAATCAGAATCACCAAACTGAAAACAAATAAGCGACCATTTACTTTCATCACTAGAGACGGAAGTAACGTTATGGGATATTCTATCACTAGAAACGGAATTGACGATACCTTGTAAAGAAATTCGCCTGTATGTACAAGCATCAATAATATAGGATCGCTAACTTATCAAAAAATCCATTTGACTTTTAGAAAAACTCATTTATAAAATATATTCCTTAATAACTCAGACATGGACATAATTTATTAATGCGAATACACGTTTGTGCTTACATAGGTCCAATTCAAATACATATTATACTACATAAATACATACTACAGGATAAAATTTACTACTTATACAACATTCATTTCATTTATTTACATTTACATTTGAGAAGTCACTGATTTTGTATAGTGGATTTTGTATAAGAAGATCCATTATACACCTCTTAAATTGCTGCACCGGCATTTCCCTCGCGGCATGGGTAACATAAATTAAAAAAATTAGGTCCGTGGAAAGTTTATCCATCTTGGGTCCATTTAAGACGACAGTAGCTTGGTACAAGTTGTTTTTAAGTCTAGTGTTATGGGGATGGACATCTCCATGAGTCTATATATCGATATTTTTTTACATATACATTAGGTTTTCCATTACGAGTATACCGTCTGGGTACTTTCAAAACCGAACATAGGGGAATTGCATTGTAACTAACCTTTATATAGATTCCTGCTCGCCATTTAAACCCACAAGGATGGTAATGGTATGAGTAGAACGATATTAGTACTTAGTTATCTTTTTCTGTAAAAAAATTATAAAATAATGCTATTTTGAAATAATATAGGTTGCTATGATTGTCAACTTTTTTTATCTGTCAATTAAATTATTTGAAATCAGTCGATGTTTCTGTTATTAATATCAAATAATATGAATAATAACGAGTATTCAGTAGAGCAGAGGGTTTTTATAATAAAGACATTACCATCCTTGTGGGTTTAAATGGCGAGCAGGAATCTATATAAAGATCAGTTACAATGCAATTCCCCTATGTTCGGCTTTGAAAGTACCCACTCGGTATATATATTTGGTAGTGTCAACACTCTCAGACCCACGAAAGCATTTGCACAGTCATCCCTGTAACCTAGACCAGAGACTACTCTCACAGCATTGCTTTGGGCTTTAAAAATTCGATCTAGTTTGGGAGAATGTCCCCAAGTAAGGATTGCATAAGAAATTTTACAGTGGAATAAACCGAAGTAAGCAGTACGAAACACGTGCCGAGAAACACAGTTTGTCAAATTTAGTAGAAACAGACTGTCCCTTAATTCCCTCACTAGTGTCTCAATATTGTTCTACCAGAGCAGTTTTGAGTCGAGGTAAACACCTACAAATTTTACATTTGGAGGTCTTTCGCTTTTTGAGTCAATATCTCTCATTGAAAAAACAATTTTGTTTGTTTTACCAACATTTAGATGCAATTTGTTTACGGGAAACCAAAACTCTGCTCTCTCTTGTAGCCTGTCGATAGCCCCACCATCTTCCTTAGACGTTTCAACAGTGGTCGATATGGTGGTATCATCAGCAAAAAGTATAAACTTAACCGTGGGTTCTACCCTAGGCAAGTCATTTATATAGATCAAAAATAGAATAGGGCCCAAGACTGACCCTTCAGGTACTCCAACGGTTATATTATTCTCTGCTGATGATACTCCTCTAGCCTGTACCACCTGTGTTCTGTTAGTTAGATATAATGATAAAAATTTAATAGTATCAGGTTCGAAAAATAGGCTGCTAATGAATCGAGAATGTAGGACATGCGATCTAGTATGTCCAGAGAGCTACTTTTGCTTTTTCTGAAGCCATACTGATAATTTGTAAAGTAGTTATTGTGATTAAAGTACTCGGTAATCTGTGTTGCTATACACTTTTCTAGCACTTTCGAGAATACCGGCAATAATGAAATTGGCATATAGTTTTTAGCTGTCTCTGGATTACCTTTTTTGAAATATGGGGGTAACTAGGGCTTTCTTAAGGATACTGGGAAACGTATTTTCTTTGATTCAGAAATTTATAAGTGGAACAGCAATAAGATGTTTAAGTGCTTTTAGTAACTTTACATTTAGACCAAAGATATGATAGGTATCATAGCTATTTTTGTTTTTTAAATTACTTATGATCTCCATAACTTCGTTAAAACTAACTTCTCTAAAGGAAAATGGACTCTCTGGTTGGACAATATCTTGTATTAGATCTACAGGGTGTTTCTTAAATCGCGGACACGGAGCACAGTACTACATTCCCCTCCAGATACCAATTAGAAAAATATAATACAATAATGCCCGTTCTTCGCTAGTTTCAGAGTTATTCTCCGTCAAAGATTGAGATTTAATTCCTTTATGGTTTGGAAAAACGGGTTAATTTTAACCGTTCCGCATTGTTCATCAATCAAATATTAAATCTTAATAAATTTGGAATTTTTTATACGTTGTATTCCTTCCCCCGAAGACATTCTTTCTGATAAATATCTGTTGCTAAATTTTTTTTCAATATGTTGCAACAGTGCATTGTAGCTATGAGGTTATTACCTAGGAAACTTGTTCATACTGCCTTACTAAAACACCAAACGTTTAAAACAAAGTCCGTGCAAGCATGCGCAATGTTGTCAAATTTAAAATTTTTAAAATGCGAATAACTCGGAAACTAAATACATTAGGACAAAATCGCCTATACTATTTCAACTCAGTTTTAAGATGAGAATCGCGTAGTGCTCTCCGTGTCCGCCATTTAAGAAACACCCTGTATATTAGATCATAATTGAGTACCGGAATTTTGTCTCTCCGTTTTTGTGCAATGTTTACAAAGAATTTGTTAAAAGTCCTCCGCTGAAATACCATCATCAGGTACACTTTCTTTCATTATTAAACCTTTGTTTGCATTTATGATCGATACCCCACATAGATTCGGTTGGGTTTTTTGATGTATGAATTATCCTATCATTCGATTGGATTCTTGCCTATTTAATGGCCTTTCTGTATCCCAATTCATATTACTTCTCAGCTTGTGGCAAAACTACGACTGAAATGTCCCAGCGCACGTTTCGGTTTCATTCGAATTCATCGATTGGACCTAGTTTCAATCGCAGTTTTACCATAAACTAAAGAATTACCATATTATGCTGACTGTAAACAAAGTTCCTAAATATTGAATACACTCCCTGAATGTCCTCTATGTTCAGCGAACTCTGTAGGTGATACCGAAATGTACTAAGTAAGCATCGAATGATTTTATCAGCCTATCTGTCGAACGACGTTCTAAATTGGATGACGGTTTACGGCAAAATTACGACTATATTTAAATAAAAGTATAAACTAAAGAATCGGCCTAGGCTAACCGCACATAAAGTTGAATAGTGAAACAATTCAAGAGGGTACTCTCTGTGTTCAGTCGATTCAAGTCACAAACTAAGGTGGATTGGTCGAGGTTCAAAAACGTGATGTTCTACTTTTCCGAAAATCCTTAAAATTTGTTTTATAACAAAGTATATTTTCGTAGGCAAAGGAATAAAAGTCCCAAATACTTCTTCGATTGGCTAAGGATACGATTCCTGTTGGCACAGGAATACGCAATGGTCAAAACGGTCAGAGTGTGCCGGAAGCTCACTTGCTTTGTGTATTGGCAGCATCCGGTAGCTGAAAACTACATGCAATGGAATTTCTCGAAAACCTTTTTGCTGCATGGGAAAACCTTTCTTAATCAAACTTCAAATACCTACCTTCTCAGCATTAAGTAAAATTTATATGGTTTTCGGGTAACGAAAATTAAAATATTAGGGCTACAGACTTATTTCAACCCACAACCATTAACACCTAGTTTGAGTCTCTTTACATGATAACGAACAACATCCTTCCGAAGGCAAACTGACTGACAACATCCTTGATCCTTTCCAAAATATGAATGAACATTTTTCTAAATTGGGTTAAAAACATGTTACTTAAGTTATAATATTATGTTATTTTTCAATAGATTATTTTTTTAACTACCACCACCACCATTTTTTTACTTATCTACATAATGCGATGTCTAATACCACAACAGTATTATATATTCCATAATTAATTATATATAGTGCAGTGTATGTATTTATCTTACAGTTAAATTAATTTCGCAAACAAGATTAAAGAATTTCTTAAAATAAAAAAAGAACAAACCAATAATTTAAACTTTCCAGTACGTTGGAGACAATGCATATGTTTTTTTTAACATTGAATGCTATTTAGTTAAGTGAAGGGTTACACAGTGTTCTACCTCTGCTGTACTTCATCATTGTGTAAAAATGCTTCTATAAATATGGCAGAATTTAAGAAAAATTTAGTTTTAAAGATTATAAATTATCGTAATTTAATAAGACTGACAAACAAAACTGGATCGCAATCTCAAAAATTTGATCTGTTATTTAAATCGTTAACAGCAATATTAACTGCCCTGGTTGATTTAAGGAAATCTCATCAGATTCTACATCAACGTGAGCCTACTATACTTTCACCAACTTCAATTTTAACATAACATCTTTAGCTCCTCTCGAAATACGAGTATACCTACACACGTGCTTAGTAGACTGCTTTCGATTAACTAATGATAACGTCAAAGAAAATCATCGTCGATATAATGACATTCATGTTTTGAATTGCTTATATTAAAGATGTTTGATATGAGCTGCTTTAACACGCCGAAATCTTCACATAGCATGCAAGACGAGTGCAAAGGTTATATCTAGATAAAGCAAACAAAAAGGAAATGATTTTACATCAGTATAAGCATAATACGTTTTTTAAAATGTAAGCATAAGAGCGTTAGATGTATAAATTAAAATATTATCGATAAAACTTCCGCCTGAAACATGTTTAATAATCGTGAAATGTTTAATGGTAGCTATACTAACCTTAGACTAGTGAAATTTTATATAATATATGACTATCGCTGTATTGTCATTGCAGCAATGTATTTCTATGTTTTCTACAAATAAGTGTATATTTCAGTGTCTTTAAACATAAAATTGCAAATGATAATTTGGCAACACCGACCAACACGATTATTGTTATTGGGAAAACATAAACTAAATTGTTTTTTTGTGCGGGACTTCTTCATTCCATTAGGTTTTGCTATAAATCTAGGGAAGCATTACTTTCGCGTGCTTTCTGAAACATGTATCGTGCCTTAAAAAAACTCATTTGGGGTTGGCTGTGACGTGAATGTAACTGATTCTAAATTGACAATAATTAATTCGTTGATGTTATAAATAACAACTTGCAGAATTTGTTGTTACACACTATTCGTTAACAATATTATGATAACTGGTAGGTACTACTGGTTGCTTGATGACAACTTTAGAATATGATCACAGCCTACCCTAAATGAAATTTTTGTTGCAGGCACTTTGTGCAATATTTAAGGTATGAGAAAATCTTCTGCGTTCATGCCTCTATTTACATCCATCTTCCCTTCCGTTTAACCACTCTTTCCTTATTGGTGTTTCAGATAACATACTATACTACACAGATAACATACAGAGGGTTCGTATATCTATATCTGAAATTAGTTATCCACCATCTGTTCTCATATTTTATTCTTTGGTTTACTGATTGCCACTGCAGGCAACACCTACACTGTAATATAATTCTCATAGCCTTATTTTGTATTTGTAATTTCTGTAATCTTCCAGTTAGTGGCCTAATACTGAAAAAACAAATTAATAATGCCGTGTCATCACAGAAAAAACACGTGTTGCTAATGTTTGTGCTTTATAAATTAACTAAGCCAATAAAAGGTTCACGTATCAGTGAGTTGACCGTACAGATAAATAGCATTACAATATTTCAAGCTGCGGCATCCTAACAAACGGGCCGGTCATTGGAAATATCTACATCTGAACGTGTGTAATAACACCGACAATACAGCATTACTTGCCCGGCGAGTGGTCCGATGGACATTCACTGATATAACAAATATATCAATGGGCTCTGTAAGTCATGCATTACACAGATATCCGATTAATTGCGTGTGGTTTATCTCATGTCCGGAACTCTTCTAGGATCACTAGCAAAAAATTATTAAATTCAACGGTGCTTTATTATTTGCTTGATATTTTAAATCAGCACATATCATTAGGTTGACTGAAATATATTTTCACAAATTAATAGCAATTGAATTTTATAATTAAAATAGGGTAGGTACTATAGTTGATATGAAAACGACTCTAAATACCTCGAAATCGAGAGGAAATACAAAAATAGGTAAATAATGTACCACTTTTCTAGAAGGATGGGGAGGAACTAGACTGCGCAACTATATTGCGCTAAAACGCACCCCCTCACCATCACCAGCCCCCCCGTGAAAAACTTAAATAACACTATACCCCGTTTATGAGACTTCGAATTAATGGTCGTACGCAAAGAGAATTAATATAAAAGGACTTTACCTAGTTGAAACAAAAAACTATATTAATTACGTTGCCGAAAAGCAGTTTGTCCAGAGAACCGCCGCACTTATACAAGCAACGTTGCACACAAGTGTGTGTCCCTTGTTTATTTTTTGTCCTACACACACGGAAGTCATCAACTTAAGGTCATATGTCCCCCTCCCACCTACTTATCTGATATGCACAAACACCACAAACATACAGGATTGAAGCGTCTTTAGCTCATTCTGAAAAATACCGTCCTGTATTTGATTGCACCAACAGTCGTGTAGTTCGTGTAGTGTCGCTTTGCGAGGTTCAGCAATGAACTCAACCTTTGCAAATTTCACGATCGGTCGGCTACACCCCCCCATGGTTTATTTAAATTCATTAGTGGATATTTGCTTGGATCCACTGTTAAAAGTATTATCTTACCCACCCTCTCTAATCGCTATCTACCCAATGACATATTATGAAAGCGCAGATAGATAATAGGTTAGAATGGTTAGATTAACAGCTCAGAATTGCATGCGATAAAAGAAATTGAGCCAATGAAACCAGAGAAGCAAGCGAGAAATGACGTTTAACGCACGCAGACTTTATGCAAGTTCGAGTCTTGGTCCTAATCCAGTTTAGGGATTCTGCTCATAAAGTATGACCAAATATGATTTTCATCTAGTATGGTTATGAAAGAACAAATTGATGCCATTAAGATTGACTGACATGCAAATCTGACAGTTGTAATAGTTATTAAGGTATCTAGGGTATTATAAGAATAATAACGACCCGAGGTCGATGGTGTACAACACGAGGGCTTTAGCCCGAGGGTTGTACGTCCACCGAAGGCGTGATTATTCTTATAATACCCGTGGTGCCTTCAACGTTTAATGTCCTACTAGTCTGTTATTTAATTCGATTTTTCTTATTTTTAAGCTTATCAATTTGACATTTAATTTGTATTGACACTAAATCAAGACTACTTTATATTTTAGAATAATTCTGTATTTCCATGGTAACGCCAAGTAACGCCCATAAATTCTCTCTCTCTCGGGTAATTATTTTTTTATAAGAGCCCTAGGGCCTATTAAAAAAAATAATAGACCTGAGGCAATTATTTCTCATATATTAAATCTCAAAATAGAGTGCTTATGTTACAATAACAGACTAGTAGGACATTAATAATTATTTTGATGTACGAATATAAATACTAGCCAACTGCAAAGGCAGCGATTTGTTATTTCATAGCCATACTAAATGAAAATCATTTTTGATCAAACTTAGTTGTAACGAGAGATCAATAAAAAAACCAATTAGGGTAGGCGTGAAATTGAATTATTTTAAATTGGTACTGTAGCCACATCCACAGAATGACATTTCTGACATGAAAATTTTAAACTGAACGCTATTGTTTAAGTTTTTTATTTGATTATCAAAGTATTAAAATATTATTATCAAATAAAAAACTTAAAAACTTAGACAAGAGCGTTCAGTTTTAAATTTTCATGTCAGAAATGTCATTCTGTGGATGTGGCTACAGTACCAATTTAAAATAATTTAATTTCACAGCCTACCCTAGTTGGTTTTTTTATTGATCTCTCGTTAGTATATCATATTGGTACCTTCGCCAAAGTTCACAACCGTAACGATTACGGGCATTCAGAAAACGACTGTAGAACGAATTGGAATTGTAATTATCATTGTAGGAAATACTTTTCGCCGTAATGTTGGCTGCCGTATGAAATTCTCTCTGAAACATTATCCTACTAAACCGTTGGACATTTTCATATTCCATTTCTTGTAATTTAAATGGAATTACTGATGTCAATTCATAAAAATAATAGAACATGAACATAATATAACTAAGAATGGAATAGTTTTTGTAATTTACCTTTAAACAGTTAAGACTGTTGGTGTAAAGAGTAATAACTGGCATTTCCGAACAGTTTAAACACATTAGAGATGTTACGCAGTTACAGTGTACCTTCCTAACTACCAAAACGGCATAGCACACGGCATAAGTTCGTGGTTGGAAAACGAATAAAGTTTAAGTTTCAGTCAATTTTATAATAATATCGAAATTCGAAATACATGCCCAAATTACCCATGCCAACTAACCATCAAAAAGTGAACGGTTTTTGTAGAGAAAAAATGCTGCATTTATGAAGGATACTCCCTATTTTTTACAATTTTTCATTTTCAGGGACCGAAAAAATCGAAGAAATTCAAACTGCCACTTTTAGAAAAATCAATAATGCCATGAATTACAAAAAACAAACATGCATACACACTGATATTTTTCTCTCATTAAGTTTTTCTTATTTTAAGAGTAATTCTAAAACCTTACAAACGAGTAATAGCCATGAGGATTATATTTATTGAAATAAAACACAAATCACAGTAAATGTTCAGAAAGAAATGTGCCATTTAAAAATTGATCAGTGCCGGTCTGGAACCAAATATCTTGATTATTTCTAATAATTTCAAGAATTCCCCTGTTATGTTTTCGTCTTTAAGATAAATGTGCCTGTAATGTGGTGAACTATGCAACAAGTTGCCAGGGTTCGGCATAGCGAGACCTGTGCCCATTACAGTCAACAATTAAATCGTATTTATGAATTTGCATTCTTCAAAGATTGTTTAGTTTTGAATGCTTAACACTCGTACCATCAAATAATTTTTAATATAAAATTGTTTATAGAATAACTGATGAAACATTTTTGCTGACGGCTGACACATTTTTAATTTTTTTTTAATTTGTATTATACAGGGTGCTAAACAAAAGTGTCACAAACTTTGAGGAGTGAAAGTTCGACCCAAAATATGACTAAAAGTTTTAATTAATGTGGGCTCGTAAATGGACGGTTTCGGAGTTACGAGTAATGTAATGTAATTTATGAACAAACAGCAAAGGCAAAAAGTAAAATGAGATGTTCAAAGTGTCCTCCCTCCATTTCAAGGCAGATATGACATCTCCGCCGCATGGACATTCGAACTCTTTCGAAAACCGCCACAGTGGCTCGGATTCTGTGATCTACTCGTTGCTGCAGCTCATTGAGGTTGTTTACAAGCGTACAGTACACTAACGCTTTCAAATATCCCCAACGAAAGAAATCAAGGAAATTGTGCACTAACCGAGCGAAGCGAAGCGAAAAAATGCACAACTGTTAGAAAAAGGAATAATCCTTTGTATCTCCGAAACCGTCCATTAGCGGACCCACGTACATTAAAACTTTTCGTCATATTTTGGGTCACACTTTAAGTCCTCAAAGTTTGTGACATTTTTTTTAGCACCCTGTAAAGTTATTATATTATTATTATTATTAATATCAGCAATCTATCATTGTTACATTACATTTTCATTGACCGCCTTTCAACACCTCTAAAATTTCTTTATTGTTCTATTCTTCGTTAGCATTTGGATGTTCTTTGATTTTTTTATAGTTTCTACAACAAGATAGTCCACTGGACTATCATATCATCAGCGGCCAATGGTTGTGCTTTGTGGAATTCCAAGTAAAATGTAGATGTTGGATATTAAAAATCTAAATTTTTCCATTTTCTATGTAAATACGAATTTCGTGAAGGGCGTTTACAACTAAAGGTTAGTTATGCAACAAGTCGGTGTTAGCTGAAATATTAGATAAATCATGCTCATGATGAACTACGAGACAGTCCGTTTAGCGCAATCTTTCTAACCATCTCTAACTCGTTAATTACTAATGATAGATTATTGCTATTATTGTTAGTGTGTCGAGATAGATAACTATTTGATACTGTAGCCTGAAGTTGCCTATTGTGCTCGTGATGATTCTTTTTCTTTTGTTTAAATGCTGTTTCACCGTAAGATAACGCCGAAGTGTTTGGTTTAAATAATGGTATAATAATATTTAGTTTTATTAATTAATATTAATTAATTCTTCTTTGTGAATTAATACAAAGCAACTCAGTGCTTGTCCTTGCTTGTTTATTATTTTTGTTAACAGCTGTAATTCCTTTAGTTAATAAAAACGTAGTACATACCTTTTTGCTAAATCTTAACTAAAAACTAGTAATAAATTTATGGTTGCCATATGATGAAATTCTTTAAAGATAATACTCGTACATCTGTATAACAAATTCCATTTCATATAAAAAGAAGTATAAATCGGTACACAGTTAATCAACTATCCAAAATAGCGTGAATAAATTAAGTTACTACTAAAACAATAAACATCAATATCAATTTTAAGGACTGCAAAAAGTAAAACTTGGTGAGTTCTTTTAGAGGTACGTTGGTCCATTATTCCAAAAGTTATACCATGAGCTGCTATTGAAAACTTTCTGGAGCTACCTAACGATCGGATCTTGATCTTTCGATTCAGCTCATTTCTTAAGCGTTGGGTCAGATTAAGTTTTGAGCTAAAAGCCTGCCATCCCATTACTACAATTTGTGTTCTTCTAGGAAACGTCTTTTCTGAGTTGCTATGGGCGTCAAACATTATCTTATTAGAAAAAGACTCTAGCTAGGACATTATAGTTTGCAAGAATGACGTGGTACCATGGGCAGCATTCATTCGTTAAAGTATCTACAGAAAAGAGATCGGTATGGGTATTCATGAGATACAACTTCATACCAATACAGGTATACCTTTCATCATATCTACGTTCTAAAGCTAAACTACTTATTTAGGGTAGTGCTCACCTACGCACCCTACGTGTACGTGACCAACCCTCAAGGTAACCATCACAACGTACCCAGCAAAATTTTGACTCATCACTAAAATATTAAACTCTGTTCGATCATGATATTGAAAAAAACTTTGAGTCCTATGCAATTAAATGAGGTACCGAATAGTTTCTGGTTTGGTAAAGTTCACCAATTTATACTTACGAGGTTTTTATAGTTAATTGTTGCACATGAACTACCTATCTTGTATCTTGATAAGCATTCATAACTTTATAATAGTGTTTCTCTAATTTGATGGTCCACTGTATGCGCGGTAATAAAAAAAACCTATTTTTCATACAGGAACATTTTTGGTTATTCAAAATTAATTTTGTTTTGTGGAATGTGATTTGAAAATTTCATTGGTATTCTTTTACGTGGTTACGGTTTTAGTCGGATTCAAAAGTAATTTTATTTTGGATACGTTTTTATTACTTCATTCCTGTACTATTTCTTTATAATTTAAAAGAGACAGTTTTAGAGTAACTGCTACGTTCTATAAAACTGCAAGGAATTATAGTCGCTCTATATTATTCATGCTGTTTGAATAAATCTCACTGCTCAACAAAATTATCGTATCATGTTATCCAAATTGAAATTTCGGTATAAGGAACGGATTTAATTGTGTTTGATATGAGATTGATGTCTAAAGGTCCACGCGCACTTGTTCGGTTCGGTTTAGTTCGGTTCGGAACCGTCCGATCAGCATAAATTAAAATACATGGAAATGAATGGCAGCCCGCGCATTACGTCGGTTCGGTACGGCACCATCCTTTTGTCCCTTTCGGTTCAGTCCAAGTATACTATAGATTGCAAAAAATTCGAAAGTTCCATCAGTCTATAGGTAAACGTAGGGTGCCTTGATATTGGCAGGTAAGATATCTTGCTTTTGAAGAGGCAATAGATGTATAAGTTCAAAAAATATTTGTCACTGGACATTCTAAAATATTTAAAAAAACTTCTGTTCATCATGTAGTAAGTCAGGAAATAAATGCAGGAACTCTCCATATGTGCTTCTCTTACGGTTTACATCATGAACCCAGAACCTGGGAGTTGCTTTTTCCATTTCATGGCATTCAATGGCTATCATCACATCTTCATACCGGAATTCAATTGATGCAAAGAAAAGAACGCAAGCTGTTAGTAATTCCAGAGGTGACGACACACGGTACTATTATCTGTTATTTAGTTTGTTTTTGAAGTAATAAAAAAATCGACTTACTATAATGTTTTCTTCTTTTTATAAACATGTGCTGTTTATTATATATTTTTATTAAAATTAGTATCTACTTTTTATTCTATTTTATGTTTAAAATGAAGAATCTAGCATTAAAACACCAAAGAAATAGTTGCAATCTATAAATAGTGAGTGATGCCATAATTTTGTTCAGCACTGTACATATAAAACTTGACATAATAAATAACTATACTAGGTATAGGTACTACGTCTAAAGAAAATGTATCTAAAAAATCTCAAGATACAAAATTATGTCATCTGATTCTAATTAACACCAATTCTTAAAAGGTTTTGAAAAAACTTTGTATTGTATTGCACACATGGATATAATATTATTATCCAATTGTACAATAAATAACTATTACTGAAGCAATGTGTTTATTTGAATTATGTCAGGTATGATTATTATAATTACATTATACAGGGTGTCTCTAAACCTAGTACCATAAATTTACCAGCTGCTTCCTGACGCAAAAATAACGCGAAAATGTCTATAAAAATTTTGTCCTAAACCGCAGCATAAGGAAGCTACACGTCTTTGAAAATTGTGTTGAAAAAACGGAAAACAATTGCATTTTAAAAACGGTTTGAGATAAAAAAAATCGAAATTTTGCAGGCAGCCTAAACTATTAAAGGTACTTTCTACTATATATTTTTGTAAATTCACCAGGGGCGGCGCGAATGGGGGTTATCACCTTTTTCTTGTAACCCGTTTTTCTTAACCTTTTGTTTTTTTCCATTTTAGTTTAGAGATTTGTATTCCCTGTTGCCTAGTTAACAAAAAAGGTACTCTTGTTTCAACTCGCTTGGACTAACCGTTTCCTATAAAATGCAGGTTTTCTGTTTAGCCAAAATCAATTTAGAATGCTGGATTTGTATGTAAATTATTTTTTTGAAAAATAAATTAAAATAAAAATAGTTACAGTAAGTGTTCGTACTGTTTATACCTTCAATAGGTTAGGCTGTATGCAAAATTTCGATTTTTTGTCTCAAACCGTTTTTAAAATGCAATTGTTTTCCGTTTTTTCAACACCATTTTCAAAGAGACAAACGTTTTATAGACATTTTCGACTTATTTTGGCGTCAGGAAGCCGCTGGTAAATTTATGGTACTAGGTTTAGAGACACCCTGTATATGATTGTTTCGAAACAATTACATGGCAAACCCTGTTCTCCCTAAATTAAGAAGAGAAAAGTACTTACTTACTATAATATTTTTGTAAAGTAAACAATCAGACAGCAAGTCATTACTGTATATTATTAATAACACAATTACAGGTTAAACTAATGGAATTTCAATTATTATCTGCATACATCACACTGAGAAATTCATTATTTGACGGATTGTTATAAATATTGTGTCACATATTATGCCACTTAAACATTAAATGATAAGAGAATAATAATGTGTTAGAATATCGATCACGCTAAACTACGACTCTTTTACTTTTATACCTTGAATAATATACAAACAGTTTACACTATGCGGAAGCCTCGGTTTAGTTAGTATTCAACCATAGCTACACTAGAAGTAATCTGCCCGGATGTTTATAGCTCGATGTAACTCCATTATTTCTCCACTAAATGCAAATATGACCGCTACTCTAACTACAGCAAATCCCTGCAAAAATAATTACCCCAATATAATGTGCTATTACATGCGAAAGATTTTAATTTGATCTTCTGCATTTACAGCGTAATTGCGGATTTACATCTGGTAGTTATTTCGATAGAGAAAGGATTTGAGAGCTACGTTTGTTATTTGTATTTGTTGGACATAATGGACGCAAGTTTTCGCTAAATGAATTGTAATATATTACTGATTTGAAATAAACATTCAATATATGATTTACAACATCCATTACTAAACGTTATAATTCCTATTATCTTATAATATTTTAGCAACCCCAAATCTAAGTTTATAGCTTTATCTATTATAGTGGGGTTGGCGAACGTTCTCTCTGAATAGTTCTGTTTTTTCAACGAATCGCAAATACTTCTACGGTTTCCCACTTCAACAGCGGGTAAAGGAAACTCGGTTGACCGGATGAGGAAGTCAACCCTCGAGTGTCCTCAAATATTTTAAACTAGAGTAAAATATTATGGTATTAATTCTTGTATACAATGCAGAAAATATACTGAAGAGGCACTTTTGTTTATTTATTTCGATTTGGGAAGTTTTAATATAATGAGAATTTATGTCTTTATGAAACCATTCTTGTATTCACGACGACGCACATATCTGCGTATAAAATGGTTACTTAGCAATATAAAATACTTGAAGAAATAAAGCGAGAGTCCTCTAATTAGATTGAATTACTAATTCCCGTTTTATTTATTTTGTTCTGCTTTGCTTTGTGTTGCGTTATTATGATAAAGAAAATATTCTTTAAAAGAAAAACTAATAGAATTTCTTTTAACTGTTAGTTTGTTGAGAAAGGTTTAATTTATACATTCTTTGAACACTAACATCTTAAAAAATTAAAAATGAATAGAGGATTCGACTTTCTTGAAAAAGCAGAATTTAAAATATATTATAATAATATATTATTGATTAAATAAAGGTAAACTGTAAGTACACCTAGGACCTAGATAACTAGAGGTCACAGTGACTGGAACATGTTCCCACATAACACAAGGACGTCCAGTGGACGTTGTATGGATGTGCTCCATGGACATTGAGGATGTTCGCAGGACGTCCGTTCTACGTTCGCCGGACGTCTTATGGACGTCCATACGTAGTCTTTTTGGCAAAAGTATGGACTACCAGAAGATATCCGTACTGAACATCCTTTGGATGTCCTTTAAGGAGTTCCTGTGGAGGTCAAAGTTTTGGCAAAAAGACGACCTGTGCACATCCACTAGACGTCCGCCGGACATTAAATGAACATCCTGTGGACGTCCCAAAATATCCGGGAAGGATGTCCCTAAAACGTCCTACAGAGGGTATTGTGTGTATGTCCACATAAGATATTCTTTGGATGTCCATTGAGGACATCTTGTGGAGGTCCGTAATTTTGCCAAAAACACGACATATGGACGTCCATTGGACGTCCATCGGACATTAAATGGACATCCTGTGGAGGTCCTAGAATATCCGGAAGGATGTCCTTAAAACGTCCTACAGAGGGTGTTCTATGTATGTCCACATATGATTTCCTTTGGACGTCCATTGAGGACATCCTGGGGAGGTCTGCAATTTTGCCAAAAACACGACATATGGACGTCCATTGGACGTCCGCCGGACATTAAATGGACATCCTGTGGACGTCCCAGAATATCCTGGAAGGATGTCCCTTAAACGTCCTACAGAGGGTGTTCTGTGTATGTCCACATAAGATATTCTTTGAACGTCCATTGAGGACATCCTGTGGAGGTCCGTAATTTTACCAAAAAGACGGCGTATGAACGTCCAGTGAACATGAAATGAATATCCTGTGGACGTCCCAGAATATCCGGGAAGGGTGCCTATAGTACGTCCTGTATAGGACACACCGCGGGCATCCTTCCGGAATATTCTGGACGTCTATCCCAAGTAGCATCATTGTGACGGAAACTTCTATATGTTTATACCGCCACTTCGATAGGGTGGCTATTACGTGATTACCACTAAAGCTACAACTTACGAGTTAGAATAACTTCATTTTCTATGAACCTATTGGTAATCACGTGAATGCCACTGTCAATAGCCACTATATAGTTTTGTAACTGTATAGTGAAGCTTAAGGTGTTTGGAACGTTATGGCCACTATCCAGAACCACCTTAAAGTTTTTGAAACTTTAAAGTGTGAAATGATAGTGTCGGCCACGTTTTGGAAACTTTGAAAAAAACTTTAAAGTGGTGGAACTTGTTGGTGATATCTAGTGGTGGTCGTCATGTTTTTGCCACTTGCAGAAGTGATTTTCACTTTCGCAAATCAAACCAAACCACTATAAAGTTGCCGTAACTTTCAAAATTTACTATGAAGTGGCAGTTACTTAATAGTGGTTGGTTTCCTTTTAACAACACGCAGTTCCAATATATGGTGTACAATTAATGAAATAAGGGTAGCGTTTTGTTATTTATTCGGCGTGTGTAATTAAGTACTACATCAAATATGGTTAAAGATAAAAAGCTGCACAAAAAAAAAGATTCTTCGACATTCGACAAAGTTTTATAGAAAACTAAAGCTACAACTAAAAGATACTAATACTAGAAATCAGTGTCGGCACAATCGGTTGACTGTTTTTATATTTTTAATGCATTTGTAAAGATTTCTAAATTTTTGTATTTCACGATGCGTGGATACTCGGAGCAGCTAGCTTCGGGGGCACTTTTTGGATTACATCTCAACATCTCGCGTTGAGAGTGCGTTACATGGTCTGGCCAATGTAATACGCCCCCAGTTTTCCACTGATCAGGGATAACGCTGAAGTACACCCCATTTTTTTCCGATTGTAGAAACTATTTTGAATTTCATTTTGTATAGTTCTAAGGATAGAACTACTTTGCCTCTACTCCACTGATCACGCACTGGCCACTGATGCGCAAAATCGACGATCTCCACTTTGAAGTTACCAAATCATAGTGGTTACCACGTGGCCGCCACTTTCAAATGTTGGCAGTAACCATAAAGTGGAATATCTTAAGTTTCCGCCACCGTGGTAGAGTGATAACCACTACAAATACGCAAATTTAGGTGAAAATCACTTAAAAGTTATATTATAGAAATAGCTATTTATGGACAAGCGTATAATGCCGCCATTATGACAAAACTAAACAGACTTCTCAATAAAAATTAATTTCTGGTCAATACTGCATGAAATACAGTATATTAATGCGTAATTATTCGTTTTAGGTAACAAAGATTCATAATAAGTTTGTTTGCGGCATCTAGATGCATATATTCAGAGAGGTGTGATTTACAGTTTTTATTTTATTATCGACAAAATTTGAATATTTCGAGGGCACATGGATATATTTCGAGCTACCACAGCTATATTTAACAGTAAACTTGCAATCGTTTTATTTCTCGTATAATTGAATAATACCTATCCTTCTATTAATATTATGTACATCATGATCGGTCAAGATACTTATAGTCGAGTCGAGTTAGCGAACAGCAAACAGAGACACTGTGAGAATAAGACACGGCATATGTATTATAAAGTTGTACAACAGAGATCGAACGACACTACCCAAAACGAGGGGCGGAGTCCATGATTCGTGTAGGTGTCTGCCACCATGCGGCCACGTGTTCGCCACTTGGCGGAGAAAGTGGCTGTATAAGTTTCCGCCACTTGGCCGCACTGTGGCAACCACCCAAAAAGTGTTCCCCATTTTGGTGGCCGCCACGTGATAGAACCGTGGCTATTCTGTGGCAGCCACTAGTGATAAACACTTTAAAGTTTCTATGGTAGTGGCCGCAACGTGGCGCCCATTATAAATGCTACTTGGGATAGCATGTCCCCTGAATAATCTATATGATAGAATGTCCTGATATGGGTGTTCAAAGAATATCCTTTTTGCAGATGTAGGTTAATAAAACATAGACTTCAATCGTACTGCTATATTTATTATTTATTTAGGGGAAAAAGTAAATACTACATTCCTAATAGTTATTTATGTTACAAGGCCGTGAAGTAGCACTTTTTTTTATTAGAATGAATATTATTTGGCGAGGCGAAGGCCGAGCCAAATAATCATTCGAATAAAAAAAAGATAGTTCACGGCCATGTGGCATACAAAATTTTGTGTGCAACTGTGAAAAATTACCAAAATTAAAGTTTCGATCGAATCTTTACATAAAATTAAAAGCTAATTTCATTCAAGATCATGACCCGTAAAAAAAAGTCTTTGTCGGCCGGTAAAAAAAAGTCTTTTTTTTACGTTGTCAGGGCTTTTTTTACGTTGTCAAGGTTTTATTTTACTATAAACAAATGTGCTACTTCACGACTCAAAATCAAACAAAAAAAGTGACCTTTTTTTGACAGTTGCACACAAAATTATTTATTTGATCTTTTACTTTCAATCACAGCCCTTTCTTTTGCACAGCGTAACCAGCTTTTAATGCATTCTTCCAGCTCTTTCGTCGTGGTTTTTTTATTAAGTTTCACACCAGCAGCTATAAACAGAAACAATAATTTAGAGTATGCATTGCCATGAAAGTAATACGAAAATTGGTCCAATAACAAATCCACTTCAGTTAAACAATGGCATTCAGGTTATTTGCCGAAATACTTTAAAATAAAATCAATGTGTACAAACATTTTTGAAGAAGACATTGCAAAATAAAGACTTGCCAATGATTAATTGACTTAATATTAATTTTCCAAATATTTGCTTCTTCTTTAAACCATACCAACTAAATTCCGAAGCAAATTGGTTGGAAAAATGGAAAAATTAATTGTTAAATTTAGTAGGTACGTAAAAAATTGCAGGGGTAGCTTAAAACGGTATTGAAAATTTGGCAACAACGTTCCCCATAAAGAACTGCAGTATTTTTTAAGTATGGAACACGTATGGAACAATCTTATTATACTACTTATATTATATATAACTTATGCACAACTCACCTAAAAAAATCGCTCGCTGTACGGATTATAAGAAGCAAAAACGTAGTGGGTAGTAATAAATTATAGAATATCCTAAACGCTGAAAATAAAAAATTAATTGTTAAATTTAGTAGGTAAGTAAAAAATTGCAGGGGTAGCTTAAAACGGTATTGAAAAAGTTCTTGTATTTGATATTTTACATTTATAATTTAATATGAATATATAAGCTATATTTGAATGCAATTAATTAAAAAAAAAGTAATCACCTACTATATAACTTATGCACGAAATTTTGGTAGTAGCTATTGTAAAACTTACCTGTGGAACGTGAAAACATCAACTAACACTTTCAACTAACATCAAATATCAACGTTCAAAAACGCAATGCCAGGCCGTAATGGTCAAGTAAGAAACCTTCGAACATACCAAACAGCCCCAACAGGTTGTTACAGGTAAACCGTCAAAGATTTTTCCAGGTAAATTCAACCCTTATTACTTTGCCCCTAAGCAGTGCATTTGCTAAACAGAACATTTAACTTGAAGATGGACAAAAACTCTTTTATTTACTTGTGCACGAACACCAAAATTTTTGCATATTTGAACTCTGTATTAAATTCTGCGTATAACAGTGTCAAGATATTACAGATTTTAGAACTTACTTACAAATTTTTAATTTCAAAAATACTTTTTAATTCTAGAGTGCCATGAATTATACTGAATTTTGTTCATATAATTGCCACTTACTTTTCTTAAAACAGTTTAACGTATAATGAAAAGTGAAAAACTAGTTGGACATGCGGACGTATTTTGGAACTAAAATGGAGGTCCATACGATATCCAAAATGGATATCCGATGGACGTCCAATTATAGACGTCCGATGTACATCCGTTTCTCGTCCACGGACATGCGGACGTATTTGGGACCTACAATGGACGTCCATAAGATATCCAAAATGAATATCCGATGGAGGTCCAATTGTAGACGTCCAATGGACATCCGTTTTACCTCCATGGACGTGCGGCCGTATTTTGGACATAAAATGAACGTCCATAAGATATCCAAAATGAATATCCGATGGAGGTCCAATTATAGGCGTCCGATGGACATCCGTTTCACGTTCACGGACATGCGGACGTATTTTGGACCTAAAATGGAGGTCCATACGATATCCAAAATGGATATTCGATGGACGTCCAATTATAGACGTCGGATGTACATCCGTTTCTCGTTCACGGACGTGCGGCCGTATTTTGGACCTACAATGGACGTCCATAAGATATCCAAAATGAATATCCGATGGAGGTCCAATTATAGACGTCCGATGGACATCCGTTTTACGTCCATGGACGTGCGGCCGTATTTTGGACGTAAAATGAACGTCCATAAGATATCCAAAATGAATATCCGATGGAGGTCCAATTATAGGCGTCCGATGGACATCCGTTTCACGTTCACGGACATGCGGACGTATTTTGGACCTAAAATGGAGGTCCATACGATATCCAAAATGGATATTCGATGGACGTCCAATTATAGACGCCAGATGTACATCCGTTTCTCGTTCACGGGCGTGCGGCCGTATTTTGGACCTACAATGGACGGCCATAAGATATCCAAAATGAATATCCGATGGAGGTCCAATTATAGGCGTCCGATGGACATCCGTTTCACGTTCACGGACATGCGGACGTATTTTGGACCTAAAATGGAGGTCCATACGATATCCAAAATGGATATTCGATGGACGTCCAATTATAGACGCCAGATGTACATCCGTTTCTCGTTCACGGGCGTGCGGCCGTATTTTGGACCTACAATGGACGGCCATAAGATATCCAAAATGAATATCCGATGGAGTCCAATTATAGACGTCCGATGGACATCCGTTTTACGTCCATGGACGTGCGGCCGTATTTTGGACGTAAAATGAACGTCAATAAGATATCCCGTGTTATATGGGTTAGAACTATAATTCACCCACAAAAATTTCAAAATGTTGCCAAACTTAGTTATTATACAAGAATTATTAATTAGTTACAATGGCAACGTTGGTAACGCTGGTAACTAGTTATTATTTTTTCAATTTTAATTTAATTCAAATCAATTATATTATCTATGTACAGTCAGCGACAAATGTTTTCACCAGTATGATACCACTGAACACGTTTTTTTGAGAAATACAAGAGGTACCATAACGTCGTTCTTATTGTTTTATATAGGTATGTTGGTAACACTGTTAACAAGATGAAATGAAATATAGAAATGAGTTATATTTCTCAGTAAAGCAGGTTACAGTGGTACAAGACTGGTGAAAACATTAGTCGCTGACTGTACAATATGATATGACAGAATTTTCGACAAGGGTTGGCCATGAAATATAATTAATACATGGTTACTTGTTTCGAGTAAACCTGACTTTGACAGTTGTCAAGAATATAAGCCGAAATAAATCGTGTGGCTTAAGTAAAGACATACAATTTGTATTCCATGGCCAGGCCTGATCGTAAATCGTGTTGATCATTCTGTATACCTATCCCACATCTTTTCTCTTAAAACCAAGTGTAATAAAAATCATTGAAATATTTAATACCTATTACGTATTTTAACAAAACTATCCACAAAACACCTGGAAAGTATAAATAATATATACGTATGTATACTTACTTATAGCTTTTTGTTAACAGCGTAGTAGTTATTTATGTATTAAGGGCGTAAAGAGGCTTTTATGGCGTAAGACTTCATTTTGATCCCGAGGCGATAGCCAAGGGCTAAAAATGCGTCGAAGGCCATAAAAGCAAATTACGCCCGTGGTAGATACACCACTTTATGCAGGGATGAAGATTTTTTAATTTAAAAATATTTCTAAAATAAATTTAAATTATTTATGAAATAAAATGAATTTTCCACCCACATCTAGCGTTGCTATCATCAAATTTGAGATTTGAACGGTAACTTTAGGAGTGGGTAAACAGCGGTAGACATATTGTCTAAAAACTCAGAGTTTCATTTGGTGTTCGGTAATTGTCCGGTCTTTAAAAGGTGGAAAATGGACGAAGTTGATAAGGCTGTAGAAAAAAAGCAAGAAACAGTAGTTCCCAAAAAATCTAAGGATGTGTATGGAAAAACGTATACTAATGAATACCTTAAATGGTGCGACATAAGGAAGGATCGAAAACTGCTACTGTGAACAGTGGCGGTCCCAAGGGGGGGCAGGAAGGCAACCCCCCCCCCCTGGAGCTCAAAAAATAAAAAGAAATCAATTCTTATTGCAATCTAAATAAAATCTGTAACAAAAAAGTTAAAATGTGCCCCATACTATAGTGTATAAAGTTTAAAATGTTAACAACCGTATTTATAATAAATTAAACATTAACCCAATATAAGTAAGTAAGTAATAATTTATTTCCCTACTATTACCAAATAGCTATAGCTTACAGGTATTTGGAAAAATAACAAAATTCAAATTCCAAATTTCTCCGCCTGATGTTTTTAAGGTTCTACTTTTTACACATTGCCGAACTGCCCCCCCCCCCTCCTATGACCAAATCCTGAGACTGCCACTGACTGTGAAGAGAGCCTTCTTGCTTATTTTTAATAAGAAGTAGGTGCAATTTTTAACTTCTAATGAAAACTTTTCATTTTGCAAGTGTTTAGACAGTTTCTATTAGGTACCTATGCTATCGTTGTTTGACGTTTCATTATAGATCATGGGAAATAAAGAGGCTCATATGCTATATAAAAAGACGTTTAGGACAAAGAAATTCGTGTATAATTGTCAATTTATGATATGTAACGTGGAATCACATAGTACCACATTTAAGTTCTGTACCCCACTCTCATCTCAGATGCTGCAGCACTAGAGTCCCCAAGGACGATTAATTGCTTGTTTATTAATATATTATTGTAACAATCCTAACTTCCACAAATTTTAATTGTCAATTTAAAATTTTATTGCAACGTGTCTAATGTGCAATCTCGTATAGCAAAATATCTTAAAATTGCATTTCCTGTAATGTCATTACTATTAAAAGTAGTATTAGGTAATAGGATGGATTTAACCAAACACCGTTGGCTATACATCATGGGCCAGGAGAAACTTGAATCATTGACTTTAGATAAAGAAAACTAATCAAAATGCAAAAAGGAAATTTTCATTTAATTATAAGAGCTCAACCAACCTTCACAAAATTACGTTTGTAAAAATGAAGAGGTTTTCATTTGAACTAGAGGAATGTATAACGTTTCATACGAACAACTTTCTATCTGGTAAAGGAATTTTAGAACAATGGTATTTCTTTCGAGCACAGTTCTTTAGAAATATTTTCAAGGAAATGTTTTGGAGTAAATGCTTTTAAGCAACGTTCAAGAAACTTATTTTATCATCTTCCGATGGAAAATATTATTTCCTTTGAGATTAGGAGGCTAATATTCTTGATTGTGTAATTTTTATTTTCCTTCGTCCATCTAATTACTATAGCTATTATACTCATACAATCAATACTCAATCCGTACCTACATATATGTAGATATTATTAAGGCCATTTTTGAATATAGAAAAAACGCATTTTAATTTTCTTGTTGTTTGATGTAAAACACCAACGTACCGACGAACAGCATCCATCGGTTAAACAGCGTCGGAACGTAAGCACATCCCACATTTTCAAGAAAAGCCTCAAGACAGCTATTCAATTCCAACAATCTTTGCATTAATGAGGGGCGCGTACACAGTGCTGCATATTAAAATTCTCACACGCTGTAAGAAGTGTGGAAGAAGACCCGGACGATCGATACAAGACTTAATGAGCCCCGCAAAAGAAGGCTGGCTGATGGGAAATGAGTGCGACCCAACTTCTTGAGGAGTGCGGGGAGAACAGTTAAAAGAAGGGTGAGGACACACATGTACTGCGAATCTTAACACTTTTATTCGCCACATTCCTCATCAGAACTCTAAGGAATGCTTTCTTTGCGGCAAAGAAAATTCCATCGTCAATCATGAACACAAGTTACATCATCCAACAACAGTTTACAAGATAGTACACGCATTGAATGTTGTTATAAAAGTTAATATAACTAATGCCATCACAAACTTCCTAATTTAGAACTCAATGTGTTGATACGTGGTCGATACCAATTACATATTGCACGTAAAATTATTCCCTGTTGAATAAAGTATACCTTTATTATTATTATTATTATTATTAAAAGGTCTCGACTTTAAGAAACTGAGATTCAGAGCAATTTCTAGTTGTGATTGTCCAATTCCCTGTTATGGTTCAAGAAACGGTGTTGCAAAGGTATTGTGATAGTTTCAGTTTCTATGAAATGTTTTGATAATAATTGCAGTCGATATGATTAATTTTTTCCACTACTGGATCTAGAAGGTACTATTATTTAGTTTCATTTCAGGGCAAGAAGTTGATTTTCTCAGCTAGTGGTTACTAATTTTTTATTATTGACCACCGGTCAATAATAGAAACAATTGATCTAGCATGCTAGCCTGATGTTTTTAAAATTATGTCAAATATCGAATATTATTCACCTTCATAATGCAACAACTTCCTAAGGCTTATTTATTTCAATCTATATTGTTTCTTATTAATTTTAATTATAATTATTTCTTACAATAATGAGAAATAAATATGTTTTAGATAAACGTCAAATTTTACATAAATGTCAGTTGAAATGTTTTCAGGCAAAGGCTACTTGATTTTTGTGGATATTTAGAAATGTAACTATATTTTTTATTAACGTAAAAACGATTAATTATAAAAGGAATAAAGGTGCTAGTAGTGGAAGAAATAGTATATAAACCACGGTAGAGAAGACTTATCGGCCTCGCAGCTTATTTATTTTATAATAATGCTCGGCTAGGAAAAATGATTTCTCTACCTTGGTGTATAATATACTATTAGTTTAAGGAAAAATAGATGAAAAAGAAGTAATAGTAAGTCATTAAAAATTATTGCAAATGCCCAAAAAAAAGTCAATCTTAAACATTCGTGCAGTGCCTATTATCGCTATTATGATGCCCCTTAAGGCGGTAGTACCCTCTACAAAACTCGCAATAAACTAATTATACAACCAATCATACATCTCTAGTTTAAGTAAATTTCACTACAAATTATTAAGACGTAGAGAAACTTTACAAGGAGCTACACAATCCCTTAAGCACAACATAATCTTCTGCAATACGCAGCCTGGTCTTTTGTATAAGTTACTTAACTTCGAGGTGAGTCAGGTTCAGGGTATAAAATGTGGAAATTGCGCATATCCAAACCCAGTAGAAATAGATCCCCATACAAAAGACTTGTTTATATTTTCTCTTTCAATTTCGCTAGACTGACTAAGTATTTTTATGGTTTTCTCGCAAGTTTCGCAAAAATAGAAAAAAGTGCTACTAAAACCCTTCCTTATTTCTCTCTGTAGATACATTCGTCCCATTGTGCATGTAGCATCATGAGTTCCTAACATTTTACACTGATTAACAAAAAAATCAAAATCCACAATTCTTTGACCAATCCGTCTGGAATCTACGGGGCTATCCCTTTCAATTGAAAGCGATGGCAAATCCTCCTCTTTCAAATTAGCAAAATACTCAATGTGGGCATCTTCTGGCACATAGTGAGCCGATTCGCAAGATTTTAAAATCGTTTCTCTTTTCCTACGTTGCTTTTGCATTTTTGATGACGATCCACGTTTCTTAACTCTACTGTATGTACGCATTTTGATAAATATGGTAAGGTTGAAACTATATAATATATGCGACAATAGTGCAAAATTTAAACTAGAACGAACCACGATTCTGATAAATTACAAAACGTAAAAAGTTATTAGACACTGTCGACACTGAAGAAAAGAAGCAAAACCTCTTATAAAATACGTTGAATTTTCTACAACACTAACACAATATACTTTTCAAACACATTCACTAAACAAATTTTTACTAATATTGCTACGCTACGGTTGTTTCACCAGTAGTACTGTACGATTACAGGTTATGACAAATTTTCAAGATAAAGTAAGCTTTAGTAGCCAAGATAAATATGTTTTTAGTAAGAATTTACGAAAAATTTATTTTTAATGACATAAATTAATTTTTTTCTCAATAAGGATAGCAAAATAACAATATCCTAACATTTTATACCCTATAACAGCTACAGACACGTCTGTAAAAATTTAGTTTTTTGAAATATCATTAGTAATAACGGCGTAAATATGTTTTGAACCAATGTTTTTATTACTATATTTTTTAATTTTTTTTTTGCAAAAATTTGTAAAACAAGTTATTATGGTACATTCCAAATGTCGATCATTTCTTCTAAATTAGTTTTAAGCATTTTAGAGCTTGTTTATTGGAATAATTTAGAACGGGTACTGCCGTCTTAAACTGACTGACAACGTTAGGTCTCTTCACACAGTAGACTAGCTACAGTTTGAACCTGCTACGAACCTTCGATCTTTGTTAATTAAGGTTTGTAAAATGTGTATAATAACTTTATTGGACAGTATAATATCGGGAATTACCTACCCATATACCATTTTGGACAATTCTTCTACCATAAACATCAAAAATATACAATTTAACGATTTTTATTAAACATGTTAAGCGTTTTTAATGATATTTTCCGCTCTCCCAAAATTATATGAAAAATCCTCAAATTTCTTCATTATTTGCCAAGGGAAAATTAAACGTACAAAATAACATTTCCATCTTGTCTACTGCTACCGACTGCTACAAACACTGTAGTCTCCTGTTTCAATAAATGTCTGTCCCCCATCAATCAGGAAATCATTCCTTCAAAGATATTTTGCCTGCGTATAAATTGTTTATAAAATAATACTGTGCGTTCAAAAAGTAGTAAGATGTACAAGAGAGCCTATGAAAAAATTTTAAAAATAAAATTTGTGTGGTAAATTTAATGAAGTTATTAGACACCACTTTAAATTTTCAGGGACTCCCTTGATTACCCTACTTATTGGACACACTGTATAAAAAAGAAACGATATTAACCAATTTGTAAAAAAAAATAGATTGAAACTTGAACTGTAGGTTTACAATAGAAATAATCGAATTTCATAATGTTTGTACTGGATGATTTCTAACGTACGGAGGAAACTGAAAGGGCAATTATAGGAGACCAAAATATAGTTTTTTTTAGAATAAACTTTTGATCAAAATTGGATAACAAGAAAGTTAGAACTTGGTGTGTTTTTTATTCTTTATCTATCATCCCTACTAGAAGGATGGACCTACAGGATCATTTAAGAAAGTTACAACTGTTTAAAGGCAATTGGCTGACTGGGTCATGTAATGTATTAAATAAATAAAATAAAGTTCTTATAAATTAACCCCCACGTTTTGAGCAGCGCTGAGCTTATTGTATTCGCGTTTATATTAGAAACACTTCTCACACAATCTGATAAATTGCTGCTGTAATTTTGACTTACCTACAACCTACATGATCAGATTATGTAAATCAGCGGCAGTTAATAAACAATTATATAACTGAATATTTTAAAGAACACTTGAAATAGCCATAACATTCATTTTATAAAATTTTCAGTAAATTTTTTTAATTTAAAAAATGCTCAAGTTTGTAAGAACTTAAAACTGTTGTAACTTTCATGTTTTTCGATTTTGATCTAAAGTTTATGGTAACAAAATTATGTTTCTGTCCCCTCTAAATTGTCCTTTCAGTTTCCCCCATACGCTAGAAATCACCCTTTATAATTCGCGGCGATGAAAACCTTGTAACAAATGACGATGCCTGTTTTTAAATTACGATGTTTTCGTCGCCTACTAACCTGTGTATTTCCAAACATTTTAGTCATTGTCTTCACTCCGTAAGTGGTAATTTTCGTACTACCCACGTTTTGATATTGGATTTTTCCCTTTTGAACATACATGTAACATGTCAAAAGCTGCTTATCCTGAACTGAATGATTGTTTAATTTTGCTTTTAAGTTATAACGCTTGCATTGATTCATTTGAATTAATTTATTTCCTAAACTAATATTTATTTTCTTTTATAGCTTATAATCGAAATAAAATACTATATTAATAACATGAACAAATGTAATATTTTCAGAACTAGATAACTTTTAAAGGCATTATTATTCTTCCTTATTAAAACAGTATCTATATAACGGTTTATGTAACAGTATAATTGGGAATACAGAATAAAAAGTGGAGGTGCCCATCTCTCCTGGACTTTCCCATACTAACAATAAACATTTCGTGATATCAATACTTCCCATATAGCAGTGGTGGTGTGAGAAAATAAAAACAGAAATACAATAAACAATCTACCGAAAAGTATCATTTTGGAAAATCAACTCCAAAGACCAAAGTTAAACTCAGTATAAATTAAATTGTTCTAGTGATGGCAGTGTAAAATCTATAGGTTATTATATGCGACTGTAGAAGTAAATAGCTACTTTGATTTTTCTTTTACTTAAATTCAGTTTAAGCAATGTTATATGTGTATAACCGGCAGTACATTTACAAAAGCAAAAACGAGTGATTGGTATGGAAGTTAAAGATAGTTCATTAAATCTACAAGGGTGGTAAGTGAAGCTTACAAGGTTGAGGGTTATATTTCTAGGATAAAAACTTGTCGGGGTCTTCAAATTACATGCATTTTTAATGTATCAGGAAAATTCACGGAACAATATACAACGCAATGGCTCTTATTTGAATTTTTATTTTAATAATTATTCAATAATCCTGTAAACGAAACGCACTTATGTGGTATGACAAATATATTTTATTCTATTGTACTTTTTAAAATTAAAAACTTATCTGTTTGAATTTAAGCGTAGGTGTGGGCATAATAAGAACATCGGATTATAGAGTTTTTGAGCACTGTACGCTAAGAGTACGATAACACTAACGCTAACGTCTTTGCTAAGCAACATTTTGGTTAGCAAAGCCGTTAGCGTTAGCGTTGCCGTACTCTCAGCGTACAGTGTTCCAAAGCTCTCTAATGAGTAGCTAGGTATAACTCTTGTACTTACGTGTTTCATTAAATTCACAAATAATTAAATAATACACTTGAAATCTACCATAATCCTAATATACCCGGAATAATAATTGGATGATTGAAAAATGTAATAATATACATATATTTTTCAACAATAAGAAATTGGTTACCTATAAAATGTAACTGTCTCTCAGCCTCGGAAGTCAGTGAAGAGAACGAAGTAGTTCCCTCTATGTCGAGACCACGAAAAGGTTGCAAACTAATCATGCAGTCAAACTACGAAAAACGTATACCAAAGTACCCGTTAGCTAAATAAGGTAAGTAGCACGGTGAGTGTAACTCCAAATATAAAAAAAATGATTGGTAGTAGATATAATTATAACTATAAAAGCGTGGATAGGGCAGATATGTTATTTCGAACGCAAGGTTTCAACGTTAACAGTCGCAATTCCAACTTGTAAATTCCACATTCAAACTCTCAATTATTTGCAAATGAAAATTTCAATTTTTTAAAACTACAATTTCCACGGTTAAGTTAAGTTAAGTTGGAATTCTGAGTTTAAAAGGGGAGTTGCGAGTGACAAATGGAAAATAAAACATGTACTAACTCCTCAATTCTTGTATGTAGGTAATAAATTTTCGGCTCGTTATTGTTTACTACACTTGGCAATTCTTACTAGTGCACAACCGTAGAAGTACCTATACAGAGATTTGAAGCAAATACCTAGATAGAAAGAATCCCCTATTACTAATACTGTAGTACATAATAATGCCTTTTGTAAGCTTGCAGAATGTGGATCCTGATGAAAAAATTAGGATACGCAGTCTCCAATTCAATCTTCTCTTTGAAAGACATAACATTAGATACACTTAAAACTGTACGAGACATCGTACATCAAGTGGAAATTTATTAAAACTAAATTCATGGAGTAAAAAAACATTTCATTTGATCTACATTGTAAATTAATACAGACTTGGGCCAATTTTACAATACTAGTATAGAATCAGCTACCCCTCGTCAATTGCAATAGTTAGAATTCGCTAGAAAAATCGCTAATTATATGTTAAAAATATTTGTGAACGGCATCTATTGGAAACGGAAATGTCAAAGTCAAAAACTGCTATAAACCTACTTTTTTATTTACACTTGTAATTCCAAAGGTATGAAAACTGAGTTTTTAAGTTGTCTATAGTATTTTTGTTCGTTACAAAAAATGTACAAACCTTATTTGAGAAAGGGTCATCGGTGCATTCGCGCAATGAAGAATTCGCTCGCAAGCTCGCTCATGCTTCAAAACACGCTCATGCAGGAAATTCGTGTTCCCGCATTTGATTTGTAAATAACGAGTAAAATCTGCATCGAAACAGTTTGCATTTACTGCATGGACTAATGTAATACAGTCTGCTATTTCTGCAGCTAACTATTTTCATACGACTATAATGCTCAAAGTCCAGAATGTTATAGGTACAACGACTTCATGAACTTCCTAGCGGACTTGCATTATAAGAGTATTCAATTTTAATACTCTAATAAATTAATATCATGCATTTTGAGTTTCGGATTTATTTTTTCTGGTTCAGCAGCCCTGCGGCACATATGAACGTGTCCAAGATAAAGTAGTGCATGGCATTATGGAAATCTCGTAAACGATAAGAAATAGAGATTCGGTTAAATAAGAAGAAATGTTCAGCATATTGAGGACTACTATTATGCCTACCCAAATTTTATAAATTTTGCCCAGTTTTCAGTCCAGGTGGAATGTCTTAAATTTTCAGGTTTTTATTTCCCTGTGTAATTTGATTATTATAGGCTATAGCGCAAAATGGTTTTGATTAAAGATATTTGTTAGCTGACAGACAATTAAATTTTTTATTTGTCACCAACTTTTCAACATCGACATTCGACATAAACTGTGCTTTTAGAAATATGCGTCATATGCGGCCATGTCACCACTGCAAAGAGCTCTTTTCTCCTTTCTACTGCTACTGAACCTTTAACCAAAACCAAATATCCATTTCTTATCGTTTGAGATCTTCGTGCATGCGCTTCTTATCTTGGACATCCTGTATCAGGTTGTTCCAAGTTCCAAGTCTGTACTATTGCTAACTTCGTTATTATAGGAGCTACGATGTGGGTTAAATGGTTATGATAGTGAAATCAAAACACAATTAAGCATCGCATTTCTGAGATATTTACCAGCTTTTTGTTTAATGGAACACCCCGTATGATTTTACATAAATGGATAGAAAATTACATTCTGAATAAAAATACCCATATAACTTTTTCTCATTACATTCAAAATAACAAAGTTATTTGTTATTTGAATATAACCGTAAAATCAAGTAGCCATGAAACAAGAAACATTCCTTGTTGTAAATTATCCTAGTCTCTCAAAATACTTAACAAGCACAATTATTATTATTTTGACACATTCGGTGTTATCGAGATATTGAGAAAAATTAAAATCTGCAAATTTTAAAATTTAAAAAAGTTAGAGTGCATTTGAAATGAGAAATGATGGAGTATTGAATTTTGCAAAAGATTTCCCATTAACCGTTGCTCTATGTCTTCTAATATCAGAGATACCAAAGGGGACAAGCTGTATATTATCCTGGGGATAAAATAGTACATCTCTACTGAAATTGTTCTACAGATTTATTAATTTTTCTACGTTTAGATTCTCAACGCAGTCTCTTCAACAATTTTTAATTTGAAGCATATTTTGTGTTTTAGCGCATATTGCACTAATAAACATTTATCATTTTTATTTTATAAAAATCAATTTCATATTTTCACCAATTTTTTAGTTCATATAGTCCTACTAACGAGAACGACTGATTTAAAATAGATTTGGTCAAGAAGGTTGTGGTTCGATTTACACGAAATTACAATCAACTTCACCAAAATAAAATCCTTGGAGACTGTAGTTTGGAAAATAACAGAATTAGAACCAAGTTTATTTTAGATCACTCTGTAGTACAGTAGCATTAATATATTTAATGGATTTATTTTCGTACGTACAACATAATAGCAATATAGCACAAGCAATGTATCAGCATCTATAGTAATGATTCATAATTCAAAACGACGAAGTGTTGAAAATCATAAATTGTTTTAAAGTTTCACGACGTTTGTGCGTATGGTACAGATATACATCACCCTAAAGAATTTTCAAAACAATCTATACGATACGTGAAAGAACTAAAGCTTTACCCGAAAATTAGCAATTACAAATTTTTAATACACGTTTCAAGAGTTCAGCAAATATTATTCAGGTACATTATTTATTAGATTTCTTCAGCAAGTGCTAAGAGCGCGCGTGACCAGTTTCCAGACTCGCTTTACGTACAGTAAAAGTTTTCCTCTACTAAGCTCAAATTTTGTAGTGCATTATATGAGTTTTAAAAGTTGTAAGTTGTAGGGTTTTATAAAGAAGTTTTCAAGTATGTATACCTGATACGCTTTTAAAATTTTAATGATATGAAGATGTGAAAAGGCTGAAGTATTCTTATATGTCATTGATTGATGAACATGTTTGTGGCGATTAGTGATTTATGATTAAATTTTGGATGCACCCATTACAAATTTTAGATAATGGTTCAAATCTTTAAAAACACTTTTTATTAGGCTCATGTCACCTCTATTAATATATCTACAGGGTAGGCCAATTAGCATTTTTATTACACAGATCAATATACAGGGTGGTGAATTGATTCATTTTAATTTTCAATTATCTGCTTCCCTAATTATTTTAGAGCTAAATTGTACATTGCTTTTTTATAGAGACAAAAATACTGAATCCGTACATGTTATTAAATAAACGTTTTCGTTTACAGAAACCATAAAATTATGCAAATTAAAATAGTCTGTTTAACAAAACCCACGCATGCCTTGGAATTACTGAAACAACAAACAATTATTTTGACAGGTTGAATTTTCCAAATTTTACACAATGATCGTACTAATAATAACAAAAATGCTTCGACAAAACGGAAAATAATGTTTTCTGCTTTGGTATGATAAGGAGCTTGTTGGCGCACCAAAAACATTGCGGTAAGAGGGCAGGAGTGGTTACAAAGAGGAAAAAACAGACCAATACCGCACCGTATGGTACACAGACGGCTCCAAGATGGGGGAGAGAACTGGAGCAGGGGCATTCGAAGAGGGCACAGGGCATGAAATAAGCATAAACCTGGGCCGCTGTGCCACCGTCTTCCAATCTGAACTCGTCGCTATCACCACCTGCGCACATGATATGGTGGGAAGAAATTACGAAAATCGACAAATCCTTATCAGGACAGACAGTCAGGCTGCCCTAAAAGCCCTACTGTCAATGGAAGTCTACTCTAAGACTGTAGACAGTTGCCTACAAGCCCTGAGTGAACTAGCTACCCATAACAGAATCACTCTGGAATGGGTACCGGGGCACCAGGGCATGGAAGGGAACGAGAAAGCGGACTCACTAGCTAGGAGAGGAGCTGAATTAACAATGATCGATCCTGAGCCCACTTGTGGCATTGCTTATAGCAGCGCAAAGGGATTTATCAAAGACCGACTCAGTGAGGCACACTGCAACTACTGGGGGGCATTGCCTGGATTGAGACAGTCAAAACTGTTTATTCGAGATCCATCCAGGGATTACACAAACGAAATCCTGAAGCTCAAGAGGAACATAAAGCTACTAACTTGTCTTCTTACAGGACACTGCAAAATGAGAAAACACCGCAGTATATTGGGAATACTAAATGACCCAACGTGCAGGGCGTGTGATAATGGAAGATGAAACTCCATTACATATATTCGAAGGAGATTAATTCAATATGGGGCACAATAGGTCTATTCTGGCCGTGGTGCAGTGGGCACTAATGATCACACCGAAGGGGAAAAAAAGAGAGCTTCTTAACGTACCTACTGTTTCTGGAGATTTTTTATTTTGCGACGTTGGTACAACAAATTCTGAGAAATAAAATGACATCTATTTCGAAATATCTAGCAAACGTTTTTATTGTCAATAAATAATGAGTATAATCGCGATGAGTATAACGGTATAAATATTTATTTATTCTAAACCTGTTTTAAGAAGGAATTAAAATCTAGTTGCATTTATTTTGTGAACATTATAAAGTTCATTTTGTACTTCGTTTTTCGATTTGCGAGACACCAATTTCTTACTCGCTCTTTCTGCAACTTCACGTAATTCTTTTTTGTTCTTCGCCGGTAATATTGTCTAACAATCGTTTCAAAATTCCTTTTTAAGTTGTATTAAAACAATAAAAACTTCTAATTTAACCCACATTTACATTTTCGGCATAAATGTAAAATGTCACCGTGGCACACATTGCATGCAAAAATTCCCTAAATTGTATTTAGCAATCGACGTTGTTTTTTTTGTAATATTGCGGTTTTTTATCGTTTAAGACTAAAATAGAAAACAAATGTGTAAAATATTCGTTTCATAAGGCCTTTTAACGCATTAGTCATTAGGGCTACGCGCCCTGTTTTCCATACTTGAACTTGTGCAGTAAAGCCTTACTGCTTTATGCTTCAAACCTCTGCCAATCAATCTTTGTTAATTGTTGTTGACAGCGCACTTGCCGATTTGGGTATTTTTCAGTAAAGAGGAAGAGGACACTAATTTCAGATGTACTATTCCGGAATACCTACTACCATTTTACTATTTGCACTTTTGCGTCAATAGAGTAGGTATAATCGATTTTTATACAAAATTATTCGAAATATTATTGCAGTGGTGCTTAATTTCCAATTCAGATAAACTAATTGCTTTTTGTTTCAATAATTCCAAGGCACGGGTGTTTTTTATTAAAGTTACTAATTTAAGTTTGATGATTTTAGGCTTAAAGCAGAAACTTACATTGAATCACATACGGATGTAGTTACTCTACAAAAACCTATTTAGTATTTACTATACTTTAGCTCCAAAATAATTAGAGAAGCAGATAACTTAAAATTAAAATTCTAGTATTGAGATCCCCTGGTGTGTGAATCACTGTATACTGTATAGGTATAACATCATCATAATACTTACATGCTTAACAATATAATAAAAACTATAAAAAATACTAATTTAATTTTCTGTTTATAAATTATTTATATTTTTTTTAAATTAACAAACTTGTGCGAAAGAATTAGAAATTTAACTATTTTAAAATTAGAAAAAACAAATGCTGGCAATGGTTTCCTGTTATAATTAATGGTAATTTAATTTAATATCTATTACTCGAAATTTCTTGAAATAGATAAACACAATTTTATAAAAGTTCTTTTTCGTTATTTGCAAAGATTTGGGATAACATTCTAAAACTTTTAGGAAATCCAAAAATAGTTATTTACAATTACAAATCAAATGCGGAAAGCCGATGCTCTTGCAGCGCGCATGACCCTAGTTTGTACGAGTATGTCTTACTAAGTCGTAAAATTCTATTAGCATACTATTATCATACCATTATCTAAACAGCATTAATGATTACACAAGTATTCCCCTAATTTATTATTGCAAATCATTTAAATATTATCTACCTGATTTTAATGTCATAAGTAGTACTATTTGATAAGAATATTTATAAACGTAGAATGGGCAGTGATTGGATGTTGCAATATAATAGAACGTCGCAAATCAGTGGTATTATAAAATACTGCATAACAGAAAAAATGTTATCATAAATATGTAAAAGAGTCAAGGAATTTAAAATTAACACATTAACACCATTTAGTATAAACAAATCAACGGATTTCCGCCAGCTGAGTGAGCTGTGATAAACAACCACCGAGAATTTCGGTTTACTTACCAAGAGGATTGCTATTTTTTCTAGAATAATCTTTAATTATTAATACTTATCGCCATTATTAAAAAACACAGCATTAGCACATTTTAAAACAAAATAAGTTTTTCAGTTCAGTGGAACGGTAAGGTTTTCAGTTTCCCGTTTGCATTCAAAAAAGAAATAGAACACAAAGAATGGTGATGATATATGTTTTCAAAATATATAAAGTGAGAAATTTTTAACATGGAATACATACCTTTGGATCTAACAGCATATAGTCGACTTGTTTTTAAATGGAACTTTGTAAAATAAAGATAGGGTTGTTACCTATTATGGTTACAATCATGTTAAAAAAAACATAACAACCTTACTATTATTTTCATACATTTTATGATCCATATAAAAAAACTACAAGGTGTTTTTAAAAATGCCGGACACGGAGCGGAGCTGGTACGACATTCACCTCCAGATACTGATTGGAAAAATATAATACAATGATGCCCGTTATTCACTAGTTTCAATCAAAGACTGAGATTCAATTCGGGTGATATAAAATGCTGGGTATATTAAGATATTTTCGATGCTAAATTATAAGTGTACAGTAAAAAATTTAAAACTGCACAGTAACAATATAGAAAGAGCTCAATATTTTAAATATAGTATTTGCTCAGTAACTTACGTTCGGTATTAATTTAAATTTCGCATAGTAAGAAGAATAAACGTTCAGTACTACTTATACGAGGTCCAATATTTAAATCATTTGGTTTCAATAAACAGCATCCTTCATGAAAATTGACTAGCCTGGTTTAAGCATCCTCAGGAATAATGTAACATAATTTAACAACCCCACCCAAGCATGATTGGGCAGTCCATTTTTGAGGAAGGATCATGCTTGGGTGGGGTTGTTAAATTTTGTTGATTATCCCTGAGGATGATTAAACCAGGGTAGTCAATTTTTGAGGAAGGACAATTTGATAATTTACTGATTTTTCTACTTTTACCGAAACTTTATTATTTTTACAAGGATTAAATTATTTTACCGAAAATTTTGAATTCTTACTGAATGTTTCTTATTTTTACCGAACGTTTATTATTTTTACGGGGTATGTATTATTTTACTAAACCTTTATTATTTTTACTGAACGTTTATTATTTTCATAGGACATATAATATTTTACTGAGCATTTTCTTATTTTAACGAAGAATCTATTATTTTGTTGAACAATTAAATAAAATAAAGGAAAAATTGAATGTGCATTTAAATATAATACCGAACATTTAAGTTGTAGCGAATCAATGCCTTTCTGCTTTGGAAAAACGGGTTAATTTTAACCGTTCTACATTGTTCATCAATCAACTAGTATTAAGTCTTAATAAAATTGGAATTTTTTATACACTGTATTGCTGATCCTGAAAACATTCTTTCTGATAAAATATCTATTGTTAAATTTTTTTTCAATATTTTGTAACCTTGCATTGTAGCTATTAGATTATTAGCTAGGGAACTTGTTCGTACTGTTTTTTTAAAACACCAAACGTTTAAAATAAAATCGGTGCAAGCAATGTTATCAAATTTAAAAATTAAAAACTTTGAAACCAAAGACATTAGGATAAAATCGCTTATACTTTTTCAACTCAGTTTTAACATGAGAATGGCGTAGTGCTCTACATGTCGACTATTAAAGAAACACCCTGTGTGCGCAAAGGTGTATTTTCCACATTAAAAATGTTTCACTGTGTTATTAACTTTATTCGCGTTAAACAATTTCCATTTCTGAAATACAGGCAAGTACGCCCACAGGAGTAAAATTAGCAACTGATCAAAAATGCCGTGTCTCACGCTGGGCTTACATTTTCTAAAACAGTTAAAGCTGCCCCATCCATGGACGTTTGTAGGTATATTCGTTTTAGTTCGAGTCTTAGATGGGAGATGTGACCTTAGTATGTGTAAAATAAATGTTGGCCGTAGTCTATAGGCGAAGTATAAAAAAGATTAGAGAGTTTAAATTTTAAAAAGACCCTTAAATCAAGGTTATAATCCAACAAAACAATAAAATAAACACAATGCAAACCTCAAAATATAAAAATGGAATCATTTTTCTAATTGGTCTTTTTAATTATTAAAGTTAAAGCATCCACCGAACGGGGAATTCGATTCAGGATATGTAAGAGGGCGCGAATATGCAAACACAGTACAGATCTAGCAGGCCGAGCTTTAAAAAAGCGGGGTTTTAAGACGCGCCCTCCTGGGGTGGCCAATGATATTTTAAAATAAAATAAAATTCACTGGGGTGAATAAACACTAAAGGGTTAAAGTGCAGTAAAGGAATTTGCCGAAAGAGAAAGCTTTTACGGTTTTAACCCTTTTTATGTGTTCATTGAATTTGGGGATTTTTAGCTGAGGGAAGCAATTAGGATTTTATGTTAATTGTTTGTAACTGGCTTCAATAAATTTTATAACCCCTACGCAACGGGAAAACGCGTAAAAATACAAATAAGTTAATGAAGCTTATCCCAGTTTTTACTTCTCCACATAAACATTACTTCCTTTTTATATCTTATGGAAAAACTAATTTGTTTCTAGATTAGTAAGTACTATGCGGTTCTCTTTCTAATATAATTTGCATAGCCGAATGACTGAGTATCTACATTCCTGTACTTACCTAACTAATTTATTTTAAACCATAATAAATCAAACTTAATTTTTGATAGCAATGTTATTACTGCATTATCATCGTCTACATCGTATGTTACATGCACATATCAAATTGGGAAATCTACTACAAATTATTTCACGCATTGTCTCCCGCTCATCAAGACTGACGATCCGTACTAGGGGAAGAGTAAAGAACGCTTGCACTGCTCTCAGATATATGCAGATAAAAATTAATTTCCATCTTGGGTCGACCAGTAATTTTATTGGAAAATGCCTCGCTTCGCTGTCTGCTGCAAATATAAAATACTGCACCACTCCAGCACTCACTCACCGCGACGATGTTGGTTTTAATTTACAATTTGCGAGAAACTAATTAACAATTTGGTGTTAATTTTACATGATATATTAACTTTTTATACAATGTTTTTATTTGTGATCGTGTCGGTGAAGAATCTTGAAGCAAAAACTATTTTAAGATAAATAGTATTTAGAAACTACTAGACAAAATTTTGTTACTAATTTTTAGCCAGGAATTACATTTGGCACAATTATAGCTATTATAATAGCAAAATTTAGAGTAAATATTTAATAAGCGAAGCAAATTTATGACCCCTTGAAAGCTTGTTACGTAAAGGAACAAATTGCAAATTACCTAAACATGTTTGGTCAGGAATTCAGTTAAAAGTATCCAGGTACCTATTCCCTTCAAAACACTATAGTAATAAGTACCAAAAGTGAAAACAAAAGTAAAAACTAAAAATATTACGAAGCTTCGCACTATCAATTATCTACTTATCTGTCATAATTATCATCCCCACCCATTTCATCAATTGTCATCATGAATATACCCCGAATAGGTTATATTAGCTATGAATATACCTAGTTCAGTTATTTTCGTTCACTATCGGACACCACTCCTTATTTCTTCCATGATCTGTACGCAGCTGCTATAGGTGGGCAATCTTTGATTTATTGAGTGCTTCTCGGCCTCCGTTTCAAACTTTTCTTCATCTATCGTGTCAGGTTCTTGACCCAATTCTGCTTTAACCAAGGTATGGTACCTAGGGCGTGATTTACTCTTTCTTTTTCGACTTATTCATTCATTTTGATATGTTATCCGTTAAACATATTCTAAAGATCATCCGCCTGGCCCACGTCTAATTATTATTTTATCAGTTTCGGTTCCAAATAAAGAATAATTGGTCTTGTCGTTAACAATGATGGTTTTAGGGAATTCGTTAATAGTTTTCCTATTAATCTACTAGGTATATTAATTACAAATAATTACGTATGTATATCAAAATTATTCTATTCTATCCTATAGAGTACAAACTTTTTCAACGGACATGAATAAGGAAACCAAATGACACTGAGGAAGGGTAACAGTCATGCGAGAATCTCCTCAGTGGAGGTTATCCCCCCTTTGTGGTGCCTCTCGAACTACTCCAGGAATACGACGCATACTAGCATTGATATGCGGACTACATAGTCATTCTAATAAACGGGTGGGACGGGGAGTGGTGCACAATTTGATGCAGCGTGCTTTGGTCACCGTGGAAAGATGGTGCCTAAACGAGAGACTTTCGGTTAACCCTACAAAACCATCCAATATTGTCTTCACTAGCGAAAAGAACTCGACACAGCTGAGGGGTCTACGACTGTGGGGGAAAGTAATGAGAGAAACGAAGGTAAAATACTTGGGAGTCATTCTAGATACCAGGTTCACCTTCAACCTTCATGTGGAAAACGTAACAAACACAAAAGCCCCATGGGCAGGCAACAATTTGGACAAAATTTGGGGCTCAAACCCACAATAGTTCACTGGTTATATACCAAGGTGGTTCTACCAGTGGTAACCTATGCATCACTAATCTGGTGGCATAAAGCCAATAACACGGCCATAGAAACTAAACAATAAATCGTTTCATACTTAGAATTCAGCGTTGGTCTTACGGGGATCGGTGTTGTCGGAATGGAATTAGTTACACCAAACAATCAAATACAGTAGGTGTGTAGCGGCAACGCAAAGCAACGCAGTATTGAGCCATTTAAAAAGCATTGCCCTATACCGCTCGTACTGCACTCTAAGAAGTATGGAACAATTATTAGGCAAACTACAGCGGATAGTATGCATAGAAATAAGGAGGGCCATGACAACCACTCCCATTGCAGCTATTGAGATATTGTTAGGTCTACCTCCATTCCAGTTACTGGAGCATGAGGCCACGACAATGGCCTACCAAATCAGTCAAAATAGAACCGCAGATATTCTCTGGAGGAGGGGCTTTCACACAAAAATCTTCCGGTTAATCGAGGAAAACTGCATACAGTCAGACAAAACACTCAAGAAGTTCCACTTCACGAAACCTTTCCGGATACTCATCTCTGAGGAGGGCAGAATCGGTTACAAAGTAGAAAAGACTGTAACGTTTGCCACAAATACGGTTTCAAAATTGGGGAGAAAGCTTAAGCGGGGGCATTTGAGGAAAGGCACAGGACTTGAGGCAAGCAGAAAACTAGGCCGCTATAAGATATTGTCAATATAGATGACGTGTATTTCCCGGATTCTCTTTAGAACCTAGCCTTTCTGTCGCTGGTGTTATCCATGTAACTTTTTGAATCATCTAGGGTTCATCGAAATTACTGTATAATATTGTACGTTTAGTTCGAGTACATTCGGTGTAGCCTCTTCCCACTTTCTGCGTACCTAGGTATAAAAAACACTTTACAAGACAAAACTACTTCTTAATATAATGACATTCTCGTTTTCTTCCCATTTTTGCATTCAGATCTCCCGGAGAATTAATATATCATGTTTTGCGGTTTTCCACATACGTTAGCTAATTATTCATAAAATCGATCTTTGTCAATTTTATATGCAGTTTTCGTCGTACGGTATACACATGTGTGTCTGTTACGATTACGTTGTTACTTTGTATAGTGAATTCCTGTTTTAAAAACAACTGCTTCCATCTATGTGGGTGTGGTATCTATCTTATTTATTCAAACTCAGTTTGCGAAATTATGAAGTACCTACTATCTGCAAGTTAGTGAAATTTCAGTTCCATTTCGGCTTTATTACAAACTGAATAAACGCAATATATAAAATTGACAAACTAGTGTTTCAAAATTTATTTTTGTTTTGGTTTGTTTACAATGTAATCAATCTTAAAATAAAACAGTAATTTTCTTGTATCGGTCATTAGCCTACAAAGTAATTCTAATTCTAGAAACAATACATTTAAATGAGTACCAGAAGAGCTGTTAATACTGTTAACATTCTTAATTAACATTTCTTCTTTCAGTCTTTCTTCATCAGCCGTATGCTTTCCCATGTAAAGCATTTTTATTTTCAATTTATTTAGTATCATTTTATTAGTACAAATGGGAAATATACAGGGGGTCCGCCCCGAGCTACAGAGCTCTTAATTGAGATCGCATTGCAACGATCGATATTGGTGTTGTTAAAACATTTTCAGCTTTCAGGCCTTACTAGATTTTGGCAACGATAGTCAACTTTTTGTTTTCAATTGGACACCTATGTATTTTTCCTGGTATTTTTTATGTTGCATATTTTAGATAATTCTGAAAGAGCATTTCTTTCAGAGTTCAACGATGCATCACCTAAGCATCACCAACGAGTAATGTTTAAAATTAATCTCATGACTAACAATTTTGCAGTTAATTTTCAACAGTAGACTTAAGTCTAACAAAATATTGACAACAATTACTGTCAAGGAAATTTTTTTAACGTGCTGATGTTTTTATTGTTTTTTTTTAAATCAATAAAAGTTTTTTTCTTCAAGCGTATCATAATATCCGTATTTTTGTACAGAACTGGCTATGTAGAAGGAAGTCATTTTTATAATAGTCAAAAAATGAAAATAATGTTACTAGTACAATAATGTGTTTGCGTATCTGGCAACGGCAGTATTTTGCCCATAGCTCCGCCCCCAAGGTTGGTAGAGGGGAGAGCGTTGTCCTGTGGAAATGACTTTTTAGGACATATTTATTTACAGCAACAGAATATTTTTACACTTGAAGAAAAAATAGTATATATTATTCGGAGAAGAACGTCTTATTTGTGTTTCTCTCACTTGCACAGCCTCGGCGCGTGCGCCTCGGCCGCAATATGAGCTCAACACAAAAAGAACTCTTTCTACTCCTAATAATATAACATACTATTTTCCGTATCTTGCTTTGGAATTTCAAATAAAATGTTATTTTTCTTATGCTAAACATATTTTTTTGTATTTTGAAGTTTTGACGTTAAGTTGTTATACAGGGTGTTAATACTAAGTCGTTACACCCGAAAATGGCAGTTAGAACTCATTAAAACAAACAACTTTTTTTTGTTCCAATATTTGATTTGGGGCCTCTATTCGTAGTTATTGGATTTCTTTTGTTTTTTTAACAATCGTAATAACTCCTTCATTTCAGGGAATATTTCAAAGGTTTTCAAAATGAGCTTACGGTTCTCTACAACATTTGTATTTACAGTTATTTTATATTTTTTCAAATAACAAAATGGCGGCCGACCAAAAATTTCAAATCTCAATATTTTGATAACCACCCCATAGATTTTATAAATAATTTTTTTTTAAATCTTCAAACTATCTATTACATTTGTCTAAAACATTTTTTTTATATCTACGCAAAAAAGAGGCCTTTAATTAAATTACAGAAGAGCATGTGTAAAGTATCGACGAATTAAAAATAATTTAGATTAAAGTAGCTTTCTGACATTAAAAAATAAAACAAAAGAACAATTAGATTAGTGCACAAAACTGAACGAGATACCTACGTTTTAAAATGAATAATTATCAAAACACTGAACATCGTGACATGCTTTTGGTTTTTGGGGAGGCAAGGCGCAATGCACAGGAAGCTTGAAGAATCTATCGGAGAAGGTACCCAAATCGCCATCAAACCATCAAAGTAGCTAAATTTTTAGAAAAATTTGCAGATATTTAGCAGAGTCTGGTTGTTTTGATCCAACAATTGGTGAGAATGCTAACAGATTTCGCCGAACTATTGCACTTGAAGAGGCTGTCCTTGATATGGTTGAACATGATCACTGTAATTTTTGTTATTTAACCGTAATTTATCTAAAATTTGGCTACTTGGTTGATGGCGATTTGAGTATCTTCTCCGATAGATTCTTCTGTAATTTAATTAAAGGCCTCTTTTTTGCGTAGATATAAAAAAAATATTTTAGACAAATGTTGTAATAGATAGTTTGACGATTTAAAAAAAAATATTTTCAAAAATCTATAGGGTGGTTATCAAAATATTGAGATTTGAAATTTCTGATCGGCCGCCATTTTGTTATTTGAAAAAATATAAAATAACTGTAAATACAAATGTTGTAGAGAGCCGTAATCTCATTTTGAAAATCTTTCGTTTTTTGAAATATTCCCTGACATAAAGGAGTTATTACGATTGTTAAAAAAAAAAAAGAAATCCAATAACTACGAATAGAGGCCCCAAATCAAATATTGGAACTAAAAAAAGTTGTTTGTTTTAATGAGTTCTAACTGCCATTTTCGGGTGTAACGACTTAGTATTAACACCCTGTATATTATTAATCAAAGGCTACTATTGAAAATTAATTGCGAAATTGTTAATCATAAGGGTAATTTTGAATATTTTTTTCATTCCCTGCATTGTAAAGTCACTATTATGAGAATGATTTGATGACAGTAGGTACATGCTAATGAACGCATTTTGGTCGCTATATCAACGGGAAGTTAGTTAACACTACCCCTATGATTGTTGTTGAAGAGTCGCAATGACTTATTTTGTATCCATTTGAAAATGAAAAGTTGACTATCGCTGCTAAAATCTAGTAAGCCCTGAAAATGTTCTAACTACATCAAAACGTAGTATTTAGTAAACCATTTCGATTATTCGGTATATCGGCTATGGCAGTGTGATCTCAATTAAGAACTCCATAGCTCGGGGCGGATTTTGTCATCCACCCTGTATATTTGCCATTTGTACTTTTTATTTTTTATGACGTAACTTCAAGGCTAGTTGATTTCTGCGAACTAGTAGTTATTTGCTGCAGAAGAAATAATTCTGTACACTTTTGATTATTACGCTTTGCCCAATCTAAAGCAGTTAAACCTTCTTCATCTTGAACGTGAACATTAGCTCCTCGCGAAATAAGTAACGCAGCTGTAGGTACATCACCTTTAGTTGCCGAATATATTAACACTGTTCTACCACACTCATCTCTTGCTTCTATATTGGCCCCTATAGCTAGAAGTATTTCAGCAATGTTTGTATAACCCTTCAGTGCAGCATAATGCAAGGCTGTTTTATTTTCCTCGGCAGGTATTTCCAAATCTGCTCCTTTCGCCAAGAGGGAGGCAACCACATATAATTGTCCATTCATTACCGCATGTATTAAAGCTGTTCTGTTATACCTGTCGGTTTTTTCTAGATTCGCTCCTTTCGATAACAGTAAATCTACAACTTTTGTATGTCCATTTGCTGATGCCCAGTGCAATGCAGTCATACCTTCAATATCGGTTTCGTCCATAGAGGCTCCTTTAGACAAGAGTGCAGTAACGAGATCGTGGTGACCGTTAAATGCTGCATGCACTAATGCAGTTCTATTGCCGTCGTCTTTTAGCTCTAAAGGCAAACCATTATCTAAAAGTAGGTTTACTATGTCTATATAGCCATTGTAGGCTGCCCGGTGCAGTGCAGTCATACCTGCATTATCTCGAGTTTCCGTATTTGCTCTTTTTGATATAAGAAAATGTACAACTTCTTTATGACTATTTTGTGCAGCACATATCAAAGCAGTTTGACCATGTCTGTTTTTTATTTCCAAATTAGCTCCTAAATTCGTCAATAATTTTACTATATGAATGTGCCCGTTGTGAGCTGCCCAGTTTATAGCACTCATAGTTTCATTATCCTTTGCTTCTATATCAGCGCCTTTAGACAGCAACATTATGAACGTAGCTGTATATCCATAATCTGCTGCATATATGACAGCGGTTTTCTCGTAATTACTTTTAGCTTCAACATTTGCTCCTTTTTCTAATAGCAGCTTTACTACGTCCATGTGACCTTTGCAAACCGCACAATGTAGTGCATTCATTCCTTCGTTATCCTTTGCTTCTATGTCAGCTCCTTTCGCTAATAAATTATTCACAATAACTACATGACCATTATTACTTGCATTTATTAAGGGGGTTCGACCATGCTTACTTTTAGTTTCCAATTTTGTATCTCCATTAGTTATCAACACAGTTACTGTATCAATATAACCATTATTAGCAGCCCAATTAAGTGCTGTCATGTATTGATTATCCTTTGCTTCAACTTGAGCCCCTTTTAAAAATAACAATTTAACTATAGCCGTATGACCATTGTGGGCTGCACAAACCAAAGGAGTTCTATTAGACTCATCTTTTGCTTCTAAATTTCCAGTTTTTAATAAAAGTATTTCTACCGCATTTAAGTGGCCATTCCAACTTGCCCAATGTAGCGAATTCATATTTTGTTTGTCTGTTGCCTCTATGTTGGCTCCTTTATACAAAAGTAAGTCTATGATAGCTGCGTGGCCGTTAAAACCTGCCAATATTAATGGAGTTCTACCATCGCTATTTTTTTCTTCAAGGAAGTTTGTTTGTTTTTGTCGTAAGAGTAGATTTGCAATGTTTAAATTACCATTCCAGGCAACCCAATGCAATGCGTTTGTTTCTTCGTGGTCTTTTACATCTAAACAACTTCCATAAGACAAGAGTTCTATTACGGCTTCTTCAAAATCTTTGGCCATTGCTTGAAGTAAAGGTGTTCTACCCAAATCATCTTTATCCTCCATGCTTGCTCCATTGGTTGCCAATAGTTTAATTGTGGCGATATTGAAACTGTCACTTGCAAAAAATAATGGTGTCCTACCAGTATTATCTCTTGCATTTACGTCGGCTTTATGCGAGAGCAATAAAGTTACTACCTCGCTATGGCCTCTTTCGGCGGCCCAGTGCAATGCTGTTCTTCCATCGTTATCTTTTATTTCAATGGGTGCGCCGTACTCTAAAACTAGAGATACTATGTCAGGCAATCCTTTATCGGCAGCCCAATGAAGGATAGTGCCACCATCAGTATCTCTACTAGACAAAACTTCTGAAAGATAATCACAATTTACATCCTTATGATGCGAAGACGCTGGAAGATGTTCATTGTGTATATTTATATCTGCACCACGATTCAAAAGCAATTTTAAAAATTCGATTTGGTTGTAATGTAAGGCGTAGTGTAAAGGCGTCTTTCCGTAATTGTCTTGCTTGGTAATACTAGCATTATTATTTAACAAAATAGATATAATTTCTATGGATTTAGAAGTATTTGCTACGATTGCATAGTGAAGCGAATTCATGCCATTGTTATCTATGGCATTAATTTCAATTCCGTTGGATATTAATAATGAAATAATTTTCAATTCTCCCACTGCTATTGCCCAGTGTAATGGTGTCATACCATTATTGTCCCTTACAACAGAGTCTGCTTCATTTGAGAGTAACAATTGAATTAAAAGAGTTTGTTTGAATATGGTCGCTACGTGTAAAGGAGTAAAACCGTAGATGTCCTTTTTGTTAATCTCCTTTCCTAGAGATAATAACAAAGATACCTTTAGTACATCTCCATTTACAGTTGCATAGTGCAGCTCATCTTCCTTATTATTACATAACTTTCTTTGTTGAATGATGTTATTAATATCGGTAGTAATAGAATGTCTGATTAAGATAGAACCTAATGAACCATACGGGAAATGTTTAAAATAAAAAGAATAGTTTATATTGATATCTGATGAAGAAATGCACTTGTTTACATTCTCTAATCTTGCACAAATAGCATCAGCAATATTTAGTGAGCCACTGAGAATTGCGTAATCCAACTCTGTACAAGACAACAAATTGTCTTTGCTACATACTAACCTATTAGGTACCAGTTTTAGCATTTCTATCATAGTATCTTTCGCCACCATTTGATGTAATATTTTAATTTCTCTAATTGAATCAATGGAAAATGGGTGGTGGACTCCCCATCCGGCTATTAAATGAAGAAACGATCTATTAGCTTTATCCGTTTGAAGTAAAACACTTTCATCAGAAATAATTAATTGTTTAGCTACATCTATTCGTCGATTTATAACAGACAAATGCAACGGACAATTATTTGCAAGAATTCTATCGAAAATATTTCGTACCGTGGTAAAATATGGATCAAACATTCTTCTTGTTAAAATTTGTACCGTTTCTTGATTTTCAGTGTTTATATTTTCCGATAACCATTGTGCTGATAGATATTCGGCGAAGGTTCTGTGTACAAACGTAACATTCGATTCTCTTTCAACAACTACTATTCCATCCTTTTGTATGTGCTGCAAGGTATCGGGAAAAAATTGAAGCACTTGCTTTAAACGTTCTTCGAGGTTCAGTGTTTCCAAATCCTCTTTCGCAAATAATAATCGTAAAGCAAAAAATGATCGATATGTTCTGTACTGATGCAACATGTCATCGCTACCATTACCAAATTTAGCACAAACTATTTTAAACTTCTGGTTTATAAAGTGTTTATATAAATATAACAAATCGAAGTGTACGTCTTCAAAATACTCCATTTCTACGTATTTTTTACATCCTTCTACAAACACGTCTGCTAATAATTTAGTTTGTAACGGTACTCCTGTAAATTCTTGATCTTGGTCGTTCAAATTGTGTTTAGTTGCGTTTAATAATTTATCGGCATAAAGTTGTACACGTGTTTGAACATCTTCAGTTCGCTTATTAACGAAATTACAACACCCAGCATAGTGTTTTGTTAAAAATGCTAATTGATCGCTTTTGTTGAAGGAATTTATGTTAACAGCGAAAGTATTCAATAATTCTTCTAAATGTATTTTTAAGATAGGTCGAGTTGTTACATACATACAATAGTTTAAATTGTGTAATGTTTTTATCATTTTTGACGCATTTTCTTGACAACTAACAGGAATTTCATCATAACCATCAAGTAATAAAAGTATTTTTTTGGAATCCAAATATTTTTTATACGTAGCTTTAACCAAATTAGGTTCACATTTTTGTTCTTTTAACAATCTATCGAAAAAATATTCCAGATGCTTTAATGGTTCTAAATTATCAAAATTGTCACTTTTATAGTAATCTATGTGTTCACATAAATTAATTCTGAACACCCACATGTCAGTGGAAGCATTGAGTGCAATGTAATCCATGAGAACTGATTTACCCATGCCTGGACACGCACTTACTAAAATAGTTTTATTGATAGAATCGTTTATTATTTTATTTTTAGGTTTTTGCTCTAAATTACTAGCATTTAAGGTTTTTCTAAAGTTTATGATATTCTTAATTGAACCGGATGACTTAACCCATTCAAGACTGTCGACATCTTGTATAATTAAATAATGCACTGGTTTGTTATTTGTAAAACAAACATTATTTATCTGTTCGAAGTCGACATCCTCACTAATCTTTATAATTCTGACCTCTGATGTCTTTTGAATATTATCCCAGTCCACAACTTGAGTTTCATTAAACTGTAACTGATTTTTACATAAAAATATCTCGAAATCACAGAAACGGTTAGATTTCACTACAAAAATGTCACAAGATGTTTCCATCAAAACTTTTGGCTGCAGCCAAACTTTTTCGAAAAATCTTTCTATGAATACCTCAGGAAGAGGTGTCAATTTGTTCCCTGTGTTAAATTCGCCCGCTAAAATATAAATTATGTCCTTAATAGTAACAAACTGTAAACAATTTTCATTTACAACGTCTAATAGTTTTATAAACGATCTACTCTGCAATTTCACTTCATGTTCTAGAATATCTGTTTTGTGTTGATGATTTAAGTCGTTAATACACTTCAATACTGTATTAAAATTTGTTTCTGGTAATTCTAATTCACCTTTCACCAACAAAACAACTCGAAATGTGTTCGGAAACAAACCTAACAAATGAAATACACTGTTGCAGTCTTGAAAATTATCGACCATCAACATTAGTGGTAGCATTCCAAGTTTCCATAAAGATTCGTAAGCATCACTTGGTTGTATTGCTTTTGATCTTGCGGTTGTTCGTAAAAGTTGTTTACTAACTAACTCAGGATGTCGTTTCCACAAATTCTTATTTTCTGAATGTGCACAATAATCCTTGATTGCACCATGGACATATCCATTAATAAATTTTAGAACCACATCATCTGATTCGGTAATTATTGTTAAAGGCTTTTCTTCAATTATTTTGTTCCATGTACCATTACAAACGACGTCTTCAGATTTGTGCAATGGAACCATGTATGGAACAACCATATGTTGCAAAAGCACTTTAAATATCAGATTTTTAGTAAGCGGATAAAAACCGCCTAACTCCCCCTTGGACCATTCGGTGATAAATTGTACGTATCTTTGAGCAACTTCCTTCAAAAGCTGTTTCTGTAGCTTAAGTGGTTTAATAAAATTCTCTATTGTAATTTCAATTGTGGAATCCAATTGGTTTACGTGTGTTTGTTTTGTGAATAAGAAAACTCTTCCCATACAACTTCTAACATTATCGTCCAGCTTAAAATCAAGTTTATCATAATTAAACAAGGAAATCATTCCCTCAGTATTAATCATTTTATAAAACAGCCAGGTTTTATCCAAGTCCGATCCTTTTCTCACGATTTCTAAAAAGTCATTTTCTGTTGCTCCTCTGTTGGTGAAAAGAATGAATACTGTCGTTTCCAGATTACACCTAAAATGGTTTATTATTTCCGAACAAGGTGTTTCTTCTTTATCAACTGCTAGTTTTATTTGGGTGATTGTATCATAATATTTTTTTAGTAAAAAGTCACCTTCCTTGGTTTTAAATTCTCGAGCCCCTATGTCTGTTGGTTCCATTTGATGTTTAAGTTGTATCAGATATGTTATTTGCTTTCTATCTTTCGTTTGTATGTATAAAACGAGATCATCGAAAGCACCACATTCCTTGGCATTCATTGCTAACCACAAACTATGGATTCTACTATACGCGACACAACGCAGACTTAAGAGAGCTGCTATCTTTACCTCATACTCCTTACCATAATCCACAGTACCAGGACGAATTGTGAATTCCTGTAAAAAAAAAAGTTTATTTAACATGTTTCAAGAATACTATTCAAACTATTGCAACACCAATTAAAATAACAGTATAAAATGAATAAAGAAGTGTATTTGTCAAGTTTATTGACATTCTCAAGCGTCACTTTGTTGAAATCCATGATTATATAAATAATAAATATTAAATAAAATATCGATTTCAACGGGAAATATCAAGATTTATTCGCTTTATACGTATTTCGGCATCATTGTGCCATTGTCAAAAGCTATTATAAAATATTATAACAAATGCAAAATATAGTAACTCCTTGATTCTATTATTTTAACACTGCGTGAAGCAGCTGGCCCCAGTCAACCCGTCGGAGGTCAGTCGCTTATCAGTGTTTTAAAAAGATATTTATTCCAAAATCTTCAGTAAAGGAGAATCTAAGAGATCAATTTGCTCATTCATTAAAGGTATGTTGTTTTTTGTGTGTTTATAAATTTCAAAAGCTTCTAAAATGTTTAATTTATTTTTGTTATCAGAAAAGTGTAAAAATTTAATTGTATTATTAGATGTTAATGTGTGATTTTGTTCTAACAAATGTTTAGCAAAATTTGATTTATCTGCATGTTTATATTTGTAACAACGGATATGTTCTTTTTGCCTAATACTAAAATTTCTAATTGTTTGACCTATATATACTGAATCACAATGTGAACAATTTAATTTATAAATACCTGATTTTAGCAAATCATTAATTTTGTCTTTAGCATTGAAAAGAGAGTATAGAATATTTTTATTTGTTTTAAAAATGACTTTATATTTATTTGTGTTATTTATAATTTTAGCAATCTTTTCTGAAATTTTACCAAAATATGGAATTGAAACGTATTTTAATGTTTTATCAGTGTTATTAATGGAATAAACTTTTTGAATAGCTAATTTATAATTTTTCTTTTTAATTAAAGTGTCAATAAGTGTAGTGTTATAACCATTGCTATATGCAATTTGTTTAATAATTGAAATTTCCCTATTAAAATTATTTTTATCTAAAGGAATTGTTAGAGCTCTGTGTACTAAAGATTGATATGCTGCTAATTTATGTGTATTATGATGACAAGAGTTATGTGGTATGGTAATATCAGTTTGTGTAGGTTTCCTATAAATTGGCTAATATTTTTATGGAAAATATAGAAGATCAAATATTTGAATCAAATCTATCAAATAAAATTGTATTTTGGTTTCGTTATGTTGACGATATTTTGGCATGTTTTGATAGTTCTTTCGAATACATTGACGACTTTTTAATTTTTATTAATACTTTACACCAAAAAAATAAATTTACACTAGAAATTGAACAAAACAGATCTATTAACTTTTTAGACTTAAACATAAAAATTAATTCAGAAAACATACTCGAATACTCAATTTATAGGAAACCTACACAAACTGATATTACCATACCACATAACTCTTGTCATCATAATACACATAAATTAGCAGCATATCAATCTTTAGTACACAGAGCTCTAACAATTCCTTTAGATAAAAATAATTTTAATAGAGAAATTTCAATTATTAAACAAATTGCATATAGCAATGGTTATACTTATAACACTACACTTATTGACACTTTAATTAAAAAGAAAAATTATAAATTAGCTATTCAAAAAGTTTATTCCATTAATAACACTGATAAAACATTAAAATACGTTTCAATTCCATATTTTGGTAAAATTTCAGAAAAGATTGCTAAAATTATAAATAACACAAATAAATATAAAGTCATTTTTAAAACAAATAAAAATATTCTATACTCTCTTTTCAATGCTAAAGACAAAATTAATGATTTGCTAAAATCAGGTATTTATAAATTAAATTGTTCACATTGTGATTCAGTATATATAGGTCAAACAATTAGAAATTTTAGTATTAGGCAAAAAGAACATATCCGTTGTTACAAATATAAACATGCAGATAAATCAAATTTTGCTAAACATTTGTTAGAACAAAATCACACATTAACATCTAATAATACAATTAAATTTTTACACTTTTCTGATAACAAAAATAAATTAAACATTTTAGAAGCTTTTGAAATTTATAAACACACAAAAAACAACATACCTTTAATGAATGAGCAAATTGATCTCTTAGATTCTCCTTTACTGAAGATTTTGGAATAAATATCTTTTTAAAACACTGATAAGCGACTGACCTCCGACGGGTTGACTGGGGCCAGCTGCTTCACGCAGTGTTAAAATAATAGAATCAAGGAGTTACTATATTTTGCATTTGTTATAATATTTTATAATAGCTTTTGACAATGGCACAATGATGCCGAAATACGTATAAAGCGAATAAATCTTGATATTTCCCGTTGAAATCGATATTTTATTTAATATTTATTATTTATATATTTGTCAAGTGTTCGGGACAATATGATGACAGTAATTGAAGAACCAGTAACGGATGACAAAAACACATAAGCATTCTAACACACTTTATGAACAGGAGTAGAAATATTTCAGAGTTTATAGCGGAAATTTCTTAATGATCAACATTTTTAAGATAGTTTTAAGTCAACGTTAAACTTGCGTAATGATTTGTAGTTGCACGCCACCAGAACGTTGTAAACTTTACAATTCAATGATAAAATAGTTTATTCTACATTGAAGATCTAATAGTATCATCGTATTCATTCACTATCTGAGGTGAACATAGAAATGACAGAACATCAAACTGATATGCATAGCAGAGTAACACTGAGAAAGGCATCCATAAAAACATCCCAGAGTAATTTGGACTAGGTACCTACTAATATTAAATAAGCAGATATATTGCCGTTACTAGAATAAACAGTGAGATTCACAGCCATCCATGGTTTACACCCATTCAGAAAAAGAACACTTCGTGTTGGAACGAACATCAAAGACGCCCTCGAGTTGAAATAAATGATGAGATTTCACAGGTATTGTAGTGATACTGAATGCCGTCAAGATTAATTTAATAAAAGTTAACATCAGTATTTAAAAAAAATAAATTATGGAGGTTTCTTAATTTGCGAATAAAAACAAATGTCATTTATTGATAGATGAAATTTTAAAATGAACGACAAGAGCTATATTATTTTAAAAATGATAATAATATTTTAGATTAATTTAAAATAAATTCTAAATTTTATTAGATTATAAGTTAGCTAATTTTGGGTAAATTAGAGAAATGTTGAAAAAGTTGAAGAAGATTGGAGTTTAATTTTATCAAGGTAATTTTAGTTAAGAAATTAAGAAAATAAAAGAAGGGGATAGATGGTTGATGTCGAGCTTGATATGGGGATGAATTAATAAACAAGAGGTTAGAAAACAGGTTTTGAAGTAAAAAGGTGTGTTTTGCGGAGGCAGTGCTAGAAAAATATTAAATTGGAAGAAAAGAGGTTGAAAAGAACGTTTTGAAGAGAAAAGACGTGTTGTGCGAGATAGAAAAATATTCAATTGGAAAAAATAAACAAATAAGAAGAAAAATATAAGAATAAAATTGATAAAATGGTAAAAAAAGAGAGTAATAAATAGGAAGATATAATAAAGATAAGTTTTATACCTGTTTATACGTGTTTTAAAAATAAACAGAAAAAATAATAATTAGATTAAAAGGAGATATAGGGCAAAGAGGATTGTGTTTGTCATTATTGTAAAAAAATAATAATTATTATTGATTGTTAATAAAATAATTTAATTTTTGTCAAAACTTATTTTTGTTTTATTTTTAAGAAAGGATAAGGAAGCCACGTAATTTCAATAATTATGAACCCTGAGAAAAGAGAGTCTTGTATAAAAATATAAAATTAATTAAAAATTTGACAGAAGTCACAATTTACAGCAGTATATAATCTATTAAGTGGTTTTGATTAGGTGCCAAACAAAATTTTTTCCACATCCAATTTCGAATCACGTGCACAAAATCCTCCAATCAGATGCTTATTACACTGACTATCGCATTCACTTGTCACGTGACAGACGTTGACCGATGAAAGTTACTCATTTGTCCCATAACAGAGTTAGCCAATCAAATCACAATTACTTGAAAATTTTGACACAACGAATATTGCACAAGTGCTAGCGGTACGTAAGGGCCGAATATGTTGTAAATTATAATTAATGCTAGAATGTTGAATGCTGAATTGTGCAAGAAAATCGTAGCCACACGGCCATAAAAAGTAAAATTTAAATTTTACTGGAAAATAAAATATCAAGTGATATCAAAAATGTATCCATAGTAAGTTGTAAATAAAATGTAAAATTGTGACGGCCAAAAAAATGTCGCACTTTGGTACAGAATCTTTAGCAAATATTGATACGGAAGTAGAGGCTACAGTGTCTAAAAACACAAAAAGAAATAAACTTTCTGCATGCCTTTTGTAAGGCAAGACATTATATACTCTGGGTGGATCTACATCGAAACATAAATTAGCGAAAATATTGAAAGATTAGGGTTATAATAATGAAAAGAATAAAATAATGGTGAAGATTAGAAGGAAAATATGGTGAAATTAATGTGAACTTTCTGAAACATTTTATATTTTGACGAACCAGTGGAATGACGAAAGAGCTCTTTACTGTGGTGGCATGGCCGCCTCTGACGCATAATTGAGAAAGCAAAGTTAATACAAAGTTGAGCTCACAGCTGAAAATATTTTTCATGGGCTACTATGGAAAACCCAGTTTTTCTATTATAACTCCACTATTTTTCAAAATAAATCCATTACACCTTATATCAGTGGAAAGGAGAAGGAGCTCTCTATAAAGGTGGCACGGCCGCCTTTGACACATATTTGAAAAAGTAAAGTTAATGTCAATATCTAGAAAATTTTGTGACTTATAAAAAAATTAAATTCAGATTTAAAATCTAAAAACCTGTACTGAAAACTACGCAGAATTTACAGAATTTGAATGGTGGTCGTAGTAGTCCTCAATACCTACGTTGAACATTTTATTTTTTCTGATTTAACCGAATCTCTATCTCTCACCGTTTACGAGAGCGCTCCTTAACTTGCACACCTTGTATACTTACTATAATACATTTAATATAAATTTTACAGTAATTGGTAATAACAAATAACGTTACTCTTCAAAATATGACAAAAGCGCATCAGTACTAGACGAGAAAGTAAAACGTAACTTATTAAGAACAGTGTTCAATGAGCATGCGCCGGTTGAGTTAAACATAGTTGCTGGTTTGCTGCTGATTTATAGCGACGCGACCGCGACGTTCAGAATAATACAATACTATGTAAATATAATTCATTCCTTAAACATAATAAGTAGTACTACAAATAAAAGGGTGTGTAGGTACCTAATTGCCTTACCTTTAGCACAAAATGTTCGTTTAACGCCATGCCATTTATATCAAACTGCTGACAATATTTTCATTAAACCACAAGGAATAGACACAATCACATCTACTTTAGAAATAAATATTACACATAATTATTATTATTATACTTTCTGTAGATATCGATGCTTATCAATGATAAGGAAAAACTGTGTAAAGATAAAAAAATTAATGACGTTATATGAATTATTTATAGGTATTTTTAAGCCTTTCAAGGAAGTACTATTCTGCATTTGCAATAATAGGATGAAAATAGGCGCTGCACAGCACATGATAGCCGTGGTCAAACGCGATACCTTGAATTGTGGTGTTAGTTGTTTAGTGAACAGCCATTATACCTTTCTCATCATTCCATAACACGAATTTATATATAAAATGGACTGTCAATAAATTAGTGGTTAAAAAAATAACTCCTAGGTACCTGGGTGCGGCGATAGTGTACTTTTTGACGTGACAGGTAAATTAAAATAAAATCAGACATATTTATATTATGGTTATTTTTAATATTGTAATTCACTAATTTTAAGGTATACAAGTAAAAATAAACTAAATTGCCCAAACTTAAACCAAAATAATGTAAGGAGAGGTTAACGGTTTTGTCATCCCGAGAAAACCACAGAACCACTAGATTGGTTGATTTTAGAACAAGGCAATATTATAGATATCAATTTTTTTTACTAGCGTGCGGAAAAACGCATTTTCCGCACATTTTTTAGTGCGGAAAATCCACTTTTCCGCACCGTGCGGCAAAGGATTTTTCCGCACTAGTTTTTCTACTAGCGTGCGGAAAATGCGTTTTTCCGCACGCTAGTAGAAAAACTATTGTTCCTAACACGTGCAGAAACCTATTTTTCCGCACTTAAATGCTTGACACCACTCCGCTACGCGTCGTGCTGTCAACGGCATTTGCGTGCGGAAAAATCGATTTTCTGCACTTGTTAGGAAAATAGCTATTGAAGGAATGCGAATTCTCAATACTTCAATTAATTGTACTAAGTTATTCGGTAAATAATGTACATCCTGCAAGTAAATTCATACTTTAAGTATATGATTACTTCGGTCTCTTTATGGATTCCACAACACAACTTGCAAACTATATTTCCTTTGCATCCATTTACAAATTATGTATGATCGCGTTCAAACTGAACACCCTGTAGAGTACTAAATAATTTTTATATTGTGCAAACCAATATTTTAATACAATTTCTGTTTCTGGAACTCAGTAAAACTGAAACTACAATTAAAACCAAATTGCGCCAATAAATAAAATATTTTTGAATTCATGAGGTTGTATTTCTTTTTAAAAATATGTAAACTTTGGTATAAGGTACATTTAAGACGCTGTAAAATATAAACTGATTATTTTTATTTCAAAAGAACTGTTAGTCCGTTACAGCAAATTAAGGCGATTTAGTAAAATTGTTATAATGCGAGTGTGCATCCCTAAATATTTAAATTCCCTTAATTATCACTCAGGAACTACCACAAATCTGATACCAAGTGCATACCCTATGTATATTGTTATTTTCAAGGTAAAATTTGGCATGACGTAATGAATTTAATTTGTTTGATTTAATGATATTTTTACCGATATTTGGAGTATAGAGTCAGGTCTTTCATTACCCCACTATAGAAGGACACAAGTGGATCGCCCCGGGCCATTGATAAAGATTTTACTACCTGTTAAACGGGTGGTAATCTGCTTAAGCTGCAAACGCTCTCTAAAACACGAGAGACGTATTCAGTAATATTTTAAGTAGCAGTAGTATAGTAGTAATAGTATAGAATTTCCTTTACTTCGACCCTGGACCTGGACCCTGGAACTAGAATCTTTATATAGTTTACAGGTAGAGATCCAATATCCTATTATCGCTAGCCTGCGGCGATTTCACTTGCTTTCGTGTCCTACTATAGGTACCTGATAATCGGGTCTATTGTGTATCTTATTTGACAACAGTCGATATTGTTTGTTGTCTGTCAAATATGATGTTCATGGTTCGTATCTCATAATTGTGGGTACTTACGTAGTACCTACTGTAATCAAAGGTACGCGATATCATAAATAGTTTCAAGTTTTAACAATAAACTTCATTTTTTTTGTAAAGTAAGCGGCAACACCTGTTGTTAAATAAACGAGTATTCTATTACATCCGATTATGTTATATGTTCTATAACCATCCTCAGGAATCGCTTGAAGTTAGTTTGAAAAAAAAATCGCACTTATAATACAAGAGCCCGCAGCAAATTTCTGACGTCATTTGATAACGCAATGAAATATGTCCAGAAAGCATGTAAAAACATTGTAGTTTACTAAGCGGCACCTGTGCCAATCACAATCCTGACCAGAAATATTGAAACAATGGAACTTCCGGTGAGATATTTTGCAGGAAATTTTTGGATTTCATAACGACATAAGAATTATGCCATCTGATAGCTTGCGATTAATAAAACTAAAAGCCGTACTAGTGCCACCTCTTATCCTGACGTCACATGATAACGAGTTGTAACAATATGCAAAATAAAGGGCATAATGTGCCCTTCGTGAATATCCAAATGTGCCGCGATTTAAACTGACCCAAGTTGGTGGCACGGCGGCGGCGGCGCGGTGACAGTATTTCGCCGCAGGTCGCGCGATTTCCCCCTCCCCTTGTTTTCCATGTTTGAGTCTGTCGTCTGTCACTTTCTTGTATCGTTTTGAAAAGGCACGCCTAACATATCTTTGGATAGATGTTTTTTGTGTGATGTTAAGGGGAAACATGTGGTTCCCTTTAATGATGCATTACCCGATAATGTTTCAAAAATGTTGCATTTTCGGCAAACCAAAAAATTCAAATACATCGATATCAAGTTATCGCGCTACATAGTCGAGAATGTTGGTTATCAACGACAGTGTAAAGTCAAGCTCATGGTTTTGAAAAAAAAGTACAAGGATGAATTTGCTGATATGATCAAAATGGATGTTCAGACTATCGCATGAACCAAACAAATTTATTATTATTAATTATACTAGTTGTAAGTTTCATTATTTATAATTTATTTGTTGTTTAATAAATCATTAATTGAATTGTGTTTCATGTAGTCGCCTTCAAGGGTGATTACCGAGTTATTACTATATGATATTCTAAAATTAAAAATGCTGTACATCATTGGTGAAAAACATTTATAAATAAATAAAATATCAATCATATTACATTCTGCAAAACTTACCAATATTTATATAACCACATATTTTTATGTTGCGTTGTACTTTCATTCGTAGTTCCGTTATGCCGTTGCCTATTATTGGCATCTGTCATTATAAAATCGGTAAAGGTGGGGGCAACTGGCGCGACCTGCGGCAAAACACTGTCACAAAGATTGAGAAGCGGATAGGTTTCACCATGGAGCACCCAACAGCTGAGCGTATTTTACGTTCGGCGCATGTCTGGGGACTTGGAAAATTATTTCAGCTTCCTGAGATTATAGAGACAGAGGTGCGCACGATTGGTTGCCTATTCCCAGGGCGTAAAAGTCTGTTTCTGAGAAATCTAATATTAATTATTAAACACCGGCATTACGTTCGGCGCATGTCCCTATAATCTCAGGAAGCTGAAATAATTTTCCAAGTTCCCAGACATGCTCCGAACGTAAAATACGCTCAGCTGTTGGGTGCTCCATGGTGAAACCTATCCGCTTGTCAAAGATTGTCACCGCTCGGATTAGAGAGCGCGCTGTGCCGCCAACTTGGCTCAGTTTAAATCGCGGCACATTTGGATATTCGCGAAGGGCAGGCACATTATGCCCTTTCTTTTGCATATTGTTTCAACTCATTATCCCGTGACGGACTATTGTCCGAAATAACGGCTGCAAAACAATCACTGTGTCGAGAGTTTGGGTCAGGATAACGGGTGGCACTGGTACAGCTTTAAGTTCTATTAATCGCAAGTTATCCGATGGCATAATTCTTATCTCGTTCTCAAATCGCGAAATTTCCCGCAAAATACCGCACCTAGAGGCCCAAAGCACGTATTTCGCGAAAATCTCAATTTTGAAAATGTTCGTCATATCAATGGACAATCATAAAAAAACAAATGAATCGAGGTAGTTTCTGCCATTAAAAAATTAAACAAAAGAACGATATTAGATTATAAAAATAGCATATTTATTTATTATTAACATCCTGTATAAAACATACCAAAAAAATAATTCAGCCGCCAAGCATTACGACACTTCTAAAATCTTACATTTTCAACTGACTATGCCTGCGAATTAGTTCTCCTATCTCGGGAAGTTGTTACATCCAGATTTTATTTTCATACAGTGTATCTTCTTTTACATATTTTCTCGGTCTCTGCATGCAGATGTATGAACCACGCCCGGGATAACTAAGATCCCACCCAACCCTTAATGACGTAAGCAAAGCAAAACAAAGAAAAGTTCGCCACCGCACACTATGTCTAAGGAGCCGCGGATTTTTAATGATGCGACTTGCGGTTGAAACGACGTTCGTCAGACCGTTCTTCTTTCTCTCGTGTTTCTCTTTTACATTTCTGTGGAATTTATAGAAAGTAATAAGAATAATTATTTTCCTTTGCTAGTGCGTTTTAAATTAAGGCGAAAAGAAATTGACGCTCGTTTGAAATTCAAAGGTGACTTAACCGATATTACCACATCTATAAAACGTAGGGGTGTACAACTTTATACCCGCAGACTGGGGTAGGCCGATATTGCCTTACTGACTTGTCATGGTTATTATATATGGACAACATGCTCTATTTTTGGATTTTATTGTTTACTAGGACACTTTTTAGAAGCACTTTACTATTATTCTTCGTCAGTAAACTAGTAAAATTAAACCATCGATTTAACTAAAAATATTATAGGGCATCCATTTTATAATTAACACCACTTGTTTTTTTTTGTTTGCACTGAAAAATTGCACATGTTATTATGTTCCTGTCCGTTAGCATGTTTTTAATATTTCTTTATTAAATATTGAACTTTTTGTATGATAATGTTAATAAGTAGTGAGCGATATCCCTTAAACTTTTGTGAATGACAAGTATTGGTGTGAAAAATACTAAATTTACAGTTATTATAGATCTCATTAAATGTTAAAAAAAAAATTTACTAATTCGATGATAAGTAATACTCAATAGGCAATATTGGTAGTAATTAACAAACGTAAAAACCACTAAAGGGGGGGACCTTACCGATACCTGATTTATGTGATTAAAACTAATTACTATTTATTCAGAACTCAGCAACTTAAGTTACTTTTTTCAAAGCTAACGAGACGAGTACGTGTTTTACTGTCAATTAATATTCGGATCATAGTGGCAAAATAATTCAACATCGGTCAAGCGCTTGGGTCAAGCGTACTACGTATTTTATGCGCAGTATTTTACGAAGAATTGGTAATAATAATTGACGGTTTTCAAAATTAATTATGACTAAAAAAACTATAAATAATCAATATAATGTTATAATATATTCAAAAAACTTCCGTGACGTTTAATGTGTCAAATGAGAAATTTCATTGGCTAATATAAAAATCATTATACATTTTTGAAAATGGGGCCTTGATTACTAAGGCCAACTTTATCTGCGTAGTTTAACTGTTCAGTGAACTACGATCAATTGCCATGGATACAATTGTTACAACAATTACATCCATTACAATTCAGGTGGGGAATTATTTAAACTACGCCGATATAACTGGGCCTAAGAGCTAATAGGAATTTTTATATTAACCAACTGAATTTTTTATGTGACACATTAAACGTCACGAGAGTTTTCTGAATGGATTATATACATTTTAGCATAATCCAAAAGTGCATTTAAGGTAAAAATGTTCATTGATCTCGTGAAGTTTAGAAATCTTTCTTGCTAATTTATTATTCCTTTAAAAAGTAATCATCAGGTAGGTAGGTACTTCTGTTTTCTTCTTTTCACCAGTCACGGCGTTCCTAGGAATATCTTAATTATCCTTTAAATAAACAATATTAATTGGTATATGAAATATAATGGTAAGTATATTCACATACCGAAAAAAAATTCAAATCCTTGGTTTGAATTTCTCTCTCAGACAATTTTTTTTCACCCTATGCTTTTGAGTTTTTCATTATATCGTTTATTATATTCAAAGAACACGGACTTGTATCAACGTCATTTTCATAATTTTTGACAGGAAAAAGTTACAAATGATGGACATAAGGTAGGTACCAATTTTGAATAAAACATTCGAAGAGTAAGTTTTAAATTTGTATGTCGGGTTGCATAACAGCTTAGGCGTTGAATTTATAAGTTCTGAATGGATACTAGATAGCGATAATTGTCTAGTAAATGGAAAGCATGCATCTGATTATCGTCTACTACTCAGTGCCTCAGTCCTACCCAGAGAGCGCAACCACCTGACATCGCATGATAATGTCTTCTCAGCAAATATCAATGCATGTAAAAACCCTGCGCTATTTATTGTATTACAGGGTGTATCCAAATTTTTACATCAAACGATTGTATGTTGAAAAATAATCGAAATACTCTAATACTAATTTAGTGTTAAGTCCTTAGTTAAGAAGTTATTAATAGTCAAACTTGGAAATATTATCTTGGATAGTACGATTCTTAAAATCAATCGGATTCATGAGAGTGATCGTGGTTCAGTCAACGTAGGCCAATCAGACTTTATAAAGCCGACCCTAAAATGTGTTCAACAAAAATCGGAGAATGTATCCAAGTAGTACATCTAGAATAATGCTAAGATGATTTTTTTAAATAGTAAACTGGAAAATTACGAACTATTAATCCAACGGTACTATACTCTGTTTTTTCTCTTTATCATTCAGAGTAGGCGAAGTCAACTTTAGATATTTTTATAACAGTGTAGAAAAGTTACTAAAGTCACTGGTGGAAACGTCACTTGTAATCAATAATTGTCGTCATATTTTTGACACACTGAAATACATACAATTTTGACACTAGTAATTTTTTGTCTTTTGTCTATACCACAGTCTATAGTACCTACACTATAAAACTATATAAAAATCATGGCACTCTTGAATGATAAAGAGAAAAAACAGAGTATAGTGTGTCCCAAATAGAGTAGTATTGCATGGCTATCTTTCTTATTAATAAAGATACAGATTCGGTTAAATGGGCAATGTTGTGCAGTTTTTCATGCTGGTTTAGATGCTGCTTAGAAAGGTCGAACATTCCGAACCCTTCAAAAGATATCCGCAAAAAACCACAAAATCCATTTTTCGAAAAAGTCGATTATTTCGCTAATTATAAAAGTTACAGAAAATTGTTTAATACAAAAGTTACTTGATTCATTAAGATAAACAAAAATATGTTTGCAAAAAAAATATCGCAAAAGCCGTTTTCGAGATATTGATAGCAACTTTCTTATTTTAAATGGGCGCCATCTTGGATTTTCAAATGAATAAATTGCATTTTTTTTTCTGCATTCAACGATGTATAACAATCTATGTTAAAAATAAAAAATAACGGCATACTTAATAGTTTTTGTATTAAATAAAGTAAGCCATGAAAACAAGTGAATTTTAACAAAGAAAACTTCGAACAAAATGTATTTACAGTTATTAACGATATTTACAATAAACGTTAAATCTGCAATAGCTAATTTTAATCACAGTAAATGTTCAAAATGTTGGCCATTGTTATCCAAACATAACTGGCATCTTTTTAAAATTCTTGCAGTTACTTTACGTAATGTATTGCGATTAATACTATTTAGCGCTTCTTGTACAGATTCTTCCAATTCGTTAACATTGTTGTAATTAAAATTACTACCATACACTTTATTTTTTATCGTCCCCCACAGAGAAAAGTCAAGAGGTGTTAGGTCTGCCTTGGGTGGCCATCTAATTGGTGTGTTAGTAGCTATCACCTTTGTTATTAAATCACCCATTTAATAACAAAGATGCCAATTATGTTTGGCTAACAATGGCCAACATTTTGAACATTTACTGTTATTAAAATTAGCTATTGTAGATTTAACGTTTATTGTAAATATCGTTAATAACTGTAAATACATTTTGTTCGAAGTTTTCTTTGTTAAAATTCACTTGTTTTCATGGCTTACTTTATTTAATACAAAAACTATTAAGTATGCCGTTATTTTTTATTTTTAACATAGATTGTTATACATCGTTGAATGCAGAAAAAAAAATGCAATTTATTCATTTGAAAATCCAAGATGGCGCCCATTTAAAATAAGAAAGTTGCTATCAATATCTCGAAAACGGCTTTTGCGATATTTTTTATGCAAACATATTTTTGTTTATCTTAATGAATCAAGTAACTTTTGTATTAAACAATTTTCTGTAACTTTTATAATTAGCGAAATAATCGACTTTTTCGAAAAATGGATTTTGTGGTTTTTTGCGGATATCTTTTGAAGGGTTCGGAATGTTCGATCTTTCTAAGCAGCATCTAAACCAGCAGGAAAAACTGCACAACATTGCCCATTTAACCGAATCTGTATCTTTATTAATAGGAAAGATAGCCATGCAATACTACTCTATTTGGGACACACTGTATACTCTACCCACACTCAACACAGTTCTATATCCAATAACTACCTAAACTTTAGACGGATATTTAAAAGCATGACCTTAACTGTATGAACAATCACTTACCTATTATTAAGTTCTGTTGCCAGAGTTTCCAAGAGGATATTATCATAAATTCATAAATGTTGTTCTTGCATTTAACTGGCCACTTAGATCGAATTCAACTTTACCGCGCCTGTATTTCTAAAAAACCATGTAGTAATAAACTCTAATTGCACACTTTTGAAAAATTCAAATACTGGGAAGAAAATGCTTGGAGGCCACGCACAAAACGTCAACGATGTATATTGTTTTATTAACTCGTTGCCATCAATATGGTACCTACATGTTTGCGCATTTGAAAGATGTACAAGTAGGTACTTTATTTATTAGGTTCCTGAACGTACATTTTTCAAAAACCGATAATGCAGTAAATGGAACTTCAGTTGTAAACAATCAGCTTTTTATCAACAATAATTATTACTAGAAGCTCAACTGATAGTTCTCTGGCAACTACCCACTATATCGAGTGGCCACTCTCAAAATCGAACATAGGCAATGAACATACTTTCTATTTATAATAGATATTGTAATGTTGCGTTCCCCGCACTTTGCTACCCGGGAGCGCGGAAAACGAAATCACCATCGCAGACCCAGGTGTAATCGTCTCGTAGTAAATATTTTGTAGTACGTTGTGACCTTAAAGGAGTAACAGGTTCGGGACCTAGAGTAGTCAACTTGATTAAATGAAACACACAGCAGAGAATTAATGCAGTTATTGTTCTGGTAGCAATAGCTTTGTGAGGCTGAAACTTATTGTTAGTACACAGTCCTGCATAGAGGTGGTAGAGAGCTGTTACGGATAGGACAGCAGCCGAGGTAATCTCCAAGCGCTAGCTAGGGGAGCATCCAAAGTAAACCCCTAGCGCTAGGTAGGAGTGCAGAGTGCAGCAACCGAGGTAAGTCTCAAATGCTAGGTAAGAGGAAGTCTAGGTAAATCCCAAGCGCTAAGTACGTGAGCAGCAGTCGAGGTAAACCTCAAACGCTAGCTCCGATACAGCCAAGGTAATCCCAAGCGCTAGGTAAGAGAACCGTTGGGTAAACCCCAAGTGCTAGGTAAGGATTAAGCTAATGGATCGTTAATTCAAGACTGTTAAATTAAGAATGATCCTACTATCTGCAAAATACAATGTTTTACAAGGTTAATATAGATCAATCTTTAGGGTTGAATTCATATAGTCATTGCCTGAAACTTGGATTAAGTTAGATTTAATGTGTCTAACTCAACGATTCCTCAACCTCAAGTGGACTGCATATTGTCAAAGGCAAACCAACTCTGAAGAAACCTTAAGGAATAACTATAAATGCCACCCAAATGGATGCCATCTATTTAAATTCTTTTTCTACACAAAAGCTACTCCATAAAGAAATAATATTTTTATAATACATTCGATGGTGGAAGAAAATAGTGGCAATTCTGAAAATTATTTACGAAATCTCTGAGTTGTTGATTGAGAAACACTGTTTTCAATTTCGATGATTACCAGCAAGTAAGTTTGATGTAATCGACTACCTATTTCAAAAACAAATATACCTATAGTGAAGAAATGAAATAATAACTAATAGAATATTAACCATACCTATCTGACCCAATTGTAATGTTAAAAACTACATAAACGGCGTTAGTAACAGCCTCTAACAAGAATTAAACACTAGTTTAATTACCTATTTTAAGTTTAAGGTAAACATTATCGATAACAAACCACAATACCATGATGATTTATTTATGATTAATGTCCATAGAATAAAGACAGTCGAACAATCTTGAATAACTAATTTTAAAGTTACACGCCTGCAAGTACTAAAAAATTTGAACTCTTGTCTCAATTTATAAAATTTAAAATCGATTTCTATAATAGCTTTAAAATTGTTCATAATAGTTACATTTGTATTTAATATAAATTTAGAACTAATTTGAAAAATTTATATTACTGCATCGTCAACAAAGTTGTAATTTTATATATTTGTATTTATTAGCAATGTAACAGCTTGAAAAAGATGTAAGTATATAGTAGCTGTAATGTAAGTAATATGTTGTCCATGAATTTTAACGTTAACATGAAAGAATTGGGTAGCACGTTGTGGCGGAAACATACCCACCAATAATAATTAATTAAAAAGAAAAGCGACACTTTTGAAAAGATTTTATATGAAATTTATAACAACATTAATTTGAATCCTCTTGAAACATGCTCTGGTTTTTCGTAATTAAAGCAATTATAAGGCGCAGAGTTTGAATCGATACAATTTAAATTAAACAGAAAGAAATAAGCAAAACACAAAACACAAGCGTAAATTGCGTACACACAAAAGAAACACATCAGAAGAAAATTCGCCCCTAAGAAAACCCACAAATCAAAGCTACATCCCGTCGAAAAGAATAATTATAAATTCGCTTCACCCCACATGAAACGACACACATACGAATGGAGTGTTATAAAATTTTCCCTACGTAATTAAGACGAAGGTGCAGTTTTTCCTGAAGGGTTGGAATTTAGTCAAAGGGAGACATAAAACACTCAAGTAAAACAAGAAAGAATGCAAATAAGGTAAAGAGTGAGTCTTTGCTTAATTCACGCGCACTCTTCCGTTTCTTTCTCCCCCTCTGCCCCCCCGGGATGCTTACTGCTTAGTTTTCACCCCCCGCAATGCCCCCCAGCGGCATCTAAAGCTTGAGTTTTTGCCACAGCCTCACATGCGCAAATGAAATCGATTAAAATGCGAGTTTGTGCTTTGAAGAAGAAGTATTAATGGCAGTGGATGGGGGTGATATAAGGGGTTACAGAGGGATGAGGAGTTCAGGGGAATGTAAGAAAGTTGACTGCGCTCGTACGTGTACAGCGGACCGAGTATGTAGAGCTTTTTTCCCCGCTTAAATTTTAATTATGCTGGTCCGCTTTTCGTGGTGGAACTTCAGATAAGATGGAATTAGCCCGGTCGTCGCTTATCTTTGTATTTATGTTTTAGTTCTAGTTTATTAGACCGCCGGATTTTTATGGACTGTTTATAAAGCCTGATTATGTTATAATGGCCGGCAATTTTTCTTGTCTTGTTCGGATTAATTAGAATTTGTATTAGTTTTTTTTAACGGATAACTTTGACCAGCAGGAAAACCTTGAACTACACAGAACTAGGTTTGCGGCGTCGCGTCCGTTAGTTAATTAATAATTTATTTATTTTACGTAATGGAACAAATAATAATATTCAAATGGTAGTAGTAGGTATCACATGTTATCACTGTTCTTGAACCCACAAACAGAATCTAGTTTAAGTAGGTACCTACTAGTACTGCAGTTGCAGTGTGATAACAGTATAAAGTTACTCAAATCGATTCTCGACGACCCATTACATTTAAACAATTACGTGTAAAGTACAAATAGCTATGAACCTATTTGTTTCACACATTTAACAATTTAATCACTACTTACCATTTTTCAGAAGTTATTCGTAAACAGGTCGATATTTAAAAAAACATGCAAGCTGTTGCAAATTCTAGGCGTACTGTTAGGATTTGAAGAGATAAATAGATATGAATATTAACTATATGTCGTGCTTAGTTTTAGGGCATTAAGAAAATGTCTTAATTTAATTTTAGTTTTACTCTTAAGAGCGTGGGTGGAACAGTGGGGGTTACTTGGATAATAATGATTTAAAATAATTGATTCTTATAGGCGACTTTTGACAGAATGCACACTGGCTGTAGATGGCTTCTAAGAAGGGTAGGCTTTTAAAGACTTTTTGACGTTTGTCACTTCGAGATCATTATGTTTTGAAAACACTTCAATCTGCAATACAGATAATGCAATAATTCCATGAAATACTAATAAAATGTTATTTTAGCTTTACAACAACAAAACAAGAAAATCAGAAATAAATTCTATTTAGAATAATTCTTACTCACAATGTTAGGGATAATAATCCCCAAGTTAGGAAAACCAATAAATGCATTAGAAAAGTATACAGGGTGGTGATTATTTCGATGTTCACCAGTGGTATCTCGGGAACGGTAAACGATACGAAGTCGGTTAAATTAGACAAAAGTTGCGTTTTTTTATGACGATTGAGAGTCTGAAAAGAAATCCGGGATATTTTGATAGCTTCCTGATTTATCACGAAAATACTGAAAATAGCGATTTCAGAAAAAAATCTTATCTTCAATACCATTGCCACTATTTTAATCAAGCTTGATAAATTTATATTTTTGGGCACTCCGAGTTCAATGTATGGCCGCCATATTGAAAGTCTATCTATCTAGAAGGCCTAGAAACTTTTTGAAGGCACCATTCAACTCGGAGTGGCCAAACATATAAAGTTACCAAGTTTGATTAAAATAGTGTCAATGAGATTGAAAATAATATTTTTTTTTCTGAAATCGCTATTTTTGCAATTTTTGTCTGATTTAACCGACTTCGTATCGTTTACCGTTCCCGAGATACCGATGGTGGGCATCGAAATAATCACCACCCGTTAATGATTTAAAATACAAAAAGTAAATTTAGGATGATATTTTCAACCAAAGCAAATGTGCTCATCTTCACACCTGCTTTTCGAATAAACATGAATGACCTAAGTTGATATTTTCAGTCATATTCCGATTAATGTTTATAAACACAATATCGTTAAGCCTTTTTTGATACGTGAACAAGAAAAAGATCTTTCAAATAGCATTTTGATGAATATCTAAAAATCTTAGAAATGGTAAGAATCACCACATACTCGGTTAAAGTTAAGTATTTGAATTATTTTTTTCACGCTACTAGCAATGTACTAAGTAGGCTTTATATCTATGGCTACGGGGACTGTAAGTAACCAATAGCATTCGTGTAGTAGATATCCTTGACAACGGAACGTAGTGGCATTAGTGGTCAGTTACATTCGGTTACCATTGTTACATTACTTTCTTATTCCTTTAAGCTACTTATTATCGGTAGCGTGAAAAACTGAATAAGTGACATGGAATGTATCGACTATTAACATCTTCGGTACCTACCGCGTATGTTAATACGTTCTTACATTCCTTGTTACTTAAATACTTATTACCAGTTGTTATTATTAAAATCAACTTAGTAAAGTTTGTATTGTCAATTTAGAATCAGCCATAACCATAACCATCCCCAAATGAGTTTTTTAAGGCACGTAGTAGTCGCAGCAGGTCGTCCTCGCTCGCTGTCATCAGTAACACGTAACAGTTCATCAGCGTAGCATAGTAGTTTGATTGCTTTTTGTCCCATGCTATGTATCCTATTCCTCCATTAACTTCATTAAAAGAGTTAGGCTCATGCTATCTCATGATAATTTTTTCTTTCGAAGAATTGTTTGGTGAATTCTTGATAACAAAATTATGTAAACCATGTTGTCAGATTTTGAAATGTATGGTATTCCAGTTCAGGTTATATTATGAAAAGATTAAGCAATTACATGTCATATGTTTGCTTTTTCCAATAGATTTACAGATTCTGGTCTCGGAACTGTCTTAATTTTTATTAAGAACTGAATTTTTTTTCCTGAAGACGTCCGTATTTTATCCACTTCTGAAACCTTTTAGATCAGGAAAGTATCTTTCCCTAACAGAACACATTAAAAACCAGATTACTATGACATATTTTATATATATTTTAATTACCCAAAACTACCAAATATTATCAAAAATGATAAACACTTTTTTTTTCATTATTCACCATAAAATCAACACAAACAGGTTATAAAACATTCGTTTTTATTTCATTTTTATTGTCAATTGTTATACTTACTACTTTACTGCAAAAATCGCCTTTTTTTATTTATGTATATTTTTTCTTTGCTATAATGGAATTTCAGAAAAGCTAGTGTAGGTACAATACATGTCAAAAAATATCTTTGCCTGACAAGACGGAAAATGTACAGTCAGCGACAAATGTTTTCACCAGTCTTGTACCACTGTAACCCGCTTTACTGAGAAATATAACACATTTCTGTATTTCATTTCATCTTGTTAACAGTGTTACCAACATACCTATATAAAACAATACGAACGACGTTATGGTACCTCTTATATTTCTCAGAAAAGCGTGTTCAGTGGTATCAAACTGGTGAAAACATTTGTCGCTGACTGTACACAAGGCAGCGAAGCGGGTGAGTCCTTCATTTTCCGTTTCTTCCGTAATAGGTATCTACTTTCATGACTTTTATTAACACGGTATTGATGAAAAGAAATTATACAATTTCTTTTTCGCTGTTAATAGTGGGGAGCCTATAATTAAATTTTATTTCTTAGAAAACAATAGTTGTGTGAAAATTTTGTTGTCATCAAAATAGAATTCCAGGCTCGCAGAGTAAATTACAGTTGAATAAACCGTATGACATTCAAATTTACACCTTAATTTTCAACCATAACATCAGAAATAAACCATTGTAAATAAATATACAGGATATCCAAAATAAGATGATGGGGATCTGGGCCACCTGTGAGATACGAAATTCACGCCTCTTACGAAAATGTATTGATTTTCAGGATCCCTGCGAGCAATTCTCGAATATCCTGAAATTTGTGTTTTTCGAAAATCTGGAATACTTCTTTTATTATTAAAATTGCGCAATTGAAACTCGGTATTTTTACATACGCGAACACGAGAAATTTAATTCCGACAATTGAATTTTTATAAACCTACTGTTTTCAGAAATATTATAGTCAACTTTTCCCATCATCTTATCTCGGACATCCTGTACAACAACTTTAGGATTTATTTTTTGAATTAGATGAATATTTATAGTCCATATTTTCATGGGCGCCCGCAGAAATATAGTCCAGGGGGGGCAAGATCGGTATTATGTTACTTATTACTTATTAGACTTAAGAATTATGTGAGGCAGCTATGGGGATGTAGTAGTAGTATACACCAACTGAATTGTCGCTTTTCCGTCATTTTTTGAAAAGGGTAGACATTTTGGGAGGAATTTCATTATCACTGCCATCACTGGTATCCTCAAGTTTTCGTTTACGAAAATACTTCCTTATATCCATTTCCGTAAATTTAATACAAACAACACTAAAACAGACACTAATATCAATAATAATCAGAAACCGCGAAACACACACATACACACCCCCACGTGACACAGAAACGGGAACAACTATTCGAAAATCAGTATTTCAGGAAGCACTAGATACTATAATGAAAAAATGCTGCTTGGTTATGTTCTTGAGTCTTGACCAGTTTCGCGTTAGTCAAAACATTACTTGTACGTGCTGCAAGTTGCTACAACAAGTAATAGATAACCATGGTCAGTAGCTGTGGTACAATATAGTCAACGTTGTCAACCTTTTATTTTTAAGATTATCTTCAAGCATACCTAAAATCCCCAAATGGACACAAAAATTCCCTTTCGCAAAATTAAAATAAAAACAGCAAATTTGTACTAAAAATAAATAGTATTTAAAAAACAAATTCTTCTTATTGGTATACTATAACAACCGTAAACATAAAACAAAAAAATTAAAAGTTTACTTTGTTTGTAATTGTAATTATTACGCAGTGGCGGATCTGTAGATGCTTATGATGCTGGAGCATCGGGCCTCCGATCGAAGAGGGCCCCGTGGACCCTTTATTACTATAAATGGGGTGCAGAAATTCCCTAAATAGGGAAAATTCCCTGCACCATACAACACTGAATGTAACATGGTGTACATAAATTAAGTAACTTAATTTTAATATCGATCTCATGATCTCCCAGGGGGGGCAATGGCCCCTCCTGGCCTCCCCCTGCGGGCGCCCATGCATATTTTAGCAAAACAACCATTATCTGTAAAGAAATAGATTCCTTTTAACTTGGGAAATAATGTGTATATACTATAGCGTTAGTATAGACCACAATTTATGGGACTGGGACTAGACTTTCCCATACTAAAAATAAACATTTTGTTTTTGGTATTCAACAGTATAGCTCGCGAGGCAGACCCTGGAAATCATTTGAATGCGTAGGGAGAAAAACGAGGCTATATGGGTTCGATATGTACAGAAGAAAGACACGCATCTGTAGTAATAAATAATAATAAACCCGTACTCTGACAGAAATCCGGCTTGAAATTATAGTTGGCGAAGCCGGACGATCGGTACCCATCGACGAACCATTTCTGTCAGGTCCAGCCTAAATCTGAAATTTACACAACGCAGTTAAAATTCACGAAATTTTCATCAACCGTACATTTTAGCTATATGAACACCTTATACTATGTGATAGAAAATTAAATTTTGCATTAATTTATATAATAATATACACAGGGCGTTTCATTTAAAATAACGAAGTTGCTTATTGTACTGTAAAAAGTAAACACCTTGTATAGGTGATATAAATTTAGGAGAATGCAGAGCTAAAAATAAGTTTTATATTTAAACTTCTTTCATATTTTGATTAATAAAGGAGTTATAGGAATATCAATTTCCAATTTTCAAAACCTAGTAAAGGGCGCCACAGTGAAATTCTGGCATTTCTCAAAAAACGAAACTGTACCTATCACCAAGCTGCATAAGTGTAGAAGATTAGAAAACCATCGTGTCGCTAGTTTTTTCGTAATAATTTTTCAAAAATTGCAAAATTTTTGGCTGTTCCGCCTAACTTCCGCTTCCGGTTTCGGATTTTCTAGAAAAGCTTATTTTGTCGATGAATTTTCGATATATCCCTTCATTTCAAATTTCATGAAAATCCATTCACTAGTTTTTGCGTTTAAAGCTTTACATACTCCCACCCACCCACCGACAGACATTTATTCTAAACCACTTTTTTGGCTTCCTGGAAGTCCAAAACACGTATTTTTTAATTAGTATGTTTATGCTCAGAATGCTGTTCAAGGTCATAATCTTGTGACCAACTGAGGCATAAAAAAAGTATGTTACAGAAAATTGAAGACTTTAGGTATAACGCTGATCGTAGAAAGCCTATTCAACGTTATAAATTTGTAATAATTAAATTTTACGTTCCTGTGCATGAGTTCGATACCGACCTCAGGCACTAAGTTCTCAAAAATTTAGGAGGTACATAGCCTCATAGCTTTATGATTACGTAAGTTTACTTTAAAATAATTTACTGTAAAATATTACATACAGGACTGCTTCAAAGAAATAAGTGAAAACTCATGCGATAATCTTTATTAAAAACAAATTTCACAACTAAATTAAGGACTCGGAATGTAAACGAACGGGTATACATGACAATTGTTTCATAGTGAGATAAAAATTCCTAGGTGGAAACAATAAACTTAAACTTTTTATTATCAATAAATGTTTCGTTGAAAAGTTACAGTCTTTTATACAGTAATAGAAAAGAAAAAGTAATAATATTAATTACTTACTCAAATCATCTTGACGAAACTTAATAAGAATTTTAAGAATATTGTACGAAATATCAGAGATGTTTTAGATTTATTACACTTTCTTACGGGCTTTGAATATTTTTCTTTCTCCCAATTATATCCGTTTACAAAATACGAATTTCCATGTTTTCTTTTTTTCTAGTAACTTATCTAACTGTTTAGAATAACTAATAATAAATACAAAGAGTTACACCTGTATAGGTAGCGGGTGGTACTACTTCTGAATATAAAAGAAGTGAGTTGAGTTTCAATCTTCGTCTTTTTTTAGTTTTCGTTGATCTACTTGGTTGAAACATTTATGTTAAAACTAACCACAGGATCCACATAGGTACAATACTACTGTATTATATACTGGGTGGAAAACTTAAAGAGCAAACACTGCAAATTTTGTCAGTATACTTTTGGCTATAGCAATAGCAAATTCATTTTTCAGAAAGTATTAAATTAAGTTCATGTTAAGACTTTGAACCATTAGTCCATCGCGTATCTTCGGGTACTGGCGTACTGTAACCGAAACAGTCTTAACATGAAATTAGTTTTTGATGTTAAATCAACATAATCGACTGTCGTCAAATAAACTATTAGTACTACCTACAATTGGGTCTATTGCGTCTCATAATCGTTTATTTAACGATAGGCGTTATCGTTTACTTTACGAAAAAGACGAATTAACGTTAAAACTTTAAATAATTGATATCATAATTAGGAGTGGACGATATTTAAATTTGGATATCGACATTCGATATCGAAATTATATCGATATTTATTGATATATCGATATATCGATATTAAAATTATGTCAATATGTCGATATATCGATAAATATCGATAAGTATCCGAGTTCAGAAGCTTTTTGCATAATTAGAAATACTAAATCCGGACATTGCATTGCTTTCCATTTTAAGAAAAAACGCAAAAATTGATCGTCTGAATTTGAAAGTCGCGCGGATTATTTAAAGAAATTAATTCGATATATATCGATGTATCGCGATATATCGATATTTATCGAAATATCGATATTTATCGATATATCGATATTAAAATTATATCGATATTTATCGATATATCACCCAGCACTAATCATTAAAAAATCTGTTACTCAATGTCATAATGTACCTTCGGCCACAGTACATAAGTATCCAGAAATACGCGATAGGATCATGTCTTAACATGAACGTCATATTTGACAGGAAGTCAACTATAAGGATTATCGTCAACTAAATGACTATAATAACTTTTTCACCCAATCTTTCATAAATAAATACTGTTTCATAATTTACTCCTTGCTATTCGAAATAAAAAAGTCTTGAAGAGCCGATTGCCGACTTAATATTTATGCTTCCTACATTCTTCCTTACATCTAAAAGTTCATTTCAACATTTTGCTTAAAACGGAATAATTGTAAGTAAACACAATACCGGTACCGTATCGTGTAAAAAATTAAACCACAGTAATAATAATTATCTTAATGATTCATTAAAAAAAACGTCAATTAACCATTAGGTACCTACTAGTAAAACGCTATTGCTAGAAACAAAAAATGTGTAAAAGTAAGGTTTTACAATCTAGATTGTATGCTATTCGGTCGACTACGTATCTCCTACAATATTGAAATAACATAAAAACGTAACCCTTTATGATTCGCTGATTTAACGATTGCAGGAACTGTCTTGAAGAATTCCCGAGGTAAACATTGTTTCCTTTTCCAACTCGTTTGAATATTGATAAGGAAAGAGGCTAAATCGCAGTTTGGAAGCAACGTGGAGCTGCAAGAGGGGAAACTAAAGTTTTAAGAATAGCATACATACTCACCCCTACTTAATCAAAGAATGCGGAGTTATTTCAGACCTACGTCGTAGTTTTTGTGTCTCTTTATTTACGAGGGTGTGTTACTGAAATATGTTGGTGAGTTATGTATGCAAATTTTTAATATATGAAGTTTGCTTTTGATAATATAAGCATACATTGATGAATGGGCGCATATTTTCAGTTCCTCTACTCTTTTAACCCGTATAGTGGTAAAGTTGTCAGAAAATATAAAATAAATATTGGATAGAAAGCTACTCTTTAGAAAATAGGAATTAAATTTTCTTTTATTTTAACCCGAAAAGTTCCTCCATTTAATCTCATAGGTACTTTTGGGAATATTAACTTTATGCTATTTTTTAATGTCCACCTATTTATTGTATTATAACAGGCATATCATTTTGATCAAGGATATTTTTAAAAGTCACTTTGACAATTAATTATTGTAAACCGAAAGGGAAATATTAAGTCTAGGACAGAACAAGACGCTAGTTGTTGTTGTTGTGTAGAATGCGCGATTTGACCACTAAAATAACCTAAACCATTTCAGAATAACTTATTCCTTCCACCACGCAGTATTCGCGACCTATCTCAAGCTAAATGTGAATCTCCTAAAAGCATACGAGTTATCGCGCAGTGGCTGCATTTCAAGCAGACACAGACACAAGTGTATTATTGCATAGGTACCTATTGTTTTACTTTTTACTACAGAGTGTCCCATAACTCAAGGTCCTTAACTTAAGGGTTGCAATAATAGCGCTACCGTTTCCAAATTGTTTATGCCAAATAGATTTAAAATCCATCTCTAAAAGTGGTCACACACAGATAAAGGTGTAGAAAAAACCCAAAGTCATCACTTACCTAATCGAAAGTGAAAAGTTCAACTAAGTGGAGACTTTGGGTTTTTTCTACACCTTTTTCTATGCTAACTCTGCCCATTTATGTGTATGTTTGCAGTTGTTTATACCATTTGTGTAAACGAATTAAACACAATACAAATTGACAAATAATAAATGTCCATTACGGTGTTTGAGGTCTTGGGCTCTTTTGCGATTTGTGACAACTTTTATTTAAACTTTCTTTGTCTCCCTTAATCGCTATACTACTATAACTTTGCTGGAAACGCGCTTTTTGTTTTAATCATAGTTCATAGTTAGTTATATTTGTACTACTTCAATAAAATTCTATTCCTACAATTCATGTGAGACAAGTCCCCACATAAAATTCCTGTATCTAAATTGAAAATTTCTGGCTTTCCTTTAAATTAAATAGCCCCGTGAAAATAATTTTAATTGCACACGGTAATTACTAAAGACCGGATAGTTAAAAATAAATCACTTACAAAACAGTACACAGCAAATTTTTGGCAGAAAAGGTACTAAAAACAACAAAAAATTATGTTAAAAAGGCAACACCCCCAAAAAAGGGAAAATGAAATTTGAATTTTTGGAAAGTACATTCTTAAAACGGATTTTAAATGGGGTCTGCCTTAAATTTTTTAATTATAAAAAAAGACATTTTGCCTAACTATCCTGTCTTATTACATTATAGATATGGGATATTTTGACGGGGGCTGTTTTGGGTATATGCTTGCTGCATGATCTGTTAATGATCTACATGTTATCGGTGCAAAGTGCCATCAATTATCATTAAGTAAATTGGCTTTGGCAGTTTGGCTACAGTGCTCCACTAAAGCATAAATGTAAAAAAAGCGCCAAAAGGAACAAATTTATTTTTGTAATCGAGTCTAAAGCGGTTATTTAGTTATTACCATCCGATTCCCATTCTCATACGTCTACGTCTGCATCGACATCGAAACAATAAAATTCACTCTCACTCATATAAGACCCCTTTGGCCCACTCGCTGGCACCTAAGAATTATTTCTTTGTTTACCTTGGAAAAGAATTACCAGAGTGCAATACAGCGTTTTAAAGAGCTTCATGATTCACATAAAACAGAATTGAAGCAAAGGCCATTGGTTTCCTGGGTTGGTTCTTGAGCCAATGATGTTAAAATATTTTTTATCACACAAAAAGAAAATGTTGTTTAACGATCTTATTATTAGAACAAAATAGACCATTTGACCTTGGGAGAAATTTTTGCCTACGCCGTATCTTTCTCTACCCTCATTAGAAAGTCCTATATGAAATTTTACGAACTGGGCGCCACTGTAGAAAATGATTTTAGTATTTAAAATTTATCAAACTTTCACGCATTATACCCGTTTTGTACGGTCGGTTTGAGACGTGTATATTGGAATAAATTCTAACATAAGATTACGTGGGCAGTTAGCGTTTGAATTTAGTTACATGAATGAATGTTAATCATTCATGTCTCTTATGTCCCAATTTTTTACACAAGAAAGCTACGACTCAGTAGTAAGGTATATTAATATACATTCCTCACAAACCTCATTCCTCTTTAATAAAATGTATAGAAGCAGGCGATTATCAAAACATAGGCCATAAAAATGCGAATCTCCGAAATCGTGCCTACAATATTAAACAATCCACGAAATTAAAGCTTCAGGCCTCATTAAAAAGAGAAAGAAAGGGGGCGGTAGTCGTTGATTAGTTACTGTAATGTAAGAATATACGCAAGGCTTGATGAGTGTACAGGAATGTGAGACAAAGATGGAAATAGTTCATTAGTGGACGATAAAATGAGAGGGGTAACGAAATGAAGAAATTCTATCTACATTTGCGAGAGAAGTTTTCTTTGGGCTGTCATGCAAAAACCTCCCTCTTAGGACTGAAAGCTCGGGCTATTGGGGTGGGGTAACCCCTTTACAATGCTGCAAGTGGAGACAATAAAAGTAATTCTTCTTTCTTACATCTTTTACTTCAAGGGATACGCACTTGTACTTGCTTTAATTGTCGTTTTGAAAGTCTCCTTTGTAGCATTGATTAGAAAACCAATTTGTTTCAAAATATTATGTTGCTTTAGTAATGTGCCTTTTATATGTAATATTGAATTGAAATTTTAACTTGGACCTGTTTAATTTCGTTCCAGTATTTGTTCAAAGTCTCTTACATTAAACGTACTTTTTCTGGAGAAAATAATATCTTTTTATTTTTTCGGAATTGTTTAAGAAAATTATTTCATGATTCTACTGTGATAATAATTATAACAAAAGGTAAAAACTTGCTCATACAAAATAATCAAAAATATTTTGAACTGTTTACATAAAAGCACGTAGGTACCTATTGTATTTTTTTATGCATCCTAAGATTAATTTTGCATTTAAAATGTTTCAAAAATAAAAGGTAATAGGAACTCTCGTCATTAGTCGTCTGTTATTTGTTTGACCTCTTACAGGAATAGAAAATTGACATAATTATCTAATTTATATTATTATTATACAGTAGCGTACCTGCCATAGAGACAGTAGGAGCAACGGTGGTCTTTATTTTATTAACCGTGGTTCAGCTAAGCAAATCACAGTTCAGTTCATCATCGACTAAGGGCCGGTTTTACAATATTAGCATATATTAGTATACCGAGTGTTAACCACCAAACCTGGCCATAGTACTTATGCATGTTTCACAAACAATATACGAGTTGCCTTGAAATATTTTTGTTTATTATCATTTTGAGGGCTTCATTTTTGACTATTTCCAGAATAAAAGGTTTGAACATGAACACCCTTTCTTCAATTGAATAGTTCATGTTTATAACACAAATTACAGCACGACTTATAACGCAATTTCATTAAAAAAAATAAGCTGGCAACATGACATTAAACAAACATATTTCAAGGCAATTCATATTTTTTTGAAACATGCATAGTATTGCATACTGCATAGGTCCTATGGCCAGGTTTGGTGGTTAACACTCGGTATACCTGGAATAAGCTGTACCCCCGACAGTTGCCATGGTTACAATTCTTGTAACAATTGTAACCATGACAAATTGTCGGGGGTATAACTTATTCCAGGTATATACTAGAGTGATAATAGTCTTTGATACTAGTATTGTAAAATCGGCCATAAAGCGTAAAAATTAAACATTGAGCATTTGCTACAAATACTATCGCAGCTGTACAATCATTTTCATCGATTATTTTCTCTTCGGATACCTAGTACGTACTATTTTATTTCGCCGTGGTGAGATATTTATCTGCAGGATATTAGGTATTTAAAATAAATATCCAGCACATGCATTTAAACAATTACTTTTCATTTATCCTCTTGGTTAGAGACTAGAACCATGACAAATAATATGTAGATCCATTAAATGAGGATGAACTAGTACTTAGATTGTTTTACAAAGTAAGAATGATTTTCTAATTCTACAGCATTTGTCACAAAACTTGGTAATTAGTTGGCTAAAACAACAACAAGAATTTCAACAAAGTCTTACTTCCAAAAATCCTAAACCTATAACAACACGGAATAACGGTTATATTATCTATGGCTAAAACTATTTACTTTAATATTTTTATTGATGTGTATAAATAATGGCTAAATATCTGTAAATCGAATACATGTTAATTGTGTATATTCGATTTTGCGACTGGATATAGGAACAATAAAGTTTGGCAGTTGGGGTGTAGAAAAGCGTTTTTATCGAGAAAATACATTTTTTTCCATTAAGTATATAAAATAGTTATTTTTGTATCAAAGTCAAAAAAGAAAACAGGGAAGGCTGAAAAAACACTTTTTGACGAAGGTGCAAACAACGTTTTTAGGCAAATATCACAAATTTTATAAATAAATTTAATTTTTTTTAGATATTTTGACGTCTGTCAATCATTACTTTTTTAGCCACATTCACTTCACGGCCACATTCGCTTCATTTCGTAATATAAACGCCGCCGCCTTGAAGTAAATGCAACTGTCAAGTAATCATTGACAAATGCCTACTACTTACAAAGCGACAGTTTACGGTTACTACGTGATACGCAAAACAACTTTTTTTAGTTAAAGTCGCCTAAAATAGCTATTTTCCTAACAAGTGCAGAAAAATAGGTTTCTGCACGTGTTAGGAACAATAGTTTTTCTACTAGCGTGCGGAAAATGCGTTTTTCCGCACGCTAGTAGAAAAACTAGTGCGGAAAAATCCTTTGCCGCACGGTGCGGAAAAGTGGATTTTCCGCACTAAAAAATGTGCGGAAAATGCGTTTTTCCGCACGCTAGTAGAAAAATATACTTTTTTAACTTAACATTAATGAGGAGCAAGGTTCTCAAGGTTCTATCAAACCTGTACAATGCTCAATGATACTTTAGAAAAGTGGAGTTCGAAGGGAATCGAACCATCAAACCTACACCACCGACCCCATACACAATTAATTAAATATAAACTACTTATCGATATTTATATTGATATATTGAATATCGATATCGAATTTGGAAAATATCGCTACATCGAAAAAAGTTTCCAGCCCTACTCTAGACAGTCGAACACTCAATATTTTGTGAATTTTGCTTGGTGTGCGCTTTTGTCATAAATTTTCTAACGAGGTCAAATAGAAATCTGAAAAATTTGAAATCTTTGTGAAAACTACTTTAATAATATACAAATTTTTAACTTTTTTAATACCCAAAGCCCATAAGCATTACAAACAAAAACTAAAAACTGTAAATTTCCTTTTCTGGTTTTCTCAACTGCCAAGCACGAACCTTTAAGTATAGGATTGAATATTCGGTTGTGCTCAGAACAACTGGAAGAATTAAAATTTCCATAGTATTGATATTTAGCAATAAATATCGAATATATCAATATATTGACAATAATGATATATTTTTGATATCGATGTATATGAATATCTTTTTCAACATCGCCCCTAGTGAGGATCGCCCGTGATTCAAATCAAAACGATCGTAATAATACAACTACAACCTTTTAAGGAATCTGCATAATTAGTTTCGAAAAATATAACTTGAATTAAAAGATCAGAAGCAGTTCTAAAAAAACGCATGCTAACTCAATCAATATTGAATCGATGTTTTTATTTCTTATAATCCTTATTGTATTGTCTACTTCGTTTACAATAAATTACAATAATTTTTGTGAACTAAATTATTCCATAAGATTGTTTACTGTCACTACTGAAGTGGCAAGTTTATGCCGATCAATACCACTTTTCAGTTTGTCTACAAGTTCAGCGTGTACAACATGAAAATAATCATATTTATAATTTTCTAATTCACTGCCCTTTTTTCAAACCTTCGACATTCTTCGAAACTTTTCAAAGAGATGTTTTCAGTTTTTAAAATAACCAGTTGATTATATTCATTACTGTTATAAATTGAAATAATTCCATATTTGAAGGTTGGTGCTACTACATATGAACCAAAAATAAGAACAATTGAATATTAGTAATTAATATAGTTATTTTTATATTAAGGCGGCTTGGAACAGCTTGAGAATTTTTGTGCCTGACTTGATAGGGATGGATTCACTCACCAGGGCGGCAGTTAAATCAAATTTCGGCCAAAGCCATTTCGGCCGTGCGGGCTTGTTTAGGTGCTACCATGGACACGAGACGTAAACATTACGTTGCCGTTGTTTTAAATAAGTAACAATGAAAAAAAATAATATACAAATTCAATATTTTAAATAATTTAATATTTATAGCAAAATATTGAAGCCCATAGCTAAAGACGCGGTGGGTCGGTGGGGTCAAACCCCCACCGCTACTAACTTTTTTTTTTAATTTTAGCTATTTTATATTATTATTTGTGAGTCATTTATAATTTTAATTTAAACACCGAACAAATATTTAGATAAATAGAATAATTAAAATAAATATTATATTTATATTATTCACCACTCAAGAATTTTATTCAATTACAAAAATTATTTATTCAGTGAAAATTTAATGTTTATCGTGCTATTTCCAATGCGTGATATCACCAACTAATGAATCTAGCAGCTTTAAGTTAATTCCTGCCATAATTTCCAGTTTACAAAATACTCTAATTACATCTGTGTCTTAGTGTTTCACGAGATTCTTGCATTTTTCTTGTTCTTGTCTTGCTCTTGCGCAAAATGCAAGACAAGAATTACAAAAAAACTTTACAAGACAAGACAAGAAACTAGTTTGCAAGAAAAGTGCAAGAACAAGATTTTTCTTTCATTTTTCTAGCATTCTTGTACTCTTACAATGTAGGTTTAAATCGCGTGACATTAAATTTGTTTAAACTGTTTATTAACAGGCTTTTTCGATATGGGTTATGGTCGGTATAGATTAATAATATAACCTATCTAAAGGAAAAAGAAATACGTCTCTTAGCTTGAGATAATGGGTTGTTGTTTTTTTGTCTGTTTCTTTCTTTTTCTGTTTGCCTTTCTAGTGTCGGAATCTGATTCACTAGCACTAATTTCCATATCGTTCATGTTTAAATAGTTCGCTGATAATGTACTACCACCGTAAATGCGCAGATTTATTACATATGCGTAGGAATACTCATTGCATACTGATTCCCTTTGGGCGACCGACAGCAAAAACAGTGGCACTGCAATACAGTTGCATCACCTTGTTGTGCAAGACTGCACGTGTGGCGCAAGAGTCTTGCAAAAAAAGCAAGAAACGGGGAAGTCCCGGTAAATGTCAACCGAAAACATGCAAGACAAGAAAACGCAAGAGTTCTGCAAGCAAGACAAGACTTTTATTTGCAAGAGGCAAGCAAGACAAGAATTCTTGTCTTGTGAAACACAGACCTACTACCGGATAGGCGGTATTGTATCCTATTCGTATTGTAAATTTCATATTTTTTGGTTTTGGGTTTGTTTGCGAAGTCTTAAGAATATAGTAAATTCAACAATAAATTTTCTGTGTAGAGAACATAGTATTAACAATCAATCTGGACTGGATACATCTTTTTTGTAGCTTGGAAGACGCATGTTTCCCTTATATGCCGAGTACACTTTTAATTCTGGGATAATTGTTTGCAAATACCGTTAGGCAAATTTCTACGATGTTTGTTGCTAGTTGAAAAGGAGGGCACAAGTTTCCCAAATCAGCACCGTTTCGACATTTACACGCCTTGTTTTTTTTTTATTAATAGTTCATCTGTACATTCAAATTTACAGGATTTTACGAAGTGCATGCGACAAGCTTCGCATTTAAACTTATCAAGTGTTTTTTTAATTACATAATCGGCGGTGTATCTAACAGCACAATTTTCTATTTACTTTTATTGAACTTTGTAGCTACTTAATGTGTTCAATTCTATTTCCATAAGTTCAACTTTTTCGTTAGTTTGGGATACAAGAAGCGGCCCCACCGCAATTTACAGATTTACGACAACTGATGAGCATTATGGCGTGGAAGGTGGTAATGTTCCAGATACGGATCCTTACTTGTATGCTACGAAAACTGCAGAATTTTTACTTTCACTGGAAGGAGCGAGGTGTGTGATTACTCGCGGCGAAATTTTACGGAATCGTGCCACTGGAACACTGGAATAGCTATTATAAACTAAACCAAACGACGCGACGCATTTTTTATTTATAAAATAACACAATATATTTAACAAGAAACAAAAGAGGAATCTGCCCCTAAAGTTAAAAGAAAATGTATCTTTGCATCTTTTCAGACAAAAATTAAACACGGGTGGCGGAAAAGAAGTCTCCGGATAAAAAGTCCCGGAAATAAAGTTCCCGGAAAAAAGTCCCCGGAAAAAAAGTCTCCGGGTAAAAAAGTTCCCGCAAAGAAAGTACCCGGTACAAAAAGTCCCCAGAAAAAAAGTCCGTATAGTTTGAAAAATAAAAGTCAAAATACTCGAAATAAATATAATTATTATTCCTATAAAATACAATACTTTATAAATTAAATTAATGCTCTGAACAAACGCCGTTGTCTGATGTTGTGGTCGACAGAAAACATGGAAAAAATGTACAATTTGAAGAATAAAAGGAAATAGATATAATTATTATTGCTATAAAATACAAAGTTTATAAATTTAGATTACGAGTAATGTTCCAAGTATATGTCCGTTGTTTGATGTTGTGGCTGATTGCTCGAAGAAAATCCGGAATATTATAATCTTCACATAGTTGTTTCAGTCGACTCTGGAGCACTTCATATTGAAATTTTCTTTTTTGTGTAACAACCCCAACTTGATTTTTTAAAATTTTTAAAATGAGGGTCCAGATCGATGGATGTCTCCTTTGTCGACCCCAACATCAGACAACGAATATGTTCGGAACATTAATTTAAATTTATAAACTTTGTATTTTATAGGAATAATAATTATATTAATTTCGAGTATTTTGACTTTTATTTTTCAAACTATAGGGACTTTTTTCTGGGCACTTTTTGTACCGGGTACTTTTTTTCCGGGGACCTTTTTACCGGGGGACTTTATTTCCGGAACCTTTTTTCCGGGGGCTTTTTTTCCTAGATCCACATTCCTGTTGGATTATGCATTCTACAATTTAAATGAATTTTTTGAATTTACGTGTTTACAGTCAGAACATATTTTGTGTAATTAATTTATTAACATTTTTTTAAAAATAAGATAATATTAAGATAATTTATACAGCATAATAATTATTACAGGGTCTGTTAGAAACTTAATTTTTGAATTTGGCGCGCGGTTAGGGTGGAAGTGAGAGTAGGGATATGGGTAGAAGCGGATATGGAAGTTAGTGCTAGCTGGAGCGCGGAGTCAATTTTCAAAACCTCAAAACAGTCAAATGCCAAGCCCACTCTACGCATAACGTACAAACTACCAGCGTGGTGTGTTGCCTAACAATTATTTCCAAAGTTTTTACGATTGATCAGAAACCGTATTCAAATATATGCTTTGACAAAGATAACTAAAATATGTGTACGGTTGAAAGCGTTTTCTACGTTTTATTCAATTCTAATCAACTACATAAATGAACGTTCGGATCCGGTTTTGCCGATATTCGTTAATTTAAGCATATATTTCAATAATAAAAAATTTACAAATTGGCCTCTATAAGCAATTTGAATTTTTTTTTTAAAAAACTAAATCCGAACAAACCATTCTATACTGTCAAACATTAAAATAAACTATCGATCAGCTTTTTAAAAAAAACGTTGTAAGCGTAATCTTGGACAAAAGTTTTTAGGTTTTTGCCAATTTTTAACTAGCGTGGCGGGTTGCCTAACCCCTCTTCCAAGCCGCCTTAAGTGCGCAAAGCAAAGGTTTTTTTAAGCTTGAGAATGTTAGGTTTTTTGTCGAGACCGTTAGGTCAAGACAAAAAATACATTCGAAAGCTCAAAAAACCGGCTTTGCGTACGTAATATAAACAACTTTTTTTCTAAAATTGCACAGCTTTACCTAAACAGCAAGTTTATTATTAAAATATTGAATTCATAAAAAAACGGCAGCATTATTTTTTAAAGTTACCGTTGCACGGGTTTCCGTAGTTACTAATGTAAATAAAAACTGAAAAACAATTCTGTCGTTTGAATAAGTGTCGCTTTCCAAGTGTTTTCTATAAATTCTCTGAAAATGGACGCTGATTCTGAATAGTTGACTTGTAATTGCCTGTTAGAATTGTTTCAATAAAATTTTCTTCTTAGTTTATTCTGAATTTTAGAAATGTCAGAAATTTTTTTTTCACCGTTAAAAAAAATTTTTTTTCACCGTTAAAAAAATTTTTTTTTTCACCGTTAAAAAAACGCGTGCTTTGCGCACTGAAATTAATGCGTAAACAACCATTTTTTGAGCAATTGTAGAAAAAAATATTTTAATGAGTGTCCCTAGCATTTTTCCATATAAACTGAAAAGTACGCCACTGGTAAAGGTAGTTAGAAGAAGCTGAAACTGATTATTCCATACATATTGCTATTCTACGATCAGTGTGTCGACAAGGGTTGCAGTTATAGTTTTACATATCCCAGGATGCCTAGCCCTGTGGTGGGGACCAGTGCACTCTTTCCGGTTCCGGGCCGTTTCCGGTGGCGCCGCGTCTTCCGCCCTACCTTTCTCTGATTGAATGTGTATTCGTGTTAGCCGCACGTTTGTTTCATACCCATCAACCCCTATTTTTTATTTCTAAAGACTATTGTGGTTGTTTATTCAGTTTTTTATTGCAGGTTTATTTTATAAATTGACCTACTGATGTTAACACTTATTTAACGCATACCATTTATAACACCCCTATTTGGAACTTCATAAATTGGAGCTTCACTCACACTCGAGCTGAATAAATATGAAAGTATAGCTAGCAGTTACGGTAAAAGTTGCCATCAGGAATATTTCACACACTTCTGTTAAATATAAAGTTATAAGTTAAATACCTACATTAAATTATATTAGTACTTTTCGATAATGAAAGTTTATAGAAACAATATTACACAATGTCGGCACCATTATTAATAATATCAAACAGCATCAATTTAAAGCAATTAGTTTCAGAAAAGTCGCAAATTATTATTCTAAATATATTTTTACAAGATGATCCAACGTGTGGAAGCTGTTCCATACGTAAGGAGCATAATACTGGGTTGGATGGGGGGGTGATGGTATGGAATTGAATAATTAACAGACTATGCATATGGCATCTTATGAAACATATGTAAATTGTGGGCACCCTCCAGTGCATAATGTTATTTCACTGTAAAGATTCCTACCTGGAAGATTAGATAGAGTGATAGGCTGATTATTCTGACGTAAGGTTCAAGTTATATAAATATGAGAAACAGTTCAAGATATCGAACAATACATCATAATGGTATTCTTCGAAAAGGTATTCGACCTAAGCGTATGTAGTAAATGTATAATGTTCCACGATTAAAATTATATACAGGGTGGTGACTTGAGCAGCGCAGTATAGGGATTTCAATGGTAAATTCTTAATGCTCAATTATTGGCTGCCCTAATTATTATAGAGCAAAAGTGTGTTTAGGTTTTTTGTAGAGAAAAAATTTTTGCATCTGTTCATACTATTATTTATAATTTTCCATTTTCCGGAAGCCTAGAAATAGAAGAAATTAAAAATGGTCTATTTAAAAAAATCAGTGATGCCTTGGAATTACCTAAACAAACAACATTCGTATTTACATCTGTCATTACGGTTTGAAGTTTATAACCGATTATTAAATTCTATTATTTTTAAAATGTATTCAACGAAAGAAAAAGTAGAAATGATAAAATGGTTTTATATTGGAAATAGTGATCGTCAAGTAAGTGCCTCCCTCGTTTAGCGTAGAATATCCAAATAGGCAAATTCCAAATAATACAACGAATCACAGACTAATACATAAGTTATTGTCTAACAGTAAATTGTGGTTTGTTTGAGCATTCCTGTGATTTTTGGTTTTTGTAGTAATTTCTTGTTTGCTTTGTAAAATAAATATAATCTTGTTTTCTATTAACTACTCGTTTTATTGCTTTAAAAAGAAAAAAACTGTAATGAGACAGAAATGTCAGTGCGTTTGTTTGATTTTATAATTCCATGGTATCACTGATTTTTTTTAGAAAGACCATTTTTAATTTCTTCTATTTCTACACTTCGGGAAAATGGAAAATTGTAAATAGTAGTATGAGCAAATGCAGAATTTATTTCTCTACAAAAAACCTAAACACACTTTTGCTCTAAAATAATTAGGGGAGCCAATAATTGAACATTAAGAATTTACCATTAAAATCCCTATGCTGCGTCGCTCAAGTCACCACCCGGTATAATTAAGGATCGGTTTTTCAGTTCTGGTTTAAACCCCGCTTCAGCTAAACCAAAACTGAAAAACTGGCCATATTAGTAGTACTAGTAAGCACTAGGAATGTACTATACAGGGTGTTAATACTAAGTCGTTACACCCGAAAATGGCAGTTAGATCTCATTAAAACAAACAACTTTTTTTAGTTCGAATATTTGATTTGGGGCCTCTATTCGTAGTTATTGGATTTCTTTTGTTTTTTTAACAATCGTAATAACTCCTTCATTTCAGGGAATATTTCAAAAACGAAAGGTTTTCTAAATGAGCTTACGGCTCTCTACAACATTTGTATTTACAGTTATTTTATATTTTTTCAAATAACAAAATGGCGGCTGATCAAAAATTTCAGATCTCAATATTTTGATAACCACCCCATAGATTTTTGAAAATAATTTTTTTTTTAATCGTCAAATTATCTATTACAACATTTGTCTAAAACATTTTCTTCTATCTACGCAAAAAAGAGGTGTTTAATAATTACAAAAGAGCATCTGTAAAGTATCGACGGACGCATTAAAACCAATTTAGATTGAAGTAACTTTCTGCCATTAATAAATAAAACAAAAGAACAAATAGATTAGTGCACAAAACTGAACGAGATACGTTTTAAAATGAATAATTATCAAGACACTGAACTTCGTGACATCCTTTTGATTTTCGGGGAGGCAAGGCGCAATGCACAGGAAGCCCGAAGAATCTATCGGAGAAGATACCCAAATTGCCATCAACCAAATAGCCAAATGTTAGATAAATTACGGTTAAATTACAGCAAAAATTGCAGGGGTGATGTTCAACCATATCAAGGACAGCCTTACGAAATCTGTTAGCATTCTCACCAATTGTTGGATCAAAACAACCAGACTCTGCTAAACACCTGCAAATTTTTCTAAAAATTTAGCTACTTTGATGGTTTGATGGCGATTTGGGTATCTTCTCCAATAGATCCTTCGAGCTTCCTGTGCATTGCGCCTTGCCTCCCCAAAAACCAAAAGGATGTCACGAAGTTCAGTGTCTTGATAATTTTATTATTCATTTTAAAACGTATCTCGTTCAGTTTTGTGCACTAATGTAATTGTTCTTTTGTTTTATTTTTTAATGGCAGAAAGCTACTTCGATCTAAATTGTTTTTAATTCGTCGATACCTACTTTACCCATGCTCTTCTGTAATTTAAGACCTCTTTTTTGCATAGTTAGAAGAAAATGTTTTAAACAAATGTTGTAATAGATAGTTTGACGATTTAAAAAAAAATATTTATAAAAAATCTATGGGGTGGTTATCAAAATATTGAGATTTGAAATTTTTGATCGGCCGCCATTTTGTTATTTGAAAAATATAAAATAACTGTAAATACAAATGTTGTAGAGAACCGTAAGCTCATTTTGAAAACCTTTCGTTTTTTGAAATATTCCCTGAAATGAAGGAGTTATTACGATTGTTAAAAAAACAAAAGAAATCCAATAACTACGAATAGAGGCCCCAAATCAAAAGTTGGAACTAAAAAAAGTTGTTTGTTTTAATGAGATCTAATTGCTATTTTCGGGTGTAACGACTTAGTATTAACACCCTATTGGCGCCTTGCACTATAAAATATTTTCTGTGTAGTTCTCCCTATTACAACATACACAAACAATGATTATGGAATAGCAAAAGCAAATACGGTGTACACAACCAGAAACTTGTGGTTTTGCGATTACCCACATACTTATACTAACGAAGACTATTAATGCAGTAATAAACGCTACAGCAGTATTACTGTGTTAATTTACGGAAGTAAGTAATATTTCTGATGAAGTGGGTGTGGTGAATTTGGAAAATGTAAAAGGTTGGAAATGTATAAATGGTACTAAAACATATTTCAGAGTAATACAAAATTTAATTGCCCACGAAAAAGGTAAATAATAATTCAGAAAACCAACAGTTTAAAACGCATTATAAATGAATTTCACCAAGTTTCATTATCTTATAAAGAGGTTTTACTTCCAAGTACATCTACTTCCCTCAGAATGTCTTTACTGTTTGATGTAAAAATAGGAAAGGGCGTAATCTCTCTTACAATCTCATTACGAATTTATATCTACAGAAAAGATGGAAAAAGTAAAAATCACTAGACAAGAAGGAAACGTGAAGTACATTAAAAATTAATTAGTACTCGGAGATGAAATTGGAATTCTTATTTTTCCGTGCATATCCTCATTATGAGTTTTGTAGAGTTCTAATAAGTTCTATACATATTCTCAGTAAATTATAATTTACTCAAGAAAATGAAGTCTTGGATGGTTTCAAGTGTAGAACATTTCTTCTCCAGAGCTGCTTTATTTGTTTAACTGTTGTTTTATTGCTAAGGTACCCGTTCTTAATAGAAATTTGAACAGTCATGGCTTTAACTTTGTAATTGTAGAAATCATACCGGATTGGTCTTACCTTAGGATATTTCATTAATAACAATTACTGTCAACATTAAGCTGCAATACGTATTGAATGTGGTATTAGAAGTTTCGAGTAATATAAGCGTTGAAACTAATCGGGCTGGATCTAGACATAAAGTGGGTGGTGGACAGGACCAGCAATGTCGATAGCAAGCAGGACTTGAACTTCAGGAATTTGGTGATCGTTTAAGTTCACAACTAGAGAAATTAACCTGGACGCGAATACCATTTGTCTTGGTTTGACTTGACCTCCCCTGCTCGGCCCCCCTATCCAGAGCTGTGCGCCATTAGTCTTGGAACTGCGGTCGCATCGCAAAACAATGCAGCCAACTTTAAACACGTATCAAGCAGTATTAGTTACCTGTAATTGTTACTGGACCCGATATATTAGTACGGTATTTCATTACATTATGTTTCATTAGAGTTTGGAGTTGAATTAGTTTTGCGGGTTCGAGTAATCGGAAACCAAAAAGATTTCCTATACGTTTCGTCTGGATGGAACGCATTTACACCACCAACTGAGGAAACTAATTGATTTTACTCGAAACTTACTCATAATCACTTTCCATTTCTCAAACAGATACATTTCAGAATAAATACTAATACAGAAAAGAGATTAAATGTGCTTTCTAGACCTTTCCGTAGAAAACTAATTGCTGAAATATAATTAATAGGCTCTAGCAGTATGTTTCAACAACAAAGTGTTCCCTTTTTTTGTTATAGTGTATGAATACAGATTAACACACGTGAACTGCTAAGTATAATTTTTGAGAGTAGATTTCTTTCTTAGAAATATTAACAACCAAATTCAAAGAAAATATACAGGATGTTACAAATTTTCTTTCATAACTATCAAGAAGTATTAATTCCTGTAACTACTTCTAGACTAAAAGTTTTAACATTGCCCTGAAAGGCTTCAGGGGGATGCATTTTCATAAAAGACATTATTCAACCCAAATTAGGAACCTACTAATCAACCTAATATTTTAAACAGAAGATAATCATAAATGAGAGTGTTTGTAAATCAAAAATTGATACATCCTTAATATGCATACAGGGTTATTTGTGAGTGGTGATGAGCCTAACACTCAACCCAACATAGGTATGTGTTTAAAACGTTAAGAGATTTTGATGTTAAAGAAAACTATCTGATCCATAATAATTATAAAATTTATACTCAAAATAATCTATAAAAATGTACATTTAACGTTTAAAAACCTGTTAGGTTCATCATCATTCGCGAATAACCATGTACACGGCAACAGGTGTCGCCGATAAATGATTAAATCAGAAAGACTGCATATTACGTAGTACGCATATAACAGCTGTCCAGGTGTCCGATCAAATAATACAATTTTATAGTTACCTATCATAACACAACCATGTTTGATTTCTTGCAGTAGGTACTTGGTAAAGTTGCATTATCTTATAGCATTAGCTTAAATCACATTAGCTTAGGTTAGCGTTAGGCTACGTTGGCATTTGATGGTCAGCAAAAGACAAGTCGCCAAAAGGCGAAAATTAATATTCCCCAATGTAATAAGCTAGCGGACGGATGAATAATTGAAATCGACCATTCCAAAATATGATTATGGTTTACTCCGGTGTCTTCTCACAAGAAAGGACAACGTATTATTTTACATTACAGGAAATGTGAATTATACGGAGTTACCGCAAAAGTAGTGACAAAATAAGTATCAAGAAAGGATCTAGCTCCAATCAGGTCAGTTAAACATACATAGATTAAATCCACCCTACGAGGAGAATCTGTGGGTATATTTTTCGGCCAACGATCCTCCAGGGGTGTATCATCTAGCTTACTGTGGTCCTCATGACCAATGCATTTCTACCAATCAAGTAGTAATCCTTACAATGCCCAAACCTAGGGATTGAGGTCTAGAATCTTACATTGGTTCTAATCAGCTGTTGTGCGTATCCTGTGAGCATACATTGCCCTCGTATGATAGCCACGATCAAAACTGGTCACAACAAACTAGAACAGTGCTTGCCCTGTCTCGTGCTGGGTTTGACATGTTTCGGCATCACAGACGCAATAAAAACAACCCTGGCAAAGGCTATAAGGTAATGCTGATCTACATGGAATAATGCAAATCTACCCAGGAGAATGCAGGACTGGTTACGGTCGACCACTCCCGTGGCTTAGATGAATAGCGGCGGTATGGTTTTCCGCTTCTCCAGCAAATCCTATAGCGTTCTTATACCACGCCGGGAGGAATGTCTCACAGGTGATCGGCCCTTTCTCAAACCTTGTGGCTTTATCTGGTTTATAGGTAGATCGTTAACCAGAGAAGGTACCTGAAATATATCTCCTAGTGTGACTCTTTTTTGTCTCCTCAAGTTTATTCATGGTCAGAATCTTCCGATTCAGCCGATCTCCTCGTTTTCATCTTCTGATAACGTACAACTAACCTCACTTTTAGAGCATTTCTTACAAATGTAATTTTTTTACCCTTTTCATCTGGTTCAATAAATCACTTTTCACTTTAGCACTATATCTTCGTGGTACCGATTTTTGCATTTTTCACATTTTACTTTGTATCCTGCTTTTCCTAATATGTATTGTTTTTCATAATTTGTGCAGCCTTCAATAGGTTCAATGCAAAATTTCGATATATCTCAAACTGATTTTAATATGCAATTGTTTTCCGTTTTTTCAACACCGTTTTCAAAGACTTGTAGCCTGTGCTCCTTATGCTGCGGTTTAGGACAACATTTTTATAGACATTTTCAACTAATTTTTGCGTCAAGAAGCGGCTGGTAAATTTATGGCACTAGGTTTAGAGACACCCTGTATAAATACTGGTTGTTTAGGTGTTACCATAGAGCCGAAACATATGGAATTAGTATTTTATGTAACAGTACCTATCCCTCGTCTCGTAAAGTGATACTTTCCGATCTTGCTATGCAATTAACTATTAAACAGAAACCACATTAACCATATTGTCTATATCAGAAGAAGCGCTACTTGAAGAAAAAAAATTTAGATTGGAAAATTGGAATGGAGTGTTGCTCGTATTAGATTGTACCCGGTTTTTTAAGCGGTGGCATCGCAATAAATGCTTAAAGGAAACACTCACTTTTTGAGACAATCAATTTTTATGTTAGGTAAAGAATATCTAAGTAGGTAGGTAGGTACCTACTTATATTTATAAAACATGTTTCGTTATTCTCTAACTCCTACATGAATGCTAAATGTTGATAAAATGATAACTCAGAACTAAAATATTAAAACCCTGAAATCTAGTTATTGATGTCTGTAACTAAATTGCTAGCAAATATATAAGCTATAAGCAAGAGCACATGAAAATTAAATTTACTCTTCACTTAAATTAAATATAGCGAGTTGAGACTTGCTTCTACGTAATCTTCGCGCCTATTAAATATATTGCTACTCCAATTGAGGTAATTAAACAGTGTACCTTCTTATATTTATCTAGGAAAGATTCTCAATTTAAGTTTAATTTCCAATAGTACAGCAGGACCGACGCTTCGCCTAAGGCCAACCTACTAATTACTCGAGACGCGAATAAACAACATATTTCTGAGAAAACTAAATTTCAAACAAATTTCCTTCCTAGTAAAAGTGCTAGGATTTGATGCAATTTATTTGATGTTACAAGATTACGTACCGGTTCCTGTCCTCAACCTCGACATCAATATCAATAATTCCCCACAAATAGAATACGACAAGATTTTATAAACGCAAATTTATTTTATTTTATAGCTTTAAAATTTTGATAGCAATAGGTACATTTTGATATACTACTTTTTTTTATTAAATACCTTGCAGAATATTTCATATAAATTGCGATTATGACCCAAGCTTCACTAACTATTATGAAATGTCATTTATTTGATAAACATAAAATAAAGAAAGTAGGACTTCACTACTTAATAATAATATATTATTCAACTAGCAGTAAAGATTTTTAAAAGATAACGTTTGCGGCACGAGCGAACGCTAGTATCACAAAGCATCCACATAAAAAGAATCTGGTAATATGCACATCCTGTAGGATTGGATAATAGGAACTCAGGTTACTATATTTTTTGTATGTGGTAGGTATTAGGCTTCACACAAATCACAAAATGAAGTAAATAATTACAATAATTCACAATATACAATAGGTACAATAATTATTATTAGATATTAAACTATGAAATTAAAGAAAAAATGTGTTCCAGAATTTTCTTGCAAAAATACTTATAAAGATCTGGTATGCAATGTTATCCTTTCAGCGACATACAGTGCCTTCATTAAATACTGATACCCACGTGACTTTTCATCCGTAGTGGCCCTGGGAAATTCAGATTTAGAAATTGAAGTCAGTTCAGGATTGGTACCTACTCATGGCAACTAAACTAAATCAACTACTGTCAATTTTATAGCTGTCAGTGAAGTTGTTATTATTTGTTTTATAATTAGTCAGTTAGGGAAATATTGGATAAAGGCTTACCAATTGTGTAAGTTGGGTTGCCTATATTGTGTGGTCACGCGAGTATTATTCATTCAAAACCTGTAAAATCAAAGCCTAAGGTGATATGCAACCCGGCGTACAAGTTACAAAACTTACTCTTCGGATTTTCTATTCAAAATTTTAACGGATTGCCTATATTCCAATCATTAAGTGGGTGAACCATTTAACTTGCAATATGCCTATAGTGCACAATAAATGGACTTCACTGTACTTGTCATCATATTTCATCTGTCAATTTATATTGCTTATTAAAAATAATAAAAGCGTTTAATAATAAAGATATTCCCAGGTTCTGAACAGATATTACTACTCATTTGTACAATCTTCATCGCAAGATAAAAAAAAATTTATCAAATCACTACATTTGTATGAAACGATTACATCAAATTTATTCAATATTTTTTGCAGTTAAGAAATTATATTTAAGGATTAAGGATTATATTTTCAAAACTTTATGGCAATAATTAATCTTTTAAACAAATTTTTGTATCTTCTACTTTTCCGACGTTGTTAATTTTTTCCTGCTTTCTTGAGAAGCCTTTAAGAGTACAAAAAGCTCTTACACCCTTTCCGTACCTAAAAGCTGCTTAGTACGAATACGGCGTCGTCGTGTTCAAAGTAAATAAAACGTTTTAGCCTCTAATTTGAAATATTTCTCCTATATTCGTGCACTCATTCGTATTTGTTTAATTAGTAATTATAAATAAATGTTTAATTGCCGCTGATTTTCTCAAGAAACTAATTTGTGCAATGTTTTTAACCCCTTTACCATCCCAAAGGTGTATCTACCTCTATAAGTCATTTCGTGGAAGCTAGCATAACAGCTATAATATTCATATTCTGCATATTCACTTAATTTTTACAATAACAAAGATAGATTTCGAAAAAAAAAGTCGTAAAAGGGCTTCTTCAGAATTTAGTCATAATATAGTGTAAGAGCGGTTTAGGACAAGTGGACACGGCCAAGTAGACACGAGACAACTCTGCGCAGGGACAACTCGACGCGAGACAACTGTGCGCGAAACAATCAAGTTGCATAGTGTAAAAGCATGTTCCTATATTTCTAGTAGCCGATACCAATCTGTATACACGTTGTCCCTTGAAATTTTGAATACGGATATTTGAATGTATTTCTTGGCGCTTAGTTACCACGCTCACTTTTTACATAACCGTGTCAAATATTTTAATTTACCAAGCAACGGGAAATAATTAGTAATTTCTAATTTGTAATAAACAACCATGGCAATCTATTATAATAATCGAGAAGAATAATAACTGACAGTGCCTACATTACTCGTATTCAAAATTTCAAGGGACAACGTGTATATACAGGGTGTCTCTAAAATATGGTGCCATAGCTTAACCACAGATTCCGGGAATCAAAATAAGACGATTTAACGCAACTTACCTCTATCCGAAATTGCTTCGTTAAAGCGCTATCCAACGCCAAAGATCTTTAAAAAATTTCTATTTTTTTAAATAACAAAAGATTGTTTTTAGCGATTAGGATGAAATTTGGGATATGATTCATTACTGGAAAAAGGTGTTTTTTGACACCATTGTTTTGTTCAGGAGTGTCGCGTAAGTGGTCAAAGGTTGATCATCCATAGGCAAAGAAGCTCATATTTTTTTAATAGTTCGGCCAATGGTTTTTAAATTTCTTTTACAGAGAGGCATTCTTATTTCAAATATTTTTCGTTTCTTGTTCGATTTCGGTATCTCTCATAGTTTAGGCTGAAAAAAATTATTATGATTGGCTGCAGTGCATATCTTAAAACGATGTAGTAATCTACTTGTCCCGTATGCTGAGAAATAAGTGACGAAGAGACAATTTTTTGCGTAGAATCAACTTTTGCATCCGGGAAAATGGTGCTCACATTGAGCATTTGCTGTAAATCTATTAATTTACCGGTGGTACAAAATAAGCTGAACCATTGATTCAGAAATGGTTCGGATTATTTTGCGCCACCCTTTACGTACTTGCTAGTAATAAACTTTATATCAAATTGTCTCTTCTTGATTTATTTCTCAACATACGGGACAACTAGATTACTACATCTGTTTTAAGAAATGCACTGCAGCCAATCAAAATAATTTTTTTCAGCCTGAACTATGGCAGATACCGAAATCCAACAAGAGACAAAAAATATTTGAAATACGAATGTCTCTCTGTAAAAACATTTTGAAAACTATTGGCCGAACTGTTAAAAAGATATGAGCTTCTTTGACTGTGGATGATCAACCTTTGACCACTTACGTGACCCTCCTGCACAAAAAAATGATGTCAAAAAACACCTTTTTCCAGTAAAGAATCACATCCCAAATTTCACCCTATAATCGTTGGATAGCGCTTTAACAAAGCAATTTCGGATAGAGGTAAGTTGCGTTAAATCGTCTTATTTTGATCCCCGGAATCTGTGGTTAAGCTATGGCACCATATTTTAGAGACACCCTGTACTATATTTGACTGTTATTGTTTTATTATCTGTGTCCTAAGTATTTCATAATAACAACAAAAATAATATTTACAAAATAAATTACAACTTATTTACAACCAAAATGAAATCCTTACCCAATAATATTTTTTGTTTATTTGTTATTTAGTATATATTTTTTGTTTTATTGTCTATGCCCTAATTATTTCACAATAGCAACGATAGTAACAGTTAAAATCAAAAATGGTGCCCATGTCCATAATATATTATAGCTATAGTATTTTAAATAAAACCACTTTTCAATCGCCTCAAGCGCGTTTTGTATTAACTCTTCTAATTGCGGATATTTCGCGCCCAGTTGTCTCCCGTCCACTTGTCCCTGCGCCCACTTGCCCGCGTTCACATGGCCGCGCCTAGTTGGCCTTGCCCAATTGTCCCAATCTGTGTAAGAGTTAGGGTAACCCATTGATTCATAATGAGAATGAAAGACTAAAGAAATAGAAGCAAATAAATAGTAAATATTAACAAAAATATTGTCACTGTTCTGATTAGTGATTTTTATAGTTTTCGCAAATAATTAAATGGAAATTACTTAATTACCCTTCGTTAATTAACTCCATTGGTAAGATTATACCTATACTTCGCTATTTATCCATACAGTGAAGTCCATTTATTATGCAATATAGGCATATTGCAAGTTAAATGGGCCGGCAACTTTATCTTTGGATATTGGAAATAGGCAACCCATTATACACTGCTTGCACTATTGCCCCTGCTGAGTGATTTTGATTATTGTTTGTCAAATTACATAGTGTTTTTTTAGTTTTTAATACAGAACAAGATTTAAAACTAACGATTTATTGGAAACATAATCTATATCTACAGACGAAAAAAAAAATAGAAATATGTATACTATATCACTCCGGATTATCGGATTATCAATAGGTAATGTTAGGGATTATTTTAGAGTAAAATATCCAGGCCAGTCCCTAATGTGTCTGTAATATCAAGAACATCTAGAAAATTTGGCACATCATGAAAAAAAAATTGACGTAAAACAGTAACAAATTAATTTGTACACATTTCCATTTTTTTTTGGTCTGTATAAATGATGTTTTCAATAAATCCGTAGTTTTCAATCTGGTTCTGAATTAAATATTTAAAAAAAACAAATTTAACGAGTGACAAACAATAATTAAAATCAGTAAGCAGGGTAAGAGTGCTAGCAGTGTATAATGGGTTGCCTATATTCCAATGATAAGGTGGGCGGTCCATTTAACTTGCAATATGGCTATAGTGCATAATAAATATCTATCTATATCATATATCTGTTTCATGGAGCGGAAATGGCGTAAGTAACTGTCCCTTCAGATAACATCGTATCGCATAGGTACCTTTAAAACATACTCATACCACTTCATCTTTATCTTCATCTTCAATACTATTATTAACAGCCTCAGAGTTTTTTATGGGAATTTTGTCTATAGAACACAATATAGCACATGCTCAGGCTCTATTACCAATATGAAGAATAGAATTAATGAAAATCAACGGAATCGAGGCATGATATATACGTATATAACATGTGTGTGATTCTTTTGAAATATAACTCTTCTTGTTATGCAAGTTTATATAACATGGTTGTCGCATTGTGTACCTATACCAACCTATACCCATCTTTTAGCTTTTGGAATGTAGCTATATCCGCGTTTGTATTCGATAAATAGTAGTTCATTATACAAGCGGATAGCCCTCACATTTGTGCTACAAACAGCTGAATACACAAGTCCACTGGGTTTTTGTAAAAATTAATTCTCAAATTGCAACTAACCTAAAGCAAAGACTTTTTGCAAAGACTAGTTGGGCGCCCCTCGAGACAAGCGGATAGCCCTCACATTTGTGCTACAAACAGCTGAATACACAAGTCCACTGGGTTTTTGTAAAAATTAATTCTCAAATTGCAACTAACCTAAAGCAAAGACTTTTTGCAAAGACTAGTTGGGCGCCCCTCGAGCTTTAGGTTAGTTGCAGATTGAGAATTATTTTTCACAAAAACCCAGTGGACTTGTGTATTCAGCTGTTTGTAGCACAAATGTGAGGGCTATCCGCTTGTGTTCATTATCATGTTACAAGTGGTTGGTTGCTGTATTATTATACAGGGTGTTAATAAAAAACTTTACACACTTTGGTAGGCGATAATAGAGATCAATACAAGAAAAAAATTCTAATATACCGTGGTTCAATACTCGATGGTTTTCGCGATATGGAATTTTTAAATTTTTATTTACTCCTTCAAATTTGAATGCGATGTCGCGTTATCTAAATGAACGCGATAAAAAAACAATAGATGTAATGTTGTGTCAACGGTGGGATTAATTGTTGCTATTGAACCAAGTTTATTTTCGCAATGGATACATTTACATCAGCGGAATACGCCGATGTGCATTTATGTTATGGCGAAGATCGTCTAAATTCGCGTGAAGCTAGACGAATTTACCAGCAGAGATATCCTTTGAGGCATATTCCATCTCATCCAACTTTTCAAGAAGTGCGCTAACTGTTTTGTTTATTGAAGATATCTTTAGAGTGCGCTAAATGCGTTGTTTATTTTATATGTAAAGATTTTGTAAGAACCATATCGCGAAATCCATTGAGTATTGGACCACGGTGTATTAGAATTTTTTTCTTGTATTGATCTCTATTATCGCCTACCAAAGTGTGTAAAGTTTTTTTTATTAACACCCTGTATAGCAATAATTGCAAAAAGTAAGCTTGCCGTTTTGTTGATTAGTACATTTTATTATAGAAAAAGATTGATATTAAAATTTATTGAATAGAGCAAGTTATGACTTTAAGGCCCGGTCTTTGCATCTCCTACTAAAGCTTCTATTAGCTAATAAACGATTAGTTGTTGTGGATAACATTGTTACAAGAATTGTTTCCATGACAACTAATCGTTTATTAGCTAATAGAAGCTTTAGTAGGAGATGGAAAGACCGGGCCTAAAACAAAGTAAGCTTACAAAAATTAAAAAAAGTTGTGTGGAGGAGCTGGGATTTGAACCCAGGACTTTCAGCATGCGAAGCAGACACTCTACCACTGAGTTACACCCCCTTGTAAGATTGATACATCACAAACACATATTTAAAGGACTCGAAGAATTTTAATTGTATTTAGAAACAAATTTTAATAAATAACATTTACCATTAAGAAAATAATAAATTAGTTATGAAAATATGGATAAAAGTATTTGAAATTGCCTGTTTCAGAAATAAAAATATATGTATGCTACATTGTTAAATGAAAATAAAAACAATAACAGAAAGAATTTCATTTTTCTTGTAAAATATTAAAAAAAAATTTCCCATACCGGGAATCGAACCCGAGCCTCCTGGGTGAAAGCCAGGTATCCTAGCCACTAGACCATATGGGACTTGATATACAGTATTTTTTTGTAACTATATATAAAAAATATAATATCTGTTTTTCTATAGTGTCTTTTCTTTTTACAATTAAACATGGAAATATTAATTGCTAAATAAATTAAATAATGTCACAATCAATAATTAATCTTTATTCACACTTTAATAAAAAAAATTATAGTTATCTACATTATGTCCATCTACCTGCCAATAGCTACATCATCAACGACATTTCTTTTTAAATTTGTCTTCCGACCACCAGATGACGAAAATACGGGAAAATATAGCAAAGACATGAACAATCACGAATTTAGAAACTGTGGTTCAAGGATCAAATCAAAGATTAGAAGCGATATGCGATAATTCGATTCGAAAAGTAGCGTGAAGCGTGGTTGTATCATACCAGACAGTAACTAGCACGAATCTTTCATAATATCGATGCTTTGCTATATTTAATCATTATCTCGTACTACAGGATCACATTTGAGTAGCAGCTGTGGGCAAGTACAGTACGTTTATAATGGAAGAAGGAATTTTGAGGTTAATATAGTAGTTTACAGTTATGATTACCTATTTAGCATTAATTTTTATATTATTTTAACTTATTTAATTATTTACAGGGAAAGCATGTTGCTAGGTGTAGGAAATCCTTTGCTTGATATTTCTGCAGTTGTAGACAAAGAATTTCTTGCAAAATATGATATGAAACCAAATGATGCTATTTTGGCTAGCGAAAAGCATAAATCATTATGTCCAGAAATAATAGAAAAATTCAATGCTGAATATATCGCTGGTGGAAGTGTACAAAATGCTCTTCGAGTAGCACAGTGGGTATTAGAAAAGCCTAAAGTTACTACATTTTTTGGTTGTGTTGGAGAAGATAAATATTCAAAGATTTTAGAAGACAGAGCCGCTGCCAACGGTGTTAATGTCCAATATCAGTACAGCGAAGTGGAACCGACAGGAACTTGTGCAGTTTTAATTACTGGAAAAAATAGGTCATTATGTGCTAACCTTGCTGCAGCAAATTGTTTCACAATAGATCACCTGCATAAAACTGAGAACAAGAAGCAGATTGAGAATGCCCAGTTTTACTACATCTCGGTTCGTATTATTTTTTTTAACTTACAAAAATTATTTGAAATGGTAATAAAAATAATTACTACCTATAAGCCTACGACTTACCTGAGGGCTCTAATATGACAAGGATCATAAATTGCATAAATGCTGGTTATGCACAAGGTGCACACACAATTTTGTGTAAATTTCCTAAACGAAACCAGATATATGATTTTTATTACTTTTGGCTACAAAATTGTGGGTGGGTGGGTGAGTTAGATATCCCAAACTGGAGAGGCTAATAATGTTATTTACAATTTTGCTAAAAGCCGTAGTACACGATCATAAATTAGGTAGGTACATGTATTTCTCCAAGTATTTTTACATACAATAAAACTGGTTCTAAATTGCACGGTTGTATACCTGTATTTCTAGTAACTTCTAGAGATTTTGCAAATCGCGGTATAGGACCTTGCAATTTAAAACGGGTTTTATTGCTGCAATATTGAATGTAAAAATACATGTAGAAATACATGTAATTTATGATCCTGTACTATGGCTTTAATACGGATCAGTCATGTGATGTTAGCACGTTAGCAATGTGGCTACCTTGGTGGGTAAACAACTACATGCCTATGGGTTGTCAAGGAATTGGTCCCATGGTTACCCACCGAGGCAGACCACTTGATGAACGGTCCTATGACAACCCATGAGTGTGTTGTTGTTTACCCATCGATGTACAGTCAGCGACAAATGTTTTCACCAGTATGATACCACTGAACACGTTTTTCTGAGAAATATAAGAGGTACCATAACGTCGTTCTTATTGTTTCATATAAGTATGTTGGTAACACTGTTAACAAGATGAAATGAAATATAGAAATGTGTTATATTTCTCAGCAAAGCGGGTTACAGTGGTACAAGACTGGTGAAAACATTTGTCGCTGACTGTACATCACGTGATATCCTATTGCTTTTACCTTTTACTTTTACCAATTTAGTGCATAATGTAATTTATTCTATAGCAATAGTAGTTTACGTCATAAGTCCGGGAAGTGACTTATTAAAATATAATGGTTATGAATGACGCGATGAATGAGCTGAATTCAGAATTTCTAAAGGAATACTTTAATAATAACTTCACTGACGTGTATGTCATTCAACATTTTATTTCATTACTGTAAAATCCACGACCTTCTTGATTTTCGAGTCCGAGACGGCAGACTCGAAAATCACGAAGGTCGTTCGTTGTAAAATCAATTTGTTTTATTTGAATATTTATTTTCTTTCTATAAAACGCCAACGTCAAAAATTTAAATTCTGTCAAATTAAAGATCTTCTGTTGGCGTTTCATTTTAATCGCATTTTCTGGCCTTGTACTGTAATGTACCATCTCCTGGACTTAAATTAATACTTTAAAGTAGTAGGTATACCGGGTGGTGACTTGAGCGCCGCAGCATAGGGATTTCAATGGTAAATTCTTAATGTTATTGGCTCCCCTAATTATTTTAGAGCAAAAGTGTATTTAGGTTTTTTGTAGAGAAATAAATCTGTTCATACTATTCTTTACAATTTTCCATTTTCCGGAAGCGTAGAGATAGAAGAAATTCAAAATGGTATTTTTAAAAAAATCAGTGATGCCATGGAATTATAAAGTCAAACAAACGCACTAACATTTCTGTCTCATTACATGTTTTTTTCTTTTTAAAGCAATAAAACGAGTAGGTAATAGAAAACAAGATTTTACAAAACAAACAAGAAATTACTACAAAATTCCAAAAAATCACAGTAAATGCTCAAACAAACCACCATTTACTGTTAGACAATATCTTATAATGTATTAGTCTGTGATTCGTTGTATTATTTGTAATTTGCCTATTCGGATATTTTACGCTAAACAAGGCACTTTATCATTTCTACTTTTTTTTCGTTGAATACATTTTAAAAATAATAGAATTTAATAATCGGTTATAAACTTCAAACCGTAATGACAGATGTAAATGCGAATGTTGTTTGTTTAGGTAATTCCAAGGCATCATTGATTTTTTTAAATATCTTCTATTTCTACGCTTCTCGAAAATAGAAAATTATAAATAATAGTATGACTCGGTATGAACAGATTCAGAATTTTTTTCTCTACAAAAAACCTCAACACACTTTTGCTCTAAAATAATTAGGGGATCCAATAATTGAACATTAAGAATTTACCATTGAAATCCCTATGCTGTGTTGCTCAAGTCACCACCCTGTATAATAGCGGAGAGTATGAAATAAAAGTTATTAAATAACTATAGGTCTGTTCATTTGTGCTCCACCAAATGGCACCTAACTGAATCGAATTGACCTCTTGTGTGCACTGCCTGCACCTCTTCACTCTTTGTTTTTATTTTTAACAATTTGTATAATGTACAAAGTTACCTTATTCTGCATTCTACTTGTAATTCAGGTAGTTACATAATGGAACAAAGTACATTATTTATTGGTGACATTATATAACAGGTTTATGTAGGTACATCGGTGGTAGATCACATAACTTAACTAGGTATAATAAGTATTTATTCTGCTTAACTAAGCAGAGAAATAGAAGCACTCTTATTTAGTTTTAATAATTTGGACCATCCATTATACATATTACAATACAATGAAAATTGAAATATAGAAAAATTATTTAACACTTATTTTGTAACGAATTTATTATGCTTCCATAATTTTGTTCTAAACTATCACCTTGAATCTATTTTTATAATATCAAGAGATCCAAAAAACTGCAGGCAAACAGCAGACTGTGTAATGAACATTACACATTTAGGCTTGCTTCTGCACTGTTTTCAGAGTCTAACCATTCTACCATATACTGCTCTTTGACTGGAAAGAGCATATCTTTATGCTACATTGCACAACCGATGATTGAAAGAGCTTGTCAGAAACGACAACATGTTGTTTTATGAAGTCACCAATTTCTGCGCTCCAAATTTCGACGCGCATGCGCAGAAAATGCTAGTTCCTACTATATAATGCGTTCAGAAAACTCCCGTGACCAGACATTTAATGTGTTACATCGAAAATTCAGTTGGTTAACAAAAAAAATCTCTATTAAATCGCTATTATATTTTCAACAATTTAGTGATTTTTATAGTAGCCACTAAATTTTCCATTTGACACATCAAACGTCACGGTAGTTTTCTGCATTGATTATATATGTCTGTCCTTGTCAATCTTCTTTGAGCTGATTTCAAAGCAGTGTATGTTCAATAGTCTGACCCCACTGCAGAAACAAACCTATAGAAAGTATAGTCGTGGACATTCGAAACCTGAAATATCCGCTTAACGATAGGCAGGTAGAAAATTAGGAAAATTATTGAACAATAGGTGTTAGCAGCGTAAACCCTGCAACAGCAACAAACGTGATGGGCCGTATTGTTCAATAAGTACCTAACACCCTTGGCTAACACCTACCTAGCGTTAAGCAGATATTTGAAGTTTCGAATGTCCACGACTACACTCCAATCATATTTGCTCACGTGATATTCCTTGGGCGAGGCAGTGCAAACAATCTTAATATCTAACCGTATCACGTGACCCTTGTTGAGACACAACAGGTCCATCAGTACTTTTTCTGGTGCTTACGAGATATGATTGTGACGTTTGTTTACCCTCCAGGACGGTCATGTGACCAAATGTCTGGAATGCCCAGTTAGTATTAGATTTAGGATCATTTTTTCAAAGAAAATTACGAAGTAATTGAGAAAAGTTTTAAAATACAGTAAAACCTATACCATGCCTTAACAAAACTCATTTTTGAGAACGCCGCAATTCTATTGGCCCATGCTAAAACGCGATACCCGTACGCCTCAATTGCAAACTCAGCACCACAATTAACAAAATTTGTTGATATGCGGGTAATAATAATTGGTATTACTGATTGCCAGTTGGTAACTTTATAATAAGATCACAGGCTACCTAGGTACGATACGAAAATGTCCAGGCTCTCGTACTAGAGTCCAGACAAGACGAGAAAGTACCCTACGAGACGAATCTCTCTTTATTTCTCTTCTCGCCGCAGCACTATTTAAGCGCGCCTACTTCATAATTCACTAGTGAATAATAATAATTTACCGCAGTATACTATTGATCGCAATATCCTTGCCAAACGCAAATATTTGAGTATTCACACCAAAAACATGTTGTAAAACCAATACATGATTGAACTATTATTTTTTAGTACTATGGAAGGTTTACATCTAAATTGAAGTAGTTTAAACTCAGACAAGTAATATTGATGAATGTAACAATTCGAATCAATTGAAAACTATATGCTGTGATTAATACTTAAATTAAAAGAAATGAATCGGTATTTTTAAAACAGTTGCTAACGTAACACTATGGGAGAGATGAATATTAACTAAAAATTGTATGGTGAATTACCAATGTTAATAAATTCAATATTTTTAATTCTATATTTTTCGCACGACTGTGGTTTTCCGTGTATTATCATATGTAATACAGCGAGTGCTCTTGAGTTTTGACAATAGTACCTATTTGTCATTCTGAATACGCGGTGCTGCTGTGACGAAAATAATTACGAGCGGTATGCGAGTAATTATTTTTCAAAAACAGCAGCAACGAGTAATGAATGCATGACAAATATTGAAGAAAAACTCAGAGTAATAGTTGTATTCTGATGACAATTCAATCAAACAAGAATTTTTAAAATAATAATATTTTTTTGACGTTTGTTTGACGTTTATCTGACACCAATAATGTCGCTGAAAGACTCTACTGGTTTTCACTTGTAATAAAAATATTGTCAGTAAAATAGCCTTCCGATTGGTTCAATTTTTAAAAAAGGACGCTTTTGATTGAGTAAGCTTTACAAACCACAGATTGGTTGTCTTGGAAATAAAACATACCGATATGGTTATAGTGTATAACCTAAAGCTGGATTCAGAGTAGCCGTACCGTATTGGACGCACCGTACCGTACCGTATCAGTAACCGCATAGACCATTTCAACATTCATAGTTAAGTTGACGTAATACTTTACGCATGCGTACAGCAGATCTGTCAAGTTCAGATATCGGCTGACGTTTTATAACCTAACCTCCTTGTTTTAAGTAGTAATATTTATTTCATAGATTTAAAGTTTTAAAAACCATCCAATATGAATGAAGATGACGTAATTGTTGCTGCTGGAGTTCTTTTGTGCTACTTAGCAGCCAAAAAACTTGATAAAATAGTACGCCACACGCGTTAAAACCCTCGATTTTACACGAGGTTGTACGATTGCCGTACCGTAAGACGAAGAAATGAAAATTGGTCAATTGCAACGGTACGGTACGGATACTACGTTACGGTACGAACAACTATGAACTACAACATAAGAATCTACGTGTTCAAACGTTACGGTACGGTGCGTTCAATACGGTACGGCGACTCTGAATCCAGCTTAACTCGTGCAGTAAGTAAAACAATGCAAAGTGACAGTTCTAAGATGAAATTAAAATGTTAGAGTTTCATAACTAAAGTTGAAAAAATCCTTAAGTAACTACCTATCTACTTTATTTTTATATTTTTATTTTATGCAACCTAGCAATAGTATTGATATAAATCTCCAAATTATCAGAATTTTCATGTCCAGCTTCGAATAATTTGTACAACTGTAGCGTCAATGATAGCAGTATTACAAAATGTTATCACTGGAATTACGAAAAATTACGATGACGAAGTTTATAACGTTTTTACATTATATACCTACCTAGCAATAACAAATTATATTGCACAATTGAACATATCTTATACAGGATGTCCCGCGACTGTATGATTTGAGGGTGTATTAGGAAATCATGTTAAGCCGTCGTGTTAAGGCTCATGAATTTATATGTCCTAAACTAAACCTTCGTAAGTTTAGCAAATCAACCGGGGGCATTCTTGTCTTATTAATATGCTCATCTCTGGTGCCTACCGCGATTTTCGTGCATACCTTTATTCTTTGCGTGTCCCCAGAGATAGTATAGTCAAGAGGGTTAAGATTGGATGACCTTGATGGTCAAGCAATTGCACTCCTTTCAATCTACCAGTTGTGAACATAATCTATTGATTACTGCATTTCTTATTAGAAATGCAGTAAAATGTCCGTAACTTCACTACAATATTGCGTTTAGAACATATGGACCAGGTTTCATTTTCTACGTATATTTTAAAAACCCGTAGAATTTAAAATGCTAAACTAAAACTTAGAATAACATATTACCCTATCACTTCATCTGCTTTTACAATTATCTTTTGACCTAACCTTGTGTGACCTGCTCACATTTTTTTTTATGCTGGTTCTAAACATTCTGCTTTTTTATATGCAGGATTACTATCAGTTCTGAGAACTTGAAATATTTATGCAATGGAATTGTTTTACAAGTAAAATTACCAACAATCGTTATTTTTGTATCGATTTATATTTTTAAAACAAACCGTCAGTTTTTTACAAGCGCGTCCCAAGTCAGAAAATTCATTTAAACTTCAAACGCACTAAAACATTCGGCACACGTGTTGACGTGTATTGTAATATAAACGGCAATTTACTATTTTTTGCACATTTATTAAGTTATTTTGACTTGAAATAATTGCCGTGAAAAAACGTTTCCAAAGCCGTGAAAGAACGTTTATCAAAACACGTTTTTTCATGATTGTAACGTTACATAACCAAAAGTAGTTCTGTTAAAATTTTCACGCTTCGAGGTTTGATAATTATGTGAAAAAAGTATTGGATCTGCGCTAATAAGGAAGCAACGGAGCTCACATGTTTGAATATGGATGTGGATAGGAAAAATCAAAAATGTTATTTCCCTATGTTTGGATGCAAATCTTGGCACCCGGTATACAGATTGAACGGTCGTCGTCAAGGAGGCGCTTGTATTAGGATGGTGCAAAAATGTTAACGTATTCATGGTATCCGCTTATTATACCGATAGCTCGTTTGAACTCACCAGAGATAACTTAACCTCTTTATTAATAATTAAATATATACGCTGACAGTCAGGTGTTTTGTGGAACTCACCTAACAATCTGTCACAGTCATTGTTTTGATTTTGTTAGATTTTTTGAAGTGAAATTTACCAAATATTTATTTTACAATTGGGAATAAATATTATCGATGGTGGCGCTACGGTTAACAATTTGTGACGTCAGAAAGGGGATAAGATTTTGACATCGCATTGACATCATTGACATTTCCCTTGCCTTATTCGCCGCTTAACGTTCTCGATCCTGTTTACAACAAGCGAACGTCCCGCTTCTGACGTCACACACGGTTAGTTACTATTCTAGCTACCAGAGGGCATATCGTTAATATTTATTCAAGGCCAACTGTATATATGCGACTTCGTCTTCGCATATATACAGTTGGCCTTGATTTATTCCCTATAACAATAATAATTAAGCTTTTAAGCCCGTATGACACGGTGTTAAATTTGAAACAAAATTTGCGTGTAAATTGACACGTAAATTTGATGTCAAATTTAACGTCGTGTCATAGGTACACAAAATAATTTTGTAAATTTTCATGCAAATTTTTATGAAATTATTTTAAACATCCCTGGTAAACTGCCTTGCCTACCATCTTTTCCCTATCGTAAGAGTCTTTCAAGACTAGGTACGTAAAAGTGTCTAATTTTCGTTAAGGTAAGTCCTATACTGCGTCTCACGGTCAGTTTAGAGTGTGGGGTCTTATGGCGCGCCGTGTTGCAAAACTTCGTCTTAAAATTGCGTTGAAATACCAACCTCCTGTCAATCATTATGTAATCCGCCTTTTGTTGTACACACCCTAATCGGCGATAACTACCTACTTTTAAGAGTTACCTGGACATCCTTTACCATTTACTTCATTTAAGCATTATAGCCTGCCGTTAAGGCACGTAGAGCTGGCAACGTAGTACAGACAAGTCCCATAAGGTTTGCATTGCCCTATCTCTTTCACACTCTAAACTGACCGTGAGACGCAGTATAGATCAAACAGCACAGTAGCTGAAATGGGATGTTCAAAATAATGTCATAAAAATTTGCATGCAAATTTACAAAATTATTTTGTGTATGACACGGCGCGGCGTTAAATTTGACATCAAATTTATGTGTCAATTTACACGCAAATTTTGTTTCAAATTTAACACCGTGTCATACGGGCTTTAGAAAAAATAGTATAATAATAAAGTATGATCAAAAATGATTTTCATTTAGTATGGCAATGAAAGAACTTCTTACGTCAAAATAATTGCTGACAACTGTCGGATTTGCATGTCAGTCAATCTTAGTGGCATCAATTTGTTCTGTCATAGCCCTACTGGTTATTTTTTGATAATACTACAATATCACTCTGAGTAGAATGTTCTTTTTGTCTTTCGCTCAATTTCGCCAAAGGTATTTAAGCTCAAGACAAAAAGAACTTTTTCCACTCGTAGTAATAACAATATAATATGATGTTATTGCAGTAATTTAACAGTTAACAACTTACACAACTCTTTGAAAAATATTAAATTTTATTATATTTTTAATAAATTAGAAAACGTAGGTACAGTCATCGACAAATGTTTTCACCAGTATGATACCACTAAACACGTTTTTCTGAGAAATATAAGAGGTACCATAACGTCGTTCTTATTGTTTTAAATAGGTATGTTGGTAACACTGTTAACAAGATGAAATGAAATATAGAAATGTGTTATATTTCTCAGTAAAGCGGGTTACAGTGGTACAAGACTGGTGAAAACATTTGTCGCTAACTGTACAAGCTTTTTATTTATTTTTTCAACTTCCTTAAACATTTTTAATAACCTACTATTAAAAATACAAATATTATAAATTAAATGATTAAACTAATTTAACATAATACTATTTTATCATTGAATACTGTAATACAATAGTAACCACGTAGTAACCAATGGGATATTTTGAAAACCTCCTACAAACAAATTAATTATATTTAACTATGTTTCAATGAGGAAATTTTGTAACTTACCTATTATGAAGAATGTTAGCTAAATTGTGTCATTTTCTTTTAATTTTCAGGGTTTCTTCTTAACCGTAAGTCCTCCCTCTGTTCAAGAGATTGCTAAATATGCTTTAGCTCATAACCGTCCTTTTATTATGAACTTAAGTGCTCCCTTCATTTCACAATTCTACAAAGATCCACTAATGGAAGCGATGCCATATGTTGACATCTTGCTAGGAAATGACACTGTAAGTTTAAAATAATCGTATGGACACTTTTATTCGTGAACATAGGGAAACCCAGGTAAGTTTTTACAAACACGTTTATATGCTATTGCTGTTAAAATAAATGATTTCAAACTGTATTATTTTATTAGATCGCCTAAGTTTAGGCAACTCCAAGAAGTAGTAACCTTTATTATTGTTTAAAAAACCTTAAAATAAATAATTTATTAATTACGGTCAAGGGTGCTCTATAATTTGGGAAACTACAAGTACTAGGTACAACTAGTTGTATCCATTAACTTACTAGTGGTAATGATTTCAGCCTTGTAGTCAGAAAATAGCAAGGTCGATTCCCGGCTCGGATAAACCTTTAATTCTTTTTAATTTTATTAAATTTATTTTTTATTTTGCTGATAGAATAATACCTAATTATTTTTGCAATCAAATGAATAAAAAAGTATTATTATAATGAATATTTATAAATACAGAAAATGAATTAAAAAAAAAAGTTCATCCGCGCCGCGAATCGAGCCTGCGAGTTTCTGACTACGAGGCTGAATCATTACCAGTAAGTCCATGGTGATTGGTGACAACTCTTTTTAGTACCTGTAGTTTGTTGAACTATAGAGCACCCTTAACTGTTATTAATAAATTATTTAATTTAACACCTTTTAAACAATAACAAAAGTTAATACTTCCTACAGTTGTCTAAATTTAGTCCATTTAACAAAATAACATAGTTAGAAATCATTATTTTGGCAGCAATAGCAAATAAACGTATTTGTAAAAAAATGCATGCGTTTCTCTGTGTTCATGAATAAAAATGTCCATACGGTATATCTACTAAAAACCATAGAAATTGTAGAAGGTTCAATTTTAATTATGGACTGGTTGATACAATTATGTGGTATGTACTTAACCATTGACGTTAAACTGTTTCAGGAAGCAGAGACCTTTGCGAAAGAGCAAAACTTTGGAACAGATGATTTAAAAGAAATTGCTCTAAAAATATGTAATTTGCCTAAACAAAATGAGGCAAGACCAAGAGTCTGTGTAATAACCACAGGGCATAATCCAGTTATTTTGGCACATAAGGGTAAAATAATTGAATTTCCTGTAACATGTATACCAGAAGAGAAACTAGTGGACACCAATGGTGCTGGTGATGCCTTTGCAGGTGGATTTTTAGCTCAATTGGTGCTTGGACAATCTTACGATGTTTGTGTAAAATGTGGTATATGGACTGCAACCGAGATTGTTCAAAGATCTGGATGTACCTTTGAAGGAAAAGTTTCTTTTAAACCATGACAGCAACATTGCATATTAGCAAAATTAAATTTTTTAACAGTGTAAAGGTCAATTATAATTCATGTATATAATTGTTGGTTCCTTGCAAAATAATTGAATATTTTACATGCTATCATAATTCTAATTCGGCTTGTCGATCAGATTGTACAAAGATTACATAGTACTTACGTTTTTTATACTGTTAAATTAAATGAAATGAAAAAGAAAGAGAAAAAACAAGAAAGAAAAATTATCTTTACGTTTCATTTAAAATATACTTACCTCAGGTTGTTCTTGTAAATTATTTGCTGCCTCTCCTATACTATACTATACCTTTTAACCTATAAAAATGCTGCACAACAGTTTAATAATTTCTAGACTAAACAAAGAAATTTAACTTCTCAAGCTGAACTTTGATTTAATACTCTTTGACATATCTAATGGATTTATTCAGTCTTTACTTCAAATATTTGGATAATGAACATTGTATAAGTCATTAATTAAAATCTTAGTTGTTGGTCGATCGATGACCGGGAATGGTCCTCGGTAGGGTTGTTGCAAGGGTCTTCGTACCGTATCATCTAGTAGAAAGACATGGCTACATGTAAGAAGAGTTGGATGAATAAATGTGTTGGTTGTGCTTCTGTTTCGGTGGTGTTGGGCGGAGGTGTCTCATCTGTTGTTGTCGTAGGATGTCTACGAACGTTGTTGGGTCGCGCATGGTGTCATTGGTGATGAAGAATTCACCTGACAACCTCAGGCGTGTGCCATATATAGCTCAGTGGGCGCAGTCGTACTGTTACTGTTGGTAACACATCTACCCACTTTTCAGATTCATGGCACATTATAGCTGCTTTTTAGGCTTCTGTGCCAGCGTTCAATGTTCAATCATGCCTTTTGCTTGGGCCTGATAGCCTGTAGTCCTTGTTTGCTTGGTACCGAGGAGATTAATAAGGTCTCTTAGCAGTGTGGACTCGAATTGCCGGCCTTGGTCGGTAGTAATGGTTCGTGGTGAACCGTAATGGACTACTCAGGTAGTACTGTAAAAAGCATTAGCTACTACTTTGGTTGTTATTTCTGGCATAGGTGTTGTTTCGGGCCACCTAGTGAATTGGAGGCAGGTTGATTGCGTTTAATCTTAAACGTTGCCGTGGAGAAGCCTTGGATGGTTTTTGATGAAAGGCGAAAACTAAGGGCTTGTGGTCTGTTCGGATGAGAGGTGTGCCTTCAACCGTGTATTGAAAATATTTCACCGTCAAATACATAGGTAGCAGTTCTCCGTCATATACACTGTAATTCTGTTGGGCGTTATTTAATTTATGGGAAAAGAATCCTAACGGTTGCCACTGGTTGTTTTGTAGTTCCAACACTCCTACTGCGTAATCTGAAGCATCGGCTGTTATGTATAATGGTACCTCCTGCGGAGTGCGCCAAGAGTGCTGCCTTGGCTAAAGCTTGCATGCTTCGAAAGCTTCGGATGCCTCGGTGTTAAGGATGGCTTGGGTTTCTGCCGCGTTTTTATGAAACGGCGGTAGAGGTTTAGCATACCGAGGAAACGGCGGAGCTCTACGACTGTTTGGGGTTTCGTAGGCTGGTGATTGCCTGCATTTTGCTAGGAAGAGGACTGAATCTTGTGCTGTGATCAAATAGCCTAGCCTAGCCTTTCCTGGCCAGCGAAGATGTATTTCGCTGAGTTAACTGCTATGCCGAATGTTTGTAGCCTTTGGAAATTTTTTTAAAGGTGATCCAGGTGCTCTGCCTCATTGGTGGATGCTACAAGGATATGATCGATGTAGCAATAGGTGAAGTCTTCCGAGCCTTGTAGTACAATGTTCATGAATCTCTGAAATGTCTAAGCCGCATTCCTCAGACCGAATGTCATGTATGGGAACTCTAACAATCCAAAGGGTGTGATGACGGCAGGCTTTTCTATGTCTTCCTTGGCGATAGGTATCTGGTGATAAGTTTGAATTAAATCAAGTTTAGAAAATATAGTCTTACCCTTGAGTTTGTAGGTGAAGTCTTGAATGTGGGCTATTGGATACTGGTCTGGTATGGTGATGGCGTCGAGCGCCGGTAGTCATCGCAGGGTCTCCACTCGCCGGATTTCTTCATTACGAGGTGTAATGGAGTGGCCCAAGGGCTCCTAGATGGCCTGCATATGCCTTGTTCGACCATGTACTCGAGTTCCAGCGTGGCTGCTCATGATTTGTCGGGGGTTAGTCTTCGAACCCGGTCTGCTACTGGTGGTCCCTGGGTGATGATGTGGTGGACAATGGAATGCTTTGGGCTGGTTATCTGCGAATTGGGGCAATAGCTTGTGATAAGTTGATGATTTAACCACGGTGGTTAAACTAGCGATTTCATTTTCTGCCACACCAGTCGTTGCTGTTAAATGGGCCGTGGTGTCAATTAATTTCCGGTGTTGAAGGTCTACCAGCAAACCATGATGTCTTAGGAAATCTGCTCCCACGATATCACGGGTAGTATCAGCTACATAAAATTTCCACTTGAATGGTCTTCGTAACCCGAGATTCAGATAAAGCAGCTTTTCTTTAAAAGTGTTGATTGTGGGGCCGTTTGCGGCATACAACTTAAACTCGTCGGGCTGTACTTGTTTATTTGCCTTTCGGAGTGGTATGACCAGTGGCGTAGCCAGAAAAAAAACGAGATGGGGCACACTGGGCACACGCTTTTAATGTAAAAAATATATCCCTTATATACCTACAAGTAATACATGTTATATAATACCACCATAAAACTAGAACTACCTATTACAAAAACAGTCTTGTATTGTGGGTTCTTAACCCAGATATGCCTGAAGATATTTTTAATTAATTTTTAATTTTTTTTTTCTATCAGTTTACTAATTGTGCATGTAAAGCCTAGAAAAAAATAAAAAAAATTTTTTGATAACACAAATATGAAAAACCAGGTGTCCTTTTAGAAGGTCAGTAGGCATATACCCTTATTTTATATAATAGTAGTTGAAATCAATTTCGTGTTACGTTATTGTATGTCTAGCAACAACTATTGTTAGTTGTTCGATAATCATATGCACCCCTCTTTTCCTTTCTGAAAATTTTCTTTACGGGCAATGGACATTTTGCTCTTCGATTTTCTCGTATGGTGCCTGTAGCTTTGATATTTCTGCTGCTTAGTTCTTCAAGTAGATGAACTGTCGTGAAGAAATTATCAAAGTATAGATGATAACGAGCGTCTGCTTTCAACATCAAAGTATCGGCATATGTCAAAATAACAGATGGTCCAAGTCCAAAGGAAGAATATTGTGCCATTACAGATTTTGCCCCCTGGTATGGCTCGAAAAAATTTACGTAGCCATAGCTAGTAGCACCAACCCATAATTTGTAACCGTACCGTACAGGTTTGCCCTTTATAAATTGTTTACCTGGGTGTCTTCCGAAATATGGAACCATAGCCTCATCAATACTATGATGCTCTACATGTGGAGCGTTTTCCATACAACGTTGATTTATTTTATCAAAGAGAGGTCTAACTTTAGCAAATCTATCTGACTTGTCCAGAAGGTTATTGTCACAACAATGAAGGTTGGTCATAATGTGCTCAAATCTATCACGACTAAGGGATTCTGCGACCAGTTTATTATATGTATCATCAGATCTCTCCCAATACATACGTCGTCTGCTAACTGACGAGTATCCACTTAGCAGTAAGATTGCAAAAACCATTTCATTTCGTCATTTCTTATATCGGCTTTCCTATTTCTCCTCAAAGCATACAAGTTGGTGTTAGTAACAAATAGATCAATTATTTCTATATCGAAAAATAATGAAAACAGCTCTAATGGTGTATTGTTGTTCGAAACATTATTCATATTAGACCACGAATCATTTTCCGGTTGTAACTGATCATTTGTCCATTTATAATTCTTTAATTTATTATTTTGCAAAAGCCTTTTCCTTTTTGGATGTAGTGCCAGAGGTATGTTATCATCATCATCCCATTCACTTTCGGATTCACTACTTACGTTCGGAATGATTTCTATAGCATCGTAATCTACTAGCTCTGCTTCTGCTAATAACTGCGAAGCTGGCAAGTTGTTAACAGAGACTTCGTCCTCATTTCCCGAATCTTCGTCAGTAAGGTCTTCATTCGCATTTGTAGGTGGCACAATTGCTATATTAATTTCTTCCGTATTTTGAAGATCAACACTGTCATCTTCAATATAAGACAGTAACTCTGCAAGAGTAAGGCCCCTGGAAAAATAACGTTACATAATAAAAGGACAAGCTATATGCCTACTGTCCTTTTAAAAGGACATGCATCTTTAGAGGGGCCCAAATATAACAATTTCAAAAAATGTGCGGCTATGTAAGTAAAATGTAATTATATAAAGCATTTTCAATATAAAATAATAAAAAGCATCCTTAAATTTAAGCACAATTAAAATTAACTCACGCTGCTAACCGTAAATCCACAGGATAAGACATTTTTTAATTCCATACAAAATGTTATAATTCCACAAACGCAAACTCAACTTAAAATCAGCCGGCTCTTGATGTTTTCTGTTGCAACAGGTATTTCAAGAAGCAATACTGGTATTACCATCTCTGGTTCACTAATAGAACTACTTTGGCAAACAACTATATAGAACTCTGTAATGTGTCCTTATAGAAGGACAGTAGGCATATCTGGGTTAAATACTAGATTGTTAGTTTTAATATGTTTATTCAGGAACCAGTACAAACGACAACCTCGGGCGTGGCCCGTCAACCTCTTTCTCCCTCTCCCCCAGTGCTGGTAACTTACAGAACATCCCCCTTTTTGAAGCTAAAGAAATAACTATGTTACATAGAAAGACAACCAAGCGGGAGCTTTACGGTCACGCTTGGATGTTGCAGATTCGTTAATAACTACAGGTGCACTATCGCTCTCGACACAGCCCGACCTTACAATAGTGTCACTTTCACTGGTATCACTCAACTGTTCCTCTATCACTTGATTGTCCTTAGGATTAACACTATTACAACCATTATTAGACAGTGTGGGAGTAAAGATTGGTATAGACGGTTTATAATACGGTGCGGGAACTAAATGCCAACGATTGCGTCTGTAGACCCCTTTATTGGTCTCAATTAAATAAGATCTAGGTTCGCTACCCAACTGTAGGTATCACTTTTCCGTAACATCTCCACTGTGTTGCCCACACAAAGTCGGATACAGATATTTCCGGTAAACTTACTACTCTATGTCTCTTATCATATCTTTCCGCCAACTTTTGCTTAGACTCTTCCTCGCGCTCCCTTTTCACAAAATTTTAGGTATTGACTACTTCTTTCAGTTTAGAAGGCAGTAAAGGCAATGACGACCGTAACTTACGATTCATTAATAACTCGGAAGGAGTAAAGCCACTCTCTAGTGGAGTTGTACGGTAGGATAAAAGACCTAGATGTATATCATCATTCTTTTTGATGAGCATTTTTGCAATTTTGACAGCCGCCTCTACACAGCCGTTACTTTGGCTGAAATAGCGACTACTCTTTGTTAAATAAAACGTCTGTTCTCTTTGAATATACTGCATGGACTACTTTTATTTAATATAGTTACAACCGGTTGCGACACCACTTCCCTTATGAAATGATGTTTCACGTCAATGTGCTTAGACCTTTTATGATAGGAGTAATTTGCAGACAAATTCAATGCACTCTGATTGTCATTGTACAGCGTTATAGATAGCATATCTCCAGTTAATTCATGTAATAAATTTTTAAGATAAATTGCTTCTTTAGCTGCCTCTGATATTGCCATATATTCCGCTTCTGTACTTGACAGTGCTACCGTTTTTTGTTTCTTACTTTCCCATGAAATCACGGACCCACAAAATTTAAATGCAAAGCCGGTATACGACCTTCTGTCTATTGGATTGTTGCCCCAATCAGCATCAACAAAACCTACTAGTTCCGTGTTTTCATTTGAAAATTTCAAACAATATGACTTGGTGCCTTTTAAATATCTTAAAATACGTTTAGCATATTTCCAATGTACTTCATTATGTGATTTGTTAAATTGGCTCAAATAACTGACACTAAGGCCTAGTAAGTACAGCGAAAAACATCAAGCTGCCAATCAATTTCTGATAAGGCACTTCTCTCATATTATAATCATTTAACAACTTATCTACATATTTCTCTCGACTTAAAGTCAGAACACCTTTATTCTTATCAAAATTTACTTCCATGCCAAGACATTCTTTGATTTTACCCAAGTCTTTAATTTTAAATCTGACACCTAATTCCTTTTTTAAAAAACAAGTTTCCTTATCATTATTAGAAAAAATAAAAAAATCATCAACATACAAGGTCACTATTGTATACAGATTATTTATTTGTTTAATGAAAACACAAGGTTCATTCTTAGATCTTTTATAACCTAACTCTGATAAAACATTATTGACTCTATCATTCCATGCTCTGGATGATTGCTTAAGACCATATATGGCTTTATTTAATTTCAAAACTTTGTTTTTATCAGAATCTCTAAAACCTTCAGGTGTTTTCATAAAAACTTCTTCTTTCAAGAAACCATTTAAAAATGCAGTCTTAACATCTAAATGTGAAATATCCAAATCTAATTTTACTGACCAAGCAAATAATAATCTTAATGTTGAATACCTAACTACCGGAGAAAAAGTTTCTTCGTAATCTATTCCTTGCTTTTGAGTGAATCCTTTAGCCACTAAACGAGCACGAAACTTTACATGATTTTCACAATTCACCTTTCTTTTAAAAACCCACTTGCAGTCCACCACTGTAGCATTTGCAGGTAAATCAACGAGTTCCCAAGCACCATTTTCTTCAAAGGATTCCAATTCTTCCTCAATGGCATGCCGCCATGCTGTTCCATCAGGACTTGACAGGGCTTCCGAGATACTAACTGGATCACTCTCTAAATTCACTATTTCGCTGCTAATGTAGTACACAAAATTCTTATCAATTTTTGGTTTCGGTTGTCTTTCGGATCTTCTGAGCTCTTGAGGCTCTTCAACACTTGTATCTGGACTATAATCTTCATCATCAAGCATTTCCTCTTCAGAATTCCTTTCTTTTGACGAGTCAGTCGAAGAAACTAATTCCGTTTCTTCCCCCACTGAATCTAAAATTTCTTCCCCCACTGAATCTAAAATTTCTAGTTGACTGGTAGTTGCTACGTCTAAAACATTAGGTCTTTTACAAGGTTTTTCATTTATAATTACATCTCTACTTGTCACTACATTTCTTTTAATGGGATCATAAAGTCGATAGCCTTTTACGTTTTCACTAAAACCTACCAAAAATAATTTTTGAGATTTCTTGTCAAATTTACGTCGTTTTTCTTCTGGTATATGTGTCATAACCTCGCTACCAAAAATACGTACATTTCCGACATCTGGCTTATTCTTCGTCCACATTTCGTACGGCGTTTTCTTACCAAGGGCTGTCACTACCGATCTGTTGCGTAGGTACACTGCAGTGTTTACTGCTTCTGCCCAAAACATATTCTCGAATTCTGCGTCAAAAAGCAAACATCTCGCTTTTTCTATTATCGTGCGGTTCATGCGCTCAGACATCCCATTCTGTTCGGGGGTAAAAGGATTTGTTTTTTGATGCACTATTCCATTTTTAGTAAGAAAATGTTCAAATTCGTTACTACAAAATTCTCCGCCATTGTCGGTTCGAAATTTTTTTATCTTAGAGTCATTCTGTTTTTCCACAAACATTTTGAATTCTTTGAATTTATCAAAAGTTTCATTTTTACTTTTCAAAAAATAAACAAAGGTCATTCTGCTATAATCATCCTCTAACACTAAAAAATACCTTGAACCTCCCAACGACATGACCTCCATGGGTCCACATAAATCGGCATGGATAACTTCCAACAGTGTAGTGGCTCGGTTCCCTTTATGCTTAAAGGGCAACCTTGTTTGCTTCCCTTCACAGCATATTTCACATACTACATCTCTGTTCCAATTTCCTCGATATTCTAGGCCATTTACAACTCCATCTTTCATTAAATTCAAATCTTTGTAATTGAGATGACCAAATCTTCTATGCCAAACTTCACTTGAAACTGCTAACGCTGTCAATAAATTATTCTGTGGCTTCTCAAAATTCAATTTGTAAACATTGTCCAACAAATCAGCTGTTGCAATTAATACGCCTTTTTTATTATAAATTTCACAACCTTTCCTGTTAAAAATAACGTTGTTTCCATTTTTAATTAATTGGCTTACCGATAACAGGTTTGTTGTTAACTGCGGCACGTACAAAACATTACCTACAACAATATCAGACTTTTTGTTGTTAACGATTGTAGAAATTTCTACATCACCTGCACAATCCACTGCAACTCTGTCTTTGTTGGCCACCATAATTTCTTTGAACGTTTGCTCTTCTCTGACATTTTTTAACCAACCCTTTTTAGCTGTTAAATGAACACTACAACCGGAATCAACGTACCATTCTGCATTGCTGAATTCGCCATTCAAAAATACTGCACTGAATGCGTTCGTTGAACTACTGCTGGTTTTCTGCGTGTCATCTTCCTGCGCATATTTATTTGGGCACTGACTCATAAAATGTCCTTTTTTCTTACATCGAAAACATGTAATTTCACTTCTGTCCTTTTTCGTGTTTTTATTTGTGTAACTTGTACCACCATCTTTCTTCGCGTTGTTCCTATTGTAATTGGCTTTACCGATAAAAGCACTTCCTGATTTACTTGACGCGTCATCTGGTGCCATGTCTAGTAACTTTGTCTTTATTGCGTCGGTACTAATAGCAATTCCAGAATGTTCTATGGCCATAATCATCGGTGCGAACCTTTCTGGTAGTCCCGCCAAAAGTAGAGATCCAACCCATTTTCCATCTATCGCGAAACCGGTTCAGTTTAATTTCTGGGATGTTTCAACCACGCGGTTGATGTATTCCTCCATTGAATCGCAATTTTCAAGACGTAAAGAAATCAATGTACGCAGCAGTCCGATTTTACGACTAAAACCACTGTCCTCGTACGTTTTCTTCAGGGTGTCCCATACCTACTCCTTTGGCTGTACTTTCTCCTTTAATATGAACAAATATCGCTGGATCCAACGTTAAAATTAACTTCGCCTTGGCTTTACTTATTAACACTGTGTCCGTTTCTGAACCGTTTATGCAGTTTGTTAAACCTTCTAACACAAACACGTTTTCTACAGCAAAAGACCAATCTGCGTAATTTTCACGACCTAGTAAGCGCGGTACACTGTTTAAGTAATTCACGGCCATAATGCTTATTCAATTCCTTAACACTGATGAGGTTTTAGTTTGAAACAAAGTAAACTGGGTTAATACAAAAAAAGGTTTAATAAACTTTATACACTTCTTATTAGAACAATTAGTAACATAAACTTAATCGCATTCGCTTTTCATGGTTATACGCATGTCCAAATAATTGGACTTATTGTATACTAAGTTTATTTATACTAACACCCCCCCTTAAACTTAAATTACATGTTAATTTACCCCGATACAATTATTTGTAAAGTTAATCTTCGGTCCAGGAACTGCTTTTGTGAAAGCATCTGCCACCATGTATTCAGTTCCTGTATGAATGATACTGACGTTTCCATTTTCGATTGTTTCCTTTATAAAGTGGTGCCGAACGTCAATATGTTTGGTTCTTGCATGATGATTTCCATTTTGTGACAAATCGATTGCACCTTTGTTGTCACAATATATTGTCGTGGGTGTTGTTACAAGCCTTGGATATAATTCGCTGGCTAAGCTTCTTAATAACAAATACTCTTGTGTTGCTGCCGACAGAGCCATGTATTCGGCTTCGGTTGAGGATAGTGCAACTGTCGATTGTTTTTTGCTGCACCACGATAAAGCACCGCCTTGGAAGGTAAACACATATCCTGTCATGGAATGTCTCCCATGTTCTTCATTTCCCCAGTCCGAATCACTGTAGCCTTCAATCTCTGTTTCTGCTTCCCGTTTAAACTGTAGGCACTGCTTACTTGTACCTTGCAAATACCTAAATATCCTCTTCACTGCAGACCAATGAACTCGTCCTGGGTTGTGGCAGAAGCGGTTGCATACCCCAGTTGCATATGATATGTCAGGCCTAGATGTTTGGCATAGGAAAAGTAGACTTCCTACAGCTTCCTTATAAGGGACACCCTTCATTTCATTTACCTCTTCTGGATTTGTAGGTTCAGAGTCTTTTCCTAAACGTGTATTTCGATCAAATGGGGTTTTTACTGGCTTACAGTCGGACATGTTAAATGTTTTTAATGTACGCTTCCTGATTGATTCGTAATATACCTGCCTTGTAATCTCGTTGTATTTTCATACCTAAAACAGTATCGACACACTTTAGATCTTTTATTTTAAACGCTTGCTGTAAATGTTCTTTGTTTTTAATCATATTGTTCGTTAGTGCTGAACAACAATAGATCGTCGACATACACCGCGATTATAAATAGGTCCTTGCCACAGTTTTTCCAGTATACGCACTGATCACTCCTAGACCGGTTAAAGTTCATTTCTTTTAAAACACTATCGAGTTTTTTATTCCACGCACGCCCGCTTTGTTTTAAACCATAAATTGCTTTTTTTAATTTATACACTTCTGACTTGCTTTCTTTCTCTCCAACAATTGCAGGAGGTGGATGTATATAAACTTCATCATCAAGATCTCCTTGCAAGTAGGCAGTATCCACATCCATGTGATGTATTTCCATATTTAATCTAGTTGCTAGTGCAAATAGGAATCTGAGGGATCCATACCTTATTACAGGTGAAAACGTTTCGGAGTAATCGATCCCCTCAATTTGAGCATATCCTTTTGCTACTAGACGCGCTTTGTGTTTTAGTTGTCCCTGAGCATCTTGTTTGGTTTTAAATACCCACCTTGTGTCTAATATTTGCTTTTCACTTGGAACCTTTTGCATTGGTATACTCTCCCAGGTTTCATTATCCATCAATGCTTGATGTTCTTGCTTCATTGCTTCGATCCAAATGTCCCTGTTTGGACTTTGTAGTGCTTCAGTAATCGTTTGAGGGTCATTACTGAGCTCTTTTGTTAAATAACACATGAAGTCATCTCCCCAATTTTTAGGTAAGTGACGTCTTTTTGATCTACGCACAGGTTGTTCGTTGATGATTTGTACTTCTTCTGTCTCTAATTCTTCAGTAGAGATATTTTGAGTAAATTGTTCGGATTCTTCTAAGTTTGCAGTGGTTTGTACAAGCAATTCAGGTTGGGTTGGATTTTCTTGTTCTTCCACGTTGACTACCGGTTCTTTGTGGAAATCGCAATTTTTTTGGTAATTTTTCGTACTATCCTGTCCATCTGTTATAAACTCATTTTCAAAGAATATGACATCCCTACTTGATATTATACGTTTGCTTTTGGGGTCAATAAGTCTGTACCCTTTGGTATTTTCACCGTATCCCATAAATAGATAATCTGCCGACTTCGGATCCCATTTTTTTCGTTTTTCTTTGGGAATATGTGCCATTGCCTTGCATCCAAATACCTTTAAGTTGCTGATGTCTGGTACTTCTCCAGTCCATTTCTCATGTGGGGTCTTGTCGATGGCTTGATTTGGTGAACGATTAATTAAATATACAGCAGTTGTTGTTGCTTCAGCCCAGTACTTTTTAGGTAATGAGGCACCAAATATCATGCTTCTAGCACGCTCCACAATTGTTCTGTTTGCTCTTTCTGCAAGACCGTTCTGTTGAGGACTGTAAGGAACACTCAACTGATGTTGTATTCCAGACTTCTTTAATAGATTTCCAAATTCGGTATTTACATATTCTGTACCGTTATCTGTTCGGAGGGCCTTAATTCTCTTACCTGTCTGGTTTTCTGCCATAGCTTTAAATTCTTGAAATTTCATTGCTGCTTCATTTTTTGACTTCAGGAAATATACAGCAATTCTTCGAGAATAATCGTCTATAAAGGTAATGAAATATCTGGCACCGCTGAATGAGTTCTCTTCCATTGGACCGCACAAATCAGAATGAATCAACTCCAGTAATTCATTTGTTGTGCTTTTACTAGGTTTATAAGGTTTACGGGAATGTTTCCCTTCAATGCATGCAATACAGGGTCTATAATCATCTTTATGTATGCTACTGTAACCGTGAACTAGATTATTGATTTGATTCATACCTTTTTGGCTTAAGTGCCCTAATCTCTGATGCCATAGGTTGCGACTCTGTGGTTGGGTTGCTATCATAGAGGTTTCTTCTTTCTTTATTTGGTTTAGCTTGTAAATGCCATTTTCTTCATATGCTGTGAGTAATGTTCGCCCATCATCTGAAAAAACTGTACAACCATCAATGTCAAAATAAACTTTACAGCCCTGTTTGACCATTCTGCTAACTGATAACAAATTTGTTGTTATTTCTGGTACATATAAAACTTCCTGAGCTACAATATTTTCATTTGTTGTCACTGGAATCTTCACCTCACCAATTAAATTAGCTTTCATTTTTGAGTTATTAGCTGTGGTAATTGATGTGTCCAAGCAGACATTTGTTTTCTCAATCCACATCTCATTGGCTGTCATATGGCTTGAAGAGCAAGAGTCGATATACCAATCTAAATTATCCGTTGGTTTCGGTGCTGCATACAGAGCATAAAATGAATTTTCATTGCCTCCTTCCTTGTTTACATCTGTGGGTCGTTTATTTCTACATTCGTTTGCATAGTGCCCATATCTATTACAAGAGTAACAACGGGGTCTACCTCGGTAACCATGGTCTGACCTTTTGGGTCTTACACCTTTGGAATACAAGGCTGTTTCAGAGCCGGTTGCATTTTCACACTTCACATCTTGCAATAGTTTAGTTTTAATGGAGTCACCTGTTATTGGTGTGCCAGAACTCTCCAGACCCATAATCATTGGACGGTATGAATCAGCTAAACCTGCAAGTAATAATGCGCCTACTCACTCATCGCTGACTTTAAAATTAAGCCCATTTAATCTGTGAGCAGTTGTAATTATTGTACTTACATAGGCGTCAACTGAGTTGCATCTGTCTAGTTGCGTGGTTACTAACGTACGTAATAGACCAACCTTTCGTGTTAAGCCGGAGTCCTCGAATGCCTGTTGTAATTTGTCCCACGCTTCCTTTGCTGTTTTGGTTTCCTGGATATGTACATAATTTATGGGATCTACAGCTAATACAATTTTTGCCCTTGCTCGGGATACTTTCTTGGGATCGGTTATGTCTGTGCCTTCTACGCATACCCAAAGATCTTCATGCTCCAGAAGAGCCTGCATGGCGAATTTCCATGATGGATAATTATCCCTACCTGTTTTTCTATTGAAATATTGTTTTGCGACATTTTTTCGGAGTCGCCAGAAACACTGTAAGTTCGCTGACCTTGTCTTGGTTTTTCCTTTTGTCGGTAACCCGGTTATCTTTGTTCTTAAAACTGGATCGTAGTTTTATGCTCTGGCGGACCCGGACAATAGGGCGCCGCCGCTAAGGCGCGGCCGTTCGGGCGCGGCCGTACGGGCGCGGGCCGTAAGGGCGCGGGGACACTCGGGCGCGGGACACTCGGGCGCGAAGACGTTCGGGCGCGAAGCCACTCGGGCGCGGGCCATTAGGGCGCGGGACACTAGGGCGCGAAAACTGTCTAATATTTTCAACGTGACTCTTTTTGTTGAAATAATTCGTTCTGATTGCACATACTACTTATACAGGGTGTCTCTAAACCTAGTACCATAAATTTACCAGCCGCTTCCTGACGCAAAAATAAGTCGAAAGTGCCTATAAAAATTTTGTCCTAAACCGCAGCATAAGGAAGCAACACGTCTTTGAAAATGGTGTTTAGAAAACAGAAAGCAATATTGCATTTTAAAAACGGTTTCTGATAAAAAAAAATCAAAATTTTGCAGTCAGCCTAACCTATTGAAGGTATAAACAGTACGAACACTTGCTGTAGTAACTATTTTTATTTTAATTTATTTTTCAATAAATTAATTTACATACAAATCCAGCATTCTAAATGGATTTTGGCTAAACAGAAAACCTGCATTTTATAGAAAACGGTTAGTCCAGGCGAGTTGAAACAAGAGTACCTTTGTTGTTAATTAGGAAACAGGGAATACAAATCTCTAAAGTAAAATGGAAAAAAACAAAAGGTTAAGAAAAACGGGTTACAAGAAAAAGGTGATAACCCCCATTCGCGCTGCCCCTGGTTAATTTACAAAAAAAATAGTAGAAAGTTTATACCTTTAATAGGTTAGGCTGCCTGCAAAATTTCGATTTTTTATCTCAAACCGTTTTTAAAATGCAATTTATTTCCGTTTTTTCAACACCATTTTCAAAGACGTGTAGCTTCCTTATGCTGCGGTTTAGGACAAAATTTTTATAGACATTTTCGACTTATTTTTGCGTCAGGAAGCGGCTGGTAAATTTATGGCTAAATAAGTTATAAACCTTGTAATTTTAGATTTACTTTTAAATGATGTGGCATTTTAATAAACATTTCAATTTAAAAAAAATCCTGTTTGCTACAAGAACTAGTAATATAAATTTGAAAAGCAACTGTCACCTACAGGGTGGGTGATTTAAAAGGTGTGGTCATAATTTTAGTGGGTGATTGAGTTGAGTTATTTTATTTGTAGTACAAAATGAAAGAGATAGTAGACTTGTATTCGATTTTTAAGGTTCACCGAGTTATAATGCAAGCAAATCTTGGTTTAAAATCATGCTATACAAGATTGTACTGAATTTTGATGTGTTGTTTTCTGGAAACAAAATACGTAAAACTAATCTTTAGCATAAATTTCATTTCTTGTTTAACCGGAAACCATCCTACCTTGAGCTTTTGATTGTCAGTTTTTGTTTAAATGACATTAAAATAAAAGTAACATAGTCTTTGAAAACATTTATTGATACTGGAAAAAGCATAGTTTCTAAAACAGTTTTATTTAGAAAGAACAGAGAAATTTCAAGACAGTGGATAATCCTGAATAATAACTGAAACATTCATTTGTTTCAAATGCGATCTTCATGGTAACTTTGTTTTTGTTTTCAATATTTATTAAACTAAAGGCTATCAATTACATCATTAAACTCAGCAATTAGAGATGAATCAAAATATCTAAAAAAAATACAGGGTGTTCAATTTGCAATAAAAACGTTAAGGTAATTTCCGGTTCAACCGGAAATGAAATTATTACTAAAGACATCACACCCCATTTCGTAAAGGTATACAGGGTGTGACACAACTTATCCGAAAAGTTTTAACCATACGTGCACCTTAAAATAAGAATAAGTCAATTTGTTCAAAAAAATGTTAGTTTACGTTTTTTATCATTTTCATTAATTTGTAACCTTAACAATTTTTATCTCGTTTTGTGTTAGACTTTTATTAAAAAAAAATTCAACAAATTGACTTCTTATTTTAAGGTGCACGTATGGTAAAATTTTTCGGATAAGTTGTGCTACACCCTGTATATATAAATGTAGAAGATATTTCGGGCCTACCAGAATTAAGTTATACCTGGGGTATGCCACTGCCTCAAAAATTGTGTCCAATTAATTCCAAGTAATAAAAATGTAGGTATTGATGTAAAAATAAAAGTTTTAAATATAAACAAATCTATTGTTAATAAACAATTTACATTACACTACAGTTACATATTCCTAAGAAAATAATATATTTAATCAAGCATTCATTTCATAATTATGAGAAATGCCGCGCAGAAATTCAATAATGTTCCTGTTATGGTAATCCTCTACAAGATTTTTTATACGCGTATCAGCTTCGATATATTTTCGTTTTTTTGTGGGTGGCTGATTGCCAGCAACTAAATGTTGAAAAACCACATCTCTGCCTCGCTGAATTGTCTTCAAACCCGAAATAAGCTTCCAAATTGTGGGGTGATGCATTGAAAGCTCAGGCTGTAGCCGCCTATGTGCTGCTTCGGCGTGATTATTGGTTCTGTCTGTATTAGTTAACACACGATTATAGACTGACCATATCTCTGGAATAAAAATTGCAGGTCGCCTTCCATTCCCGCGACGATTTGGACGTCCTACATATGAATCTTCGAACCATTGGAGCACCGGTTCTAGTTCGCGGGGTAACATTTGAGATAAATCATCAATTGCGTTATCCAAATCGTCTATGGGAACAAACGCTAACGACGTTATCATGCGGGCTTGCAATGCAAAATCAGCATCGTTGTTATATCTCCCCATTAAGTGATGGTGGCCCAACTGTTTCCTCATGTTTTTGGTGAGATGAAACAAACATCCTAGAATTTCAGCATTTGGAAAAGCATCTTTGAAAGCACTGATAGCGGCTAACTCAAAATCACAAGAAATTTTTCTTGGATTCAAATTTGGTTCAAGGTTCTTTAACAAATCAATCATCCTTGTGTACGTAGCAGATTGCTTATTTGGCAACAAAGCGTATGCGACAGGGTGAACTCCACCAAATCTTTCGGCCATTATTACATATATTTGGTGGAAGAATTGTGGTGCCGTAGAAAAAGTGCCGTCGACGAACCAATGATGTGATTCCGCTAAGATCTAATAACAAATAAAAAAAATAGCATAAACAGTGTTATAAAAACCAAAACTATAATAACGGTACAAAAATGTGCTGTATTTGTGGATTAAAAACATTTTTAACATGATTTTGTATGTATTTAGGGGTTGCAAGAATATTAGAAGTCACATAAACATCAGCAACCTATTGACTTATCATATTTTCATATTATATTATTTAGTACAGGAAAATTAAAGGAAAGTAAAAAATAAATATTTCCAACCTCATGAACGTTTCTTTCCCGACCGAATATTAAAATTCTTCCTGCTTCTGGTCCGCTATCTGCGATTAAAAAATTCTCCGCAATTCCATTAGCTACATATGTTCCGAATTCTTCTGGAATTATTATGTCTTCTATTCGTAGTGGAGCTGGAGGTGCAGCATTGATCTCGTTTCTCTTCCTGCGAATCATTTTCTTCAAAGCTTGATTCTTGGGTAAAGCTGCTTGGGCGGCTTGGGATAAATTTGCGTCATTAAGGCATATATTAATAATTTGGGAGGATTGCTCCATAGTTTCGCCAGCACGGATTTTTATTTTACTACGAACTACGTCAGATTCCACTTTTGCTGCATTACTATCATGGGAATGCTGATGTATTTCCTTGACAATTATCCCATCTGATGTATGAATACGACGTTTACAACCATTGTTCTTTTGATCACACCGCCAAAATTCTTTTGTTTCACAAGCACTACGTTTATCAAAAATATAACAGTAACCGTTACTATGAAACTTCTTTTTTCCTGTTCGGGAAAACACCTCCATATTTCAGAATTAGCACAAAAATTAACGATGTTCGAGTAAAAATATAAATTTATTAATTGCTACGGTACAAAATATGAATGTTTAACATTAAACAGTAATCGCTAGTTCAAGAACCAATACGAAACTAAACTAAAACTAAACAATTCCCAAATTGGAGTTCAAAAGTGGTGGGATATTATTAATTGGCAAATACAAAAAATAGGTGACAGGGTGAGATTTTAGAACTTGGAATATTAAATCACTATTTATTTGTTGTCGGCAGTGGTTGTCGGTGTTACAGAAAAGGAAACTAGGGTATTACTAGAAAAGGCCCTTTTTGTAACCTGATACATTATGAACAGTTGAGGTCAATAAATAAATATATGTCACAATGCAACTATAAGTGTTAAATACCAAGTGCACTCTCGCAGCAGCTAAAGGACCAGTAAAACCAAAAACTTTGAGGACGTTTAAAATATCATTGAAGTGGGGTGCAAAATCCGGACGGTAAACCACGTGGGTGTCCAAAGGTTTAGGCACTCATTGAAAAAATCTAAAAAAATGCTAAAAAAAATCAAAATTCCCGATTTTTGTTTTTCGCTGATAAAATGAAAACAAGTGATACTACGAATTTTTAATTCAGTCATTTTTAAGATACTTTTTTACGGGAAATCTAAATATGCGATTGTTTTTCTCATATCGTTTAAAATAGCCAACAATCGACTGTGAATTTTTGTTTTTCTTATGGACGCCATACATAGGCGCCCGCATAATTGTTTCCAGGAGGGGGGGGGGGGCAAACTTTTATTCAAACATGCAAAATTTATTTTATTAAAAAACCAGTCATTTCAACTGTAGTCATTCGACTTCCAGTGGGAGTCAAGTCTCCCACGTTCTGCAAACACATATAAAATCTGGCCCTACCACCGGCCCTTTGTCGGAGATGGTCAAGAACGAGGTCAAGAGGTACCATATTACACATCCCAACATATTAATCAGGTTGCTTTGAAATGTCACTTTTCTAGACAAAACGGAGAGAGTTGTCAAAAATGTGACGTCATTTACCAGATGTATGCAATAGTCAGTATAGTATAATCACGACCTGCTTGATTTCCAAGACTTGACGTCTTTTAAAGTCTCGGAAATCAAGAAGGTCGTGAGTATAATAAATACTACGACGACGTCGGTCGGCACGTTTCTGATTTTATCCCAAAAGTTTCATCACAGAAATCAACTTCTGTTTTTACTACAATTATTCTACTGTTCTAGATGTCACATAAATTTAGTTCCTGCCTTCGGTCGGCTCTCGGTTACTTTTGTACTTTCGTTTCAACCGGAAAGAAATATTATACAGTGCTTCCCGAAAGTAACGGATAAATTCAATAAAATCGTTGAGAAAAACATTTCAAATAAATGCTCGGACACGTCGATTTTTATTTTTAAATTGTGATTTAGAGATGTAAAATTCAGCCTACACCACCCAACCCTAAGCGCTGCCAACTCCAACTTTAAAAATTCAAATAGCGAAGAACCCTTTCTGATACCTCATCTGGGTACCGATTCTCGAGTTTATACGCCCCCAAGCGTGTACGCTATGAGTCGGATAGCGAGCGTTGCCAACTTTAACAGTGCTTATTCTAGAACAACAGGGGCAAAATACTAGTACAATGAAAAAGATTGACAAAACATTGGATTTCTGTCTACTATTCTTCAATAATAGAACAATTCGGGTACTATTATTTTTCAAAAAATTTGTGGAACGCGGTTGTAAAATAATAGTACGGTTGGCAACACCAGGATAGCGTATACGACTTGCAGGCGTATGAACTCGAGAATCGGTACCCTGATAGCTTTTTTTATTCTCAATACAATAAAAAAAAGTTTTTCAAAATCGGTTGATAAATAACGGAGATATTTACCAAAATGTATTAAAGTGAAAATGTCAATATTCGAGCAGGCGTTGGTACGGCTCTACAATGGGTGGTAAAAAACAATTGCAGCTAGTTTGTAATTGAATGTAAACAAAATGTATCTATCTATCTCCAACCCCAATCATCATTAAAACTCGATTCTTTCGACTTCAGTAAATCTCATTTTTGTTATTTTATTTTTCAAATCGTTAATAATAAGTAACACACACTCCACTAAGTAAGTAATGTCAATACATTTTTTTACATTCAATTGCAAACAAGTTGCAATTGTTTTTTTACCACCCACTGCTAGAGCCGTACCAACGCCTGCTCGAATATTGGCACTTTCATTTGAATACATTTTGGTAAATATCTCCGTTATTTATCAACCGATCTTGAAAAACTTTTTTTATTGTATTCAGCTTAAAAAAAGCTATCAGATGAAGTATCAGAAAGGATTCCTTGCTATTTGAATTTTTAAAGTTGGAGTTGGCAGCGCTTAGGGTTGGGTGGTGGGGGCTGAATTTTACATTTCTAAATCACAATTTAAAAATAAAAATCGACGTGTCCGAGCATTTATTAGAAATGTTTTTCTCAACGATTTTATTGAATTTATCCGTTACTTTCTGGAAGCACTGTATACCTAGGGCGTACATATCTATAATGAACAAAAGTTTTAAATTCCACAGCTGCAACATGTCATAACTTGATCGTGAACTCGAGCTAAAATTTACAAATAATTTTTTTAACATAAATTAAAAAAATACAGTGAAGTCCATTTATTATGCAATATAGGCATGTTGCAAGTTAATTGGTGTACGCACTTTACCATTGGAATATAGGCAACCCATTACACAGTTAGCTAATTTTTTTTTATCTAACCATCTATGATCTAACCGAAATCAGCAACACATGAAAGTTTAACCTCAAAATAGAACATGTTCTTAGTTAAAAAAAATTTAATAGGTAAAAAAACAATAATAATAATACATTCCTGACAATTGAAAATTTAAATTCATCAGTAGGCAGGGGCAAGAGTGGTTAGCAGTGTATAATGGGTTGCCTATATTCCAATGGTAAAGTGCGTACACCAATTAACTTGCAACATGCCTATATTGCATAATAAATGGACTTCACTGTATATATTACTTAAGTTTATCCAAGTCAGGGAGGGTGGGGGGCAAATTCCCCAGCTTGCCCCTCACTCGGGGCGTCCATGACGCCATATTGGATTTTTGCATTTTTGAATGTAACTTTTTTTTCTGATTTCAACTATGTATGACACATAATACTTTACCTTGTGTTTTTACCTATACAATTTCAAGTTATCCATTTTTACGCACGCAGAGTGCCATACGGAAACAAAAGCGACAAGTTTGTTTTAAAGAAAATTTTGATTACGAATTTAATTTTAAATCATAAGGTTATTGCTTTTGTTAATTTTATGAAAGAAATGCGAGTTTTAAATGAAGAATAGTGGGATATAACAAAATTTATTATCAACTATTATGATTTATGTTGAAATAATAGAATAAAAATTAAAAAACAGAAAATTATAGCAAATACTAAAAACTAAAACGAAAACACAACGGGATAGTAACAAATATTGAAGTATTGGTTTTCTTTGCACAAAGATAATCGTTTAGGTCCGGTTTTTCAGTTCGTGTTTAACTCCTGGTTCAGCTAAACCGATGACTTAAAAATTAAATTTGTAATCAGAATTTTCTTTACAACAAACTTGTCGCTTCTGTTTCCGCATGGCACTCTGCGTAAAAATGGATAACTTGAAATTGTAGGTAAACACAAAAGCTAAAGTATTATGTGTCATACATAGTTGAAATCAGAAAAAAAAGTTACATTCAAAAATGCAAAAATACAATATGGCGTCCATAAGAAAAACACACTGACATTTGACGTTTATGCTGAAAATTTGAATCTGCGCTAAATTGGAAGTTTTTATTTTTTATATTACCCTGCAGATGACAGTTGCTTTTCAAATTTATATTCTTGGAGCAAACAGATTTTTTTGAAAATTGAAATATATATTAATATGCATTTTAAAGTAAATCTAAAATTACAGGGTTTATATCGCTGACCAGTATTTTCTGAAATTTAGTTACCCCTTCGGCCCTTCACATTTAAACTTAGATGTCAATACTCCTTTACATTACGTTATATAAGTAGTGTGTGCAATCAGAACGAATTATTTCGACAAGAAGAATTACGTTGAGAATATTAGACAGTTTTCGCGCCCTAGTGTCCCGCGCCCTAATGGCCCGCGCCCGAACGTCTTCGCGCCCGAGTGTCCCGCGCCCGATTGTCTCCGCGCCCTTACGGCCCGCGCCCGTGCGGCCGCGCCCGAACGGCCGCGCCCTAACGGCGGCGCCCTAATGTCCTAGACCGTATGCCCTGGGCCCATAACCTGATGAGGTTTTAGTTTGAAACAAAGTAAACTGGGTTAATACAAAAAAAGGTTTAATAAACTTTATACACTTCTTATTAGAACAATTAGTAACATAAACTTAATCGCATTCGCTTTTCATGGTTATACGCATGTCCAAATTGATGTATTATTGTCTTTATTATGACTTGACATTACATGTTTAGTACATGACCTCTACTTGTTTACTACTGATGATATTAGTCACTTCCACCTCTCATGTGGAAGTGTCTACTATACATACAACATCTCCCTTTTTTCAGACAACTATTATAAACTTAATACACTTCTTTTACAAACTATTACGAACTACTACATATTTAATAAACTTCATAATCTTTTAACCTAAGTGGTAACCTCACTTCCCTTTTCACTCTTTGTCCTGTTGTCTCTTTACTATGACTACTACTGTCATACCCGCTCTCACTTTGTTGTACACTTTCACTGATTTCATCTTTTGCTGGCGTATTTTCATTCATTTCTTTCCTATATGGCACACTAGATTTTCGTAAGTGCACCCTATTTCTCCGAAACGTACCTCCAGCCTGGTTTTGCACTATGTAAGATCTTGGCGTCTCATGTTTTTCCATCACCAACGCTTTTTCCCATTCCTTATTTCTGTTTGTATTTATATTAACTAAAACATTATCACCTTTTCTAAGCTGAGGTAACTCCTTGGCAGTACGATTATGATAATAGGCATCTAATTCCTGTTTGGTTACCAACTTTTCTTTGATTGCTTTATAATTGCACCTTTCATGGGATAATAATGTTTCACTTATGGGCAACTTTGTTTTGATTTTTCTATGAAATAACAGCTGAGCGGGTGATTTATTAATTCCAGGTAATGGAGTTGATCTGTATTCTAACAAAGCAATATCTATATCACTTTTTCTTAACATATTTTTGCTAGTCTGAACCATCCTTTCTATAAAACCATTTGACTTGGGATAGTGGGGGCTTGTTGTTACAATCTCAAAATCCCATTTTTTAGCAAAATTCTTTAATTCATAGCTTCCAAATGGTTGGTTATCTGCTATAACCGTTCTTGGAACCCCATGCACTGCAAATATTTGTTTAAAAGCACAGATGACATCTAATGCTGTTTTTCCCTTTGTTTTAATTACTTCTAACCACTTGCTGTAATAGTCAGCCACTGCTATGTAACTTTTTCCACCAAATTCCAAAAAATCAGCTGCCAATTTTTCAAATGGCTTGTTTGGCACCTCATGTGGTTTCAAATAATCCTTTTGATTTGCATTATGGTACTTCTCACATACCTCACATTTGTCTACCACAATCTTGATGTCATCATACATGTTAGGCCAGTACATTACTTCACAGGCTCTTGCATATGTTCTTGTAATTCCAAAGTGTCCCTCATGTAATATTCTTAGCATAAACTCTCTGAGGGATTGTGGAATGATGACTCTCTCATTGTTAAACATCAAACCTTCAGCTGTATGTATGTCATCCTTTATTCTCCAGTATTTCTGTATGGTTGGTGCTACATTCTTCATATTGGTTGGCCATCCTTTTTTAACATACCCTTTAAGCTTTGTTAATTCATCATCCTTTAGTGTTTCTTCCATTAACTCCTGTTTTCGTTGATCACTCATCCTTAAATGAGTGACTACTGAATGCACCATATCTTCCATTGTGGGGTCATCTTCTACTTTATCCTGTATATAATTTCTTGATAATAAGTCTGCTATGTGCATTTCCTTTCCAGGTCTATATTCTAAGTCAATGTCATATTTCATTAATTTCATTTTCAATCTTTGTAATCTTGTTGCATTAATATTTGCAATCTTTTTTTTCATAATAGATACTAATGGCTTGTGATCCGTTACAACTTTTATTTGACGGCCATACACGTATTCATGAAATTTCTTTACAGCATACACCACCGCTAGAAACTCTTTTTCAATTTGTGAATATTCTTGTTCTGTCTCTGTCATTGCTCGAGATGCATAGCTCATTGGTTTGCCTTCCTGCATCAATACACATCCAATTCCAGACTTGGATGCATCTGTCTGTATGACTATCTTTTTATTACTATCAAACACTCCTAGTACCGGAGCTTTTATTATAACTTCTTTAATCTTATTCAGGGCCTCCGTTTGCGCTTCCGTCCAATAAAATCTTATATTATCCTTCAACAATGCTCTTAAAGGTGAAGTCAATTCTGCTAAATTTGAAATGAAACTCCTTAAGTAATTTATCATTCCAAGCAGACTTTGCAATTCCTTTTTATTTTTTGGATTCTGCAGTTCAACATCAGCTGATATAATTAAATCTTCAAAATAGATGACCACCCCTTTTATATTTTGAAAATTATTTTGATTTATTTTTTGAAACCATTCAGGGGCCATCGAAATTCCAAATGGTAATCTATTAAATTTATATGTTCCCCATTGTGTCCCAAATGCACACAATTTACTTGATTCATCATCTAATTGAGCTTGATAGTAACCTTCTTTTAGATCAAGCACCGTATACACTTGTTTACCTTTTAATTTGGATGCTATTTCTTCTAATTTGGGTATTAATACATATTCCCTTTCAACAACCTTATTCAACTCTTGGGGATCTAAACATATTCTTAATGATTTGTCACTTTTCTCTATGATTACTAAACTACTCAGCCATTCTACGGGGCCTTCTACCTTACTTATAATTTTTCTTTGCTCTAGGCTTTGTAATTGTTTCTGCAATCTATCTTGTACTGCTATGGGTACTCTACGTGGTGGCATCACAACAGGTTTGGCATCTTTTTTTATTTTAATGTTTACCTTTTCTCTAAATTGACCTGTTCCTTCAAAAATTTCGCTGTTTTGAGCTATAAATTCATTTTTCTCTGATTCACTATTTAAACTGTCAACCCTCTTAACTAAACCTAATTCTAAACATGTTTCTAATCCTAATATGGCTTTAGATCTAGCATTTTTAATTTCTACTACTACAAAATTAACAACATAATTCTTACTCTTATGGTTACACTTCAGGTTCAAAACTCCTTTTGGGACAAGCTTGGATCCCCCAAACGCCTCCAGTGTTAGGCCCGTACTGATTAAATGATTCTTCCAATCTGGTTTAATCTTCTTTATACACTCCACTGGTAGTACGTTAACATCTGCACCTGTATCCAACTTGAATGAGATCCTGCTACCTTCAACTATTATATCTTGAATCCATTGCCTCTTACTATGAGTAGTTGCTCTCCCATTATTAAGTATTTCATTCACACCATATTTATCTTCTGATCCTTCACTTACTGCTGTTAATGTGTTCACATACAATTTAATCTCCTCTTCACTACTATTGTCTTCTAACTCATACATTCTTCTTGTATTACTAGCTCTACACGCAACTGCTAAATGATTGTATCTATTACATTTTGAACAAACCTTCCCAAATGCTGGACACTCTCGCGGCTTATGTCTTTGGCTACATCTTCTACACCAAAATTCATATCGATTTGTTCTTTCTATTTCTTGCCTACTTACATTTGTTCTTTGACTTCTGCTAATATTTCTGGTATTTTCACTTGAACCTGGCTTTGCTTGTACTATTTGAACTGGGACATCTTTATTTTGCACTATTTCGATTTGTTTTTTCATAATTTCATTTGCTCGTGCTGCTTCCTCTACTTTACTCAACTCAGGATTACTTAGTTTTAATAATTCTTGCTGCAAATTTTAGTTTGCCACACCTAAAACAATTCTATCTCTAACCATTTCATTTTGCTCCTTAAATTCACACGATTTAACTAAATTCTTTAGGTCTTGAATATAATTATCAATTGGCTCTTCCTCTCCCTGGTTTCTACTGTAAAATAAGTACCGCTCATACAAGATGTTCTTTCGGGGGGTTACATACTTATCAAACTCATTCACTACAGTCTCATAATTTTGTTTTTGCTCCTCCGATAGTCCAAAATTATTATAGATATCAATGCCTTCTTCACCAATAATATTGAGTAATAACGCTACTTTTACTTTTGATGGACAATTTTCTTTATTTGCTGCCAACAAGTATATCTCAAAATACTGCTTAAACTTCTTAAAATTTTCTGCAATGTTACCACTCCATTTCATACCCCCTGGTACTTTGGCCTGTTCCATTTTTTAATTGGCGGGATTTGACTAACCTCACTTTCCAATTCTGTTACCTTATTTTATTATTTTAGATTTCTCTGTAGGTCTTTCCTTATTTTCTTATTGCCTACAACATTAATAACCTGCTTCCGACTGCGCCATGATGTATTATTGTCTTTATTATGACTTGACATTACATGTTTAGTACATGACCTCTACTTGTTTACTACTCAAGGTCCGTGGATATAGGGAACAAATTTTAACAGTGCGCCGTCAGCGGATGTCATATGTACTATACAGCAATGGCTACTTCATCACGTACTCACTTTTGACGCGGTATAGTGTGTGTATACTTGTTTCGTAATTAAAAATACAATTCGTCTGATATGGAGAAGGAGAACAAACGTAAAGTCAACAATATTAATTGCTGCGTGTATGGTTGCCACAATAAAAAAGGAGTAGATCCGAAAATTAGTTTTCACAAATTTCCCAAGCGAAACGGCATGAATGTGCAATTGGAAAACAAATTTGGAAATTTTGAATCGGTTGATGCACGTAAAGCATGGGAAATGAAATTATTAATGGGAAAACCTGTCGGTGAATTTATGCGTGTTTGCTCGGCGCATTTTAGGAAAGAAGACTTCTTTTTTGCAGGTTAGTATTATAATTATTATCAGTTATACAATTTAATACATGTTCGTATGTCTAATGTTCTGTGATGTTAATACAAATACCAAAGAAAAATTACCTCGATTGTTTTTAGATGTGCCAACTCTGAGACCGAGGCTTAGGAAAACAGCCGTTCCAATTAATAACTTACCAAAAAGGAAAGCAGTTTCTCAATACTGTGTGAAACAAAAAATAGATCGGAGCAACAGACTTCAAGAAAGGCGTAAGAATTACAAACCTGTGGAAGAGTTATTACCAATAGAGCCGTGCTCACACCACGTAGAGGAAGTTGGCAGTGCGGTAAAAAATATCGAAGTACAACACACCGAAGAAGACATGGCCGCTGCAGGTGCACTTCTGTGTCTTGCAGATATTGCTCCGCAAAAAACATTTAGGGATAAAGCAACATGTGTAAAAAGCGGTGACCTTATAGCACCCTTCATAAGTGTTATTGACAGTAATGCAAAATTAAACACGTTAACTGGTTTACCAAGTTTAGAGGTGTTGGACGGTATAGTAATTATATGTGAAAAATTTAATACAGATGTGAGGAAACACAAATTAAGCTTAAAGGAACGCATAATAATGACATTCATGAAAATGAAGACTGGTGTGAGGTATGCAGTTTTATCCATTATATTTAATGTTGTGACGGCAAATACATGTCGAACATTATTTCACGCAACTATATGTTTATTGTCAAAAGCTTTAAAACCACTAATACGGTTTCCTTCTTTAGAGGAGTGCCAGAAAAAAATGCCCAAATGTTTTTCAGATTTTGAAAATGTAAGAATAGTTTTAGACTGTACAGAGCTGCCAGTGTCGGCTCCCAAGTGTTTGTGCTGTCGATTGAAAACTTATTCCCAATATAAAGGAAGGAATACCATTAAATTTATGACGGGAGTTACTCCTGCAGGCATGATATCCTTCATCAGTTTGGCATACGGAGGAAGAGCTTCCGATAAGGCAATTTTTGAAGCAAGTGGTTTGCTACAGAAATTAACCATAGGCACGGACTGCGTTATGGTGGACAAGGGCTTTCTAATAGATGAAATTGCGAATAATTACGATATTAAAATTATAAGACCTCCATTTTTGGAATCAAGACGACAGCTGTCACAAGAGGAAGCTTCGTTAAATATTCAAATAGCTAGAGCAAGGGTTCACATCGAACGCTCCAACCAACGCATCAAAGTGTTTGAAATTTTTCAGAAACCACTGTTGTGGTCATTGATTCCAATTATCAATGAAATATTTACTGTAGCATGTGCTGTTGTCAATCTGTCAACACCCATATTAGCAGATGATAAATTTTAATATAGTGTAATATTTTTATTTATATTAAGAAAATTGTGACTTGCATTTAATTTCAATGCTGTTCTTAATTACACTTTTGTTTAATCACACCATTAATGTAAGAAAATCATTAATTATAAAACATTGTCAGCCTTCATATATTTTATTTTTACAAATTACATGTAACATTTTTGAGAAGTATTTGTTTTGTAAAGTTTTTAACATGTTTTCAATGAATAAATTGTCTTTTTGAACAGTAATGTTCATAAATGATTTTGAAGACGCTGCATACAGCACAAAATCGCAAACCTGCACATTCAGTATTGCCATCCCCAATTGTACTTGGCCGTAATACTGATGCTTCTTGCGAAGCACAACTCTGTCATCTTCAATTGTAATATATTTGCAATGATGGATAAATTCTGCAGAGTTGCATTCTCTACCTGAAAAAAAATTAATACCAAGTTGAAAACCTATAACAAATTATTTGACAACCCTTACCAATATACGGACACTTAATTTCAAGTAATTTAAATGGCTTTCCATCCTGCATCACAACACCGTCTGGTGTATAAGCAAGCCATGGTTGTTTCTCCGGTATAATTAATCCAGGTACAAACACGTAACTTTTATTTGACTTTGCGTATGCCTCTCTTGCTTCAGTTTCATACCGAATACCGTGTTCTGTGTATTTGTTACTAAATTTTTTGGGCCAAAAATACTGTATGGCCTTCCTTTCCCATTTATCTAGGCTGTAAGTAAAAATACCGTAGCATCGTGAGCCAGTAATGCGAAACTGTCTCTCCTTCTTCCAGACAGCATCGTTTTCTATGGTGTTTTTTGCACACTCCTTCACATTTAGATTGCTCAGTGAAGAGTAAATATTTTTACAACAGTTTTTATCGGGTCTCATAGTTTCTAAATTATTAATTGGATCTGATTCATCAACACAAACAAATGTAGCATCTAAGTATTCATCATACTTGGACGATGTCACAAAGCTGCTGGTACTGGGCATTGGGGTGATGGTGCTACTAGCGGTACTGGTGATCTTTCGTCCAAATCTAAACAATATGAACAATTGGTATGATGCAACTTGTAGTATGATTATAGTTATTTGTGCATCAAGTAGGAAAATTAAAACTTCTAATCTCCTTACAATTTTTATGTGACATAAACACAGATGAAACGTAGGTCCAAAGAGTGGATAACCCAAGCGGTGGGGCCCCAAGTTAGCCCTTATTTTATTACATTACAATATTTCATTCATGTATGTAATAAAATGAATGAAATAAAATGTTTCCTTTATCATGGATATTTTCATTTTTTTAGTGATTAAAGTTTACCTAGTAAACACAAAATTATTATTTAACTTACATGTCTCGACAACCCTCAGATTCCTTTAAAATTGACAACCCTCGATTCCTTTAAATTATCGACAAAACTATACACCAATAAATCCATTCTGATCTTTATACATCTGATGCAAGAAATGAAATAAAGTAATTCCTTCAGTAAAATAAAATTGGTTATTATAACTTACACGTGTTTAGAGCACTGTGATTCCCTTAATTTATCTATAAAAAAATTAACTACAAACATGCTCTCTTCTTCACTACATGGTTGAAGCAGATGTGTCGATTTTGTAATGCAAGCCGTTTCATTTATGGGGACAGCTTCATATTTTGTTAATGCTACAGTTTTCTTCATAGTCCAGTAGCATTTCACATCTGTACTAGAAAATTTTTCAAATTTCCTTACATCGGACCTTTAAAAAAATAACATGAAAAATCCTATATTTACACTAAAACCAAACACTACTACCGTGTACACAATATAAGCAATGCTGCGACGTGTTTACATTTGCCCGAAAGGCCCCCTTTGCAGCTACAGCTCATATCAATAATTTTAACACCATCACTTGTATTAAACTGAAACTGGCCTTTTACTTCATGGTGGTTTTCCTTAAGTGCACTTGTTTTTAAACAAAGTGCAAGCAGTTTGACACCCCGATCGTTAATGTCCGTTAATCCGCATGTGATAATGTGGTGAGCATTTACAATCGCTTGGCCTTCCACAATGCAACGGGAGGTTGGTGTGGCACACAGATAATTAAATAACTCCAACAGTGATAATATGTAACACATGGGTGTATTGTTTAACGCATCCATTATCCAAGGATATTCTAAAATAAATAAAACTACATAAACATGCTGCCAGATGGATTACAATAATAAAACTACCTACCTGCTACCTGTAGTAACTGTACTTGCACACTTTCTATTGGATTCTCTGGCAAGTTTTAGCTTCCTGCTGTATAACTCCTCGTTCCCTTCGTACATCACAAAGGCTGTCCCCGCTCTTCCGTCTACAATTTTGGAGCCGTCTGTGTAGCATCTTTTCTCGTGAGCATTATCCACCCCCGTAGAGTATTGTACCATGCCCATTTGTGCGGGATGTATATGTCTTGCTATGCACACTTTTGTCTCAATTTCTCTGCCTTGAACCCCTATTGCAGCTAGTTCTTCTTCCAAGTGCTGACTGCAGATTTTCCGACTTGCTGCCATTTGGTCCACCACCAGGTCTATCGGCGGTATTTCACTCAGTATTAGTGCAGATTCTGTGTCAATAGTCTTATACGCTTGGGCAGCCCTGGTTACTAACGCATACATAGTCTGTACTAAAAGTAATATCCGGTGGCAGTGTTGCCAACGTGGTACAATTGAATCTTTTAAATATTGGCGCCAACACTCCCACGAAAGATTCTATTTCTACGAACATTTGAAATAATATAACTAACTAACTAAACACAAGAAAGATTCTGTTTCTACGAACATTCGAGATAATATAATAACTAAATTACAATTCAGTGACAATTGAAATCCACATTAAACATCTAAACTGATTAAAAAGATTGAAAGACAAAGGTTTTGTGAAAATATCAGCAATTTGCATATTGCTGGGCACAAAGTCTATGTCAATTTCACCATTATTCTATTTTTCCCTGACGAAATGATAACGCACATCAATGTGTTTAGTGCGATGATGGAACACTGGGTTTTTGATTAGCTTGATGGCACTTTGATTGTCTACACATAGTCTTATTTTGTCCACATTTTCAGCTAATTCATTCAACAATTGGGTGAGCCACACTGCTTCTTTAGTTGCTTCTGATGCACCTATGTACTCGGCCTCAGTTGTCGAACACGTTACGCTCTGTTGTCTTCGGGTTCTCCAAGTGATTGCACCGCCATTTGCCTTGAATATGTAGCCCGTTGTTGAACGACGAGTTTTAAGGTCACCGGCAAAATCGGAATCTGAATATCCGACCACAGTAAAATCGTCCGCTGTGCTGTAGCATATGCCGTAATCCTTAGTGTCCTTTAAATACTTTAACACACGTTTGGCTGCATTCCAATTAATCTTACCATAATTATGTAGATTTCTACTAAGAAGTTTTGTGATATAGGCTATGTCTGGTCTAGCCGTTGTTGCTGCAAAGATCAGCGACCCCACTATTTCTCGATAGGGTACATCTTCTTCCATGGGTTGGACCTCCGAGGTAGTCAGACACACACCTGGATCGGCCGGTATTTGGTAACCGATGCTTTCTGTAAGTTTGAATCGATTTAATGTTCGTTCAATGAATGTACTTACATTAACTGATAATGATCCAGTTTTTTCATGTTGTTTGATTTCCAATCCTACAAAACAGGATGGTTCGCTTATGGTTATCTTGAAAGCACATTGAAGCTGCCTTGATATTTCTTCTAAAACGGTCCTATTTCGAGCTAATAGTAACCCATCATCAACGTACAGAACTAAAATAACCTGTTCACCTTCAAATTGACCTTGAAAAAGACACTTATCACTTTGACATTGTTTTAAACAGATTTTATTTAGGTAATCACTGAATTTGGAGTTCCAACATCTTGGAGCCTGTTTCAGTCCATACAGAGATTTTGTTAACTTGCACACAATTCCAGTATTAACATTTATACCAGCTGGAGGATCCATGTAGATATCTTCTTTTAATTCTCCATAAAGAGAAGCAGTTTTGACATCGAATTGAACGATTTTCAGACTTCTTTTCACCGATAAAGCTAGTAGTACTCTTATAGTATCATACCTTGTTGTTGGAGCAAATGTTTCACCATAATCTACTCCCTCTATTTACGAAAAACCTTTTGCACATAATCGAGCTTTAAAACGTACATCTTTCTTGTCGGATAATGGTTTTGTTTTGAAAACCTACTTCGAGCCGATTGCCTTCTTACCAAGTGGTAGAGTTGTTAGCTCCCACGTTTTGTTGACTTCTAATGATTCTAACTCTTCGCTGATTGCCATCTTCCAATTGTCTTTGTCTGGACTATTTATGGCTTCTTCGTATGTCAGTGGTATACT